>CM070784.1:59163584-60523584 GCA_036346955.1 Dipus sagitta
GTGTCACTTTGTACATCTGGCTTTACATGGGTACTGGGGAATTGAACCTGTGCTGTCAGGCTCTGCAAGCAAGTACCTTTAACTGCTAAGCCATCCCTCCAGCCTCCTCGACCTCATCTACATCTTGCAGTCCTTCCTGACATCAGTGTCATCCATGCCTTGAATATAAATTGATATGCTTGAAGCGTGACCTACGGGCAGAAGGCCCATTCCAGGTCCCCTCGGTCTTCCAATCCTAACTGAACTTCTCATTCAAGGACATTTTATCTCCATGCAAAATGTCTGCAGTACGATTCTCAAAGATCTTAGGGACAGAGTGTACCTCGAGGGAGAAAGGCTACTCCCTCCTGATGACAGAGGTATACTAGCACTCCAGGGTGTGATTTTCTAACTTCTAGGGATTTATATCCTGTATCTTACTTGTGAATGTGTTGTTTAAAAACATGTTTTGTTCTCATGGTGGGAGGTGCCATCCATATTTAATCTCTTGGGTGAGCTTTATGCATTGTTTTTCCTCAGGAAAAAAAAAAATCTCTAAAACATTTCTTGGAATAGACTTAACTTGGCTGAGCTCCCTGTAAGAGGAACCACCTCTTTCTTCCAAATAACCCTTTACTTCCAGAGGTCTTAACAGTAACAATAGCATCAAATCAAAACCAAATCCCATAACCATCACGCCACCCACTACAAGCCCCTTGGGGAAAACAACTCATGTCTTTGTGTTTAAGTATGCACAGGGCCTGGCCCAGATGGAGCTCAAAATATCTTTGTGAATTAAACGAGTAAACTCCAAAGTAGTGTGACACAGAGTCCATGGTGACAACACTTCTAAAAACAAGAACACCATAATGTTGAGTCACTGTGGATTTCATTTCTCCCGGGACCCTATTTTACGGGGATCAATTCATTTTGGGCAAAATTATGACACAGTCATAAAATGATCTCCAGATCTGAGGGTATCAACAACGTGGGCTTTCTTCCTGGAAATCCCACTACCCTGCATTGCTCTATATAAAATGTTGGTGGGGGTTTAAGAATAATGGTTTTCCTTTCCTTTCCTCTTTCCTTCTTTCTTTCTTTTTCTCTTCCTCCTTCTTCTTTTTCTTTTATTTTCGGTTTTTGTTTTTTTTTTTTTGAGACAGGGTCTTGTTCTAGTCCAGGCTGACCTGGAGTTCAGTATGCATTCTCAGGTGGATAAACAAGGGCTGAAAGAAAGTAAGACGCAGTTCCAGTAGCAAGAACACCGTGTACAGGGACTTGGGCTGGAGAGATTGAACATTCCTGCAACACCATAGAGCTGAGTACAAGTGTGGCCAGAGAGAGAATGGGAAGCTGAATTGAGCCTGTCAACTCGTACGGGCTCTTGAGAAGTATCGATTTCTCTTGAGGTCAATGGGGAGACACACAAAAAGTTTATCAGCAGGAACACGGCTGGATCAGACTGGTGACTTTTAAAGATACAGATCTGAATTAAAGAGGTCAGTTATGGGCCACCACAAGTACCCAGCCAAGAGATGAGAGTCCATCTAGACACAAGCTTTACACAGCTGGAGACCCTTGCTCAGTGACAAGTCTCAGGTGTGGGATGGGTATCCATGCTCAGATCTACGTGAGCTCAATACATTCTAAGCTTTGGCTACTTTAATTACCTTCAACTTGCCTTTCCTCTTGGGTGATCACTTCATCCAGCCAAGTTTGAAGCTGACAGCTTCCAACACTTGATAGCTTTTCAACACATGGTTTGCAGGCTTTTTGTTTCTTCTTAAGTGGAAAACTGTGTGGATTTTTTTTTTATACTTGAAACCCAAGTTTGCATGAATGACTTAGTTCAAACTTATCCTAAAATATTGACTTTGAGGCAAAACAAAAATCTGAATTCCAGGCTGGAATTCAATAACAGCTTTGATTATCTTTGTTGTTTCTTAAAACTAGAGAGAGGGGCAGGCATGGTGGCATATACCTTTGATCCCAGCATTTGGGAGGCAGAGGTAGGATGATCTCTGTGAGTTCAAGGCCAGCCTGAAACTAACAGTGAGTTCCAGGTCAGCCAGGTCTAGAATGAGAGCCTATCTCAAAGCAAAACTAAAGAGGAAAAATAAGAAGTAGAGGGGAACAGATAGGATGAACAAAGCAAAGAGAAGCAGAAAGTATAAGAGGACAGGAGAGGAAAATGGAGGGAAAGGGGGAAAGAAGAAGAAAAGTAGATAGACTTTTCATTTCACCAAAGAATTATAAATAAATAAATATAAATAAAATAAATGATTATAATTTTAAATAAGCTGGGTAGTAAAATAGCAGCCATATGACAGTCTCTCATCCAATAGGAAATAAGCAAATAGCATACTTGTGACATTCTCTCACCCACTAGGAAACAACACTGTTGCCATGATTTGAAAGTAAAGTGTTTTGAGTCCTTGTTCCCCAGGCTGTGGTTCCCAGTGTTGGAACACTCCACCTTGGAATGCAGGCCCCATGCCACTCAACCAGCACACATGGTTCACCAGGAGTGGAGTTGAAGGTTCTATCTGCTTCTGGTGCCAGTCTGAGCTCTCTGTTGCCTGATCTGCCCAGATCTGCCACATCAGATACTCCTATTGCCATGGACCAAGTCACTCCAGCCTCCATACCTTCCCACCATAATGGATAGAACCCTTGGAAACTGTGAGGCAAAATAAACCTTTCCTCATCTATGTTGTTTCTCGCAGGTATTTTGTCACAGACATAAGAAAAGTGACTAAAAGTAGTGTCAAATTCTGAACTCTTGGGTGACAGTGTCGTGGACGCTATACTTCCCACCTCACCTGAACCTGCTCTGCCCTCTCTCTTCCTTTCCTGGCTCCCCCTGAAGTCTCTCCCAAATCATTACCACGACCAGAACAGGACCAAGAGTGTCTTAGCTTGCCACTAATGTAGGAGGTGTTCTCCCCTAATGATTCACTGAAAAGAAGCAATTAGCACACAGAACGAATGCTGTGCTCCTGAGGTTTGCAGGTCTACAGCTCTGCCTACATCTGAAGCTTGGTAAGACCAAGTGGGACACAGTGGTATAATCTCGTCACGGTTCCCTCGTAAGTTAACCATTGCTACATGACACCTCAAAATGTAGGGACAGTTGCTTATTTCACTGAATTCTATGGGCTAGGCAGGTGTTCAAATGCTTTCTTGGTGTTGGCTGGGTGTTGGTGTGATTGGAAAGTCCTGACTGGCTTGACTCACGTGGCTGGTAGTTAATACTGGCTGCCAGCTGGGAAGGCGATTGGCTGAAGGCCGCAGCTCTCTTTCACGTGGGGCTCTCATATTGGGAAGCTACTCGAGCTCGCTCACAGCATGAGCACTGGGTTCCAAGTTGAAGTGTTCCGGAAGTGGAAGTGCATATAGCATTCCGACTGTGCTCTAATCTATCTCTGTGCTAAAGCCAGTCATGCAGCCAGTCCAGAAGCCAGTTACAAGGAGGGGAAATAGCAAGGATATGTTTCATGTGGAATTTGAGTTATCATTGGGATCATCTTTGGCAGATAGGAGAAAACTGGTCAGTAGAGGCTGTGTTGGACAGCTGACTTCTCAATGCTTAGAACAGGATTGGAATGGACCAGAGGATCCTGGGGAATGGTCAGTGACTAGCTAAGAATCAAGTCATGTGTTAAGAGCCCCATCAGGCTTGGTATCTATGAACCCACAAATATCCTTCATGAAGAGTCTTACTACCTGTTGGCACAACTGTCAGTTTGTGACGTTTGGGTGCCTATCCTTGAGTTGGCATAAGAAACCTGCTTTTTAAAAAATATTTCTTTTCTTTTCCTATTTTTTTTTCCCTCGGTGCACCATGTCTGGAGGCAGTGCAATACCAGATTGATGCGTGGAGTGGAGAGAGCAAGGTCCTAGGTCAACTCCTAACTCCAAAAATCCATTTAATATATTGTCCTCCAATAGAGGACATATCAGATAGTGAACTGATAAGAACAGATACTACCCTTGCTAGAAGTGATGAGACCTGATGCAAACATACTCCGGACTCATGTGCCACGTTGTGCATCTGGCTTTGTGTGGGTACTGGGAAATCCAACTCAGGCCAGCAGACTTTGCAAGCAAGCACCTTTAACCACTGAGCCATCTCCCCAGCCCGCAAATATTCTTTCTGCAAAAGTTCTGTGCACCTCTAATTTTGGCCCAGTGTACAACCTTGACCCTGAGGAGCATAGTCGTCATGGTTTTCTTTGCAGTCAGTTGCCAAGCTCTAGTTGAGGAAATCCTCGGACCACAACTAAGCTAAGAGTCCAGGGAGAGAAACTAGACCTGGAGAGACAAGCAGCCGACAAGGAGGCCTAGTTTGAAACTGCTCTCAATAAAGCCATTTCCTGTTGGGTAGTGATTACCAATCCACACAGATCCATACTCTTTGTCATATAGGATGATTAGGAGGTGGATAGAGAAACAGAAAAGTGTTCATGAAAGAGAGAGAAACTCAAGAAGGGAAAAAACAAAACCCTGAATCATGAGGATGACAGAAGGAACGGAAATAAACAAGTTCCTGATTCTGGGAGGACAAAAAAATCTCTGTGGCACAAGAGCAACTGTCGGGCTGAGGGGTGGACATGCTGTCCCATGTCTGACCCTGGCTCCCTGAGCTCCTGCTCCACTGGCCTTCTTTGTGTTTCCAAATTGTCAGCCGGGCATGGTGGCGTATGCCTTTAATCCCAACACTTGGGAGGCAGAGGTAGGAGGATCGCCGTGAGTTCCAGGCCACCCTGAGACTCCGTAGTGAATTCCAGGTCAGCCTGAGCTAGAGTGAGACCCTACCTCAGAAAAAAAACAAAAAACAAAAACAAAAACCAAATTGTGCTTAAGTTCTCATGTAAGGGAAATGTCCCTTATACCAGTTGTTCCCTATGTTTAGAAGGCCTATCCCTTCCTTGATTATAGTATTTCCATCTTATGAACTTTTGTAGTACCATCATGTTAGTGAGGCTCGTACCCTCTGTCTTTACACACACACACACACACACACACACACACACACACACACACACACATTATTTTTAAAACATTTTTATGTATTTATTTGAAAGCATAGAGATAGAGAGAAGAGAGACAGAACGAGGAAATGGGTGTGCCAGGGCCTCCAGCCACTGCAAATGAATTCCAGATGCATTCACCACTTTGTGCATCTGGATTTACATGTGTACTAGGGAACTGAGCTGTGGTCACTAGGCTTTGTAAGTAAGTGCCTTAACCACTATGCTATCTCTCCAGCCTTACAAATTTTATTTATTTATTTGAGAGAGAGAGAGAGAGAGGTTGGGCACACCAGGACCTCCTGTCACTGCAAATGAACTCCAAATGCATGCACCACTTTGTGCATCTGGCTTTATGTGGGTACTGGGGAGTCAAACCTGGGTCATTAGGCTTTGGAAGCAAGTTCATAACTGGCTGAGCCACCTTTTCAGCCTTTCCCTGCTTTTTTAAGATGATCACAAAACCTCTGGAAACCTGATCATTGTTTCCAGAGCCTCCGTTGGGATGGAGAGCCAGATCTCTTCACCAGTCTCACCAGTGGAGAAGCATCAACCACATCAGTTTAGCAGGTGCATGGGTGAGTAAGGAATCAGGCTCAGTGTCCACATGGGCCTGCTGGTTCCCACTCCTGTTTGCTCCCCCAGCACCCTGCTTGAGGGACTGGCCCTCCTCCTCTTTGTGACGACCTTCTGGCCTTCAAGTAATCATGGACAGAAGTGTCGTGAAAGCCTGGCCTTAGCCAAGAGGAAAGGGAAGCTTGAGAGCGAGATCTGGGGACAGGATGCACCTGGGCTCAGTGCTGCAGGAGGGAAGTCAGATGCTGGTGGCTTTCTCAAGGCTACCTAGACTCTGGGATATTTTTTTTCCCCTCACACACTTGTGATTGGCTTATAAATCTCTTCTAGCTCACATACTGATCCCAATATAAAAGCAACCCAGGAAAAAGAGAAAGAAACAATAGCCAGGCAAGATGATGAAAAGCAAAGATTTATGGGTAAAGCTGTGTAAAGGTAGGACACCTGAAATCAAAGAGTATCCTGAAAAATGCAGTTAGAGGGCTGGAGGGATGGCTTAGCGGTTAAGGTGTTTGCCTGCTGAAGCCAAAGAACCCAGGTTCGATTCCCCAGGGCCCACATTAGCCAGATGCACAAGGGGGCCTGACGCATCTGGAGTTCATTAGTAGTGGCTGGAGGCCCTGGCGAGACCATTCTCTCCCTCTCTCTCTCTTTCTCTGTCAAATAAATAAATAAAAATAAAAAGTAAATGCAGTTAGAAATCTGTGGGTTTCCCAAAGGCCAAGGTGGAGGATGTATCTGAGACTGAAAGTCATGCTGACTTATACCACTGGGAGGTTAAAGGACATTGGTTTTGAAGAGGTGTGAGTTCCACCTCCATCTCTGGGGAGCTAGGCAACTCAGCTTGCAATCCTAGTACTAGGGAGGCAGAGAAAAGTAGGTCTGTAGGGCTTGCTGACTAGTTGTCTAGCCAAGCCAGGGGCTCTGGGTTCAGTGCAAGACTGTCTCAAAAAAATAAGGTGGTGGGATGGGGAGATGGATCGGGGGATAAAGTGTTTGCTGCTCATACTTGGGTGCCCAAATTTGGATCTGCAAAACCAGTATAAAAGCCGGAAGTGGGGCTAGAGAGATGGCTTTGCAGTTAAGGTACTTATCTGCAAAACCTAATGACCCAACTTCGATTCCCCAGTACTCACACATAAAGCCAGGTGCACAAAGTGGAACATGCATCTGGAGTTCATTTGTAGTGGGTAGAGGCCCTGGGTCACCCATTCTCTCTGTCTGTCACTCTTCTCTCTATCACGCTCGGCTGGCAAATTAAAAAAGGCAGAAGCCAGCAAGGTGTGGTGGCTCACACCTTTAATCCCAGCACTTGGGAGGCAGAGGGAAGAGGATCGCCATGAGTTCGAGGCCACCCTGAGACTACATAGTGAGTTCCAGGTCAGCCTGGGCTAGAGTGAGATCCTACCTCGAAAAAACAAAACAAAGCAAACAAACAAAATAACAAAAAAGCCAGAAGCCATGGAAGTCTGTCATTCCAGAATGCTGATGGCAAGATGGGAGGTGGAGATAGGAATTCTCCAGAAGCTCACGGAGCCAGCTTGCCTGACCAACGCAGCAGTGAACAGCAACCGGAACAAGAGACCCTTCCTGAAAGAAGGTGAAGGTGAGTACTCATGCCTGACAGTTGTCTTCTGATCTCCACACATGCCACGGCATGGGTGCACCTGCACTCACACACACAAACACAGAACACAGGAGACACATGCACATATCCACACATACACATCATAGACACACATAAACCTCTGCCCCTCCCCCCCCCCAAACTAAGGTAGAGAATGACTGAGGAAGGCATCCAGCATAGACCTCTGGCCTTCACACACGCATTCATACATGTGTGCTCCTCATCCCCACACATATGTGTGTTCTTACATACACACGCACCACATACACACACAAAAATAGATAAGCATCAAATGCATGCATTATTCAGTATATAGAGGATAACTTGACACAAAAAGTTTCACCAACCCTTCACATGAAGACTCACACTTCTCATGGTGAGTTGAGGTTTAAAGATAAAATGATTACCCCAGTAAAAAAATTTCTCTTTCTGGGCTGTGGAGATGGCTCAGCAAATACAAGTACTTCCTTGCAAAAGCCTAATGGCCCAGGTTCGATTCCCCAGTACCTATGTAAAGCCAGATGTACAAAGTGGTGCAGGAGGTCCTGGTACCCCATAATCACCCTCCTCCTCTCTTTCTCTCAAACAATTATATTTTTTGAATTTCTCTTTAAATTCCCTCAAATTCCTCACAAGCACATAAATACACTGTTGTTGTTTTGTTTTTTAAAGAGGCTTATGTAAGACCTCGTAGTCACTGAAGGTGACAGTCACATACACCTACCCAAGCTTAGCCTGGGCTTCCCTCATGGACCCAAACTGACAATGCTGTTGAATGATTGTGGGTTTAATCTCTGTGTTGTCACTTGTCATAGTTCTGGACATTCGTCTTTTTCTTGTCTTTGCTAAGCCCATAGAGTCAAGCGTGCATAGGTTCCACGTGCATAAACCATAAGTCTATCCGAAATATGCCTTTTCAATATTTGTGGATGGAAACAAATGCACGACTAGCAAATAAAGAGAGGTTTTATGTGGGTTTGTGTCTTGTTTCTTACAACAGTATCTATGAAGTTACCAGGTAGGGGTGATGCTGCAGCCAGCTGCTCCCCTGGCATGCCTGAGATGGTTTCATGGGCAGCAAAGGAAGGAGAAGCATAATTAGGTCTCAGCACCCTACAGCCTGAAATGGCCACACATCTGTGCTCTCTAAACAAGCCCATACTATGACCTACATGGATATCTTGGCTTTCCATTCACGTCAGAAAACTAATTTTTTTTTGGGCGGGGGGGAGGTAGGGTCTCACTGTAGCCCAGGCTGACCTGGAATTCACTATGTAGTCTTAGGTGGGCCTCAAATCCACAGTGATCCTCCTGCCTCTGCCTCCCAAGTGCTGGGACTAAAGGCATGCACCACCACACGCAGCTGTAGAAAACTAATTTTGAACAGGGAGATTGAAGTCATTGATTCTAATTATGCTTCTCTGGATGGCTCATCATTTTTTCAAGTACTTGTGTGATTAATTACCCATAGATCCCAAAGCACTCCCAGGAGACAAAACGCATCATGTCAGCCAGTCGTCAGACCTGAAAATAAACTTTCAAAATCCAGGGTCTTGGGCTGGAGAGATTGACCAGCAGTTAAGCCACTTGATTGCAAAGCTCAATGTCCCAGGTTTGATTCCCTAGTACCCACATAAAACCAGATGTACAAAGTGGTGCATGCATCTTGAGTTCGTTTGCAGTGGCTGGAGGCCCTGATTCTCCCATTCTATCTATCTGTCTCTGTTCTATCTATTTTTCTCTGCTGCAAGGTCTTGGGCTGGAAAGATGGCTTAGTGATTAAGGCACTGGCCTGTAAAGCCTAAGGACCCAGGTTCGATTCCCCAGGACCCATGTAAGCCAGCTGCACAAGGTGGTGCATGCATCTGGAATTCGTTTGCAGTGGCTGGAGGCCTTGGCATGCCTGTTCCCTCTCTGTCTCTCTCTCTCTCTCTCTCTCTCTCTCTCTCTATATATATATATATATATATATATATATATATATCTGTTTCTCATAAATAAATAAATAAATAAATAAATAAATAAATAAATAAATTGCTTACAGCTTTTTAAAAAAACCCAGGGTCTTAACTGAGATCAGACAAGCTAAATAATGTTAGAACTGGAAGCAGAATCCAAGTCTGATTTGAATTCTGTCTAGATTAATAATACACAGCTTTGAAAACTTTAAATGTGACGTTGCTTCCCTGAAAGGATTTGCTTAAAATCCATGTCTAAAACAGTGGCCTACGCGAGCTTCCTTTCCAACCCTATTATATATAGTTCCTGAGAGCCTGGGCTCTCAGAAATCTTCTAGATGGGTGGTACTCACTGGACTCTGTTCGTCTGCCCCCCTCTGGTGGTCGTTGCACAAATGACATACTGTAGAGTGACTCCTAGGACAATGGTTGCTTTCTCTTTCGTCAATCATTCATTCATGCAAACTGCCTGACGTGTGCCATGCTCTGCAGTAGGAGACTTAAAAATAAAAAAGATAAGGGGCTTAGGAGATTGCCTGGGGAGATGGCTCAGTGATTAAAGGCACTTCCTTGCGAAGCCTGCCGGCCCAAGTTCAATTCCCTAGCTGCCCATGTAAAGCTGGACACAAAAAGTCACACAAGCATTTGGCATGCCTTTTGCAATGCCAACAGATCATGGTGCCTTACCACCCCCCCCACACACACACATGCAAATAAATAATAACTTTTTTTCAAAAGGGGCCAAACTATTTTTAAAAAAAGAAGAAGATAAACTGAGTGTGGTAGTGCATGGAGAGCCAGAATCCCAGCACTCAGGAAGCTGAGGCAGGGAGATCATGAGTTCAAGGCTTACCCCCATCAACTTTTGAAAATAATTAAATAATTTAAAGAAGCCGGGCATGGTGGTGCACACCTTTGATCCCAGCACTCAGGAGGCAGAGGTAGGAGGATCACTGTGAGTTCAATGCCAGTCTGAGACTACACAGTAAATCTCAGGTCAGCCTGGGCTACAGCAAGACCCTACCTTGAAAAAAAATAAGAAAGAAAGAAAATAGAATATCGCCCCCCACACACACACCTTAAGAGTAGTAAAATATTGATTATAAAATTTTGGGTCTGTGGGCTGGAGAGATTGCTCAATGGTTAAGGTACTTGCCTGCAAAGCCTAATGACCTGGGTTCAGTTCCCCAATACCCACGTAAAGCCAGATGCACAAAGTGGCACTTGCATCTGGAGTTTGTTTGCAGTGCCTGAAGATCTTGACGTGACCATTCTCTCCATCTGTCTCTTTTCTATCTCTCTCTGCTTGCAAATAAATGAATTAAAAAAATTAAATTGCGGGGGCTGGAGAGATGGCTTAGCAGTTAAGGCGCTTGCCTGCAAAGCTAAGGACCCATGTTCAATGTCTCTCCAGATCCCATATAAGCCAGACACACAAAGGGGACACAAGTGCAAGGTCACACATATGTCACTAGGTAGCACAAGAGTCTGGAGTTCAATTGTGGCTGAGACCCTGATGTATCGATTCTCTCTCACACTCAGTGCTCGCTCTAAAACAAAATAGTGGGTCTATTGTGATGGATATGCAGAAAAATGCACATACCCAGGGCAGCTGGGATGCTCTTGCCAGGGGAAAGGACAGAGCCAGGAAGGGACAGGCAGCCCCTGAGCTGGGTTCTGAAGGACAGGCAGGAACAGGGGTCGTCCAGAGCCATTAGGAACACAGGGATCCATATGTGGAATTCAGAACTTGGTCCTCAAGGTGCGAGACTAAGAGGCGGGGTTAGAAAGACTGATTTGGGGGCTGAACATATATATGGCTCCGCAGTTAAAGGCACTTGCTTGCAAAACCTGATGGCCTGGGCTCAAGTCTCAATACCCACATAAAGCTAGGTACATAAAATGGCACATATGTCTGAAGTTCATTTGCAGTGGCAAGAGGCCCTGGTGCAACCACACTCTTTCTTGCTCTCTCCCTCTACCTGCCTTTTTCTCTCTGTCTCTCATAAATAAATAAATAAATAAATGCTGGAGAGATGGCTTATCAGTTAATGTGCTTGCCTAAGGACCCAGGTTCAATTCCCCAGAACCCACATAAAGCCAGATGTACAAGGTGGCACATGTGTCTGGAGTTCGTTTACAGCCGCTAGAGGCCCTGGTATACCCATTCATTCTCTCTCTCTCTTCCTTTCTCTCTAATAAATAAATAAATATTTTAAAAATATAGATTGATTGATTGATTGGAGCAGATTATAAAAGGCTTCTTATGTCACTGTGCAGTCTGAGCTCATCCCCTAAGCTAAGGTCCCCACAATTTTAAAAAATATTTTATGTATTTACTTGCAAGCAGACAGACAGACAGATACACACACACACACACACACACACACACACACACACACACACGGAGAGAGAACGAGTATGGGCACGTCAGGGCTCTAGGCACCACAAATGAACTCCAGATGCATGCGCCACTTTGTGCATCTGGCTTTACATGGGTACTGGGGAATCAAACTCAGGTCATTAGACTTTGCAGGCAAACGCCTTAACCACGGAGCCATCTCTCCAGGGCCCCCCCCAAAAAACTTTTTTCATCCTGTTCCTATCCATGGATTAAAATATTTGCATATGAATCCTTAATGTGTGCTTATTTTGTTTGTTTATGCATACATTTTCTACCCAGGCAGTTTAGTCTAATGGTTAAGATAATGGAGCTAGACTGGCTAGGACCTTTACAACTTGTTATCAGTGCGCCTTTGAACAAATAACTCTGGACACCTTGGCTTCCTTGTCTGTAACCTGAGGGTAATAGACTGACCTCCTACTGTTGCAGGAGGATGAAATGAACTTATTCGTGAGAATTCAAGGTAATACTCGGCATGTAGTAACACATGCTATGTGTTAGCTAGCCTGCATGTTGGTCCAGTTTTCAATCTTATTAAAAAAAAAAAAAAAAGAGGGCTGGAGAAATGGCTCAGTGGTTCAGGAGATTGCCCACAAAGCCTAACATGACCTGGGTTCAATTCCCTAGTACTCACATAAAGCCAGATGCACAAAATGGCATATGCACCTGGGGTTAATTTGCAGCAGCTAGAGGCCCTGGCACACCCATTTTCTCTCTATATATATTTGAAAATACATGCACACACACACACACGCACACACACACACACACACACACACATACACACATACACACGCATGCATTGACATATAGACCCCCATGAGGCAAGCAAACTTTATAAAGGGTATTTCACTCTTAGTTTGGTGACTGGGATCTTAAACAGAATGATGGCAGCTAACTCTGACTGGCTCATGGCAGAAGGGAGCACGTGTGGAGACAAAGGTCACCTCTGGAAACAGGAAGCCAGAGAGAGTTCAGGGCCAGCACCAGGGTTTCATAGTGACCCTCCACTGAGAACTCACCCAGTCCCACCAAAGTCCCTCCAAGTCCCAATTGACTGAAGTTCTTCCCTCTAAGCCCCATTGCTTTTCTTTTTGTAAATAAATAATTTTTATTTTTTTTATTATTTATTTGCAAACACAGAGAGAGATTGGGAGAAAATGAGCATGACAGGGCCTCAGCCACTGCAAACAAACTCCAGATACATGCACCACTTTGTGCATCTGATTTTACATGGGGCACTGGAGAATCAAACCTGGGTTGTTAGGCTTGCTGGCAAGTACCTTAACTGCTGAGCCATCTCTCTAGCCCTAAGCTCCATTTCTTAAAGTCCCAATATCTTTAAGTCGCGATATCACCACACCAAGTACCAATCTTCTACTGTGTGAACCTTTGGGGGATAGACTCAAACCAGATTCAGCCGGGCATGGTGGTACATGTTTGTTATCTCAACACGTAGAAGCCTGAAGCAGGAGGATTACACGTTCTTGGTCAGTCTCATTTACCAGTATACAAAGGTTTTGGTTGAGATTCAGCTATGAATTTTCCTTTTTCAATTAATTATGTGCACAGTGTGTATACAACCATGTTGGTACCATTGTTAGCCTCCTCCCCATCCTCCCCCCTCAGCAGGGACCCTCTTCGTTGGGGAATGTGGGTCGTGCATTGTGGGGTTAGCCATCAGTTATGGGGAAGAGGAAATGTCTCTGTGCATAATGACCCAACATGTGGCTCTAACAATCTTTCCACCCCCTCTTCCACAAATTTCCCTGAGCCATGGTGGGTTCATTTTAGGTCTACTTCAGTGATAAGGTTTTGGGAGCCTCTGTGTCTCTGGGTATCTGCTTTGGTAGGAGTTGAGTGTCCTCTGTGTCTATCTCCTTCACCCTTGTGCTGATACCAGGTTCACCAAGAAAGCAACACTCTTGCTCATTTCCCCAATTACTCTTGGGTTCAGCTGGGGCCCTGTTGAGGTGCGATGGGCTGATTCTCTCCTCAGTATCTGTGTCCATCTGAAAAAAGAGAAGCAAATTCTCCAACAGAGAGTGAAGTTAGCACCAGATAAATGGGATAACCATTATTATCTTAGAGAGAATTTAATAGGTGTAGGCCCTCTTGTAGCCCAAGATTGGTGGGAACTTGATAATGGAGAGCGGGCTCTCTTTTTGGATATGGTTTTGACTTGTTTCCCAGCTCTAGCTATGAGTTCCATTCCACTGAGCGGATCAGTTAGCCAAATCAAGAGCAGTTGATTTCCCACCATGGCTGTGCACCACTATTGCACTTGTGTGAGCATCACATCAGGTTGTTTGCTGCTGAGTAGCTTAGACCACGAGTTGCTTGGACAGATGTTGGTCATTTTCCCCCGTCACTCATGTAGCACCTTCTGGCACTAGACAAGCTAACTGTCTTGGGACTGACTCTCTTCCAGATTCCAGCCAGGTCATTCATGTTCCGTATCAACATCAGCTATCAATTTTCTGAGGTCAGCTAGTTGTTCCTGTACAATCATTTAAAGGCTTTCATTTTCTTTTTTTTTTTTAAAAAAATATTTATTTGAGAGAGAGAGAGAATGGGCATGTCAGGGCCTCTAGCCACTGCAAACGAACTGCAAATGTGTGCACCCCCTTGTACATCTGACTTATGTGGGTACTGGAGAATTGAACCTGAGTCCCTTGGCTTCGGAGGCAAGCGCCTGAACCACTAAGCCATCTCTCCAGCCTGGTTTTTCATCTTTTCACATTTAAAAAATTATTTTTCAGGTACATACATGATGTCCAGCTACAAATTAGCATTGTAGTCACAACATGAGCAAATTGTTATCACTATTATGTTTAAAAATATTTTTATTTGTAAGGAGATAAAGAGAGAGGGAGAGAATGGGCACACCATAGCCTCTTACCACTGCAAATCAACTCCAGATGCATGCACCACTTAGTGCATTTGGCTTTGCACGGGTACTGGGGAATCCAGCATGGGCCATCAGGCTTTGCAAGTAAGGCCCTCTTTTAGAAGATTTTATAAGATTAGAATTTCCAAAGTTTTTTGTGTTTTTTTAAAATATTTTTATTTACTTATTTGCAAGCAGAGAGAGAGAAAGAGAAAGAAGAGAGAGAATGGTGTGCTACGGGCTCTAGCCACTGCAAATAAACTCCAAATGCATGCACCTCTTTGTGCATCTGGCCTATGTGGGAACTGGGGAGTCAAATCCTGGTCCTTATGCTTTGCAGGCTAGTGCCATAACCATTGAGCTATCTCTCCAGCCCCCAGAATTTCCAAGTTTTTTAAAAAAATTTTTTGTTTATTTTTATTTATTTATTTGTGAGTGACAGACAGAGAGGAGGAGAGAGAGAGAGAGAGAGAGAGAGAGAGAGAGAGAGAGAGAGAGAGAAAATGGGCACGCCAGGGCTTCCAACCACTGTAAACGAACTCCAGACGCATGCGCCCCCTTGTGCATCTGGCTAATGTGGGTCCTGGGGAATCGAGCCTCGAACCGGGGTCCTTAGGCTTCACAGGCAAGCGCTTAACCGCTAAGCCATCTCTCCAGCCCATTTCCAAGTTTTTAAAGTAAACACATATGCTAGGTTTTTATTTGGTGGTTCACTTAAGTCATTTTTCAGCATCAAAATCATCCATGTATTTTCAGTACCTGCTCTCCATACTGAATTTAGTTTGAAGGAATATTACTGTCTCACACTTTGTTACAACATAAACCTTTGCTGTAAAAAGATAAAAAATTGCACTTCCAAATATTAGGTGCATTTTGCCAACACTAGTTTTATCACAGGAAAGATCAGCAAACGTGAACATTCTCTAGTCATAAAAGAAAAATTCATGGCACGTTAAGGTGGGATAACTCTTAAAATAACATTGCCACAGGAAACCACTTTTCCCTCATCTAGTACTGATGGTGAGGCAAATTGCCTTCCTTACCCCATTTATTCCAATATTTTTGAGAATGAGCCCAGTGTCTCAAACAAGCTAGGCAAGCCTGTACCACTGAGTTATAGTTTCAGTCCATTTCTTTCCATTTGGTGCCTGAGGCTGGATAAATTGCTTAGGTTGGCCTTGAACTTGCGATCCTCCTGCCTCAGCATCCTAAAAGATAGCGCATCTGTACCACCATGCCTGTGCACTTATTCTACCTGTATGTAGGGAGCTGAAATTCGAGTTTTCTCTCTCTCTTGTTGAAATACAATACACACACAAAAAGAGAGAGAGAGAGAGGGAGATAGGGAGAGATAGAGAGGGAGAGAGAGAGAACATATATGGCTCCTGCTAGCAGGCTTTTAAGCCAGTAATGTGCTGCTAATTTCAATGGTTTGAATGTAAACGGCCCCCCACAGCCCTATGTGTTTGCAATTAAGCCTCATACTCAATCTCCATCTGGTAGAGCCTTTGGGAGCGGGAGCCTTGCCAGAGGTGCATCATTGAGGGTGGACCTTGATTTTTTTAAAAAATATTTTATTTATTTATTTGAGAGAGAGAGAGGCAGAAGGGGTTAGAGAGAATGGGTGTGCCAGGGCCTCTTGCCAGTGCAAACAAACTCCAGACACATGCATCACCTTGTACATCTGGCTTATGTGGGTCCTGGGGAATCAAACCTGGGTCCTTAGGCTTCGCAGGCAAGAGCCTTAATTGCTGAGCCATCTCTCCAGTTGAACTTGATGTTCATCCCAGTATATTTAGACTACTCCTACTTACATATGTGACTTAGATATGAGCCTGACTCCTGCTCATGTCACGTTTTTCCCACCATAATGAAACTTCCCCTCAAAACTATAAGCCTGAAGCCGGGCGTGGTGGTGGACTCCTTTAATCCCAGCACTCAGGAGGCAGAGGTAGGAGGATCCCTATGAGTTCAAGATCCAGCTTGGAACTACAGAGTGAGTTCAAGGTCAGCCTGGGCTAGAGGGAGCCCCCACCTCAAAAAACAAACAAACAAACAAACAAAAACGCCCTATAAGCCTGAAATAAGCACTTTCCTACTATAAGGTGCTTCCAGTCGGGGGTTTTGTCCCAGCCACGAGCAGGCAACATCAATGTCCAATGATCACCTCTCTGAAAATGACAGACCTTGATCAGCAGCATTTGCCAATGCTGTGGTTTGGATCGCGAGTGTCCAACAAAGACCCATTGGGTTAAAGGCTTGGTCATCATGCAGCTTGGCACTATTGGAAGGTGGTAGAAATGTAAGAGGCGGGGCCTAGTGAGAGGGCTTCAGGTTATTATCGATGTGCCCTTGACGGGAATTGTGGGACACTGACCTCCTCTTTCTCTGTCTTGCTATCAAGTCGTGCAATGGTGTTGTAGTCAGCTTCCCGTTGCTGGATGAATTTCCAAACTGGGCACAGTTTCTGGGAGGAATAGCATCTATTGAAGCTTACAGATCCAGGGGAAGTTTCACAGTGGCGGAAGAAGCTGGCCCCCTTTACCAGATCCACGCAGAGAGAAAAACCACCAGCAGCGCCACAAGCATGCGCACTCTGGGAACCCCAGGCACAGCGCAAGCCCTCTGCAGACCTTAGGCTGGAATTCCACATCCGCCCCCAAACACACCTCAGGGCTGGACCCCAGGATCTGTCACCCAGTGACACCTCTTCTAGCCAGGCCACTGGAGATCCAAGAAGCTTTAATGAAACTGAATCTATTGGGGGACATCCTTTCACACGACCACAAACAGTGGCTGGTTTTGCTCTGCCACAGGCCCCTGGCATGATGTGCTACCACAGGACCAACGAATCATGAACAGAAAACTCCAAAACTGAAGGCTAAATAAAGCTTTCTCTCTCTCTCTCTCTCTTTTTAGATTTTTTTATTCATTTATTTATTAGAGACAAAGAGGGAGGGAGGGAGAATGGGCATGCCAGGGCCTCTAGCCACTGCAAACGAACCCCAGATGCATGCACCACCATGTGCATCTGGCTTACGTGGGATCTGGAGAATTGAACCTGGGTCCTTAGGCTTTGCAGGCATCTGCCTTGACCGCTAAGCCATCTCTCCAGCCCCCTAAACCTTTTTCTTTATGAGTCGATGAGCTCAGGTATATTTCAGCTGATAAATTTTCCCACCCAGTCAAATGCAAGCTGCTGGTGGGATGTTGCTGATCAGAGCTGGGAAGACACATGCAGTAGCACGTCATTAAGAGTTTGTCCGTCATCTGAACATGCAGGATGTGCATGAATTTCTAAGCATACGTAGTTAGCAAATGTAGTAGAATAATCAGGAGGAAATGAGATTTAAGAATGTATTACTGGGGACTCAGTGGTTAAGGTGCTTGCTTGTGAGGCTTAAGGACCCAGGTGCGATTCCCCAGGACCCATGTAAACCAGATGCACAAGGTGGCGCACGCATCTGGAGTTAGTTTGCAGTAGCTGAAGGCCCTGGTTTGCCCATTCTCTCTCACTCAAATAATGAATAAAAATTAAATATTTGGGGTGGAGAGATGGCTTAGTGGGTAAGGCGTTTGCCTGCAAAGCCAAAGGAACCAGGTTTGATTCCTCAGGACCTACGTTGGCCAGATGCACAAGGGGGCACACGCGTCTGGAGTTCGTTTGCATTGTCTGGAGGCCCTGGTGCACCCATTCTCTCTCTCTGTCTCTCTCTCTCTCCCTCTTTCTCTGCCAAATAAATAAATAAAAATAAAATATTATAAAATATTTTTAGTTGGGCATGGTGGCGCATGCCTTTAATCCAAGCACTTGGGAGGCAGAGGTAGGAGGATCACCATGAGTTCAAGGCCACCCTGAGACTACATAGTTATTTCCAGGTCAGCCTGAGCCAGAGTGAGACCCTACCTCGGAAAACCAAAATAAAATAAAATAAAATTTTTTTTAAAGAATCTATAACTGGGCTGGAGAGATGGCTCAGCAGTTAAAGGTTCAGGTCCCCAGTACCCACATAAAGCCAGGTACACAAAGTGAGGCAGGTGTATGAAGTTTGTTTGCAGCGACAGAAGCCCGTGATGCGCCAATTCTCATGTTTTCTCTCTGTGTGTGTGTGTGTGTGTGTGTGTGTGTGTGTGTGTGTGTGCCTCTCTCTCTCCCAAACAAATAAATAAAAATATTTTTAAAAGAACATATCCTGGCATCGTGGAGCATGCCTTTAATCCCAGCACTCAGGAGGCTGAGGTAGGACCTGATCTGGAATTAGAAGCCAGCGTGGGCTACCTAGAAAGACTCTGTCTTATAAAGATCAAAAAGGCTAATTTGTTTGGAATTTACATTGTATTTGGCTTGAGGATAGTGGAAATGTTTTCAGCATTGACCTCCAAATGACCCAAGGACTTGCCTCTTCATCCCTCCCTTTGCCTCTTCTTGCACTTTTCATGCTTTCCTTGAACTGTTGATTAAGTGCGCATTTTACTGATACTTAATTCTGGTTGCCATGGTGATTAGAATGCACTTTTCCCCCATGCTGCCAAATTGCTGCCGGTGTTGTATGTAAACATGATTGCTTTTGAACATACACGTGTTGTAGGTTGACCTCTATGGAAAACCATCGTTTTGCCTTTTGAGTGGTGCAGAGCAGAAGCCGCAGGCCAGACGGCTCAGGTCGGATCCCTGCTCGGCTGTCTCCCCAGTCACTTCCTGGAGGCTTAGTGTCTTATCTGATAAATAAAGACAGTGACAAATGCCCGGGACAAGGGTTTTGTGGATTAAATGATAACATGTCTGTGCTGTGAAGCACTTAGTACAGGCGGAAGGCACTTGGCATGTATAAATATTATGACTCTTGGGTTTGCCATGGAAACTACACTAACACCTGAAAGTGGTGGTAATGTTATATTCTTTAACAAGATTGATAGCGCCTCTCTCTCCCTCTCTTTTCCTCTCTCTCCCTCTCCTGTTTTTCATTTCTTAGTGAAATGAATTGGCCAAAATGTTTAAGAGCAACAAACATTAATCAGGTTATTGACATTTTACAAGCCTCTGTTCTGATGTTTTTAAAGTACATTAAACTTTCACTGTTAATTATGGGAATCAGATCTTGGTAGGCTTAATCCTAGTTACTTATAGAAATTCTTTTCCTTTAAGAATTTTTTTATTTTTATTTACTTATTTATTTATCTGAGAGAATGGGTGTGCCAAGGCCTCTAGCCTCTGCAAACAAACTCCACACAGATGTGCCACTCTGTGCATCTGGCCTACATAGGTCCTGGGGTATAGAACCAGGGTTTTAGGCTTTGTAGATAAGTACCTTAACCACTGGGCAATCTCTCCAGCCTGATTTCTTTTTCAGTTTTATTATATAGCTCAGGCTGGTGTGGAAATCTCAATTCTCCCACATTAGCCTTTTGAGTGCTAAGATTACAGGCATGTACAACCATGCCCACTTAACATTTTTTTAAAGGAACAAATGGGGCCTGGGGAGATGGCTCAGTGGATAAAGTGTTTGCCTTGCAAGCACGAGAACTTGAGTTCAGATCCCCAGCATTCACATAAATGGGGTGGATGTGATGACCCACCTCTTTTCCCAGCACTTCGGAGGCAGGTGAAGCCAGGGAATCTCCAAGGATCCAAGCTGACTTGCTGAATCAGAGAATTCTGGGCACAGGGAAGAGGGCCTGCCTCAGTAAATAAGGTGGAGAGACCTTTGATGTTGACTTCTGGCTTCCAGGTGCATACATGTGCATGCATACCTCCACACACATGCACCCACACACATGTGACATGCATATACACACCATCCATGCACACATGCAAAAAAAAAAAACAAGAAAGGTAAGTAAAATGAAGCAGCTTTAGTGGCATCTGGAGTATTTTTTGCAGTAGCTAGAGGCCCTGCTGTGCCCATTTCTCTCTCTCTCTGTCTCTCTATCTCTGCTTGCAAATAACTTTTTAAAAGAATATTTTATTTATTTATTAGAGAGAGAGAAAGAGGTAGTGGGAGAGAGAGAGAGAGTGCCAGGACCTCTAGCCACTGCAAACAAACTCCAGACACATGCGCCACCTTGAGCAACTCACTTACATGGGCACTGGGGAATCAAACCTGGGTCCTTAGGCTTCACAGGCAAGTGTCTTAACCACTAAGCCATCTCTCCAGCCCCCCATAAATAATTTTTTAAAAATCTATTTAAAAAGACACTTGGCCGGGCGTGGTGGCACACGCTTTTAATCCCAGCACTGTGGAGGCAGAGGTAGGAGGATTACTGTGAGTTCAAGGCCAGCCTGAGACTACATAGTGAAATCCAGATCAGCCTGGGCTAGAGTGAGACCCTACCTCAAAAAAAAAAAAAAAAAAATAAGACACTTGGGACTAGAGAGAGGCTCAAAGGTTAAAGGAGCTTTCTTGCAAAGCCTGTTGGCCGGGGTTCAACTCCCCGGTATCCACATAAAGCCAGATGCACAAAATGGTGCATACATTTGGAGTTTGTTTGCAGCAGCAAGAAGCCCTGGCATGCTCATTCATTCCTCTCTCGATCTCTCTCTCTCCCTCCTTGCAAATAAATAAAGAAATAAATTAAGAAGAGATAGAAGCTTTGCTGGAAACCATGAAGAAGAAGGCTTTTTCCTGTCTTTAGACTTGAAATGAATTAGTATAAAGTGCTTTGTTTGATCCTTGACCACTTGAGTTCAAAACTAATGTTTGCTCATTGTGCGCTGTGGAAATAGGAAGTGATAGAGAAACCCCTCCCATCCCCACTGACCCTATTCTCACGTCCGTAGACTGCACTGCTCCCCTTCACCCACGCATCAGTGCCCTGGGAACACACACGTGCAGCTCTATTTTTCACCATGCATGAGATCACCCTGTAATTTAGGCCCCACAATGTTTCATTTACTTAATGTACCAGATATTTTTGTTTCGCTATATAAAGAGTATCACATACTTTCAACTGCTTCCTTCCATTCTTTGGTGTGACTCTGTGACTTGTTCATATGTTTCGCATGTGTGTGCGCGCAGTGTGTGTGGTGTGTGCAGCGGTGTGTGTAGTGTATGGGTGTGTGTGCAGAGATGTGCTCGTCCCAGGCATGAGCGTGCAGAAGCCGAAGGAAAACATGGAGTATCTTCCGGTCTTACTCATCTATTCTGGGAAACTCCCAGAGCAATTGGTTCATGAAGTTCTAATGATATTAGCTTGTAAAGTCCAAGCATACTGGGGGAGAGCCTTGATGACTTTCTTCTGTGACCCTTGGGTTTATTTATTTTCCTTGTTAATGAATCTTGGTCATTTATATTTCACTAGAAATCAATCTTTTTGTCCCCAGATTTTACAACTTTCAGCATAGAGTCAAGCACAGTAACCTGTATTATAACAGAAAAAGACGTGGGTGTGGTGGCGCACACCTTTAATCCCAGCACTCAGGGGGCAGAGGTAGGAGGATTGTCGTGAGTTCCCGGCCAGCCTGAGACTACATAGTGAATTCCAGATCAGCCTGGGCTAGAGTGATACCCTACCTCAAAAGAAAAAGACAATGGACAATGGTGCACACCTGTAATCCCTACATTTGGGAGGTGAAGGAGATTTTAAAAAAGATCCTAAGAGCTGTCTCAATGGTTAAGGCGCTTGTGTAAAGTGCCTAAAGACCCGGGTTCGATTCTGCAGTACACACATGAAGCCAGATGCACAGTGGTACATGCATCTGGAGTTCATTTGCAGTGGCTAGAGGCCTTGACATGCCCATTCTCTCTCTCTCTCTTCTCCCTATCTCTATCTGCTTGCAAACAAATAAAAAATTAAAAACCAAATGAAACATATAAATCTTTATATGTCTATTCTTCTCCTCATTCCAATTGCTTGCGCTTTTGTCTTTTTTTTTCTCGATTAGCTGTGCAAAATATTTCTTTTTCATCTTGTGTTTTAAAGAGCCATTTTACTTATTTATTAAATGTACTGATATTCTCTTTCCTAACCATTAATTTCTGCTTTCATCTTTATCGATTTCTGCTTTCTGTCTTTCTTGGTCATATTCTCTTGGCTGTCTTTTGAAAGTTCTGGTCGAGCAGTTTCTTTATAGTCTTTTCTTTGTGCTTGGTTATAAAAGCTCTGCAAACATCTCTGTTCTTATGCACAACCCTGGCCTTCCCCTGTAGGCAATGTTCCGGATATCACTGTTTTCTAAATAGTCCACAGATGCATCTTTATTTCTCTTTCATCTGAAAGCTATGTAGGCATGTGCTGGGTGATTTTTTTTTTTTCTTTTAGGTTTTGCCATTAAAGTTCATTATCTCTGGTGTTGTAGTCTAAGACTGTGGCCTCCATGATATTTGTTATTGAAATATATTAAAAAGTTTTTTTCTCAAGGACTGATCGCTGTTGGCTCTTAGTCATTGTATCATGATCTAGAACAGAGGCTCAGTCCTCTGCAAGGAACCTCGGGAGTTGGGAAAATATTTTGGTGCAACCTGGATTATATAAGTGAATTGGATTGCAGAGTAAGACTTTTGAGCTCACACAGAAAAAGTATATTCCTTTTCATTTTTTTTTTATCATGCTGGAGAGATGGTTTAGCAGTTAAGGTGCTTGCTGGCAAAGCCTAAGGACCCAGGTTCAATTCCCTAGTACCCATGTAAGTCAGATGCACAAGGTGGCGCATGCATCTGGAGTTCAATTGCAGTGGCTAGAGGCTCCAGCACACCCATTCTCTCTCTATCTGCCTTTTTTTTAAAGTTATTTTTATTTTTATTTTTTTATTTTATGACAGAGAGAGAGCTAGAGAGAATTGGCATGCCAGGGCCTCTAGCCTCTATAATCAAACTCCAGACGTGTGCACCACCTTGTCTACATGCACAAATGTGTCTCCTTGTATATCTGTCGACCCTGGGTCCTTAGGCTTTGTAGGCAAGTGCCTTAACAGCTAAGTCATCTCTCTGGTCCTCTATCTACCTTTCTCTCTTTCTCAAATAAATAAAATATTTTATTTATTTGCAAAAGGGAGAGAGAGAAAAATAGGGAGGCAGAGAGAAAGGGAACACTAGGACCTCCTGTCACTGCAAAAAAACTCTAGACACATGTGTCACATGCTCCACCTGGGCCTGAGCCCCTGCAAGACCAGGGAGTGTCAACAGACCAAATAAGCAGAAGCCCTGGTCCCCCATGACAACCAACAGAGTCACACCAGGGCCCCTCCATAGCACTCCTCTATGGTCATATGTTGGATTCCTTAAAGCCAGCAGAAAGAAAATTAAAAAAAAAAAAAAAAAAAAACAGAATCCTAGGTTGTTCATAGTTGAGTTGGCTCAGTTTGTGAAGACAGGTGGCTTCTGGCTTTACATGGGTACTGAGGAGGTTCTGTGGGATTTGCAAGCAAGTGCCTTTAAACGCTAAGCCATCTTCCCAGCCACAAAGCATTTTCTTCCTGCAAAGGCCAAGCTTTGTGGAAATGTTAGAAAATCAAAGACGGATGAAGAAGTGGAGAGAAAAACCGAAGGTAGAAAGTTAGTTTGTTCAGAATTACAGAAAGGAGGTTTAAATCTCTAACACCAATCTCAGTAGTGTCTTAACCGCTGAGCCATCTCTCCAGCCCCAGCCCTTGGGTTTTTGACACTGGAAGGATCTCACTATATATCTCATGCTAGTCTCACACTCTCTGTGTTTCCCAAGCTACACTCAAAATTGCTGTCTCCCTCTTTTGCCTCCTGAGTGCTGTGTTTATATAGTCTTCCAAAGCGGACTCTGGATGTAGTTACACTGGCTGTTTATTGTTCTGTCTTCACAAACTTAGCCAACTCACCTATAAACAACCTAGGGTTTTTTTTTTTTTTTCTTCAAATTTTCCTTCTGCTGGCCTTAAGGAACCCAACATATGACCATGGGGGAGTGCTATGGGAGGGGTCCTGGCAGGACAGCCAGGTGCCGTGGGAAACCAGGGCTTCTGCTGACACCCTCTGGTTTTGCAGGGGCTTGGGTCCAGGTAGACCATCTCCATCTTCTAAAAGATTGATGCTCAGCTTCCTCAAATTTATGACTTTGTACATCTGATGGTTTCCCATGAGAAACAATCTCAGTGTCAAAGTCAAGAGGCAGTGGGAGCTAGTAAGCCAGATATACTCCTTCAGTTTTCCAATAATTCTAGCTTTGAAAATGATGCCCAAATGTAAATAAAATGTTTTTGTTTGCTTGTTTGTTTGTTTCAAGGTAGGGTCTTGCTGGAGCTCAGGCTGACCTGGAATTCACTATGTAATTTCAGGGTGGCCTCGAACTCACGGCGATCCTCTTACCTCTGCTTCCCGAGTGCTGGGATTAAAGGCATGCACGGCCAGGCCCTACTGAATGCAACTTCTTTTAATCTTTTATTTGCATCTTTTTAAAAATATTTTTTATTTATTTTCTAGAAGAAAGAGAGAGAATGAACGGGCACTCCAGGACCTCCGGTTGCTGCAAATGAACTCCAGACACATGCGCCACTTTGTGCATCTGGCTTTAGGTGGATATTGGAGAATTGAACTCAGGTCATTGGGCTTTGCAGAGAAGCACCTAAACCACTGAACCATCTCTCCAGCCTTCATTTACATATTTTATGAAGCAGAGAAATACAGATAAAAGTGGGAACTGACTACTGTATTCAGTTATGTCATGGATTAACTATGATCACAAATCCTTTGCCACCTTCCCAATGACAGAGGAGTCCCTGCACTCCAATTTTACTAACAGAATGTGCTGGAAATGTTGCTGTTATGCCACTTCCAATGCTGAACCTGAAGACTGCCATGGTCTGTGGCAGCCCTGGAGAAGGAGAGACCTGGTGGAGCGGTGCCAAGGCGGCCACCCAATAAACATAGCCAAGTGAATGGTTCCCAGTGTGCGTCACCTGGCACAGGAAGGCCACCCAGCTGAGCCTGGGCCACTGACCCACATGTGATGGTTTGAATGGATGTCCCCCATGGATGCAGGTATTTTACTAAAATTGAGTTGGCAGCTTCAGCCCCTATAGCAGGCAGACTCCTGGTACAAGGGGGGCGGGGATCATGTCACAGGGGGTGGGGATCTGAATTCCAGCCTAAAGGTATGCATGCAGAAAGGTTTTGAGCTCTGGCTGTGTTTGCTGGTGGTGCTAGCTGTTTGCTGGGAGCCAGCTTCCTTCTTCTGCCAGTATGGAACTTCCCCTGGGTCTGTGAGCTTGAAATAAATCTCTTCCTCCCATAAACTGTGCCTGGTTTGGAGGTTCAGCTCAGCAGCGTGAAGCTGACTACATCAACAGAATGTAAAGACATGTAACGGTTGTTCTCTTAACCCACTACATTTTGGGGGCAATTTGGTTATGCGGCAGTAGATTAGTATAATAGATTATCCCAGGGCTTGGTGGCAAGGACTGTATGGAAGTGAAGCTTAGGGCTGACTCACAGCCCTCGTAGATAAATTAGAATTGAAATCATCAGCAGTCCAACGGAGAAGTAGCAGAGAGAGGCTGCGGAGAGGATGACTCAGGAAGCCGCTTTACAGGAAAGCGATTTTCTGTTTGGCTTCTCAGAGCTCGCTGTCCCAAAGGAGGCACTGACTTTATTAATAGAGCAGCTCACATGATTAAGCTAATATTTCTAGATCCCTCCTCCTCAGTCATACCTCCCTGTTCCCCACCACCCCCATCTCCTTACTGGAGATCTGTGCTGTATTGGTATAGAAACACAATGTCATCCAAGTGAAAGAATATTTTTAAGAAAATGTATTAGGGCTGCAGAGATGGCTTAGTGACTAAGGCACTTGCCTGCGAAGCCTAAGCACCCAGGTTTGATTCCCCAATACCCAAATAAGCCAGATACACAAGGTGGCACATGCTTCTGAGGTTCATTTGTAGTGGCTGGGGCCCCTGGTGTGCCCATTCTCTCTCTCTCTAATATATAAATAAATAAAATATTTTTGAAAAAGAAAAGAAAACGTATTTATCTGGGAAAAAAGCACATGTTAGAGTTTTTATAGCTACCGTTGTGTTGCTGGGACAAAAGACCAGACCAAAAGCAAATGATAGGAAAAAAGGATTTATTTTGGTTTACAGTCTCCAGGGGAAGAGAGGGCAGCGTAAAAAGCTGGTCCTAGAATAAAAGCTAGACAACACTCCTTGCAACAGCAAGTGGAAGTTAGTGGTAAGAGAGTGAGCCAAGCTTTCGCAAGGGGGGTGCTGGCTATAATACCCCCCAAAGCCCACCCCCAACAACACACCTCTTCCAGCAAGCCTCCTACTTCCAAATTCCCATCAGCTCTGGGGACCAAGCATTCAAAATGCATGATTTTGTGTGTTTGTGTGTGTGTGTAGGGGGCGGGTATCTGATTCAAACCATCATGACTTAACTATCATCTTAACCTTGATGTAGAAAATTTCATGGGCATCTGCCTACTTAGTGGCATTGTGAACTCTTGGGACTCTCCTTCTGGCCAGTGTGGATGAAAGGCAGGCAACCACTGAATGATGGATGTGGGCTCTGGCATAGAAGAAACACTTCTACTCTCCAGCTGTCTCAACATTTGTGACATTTCTCATCTTACAGGGTAGATGTCATTCAGCAACTACTATTCTCCAGACTCCTGTGATGGCCATGTTACACGCATTTAAGACACATCAGCAGAGCTGTAGAGATTGCTCAGTGGTTAAGGTACTTGCCTGCAAAGCCTAACAATCCAGGTTCGATTCCTCATCTGGATTTACATGGGTAATGGAGAACTGAACCTGGGCCGTCAGATTTTGTAAGCAAAACCTTTAACCACTGAGCCATCTCCCCAGTCCGCTATACCTGCTGCAGACACAGCACAGTTTTAAATCTAATTTGTCATTGTCAACATTCTATCCATTGTCCTCTGAGGGAAAAACAATAAAGCAAATAATGAATCAAGCCCTCGTTTTAAGCATTTGCTGATTTTCCATGGGGTAAAAGGGTCTCCATAGTCAATTTCAAACTACCAGCATGACAAGGTGATACACACCATCAAGTTATCTTACAGTGTCTCCAACATACAGATACAGTAGGTATAAATAACTTCATGAGCATAATGAGCAGTAAATGTACTAAAATAATTAAGATGTGATGAGTTTTGAGTATTCTTTAGCAAAATTTGATTATGTTAATATAATTTAATTTTTAATAATAGCTGTGTTTAACAGCTATCTTGCAGAATTCCTGGAAATTGAGCACTTAGGTCTCATAAGCTTGTCCAGACCATCTTTGGCATACCACTGGTCCTAGCACGCTGTAAGAATTCAGTAAATGACACTTGACTCTCTTTTGTGAAAGAAAAAAAAAATTGAAGTGGCACTCGCTTTGGCAGTACATATACTAAAACTGGAATGACACAGACAAGATAAGCATGGCCCCTTCGCAAGGATGACACGTAAATTCGTGACGCGTTCCATATTGTGGTAGTTTGAATGGATGCCCTTCAATAGATTTATTAAAGCTGTTTGGCTTTCCAGCTACCTGGCTGGAGGAGGTGTCGGTGGGTGGGTCCTGGGATCCGGCCCTAAGGGATTTGTTCCTGGAGGTGAATCTGAATCCCAGCCTAAGATGCTCAGAGGCCTTGAGCTCCGCCCAGAGTTCCTGAAGTGTGCTTGCCTGTGCTGCTGAGGCTGCTTTTGGGCTTCTCTCTCTCTGCTTGGCCCTATAAAAAGGGCCTAATGTCTTCTGCCATTATGGAACTTCCCCTGGATTGATAAACTTCACCAAATCCCTTCTTCCTTCCATAAACTGTGTCTGGTCTGGAGGTTCATCCCAGTAACATGAGGCTATCTGCTACCATATTTAAAAAAATAATAAAAATGGATTAGCTAAGGTAAGTGAAATAATGACTGGCATATGTCTGTGAAGAAAGAACTTTCTAGCCAGTTCTAGCCAGAACTTTCTAGTGCATGCCTTTAATCCCAGCACTCAGAGGCAGAGGTAGGAGGATTGCTGTGAGTTCGAGGCCAGCCTGAGACTACATAGTGAGTTCCAGGTGAGCCTGGACTAAAGCCAGACCCGAAAGAAAGAAAGAAAGAAAGAAAGAAAGAAAGAAAGAAAGAAAGAAAGAAAGAAAGAAGAAGGAAGGAAGGAAGGAAGGAAGGAAGGAAAGAAAGAAAGGCCAAACTTTCTAGAAAGCCTTGGTAATGCTTGCTACATCCTTTGAGCACTTTCCATGTCATTTTATTTTCTTTGGGAAATGCCAGGCTTGCTTTGCTCTGCTGAGCCTGGCTGTGTGCAATGACCCGCATGTGTCAGTCTCCCTCCTGAGCTGGCCCAGTGTGATGGGGGCTCCCCACAGAGCAGATAACGCTTTCTCTGCCTTTGTGTCCCACCCACCACCGTGTTCACGCCTGCCTGACCTCACACACTGTGACAAGTGACATCAGTAGATTGTCTCCAGTGTCCGGGTCATCTCAGCCCCCAGTAACACTTGGAAATATTGGTCACTTTGCCACAAGGAATATTTCTGGGGAGTCAATGAGGAAAACACTCCCTCCCTCTGAAACTTATGTGATAAAACCCACAGAGTATAAACTGCTAAGATAGAAATAACAAAACCAAAAAAAAAAAGAAATAACAAAACCAAACCTATATGCTCCCTGCCAGCGGAGTGGATCCTAAAGTCTACAGCACGAGCTATGGGTGCTGGGACTTAGTTCAAGATACCTTGATGTGTTTGCTCCCAGGATGGCTAACTGTTCCAGGTGATAGCCCACAGGCTTTGTAGATCAGGACAGCATCTTTTATTTATTTCATTAATTAGAAGCTTTGTTGTTTGGACAAATCATGTGTTGGTCTCATTTCCTTCCTCCCTGCCCCCACTCCACTGAGGGTGCCCCTCAGTGGGGTTACTGGTACTCACCGTGGGGTTGTGGGTTATGTGTTGTGACAGCAGCAGTCATTGGAGGGGGGGGTCATGCCTCTGGTGACCTCTTCCCACCCATAGCATCTTTTCCTCTGAAGTCTTGGCAGGCTCTCTTAGATCCACAGCCTGGACTGCGACCCGACAAAGAGAGACAAGAGAGCTCAGAGGAAGGCAGGTCCGCAGCCAGGTGAAGTGACGTCCAAGCTAGTAATCACTCTTCAATTCCTGAATGAGTGTTTGGGGCAGCCTATGCCACCTTTGTTTTCCCCAGGGGACTGGCTACATTAGACACCTATTCCCCTGCCTGTCTACCATTGTCCCTAACTTTCTGTACTGTGTCTTTCTATTTTCCAAGAGCCAAGTCACACAGCAGCCATTAGATGGGACAAGGCTAACCTGCTCCTCTAGCTAGATACCATCATTCACTGAGACACACCATCTCAGTTGAGGCCAACCAATCCCCTAGAAAATTTTGACTTTGGGCTTTGGCAAAGAGTTGGGTCTCTTCCAGGCATTTGAACTTGCCACACACAAAACTTAGATCCAGTGGGCAGTTCACTCTATGTAGATGAATTAGAAGATGGTTCCAATCATTACAAGAGAGGAAGACCACGGAAAAATAGGCAAGCCATGATGAGAATCAGGACTTTTCGAGGCCACACGTCCATTGGGAACCTGAGCCCAAGTTCACGACTACCAACAGATCTTTTATGGGGCTTTCAAAGCCCTAAAGAAGGATAAAATGGGCTGAAGAAAGGGCTTTGTGGTTAAGGCTCTTGCCTGTCTCTGTCTCTCTATAAAATTTTTTTAATGAAAAAAAAACAGTAATGCAGGGACTGCAGAGATGGTTCAGCAGTTAAAGGTGCTTGCTTGCAAAACCTGGCAGCCTGGGTTTGATTCCCTAGTGCCCACATAAAACTGGATGTACAAGGTAGCACTTGTATTGGGAGTTTGTTTACAACAGCAAAAAGCCCTGGTGCATCCATTTCTCTCTCTCTCCCCACCCCCTTGCAAATAAATAACTGAATAAAAATATTTTTAAAAAAATAAGTGCAGTGGTTAACCTTCACTGTCAATCTGACTGAACTTAGAATGACCTAAGACACACCTCTGTGTGTCAGTGAGAGTGTTCCCGGAGAGGAGAGCAGACCTACCCTGAAAGCGTGTGGTTCATTTCGGCCTGAGTCATAAAGGCCGTTTGCAGCTGAGGGTCTGGAGACTGTGCTGTGAATTGCGCACTGAGTTCTCTGTAACAAACAGAAGCAGGGTCTGGGATGCTGACAGAAGAGTGTCCCAGAGCCCTGGTCTACATGTAGACGGTGTGAAAACAACCAACAACAAAAGGACATCTTTTACTTGTCTCTGACACTCTGCAGCTTTCTCTTTTCCTCCCTAGCTCATTAACCAAATGTTTTTTTTTTTTTTAATTTTTACTTATTTATTGGGAAGAGAGAGAGAGAGAGAGAGAGGGAGGGAGATGGATGGAGAGACTAAGTGCATCAAGGTCTCTAGCTCTTGCAAACAAACTACAGACATGTGTGCCACCATGTGCATCTGGCTTACATGGGTACTGGGGACTTGAACCTGTATCCTTAGGCTTTGCAGATAACTGCTGAGCCATCTCTCCAACCCCCCCCAAATGGGTTTATTAAATATATGTATTTATTTACTCATTTATTTATTTATTTGCAAGCAGAGAGAGAGAGAGAGAGAGAGAGAAGAGAGACAGACAGAAAGAGAATTGGTGTGTCGGGGCCTCCAGCTGCTGCAAACAAACTCCAGATGCATGTATCATTTTGTGCATTGGGCTTTATGTGGGTACTGAGGAATCAAACCTGGGTCATTAAGCTTTTCAGGCAAGTGCCTTAACCCGAACCATCTCTCTAGCCTCCAAATGGGGTTTTAAAATCAATGGATCTATTTTCTAATTGACACAGTGATTGTATTCAGTTATGGGCACAGTGTGGTATTTCACCATATGTAGACATTAGGTAATGAATGCATCGAACTGTTCAGGTTGACTACCATCTTAAGCTTTTATCATTCCTTTGTGATGACAGCATGCAAAACTCTAGCTATTTTGATTTAAATGATTTAGTACAACTGGGGCCCCCTTGCCAGTGCTAGTGAGTTCACTCGGACTGCTTCCTCCTAGCTGTGACAAGATGTAACGCCTCAGCTCACTGCTCTGCCGTGTTTTCCCCACCATGATGAAATTCCCCTCAAAACTGTAAGCCAGTGGGGGGAGGGCTGTAAACCAAAATAAAGTCTTTTCTTCCATAATTTGCTTCTGGTCCAGTGTTTTGTCCCAGCAACAAAAAGGTAATTGCTACATACCCTTTCTCAAGGAAATACAGGAGTGAGTGATAAGAGGGCACCCAACATCTCTGGCTTCCTCAGATGTGCATGAGATGCACATCTGCACACACACATATCATACACAAAGCTATAAGAAGTTACTTTGCATGGACAATAGGAAAAGTTCATGGGGAGGAAAACCCGCCATCAAAGGCTCCTGGGGGCTGGAGAGATGGCTTAGCAGTTAAGGAGCTTGCCTGCAAAGCCTAAGGACTCAGGTTTGATTCCCCAGTACCCATGTAAAGCCAGCTTCACATGGTGGTGCATGTGTCTGGAGTTCAATTGCAGTGGCTAAAGGCCCTGGTGTTCCCATTCTCTCTCTCTCTCTCAAAAATAAATAATTTTTTTTTTTTGAGTTTCTGGGTGTAAAACTGAACATTTGTTGACTTTCCTTTAAAAGAATTTACAGGGCTGGAGAGATGGCTTAGAGGTTAAGTGCTTGCCTGTGAAGCCTAAGGACCATGGTTCAAGGCTCGATTCTCCAGGACCCATGTTAGCCAGATGCACAAGGGGGTACATGCATCTGGAGTTCATTTGCAGTAGCTGGAAGCCCTGGCATGCCCATTCTCTCCCTCCTTCCCTCTCTCCCTCTCTCTCTCTTTCTCTCTGTCTCTCTCTCTCTCTCTCTCTCTCCCCCTCCTTCTCTCTGTCTGTTGCTCTCAAATAAATAAATAAAAATAAACAAAACAAAATTTTAAAAGGATTTACAGGGGGCTGGAGAGATAGCTTAGTGGCTAAAGTGCTTGCATGTGAAGCCTCCCTCTCTTCTTTCTCTCTCTCTCAAAAAATAAATAGATAAATAAAATATTTTTAAGCCAGATGCACAATGTGGTGCAAACATCTGGAGTTCATTTGCAGTGGCTAGAGGCCCTAACATGCCCATTCTCTCTCTCTCTCTCTCTCTCTCAAAATAAGTAAATAAATAAAATATATTTTTAAAAAGAGATCTACAAGCCAGGCATGGTGGTGCAAGCCTTTAATTCCAGCACTCGGGAGGCAGAGGTAGGAGGATCACTGTGAGTTTGAGGCTACCCTGAGATATTACATGGTGAATTCCAGGTCAGTCTGGGCTAGAGTGAGACTATACCTCGAAAAATAAAAATAAATAAATAAATAAAGAGAGAGAGAGAGAGATCTACAGGGTTGGCCCTGTTCAAAAAGGGACACCTGGGGAAGTGTTCTCCCAGGTTCAGTAGTGCAAGGCACCAAGAAGTTACATCAGCTGTGGTCTCCATGGGGACCAGGATACTTCCCAAGCTAGCAGAAGAATTTGACTGTGTCCATATGGTACTGGTTCTGCAGGTATGGGGAAACGAAGATTATGGAGTCTTACACCAAGATCTTTGAGGAAAGATGGAGAGGCCAGGCAATGTGTAGCAAGGTCAAAGTTCATGCAGGATATTCCTCAGAAGGCTGCGTGTGAAACTTCAAAGGTGAAGCCCAAACTGCAGTGGAGACCTCTGGATGTCCCTGGAGATGCCAGGAACAGTTTGTCAACGAAAGCTTCCAGCACTGAGCGGACCCAACCTAAGAGAGGGGCAGGACCTCCCAAGCCTGTTGGCACTCACATCACGAAAGCATGTAACCAGGATTCCCAGCATGGAGCTTTAGGATTTAATGTTTGCCAAGCTGGATTTCAGTCTTGTTTTGGTCCAATGTTTCTTTGCTATCCTCCCACTCCCCACTTTTGGAATGGGAATATTTAGTCTATGCCACTGTTATGTTGGAAGTTTGTAAGTTTCTTATTTTTTCTTTCTTTCTTGAGGCAAGCCCAACAGACTGGCCTTTTTTTTTTTTTTTATGCGAGAGTGAGAGAAAGAGAGAAAATTGGTGCACCAGGGCCTCCAGCCACTGTTATCGAACTCCAGATGCGTGCACCCCCTTGTGCGCATGTGCAACCTTGCGTGCTTGCGTCGCCTTGTGCATCTGGCTTACAGGGTACCTGGAGAGTCGAACATGGGCCCTTAGGCTTTGCAGGCAAGAGCCTTAACCGCTAAGCCATCTCTGCAGCCCAAGTTTCTATTTTTTATTTTACAAAGACTCACAACTAAGAGTTTACCTTGACTCACAGAAGAGACTCTGGAGGCGGGAGAGATGGCTCCGCAGCTAAGATGCTCACCTGCAAAGCCTAACAGTCTCAGTTCAATTCCTCGGTACCCATGTAAAGTCAGATGCACAAAGAGGCTCACGCATCTGGAGTTCATTTGGAGCAGCTGTAGGCCCTAGAATGCCCATTCTCTGTCTCCTATCTCTTTCTCTCTGCTTGCAAATAAATAAATACTTTTAAAAAGAGAGAGACTGTGGGCTTTCAACACCGGTTGAACTGGTTAAACTGTAAGGACTCCTGAAGTTGTATCATAAGATAGGCATGAGCCTTCTGGGGCTAAGAGTGGGAAGTTATAGTTCAAATCTGAAATATCTCCCACAAGCTCATGAGTGCTGGTTTCTCTTCAAGTGGGAGACCCTGAAAGCTTTAAGAGGTGAAGCCTAGCTGGCAGAAGTAGACCAACGAGGGAGGTCATATCATAGGTCCAAGTGACATCCCCACTCTGCTTCGTGGTCTGTGAAATGTAAGAAGCCTCTAGCACACTTTCCTGTCACCAGGAGTTAACACATGCCTTCCCTACCGTGATGGTTGGAGAGCCGCTATGGCTATGAGCCAAACTAAGTCTATCCTCCAAGGAGTTGTTCCTGACAGATATTTTGTAACAGCAATAGGAACTAACTAGTAATGTAATCTTCTCTGCTGTCGCCAGAGCTGCTGGGAGTCCTCCCTGAGGACTGAGCACTATGAAGTGCTTCATGGATTCTTAGCCATAGCAGCTTGAAAGTCCTCCCTGAGGTTTGGCTACTAGTAAACCTCCTTTACACATTTTTTTTAAATTTATTTGGGCTGGAGAGATGGCTTAATGGTTAAGACGTTTGCCTGCGAAGTCTAAGGACCCATGTTTGACTCTCCAGGTCCCATGTAAGCCAGACACAAAAAGGTGAGGCAAGCTCAAAGTCACACATGCCCAGTAGATGGCGCAAGCATCTGAAATTTGATTGCAATGGCTGAGGCCCTGGGCCAATTCTCTCTCTCTCTCTCTCTCTCTCTCTCTCTCTCTCTCTCTAAAAGTAAAAAAAAAAAAAAAAATTGATAGAGAGAGAAAGAAGCAGATAGATAAAGAGAGAGAAAATGGGCATGCTGTGGCCTCTAGCCACTGCAAATAAACTCCAGATGCATGTGCCACTTTGTGCATCTGGCTTTACATGGGTACTGGGGAATGGAACCTGGGTCTTTAGACTTTGCAGACAAGTGCCTGAACCACTGAGCAAGCTCTCCAGCCCCTCAAGTATATTTTTGGCATGTGTATGATGTGTGTGTGTATATGTGGATGTGCCTGTTCATGTGTGTAAGTGTGGGTGTGTGCATGCCATGGTGTGCATGTGAAGGTCAGAGGACAACTTTGGGTGAGGGTACCTCCCTTTCCCTTTGAGGGAAGGTCACTTATTTGCTGTGGTATTAACCAGCTCTGTCACCCATGGGCTTCTGGGAGAGTTTTGTGTCTCCATCCCCCTTTTCACTGTAGGTAGGCTGGGAGTACAGACACTTGCCTAACAGCATTCAGTTTCACATGGGTTCTGGAGATCTCTCAGGTAATCATGCTTGCAAAGCAAGCACTTTATCTACTGAACCATCTCCCCAGCCCTATATTTCAACTATTTTTTAAAAAGCATTTATTTGCAAGCAGAAAGAATGAGAGAGAGAGAGAGAGAGAGAAAGGGAATGGGTGTACCAGAGCCTCTAGCTGTAAACAAACTCCAGACACATGTGCCACTTTGTGCATCTGGCTTTATGTGAGTACTGCAGAAATCAAACCCAGGATGTCAGGCTTTGCAAGCAAATACCTTTAACCACTGAGCCATCTCTCCAGCCCATATTTCAAATATTCTGAGAGTGGTGTTTTAGGATAATATTACAGTACACTTCAAAGTTTTAAAATGTCTCCTGCAACTTTGCTGTGAAGGGATCTGTGGGTCAGGTAAGGTGAGGCCTCCTATCCTAGTGTGAGCAAGATGGCCTCTGCACAGTTGTTCATCATTCCTTATTTATTTATTTATTTGAGAGAGAGAGAGAGAGAGAGAGATACAGAAATAGGCAGGTAGAGAGAGAGAAAGAGAATGGGTATGCCAGAGCCTCAAGCCACTGCAAACGAACTCCAGATGCATGCGCCCCCATGTGCATCTGGCTTATGTGGGTCCTGGGGAGTCGAACCTGGGTCCTTTGGCTTTGCAGGCAAGTGTCTAAGTCACCTCTCCAGCCCTGTTCAGCATTATCTTAAGTAGTACCTTCCTGTTCTATTCTCTCCTCCCCTCTTCCCCAGCCTCGTGCCTTCTTCCAGCTAGCTGAGGTCTTGGGTTGCTCTGGTCTCTGGGCTCAGGTTGGTGGAGATTCAAGATTATACCTTCAGGGGGGTGGGGGCGGCGCATGCCTTTAATCCCAGCACTCGGGAGGCAGAGGTAGGAGGATCTCCGTGAGTTCAAGGCCATCCAAGACTACAAAGTGAATTACAGGTCAGCCTGGCCTAGAGTGAGACCCTACCTCGAAAAACTAAAACAAAATTTATACATTCAGGACTCATCAGAGCTTAGACTGGGTGTGACCCTGTGGTAGTTTGAAAGTCCTGCAATAAACTAAAGTTGAGTCTGGGGCTGAAGAGATGGCTCAGTGGTTAAGACGCTTGCCTGCAAAGCCTAACGACCCATACTCAATTCCTCAGTACCCACCGCACAAGCCAGACAGACAAGGGGGCGCATGCATCTGGAGCTCCGTTGCAGCGGCTGGAAGCCCTGGTGCACCCATTCTCCCTGCCTCTCTTCTCATTACCTCTCTTTGCTTGCAAATAAATAAAACAAATAACTTTTTTAAAAAAACGAATTTGCAGCTTCTGCTCCTAGCAGGCACACTCCTGCTGGCGGGCGATATCACTGGGAGCAGACCTGATTTTTAGCCCAAAGGTCGGCAGAGTGCTTGATGTCTGCCTGGGTTCTCGCTCATGGCGCCTGCTTTTGGTGCGGCGCTGGCTGTTTGGTGGTGTCTCTGCCGGGATCTGTGGAAGCATCTTCCACCCTTATGGAACTTCCCCTGGATCTGCAAGCTTCAAATCCATCCTGCTCCTCCCATACAGTGTATGGTTTGGAAGTTCATCCCAGCCGCGTGGAGCTCACTACAGCAGACCCCAAGGGAAGAGGAGACAGGGAAATGTGTTCTCAGCCGATTCCTCAGCTCATCTCTCATCAAATCCTTCCAGCCTGAACTCTGTGGATGCTTTTGCAGATGACCCGAGGGCACCAGAGCAGCCCAGCAGTGGAAGCTTCGTTCTCCCCTCCCAGCAAGCCCAAGGATGTCCGCTTTACTAGACATGGTTTCTCTTTTAAAAAAAAAAATTATTTATTTATTTGAGAGAGATAGAGAGAGAACGGGTGCGCCACGGCCTCCAGCCACTGCAAACAAACTCCAGATGCATGCGCCCCCTATGTGCATCTGGCTTAATGTGGGTCCTAGGGAATCAAACCTGGGTCCTTAAGCTTCGCAGACAAGTGCCTCAATCGCTAAGCCATCTCTCCAGCCCTAGGCATGATTTTTCAATGAGGTGCACAAGTGTTGCTTTCCTCCCCGGGCAAACATAGCCTGTCCTTGAGAGGTTCCAAGAGATGTTAATAAGCGCTATTAATTGGGGGTCTGATTTGCATGTCCTTTTATGGGTTAGTCGCGGTGTGTAGCTAGTGGGGAATGGAAGCTCGCATATTCAATTTCACTCCACCTGCCCCCACCCCCACAGGAGCAAGGATTATCCCAATCTGCTCTCGCCAGACTCTGTGAGAGCAGAGAAGTAACAGATTTAGCATGCTAGGGCCCCAGGCACCCTGGAAATGGAATTGACCAGCTCTCCCCCACCCTCCCCCATACATACACACACAAAAAAAAAAATCGTGCGCGACACAAAGGAAGGCTGTCCACAGCACACGATTGGGAGGGAGGCCGTGTGACACAGGGTGCTGTATGATTTAGTCAATAGCGGGAGATTCAGCTAGCATCCTTGCTCCTAAGCCAGCAATCATAAGTTTGCTGACGTTAGAATTCTGAAGGGGTGGTGTTTTTCATTTCATTTCATTTCGTTATTTTATTTTATTTTTTGGCGGGATGGGGGAGGGTTGCAGATTTGAAGTGCTCCGCATTTCTAATTAGTCATAAGGCTCGGATGGCGTGTTGGCATCACCATGCAGGGACCCTCCTCCCCCCTGCTTGCCCAAGTGCTGGTAATTAGCCCCTGCAAAGACAGGCAAGCTTGACTGGCAGCAGTCTTTGCAAAAAGAATGCCCCCCACCCCCGCCCGCCGGCCCGCCCTCTCTGCAACAAAGGAATGCCACCTTGCATCTTCACGTTAGAGCTGTCCCACCGTCCTTTGTTTTTCTTTTCCTTTCTTTCTTTCTCTCTCTCTTTCTCTTTCTTTCTTTCTTTCTTTCTTTCTTTCTTTCTTTCTTTCTTTCTTTCTTTCTTCAGTCTGCCACCACTGAGGGCTTCATGGGAGGCATTTATTTATTTTGAAGTGTAGGCACTGTTTTGATAGGAATTGGTAAATCTTGCATGTAAGAAGAGTAACGTAGGAGTCAATCTCAGGCTTGAGATCTGTCACAGCTCTTCGAGCATAGATGGGGGTGGGGCATTCACTTTTAGATTAGAGTGGGGTTAACAGTTTGGAAAACAGCTAGGCCAATATCATTAAAGCTAACCTTAGCTGGGTCACGGTGGCACACGCCTTTAATCCCATCAGTCAGGAGGCAGAGGTAGGAGGATCTCTGTGTGTCCGAGGCCAGCCAGAGCTACAGTAGTGGATTGTAAGTCAGGCTGGACTGGAATGAGACCCTACCTCAAAAAACAAAAAAAAAAAAATTAAAAAGCTAACCCTAAACATATCCTACGACCCAGCCATGCCATGCCCAGGTGATTTTATAGAAATTTGGCAGGTGTTTCTTCCCCATAGAAACAATACATTGAGCCTTACTGTACTGTTCATAATAGCCCCAAACTGGAAATTGCCCAAATGTTCATCAACAATAGAATGAATTGCTCTTGTGAAAAATTCACTCATAAATGTAAGGTTGAGCCAAAAAAGCTAGACCTGGGGCTGGAGAGCTGTTAAGGTGCTTGCTTGCAAAACCTAATGAGCCAGGTTTGATTCCCTAGTACACAAGAAAAGCCAGATGCACAAGGTGATGCATGCATCTGGAATTCATGTACAGTGGCTGGAGGCCCTGGTGCACCCATTCTCTCCCCCCCCTCCTCTCTCTGCTGGCAAATAAATGAATGAATAAATTAATGAATAGATAAATAAATAAATAGGCTAGACCTAAAACGGAACATAACTATATCATTCTATTTATGTTACACACAAAACAGTAGGAACTAACCATTACTATTAGCAGGCGCTAGTTAATCTTTGGGGAGATAGGGAAGTAATGCTGAGAGAATTTCCTGGGACAGGTAATATAGCTTCTTGATCCTGGGATCCACTCTGAGTGGTAGTATGTGAAAATATGTTGGATTGTCAATTTACCTTAACATCTTCCAGTATGTATATTAAACTTTAGGACGTTGTTCTTGTTTCAAATGGGGCTGGGAGCTATTTCCACTGGGAAGCTGAAAAGTTTGGTCTATTCATTTAGTAATCAGAACACCAAGATTGACTTTGCCTCCCTGGCCCCTGACCTACGCCTGGGGCATGGTATCCTTGGGAGAGAACTGGGTCTGTTTTCAGGGTTGGGGAGCCTCAGCCATGGGTTGGGGTTCTGAAAACTAAGACAGTCCTCTAGCAACAGTCTTGCAGGGAAGCGCTCCCAAGAAAATCCAAGTGATGATCAGAAGAACTGTAGCCATGGGGTGGGGGCGGGGAATCAGGCATTGGAACCAGAGGGGATGTGACTATGTCCAAATCTCCTAGCTTCATCCTCCCCTCCCAGGCACCTTTGTGTGGTGGCAAGAACGCAGGAATACATCAAAGTCCTTTAAGGGTATGGAATGGTCCCAAAATGCAAAACAGAAAATATAACCAGTGTGAGAAATGTTTACTTGAATGTCCACAGAACAGAGTGTTATATCAAGTAATTCAGTGTGTCTCAAACATTAGAAGACATCTGGGGAATCTGGCTGGATTGCAAATTCTGACTGGGGGCTGCTGCAGTTAGCTTCTCGGTGCTAGGACAAACACCTGACCAGAAGCAGTTTATGGGAGTAAAGGGTATATTTCAGGATTACAAATTCCAGGTGAAGTTTCATCAGTACTGGAAGAAGCCAGCTCACTGCATCATGCATCCATAACAGAGAGACAACAGCCAGCACCAACCAGCCTGAGCTGACTCTGAACAGACCTTAGGGCTGGACACAAGATCCGGCCCCCTCCAGTGACACAATTCCTCCAGCAGGGCTCTGCCTGTTGAAACTAAGTAGGAAACTTAATCTTAATCAACAATACCCGACGTTTACAATCAAATCATTACAGGTGTTGCAGTGGTTTGAATGAATGTCCCCCAGTAGATTCGATGTTGTATTAAAGCTTGTAACAGATCTCCAGCTGCCTGGCTAGAGGAGGTGTCACTGTGGGTAAATCCTAGGGTCCAGCCCTAAGGTGTTACTGGGGGCAGACCTGAATTCCAACCTAAGGTATGCAGAGTGCTTGAACCCTGCCTAGGGTTCTTGGAGTGTGCTTGCTTGTGGCGCTGCTGGTGGTATTTCTATTTGCATAGACCTGTGAAAAGAAGCCAGTTTCTTCTGCCATTATGGAACTTCCCCTGGATCTGTAAGCTTCAGTAAGTCCCATTGTTCCCATAAACTGTACCTGGTTTGGAAGCTCGTCCCAGCAATGTGAAGTTGACTACTATAGATACCTAAGAGTTAATGCTTCAAACAAGCTTCCAAGCAATGTCATAGCTTCTGGTCTGTAGCTCAACTCTGACATAGCTAGAAGTATAATATAGGCTGCAAAAAAAAAGTAATATAAATATTTTGCTTTTATAAAACTCAAAAGAATCCATAACAAAATTTGCTACTTAACTGTGTTAAGTGTACAGTTGAGTGGATTAAACACATTCACATTATCGTACATCCATCAGTACCCATCTCCCTCTCCAACTCCTGGGAGTCACCATTCTACTTTCTCTATGGATTTGGTTGTTCTAGGTACCTGCTCTAAGGACCAGCATACAGTGTCCTTTTGTGACTTATTTCACTTAACATAATGTCTTTGAGTTTCACTCATGTTATCATTTGCCAGAATTTCATTAGTTTTACACGTGAATAATATTCCACGGTATGGATATAGTCTGAACACTTGTATTCTCCACAAATTTATATGTAGAAATCCTAGCACCCAAGATGTTGTATTAGGAGGCAGGGACTTTGGGAGGTGAATAGGCCACAAGGGACATGAATGGAATGAAAAACTACTTCACAGAGATTGTTTGCACTTTGCACCATGTGAAGACACAGCAAAAAGACAGCTCTGTGCAAGGAGAGGCCTCACCAGGCACTCAACCTGTCAGTACCTTGAACTTAGACTTCCTGGTATTCAGAACAATGAGAAGTAAGTTTCTGTGGCTTATAAACCATCTAATATAGCACATGATTGTATACTTATTTATTTATTTAGGTTTTTTGAGGTAGGGTTTTACTCTAGCTCAGGCTGACCTGGAATTCACTATGTAGTCTCAGGGTAGCCTCAAACTCATAGCAATCCTCCTACCTCTGCCTCTCAAATGCTGAGATTAAAGGTGTGTGTCATGCCTGGTTTATTTACTTATTTTTAACATACTGGTTATATTCCCATCAGGTTCTACTTTTATATCCCTTCTCCCCCACCCCCATTCCATTGAGGGCCCTCCCTCCTCCATGAGGTTTTTAGTATTCATTCACTGTGGGGTTATGAATATACCAGTCAGTCACTGTGGGGGTTGAGGGAGGAAAATGCCTCTGAAAACTCCTTCCCACCCTATGGCTGCCTTACCATCTGCCTGCCCCTGTTTCTGCAATGTTCCCTCAGCCTTAGAGGGCCTGTTATGTCTCCTTTAGTGTTGACCTCTCAGCTTTGATGATTGCTTTTTTCTGCCTTAATAGGTTTTGAGTCTCCTCTGCATGTACTGCTGTCTCCCTGTAGGAAGTTGTCAGGCTACTAGTGAGAGCAGCACTCATATTTAACCCACCACTTCTTTTGTAATGTCTTCTGGGACCTGATAAATGTGATAGAAATGACTCAACTCATGCTAGACACTCAGCTTTCTTTTCTTGTCTTATTGATGGATCCTGAGTCTCCCTGGTATTTGCTGCCATCTGAGAAAAGCAGATTCTCTAACCAAGAGTGAGAACAGCATAGACTGAAGGGGATAAACATAGACATTTAGAAGACTTGTTAAAATTACTTATTTATTTATTTTTATTTACTTATTTGAGAGAGAGAGAGAGAGAGAGAGAATGGGTGTACCAGGTCCTCTAGCCACTGAAAATAATGCATGCACCACCTTGTACATCTGGTTTACATGGGTACTTAGGCTTTGCAAGCAAGCACCTTAACCACTAAACAATCTCTCCAGCCCTACAAGTCTTGTTGATGGGTGTGGTGGTTTGATTCAGGTGTCCCCCATAAACTTAGGTGGTCTGAATGCTAGGCTCCCAGCTGATGGAGATTTGGGAATTAAAGCTTCCTGGAGGCAGTGTATTGTTGGGGGCGGGCTTATGGGTGTTATAGCCAGTTTCCCCATGCCAGTGTTTACCACACTCTCCTGTTCCTGTTGTCCACCTGAAGTTGGCCAGGGGATGATGTCCACCCTCTGCTCATGCTATCATTTTCCCCTGCCATGTGGAGCTTCCCCTCGAGCCTGTAAGCCAAAATAAACCTCTTTTTTTCCCCATAAGCTGGTCTTGGTTGGGTAATTTCCACCAGCAATGCAAACCAGACTGCAACAATGGGCATCCTCTCCTTTTAGCCAAAGAACAGTGGACAGACACTTCCCTCCAGGATCTATGACCTTCCAAGCCACAGGCTTTTTTTTTTTTTTTTTTTTTTTTTACTTGGTTCTCAGTATCAGGTATGAATACCCTCCCACTGAGCTGGCTTCATATCTAATCATAGAGCAGTTTATTACCCCTTATAGCCCATGTGCCACTATTGTACTGGGTGTGTACATCTTACCTGGCTGTTTGATTTTTTTAGTTTGCCAGATCCCCTGCTTGCTCACACTGCTGGTGACCTTTGTTCCCCCAGCACCTCGCATAACACTTTGCAGCACTATGACAGCTAGCCAGCAGGAAGCTGGAATAGCACACATGTGATTGGTCCACTTGTCCACCAGTGGACACTTAGGCTGTTTTCACCTTTTGGCTGTCATGATTAATATTGCTACGAACATTTATGTACAAATACCCATTTGAGTCCTTGCTTTGGTTATGGCCAATGTGGTAATTATGTTTCATTGATCTGAGGCACCAGATTAATGGTTGTTTTTAAAATATCATGGGGGGCTAGGAAGATGGCTTGCCTATGAAGCCTAAGAACTCATGTTCAAATCTCCAGGTCCCATGTAGCCAGACGCACAATGATGCAAGTGTGCAGTGACACATGCACAAGGGGACGCACACATCTGGAGTTCATTTGCAGCAGCTGAAGGCCCTGGCATGCCTATTCTCTCTCTCTCTCAAATAAATAAAAGGAAAAAACCATCATGGACTGCTATTTTGATGATCTAGATGATCACATCCCTCAGTGCTATTTCACCTCTGTGGTTTTCTCCCACACTGACTTCAGGGTCCACTCCTCACCACTCTCACTAATAAAATAACAGAGGAAACAGGCTGGAGAGATGGCTTAGCGGCTAAGGCACTTGCCTGTGAAGCATAAGGACTAAGGTTCAATTCCCCATTACTCATGTAAAGCCAGATATACAAGGTGGTGCATTTGGCATTCATTTGCAGTGGCTAGAGGCCTTGGTGTGCCCATCCTCTCTCTCTCTCTATATATGTGTGTGTATATATATATATATATATATATATATATATGTATATGTGTGTGTGTGTGTGTGTGTCTACTGCTCTCTCTTTCTCTCTCTCTCTTAAATAAATAAAAATAAAACAGGGCAGGAGAGATGGCTTAGCAGTTAAGGTACTTGCCTGGGAAGCCTAAGGACCCAGGTTCAATTCCCTAGTACCCACATAAGCCAGATACACAAGGTGGCACATGTGTCTGGAGTATTTGCAGTGGCTAGAGGCCCTGATATGCCCATTCTCTCTCTTACTCTATCTGACTCTTTCATTCTTTTCTTTTTTTTTTTTTTTTTTTTTTTTTTTTGGTTTTTGGAGGTAGAGTCTCACTCTAGACCAGGCTGACCTGCAATTCATTATGTAGTCTCATGGTGGCCTTTGAACTCATGGCAATCCTCCTACCTCTGCCTCCCGAGGGCTGGGATTAAAGGCGTGTGCCACTACACCCGGTTTATCTGCTTCTTTTTCTTTCTCTCTCAGATAAGTAAATAAAATAGAATATGTAAAAATATGCTGGGCATGGTGGCACACGCCTTTAATCCCACTGATGGATATCTGCAAAGATTGGTGTAGGCACACACTAGCAGGATGCCTCACATGACTAGGAAGGGCCAGGGTGGGGCTGCCTGGAGGAGGCATTTCCCACACGTAATGTTAGAGGAAGATGGAAGAGAAGACGGCTGAACAGAGGAAGGATAGCGAGGCTCAGGCATGGAGGGAGAAGCAGCCCCAGCTTCTTGCACTGGAGCAGGGAGGGAAGGAGAAAGGCATGGAGTGGCAGCAATAGTGAGCCCACTTCTCATGATTCCATCCTGCCTTGTTCCGTCCACCCTCCCTGTCTTAACTGCTCTCCTGGGACCTGGTTACTCACACAATGTGTACCAGACCAGGTTCCAGATTTATGAAGACAAGCCTGGATGTTCTGGTCACTATTGTTCATTTCTTTAAGAAGACTTTTTTCCCTCACCTATATATCAGTCTGAAAATAAACATTTTTCTCTTTTACTTCTGTTTGTCCTTAGTAACAAATCACTTTTTTAAAAAACGGCATATGTCCATTGAGTTTGAGGAACTGCTGCAAGGAATCCATGAAATTTCCACTGTTTGGACAACTAGCAAAGAAAATAGCTTTTTCCCAGTACCAGGCAACAGCTATGGCCACATTGAGATAAAGTGGAGGGTTAAAGACCAAATGAAGGGTGTGATTAATGGAATCTGTTCTTTTCTGAGTGATTAGACACCTGGGAGACCCAAATTCTGTTTATTGTTGTCAATAAATTTATTTATTTACTTTCTTGGGTTTTTTTTTCTGTTTTGAAGAGAAAGAGAGAGAGAGAATGGGTGCACCAAGGCCTCTAGCCACTGCAAACAAACTCCAGACACATGCGCCACCTTGTGCATCTGGCCTATGTGGGTCCTGGGGAATCAAACCTGGGTCCTTTGGCTTTGCAGGCAAGTGCCTCAACCATTAAGCCATCTCTCCAGCCCACTTTTTAAAAATATTCTTATTTATTCATTTGCAGATGGAGACAAAGAGAGGGGGAGAGAGAACAGGGCTACCTGCCACTCAAATGAACTCCACATGCATGTGCTGCTTTGTGCATCTAACTTCACATGGGTACTGGGGAAATTGAACCTGGGTTGTCAGGCTTTGCACGCAAGCACCTTAACCACCGAGTCATCTCTCCAGCCCACTTTTTGATTTTTTTTCAAGGGGGGGGGTCTCACTCTAGTCCAGGCTGACCTGGAACTCACTCTGTAATCTCAGGCTAGCCTCGAAACTCACTCCTACTTCTGCCTCTCAAGTGCTGGGATTAAAGGTGTGAGCCATCACATCCAGAATTAAGTCTACTTTTAACCAACACATGAAGATGTAAAAATTGCACACATTAGTGGAATGCCATATGATGTTTTGATCCTCATAGACATCACGTCATGCTTACAGTGGGTTAAACATATATCCTAAAACATTTATCATCTTCTTCATGTGAAAGTATTCCAAATCCTTTCTTCTCACTTAAAAAAAATCTTTATTTATTTATTTGAGAGAGAGAGAGAGAAGAGAGAGAATGGGCATGCCAGGGACTCTTGCCAATGCAAACGAACTCTAGATGCACGTGCCACTGTGTATCTGGCTTACATGGGTACTGGGGAATTGAACCTGGGTGCTTATGCTTTGTAGGCAAGTGCCTTAACTGCTGAGTTATCTCTCCAGCCTTCTTGTCACTTTTAAAAAATGTATATTTTATTTAGGGCTGGAGAGATGGCTTAGCAGTTGAGGTACTCGCCTGTGAAGCCTAAGGGCCCATGTTCGACTCTTCAGATCCTACTTAAGCCAGATGCACAAGATAGCACAAGCTCCCACATGTGCACAAGGGGGCGCACGCATCTGGAGTTCAATGGCAGTGGCTGGAGGCCCTGGTGTGCCTCTCGCTCTCTCTCTTGCTTTTGCTGTCACCATCTCACATTTAAAAAAAAAAGTCCAGTCTGTTGGGCTTGCCTCAAAAAATATTTTATTTATTTATTTATTTAGAGAGAGAAAGAGGGGGAGAGAGAGAGAGAATGGGGACACCAGGGCCTCCAGCCACTGCAAACAAGCGCCAGATGCATGCGCCACCTTGTGTATCTGGCTTACATGGGTACTGGGGAATCGAACCTGGGACCTTTGACTTTACAGGCAAATGCCTTAATCACTCTTTCTCCAGTATGCACTTAATCCCAGTACTTTGGAGGAAGAGGTAGGAGGATCACTGAATTCAAGACTAGCCTGAGACTAGATAGTGAATTTCAGGTCAGCCTGGGCTAGAGAGAGACCCTACCTTGAAAACCCAAAAACAAAAATCTTTTGAGGACCTTCTATACTATTTTCCATAATGGTCGCATTGATTTACATTACCAGCAATAGCCTGGAAGAGTTCCCTTTGCTCTGCATCCTTGCTAATAGTTCTTCCCTTATGTAATTTTAAGAAATGAGCATTAGCCAGACATGATGGCATACGTCTTTAATCCCAGTACTAGGAGGGCAGAGGTAGGAGGATCACCATGAGTTCAAGGCCACCCTGAGACTACAGAGTAAATTCCAGGTCCATCTGGGCTAGAGTGAGATCCTACCTCAAGAAAACAAAAAATAGGGCTGGAGAGATGGCTTAGCGGTTAAGCGCTTGCCTGCGAAGCCTAAGGACCATGGTTCGAGGCTTGATTCCCCAGGACCCACGTTAGCCAGATGCACAAGGGGGTTCATGCATCTGGTGTTCGCTTGCAGTGGCTGGAGGCCCTGGCACGCCCATTCTCTCTTTCTCTCTCTCTCTCTCTCTCTCTCTCTCCCTCTTTCTCTCTCTGTCACTCTCAAATAAATAAATAAAAATAAACGAAAACAAAAAATACATAAATACATAAACAAACATCATGTTGGAGAGATGGAGATGGGACCCCTGGGTAAGCATATATTATCTTCTCCCACATGACCTGCCCCTAGCACTGGTGGCGTAAGGAAGGGCTTTGGGCCTTGGGGACAGGAGGCAGAGAGAAGCAATGGAGGGCAAGATTAATGTCAGGAGAAAAGCCATCAGGAAAACACGAAGTCACTTTGCTCTGCGGTTACATGACCCTCAGAAATAATAACAGGTTCCAGAACAAACGTGAGGGAGCTTTGCCAGAATTAGCAAATAGAAATATCAGGCTGTCAGTTAAATGTGACATGCAGAACCAACCGGGTTTGGTGCACCCATATACTTACACTGACACAATTTCCATTGTTTCTCTGTGATTCCAACTTCACTGAGAGCCCTTGTATTTCTTACTCACTGAAGCTGACAGTTCAAATTGAACCGAATGTCCTGCATTTGATCTGGCAGCCCTTCCTTACAGGGTCTCTGGCTCACCAGTTCTACTTGCCACGTCACTCTCTGCCTCCCTCTTCCAGCCCCCTGTTCTTCCTCCTTCCCCACTAATACAAGAAAGGGTGTGTGTGTGTGTGTGTGTAGATCAGAAGATCTACACTGTCCACCTTGTTTGCTGCTACGAATTCAAGACTAGCAGGCGAGCAAGCTTCACGATTCTTCTGGCTCTGCTTGCCATTCTGGTAAGTGTGTTGGAGATGGCAGACCCAGGTCGTTGAGCCCAGCTTTACGTGGGTTCTGAGGATCTGAACTCTAGTTGTCAGGTTTGTACGACAAGCCCTTTTAACTACTGAACCACTTTCCAAGTTCCCAAGAAAGGATTTTTTAAAAAAAATATTTACTTTAGAGTGAGAGAGAGAGAATGGGCATGCCAGGGCCTCCAGCCACTGCAAACAAACTCCAGACGCATGCGCCACCTTGTGCATCTGGCTAATGTGGGTCCTGGGGAATTGAACCTGGGTCCTTAGGCTTTGCAGGCAAGCGCCTTAGCCATTGAGCCATCTCAGCCCTAAGAAAGGATCTTAAAGTAGCCTCCGCGTACTGAGCCTTCTTCATTCAATATCAGTGTGTGCTCTTGCCTCCTTAAGCATGGTTAGTGTTTTGTTGTTGAAAGTTTAAAGATGTTATTCCCTGCAATTCTCCAAGTAGTCTATCACCCATGAAGGGAGAGCTCGGGCAACTTGCTTTAATAGTTCACCCACCGTTCTGAAATGCTTCAAGGCGGGAGGCAGAGGTAGGAAGATCAGCATGAGTTCGAGGCCACCCTGAGACTACATAGCAAATTCCAGGTCATCCTGGGCTAGACTGAGACCCTACATTGAAAAAAAACAAAAACAAAATAAATAAATAAAAATTAAAAAGACACAGAAAATGAACCAGAATCTCAAAGAAAAGGAAATAGCCAAGAAGCACACGGAAAAACAATCTATAATGTTGTCTTCTTAACCTTGTGGAATTTTGTTTGCTTGTGCTGCTTTGGGTGGTGGGGATCAAATCTAGACTTTTGTACTTGCTAAGCAAGTACAAGGCTGCGTCCTCAGCTCTGTACATGCTGGTTTCAACTCAACATTAGGCTTCTGAGCATCATTAACCCATGTGTGTATGTATGTTCATTTTTACCACTGTGATAACGTTTCATTGGATGTCTTTTTTAATATATATTTTTATTTTTATTTAGTTATTTAGTTACTTACTTATTTATTTGAGAGGGAGAGAGAAGCAAAAGGAGAGAGAGAGAGAATGGGCATGCCAGGGACTCTAGCCACTGCAAATGAACTCCAGACACATACTCCACCTTGTGCATCTGGCTTTACGTGGGTACTGGGGAATCAAACCTGGGTCCTTAGGCTTCTCAGGCAAGCTCCTTTACTGCTAAGCCATCTCTCCAGCCCAATTCTACAATTTCGTTCTCTCATACAAGTACTATGCATCCATATTTGTAAAGTCCAGAAACAGCTCCAAATTATAAAATATATTAAGGCTATCAACATAGCCTATAGAGCAGTTAGTAAACAGAAAAGTAATAAAACCAGCAGTCAGTCTGGAGAGATGGCTTAGAGGTTAAGTGCTTGCCTGTGAAGCCTGAGGACCCTGGTTTGAGGCTCGATTCCCCAGGACCCACGTTAGCCAGATGCACAAGGGGGCGCATGCGTCTGGAGTTCGTTTGCAGTGGCTGGAGGACCTGGCACACCCATTCTCTCTCTGTCTGTCGCACTCAAATAAATAAATAAAAATAAAAATAAATTTTAAAAAAAATAGCAGTCTTTAGGCAATATTTTCTTGGGAGATGAGACTGATATTGAGTATAGGGTGGAGATGTATCATTTATCTATGACTGCAAAACAAGCCACTCCAAGACTCAGTGGTTTCAAACAACAACCAGTTACTACTGCTCAAGACTCTCTGGGTCAAGACTTCAGGCAAAGGCTGGAGGGTGGGAGGGGGTTTCTTGTCTTTGTTCCATACGGAATGGTGGTAATTATGCATGCATCTTCAGCCAGAGGGGCCGGGTTGCAGGAATGAACTTGGCCTTCCTCTCTAGGCCGGGTCCTGGGTGCTGTGTGCTGGCCGGGGTTCCTCAGCACACTCGTAGCCATATTTGTATAATTAATATTTGATGGCAGTTAAGTGATATTAACTAACAGAGGTGTACCATGAGTCAGGCACTTTGAGGAAACACTACATATGACTCCTATGACAGCCAGGTCATGTGTGTGTGTGTGTACATACATATATATATATATGTATGGGTTTTCATATATATATATATATATGTGGGTTTTCATTGAGCAAAGAACTTCTATGATGAAAGATGCTGGAGAGAAAAGTCAGAGATGGTAAAATATTCTTTTTTTCCCTAAGAATATGACACAGCTTGAAGGCTGTGACCTGCCCTGAGACCCTCCTTGTGATCTATCTCCCTTCCTGTGTCCAGTAGGATCATGATATAACTGCAGGTGGTTCTGCCTCCAAAGGATGGGCACAATAAATAATGAGGGAGGAGGAGAATGAAAGGAGGAGCAGAGGAAGGAACAAGGGGAGGAGGAGCAGGGGGAGGAGGAGCAGGGGGAGGGGGAGAAGGGGGAGGAGGAGTAGGGGAGGGAGTAATGTTACATTACACAGGCTCTTTGATTTCTTGGCTGAAAATTCCGAAAGTCAGAGAGAGGTTCAACAGAGCGTTGAGGCTGAGTGACCAAAAAGGAGCACAGAGGTATCTATTTCATACTTTCTTTACAACGGATAGAATATGCATCATTTGATTTTGAGATAAAGCCTCCTTTAGACATTGCCTAGGATAGACTACGAATCCTTGTCCTTCCCAGTAGTGAATTTAGATTACACTAAGGAAACCAGACTCCTTTACCCTCCAAAGAATCACATTTCTTCCATTTAAGTCACTTGATAGGGCCATTATAGACTCTGAGAGGTGTGGGGGCCTCTGTTTAATATCTGGTCATTCTCTTGTGTCTCTTCAGTTATTAAAAGAATGTATCCATTAGCCATCATGATTATGTTCTGTCATGATGGGGGAGGGTTCAAAGTTCTTGAGTGGCTTCAGAGAAAATGCTTTTCCATGAAAAACTAATGACAGTAATTGCTCAGTGGAATAGATATGGCTTTTTTCCGCCATCCTCTCTCTCCCTCCTCCTCTCCAGAGGAACCGGACACTGCTTACCTCAGTCAAAGATCCAGGCCATTTTCTCAGTCCCCTGAGTCATCTCTGTCACGCCAGCCTGTGGTCTCTCTGGTGGCAGGCCACTGTCCACAGGGAATAACTGAAGCCCCACAGCTTGTCAGCTGATTCTCCCTCCTCCCCAATTCATCCAAGGGAAAGAGAAGACGGAGACACCTCACTTAACAAGCGGGGTCATCGGAAGGGACTGTGTTTTAGCAACAGAAAGTAAATGGCATGGGAAAACTGCTCTCCCTCCTGTAGCTGGGCATCGAGATGGATCTCCTCTTTGACCTTTCATCTGAAATACATGCTGTCTGGAAAATACACCAGAGTGAGTTGAAGGGCGAAGGCTGCCTTGGTGGTAGTGTTGATGGTAGAGATAGAGGTATTTATTTATTAATTACTAACTTTTAAGTTAGCATACAAAATAATGATTTTCATTCTGACATTTTCCTTTTTTTTAACATTTTACTTATTTATTTATTAGAGAGAGAAAGAAGGGACAGATAGAGAGAATGAGTGCACCAGGGCCTCTAGCCATTACAAATGAACTCCAGATGCATGTGCTACCTTGTGCATCTGGCTTTACATGGGTACCTGGGAAACTAGAACCCGGGTCCCTAGGCTTTGCAGGCAAGTACCTTAATGGCTAAGCCATCTCCCCAGCCCTAACATTTTCTTTCTTTCTTTTTCGTTTTCTTTTCTGTTTTTCTTTTTATTTTTTGAGGTAGGTTCTCACTGTAGCCCAGGCTTAGCTGGAACTCACTCTGTAGCCCCAGACTGGCCTCAAAATCATAGCAATCCTCCCATCTCTGTCTCCTAAGAGCTGGGATTAAAGGCGTGCTGCATCATATCCAGTATTCAACATTTTTTCTTTTTAATTTATTACTTGAAAGAGTGGCAAAGGGAGAGGGAGGAAGATAAAAAGAGAGATAAAAGTGAGTATGGGTGTGCCAGGGCCTCCTGCCCCTGCAAGTGAACTCCAGACACATGTGCCACTTTGTGCATCTGGCTTTACATGGGTACTGCAGAATCTAACCCAGGCCAGTAGGCTTTGCAAGCAAGTGTCTTTAACCGCTGAGCCATCCGTTCAGTCCCTTGTTAAGACACTTTCATGCATCCATGTCAATTACTTGTTCTGTCCTTCACCCCTGTCCTTTCTTGCTGGTCCCCCTTCCTCCCCACAAACAGGGCCGTCTTCTGCTTTATGCTGTATCCTGCTCCTTTTCTGTTTTCTTCCTTTCCCCCATCTCCTCCTCCCATCTCATGGACCCCTTTCAAGTTTCATTTCACACGCACGCATGCACACACACACACTTAGATCTAGATTCCACATACGAGAGAAAACATGCACCATCTGCTTCCTGAGTCTGTAACTATCTCTCTTAACATAGTGATCTCCAGTTACATCCATTTTCCTGCAAATGTCATGATTTCTCTCTTTTTAATTTTACTCTTAGTATAATTATTATTGTTGAGCTAGGGTTTCACTCTAGCCCGGGCTGAGCTGGTATTCATTATGTAGTCTCAGTAGCCTGGAACTCATGGCGATCCTCCTATCTCTGCCTCCTGAGCGCTTGGATTAAAAGCATGTGCTACCATGCCCAGATTTGATTTCTTTTTTTTTTTTTAATTATTTCTTGTTTATTTTTATTTATTTATTTGAGAGTGACAGAGAGAGAGAGAGAGAGGACGTGCCAGGACTTCCAGCCACTGCAAATGAACTCCAGACGCATGTGCCCCCTTGTGCATCTGGCTAACGTGGGTCCTGGGAATCGAGCCTCGAACCAGGATCCTTAGGCTTCACAGGCAAGCGCTTAACCGCTAAGCCATCTCTCCAGCCCTGATTTCCTTTCTTAAAAAAATGTATTTATTTATTTATTTGTTTTCAAGGAGAGAGAACAAGCATGCCAGGGCCTCTAGTCACTGTAAATGACCTCCAGACACATGTGCCACCTTGTGTATCTGGCTCACATGGGTACTGGGAAATTGAAGCTGAGTCCTTATGCTTTGCAGACAAGTGCCTTAACCACTGAGCCATCTCTCCAGCCCTGATCTCCTTTTTTAATGTCTCAATAATATTCCATAGTGTATATGTATGTGTTCTCTATCCATTCTTCGGTTGATAGACATCTCATCTACTTCCATTTCCTAGCTGCCATGAAGAGTGCAGAAATAAACCTGGGTATGGAGCCGGGCGTGGTGGTGCACGCCTTTAATCCCAGCACTCTGGAGGCAGAGGTAGGAGGATCACCATGAGTTAGAGGCCACCCTGAGACTACATAGTGAATTCCAGGTCAGCCTGAACTAGAGTGAGACCCTACCTCATAAAACCAAAAAAAAAAAAAAAGAAAAAGAAAAAGAAAAAGAAATAAACCTGGGTATGTACATATCTCAATGATTTGCCGACTTGGAGTCCTTTAAGAATATACTTAGGAGCAACAGAGCTGGTTCATATGATATATATATATATATATATATATATATATATATATATATATCTTTTCCTTTTTTAAAAAATTCTTTGTTTTTTGTTTTAGAGGTAGGGTCTTGCTCTCATCCAGGCTGACCCGGAATTTAGCATGTAGTCTTAGGGTGGCCTTGAACTCACAGTGATCCTCCTACCTCAGCCTCCCAAGTGCTGGGACTAAAGGCATGCATCATCACACCTGGTCCTATTTTCAATGTTTTGAGGACCTTGATACTGATTTCATAGTGGCTGCACAAGTTGATAGTCTTGCCAGAAGTTGAATCGAGCTCCTCTTTCCCCCCATCCTCACCAACACTTGTAATTTGTTTGCCAAAGACCTTAATTTAACACTTGAAACTTTGAAACTGCTAGAAAAGAACAAACTGGGAATACTTCAAAGCATAGACATAGGCAAGGACCTTTTTGTTGTTATTTTTGTTGTTTAGTTTTTCATGGTAGGGTCTCACTCTAGTCCAGGCTGACCTAGAATTCACTATGTAGTCTCAGGCTAGCCTTGAACTCATGGTGATTCTCCTACCTCTGCCTCCCAAGTACTGGGATGAAAAGTGTGCGCCACCATGCCTAGAAGCAAGGACTCTTGAAAAGGACATCATGGAGCTGGAGAGATGGCTTAGCAGTTAAAGCACTTGCCTGCAAAGTCTAAGGAGCCATGGTTGATCTCTCTCCAGATCCCATGTAAGCCAGACACACAAAGGTGAGACAAGCGCAAGGTTACACATGCCCACTTGGTGGTGCAAGTGTCTGGAATTCGGCTGTAGTAGCTGAGGCCCTGGAGCACCAATTTCCCTTACTCCCTTTCTCTCTGTAAAATAAAGAAAGAAAGAGAGAAAGAAAGAAAGAAAGAAAGAAAGAAAGAAAGAAGAAGGAAGGAAGGAAGGAAGGAAGGAAGGAAGGAAGGAAGGAAGGAAAGAAAGAAAGAAAGAAAGAAAGAAAGAAAGAAAGAAAGAGGAAAGAAGGAAGGAAGGAAGGAAGGAAGGAAGGAAGGAAGGAAGGAAGGAAGGAAGGAAGAGGACATCATGAGCATGGGAAATAATCCCAAGAATTACCAAGTAGAATTCCATACAATTAAAAAGCTTCAGGCTGGCAGTTAAGGCACTTGCCAGCAAAGCCAAAGGACCCAGGCTCAATTCCCCAGTACTCACATAAATCCAGATGTGCACAAGATGGCACATACATTTGGAGTTTGTTTGTGGTGGCTGGAGGCTCTGGCACACCCATTCTCTCTATCTACCTCTCTCTCTCAAATAAATAAATAAGTAAAATATTTTTAAAATAAAAAGCTTCTACACAGCAAAGGAGCCAATCACCAGGGTGGAAAGATCCTACAGAATGGGGGAAATTTGGGCTGGAGAGATTGCTCAGTGGTTAAAAGCACTTGCTTATTTGCCAAGCCTAAAAGCCTGATGACCTAGGTTTGATTCCCCAGTACCCACGTAAAGCCAGATGCACAAAGTGGCACATGCATCTGGAGTCCATATTCAGTGGCAGGAGGCCCTGATGGATCCATATGCACTCTCTCTTTCTACCTGCCTCTTGGTCCTCTCTCTGTCTGTCTCTGTCTGTCTCTCTCTCTGTCTGTCTCTGTCTGTCTCTCTCTCTCTCTCTCTCTCTCAAGTAAATTAATAAAATTTAAAAGTAAGCCGGGCATGGTGGTGCACACCTTTAATCCCAGCACTGGAGAGGCAGAGGTAGGAGGATCGCCATGAGTTCAAGGCCAGCCTGAGAATACATAGTGAATTCCAGATCAGCCTGGGCTAGAGCAAGACCCTACCTCGAAAAACAAAAACAACAACAACAAAAAAAAGTAGAAGTAGCACAAGTGGGGCTGGAGAGATGGCTTAGTGGCTAAGGCATTTGCCTCTGAAGCATAAGGACCCAGGCCCAAGACCCACGTAAGCCAGATACACAAAGTGATGCATGCATATGGGGTTCCTTTGCAGTGGCTGGAGGCCCTGACATGCCCATTCTCTGTCTGTCTCTTCCTCTCTCTCTCTCTCTCAAGTAAATAAATAAATAATTTAAGTAGCACAAGTGGTGGAACATGATGGTGCACGCCTTTAATCCTAGCACCCGGGAAACAGAGGTAGGAGGATTATTGTGAGTTTGAGGAGACCGTGAGACTACATAGTGAACTCCAGATCAGCCTGGACTAAATCAAGACCCTACCTCAAAACAACAAAAAAACAAAAAAACAAAAAAAAGTAGCACAAGTGTCTGGAGTTTATTTGCAAGAAGCCGTGGCACACCAATACATACACATGTGCAAATTAATGAGTAAACAAAATTCAAGGTGTGTTAACTGAGGCCACAGAAGATGGCTTAGCGGTTAAGGAGCTTGGCTGAGAAGCAGCCTGAGGATACAGGTTCGAGTCCCCAATACCCATGTCAACCAGATGCACAAGGGGCCACATGTATCTGGAATTTGCCATGGCTAGCAGCCCTAAAGCACCCATTCTCTCTATATATGTATCTACCCCTCTCTCCCTCTCGCTCTCTCAGATAAAAAAAAATAGGATAAAATAAAAATAAGTTGTTTTAAAAAGATCCTGTGAACTGAAAGTAATAAAGCACCAACTAACAGAGACTGAATGAAGGCATTTAATAAACACATTAGTAATGACAGCTTTGGAGGCCAATTGAGTTTTCACTTTGTGATTCACATTTCTTTGGTAAGATTGTCTATGTTAGTAATGATGCTTTTGTCTGTGAGTGACAGACATACTGCTGCCTTATACAGCAAAGCAATTTCTTGGTTTATGTAACTGAAAGTGTCCAGGAGCTGGGCTCAGGAAACGTGTGGATCCATCAGCCTTCCCCTCTGCCTCGCTATGGTTTTCTTGTACCTCCCTCTTTTGTGGGTTGGCCATATTCTCAGGCTGACAGCAAGGTGACTATAAGGCTTTCTGGTCTTGACATCTGTCCACAACAACCATCCTATGTAGTGAATCACGCTTTTTAAAATTACATATTTATTTTTAAGCAGAGAAAGAGAGAGAGAGACAGAATGGGCACACCAGCCCTCCAGCCACTGCAAACGAACTCCAGGTGCATGCACCACTTTGTGCACCTGGCTTTCTGTGGGTACTGGGGAATCCAACCCAAGGTCATTAGGCTTTGCAACTTTAGCTTTAACTGCTGAGCCATCTCTCCAGCCCCCTGACATCACCCTTAAAGGTAAGAACCCACTTACCTGAAATTCCTTCAAAAACATGCCATTTCACTTCATTGACTAGAATGGTCACATGTCTACTCCTGAACTAAATCAGTTACCACCCATTACTTATCCAAAGTCTGGATTCCTGAACTCCTCTCTGTGACAATAAGTAAGACTCCTTACCCATAGACCCACTGAGCCCTTATTCCGGTTGGAGGCAGGGTCAGCCTCTCTGAACTGAAGATGTGAATGACAGTGGAGGTGTCTGTGGACAAAATCAGAGGTCTGTCAGAAACAGGCAAGAGAAAACAGATGTGGTATGCTCCTCAAAGTCTATCCTGGCTGGGCGTGGTGGCACGTGGCATTAATCCCTGCACTCTGGAGGCTGAGGTAGAGAATCACTGAGTTTGAGGCCAGCCTGAGACTACATAGTGAATTCCAGGTCAGCCTGGGCTACAGCGAGACCCTGCCTCAAAAATACCAAAAAGAAAAAGGCTTTTTTTTTTTTTTTTATTCTATACAAAATTACAGAGTACACTACTTCATCCTGAAAGCCTGCTAAGCAGGATGTGCCCGTCTGATAACCGACAGCTCTGTGTGTACAAAATTGGAGCTTGTCAGATCATTATCTAAGCCAAGTGGAAGAATTTCCACATGGAAACGTGAGGCATGTAAACAATCCAGCTCCCAGAACCGCCCAGCAGCTTGCGCGAGGCCGATTGTTTCCACTCCATATGGAATGCTAATCAGAGTCATGACATGGCAAGACGGAAGGGGAACTCAGAGCGCTCCCACGGATCATCAAAGGGGACAAAACTTAAAAATAGATTCTCTTCAAATGGAAAAAAAATAGATAAAATGTTGGAAAGAGTCGATCTGAAGCGAAACAGTCTTTAATTGCTATTTTGCTTTGTTAGGGGAAATATAAAAGTTGGAAAATACACTCTCTTCAGAAAGGAAAGTTATATATATAATTTGGAAGATCTAGAAGAGATCATGAGGGTTTTAATTGCTATTTTGAATCATTAATATTCGTTTTCATTCTATCACTAAGGTTATCCTTGGAATTTTCTTTTTAAATTTTTATTTATTTATTTATTTATTTATTTGAGAGACAGAAAGAACCAGACAGCAAGAGAAAGAGAGAGAGAGAGAGAAAGAGAGTATGGGCACGCCAGGGCCACTAGCCACTGCAAATTCCAGAAGTATGCACCACTTTATGCATCTGGCTTTATGGGGTTACTGGGGAATCAAACCCAGGTTTTCAGGCTTTGCAAGCAAGCACCTTCAACTGCTGAGCCATCTCTCCAGCCCTCTTTGGAATTTCTTAATGCTTTTCCAAAGCTATTTGTATCACTTTTGAGGATGTGGAGGGCAGTGTGCCAATCCCTCCTTGCTATGGGCTGAAATTGATTTACAAGTCCAGCTGGCCCCCTCCTGCAGCATCCGTTGAGGGATTCTGCTCTTCCAAGCCGACTGCGCAGGCCACACAGGCTCATGGTCAGCCAGCTGCCTTCCTCCCCTTGCAGAGGAAGAGAGTGCCTTCAAAGTCATGTCCCTGGGGGTATTCGATCCTTCTGAGCGGCTCAGTCCTTCCTCGAGAATGTCAGCTTGGATGGGCCACTGAGTCCCTGAGCTCCCACTGCTGAGAAAGAACTGAACAAGGGCTGGAGAGATGACTCAACAGTTAAAGGTGTTTGCTTGCAAAGCCTGACTGCCCAGGTTCAAATCCCCAGTACCCATGTAAAGCCCAATACATCTGGAGGTCAAATGCAGATGCGAGAGGCCCTGACATGCTCATTCTCTTTCTTGCTGTCTCTCTTTGTAAATAAATAAATAAAATTGGAAACATAAAATAAGTGAGTTGGGCGTGGTAGCACACATCTTTAATCCCAGCACTCAGGTGGCAGAGGTAAGAGGACTGCTATGAGTTCGAGGCCACCCTGAGTCTACATAGTGCGTTCCAGGTCAATTTGAGCTAGAGCGAGACCCTACCTCAAAAAATAAATAAATAAATAAATAAAATAAATAAATGAGTATTTAATTTGTAATCAAGGCCACAGTTCCCACCCATGACCTTTGGCTATGCCATTCCACTCTGACTCTGGGATAGGCTTGCTGCTCATTTTACCAGTGGGACATCAGCGAACAGTGCATGTGAGAGGCTGCACAAACTGCTCACACACTGTCCTTGGGAAGCTGGAGGCAGTCACCATGTAAAGGAACCCCAGCAAAGGTATGTGGCCACGAATCCCCTTGGCTCCAGTTGACATTGGGTTGAACACTAGATACGCAAGTGATGCCATTCTAGACCATGCAGTGCCGAAAGTTCCATCTGAGCCACAAAATAGTGAGAAGCAATGAAATTCTATTGTTTTTATTGTTTTAACATAAATGTGGAGATGGCTTGCTATGTTGTGGAGGGAGCCATGACAATCATGTTTGCAGATGGTTCACTGGGACCCAGGAAAGGGGAGATCTTTGTGATACCAGAGAGAGAGAGAGAGAGCCCTGATTGGCTCAGGATTTTCCAACTCTTTTGGGCCTAAAGGCATTTGCTTACAAAGCCTGTTAGCATGGGTTCAATTCCCCAGTACTCACATAAAACCAGATGCACAAAGTGGCATATGCATCTGGAGTTCATTTGCATAGGCAAGAGGCCCTGGTGCATCCAAATTCTCTCTCTCTCTCTCTCTCTCTCTCTCTCTCTTCCCTTATAAATAGATAAAAATATTTCTAGAGGGCTGGAGAGATGGCTCAGATGTTAAGCCACTTGCCTGCAAAGCCTAAGGACCTGAGTTCAATTCCCTAGTACCCATGTAAAGTCAGATGCACAAGGTGGTACGTATGTCTGGAATTCGTTTGCAATGGCTGGAGGCCCTGGATGCCTATTTCTCTATCTGCCTCTCTCTCTCTCTCTCTTAAATACATAATAAAATCTATGTTTTAAAAAATATTTTTATACACTGAGACTACATAGTGAATTCCAGGTCAGCCTGGGCTAGAGTGAGACCTTATCTCAAAAAAAAAATTTTTTTTTAAGAAAATGACATTTTCTGATAACAAAAACAAATGGCACCTGGACACCTGTGGTGTGATAGGTATTTATTAATATCTGTTGGTCACAAACATACATAATGCCTACAGTCCTGCTACAGCCTGCTTTGGAAAATGGTGCCACATCCTGGCAGGGCTGAGTCAACCTAGTGGAGGTGTGGGCTAGGGCTAGTTTTCAGTTCTTGTCTGACCCCCTCAGCCAGGGGTTCTTAGGCAGAGGATACCTGCAGCTCTGGTGACCCAAAGCTAAGATAGATTTTGGCGAGGCTTTGAAGTGAGATGTTTCCCTGAGGCTGGGGATTGGTCAAAGCCTCAGTCCTTAGCCCTAGTGAAGCTTCTGATTGTCGTGGGTGAACTGGAAAATGAGTCATCGTTTATTTGACAGGCAAAGGATTGGAGGTTGGAGTGGATTCAGAGTTGCTGCCATGACTCTACCTCTCCTTGACGACCTCAAGTCAATGGCCAGGGTCCGACCACTCACAAGTGAGTAGGATTCAGGAGCAGACATTGTCCATTTCCAGCCCAAACTCACAGTTCACAAATGCAGAGTAAGGGTGAGACCAAGGGAAGGAGGGGTTGGCACCCTATCTCTTTGCTCCAACCGATAAACCACAGGGTTAGGTGCTAAATGAATTTCTTTACATTTTGTTCATTTTTACTGAGTGTGAAAAATGCCTACAAATGAATAATTTTACCAGAAATCACAAGTTATTAATAAACCTGAGTTTTTAGCTAGGAGTTCATTTAGGAGCTCAAGTACCCAAAGTGACAATGTGTCACCTTAGAAACTACTTTGGCAGGGCTGCTCAGTGGTTAAAGGTGCTTGCTTGAAAAGCCTGAAGAACTGGTTTGATTCCCTAGTACCGTGCAAAGCCAGATGCACAGGGTGGCACATGCGTCTGGAGTTCCTTTGCACTGGCAAGAGGCCCTGGCACGCCCATTCTCTCTCCTCACAATTTTTTTAAAAAAATTCTACATGGATGTGTGTATATATGTTTTAAAAACTAGATTAGGTATGGTGGTTCATGCCTATAATCCAACTATAATCCAAACATTTAGGAGACAAAGGCAGGAGGAACATGAGTATGAGGCCAGCCTGGACTATATATATAGAGAGAGAGATCCTGTCTCAAAAACAAATAGCTACTTGGTGTATTAAATATTCCCTCCCCGCAAAAAAAAAGAAAAAAAATATTCCCCCAAGGACACAGGTTCCAAAGATGGGACATAAGAATACTCTCTCCCTGTCAAACACTGAGGGGGAAAAAACATATTAAAAGTGGAGAGCTGGACTAGAGAGATGGCTCAGCAGTTAAGGGGCTTACCTGCAAAGCCTAACAATACAGGTTTGATTCCCCAGTACCCACATAAATCTGAATATACATAGTGGTGCATGCATCTGGAGTTCTTTTGCAGTGGCTAGAGGTTCTGGTGTGCCCATTCTGCACCCCGTCCCCAGCAAATAAATAAATAAAATTTTAAGTCAAAAGCTTACATGTTTTATTTTCTAGCTTCATGCCTACATTTAATTGTTCTCTTAGAACTGGCCTTTGTAAAAATGGAATATAGATAGATAGAATCTCCATATATATATATATATGTATATGCATATACATATCTTTAGCTTTTATTAATTTCTGTGTACTTGTATATATGTGTGTAAATATATGTGCATGTGTATGTGTGTGTGTGGGTGTGCACATGCTACTGTACGCTTGTGGTCAGAGGACAGCCTCAAGGTGTTGCTTTATTACCTTCTTTTGAGACAGAGACTCTCTTGCTCCTGCTGTTTCTGAGTTTGTGGATCCATCTCCCATACCTTAGGCATGTTGGGATTACAGATGTATAACCATTTTGCATCTGGTTTTACATGAGCATTGAGGAGGATCAAACTCAGGTTGGCAGGTTTTCAGGCAAGTAATTTTTTTTCTTTTTTTTTATGACAGAGAGAGAATTGGCGTGCCAGGGCCTTCAGCCACTACAATTGAACTCCAGACGCATGTGCCACCTTGTGTACATGTGCAACCTTGCACGTTTATGTCACCTTGTGTGTCTGGCTTATGTGGGACCTGGAGAGTTGAACATGGGTCCAGGCAAGCGCCTTAACCACTAAGCAACCTCTCCAGCTCTCAAGCAAGTACTTTTTGTTGTTGTTGTTGTTTTTTGAGGTAGGGTCTCACGCTAGCCCAGGCGGATCTGGAACTCACTATGTAGTCTCAGGGTGGCCTCGAATTTACAGCAATCCTCCTACCTCTGCCTCCCGAGTGCTGGGATTAAAGGCATGAGCCACCACACCTGGCTCAAACAAGTACTTTTAACCACTCTGTCTCTTTATCCCCAGTTTCCACTCTTTAAAAAATATTTTTATTTATTAGCAGAGAGACAGGAAAGAGAAAAAGAGAAAGAGGCTGGGCATGGTGATGCACGCTTCTAATCCCAGCACTCAGGAGGCAGAGGTAGGAGGACCACCATGAGTTCAAGGCCAACCTGAGACTACATGATGAATTCCAGGTCAGCCTGGACTAAACAGTAAGAGCCTACCTTGAAAAACCAAAAACAAAAATATTTTTTGAATGAAGCCATTGTGAGCAAATGATGACTTTGTTAATTTGCAGATCATTCCTCCTATTGATTAAAACACTTTAAGGCATAGAATAATTTTGCTCTTTAAATTGGTGTTTGTGGTTCATCAAAGAAACCAGAAGGACAGAAGAGTGAGACCCTACCTCGAAAAACCAAACAAAAAAAAATTAAAGATAATTTTTAAATCTCTTCTATAAAAAATTCATACACCTACACCCTAAAAAAGATAGATCTCACTGCATATAATTTATACCTCAATTTTTTAAAAACTGAGCAGAGGGAGGGGCACAGATATTACATAAACGTTTGCTAAGAAGAAAAAGATAAGGAAACTTCCCATTTCATTTTGCTAGATTGCAGAATTTTTTCCACTTTCTTAACTAAAGAATGAGATTCACCTCAGTGGCTACAATGGCTCTTCCGAGGCCATTGTTTGCACCACAACCAAGCATCTCCTCTGTTCTGAAGTCTCCCTAAGCTGCCTCCACAGCCAGGGGGTCAAGGTCTCAGCACAAACTGTTCATCTTGGAGAATCCATGAAAACTGAGAAATCACATCGGAGAATAAATAGCCTTTAAATTTAAGTGTGGTGATAACAAATAACAAAAAGTGGATTATTTGCCACGTGTACAATGGTCCCGTGAGGTAAATGAAGTGATCCAACTGATCTTTCAACACTGAGACCAAGCTGAGAATGGACCACAGGTATATGTTGGGAGACGGATGGTGGTGAATGAATGGAAGCGGGGGGATTTATTAGGAGGCTAGTGTATAATCCAGGTGAAAGATGGTAGTTTGGTCCATGGCAAAGACAACAGAAGTGGTGAAATGTATGGTTTCATCTTGGACATGTTTAAGACAGACTCCAAAATCGTTACCAACAGAGAGGAGGGGATGGGAAGAGGGATAAGCAAAACTAAAGATGTTATATATTATGCCCACCAAATTTCTCTCTAATACTTTTATAAAAGCTTATACAGGGCTGGAGAGATGGCTTAGCAGTTAAGGCACATGCCTGTGAAGCCTAAGGACCTAAGTTCGACTCCCCAGAACTCACGTGAACCAGATAGATGCACAAGGTGACATGTGAGTTTAGAGTTCCTTTGCAGTGGCTAGAGGCTCTGGTGTGCCCATTCTCTCTCTCTCTCTCTCTCTCTCTCTCTCTCTCTCTCTCTCCCCTCTCTCTCTAATAAATAAATGAATATAAAAATAAAGGCCAATGTTAGTGCTGCTCCCACTTTTGGTTACAGAAGCTTCTCTTTTCAGGTGACAGTGGCTACTGGGAAGATTCAAAACACATCAGTGTGTTGAGCAAAAGTTACAGTGGAGTGTTCAATACAAAATAAGACATCTCTATCACAACCTCCAAGGCTCAGAGACCACTGGGGAAGAGGTAGCATAAGAAATGTAAGAGCCACAGGATGGGGAAGAGGTTTTTGGAAGACCATCTTCCATCGTGGTCATTGCATTCCTGACCTCATAGCAGCTGACGTTACCTGCACTAGCCCGCATAATATTGGGCTCTTTAACGTGTTGTCATGGATGACAGAAGAGGGGAAATAGACATGGGAATAGAAGATGAATAATTGGAAAGAAGAGGAGGTAAGGAGGAAGGGGGCAAAGGAGGTTAATGGGTGGGTATTATGTACATTTTTAATAATTTTTTTATTTAAAAATAATTTTTAAATACACTTGCTGGGAAACAGTCATAACCAATGGATTACATTTGAGGAGTTAAAAAGAAGAAATCTGAACGATTTATGCATTTTAAGCCTGTGGTGGTTTGAATGTGGATGTATGTCTCTCATAACATGAGGCATTTCTATTAAGATTGAACTTGCTACTTAGGTCTCCAGCTAGAAGAGGTATGTCAGGCTGGAGAGATGGCTCAGCAGTTAAAGTACTTGCCTGCAAAGCCTAACAACCAGAGTTCAATTCCCCAGGACCCATGTAATACCAGATGCATGAAGTGGAAGAGGTTTGTCACTGGGGACTGGTCCTGAGTCCAGCTCTAAGGTGTGCTGAGAGCCAGTTTTGAGCTCTGGCTGTCTGTCCTTCTTGGTGCTGGGTTTCCTCTGTCTGCTATAGGCAGCTTCCTCCACTATGGTGAAACTTCCCCTGGGATTCATTAGCCTGAAAATCAACTCTTTCCTCCGTAAGCTGCTTTGTCCCAGCAACGAAGCCCCTCAGCATTTCCTGGGAAGGAGAAAATGGAAGAGGAACATGTTTCAGAAGACAGAAGGTCAAGGGTTTGGCTTTGGACACACAAAGCGTGGAATGTTGCTCACCACCCAGCAGGACTGCTCAGCGGGCACGGGAAGCTTAGGGGAGGGCTTAAAGATGATGGAACATTCATAACCCTGCTGCTAGACGCATCACCACTGGGCCAACAAGACAGGGACAAGGAGGAGTTCACAGACTGGAACCAGGAACCCTGCAAGGTCTGGGGGTTGTGGAGGTGGAGAACAGAAAAGGAGATGGAGGAGGAGCATTCAACAAGTTAGGAGAGCCAGGTGACAGCAATGCCCCAGAGACTGAAGGAAGAGAGTCAAACAGGGGAAGAGGATCCATTGTCCCTAGATCTCTAAGGTCAAATCTCTTGTGAAAAGACCAGAGGGTTGAGCATGTTGGCCACTATGGACTTCAATCTAAAAGTCCACCTTTCTCAACATCTTTTTCAAATTTCTTAAAAGTGTGAGAGAGAGAAAGAGGTGGGGGTGGGTGGAGAGAATGGGTGCATCAGGGCGTCTAGCCACTGCAAATGAACTCCAGATGTATGCACTCACCTTGTGCATCTGGCTTTATGTGGGTACTGGGGAATTGAACCTGGGTCCTTTGGCTTTGTCAGCAAGCGTCTTTACTGCTAAGCCATCTCTCCAGCCCCTTCTTAACATCTTTATTGTCACAGTTCTCACTATTCTCTCCCTGTAGTCAGGTCACTTACTTGCTAGTCTATCCCAAGCTCCTTTTGTTCATGTCAACATTTCCAGTGCCGGCAGGTGCTCAATAGAAACTGAGAAATTAAAGATGAATGGGTAGGAGGGTGAGTGGTTATTTTGCATGTTGGGATAGAGACTTGATTACAAAGAAGTTTAAATACCTCCAAAGAAAATGTGACTTTTTTTGTTTGTTTTTTGTCCGTAAGCCCTGCAAGGGTCAGTAATGACTCGGATCCACTTGCACTGGCTCAAGTTAACTACATAATGAAGAAATTTTTAGGAATTCCAAGAATTGGATGATAAATATAGCCATCATTTAAAATCTTAGAAATTTTAATTAAAGGAGCTGGAGAGATGGCTCAGCCATTAAAGGTGCTTGGTGGCAAAGCCTGATGCCCTGGGTTCAATTCCCCAATCCCTACATAAAGCCAGTTGCACAAAGTGGTACATGTATCTGGAGTTAATTTGCAGTGGCCAGAGGCCCTGTTGTTGAGCATGTTGGCCACTATGGACTTCAGTCTAAAAGTCCACTTTTCTCGGCCTGGAGAGATGGCTTAGAGGTTAAGTGCTTGCCTGTGAAGCCTAAGGACCCCAGTTCGAGGCTCAATCCCCCAGGACCCACGTAAGCCAGATGCACAAGGTGGCGCATGAATCTGGAGTTTGTTTGCGTGGCTGGAGGCCCTGGTGAGCCCATTCTCCCTCTCTCTCTCTCCCTGTCACTCTCAAATAAATAAATAAATAAATAATTTTTTAAAGTCCACCTTTCTCAACATCTTTAAAAAAAAGTTAAGGGCTGGAGGGATGGCTTTGTGGTGACGGTGTTTGCCTGCAAAGCCAAAGGACCCTAGTTTGATTCCCCAGGACCCACATAAGCCAGATGCACAAGACGGCACATTCATCTGGAGTTCATTTGCAGTGGCTGGAGGCCCTGGCGTGCCCATTCTCTCTCTCTCTCTCTCTCTCTCTTTCTCTTGAATAAATAAAACAATTAAAAAATTTTTTAAATATTTATTTATTTATTTTAAATGTTTATTTATTTCTCTCAAATAAATAAACACTGAATAAATAAATATTGAAAAATAAATAAACTACTAAAAACTAAAGCTGAGGGGCTGGAAATTTAGATCAGTTGATAAAGTGCTTACCTAGTATGCAAGAAGCCCTGGGTTCCATCCCCAGCACAGCAAAGACTGAGTGTTAGTGGTGCACACCTGTAATGCTAGCACGTGGAAAGTGAAAGCAGGAGAATCAGGAGAAGTTCAAGGTCATGATCCAGGCATAGCGAGTTCTAATCCAGCCTATGCTACATGAGACGCTGTATCAAAACAAAACGTTAAATATTGAAGATGCATTGCTTTCTGACCACTGCACTTTGCAATAGTCTCCACTCTCGAGTCAGTGTTCATCACTGAATCTGGGTGTCAGAACGCAGTATACTGGTGGCTTCTGCATACCTCTCCCAGAACCATGCCAAGCTGGAAACCAGAGACGGACATAGGATTCACACAATGATGATTTAATGTGGGCACTTAGAGCTCTAAACTTCCATCTCAGGACTGCCTTCATTGTGTCCCATAGGTTTTGATATGTTGGGGTCTCACTTGCATTCAGTTCTAGAAAGTTTTAAATTTCCTTGTTGATTTCTTCAGTGACTCGGTCATTATCCAAAAGTGTATTGTTTAATCTCCACAAGTTTATATGTTTTCGATAATTTCTCTTGCTATTGATTTCTAGCTTTATTCCACTGTGGTCAGATAGAATGAATACAAGAAGCGATTTCAATTTTCTTACATTTCTTGTGACTTGCTTTGTGTCCAAAAATGTGATCTATTTTAGAGAAAGTTCCGTGGGCTGCTGAGAAGAATGTGTGTTCTGTTGTGTTTGGGTAGAATGTTCCGTAAATGTCTGTTAGATCTATTTCATCTATGACGTCATTTAACTCCAATGTTGCTCTGTTTATTTTTCTGTCAAGATGTCCTCTCTATTGTTAAGAGCAGGGTATTGAAGTCACCCACTATTATGATGTTGGGGTTAATCTCTGAGTTTATATCTAGTAGTATTTATTTTATAAAATTAGGTGCACCTGTGTTTGGTGCATACATATTTAGAACTGTAATGTCCTCTTTTTAAAATCTTTTTATTTGTTTATTTTCAAGCAGAGAGAGAGAATGGCCCATCAGGGCCTCCAGCCACTTTGTGCATCTGGCTTTATATGGATAGTGTGGAATTGAACCCAGGTCTTTAGGCTTTGCAGGCAAGTGCCTTAACCACTGGGCAATCTCTCCAGCCCTCTGTACTTTTTGTTGTTGTTGTTTTGGTTTTTAGAGGTAGGGTCTCACTCTAGTCCAGGCTGACCTGGAACTCACTATGTAGTCTCAGGGTGGCCTTGAACTCACGGTGACCCACCTACCTCTGCCTCGCAAGTGCTGGGATTAAAGATGTGCACCACCATACCCGGCTTCTGTACTTTAAAAAATATTTTATATATTCATTTATGAGGGAAAGAGAGTGGGCATGCCAAGGCCTCTAGCCACTGCAAATGAACTCCAGATGCATGTGTTACCTTGTGCATCTAGCTTTATATGGGTCTTGGGGAATTGAACTCAGGTCCTTAGGCTTTGCAGGCAAGCACCTTAACCACTAAGCCATCTCTCCAGCCCACTTTCTGTACTTTTTAAATTTCATTTATTTTTATTTTTTATTTCAACATCATTTCAGTTTGTTCTTTGGATTCTTTATAGAATTCCAGCTCCACCTCTTCCCTTGACTTTCTTGTTTCATTCAGCTGATTATTTGTGTTCTCGGGAATTCTGTCATCTATTTGCAAATATATTTTTTCATTCTTTTGAATTCTTTGTCTGGGATTTCATCTAAGTCTCTCCCATCAGGGACATCAGCCTGGAACTAATAGGCTTCAGAGGAGACATGTTGTCTTCAGTTTTCATATTAGTTGAGCTGTTTGCACTGGAACCTTCACATAAGAGGTTGGATCAAGAGTTGGCTTTTTTATTTATTTTTTTTATTTTTTGAGGTAGGGTCTCACTCTAGCCCAGGCTAACCTGGAATTCACTATGGAGTCTCAGGGTGGCCTCGAACTCACGGCGATCCTCCTACCTCTGCCTCTCGAGTGCTGGGATTAAAGGCATGTGCCACCACGCCCAGCTCAAGAGTTGGCTTTTTAAAAATATTTTTATTTATTCATTTATTTATTTATTTGACAGAGAAAGAGGTAGAGAGAGAGAGAGAATGGGCATGCCAGGGCCTCCAGCCACTGCAAATAAACTCCAGACGCATGTGTATCTGGCTAACGTGAGTCCTGGGGAATCAAACCTGGGTCCACCTTAACTGCTAAGCCATCCCTCCAGCCCCCAAGGGTTGGATTTTTAAAAATATTTTTATTTATGTATTTGAGAGAGAGAGGGTGAACATGGACATGCCAGGGTCTCCTGCCACTGCAAATGAACTCCAGACACATGTGCCACTTTGTGCATCTGGCTTTACATGGGTTCTGGGGTGCTCAGGCCATCAGATTTGCAAGCAAGTGTCTTTAACCACTGAGCCATCTCCCCAGGCTTTGAGTTTTTTTTTTTTTTTTCAAGGTAGGGTCTCATTCTAGCCCAGGCAGACCTGGAATTTACTAGGTAGTCTCAGGCTAGCCTCGAACTCACAGAGATCCTCTTACCTCTGCCTCCCAAATGCTAGGGTTAAAGGCATGCACCACTACACTGGCTTGGATTTTTTTTTTTTTTTTAATTTATGTCACCTTCCTTCTTCAGTAGAGGTGTTTTCTATATTTAGGAGAGACTGAAATAGTAGAGTTGAGGTGTCAATTTTTTCAGTTAGCCTGGTGTTTAGGGAATCAGGTTCTCTATCTCTCTCTAGTCCCCCACTTTGAGTAGAGTACTGTTCGTACCAACAGTCACTAACTTGGGATAGGCCCACAAAAACTAGTGATAGTCTATTGTAATATAGTCACATCTTAAATGCCAGTCATTGTCTGGAGTAAGGGAACAATGACAGTAGTATATTAGTTATTGACAGTTTGTGAGGGGATAAAATAATAAGGAAAAATATGGTAGAACAAATAGTATTGAGTTAATATAGAGAAAATAAAGGAGAGGGACAGGAATAGACGGTGGGATTGTAGAAGCAAAAGAGAAAAAAAAAACAAATGGGAGAAGATTGACTGAAGAGAAAGAGGCAACAGCATGCTAACAGCTAATGTGGAGTATTAATATTAACATGGAATGTTCCATCCCTCGGGTGGCTAAGGCTCAGAGTTCTTGCAATCCAGAAAAGACTATGTTCTTTGGGACAGGAGATGGAGAAGGAAAGAGTAAGAAGAAGGAAAGCTGAATAATACACAGGGAAAAAGTGGGGCTGGAGAAACGGCTCTGCAGTTATGGCACTTGCCTAAAACCTAATGACTTGGGTTCAATTCCCCAGTACCCACATAAAGCCAGATGCACAAAATGGTGCATGCGTCTGGAGTTCATTTGCAGTGTCTAGAGGCCCTGGCGTGCCCATTCTCTCCCTCTCTCTCTCTCTCTCTCTCTGTCTCTTTGTACTCCAAAATAAAATAAGGGCTGGAGAAATGGCTTAGCAGTTAAAGTACTTGCCTGCAAAGCCAAAGGATCCAGGTTCAATTCCCCAGGACCCACATAAGCCAGATGCACAAGGTGGTGCATGTGTCTGGAGTTTGTTTGCAGTGGCTGGAGGCCTTGGTGCCCCCATTCTCTCTCTCTCTCTCAAATAAATAAATAAAATAAATAAAAAATTTTCTGAAGCAAGCCCAATAGACTGGGCTTTTTTTATGTGAGAGATCAAGAGAAAGAGAGAGAGAGAGAATTGGCGTGCTGGGCCTTCAGCCACTGCATTCAAACTCCAGATGCATGTGTCCCCTTGTGTGCATGTGCGACCTTGCATGTTTGCATCACTGTGTGTCTGGCTTATGTGGGACCTGGAGAGTAGAACATGAGTTCTTAGGCTTCACAGGCAAGCGCCTTAACCACTAAGCCATCTCTCCAGCCCCCTAAAATGTTTTTTAAAAGAAAGAAAACAAGGACTGGAGAGATGGCTTAGTGGTTAAGGCACTTGCCCTAAAATGTTTTTTAAAAGAAAGAAAACAAGGGCTGGAGAGATTGCTTAGTGGTTAAGGCACTTGCCTGTGAAGCCTAAGAACTGAGGTTCAACTCCCCAGTACCCACGTAAGCTAGATGCACAAGGTGGCACATGTATCTGGAGTTTGTTTGCAGTGGCTGGGGGCTCTGGCACACCCATTCTCTCTCTCTCCCTCTTTATCCCACTTAAATAAACATATAAATTTTATTTTTTTATTTTTATTTTTATTTTTTTATTTGAGAGAGGGAAAGAGGGAGGGGAGAGAGAGAGAGAGAGAGAATGGGTGTGCCAGGGCTTCTGGACACTGCAAACGAACTCCAGACACATGTGCCACCTTGTGCATCTGGCTTATGTGGGTACTGGGGAATCGAACCTGGGTCCTTTGGCTTTGAAGGCAAGCGCCTTAACTGCTAAGCCATCCCTCCAGCCCATAAACATATAAATTTTAAAAAAGAAAGAAAACAAAAATCGCAACCCCCCCCCACACACACACATTAAAAAGTATAAACACCCACCACATGCACACACACACACAGGAAGCCACAGAGGGTAAGAGTTGAGTGGGGGCCAAGCTGGCCTGCTAAGAGGAACAATAGGTGTTGGAAACAGGGTTGGTGTAGAGAGAAAAGAGCTGGGTGGAGATACAGGATTTGAACACTGACTGGCTTGATATTTGGCCTGCACTTCCTCAGCTCCTGGAATGACAACTCCTCCGCTGAGAATTCCTCTCTTGCCTGGGGTGGGCAGTTAGTTTGGAGCCTTAGTTCTGAGGTCAGGTCACAGTCCAGAATTGCAAACTTTCCCTTTTCTGGAGTCAAGTATGTAGGGGTACTTCACAGTTATTCCTGCCGGAGAGTCCTCTTGCTAAAGTTTGAGCCCTTTCTTCTTTTTTGGGGGGATGGGGTGGGGTTTGAGGTAGGGTTTTTTTGTTTTGTTTTGTTTTTGTTTATTTTATTTATTTATTTGAGAGCTACAGACAGAGAAAGAGGCAAGAGAGAGAGAGAGTGAATGGGTGCGCCAGGGCTTCCAGCCACTGCAAATGAACTCCAGACGCATGCGCCCCTTGTGCATCTGGCTAACATGGGTCCTGGGGAATCGAGCCTCGAACCGGGGTTCTTAGCTTCACAGGCAAGTGCTGGACCGCTAAGCCATCTCTCCAGCCCGAGGTAGGGTTTTTTTTTTACTCCAGCTGGCCTAGAATTCATTATATAGTCTCAGGGTTGCCTCGAACTCACAGTGATCCTCCTGCCTCTGCCTCCAAGTGCTGGGATTAAAGGCATGTGCCACCACACCTGGCAGTTTGAACCCTTCCTTCCTTCCTTCTTCCTTCCTTCCTTCTTACCTTATTTCTTTCCTTTCTTTCTTTTGTGGTTTTTCAAGGTAGGGTCTTGCTCTAGCTCAGGCTCAGCTGGAATTTACTATGTAGTCTCAGGGTGGCCTCAAACTCACCACGATCCTCTACCTTTGCCTGCTGAGTGCAGTCCATTTCTCCTCAGGACTGTGGCAGTTTGGGAGGTAGGTATTGTGTGCTTGGGAAGCCTCCTAATTTCCAATTTCCAAGCCCCTCACCTTGCCTACGCTCTCCTAGGGACTCTGTTTCCAGAAATAATATGCTGGAGTCCCCAGGCAATTTCCTCTGCGCCCAAGATCTTGGAGCTGTGCTCAGAGCTTGACTGTGGATCACAGACTCTCACATTAGCTCTTTTGAAAGACCTGAAGCAAATATTATGCAAACCTGCAGCTTGGTAAATGAATAGCTAATTCTTTCTCCTCCTGAGTAGGCATAAACAGGTGCTACTGATACGGATCAGGAGCAAAGTAGCCTTTTCTTTTTGCTTCTGGTAGGTAGTTAGGGATGGCTCACAGAAACATGGATGTCATCTTGTCTGTTCTGACAAGACTAGAACCTGTGTCTAATCCAGACTCATTGAAGATGGCTGAAGGCAACAACTTTTCAGTGGCAGCAATTTTCTATTTCTTCCTCATGGTTTTTTTTTTGGCGGGGAGGGGTGGGGGTTAGCTATCAAGAACCTTATGAGGGATGGAGAGATGGCTCAGTGGTTAAGGCACTTGCCTTCAAAGCCTAACAATCCAGGATTGATTCTCCAGGACCCACTTAAAGCCAGATGCACAAAGTGCTGTCTGGAGGCCCTGGCACATGCCCATTCTCTCCTCTCTCTCTCTCTCTCTCTCTCTCTCTCTCTCTCTCTTTCCCTCCCTTTTTCTGTCCTTGCAAATAAATAAAATACATAAAAAGAGCCTTGGCTAGAGAGATGGCTTAGTGTTAAGGCACTTGCCTGTGAAACCTAAGGACCCAGGTTCAATTCCCCAATACCTACATAAGCCAGATGCACAAGGTGGCACATGCACCTAGAATTCGTTTGCAGTGGCTAGAGAACCTGGTGCATCCATTCTCACTTTCTATCTGTTTCTATCCTTCTCTCTCAAACAAATAAATATTTTTTTAAAAAAAAAGAAACGTAAGAGATAAATTCTACCTTTAACTCATGCTGCAGTTGAGTAAACTAGTTGAGACTGAAGGAGGGCATTAGTCACTGACATAAATAACCCCTCTCTCCCTCTCTCTCTGTGTTTTTGTTTTTCTAACTCTTCCTGAGTCTCTCTACAGTTACCTTGGATTCCAAGAAGGACAGGGTTAATTGATAAGCATCTTTATGACAAGAGACAGAAAATGTCCTACAGACAGCAATGAGCCTCCAAGGACAGATCACTCCCCACCCCAAGGGAGGACAATTCCCCACACCCATGAGGCTATACTCCAGAGCAAATCAAACCATTCCCCTCCAGCAATGAACCAGAACTGAGACAAGGGCTGGAGAGATGGCTTAGCGGTTAAGCGCTTGCCTGTGAAGCCTAAGGACTCCGGTTCGAGGCTCAATTCCCCAGGACCCACGTTAGCCAGATGCACAAGGGGGCGCACACATCTGGAGTTCGTTTACAGAGGCTGGAAGCTCTGGCGTGCCAATTCTCTATCTCTCTCTCTCTCTCTCTCTCTGCCTCCTTCTCTCTGTCGCTGTCAAATAAATAAATAAACAAACAGAACTGAGACAATGAGCACCACAGGCCAAAATTGCCTGGCCTGCCAGAGCTGCTTACCCCTCTCAGTCTTTTCTATAAAATCTCCATGCCCTTGAAGATAGACTTGGGGTCACTAAACCCCTTTATCTTCTTCCCAATATGGCCATATACATTAATCCCCCTTCTCTGTCCTTCACCACTACCCACCCCTTTGATTGGCATATCAGGACCCATGTAGCCTAGGTCTGTTGGGTCTCCTGGTCACAAGACAAATTAACCAAGATTGCTTTAGCAGAGGCTAAATTTGAACCAACTTCTATCTGACTCCAAAACCAGGTCATTATGCTTTTCTTCAAAGACCTGGAGCTTAGGATGCTGAAATCATGGATCCCTTCATATTAAATACTGTGTTCCTTGCTGACGATCATGTCTCAGAAACAGAATGAGGGGGCTGGAGAGATGGCTTAGCAATTAAGGCGTTTGCCTGCAAAGCCAAAGGATTCCCGTTCAATTCCCCAGGATCCACGTAAGCTAGAGGTACAAGGGGGCGCATGCATCTGGAGTTCCTTTGCAGTGGCTAGAGGCCCTCGCACTCCCATTCTTTCTCTCTCTCAAATAAATAAATAAATAAAATATAGTTTTTAAAAATGAAACAGAATGAGGGCTACAAGTAATTTCAGGTTCAATCTCTCTCTCTCTCTCTCTCTCTCTCCTCTCTACTCTCTCTGTGATAAGAACATAGCCTTGCACTGATGAGTTCCCCCAATGCTGGGAGTGTTCAAAGAGAAGCTGAAAAGACACTTCCTAGCACACAGAAGGCTCTGAGGAGAATGGCTGATACAATCTACTGCTTGCTTACCAGATAGAGAAAGAGAAAGTGCATTTTGGGTAAGAAAGTACACTTGTTCCTCAAGACCAAATAAGACATGAGAGGCATCAGGGTACACTGAGTGTATGTGTAGATATTGTCAATTAAAAAAAAAAAAGGAGAGGCAAAAGGCAAAAGTTGCGGTCATTGGGACTGGAGAGATGGCTCAGTGGTTAAAGGCATTTACTTGCAAAGCCTGCTGGCCCTGGTTCGATTCCCCAGTACCCACATAAAGCCAGATGCACAAAGTTTTGTACGTGTCTGGAGTTCATTTGCAGCAGCAAGAAGTGCTGTGCTAGCACGCCGTACTCTTTTTCCCTCTCTCAAATAAATAAGTAAAAATATATTTTTTTAAAGTTTGGGGAGCTAGAAAGGTGGCTTAGCAGTTAAAGCACTTGCCTGAAAAGCCAAAGGACCCAGGTTCGATTCCCTACTACCCACATGGACCAGATGCAGAAAGAGGTGCATGTGTCTGGAGTTCATTTGCAGTGGCTGACGAGCCCATTGTCCCTGTCTGTCTCTCTTCTCTCTATTACTCTCTGCTTGCAAATAAATAAATAATAATAATAAAAGGGATACTTGCTCCAACTTGGGTTTTCATCATGATAAGCTTTCTTTGCCAGAGGCTCAAACCATTAAGGGATGCTAAATCCTAGACTTGGACCTCCAGAACCATAAGCCAAAATAAACCTCTTTACTATATAAGTAGTCGTAGTAGTTTGAATATGATAATTTAAATGTATGGCTCCATAGACTTGGGTGGTTTATTAAAATTAATCTTGTAACTTGGGCTCCAGCTTCCTGGCTGGAGGAGATGTCACTGGGGTAGATGCTGGAGTCCAGCCCGTAGGTGTGGAGTCGTTGGCGCTCTGGCTGTTTTTCTGTTTGGGGTGCTGGCAGTTGGTTGTGTCTCTCTGCTGGGATCTATGAAAGGGAACTAGCCTCTTCCACCATCGATGGAACTTTCCTGGACTCTGTAAGCCTGAAATAAATCCCTTCCTCCTATAAACTGTGCTGGATGGATGTTCGTCCCAGCAACAAAAAGCTGACTACGACAATAGCCTATGTCAGGAATTTCATTATAAGTGATGCAAAGCCAATATAAGGCACTTCTCCAGCTATAGACACATCATAAATTTGAGCCTCAACATATGGATTTGTGGAGATACAATTAAAACTCTAATAGTATTATTTATTTATTTGAGAGAGAGAGAGAAGGAGGAAAGAAACAAAAAGAATGGGCACACCAGGACCTCCAGCCACTGCAAATGAACTCCAGATGCATGTGTCCATTTGTGCATCTGGTTTTGTATGGATTGGGGAATAAAACCCTGGCTGTTAGGCTTTGCAAGCAAGTACCTTTAATAGCCGAGCCATTTCTCCAGCTCGAGAAATTTTTGTTGTTGTTGTTCATTTTTATTTATTTATTTTAAAGCAACAGGCAGAGAGAGAAAGAGGCAGATAGAGAGAGAGTGAGAGAGAATGGGCGCGCCAGGGCCTCCAGCCACTGCAAACGAACTCCAGACGCGTGCGCCCCCTTGTGCATCTGGCTCACGTGGGTCCTGGGGAATTGAGCCTTGAACTGGGACCCGTAGGCTTCACAGGCAAGCACTTAACCGCTAAGCCATCTCTCCAGGGCTTGAGAACTTTTAAAAATATGAACACAACAATATTACTGAGCCTAATAATGATAGTAATAATGGTTGCTTAATACTCTCTAACATCTTGTCAATGTTCAAACTTTCCTAGCTGTCCCCAAAATATGTTTTGGTTTTTTTTTGAAGTCAGGATGCAAAGTTGAAGCATTTTTAACAGAAGTGCTGATTTCCAAGCCCTACCCTGCATGGCCCTTAATGCTGCTTCTTCTTCAGGCAACTTGCTGGGGACAATATCTTTCACTATTCACACCAGTGGAATTTTAAAAATTATTTATTTACTTATGGGGGGAAGAATGGGCATAACAGAGCCTCTAGCCACTGCAAACAACTCTAGATGCATACACACTTTGTGCATCTGGCTTTATGTGGGCCCTGAGGAATTGAACTCCAGGTGGGTAGGCTTTACAAGCAAGTGTCTTTAACCACTGAACCATCTCCCGACCCTCACTTCTCTCCCAATGGCAATGTGACTATAAACATTTTCATCAGAATGATAGCTCATCATGAAAGTAGTCGTTGGAACAAATGTCATTATGTGATGGAATTCTTTCATTTTTTTTTTTTTTTACCATTTTTGTTCAGAATTTAGTGAAATGACTTTCATTGACAACAATTCTTTTGCTGTTTAATTTTTAAGCCACAAAATTGGATGCGTCATCAAGTTTTTGTCTATGCCAAAATTTGCCAACTACAACATTTGCTGTTGTGAGTTTTACTTTATGGTCATTATGTCTGCCAAATCCAATTTTTCATCATCAGATACAAATGTCTGTATTCTGAGAAGATTTGGTTCTTCCTGTAATTTTCCATCCATAGCTACTTTTCCCTATATGTAATTTGAGCTGTTGTTAATATTATTGGGTGCTAGGTCAGGCATGGTGGCGCATGCCTTTGATTCCAGGCAGAGGTAGAAGGATTGCTGTGAATTCAAGACCACCTTAAGACCATATAGTGAATAATATATATATATATTATTGGGTGCTGACTAGATCTACCAGTAACATTCACTTTTTTTTACTTTGATAAAAGGCTGAAATTTTGGGTTATTTTACATATCCACCAAAAAATGTTATGTATATTTCTAAGAGATTGCAAGGGAGAAAGAAAGAGTGTGGGAGCCAGAAAATGACAGAAAGGGCCATGGAAACAGATTGAGAAAGAAGCTACAACTGTTAATATCATGTTTGCTAAGCTTCTGAGGGGCTATCTCTTGGGGGTCAAATGGCAAGATTTTAAACAATATGGAGTCACAATATGGCTGGTGAGAATGGGCTGGGCAAATAGCGCAGGACTTTAAATCCTGGGAAGTTAAACACAGAGCTGTCATCTTGCTACTCCTCCCCCCAACACACACACTTCTCTTTTTTATGGTTGTTTTAATTTCCTCTTCGTTCTTCTCCACCCCCCTCTTTTTTTTTTTTTTTTTTTTTTTTTTTTGAGGTAGTGTCTCACTCTAGTCCAAGCTGAACTTTTCAGTGATCCTCCTACTTCTGCCTCCCGAGTGCTGGGATTAAAGGCGTGCCCCACCACACCTGGCACATCCCCCTCTTTTTCCATTGCCCCTAACACACCTTTGTAGCAAAGCTGACCTCCCCTTTGAATTTTGTCCCTGCCTTACACAGTGCCCTGCATTCAGTGAGTGGTTAATAATTACTTATCCACTGGTTTGTCCGAAAGCACCACCTTTATGATGGGAACTCCTCCCTTGAACCAGGCTGCTGTTAACAAATCAAAACTCGTGGATCTCAACCTACCACTTCTTGGAGGGAGGCGGGCAAGTGGGTGGGTGGAGCCAGATTCAGCAATTCTGAACTTCTGGAAGGCCTCTCAATCTGTCTGCAGAATTGACGCTTGGAAAGTTTTATTTTTTGCTGAAGTTTCCTAGCAAAAGCCTGCTGCACACCCACATACTTAGCCAGCAAGGGAGAAGGAAGAGCTGGTGGGAGAATTGCTCTCTCTGGGAGCATGAATCTCAGAAGCAGCCATCTCTGAGCCTTCCAGCCTGGGCTCCTGGTTCCTCTGGTAGAGCCTCAAGAGTTGCCATGGGCTAAAGCCACATAGGAGGGAGGCTTGGGGTGAAGGTGTCGGGGAAGGCCTGAGCCAGAACCCAAACCAGTTGAGCTGCATGGTTGAAATGGAAGGGAAATGAAGACGAGACCTGGTGTCTTCTATGCAGAAAGACAGACAGGGACCTTGGGTCTGACTATCCTCTGACGTGTCTGTGGCAAGTCATGTAGCTCAGTGCAAACACTAGGCAATATGCGTAGCTTAAGGCCTGAGTTCTAGTTTGCAATGGACCGTTATTCACTCCGTGACCTTAAGCATGCTGGACAGAAAAGACCTGCGTCCAAGAGCTCACCATGCACACCAGGCAGCTCATGTCCTCTTATTGCTTTGAAATCCCTCAAGAAAACTAAGGTGTCGATTTCCAGCTCTAAAACAGTGCAAACCTCGACTTTTGTTAAAATAGCCCAGTCACTTCTAGTTCAACAGATTTTTTTTTTCTCCATGAATTATTCAAACTGGGGAGTTGGATGTTGAAAATAACATGTTCACGGTGTCCTCATTAGGAAACCTTTAGCTGTGAATCTCTTTGCTTCCCTTGTACTGGCAAAGCCTGATTTCTGCTGGAGTTTGGGAAATGAACACAGTCAATCATTTACAGAATCTTTTAGAAAATGCTACATGAAAATAAAGTCAGCAATAAACACTCACCTGATAAACCGAGATGACATGACCAAGGTGTCAGGTCATAGACATTGTCCCTTTAAGAGGACAGGTGCTAGTGCTAGGAGGCAAGTCGCCACGCCCCTCCCTGGTTCCTTCTCCTCCCTGGTACAGCAAGAAATAAAGTAGGCAGCCTGGGTAGGACAGGACCAAAACACCCTGATTTATGACCATATGATCTGTCCAGTGTCTTTTCCTAGCCCCTAACACCATCACACCTACCCAGTAGCAAGGCCTTATCTCTAGTTAGAGAGCCCTCCACTTCTTAAAAGTTGATCCCAGCACTCGGGAGGCAGAGGTAGGAGGATCACCGTGAGTTCGAGGACACCCTGAGAATATAGAGTGAATTCCAGGTCAGCCTGAACCAGAGTGAGACCCTACCTTGAAAAACCAAAAAAAAAAAAAAAAAAAAAGAAAGTAAGGAATGTCTTTGTTAGAGGAATTTGGCCATTGACCAAACAGATCTCAGTGACTCCCGCTGCTGATGAAAAGGATTAATAAAGAATACTTCACCTGAGAGCTGGAGAGATGGTTCAGTGGTTAAGGTGCTTACTTGCAAAGCCTAAAGACCCAGGTTCGACTCCCCAGTACCCACATAAAGCCAGATTCACAAGGCAGCTCATGCATCTGGAGTTCATTTGCAGTGGCTAGAGGCCCTGGGGTGCTCATTCTCTTTGTCTCTCTCTCATAGATAGGTAGATAGGTAGATAGATAGATAGATAGATAATAAATAGAACATTAAAAAGAATATTTCACCTGAAATCCATGCCAGCACCTCCCTATTGAATCAGGTAAGAGATCTTTCTCCAATTTATTCAACAAAAGGGAATGAGGAGAGAGAAGCTGCGACATTCAGAAGAATTGCATAGCCATCATCAAGTCTCCCAGCCTGGAAGAACACTTGGCCATGAACACCTGTCCCATGCCTGCCTTGCAGGAGAATTAAGTAAACACCTTGACCATGAGAAGTCCCAATCTGAGAGATTGACACACATATAAACAACAAAGAAAATGGTAGATAAGAATAAGAGGCAGGCTGGGGAGATGGCTTAGTGGTTAAGATGCTTGCTTGCAAAGCCAAAAGTCTCAGGTTCAATTCCCCAGGATCCACATAAACCAGATGCACAAGGTGGCACAAGCATCTGGAGTTCATTTGCAGCAACAGAGGGCCCCAGTGTGCCCAATATGTCTCTCTCTTTCTCTTGCGCTCTCTATCTGCCTCTCTTTCAAAGAAAAATGGAAAGAAAGAGAGAGAGAAAGAAAAAGAGGCAAAATAATATGGTACAAACTTTTAAAATATATATTTATTTATTTACTAGAGAGAGAGAGAGAGAGGAAGAAAGAGAGAATAGGCACCCAAGGCCTCTTACCTCTGCAAACACTTTGTGCATCTGGCCTTACATGGCTGCTGGGGAATTGAACCTGGGCCAGCAGGCTTTACAAGCAAGAGTCTTTAACCTCTAAGCTATCTCCCTACCCCTCTCCTTGACTTTTAACCATCAAATGGTAAAACAAGAATAAGGAGAGGACTGGCCATGGTGGTGTATGCCTTTAATACCAGTACTCGGGAGGTTGAGGTAGGAGGATTGCTGTGAGTTTGAGGCCACCCTGAGACTACATAGTGAATTTCAGGTCAGCCTGAGCTAGAGCGAGACCCTACCTCAAAAAAAAAAAAAAAAAAAAAAGGAGGGCTGAAGATATGTTTCAGCAGTTAAGGTTCTTGCCTACAAAGCCTAATGACCTCGATTCGATTTCCCAGGACCCACATAAAGCTAGATACATAAAGTGGGGCATTTATCTGGAGTTCATTCACAGTGGCTGGAGGCTCTGGTGTGCCCATTCTCTCTCTCTCTCTCTCACTCTCTACTTGAAAATAAATAAATAAAATAAAATAAAATAAAATAAAATAAAATAAAATAAAATAAAATAAAGAATAAGGAGAGAGCTGGAGAAATGACTTAGCAGTTAAGCCACTTGCTTGGGAAGCCTAAGGACCCAGGTTCAAATCCCCAGTACTCATGTAGGCCAGACGCACAAGTGGCACATGCATCTGGAGTTCGTTTGCAGTGGCTAAAGGCCCTGGCATGCCCATTCTTTCTCCCTCTCTCTCATTCCCTCTCTCTTTCTCTGTCTCTCAAACAAATTTAAAATAAAAAAGAATAAGAAGTAGAACTGTGATGATACGTTGCCTAAAGGCCCAAAGTGACTCTACCTGTGGGATATCATGACATCATCACAGATGTCCCCACTATCCAGACAGCACAGGGCTTCATCATAACTGCTTGTAGAGATGGGATTATGAAGGTGTGGAAACGATAGCCCAGTGATTTCTCTCGTTCATCACGCACTTATCAACGCATCGTAACTCTGGTAGAACTGTACTTTGAAAGAACAGACATGAGAGCAGATTCACTTGCTTAATGTTCAGAATCATTCTGTCCTGTTACTGCTTCATGATAAGAGAATGCTACCTAAAGCAGCTGGTGACTGCTTATGCTCATCTCTGTGAGGATGAGCAGGCAGGGGCTGGGGAGCTGGCTCAGTGGTTAAAGGTACTTGCTTGCAAAGCCTACTGCCCAAGATTGGATTCTCCAGTATCCACATAAAACTAGATGCACAGGGCTGGAGAGATGGCTTAGCAGTTAAGCACTTGCCTGTGAAGCCTAAGGACCTTGGTTCGAGGCTCAATTCCAGGACCCACGTAAGCCAGATGCACAAGGTGGTACATGTATGTGGAGTTCGTTTGCAGTGGCTGGAGGCCCTGATGCGCCCATTCTCTCTCTCTTTCTCTCTCTCTCTCTGCCTCTTTCTCTCTCTGTCTGTCTGTTACTCTCAAATAAATAAATTAAAATAAACAAAAAAATTTTAAAAACCTGGATGCACAATGTGGCACATGAGTCTGGAGTTTGCAGTGGCAAGATGCACTGGTGCACATAAACTCTCTCCCTCCCCCCTAGATTAAAAAAAATTTTTTTTTGAAAAAAAATGAGAAGGTAGTGTGTTGTAAATCAATTTCACAACCTGGGATGAATATCCAAACCAGGCACAGTTTTGGGGAGGAAAGGATTTATTTCAAGCTCACAGATCCAGGGGAACTTCCATCAATGGCAGAAGAAGCCGCTTCCCTAATCCAAGCAGAGAGAAACAACCAAACAGCCGTGAAAACCAAAAGCAACAAGCACGAATGGGCAGCAAGCAGCAGGGAGCCCGCCAGACCTCAGACTGCTCTCTTCTATCTCTGGGCTAGAAATCAGATCTGCCCCCAGACACACCTTAGGCTGGATCTCAGGATCCACCCCTACTGACGCCTCTTCCAGCCAAGGGCCTGGAGATACAAGTTACAAGTTTTACTAAAACACCTGAGTCAAGGCTGGAGGGATGGCTTAGCTGTTAAGGTGCTTTCCTGCAAAGCCTAAGGACCCAGGTTCAGTTCCCCAGTATCCATGTAAGCCAGGCATCTGGAGTTGGTTTGCAGTGGCTAGAGGCCCTGGTGTGCCCATTCTCTCTCTCTCTCTCTCTCTCTCTCTTTCTCTTTGCCTCTTTCTATCTCTCTCAAATAAATAAATAAATAAAATATTTATTTAAAAAACACCCAAGACTGATTGAGATGGGGAGGGGATATGATGGAGAATGGAGTTTCAAAGTAGGGGGAGGAGAGGGTATTACCATGGGATATGTTTTATAATCATGGAAGTTGTTAATAAAAATTTGAAAAAATTTAAAAAATTTTAAAAACCAAAATAAAAATTATAGTTTTTTTTTTTTAAAATAAAACACCTAAGTCTGTGGGAGACATACATTCAAACCACCACATAGTGTCTAGGGCAAATAAGAGCATTTATGTGTCAAGGAGGTAAGGAGTTTAAAATGCTGTGACATTGGTTATTTGCACTGGATAGCTGTAAATTGTTCACATGTGAACCAGTAATCCCAAACTCCAGCATGCATCTGAATCACAGGTAAGCCTGGCTAGAAACGCAGACTACAGAGCCCCCCTCCTAGGACTTCTGATTCAGTGGATCTGAGGTAAGGCCTGAAATTTGCTTCTCGAACAAGTTTCCAGGTGATGCTGATGATGAGGGTCAACCACACTTTGAGAATCACATGATTTCATTATGCAAAATACTATTCAAATCAGGCAAACTTGAGTTTATACCAAGAACTACTCTCTGTATTGAGGTCCCCTTCTCTACCTTATTATCCCCTTGTCTGTTCATGTTCTGCCTTCTTAGTAATATAACTGGTCCACTGCACTGATTGGTGGCTAATGAGTTGAAGAGAAATGTGTCCCTTCTAGGCTACCATCATCCAAATATCATTAGTGCCTAGCTGCAGACTTCTTTCCCTCCAGTTCCTTCGACAGCAAATGAGAGGGTTTAAGAATTTACTCCAGGGCTGGAAAGATGGGTCAGTGGTTAAAGGCACTTGCTTGCAAAACCTGCTGACCCAGGTTTGATTCCCTAGTAACCACGTAAAGCCAGATGGACAAAATGGTTCATTTGTAGTAGCAAGAGGCCCTGGAATGCTTATTCTCACTCTCTCCCCTTGTAAAATAAATTAACAAACAGCAATATTTTTATTTATTTTTAATATTTTTACTTATTTGAGAGAGAAGGACAGAAAGAGGCATCGAGAGAGAGAATCGGTACACTATGGTCTCTTGTGACTGCAAATGAACTCTAGACACATGCACCACTCTGTGTATCTGGCCTTGTGTGAGTGCTGGGGAATCAAACCCAGCCTGTCAGGCTTTGCAAGCAAGCAGCCTTTAACCACTGATCCATCTCTCCAGCCCCAAAAATACGTTTAAAAAATAACTTACTCCAGCCTAAGATTCCGTAATTTTATGAATCCACAGTTTTAAGCTATGAAGCTACAGTTTTAAGAATCACTGACCCCCTCCCCCCAGTTGGGGGCGGGGAGGAAGGAGGAAGGCAGTTTTATAGAGTATCCCCTTGTCTACTTGTGGGCTAAATCTCATTCAATTCTCCCATAGACATTTCAAGAACATTTCATTTTAAGATACACAGAAGTCCCGAGAGAAAGTGAGTGTCTAGGTGGAGTGTGAACTCTGTCCTGCTCTATCCAGTTCACTGTTGGCTTTCCTGGCTCTGAGGGAAAGTGAGAATGTCAGGGAAACACCTCTTCCCTCCGACTGCTCCTCCGCTCCCCTGGTATTGGCACCGGAGAGGGAGGATTTGTCGTCTGGACCCCTGTTTACTGATATGGAATCTCACACACAGGAAAAGCGAATGCAGTGCAGCGCCAAGAGGCTGGATGAAGGGCTTGGCCAAGCTGAGATGGAACAATTGTCAACACAGCAAAAAATTCAAGGAAAGGCAAAAAAAAAAAAAAAAAAAAAAAAAGCATTTCAAAAAATACAATCAGCCATTTTCTTTTCCTCTTGCTACAAACAGCAGCTTTTGACCCTCTATTTGAATAGCCTTTTAGTTTCCCTGAAGGAAAAAAAAAAAAAAAAAAAAGCTATTCTATTTATAGCCTTCCTAATGGCAAGGTCACATGCTCATAGGGACGATAGGAGGAAAGCTATCCTTGACACAGTCACATCTAGCCAATCTTAACATCCAGTAATTCAGAATCACCGGCTCCAATAACACTCTGGGGGTGGGGGAGGGGGGAGCAGATCTCTTGCTCAGATCTAACCACTAGTGTCCAGGAAGTCTAGCTATCAGCTACCCAGGAGCCACCTGGATTGTCAGAGCAGTGTTTTTTGTTGTTGTTGTTGTTTGTTTTGTTTTTTTGTTTTGTTTTTTGAGGTAGGGTCTCACTGTAGTCCAGGCTGACCTGTAATTCACTGTGTAGTCTCAGGCTGGCCTTGAACTCACAGCAATCCTCCAACCTCTGCCTCCCTAGTGCTGGGATTAAAGGCATGTGCCACCCTGCCTGGCTCTTTTTAAAAAAAAAAAATTTATGTATTTGCAAGCAGAGACAGAGAGAGAGAGAGAGAGAGAGAGAGAGAATAAATAAATATGGGCATGCCAAGGCCTCCAGCCACTGCAGACAAGCTTCCAGACACAAGCGCTACCTTGTGCTTCTGACTTACGTGGGTACTGGAGACTTGAACCTGGGTCCTTAGACTTTGTAGGCAAGCCCCTTAACCACTAAGCTATCTCTCCAGCCCCACAAGCAGTCTTTTTAAATTAATTTTATTATGTGCAGAGTCAGAAAGCCCAGCGTAGTTGGCCTCATGGGAAACTTCCTGGAAGTGACTTCCTGGAAAAATCAACGCTGGAAGATTTAAATCACTACTACAAGGAGCCAATACGTACATTCAAGGCTGGAGAAAAGTCTGCTCAGTGTGTCTCTTCATACAGTATTAGCTAAGGCTACGATTCTGCATTTTTAAAAAATACTTATTTATTCATTTTATTATTTATTTGCAAGGAGAGAGAGAGAGTGTGTGTGTGTGTGTGTGTGTGTGTGTGTGTATGGGCATGCCAGAGCCCCATGTCACTGAAGACAAACTTCAAATGCATACATATGGCTTTAAGTGGGTATTGGGGAATCACACTCAGGCCATCAGGCTTTGCAAGCAAGCACTTTTAACCACTAAACCATCTCCCCAGCCCCTTCTTTTAAAAATAATTTTTATTTAGTTATTTATTTGGCCAGATTAAGAGAGAAAGAGAGACAGAGACAGAGAGAGAATGGGCACACCAGGGCCTCCTGCCACTTACAAATGAACTCCAGATGCTTGTGCCACTTTATGCAACTGGCTTTACGTGGATACTGGGGAATGGAACTCAGGTCATCAGACTTTACAAACAAATGATGAGATGATGAGCCATCTCTCCAGCCCTTTCTTGTTTGGTTTGGTTTGGGTTTTTTTTGTTGTTGTTGTTTGTTTGTTTGTTTTTGTTTTTGTTTGTTGTTTTTTTTTTTTTGTTTTTCGAGGTAGGGTCTCACTCTAGCTCAGGCTGACCTGGAATTCACTATGTCGACTCAGGGTGGTCTAGAACTCACAGCAATCCTCCTACCTCTGCCTCATGAGTGTTGGGATTAAAGGCAAGTGCCACCACGCCAGTCCCTTTCCTTTTTTTAATGACTTTTTAAAACATTTATTGACAAACTCCGTAAATATAGACAAGATACCATGATCAAAATCCCCTCCCATGAGATTTTGCATTTCTAGCAGCTCCCAAGTCCACCAGCCTCACAGGTCCAAATACCATGTGCTAAGAGGCAAAATCTAGAATCCTGAGTAACTTTCTGAGAGTAATTTCCAGATCCTTCATGCCCTTTTATACTCTTTCCTAAAACTTATCTAGAAAAGAGTGAATTCAAGGTTTTTGGGACCCTTTAACAATGTAATTTTCTCCCCTGCTTTACAGAAGATCCCCCTCTCTTCCATCCCAGGATGCAAAAATGAAGGTTTGCAAGCAAAACCACAATCTGAAATGTTGGTGCTATTGTTGAGAAAGTGACTAACTCTAGTAACTGGTTACAAATATTTTCACAAGTCATTTGACATTGATGAATCATTCTCTAGAAAGTTACAAGAGCTTTGCATTATCTTCTGATGGTTGTTTAAAAATAATCTTGAGGGGAAAAAAATCACAAATTTCTTTTCACTTTTCAACTCAAAAGGAATTCAAAGAATTTAATGACATCTCTACAATAAAACTTCCAATCCTACCGCTAAAATATGAGCAGGGTTTTTCAGCATTTCTATCTATTAAAAAAAGGGAAGAAGAATATTGATGCTGAGTTCTAGTTCATTCTAGGAGTAGATAATAGCCAACAATAAATATAACTAGTTATATTTTTATAAGTACAAAGCAAAGAAAAAATACCCTTCTCATTAAGGGGCCAACTTCTAACAAAAGTCATGTCTTATAATCATTGAAGCATGTTTTATGTTTTGTTGACCAGATATATCTCAATAATCACTGTGGTGACTAAACCCAAAAGAGATGTTCTAACACTTAAAGCCTATGGACTATGAGTTTTTATATATTTTTTGTTAGAGAAAAATATGACACAAAGTATATTTCCTCTTTCTCTCTTTCTTCTGTAGGGTTTTTTTTTTTAAAATATTCACTTATTTGTTTATTTGTGAGCAGAGAGAGGGAGAAAAGACACACACACACACAGAGAGAGAGAGAGAGAGAGAATAAGAATGGGCATTCTAGGGCCTCTAGCCACTGCAAACGAACTCCAGATGCATGCCCTACTTTGTGCATCTGGCTTTATGTGAGTACTGGGGAGTCGAACACAGGTTGTTAGACTTGGCTGCAGGCAAGCACCTTAACCACTGAACCATCTCTCCAGCCTTTATGTAAGGTTTTCTTATGTAGCCCATCTTGACCTCAGACTCAACATCCTTTTTTGTCTACTTCCTGGGTGATGGGATTATAGCTGTATACCAAAAGTCTTATTTCAAACGTCAATATTTTTAATTTTTATTGACAACTTTCATACATGTACCTAATGTAATTCTTAATATAGTATCCTCCCATTACTTTCTTTTGTTTCCTCTCCTCCATCCCTCATCCACTGAATCTCTTCTTCTTTCCAACTAGCCCCTCTTCTATTTTGATGTCTTTTTTTCTCCCCCATCATCCATGATAACATACTGATGGACCCAACCGGTGCAGATAACAACTGCTGTGAGGTCATGAATGCCAACAGCCAGTTAGTGTCTGGAAGACAGAGTGTTCCAAAGCACTTCTGGCCCTTACATTCTTTCCACCTCTTCTTCTACAATGTTCCCTGCGCCTTGATAGAGATGTCTCATTTAGCATTGAGCACTCAACTACTGCTTCTCAGAACTTTTATAAGTTTTGTGTCTCCCTAGTAGTCACCATCATCCACGAAAAGGAGCACCTGGAGCCGAGCATGGTGGCGCACGCCTTTAATCCCAGCACTCAGGAGGCAGAGGTAGGAGGATCACTGAGTTCAAGGCCACACTGAAACTACATAGTGAATTCCAGGTCAGCCTGGGCTAGAGTGAGTCCCACCTCGAAACACACACACACACACAAGCAGCTACTGGGCTGGACAGATTGCTTAGTGGTGATGATGCTTGCCAGTGAAGCCTAAGGACCCAGGTTCAACTCCCCATAACCCATGTAAACCAGATGCACATGGTGGTGCATGCTTCTGGAGTTTTACTCATTAAGTTTTTTTAAAATTATTTATTTATTTATTTGTGTGTGTGTGTGTGTTCACTGAGTCTCTTGCCACTGCAAATGAATTCCAGATATTTACACTACTTTTTGTGTTCAACTTACATGGGTGGCTTGGGAATTGAACCCAGGTTGGCAAGCTTTGCAAGCAAGCACCTTTAACCACTGAGCCACCTCCCCATACTCTAGATTAGATTTTTATTTGGATTGATTTTAAATACCTTATTTATTTATTTGCAAACACACAGAGATACAGACAGAGAGATACACACACACTCCAGAGAGAGAGACAGAGAGAGAGAGAGAGTATGGGCATGCCAGGACCTCTAGACACTGCAAATGAACTCCAGATGCATGCACCACTTTGTGCATCTGGATTTATATGGGTTCTCTCAGTTTTACCTGTTTGGGCACTTTATGTAAATGTCATATTCCATGCATTCTTCTGCAACTTGGTTATTGAAGCAGTCATTTTATTTGAAAGATACGTCTACATTCATGTATATAGCTGAAGTGCATTTTTTCCTAGTGAAGCAAGGCATTAATTATAAAAGTTTTAGCCCCTACCTCAAAAAAAAAAAAAAGAGCTAAAAGCCAGGTTGGTGGTATGTACCTTTAGTCCCAATACTCAGGCAGCAGGAGGCAGAGGTAGGAGAATCACCATAAGTTCAAGACCACTCTGAGACTACATAATGAATTCCAGGTCAGCCTGGGCTAGAGCAAGACCCTATTTTGAAAAAAAAAAAAAAAAAAGTTTTAGCCACTAAAAGAAGCATCATGGTCTTCTGCAGTAAGGCAAACTTCCAGGGTAATACATTTTCAAAGTACGCCTTCCTTTATGTAGCTAAACCTTTATGATGAAAACTGAGCATGCCCAGAGACACTCCGTCTGCCCCTCTATATTCACCTTAATGTATATAAGTTTTTATTTTATTTTATTATTATTGTGACTTTGATTTTTTTAAGTCTCACTCTAGCTCAGGCTGACCTGGAATTCACTATGTAGTCTCAGGGTGGCCTTGAACTCATGGCTATCCTCCTATCTAAGACTCCCAAGTGCTAAGATAAAAGTTATTATTTTTCAAAATATTTTTATTTATTTGAGACAGAGAAAAAGAGTATAGGAGTGCCAGGGCCTCCTGCCACTGCAAATGAACTCCAGATGCATGCGCCACTTTGTGCATCTGGCTTTACGTGGATACTGGAGAATCAAACACTGGTCATTAGGTTTTTTTAGGCAAGTACCTTAACTACTGAGCAGCCTCTCCAGCCCTTAATGTTTTTTAATTGCTCAGTCTCTTTGAACATATGATCCATCAGAGGGCCTAACAATGTGTCTACCATCTTTCCTCCTTGAACTGTGGCCTTAAATCGGGTATGCTCAGGAATGTGCCCACCCCCCACAGTGTTGTGAATAGGATCCCCAAATCCCCATGCTTCCTCTGTTCAGAGAAGGTATTGCTTCAGAAATAACTCCTGTGCTTTCCGTACCTGTTTTAGGTGATAAGCCTTTTCTCTATGCCTGTTGGGTTTTTGGCTTAGCACTCACCAAGATGTGAGCCCACTGTGTTTGCTTGTGTAAGTACAGCAATAATTATTCATTCTCAGAGCTGGAGAGATGGCTCAGTGCATGCAAACCCTGACGACCTGGGTTTGTTTGATTCTCTCTCTATCTGCCTCTTCCTCCTCTTTCTCTCATGTTCCCCTCCCTCCCTTATCCACGATGGAACGTTAATGGCCCAGTATTATGCAGGTAACCACAGCTGCTGTGTGCTCATGAGCAAAATAGCCATGTCATGCCCAGAAGACAGCAGTCCACAGCACTCCTTCCCGTACCCCACTTCTTACATTCTTTCCACCCTCTCTTGCACAATGTCTCCTGAGACTTGGTAAGGGTGATACAGATGTCCCATTTAAAGCTGAGCATTGAATAGTCATTTATTTGCTGGGCATAGTAGTACACACCTTTAATCCCAGCACTCGAGAGGCAGAGGTAGGAGGATCACCATGAGTTCGAGCTACCCTGAAACTACATAGTGAATTCCAGGTCAGCCTGGGCTAGAGCAAGACCCTACCTCCAAAAAATAAAAATAAAATAAAATTAAAAAGTCACTTATTCTCAGTACTCAAATTTTGGGTGCTGTAGTAATCTCCACCCACTGCAAAAAGAGGCTCCTCTGACTAAGGCTGAGACCAGCATGTTACTTTTTCTTTTTAATATATCTTATGTATTTATTTATTTAAGAGAAAGAAAGAAGCAGAGAGAGAGAGAGAATGGGCATGCCAGGGCCTTCAGCCACTGCAAACAACTCCAGATGCATGCACCCCCTTGTGCATCTGGCTTTCGTGGGTCCTGGAGAGTTGAACCAGGATCCTTTGGCTTTGCAGGGAAACGCCTTAACCGCTAAGCCATCTCTCCAGCACCCCCTTTTTTGTCCCTAGGATAAAATATCTGACAGAAGCAACTTACAGAAGGAAAGATTTTCTTGGGCTCATGGTTTCGGAGGATCATCGTCCACCATGGCAGGGGAAGGCAAAGACAGCAGCTCAGCATGAACCAGAGAGAGAGAGAGAGAGAGAGTTAGACTGGAACCACAGGCAGACTCTAACATCAAAGGTCCAACGTGGTGACCTGTTTCCTCTAGCGAGAGCCCACCTTCCAAAGGTTGCACGGCCCTCCTAAAATATCATTGCCCTGCCAAGGAACAAGTACTCAAAACATGAGTCTACAAGGGACATTTCAGATTTGAACCATAACAGATTCTCAGAAAATAATGAATCTGTTCAGGAATGAACACTATGATGGGATTACATGTGGGTATATCTGGTGAGGTGAAGGGAGACAAAGACTTTTTTTTTTTTTGGGGGGGGGTTTTCAAGGTAGGGTCTCACTCTAGCCCAGGCTGACCTGGAATTCACTATGGAGTCTCAGGGTGGCCTCGAACTCACGGTGATCCTCCTACCTCTGCCTCCCGAGTGCTGGGATTAAAGGCGTGCGCCACCATGCCCGGCTTGAGACAAAGACTTTTAAAGTAAAATAGATTATATAAGATTTTTTTTTTTTTGAAATAACTACCTTTGGTCTCAAGGATCAAAAGTCAGGTGCCTTTGGTCGAAAACTGAATGGGCAGTTGCTGGGCATATGCCCTTTCAGAAGTATTTTTAAACTTTTAAAAATTGTATTTGCAAGCAGAGAGATACAGAGGGAAAGAGAGAATGGGCCTGTCAGGGCCTCTAACCACTGCGCATGAACTCCAAGCACATGCACCACTTTGTGTGTCTGGCTTTATGTGGGTACTGGGGAATCAAACTCAGGTTGTTAGCGTTTGCAAGCAAGTGACTTAACCACTGAGCTATCTCTCCAGCCCCATGCAGAAGTATTTTTGTGTTTGTAGTTGCCTTTGTGCAAGGCTGTGGTTTGAGAAGGTTTTTGTTTTAAATATTTATTTAGTTAGTTAAGAGAGAGAGAGGGAAGAAAGAGAATATGAGGACAACAGAGTCTCTTGCTACTTACTGCAAATGAACTCCAGATTCATGAGGCACTTTGTGTAACTGGCTTTACATGGTCACTGGGGAATTGAACCTGAGCCATTAGGGTTTGCAAGAAAGGGACAATCTCTCCAGCCCTCTTCCTCATCTTCTAAAGACAATAGACCAGCCAGGCGTGCTAGCACATGCCCATAATCACAGCACTCAAGAGGCTAAGGCAAGAAGATTGGAAGGTTGAGGTCTTCCTGGCCTACTTAGCCAGACCCTATCTCAATAAACAAACAAACAAATCTTATTTTACATTAACTACCTCCTTAAAGGCCCTATTGCCAAATACAGTCACAGTGGAAGTTAGGGCTTCGAATTGTGAATTTGCTTATTTATTTATTTATTTGGGAGGGGACAGAGAGAAAGGCAGAGGCAGATAGGAGAGAATGGGTGCACCAGGGCCTCTAGCTGCTGCAAATGAGCTCCAGATGCATGCGCCACTTTGTGCATCTGGCTTTAAGTGGGTACTGGCGAATGGAAACTCAGGTTGTTAGGCTTTGCAGACAAGTGCCTTAGTTGCTGAGCCATCGCTCCAGCCCCTTGATGTGTGAATTTTGAGGAATACAACCCAGACTATAACAGATTCAGTCTTGATTTGTGGATTGCATCCCCTGCTGATAGTTAACGCAGCTTCTGTAGTTTCTTGATGTCTGTAATTGGATCTGGAGGCTTGGTGGGATTTAGATTTAATCTTCTTTATTTTTATATTTTTAAAATTTATTTTAATCTTTTGAGATGGAGAGATGGCTCAGTGGGTAAGTGTGATTCCTGGGCAAGCATGAGTGCTGGAGGGAGTCTGAGACGACAAGAGTTCTAATCTCCAGATCCCACGTAAGCAGCTGGACATGGCCACACAGGCCTGTAACCCTAATCCCACAGGGCAGGCAGAGACCCAAGAATTGTCAGAGCCCCACAAGCTCTGGAATCAGTAAAGACACCCGGACTCAAAACAAGACCATGTGGAAGAATCCCCAGATGCTTGTGCCACTTTTTGTGTCCAGCTTACATGAGTGGCTTGGGAATTTGAAACTAGGCAGGCAGGGTTTGCAAGCAAGCACTTTGAACTACTGAGCCATCTCCCTAGCCCCTCGGCCTTATTTTTTGAAACAAGGTCTCTCACTGACTGCAGAGTTTACAGACTCAGCTAGACATTTAGCCAGCAAGTCCCCGGGGCCTTCTCCAATGCACTGGCACTATAATGTGGTTGCATTTGGCTTTTATTTGAGTACTAGGGATCCAAACTCAAATGCCACACTTCTGTGGCAAGCACTTTACTGATGGAGCCATCTCCCCAGCCCCGAAGTTTTGTTTGGGTTTTATTTGGTGACTATAGTACCAGGATTCCATGTTCTTTACTGCAAGCAAACATCACAGGAAAAAGGGCTTTCGGATTGGACACCAAAGGGAAGGAGTTGTGTGAGTTTGTGTGTGTGTGATTTTTTTTTGTTTTTGTTTTTGTTTTTGTTTTTGTTTCTCGAGGTAGGGTCTCACTCTGGTCCAGAATTAACTATGTAGTCTCAGGTTGGCCTTGAACTCATGGCAATCTTCCCACCACTGCCTCCCAAATGCTGGGATTAAAGGTGTGCGCCACCACACCCGGCTTTGTAAAATGTTTTTCAAGGTAGGGTCTCACTCTAGCCCAGGCTGACCTGGAATTCACTATGCAGTCTCAAGCTAGCCTCAAACTCACAGTGATCCTCCTACCTCAGCCTCCTGTAGTTAAAAATAAATAAATAAATTTTATTTATTTATTAATTTGACAGCGACAGACAGAGAGAGAAAGAGGGAGATAGAGAAAGAGAATGGGCGCACCAGGGCCTCCAGCCACTGCAAACGAACTCCAGACGCGTGTGCCCCCTTGTGCATCTGACTAACGTGGGTCCTGGGGAATTGAGCCTCCAACCGGGGTCCTCAGGCTTCACAGGCAAGCGCTTAACCGCTAAGCCATTCTCCAGCCCCCCAAATTTTTTAAAATTTATTTGCAAGCAGAAAGAGGAAAGAGAGAATGGGTGCATCAGGGCCTCTGGCCGAACTCCAGACGCATGTGCCACTTTGGGCAGCTGGCTTTACATGGGTACTGGGGAATCAAACTCCTGGTTGGTGCTGAGCCATCTCCCCAGGCCTAGCGGAAGGAACTTTTAAGACTTCGATTGGGAATTGCAGCCAGCACATGGTACTGAGCTAACGTGGTGAAAGACCTTCCTCACAGCGCTGGCACTGGAGGACGGATCTGGTTACTGCAGCTCACTCCCCACACTCCTCCACGCGCTGTGCACACATCTCTGCTCTGCTCTGTGCTGGGGAGACCCTCGTGGATTCCATCAGCCTGGCGTCTGATTGGATTCTACAGTGAGTGACCCTGGCAGATGACTAGAAGGAGGGAAGAGAGAGTTCAGGGCCTTTCTTCCTCTCTTCTTCGCACACGTCTGGTGGTGGCTGCATCCCACGTAAAGTCAGACACACAAAGTTTGAGAAGCATTTCTTTCTTCCGTTCTTTCTTTTATTATTATTATTTTTTTTTTTTTTGAGGTAGAGTCTCGCTCTAAGCCAGGCTGACCTGGAATTCACTATGACGTTTCAGGTTGGCCTCAGACTCACAGTGATCCTCCTACCTCTGCCTCCTAAGAGCTGGGATTAAACGCATGCACCACCACACCCAGCTCTTTCATCTTTCTGAACCTTCTACTTATCTTGCAAGGCTATTGTGAGGGCTAACTGTATTCGTGGTGCCTGGCAAACAGTGGGTTTGCTAAATGCATTACCATCCTCCCTACCCAACACCTGACACTGCTTGGGACTCCTCCGCCTCCACCCTCCTCCCTGGCCTAAGCTACTGAGCGCTGACCTTAACTCACTTTCTTACACTCAGCCTCTTGGCCGGCCCCTGGCTCTGACCTCAGCTCTTTCCTTGGACTCCCTGGCAGGCTGACGGTGGCCCTTTGCTACGCTGTTTACCCGCCCTGAGTGCCACCTCTCTTGGCCTGTCCCTTGCTTCTTGTGGACACTTAAGACTCTACAGCAGCGTTTATTTTAGTCGTGCTGCCATCGCATAAAATGGCCTTGGTACTAACTGCTCCTTGGAATTTGCCTTCATAGCCTTGCACCGTGCCTGGCCCAGCAGAGGCACTAAGCTCATTATTCCTCATATTATGAAGAATGAGGAGCTGCTTTACCCTGAGCCACAGGGCTAGGACTTAGTAGCCCCTCTGGAGTGTCTCTTTTTAAAAATGTTTTTTATGTATTTATTTGTAAGCATACACACGCACGTGCACACACACACACACACACACACACACACAAGAAGAGAGAGATAGAGAGAAAAGAGAGAGAATGAGCGCATCAGGGCCTCCTGCCACTGCAAATGAACTCCAGATGCATACACCGCTTTGTGCATCTGGCTTTATATGGCTACTGGGAAATTGAACCCAGGCCATCAGGCTTTGCAAACAAGTGCCTTTAACCACTGAGCAATCTCTCCAGCCCAGAAGTATCTTTGATTTTCCTTAAATTCTCACTTATTTCTATAAATAGTTTTTAATATTCTAATGATTTATGAGAGAGAAAGAGAGAGAGCACACCAGGGCTCTAGCCACTGCAAACAAACTCCAGACGCATGTGCCACCTTATGCATCTGGCTGTATGTGGGTACTGGGGAAGTGAACCTGGGTCCTTAGGCTTTGCAAGCAAACGCCTTAATTGCCAAGCCGTCTCTCCAGCCCTTCTCACTTATTTTTGACATCCCAAAAGGTATTGTACAGAAGGATGAGACTTAGGGTCCACCTAGGGAGAAAAGGCCAAGGAGAATGCCTGAGCTGCTCAGATTCTAGATCTTAAGCTTCTATGTGGGGGAGTCCTTGCTGCCCCACAGGGTCCAGCTCTGCTCACTGACATTCCACAGTGAAGCCACAGATCCAGTAAGTGATCAACTGCTTCTAGTCCTGACCTGTTCCTCTATATTTAGGTTGCTATGTAGGCGGCTGATGTCCAACCCCAATCTCTCTCTCTCTCTCTTTTTTTTTTTTTTTTTTTTTTGATTTTCGAGGTAGGGTCTCACTCTAGTTCAGGCTGACCTGGAATTCACTATGTAGTCTCAGGGTGGCCTCGAACTCACAGCAATCCTCCTACCTCTGCCTTCCGAGTGCAGGGATTAAAGGCGGGCGCCACCACACCTGGCTCCAACCCCAATCTCTTAACTAGACAGTACACCCTCTCCTGGCAACTGCCAATATGATGGCTAACAACGTCCACCTATGTCCTCCTTGGGGCCCTTGCTCTGGTACACACTGTGTCATCCAGAAAAGCTTGGAGTGTATCACCCCACTTTCACACCAAGCAACCAGTAGCTGATACATACAGAGTCACAAAAGTTCATTCCAGTCCCTTTCCCTCAAGGTGGAAGTGTCTGTAATTCAGTGAGCAGTTCCTATAGATCAGGCCAAGTTGGCTAGAATTTGCCTGGGGTCACATCCTGCTCTGCTCCTTACCAGGTCTGCCCTGCACCCCTCACTCCCTTACAGCTAGCTCAGTCTCAGCCTCTGCTTCCACACACTTAAGACACAGCTCTTGGGATTGGTGGACAGGTGGCAGGACATGATTCTTGTGTTTGGGATCATGAGAGCTCATCAAACATAGAGTCAACCCCATCTTACCATGCCTGGGGTCTCCTTCCAGCTCTTATCAGCCCCCAGGGGCTCCAGAGGCAAATTCAAACAAAAAAAGGAGGAGGGCTGGGCGTGGTGGCACACACCTTTAATCCCAGCACTTGGGAGGCAGAAGTAGGAGGATCGCCGTGAGTTCGAGGCCACCCTGAGAATTCAGAGTGTATTCCAGGCCAGCCTAGACTACAGTAAAACCCTACCTCGAAAAAAAAAAGGAAGAGGGTCTAAAGCTTCACTATCTCAAATGGCAGTCAGTAGCTTCAGAGATTACTGAGCAATGAAATATAATTGAAAACCACAAGGTTTGATATCAACTCTGTGTTCTGGATTGGAGAGACGGCTCAATGGCTAAAGAAGTTTGCTTGCAAGGCCTCATAGTCTGGGTTAGAGTCTCTCAGCACCACTTAAAGCCAGATGCACAAAGTGGCACAAGCATCTTGAGTTCATTTGCAGTGGCAAGAGGCCCTGGTGAGCCCATGCTCCCCCACCACTACCCCCCAACCTCTGATTGCAAATAAATAAATGGTTTTTGTTTTGGTTTTGGTTTTGCAAGGTATGGTCTCACTCTAGCCCAGGCTGACTTGGAATTCACTATGTAGTCTCAGGCTATCACAGATCCTCTGACCCCTGACCTCAGCCTCCCAATCGCTAGGATTAAAGGTGTGCACCACCACGTCCCGCTGTATCTGTGCCTTTGGACAACACACTTTCATCTACATCCCAAACACTAGTCTATCGTGGACTCTCCCTGACTAATTAGCACCTCACCTCAGAATGCTAAATTGCTGCCTCTGACCTCACACTGATGAGGTTTTTGGTTTTTTTTTAAACTAATTTCCTGCCTCAATTGTCATATATAATCATTAGTATCATAGGAGAAACGGCTAAAGTTTATTTGGTTAAATATAACACATTATATTAATTTAACAAGAAAAATTTCCCTTCTTCCCTTCTTTCCTTCTTCCCTTCCTTCGTTCTTCCTTCCTTCCTTCCCTCCCTCATGCTTTCCTTCCCTCCTTCTTCCTTCCTTCCTTCCTTCCTTCCTTCCTTCCTTCCTTCCTTCCTTCCTTTTTTTTTCTTTCTTACTTTCTGTGCTAGGGATAGAACCCAGGGTATTGCACATACTAGGAAAGTACTATATTACTGAGTTATATTCTCAGCTCTCTTATTTTTCATTTACAGACAGAGTTCCACTAAATTGTTGAGACAGATCTTGAACTCTCTTTGTAGACCAGGCTGGCCTTGAATATGTGATTCTCCTGCTCCAGCTGGAATTACAGGCATGTATTACCAGGCTCAGCCTCGTTTTGCTTTTTAAATATTTTTATTTAACTAAAAATTTGTAAGGTGAGGGGCCGGACGTGGTGACGCACGCCTTTAATCCCAGCACTCGGGAGGCAGAGGTAAGAGGATCGCCTGTGAGTTTGAGGCCACCCTGAGACTACATAGTGAATTCTAGGTCGACCTGGGCTAGAGTAAGACTCTACCTCAAAAAAAACAAAACAAAACAAAAAATTTTGTAAGGTGAAAGATAGAGAAGAGGGAGAAAATGTGCCAGGGTTTCTTGCCACTGCAAATGAACTTCAGACACATGTGCCACTTTGTGCACCTAGCTTTACATGAGCACTGGGAAGTCCAATCCAGGCAGTCAGACTTGGCAAGCAAGCATCTTTAACTGCTGAGTCATCTCCCCAGCCTAGGTCCAGCTTCTGTAAATTTCCTTAAATAAAAAGTAGTTGTTTGGGCTGGAGAAATGGCTTAGCAGTTAAGGTTCTTGCCTATAAAGCCAAAGGACCCAGGTTCAATTCCCCAGGACCCACGTAAGCCAGATACACAAGGTGGCATACGTGTCTGGAGTTCATTTGCAGTAGCCAAAGGCCCTGCCACACCCATTCTCTCTCTCTTTTCTGCATCTTTCTCTCCATCACATAGATAAATAAAAATAATTTTTAAAGTAGTTGTTTTAGGTTAGTTATACCCAACTGCCTTGACAAATTTGACATTATTTAAATTTATTTTTGGCCTTGTGATAATTTTTTTAAACCTATAAGAGACTAGCTTTAAGGGAAATTGGCATTAATAAAAACACTTTGCTAAAGGTTAAACACTTTGCTAAAGGTTTGTTGGATTTAGAGCTCACATTGTGTGTGAAATTTGAAGATGTTGATCTTTAAAAACTTTTTTGTTTGTTCTTATTTATTTGAGAGCGACAGAGAAAAAAGAGGCAGAGAGAGAGAGGGAGAGAAAATGGATGCTCCAGGGCTTCCAGCCATTGCAAACGAGCTCTTGTGCCCCCTTGTGCATCTGGCTAACGTGGGTCCTGGGGAATGGAGCCTCAAACCGGGGTCCTTAGGCTTCACAGGTAAGTGCTTAACCGCTAAGCCATCTCTCTAGCCCAAGACGTTGATTCTTAATCCAATTTATTATCTCTCTTTCCTACGATCTTAAAGTGTCAATATATTTTATTTCATCAGTGGAAGTAGTTAACAGAAAATATTAGTGAATAAATAATATGTTATTCATCCAAAATTACCAGGGAAAGAAAATCTAAATTCATCAGAGAAACAAAAGGAATTTGAGCATGAGGTCATTTCAGAGACTGACTTATCAGGAATGGAAAATATTCAACATAGATGTTTCAGCACCCAATCCTGTGCCCATGACAGACATCATCAATTAATCCCTGTATTCTGCTGAATCTGAATGGAGCCACAGAGTTCTTCTCAACTCTAGGTCATTACTAGTGATTTAGATCTTCAGAAACCAAACTGAATCAGCTTGAGCAAATAGGGAAATTTATACAAGTATACGAAGAGTGACCCAAAAAGTCAAACACACTGAAAACCACAAAGCTATTGCAACCCTGCCCCTTGTCTGCATGTGTCTCCTGGCTTATTTTTTATTCCATCTCTCTTTTTAAATATATTTTATTCATTTAAGAGAGGGAAAGAGAGAGAGAGAGAGAGAATGGGCATGCCAGGGCCTTCAGCCACTGCAGACAAACTCCAGATGCATGTACCCCCTTGTGCATCTGGCTTACATGGGTCCTGGAGAATCAAACTAAGATCCTCTGACTTTGCAGGCAAATGCCTTAACTGCTAAGCCATCTCCCCAGCCCAATAAAAACACTGTTTTAAAGTAAAATAAGGGGGTTGGAGAGATGGCTTAGCAGTTAAGGCGCTTGCCTGCAGAGCCAAAGGACCCAGGTTTGATTCCCCAGGACCCATGTAAGACAGATGCACAAGATGGCACACACATCTGGAGTTCATCTGCACAACTACAGTGGCTAGGGGCCCTGGCTGGCCCATTATCTCTCTCTCTCTCTCTCTCTTTCTCCCTCCCTCCCTCTGCCTCTTTCTCTCTCTGTCAAATTTTTAATTTTTAAAAGTTTTTATGCATTTGTGAGGAAGAGAAAGCCTCCTCTCAAAGCTGTATCTCATTCTTGGTATCAACTTCCTGAGGAAAAGAGTCTCTGAATGAACTTGATTCAGGTGATCTTTCCTGGCCCAACTAGCTCCAATCTAAAAGGACGTGTCAAGCACTCACCATGGCTACCTAGCGCCCACCATGTGGGGTGGGGAGTAATTCTTGGAATGAATAGGAATGGCTGGAAGGCAGAGCTGACTTCTGTGAGTATTATCAGTCTGCAGGTGGTGACCAAAGAAACATAACATTTTCTTTTCAGGACAGAGATCAATGCAGACAAAAAGAACTTTCTGGGATAGTAGAAATGCTCTTAGGGGTACTTTGTGATATGGTGGCCACTTGCCACACATTTCAAGTAAAAGATGTCTGAGGAATTGAATTTTAAAAAAAATTTTTTTTTGTTATTTTTATTTATTTATTTGAGAGCGACAGACACAGAGAGAAAGAGGCAGATAAGAGAAAGGGAGAGAGAATGGGCACGCCAGGGCCTCCAGCCACTGCAAACGAACTCCAGACGCATGCGCCCCCTTGTTCATCTGGCTAACGTGGGTCCTGGGGAGTTGAGCCTTGAACCGGGGTCTTTAGGCTTCACAGGCAAGCGCTTCACCGCTAAGCCATCTCTCCAGCCCAGGAATTGAATTTTTAAAATATTTTTATTGCTTTGAGAACTCAGATACATCCAGCACTTTGTGCATCTGGCTTTATATGGGTAGTGGGGAAACAAACCCAGGCCAGTAGGCTTTGCAAGAAAGTACCTTTAACTACTGAGCAATCCCTCCAACCTCAAGGATATTGAATTTAAAAATATGCTTAATGTTTTAGTTATATAAGAGAGAGAGAAAGAGAGACAGATAGAGTAGGCATGTCAGGGCCTCTAGCCACTGCCAACGAACTTCAGACATATCCGCCACCTTGTGCATCTGGCTTACATGGGTATTGGGGAATCCAAAGGTTTAACTACTAAGCCATCTCTCCATCCCCTGAAATTGAATTTTTTTTTGTTTGTTTTTTGAGGTAGGGTCTCACTCTAGCACAGGCTGACCTGGATTTCACTATGTAGTTTCAGGGTGGCCTCGAACTCACAAGTGATCCTCCTACCTCTGCCTCCCAAGTGCTGGTATTAAAGGCGTGTGCCACCGTGCCTGGCTTTGAAATTCAATTTTTTAATATTACATACTTTAAATTAATTTGAATAGCCACATATAACAGATGGCAACCATATTCCATAGTGTAAATCTAGACGTTTCCAGTTTAAAGATAAGAAAACTGGATTCCTGGACTACGTAGCTAATCAATAACAAATCAGAACTAAATGTTTGGTCCCTCCCTTTTACTTTTCCATTCTATTGCTTGGCATTGAGAGGCTGTGGATAGATGTTGCTCGGTTGGTAGAGTGCTTTACCCAGCATGCACAATGCCCTGGGTTTGATACCCAACACCACATAACACTGGGCATGATGGCCGAGTAATGTTGGCCTGTAATTCCAGTCCTTAGGAGGTAGAGGCAGGAGGGATCAGAATTTCAAGGTCATCCTTGATTACATAGTGAGTTCAAAGTTGGCATGGGCTGGGGGGAAAGGGGAATTCAGGAAGTCTACATACATGATTTTCCTAGGAAATTCCAATTTGCCAGTTTATTTTTTATTTTTATTTATTTATTTATTTACTTATTATTTTGGGTTTTTTGGTTTTGTGAGGAAGGCTCTTGCTCTAGCTTAGCTTGACCTGGAATTCACTCTGTAGTCTCTGGCTGGCCTGAAATTCACAGTGATCCTCCTACCTCTGCTTCAAAGTGCTAGGATTAAAGGCATGCACCACCATGCCCAGCTTTATTTTTATTTTTTTAATCTTTATTGCATTATTTTATTGTATTCTCGTATTACTTTTACTGTTTGGCATTTTGAACCAGGGTATTACTATGTAGTCCTGACTGGCCTGAAACTTCCCATCTTCCCTCTCCAGCCTCCCAATTTCTGGGACTCCAAGTATGAACCAACACATCCATTTGCCATTTTATTTTGGTTTTTCAAGGTTGGGTCTTGCTGTGGCCCAGGCTGACCTGGAATTCATTATGTAGTCTCAGGGTGGCCTCAAACTCAAAGCGATCCTCCTACCTCTGTTCCCGAGTGCTGGGATTAAAGGCATGTTCCACCATACCCAGCCAAATTTGACATTTTAAGCATCCACAGTTAACCGTTTCTTGATGCAAAGCTTTCTGAAATGCATGACCATACTTCCCTGCCTTGGAAAACAGCCAAGTGGGCAAGCATGCAGACTTTTCTTAATGACCCAAGATCACAGTAGTAAGGCTCACTTGTCTGTCACTTGGGGTGATAATAACGACACCCTTAAGACAGAACCTCGTGAAGCTTACAGGCTGTCTCCCCCACATTACTTCTCTGAAGCTGAGGAGTGGTTTGGCAGCTTCCTCCCTCCTGTCACAGCTCCACTCGGTGGCTCCTGAAAGCAGCCCTGCTTCCTTCACTAGCTCAGCAATGAACCAAGTACAGGAACTTGACTCATCACTGGACTCAATTTCACATACAATACTTCGTTATTAGACTTGGGAAAGGGACCCAGGATTCACTCTTCCGTCAGAACCTTGTGTAGAATTTGCCACGGTGCACAAATTTTTTGTTTTTGTTTTTTGAGGTAGATTCTCACTCTAGCCCAGACTGACCTGGAATTCACTATATAGTCTCAGGGTGGTCTCGAACTCATGGCGATCCTCCTACCTCTGCCTCCCGAGTGCTAGGATTAAAGGTGTGAGCCACCATGCCTGGCTATCACAGGTTTTGTTTATAGGCTTATAATGAATGATGGACATTCAAAAAAGATGATGGCGGGGCTGGAGAGATGGCTTAGCGGTTAAGCGCTTGCCTATGAAGCCTAAGGACCCCAGTTCAAGGCTTGATTCCCCAGGACCCACGTTAGCCAGATGCACAAGGGGGCGCAGCGTGGAGTTCGTTTGCAGTGGCTAGAAGCCCTGGCGCGCCCACTGTCCCCTCTCTGTCTGTCTGTCTGCCTCTTTCTCTCTGTCTGTTGCTCTCAAAATAAATAAACAACAACAACAAAAAAAAAAAAACAGAACTTAAAAAAGAAAAAAGATGATGGCTTGGGCTGGAGAGATGGCTCAGTGGTTAAGGTGTTTGCCCATAAAGCCTAATGACCTGAGTTCGATTTCCCAATGTAAAGCCAGATACCAGATGCATAAAGTGGAGTTGGTTTGCAGTGACTAGAGGGCAGGGCGTGCCCATTCTTATTCATTCTCTCTCACTTTCTTTGCCGACCACTCAGGAGGTTGAGGTAGGAGGATTAATGTGAGTTCAAGGCCAGCCTGGAACTACAGAGTGAGTTCCAGGTCAGCCCGGGCCAGAGTGAGACCCTACCTCGGGGGGGGGGGAGGGAGATGATGGCTGGATTAAGTATAGTACCTTGTTTTGTTTTAATTGTGTCACTCTGTTTGGTTCAATATGGTACAATTCAGGTGTTTTAGTTACCTTCTCATTGCTGGGCAACACACAGGGCCAAAAGCAGCTAATGAGAGGAAAGGATGTATTTATGGCATACAGTCTCAAGGGGAAGCTTCCTGATGGCAGGGGACAGCATGGCATGAGCAGAGCCTGGACATCACCTCTGCCACAGCAGGTGGACAACAACAGCAGGAGAGTGAGCCAAACTCTAGTAAGGGGGAACTGGCTATTATACTCCAATGTCTATCCCCCCAAACACCTCCTCCAGCAATGGTCCACCTCCTAAATTGCCACCAGCTGGTAAGCATGCATTCAAAACACAAGCATGTATGGGGGACATCTGATTCAAACCACCATACCAGGGTATCAAGGCAGGGTAGGATTGTGTACAAACTATTTTGAAAACTTTTAGATTTGTTTCATGAGTTGTTTCCTCTTTGTGTATTCTCAGGTCATGAAGTATGTGTGGTTTCGTGAACTTTTTTGTTGTTGTTGTTTGTTTGTTTGTTTTGAAGTAAGGTCTCACTCTGGCTGGCCCAGGCTGATCTAGAATTCACTATGTAGTCTCAGGGTGGCCTCGAACCCACTGCGATCCTCCTCCCTCTGCCTCCCAAGTGCTGGGATTAAAGGTGTGCGCCACCACGCCTGGCAGTTTTGTGAACTTTTTACAACTATTCAAAAAAATCAAAGTGAATTTAAGAACACTAAATAATTATAATAATAATAAGTTCACTTCAGTAACTCTCCAAACTTCTGGTAATTTTGTCTGTCCAAATATAACAAGAATACAGGAAACAAAAAGTACTCAAAACAAGAGAAATGGTGGTCACAAAGCCCATGCACCAGAGCCTATCACTTGTAGCCTGGCAAAACAAGACACTCTGGGAACTGGCTCAGTGGTTAAAGACGCTTGCTTGCAAAGCCTGAAGATGTAGGTTCAAGTCCCCATTACCCACATAAAGCCAGATGCACAAAGTGGTACATGCATCTGGAGTTCATTTGTAGCAGCAAAAGGCCTTGATGTGCCCATTCTTTCTCTCTCCTGTTTGCAAAGAAATAAATAAAATATTAAGAAAAAATCTGCAAGGCACTGTGGCAGTCTTAAGCCAGATCTCATGTCCCAGACTTGGAGTTCACAGTGAGGATGTGTGAGGAGGGTAGATTAGAAGGTAATTCAGGGTCCACTATTTTAATCCTGGCCCACCAAAAGCCCATCAGTGACAATATACCTGTCCATCACCCCTGGGGAGATTATAATTTATTTTAGAAAGGTTTTCCCTGATGTATCTACAGAACTGGCATCTCTGGCATCTGCAAGGCTCACATTTGGCTGTCTTAAAAAGGCATGTATACAATGAAAAAGGCATGTGTACAATGAAAAAGGCACGTGTACAATGAAAAAGGCACGTGTACAATGAAAAAGGCATGTATACAATGGTGCCCCAGCCAGACAGGTGTTCCTGCTTGTCTTTGGCCATCTGCACTAGCTTGAGGATTTGCTCAAGGAACACACCCGTGTTGCCTATATACTGCTTTAGAAAATAACTTCACTAAACACGCTCGTTCTTCTATTAGTTATTTATAGTCAAGTTTTGATTATCCACTAGGCAGGCTCCTGGCTCCGTTTTCAGCCCTCTGCTTGCCTTTCTCACCTCCCACTGACACACACTTGCTGCAGCTTCTAACAACGTTGGATTTCTCCTGAGTCACAGCTCTCCTTCTCCGCTCTAGCTTAGCTGCTGCCCCCCCACCACCACCACCACCAACACCAAAGACGGCTACAAACAAACAAACCAGTTCCCTACCTATTTCCCCCACACCTTTCCCAAGAACGGATCAAGGTCACAAGAGACAACTCAGCTGTGAAGTGAGGCTCCTGAATGCACAGGGGGCTCAGGTGTCCCTAGAGCCTGAAGGCTGGGGAGGGCTCCCTAGCCAGGTGAAGCCAGGGAGATTCAAATAGTTCCCAACCTTTGCACAGCGTGGCATCATTTTGTTGTACGGATTTTCAAAACGTGACACACCCTCCCCTGCTCACATTACCACATGTCTCAGTCTCATGTGAATTCTTTTTTCTTTTTTTAATTTTTTGTTCAATTTTATTTATTTGAGTGTGACAGAGACAGAAAGACACACACAGAGAGAGAGAGAGAGAGGAAGAGAGAGAGAGAGAGAGAGAATGGGCGCGCCAGAGCTTCTGTAAACGAACTCCAGATGCCTGCGCCCCCTTGTGCATCTGGCTAACGTGGGTCCTGGGGAATAAAGCCTGGAACCGGGGTCCTCAGGCTTCACAGGCAAGCGCTTAACCGCTAAGCCATCTCTCCAGCCCTTTTTTTTTTTTTTTTTCTGACTATCTGCACTTTGGATCTCACCGACAATGACCTTGGCACTCTTTGTGATGAATGATTTTTTTTAAAAAAAATTATTTGTTTATTTCTAAAGAAATAAAGATTGAGAGAGAGAGAGAGAGAGAATGGGCACGCCAGGGCCTCCAGCCACTGCAAATGAATTCCAGATGCATGTGCCACTTAGTACATTTGGTTTTATGTGGATACTGGGGAATTGAACCAGGGTTCTTAAGCTCTGCAGGCAAGTGCCATAACTGCTAAGACATCTCTCCAACCCAAAGATTTCTTTAGGTCCCCTAATTCCCCAGGAGAATAGTTTTCATGATAGCTTAGAGCAATAGATCTCAACCTTTGGAATGCTGATGCCCAGGCCCCTGCTTCAGAGATTCTAGTTTTGCTTGGTCTGAGATAAAGCCTGAGGGTTGGCATTTCCCAACACCCCCTCAGTGATTCTAATGTGCAGCCAAGGTTGAGAACTACTGGCCTGGATTCCACTTGGCCTGACAGCGATTTCACCTACAGCTCTTCACTTGTACAGCCGTGGGTCCCCTGATTTAAAATAAACGTTTAAAATATGTGCACAGACAGACCAATTCAAGAGGGACTGTGCATTGCCAAGGGCACCATTTCATTAAGTCCTTCACCTAAGAAACATTTTGGGGCTGGAGAGATGGCTCAGCTGTCAAAGGTTAATAGCACCTGCTGGCCCAGGTTCCATGCCCCAGTACCCAAGTAAAGCCAGATGTGCAAAGTGGCCCATACATCTGGAGTTCATTTGCAGTGGCAAGAGACATTGGTGTGCTTATTCCCTTTCTGTCATCATTTCCCTCTCTCACTTGCTCTCTCACACACTCTCTCTCTCACTCTATTTCTCTCTCCTCCTGCAAATAAATTAATAACTTTTTGAAAAATGAAAGAAAGATGGGCTGTAGAGATGGCTTAGTGGTTAAGGTGCTTGACTGTGAAGCCTAAGGACCCAGGTACAACTCCCTAGGACCCATATAAGCCAAATGCACATGGTGGTACATGAATCTGGGGTTCTTTTGCAGTGGCTAGAGGCCCTAGTGTGCCCATTATCTCTCTCTCTCTCTCAAATAAATAAATATTTCAAATATATATATATATATATAGAGAGAGAGAGAGAGAATGAAAGAATTATTTATTAAGGGTAGCTAGTAAGATGGGTGGATATGAAACTTCATGGTGAAGTCGCAGTGAAGTTACTGTCCTAAGGTCCCTGGGAGAAGACTTCCAGCCTCCCTGGAAGACATGTTCTCCAGACTCTGTTCTTCCTCTTTCTAGGTTGTCTCTAATGTCTCCGATCCCCTCCCTTTGCATATGATTTGACTGAACAAACATTACCTCGATTCCTATAGTCTCTGGTTGTTCTATAGAACATCAGTGATGGAAATATGACAGTTATCTCTACTAATAAAGTTCATTTTTTTCACTGCAGAGTTATAAATATACATGGCACTTGCATATTTTGAGGAGGCATGTGGGAGGAAATGCTGAGTGATAGAGCCCTTCTAGAACAGAAGCCACGCCCTGGCACCAGCTTGTACCAGCCTATCCTCGAGCCTTTCTTATAAAAAAGGATTTATTCTACAGGGCCCTGGTGGGAAAACCATCTTAGTATCTTCAATATTCTCATTCTTTTCCTCAGATCCCCAAATAGATTCACAGCTGTCAGCTTGCCTTTCCCCAGGGGATCTCTGGTCCTGCAGCCTCTCGGGAGACACGGATGGACTATGACAGCCAAATGGAAATTAGGAAGAACAGTGGCAGAGAGAGGGTGGGAGGGATGGCCAATCCTGGAGTTGTGGAGCCATGCAAGTACATTCATTAATTCTTGGATGTGCTGGGGTGTGAGGACAGCCCATATAGAAGGGGCAGAGCCATAAGTCAGATCTGTCATTTGGAGGAGAGGAGAGAAGCTAGTGGAGGCATTTTTCTATTTTTCCCTTTTTTTGTTTTATTTTATTTTTTCTTTTGAGGTAGGGTCTTGCTCTGGCCCAGGCTGGCCTGGAATTAGTCTCAGGATGGCCTTGAACTCATGACACTTCTCCTACCTCTTCCTTCCAAGTGCTAGGATTAAAGGAATGCTCCACCAAGCCCAGCCTCATATTTTTATTTTTATTTATTTGTTTATTTGTTTATTTATTTATTTGAGAGAGAGAGAGGGAGGGAGGGAGGGAGGGAGAGAGAAAGAGTGAGAGAGAGTTAATGCACCAGGGCCTCCAGCCACTGTAATCAAACTCCAGATGTGAGTACCACCTTGTACACATGTGTGTCCTTGTGTGCTTGCATCATCTTGTGCATCTGGCTTATGTGGGACCTGGAGAGTAGAACATGGGTCCTTAGACTTTGCAGGCAAGTGCCTGATCCACTAAGCCATCTCTCCAGCCCTCTTTATTTTGTTTTAAGTGGTTTTTTTATTTATTTATAAGAGAGACAGAGAGGCAGAAGAGAGAGAGAGAGAATGGGCACACCACGGCCTCCAGCCATTGCAAACAAACTCCAGATGCGTGTACCACCTTATGTAGCTGGCTTACATGGGTCCTGGGGACTTGAACCTGGGTCCTTTGGCTTAGCAGGTAAGTGCCTCAACCATTGAGCCATTACTCCAGCCCAATGGAGGCATTTTTCCTTAGGAAGCTTGAAATGTTTTATTTTAATATTTATTTATTTATTTATGTATTTATGAGAGAGAAAGAGGCAAAGTGAGAGAGAATTGATGAGCCAGGGCCTCCAGTCACTGCAAACAAACTCCAGGTGCATGCACCACCTTGTGCATCTGGCTTACATGGGTCCTGGGGAATCGAACCTGTGTTTTCAGGCAAGCGCCTTAACCTCTAAGCCATCACTCCAGCCCAGGAGGCTTTAAACTTTTTACGAAGTGCAGTAACACTAGGAATTACCAATTAGCTGACTGTGATTTTACAATGTAGCCTGAAATTTGAACTTCTTGAAGGAGACTATATCTTGTGTGCAATCTCAGGTATGCATAGTGAATGTCATGCAGCATATTTCTTTTAACTACATAGCTAGCAACTTCGGGAACAAAGGTGTTTATTTGCAAAGAAAATTAATGGTATGACACAGCATGTAGCAGACACTGCCTGTTATCTCACCACAGCGCCTTTTCTTCGTCCTCCTTGCTAGCCAGGACCTGATTTGGAAAGTGGGGGATGTCCTGTGAGTCAGGTGAAAGTGGCCACAGGCCACCCCAGGTTCAAGGGTGAATCCAAAGAGCGTGAGCCAATCCCAGCAGCCTGTTCATCTACTAGGGCAGGTAGTTGAGGGGTGAGTAGCTATACTGGGATGTCTCCTGTCATGTAGTAGACCATAACATTCTCTCCTAAGTTCTAGAATCATCATCTCTGTCCCATTCCAGGTCATTGCTCATGGGAGGAACTGAGGCTGGGGCAAGATCTAGGAAGAGAAAGACACTCTGCCTCCAGGGCTGGTTGTAGCTACATGGACCAGACATGAAAAAATACACACCTAGGGCTGGAGAAATGGATGGTCGGTTAAGACGCTTGCCTGCAAAGCCTAAGGACCCAGGTTCGATTCCCCAGTATCCAAGTAAAGCCAGATGCACAAGGTGGTGCATGTCTGGAGTTGGTTTGCAGTGGCTAGAAGCCCTGGCATGCCCATTCTCTCTCTCAATCTGCCTCTCTCTCTCTCTGCCTCTCTCTCTCTCTCTCTCTCCCCTCTCCCTCTTAAATAAATAAATAAAATATTTAAAAAAAACACACCTAGACCTTTCACTCTAACATCTGCTGAGGTCAGCACTTCTGGCCTAGGATAGAGTATCTCACCTTGATTGACCCCTCAACCCTGCTAGCCATGGACACTCCTAATTCTTTTTCTTTCTTTCTTTCTTTCTTTTGTTTGTTTGTTTTTGTTTTATGAGGTAGGGTCTCACTCTAGCTCAGGCTGACCTGAAATCCACTATTTAGTCTCAGGGTGGCCTCAAACTCATGGCGATCCTCCTACCTCTGCCTCCCAAGTGCTGGGATTAAAGGTGTATACCACCACACCCGGTTTAACACTCCTAATTCTATGTGAACCCCTTCGTATTCAGAAGGCACAAGGTGAGTAGTTTTCCATCTGGGACTCTGACTGTTGTGGCATCCATGTAATACAGTGCTGGTTAACAGGACAAGAGAGGAGAAGGTCCTCAGAAGGCTCTGGAAAAGCCAGCCCTGGTCTGCATTTGATGCCTGGGTACAGCTGTCATGATTTGCTGCCAGCCTGAAATAAAGCCACTCTACAAGCCGGAGGCTTACAGCCGAGAGCAATGTCTATCCAGGAAGGGAGCTGAAGCCTGAGGGACCTGCACCCGATGACTTTCTAACTGGCTCAGACTCATGCCTCAAGAAAGGGAAGGTGTGAGTTTGCCATTAACCGCCACATATGAGCATGTGAGGTGGCGACTCACATGTGTTCCATTCTCCAGAGAAGTGAGTATCCAGATAATCTGTCACAAACGCATCCCATGCCATAGCAATAGCTAGGTGAGCTATTGCGTTGCAGTGAAGATGCATCTATAACATCACTATAACTTTTGTTATGTTTCAGAATCCAATTGTGCCTTAAGATGCACTCATATTACTAAAACATTGGTACAGTTTTATCATTATTATTATTATCTTTTTGTTTTTGTTTTTTAATATTTTATTTTTATTTATTTATTTATTAGACAGAGAGAGAGGCAGAGACAGAGAGAGACACAGAGAGAGAGAATGGGCACACTAGGGTCTCCAGCCACTGCAAACGAACTCCAGACGCATACGCCCCCTTGTGCATCTGACTAACGTGGGTCCTGGGGAATCGAACCTGGGTCCTTTGGCTTTGCAGGCAAATGCCTTAACAGCTAAGCCATCCCTCCAGCCCTTGTTTTTGTTTTTCAAGGTAGGGTCTTGCTCTAGCCCAGGCTGAGCTGGAACTCACTCTTGTAGCTCCAGGCTAGCCTCAAACTCACAGCATCCTCCTACCTCTGCCTCCCAAGTGCTGGTAATCCCAGGCCTGCGCCACCACACCCGGCATCAGTTCTATTATTTTTAATTCCTTCTTATGTTGCCAATAACCAGGCAGTCCTGATCTTTCATGGTGGTGGGTAAGCATAAAAATGACTGTCCAGGCCTGGGGAGATGACTCAGCAGTTAAAGGTGCTTGCTTGCAAAGCCTGCCAGCCTGGGCTCAATTCCCCAGTACTCACATAAAGCCAGATGCACAAAGTGGGGCATATGTCTGGAGTTTGTTTGCAGTGTCAAGAGATTTTCAAATGCCTATTCTCTTTCTGATAAATAAAAATATTTTTTAAATTATTATGCTAAGTCAGGTGTGGTGGCACACACCTTTAATTCCAGCACATAGGAGGCAAAGGTAGGGGAGCACTGTGAGTTCAAGACCAGCCTGGGACTACAGAGTGAGTTACAGTTCAGCCTGGGTTAGAGTGAGACCCCCTACCTCAAAATAAATAAAATAATTATGCAAACAGAATTGTTGCAAAGCAATCTTAGTAACCAATAGGTAGTACATCCCTGTAATCCCAGCCTTGGGAGGCTGAGGCAGGAGGATTTCAAGTTCAAGGCCATCTTGGACTACATAGTGAGGTCTCATCTCAATAAAAAACAGTAAAGGCTAGATGTGGTGGCCCACGCCTTTAATCCCAGCACTTGGGAGGCAGAGGTAGGAGGATCGCCATGAGTTCAAGGCCACCCTGAGTGAATTCCAGATCAGTCTGAGCTAGAGTGAGACCCTACCTTGGAAAAAAAAAAAAAAAAAGCAGTAAAGTAGAAAAAAAAAAAAAAAACTGTTCTGTAATTTTTTTTCCCCAAAACATGTAGTCACAAAATTTTTAAAGACTTTTATTAAAAACCTTTGAGCTTGCTCTGGAAAAGTAGAAAAATATGTCATAAGAATTCTCTTATGTAGGCTGAAGAGATGGCTTAGTGGTTAAGGCACTTGCCTGCAAAGTCTAAGGATCCAGGTTCGATTCTCCAGGTCCCACGTAAGCCAGATGCACAAGGTGGCATATGCATCGGAGTTCGTTTGCAGTGGATAGAGGCCTTGGAGTGCCCATTCTCTCTCTCTCTCTCTCTCTCTCTCTCTCTCTCTCTCTCTCTCTCTCTGTCACAAATAAATAAATAAAAATGAATCTTAAAAAAAAGAATTCTCAGCCGGGCGTGGTGGCGCACGCTTTTAATCCCAGCACTCGGGAGGCAGAGGTAGGAGGATCGCTGAGAGTTTGAGGCCACCCTGAGAATACATAGTGAATTCCAGGTCAGCCTGGACCAGAGTGAGACCCTACCTCGAAAAAGCAAAAAAAAAAAAAAAAAGAATTCTCTTATGCCATTGTCTTCACTTCTTAAAATGCTTGTTTTCTTCCTCAGGTCCCCACTGTGTATTACTAACCAGACCCTATTTACTCTTTTGAGAAAAACAAGAGGGGAGTGAGGTCATGGTGTTGCTTAAGCTTGGACAATGAGGAAGATTGGTTTTGGTAGTCACTATCATATAGGTCAGCAGAACAATAGAGTCTCCCTTGTCAAGTGACAGTAGCTTCCTGGAGTACCACGTTAAAAGGACTTGGCAGCTGTCTAGGCTCAGTGAAGGAAAGCATTGAAATTGAGCAGTACTGCCTCATGTAGTTCAGGGAGCAAAGAGTGAGTATGCATGTGCACAGGCCATTTCTGGGCTGGAGTCTGACTCTGTGGTGACGTAAGGTAGCAAGTTTGCCAGCAGACGAAAGGTATCTGATTTCTTAGGGATGGAATCGTGCCATCCAAATTCACAAGGCAACCATTTACAAATCAGCATGACAGATGATTGATCTATATTAGAAATATGTGTATGTGTTTGTTACTAACTGGGAATCTACATGCTATAACAAAGAAATGTAGTCTCTGGAGTCAAAAGGATCTATCCTGTCTTGATGGCTAGTTAGCTTCTCAGAGTACAACTGATGTGCATTGGTGCTTTTGTTATTTGGGTTTATTTATTTATTCATTCATTCATTATTTGCAAGCAGAGAGAGAGAGAATGGATACACCACGGCCTCCAGCTACAGCAAATCAATTCCAGATGCATGTGCCACTTTGTGCATCTGAGCATTGATGCTTTATCTGTGACCAGCAGGGGGGAAATGTCCTGCTCAAATAATTATATCTGAACTTGTCAAGATGGGAGGAATGGGGCCTGGAGAGATGGCTCAGTGGCTAAAGGTGCTTGCTTGCAAATCCTGATGGACCAGGTTTGATTTCCCCAGTACCCATGTAAAACCAGATGTACAAAGTGGCACATGCATCTGGAGTTTCTTTGCAGTGGTAAGAGACCCTGCAATGCCCATTCTCCCCCCCCCCCACCTTGCAAATAAATTTTTTTTTTAAATTGTTTTAAAGATGGGAGGGGGTATGATGGCACACACCTTTAATTCCAGCACTTGGGAGTGGGAGGTAGGAGGATCACTGTGAGTTCTAGACCAGCCTGAGACTTCACAGTGAATTCCAGGTCATCCTGGACTAGAGTGAGACCCTACTTTGAAAAACCAAAAAAAGGAAAAAAGAAAATCTTTGAGCATGATGAGGTGGCACACACCTTTAATCCCAGTACCCAGAAGGCAGAGGTAGGAGGATCACTGTGAGTCTGAGGCCACCCTGAGACTACATAGTGAATTCCAGATCAGCCTGGGATACAGCAAGACCCTACCTCAAAAAACCAACACACAAGCCGGGCATGATGGTGCACACCTTTAATCCCAGCCATGAGTTTGAGGTCACCCTGAGACTACATAGTGAGTTTCCAGGTCAGCCTGGACTAAAGTGAGACCCTACCTCGAAAAACCAATAAATAAATAAATAAATAAATAAATCATGGGAGGAATAGGAGTGACTCTTGTTTTATGATCCAGTTTTTACCAATCAGTATATTTTCTCTCAATAGAAAAGATCTTGTAGTGAAAAACTTTGGGAAGACACAGATACAAGAGATGTTTGCTGTCTGGTCACATGGCTTGCACTATTGAGCTAGCTTCACAAGATAAACCAAGTGACATGGAACTGACAGTGGTTATGGGTGATAGTCCATTCCCTTGTTCAGACCTGGAAGAAAGAAAAAGGCCATTTTATTTCTCCTGCTCACCTTCCAGTTTGCATATGGCTTGCAGACCAATCTTCATAGAAATACAATGCATGAATGTGTACTTCATAGGTTAAAATTTTCTAGTAGCCACATGAAAACAGTGATAAAATTTTAGTTTTATCGACCATTTTACATTGTCCTACTGTCTTAACAGTAACTTTTTAAATTTTTTATTCTTTACTCATCTATTTATTTTAAAGAAAGGGGCAGAGAGAGAAAGAGAGAGAGAATGCGTACGCCAGGGCTAAATGAACTCCAGACGCATGTGCCACCTTGTGCAACTAACTGGCTTAACATGGGTAGTGGGAAATCAAACCTGGGTCCTTTGGCTTTGCAGACAAGTGCCTTAACTGCTAAGCCATCTCTCCAGCTGAAGAGTAGCTTTTTAACTTGGCCTGTGGCTTAAGTCTTTTTGGTAGGGACTGGTACCCCAGAGAAGGATGCTAGAGAGAAGGAAGTGGTCCCACAGACCTGAGGTCATTTAAACCTGCTCCTGGGTGGCTGACAACAGCTGGTGTCTGTGGTTCTCTTTGGGGGATACTGGTTCTCCAGTCACTGCTCTGTCAGGTCCTTTGCCAAACCTTACTATTTCTATCGAAGATTCTCTCAACATTTCCCTCGTAATCATGGAATGCGGATAAGAGGCCAGACTTGTTTCTCAAAACTTCTTTAAACTGCAACTGGTTTTCTCTCAACCATTGCTTCTCAAACTTGAGCATGCATCAACATCAACAGGAGAGCTTATGAAAACACTGGGCACTGGGCCACCTTCAGAGGTGAGGGTCCAGTAAGTCTGGGATGCAGCTCACGCATTGATATCAACCTGCCACCCCTGCTGCTGCCGCTAACCAAGGAACCATTCCTCTAGACACTCTGGCCTTGAACTCTGTGGCAATTCCCCTACCTCTGTCTCCCAAGTGCTGGGATTAAAGACATGTGCCACTATGTCTGGCTAATATACCCTATTTCTAAAGTCCTGCTAAGGGATATTAGGCTTTCTGCTATCCTTGACTTTAAGCCCACTGTTATTATTATGATTTAAATTAGTTGTTATTCAATTAATTGATATCTTAATAGTTTTTTAAAATATTTACTTATTTATTATTTGTTTATTTGAGAGAGAGAATGAATGAGTGTACCACAGCCTCCTGCCACCACAAACTTCAGACACATGCTCCACTTTGTACATCAGGCTTTATGTTACTGGGACATTGAACCCCATCATTAGGCTTTGCAGGCAGGCACCTTGACTGCTGAGCCATTTCTCCAGCTCAGAAGCTCTGTTTTTAAACTGTAATGTTTCTGGAGATTTGGTCAGAAGAATGATCTTGAAGTACATTTCATTTCAGTTATCTACTGCTGTATAAGAAGTCACCTTCAAACACAGTGAGTTAAAGCAAAAAAAAAAAAAGTTATTTCTCAGATTTGTACAATTTGCACAGGGGTCGTCGGGGCTGGATTGCTTCTGCTTCATGTGGTTGGCTAGAGCTGGAGAATCTGAGGTTGCTTTATTCACAACCCAGAGTCACTTTCAGCAGCTGGAATAGAATGCAGCTGGCCAGGTGTCTGTCCATGAAGTTTCACCTTGTCCAGAAGCCCCAGCTTCTTCAATGCAGTGCCTGCATCACAAGACAGCAAAATCAGAAGTTCTAAGGGTGTGGTGGCGCACCCCTTTAGACCCAGCATTCAGGAGGCAAAGGTAGGAGGATCGTTGTGAGTTCAAGGCCACCCTAAGACTACATGGTGAATCGCAGATCAGCCTGAGCTAGAGTGAGACCCTACCTCAAAACACCAATAATAATAATAATAATAATAATAATAATAATAATAAATTTAAAAAAGAAGTTCTAAGATCTTTTAAGACCCAGGTCCCTAAGTCATAAGATTAAAAAAATAATTTTATGTTTTGACTTGCAAGCAGAGAGAGAAAGACAGAAAGAGTGTGTATAGGCATGCCAGGGCCTCTAGCCACTGCAAACAAACTCCAGATGCATGCAACACTTTATGCATCTGACTTTATGTGAGTACTGGGGTATCAAACCCAGGTCATTAAGCTTTGCAAGCAAGTGCCTTAACTGCCAAGCCATATCTCCAGCCCCAAGATTGTATTTCTCTTATTTCTTTTTTTTTTAATTATTATTATTATATTTGGTTTTTCAAGGTAGGGTTTCACTCTAGCCCAGGCTGACCTGGAATTCACTATGGAGTCTCAGGGTGGCCTCGAACTCATAGCAATCCTCCTACCACTGCCTCCCAAGTGCTGGGATTAAAGGCTCTAAGATTTTATTTCTTCTGTATTCTATTGGTCAAAGCTAGTCATAAGACCATCTGGATTTAAAAGTAGGGGAAATAGACTCAATCTCTTTTGAAAAAAGCAATGTACATATATAGAAATGAAATAAACGGATGGCTTTTTCAGACAACTACTGTAGATCCCAATGATGTATTTGCAGTATGCAGTCATAAACATGTACTCTATTTCCTCTAAGACAGCAAGAGCAGAACTTATGGGAAAAGCTCAGAAAGGTGATGAGAAGAGAAACATCTCACATGCCAATGTTAAGTGTGAGTAATGGTAGAGCTTAAGGGGTCAACAGCGGAGGTTTCACCTGCAAAGGAAAAGGGAGAGTCTTGCTTTGAAGTGTGGCAGGGAACTTGATTACCCATCTGGTCCACAAATCTATCTGTAGCTATTGTATTCATTCATCCTGTTTGTGCGTATCCAAGAACACTGTTTCAAGTAGAGACAGGAGGATCAGGAGTTCAAGGACATCCTTAGCTAGAGTCATGTGCTTGGGGTACATGAGACACTGACTCTAAGAAAGAAAAAACAAAACACACACACACAAAAATCACTGTTTCAGGCTCAAGGAGTCTAGTGATAAATGTAATAAATAGAGCTACCTTTTAAGGCACTTAACATTCCAAGTGGGAACTTTCAGAACGTGATAAGAGATAGAAAGACATGTAAAAATATGCTGCTCTGCCAGGCATGATGGTGCATGCCTTTAACCTCAGCACTCGGGAGGCAGAGGTAGGAGGATTACTGTAAGTGCGAGGCCAGCCTGAGACTACAGAGTGAGTTCCAGGTCAGCCTGGGCTTGAGTGAGACCCTACCTGGAAAAAAATTTAAAAATAAAATAAAGAGGGAGAGAAACAGATTAGAACCTCCACTCCTCACAAATGTCCTTAGAGTGTTGCTGCAGAGGAACAGAGGGAAAGGAAGAATAGACGAAGAAGAGGACTCACTGTAGTGTGAAGGAGTTGGGGAAGACTTAGGATAGGACAGCACTCAGTGGTGCTTGTTTAGCATGCACGAGGCCCTGAGTTCCATTCCCAGCAGTGCAACAAAGGTGGGAGAGGGGTAGAATTGTTGAAAAAGACGTTCTATTTACTCCTTATTGGTGTCTTTTCCTCCATTCAATATGTGTTTAAAAAAAAAAAAAAAGGAAGATAGGGCTGGAGAGATGGCTTAGCGATTAAGTGCTTGCTTGTGAAGCCTAAGGACCCCAGTTCGAGGCTCCATTCCCCAGGACCCACGTTAGCCAGATGCACAAGGGGGCGCACGTATCTGGAGGCCCTGGTGCACCCATTCTCTCTCTCTCTCTATCTGCCTCTTTCTCTGTCTGTCGCTCTCAAATAAATAAATAAAAATGATCAAAAAAAAAGTTTAAAAAAAGGAAGATAGACTTTGACTGTCTTGCTCTCTACAATCCTCTTAACCCTTAAAGTGAAACTTAGTTTATGGATGGATCTCAAGGAAATTGATTACATGCATGACTGAATTTACCTGTAAATATTCAGAAACAAAGATCTAACATTGCAGCTATAAAGAAAAAAAAAATTGGACTAGAGAGATGGTTCAGTGGTTAAGATGCTTGACTGCAAAGCCTAACGCCCTACATTCAATTCCCCAGTACCCATGTAAAGCCAGATGTACAAGGTGGCACATCTGGATTTTGTTTGCAGTGGCAAGAAGCCCTGGTGTCCATTCTCCCCTCTCCCCACACCGTCTATCTCTCCACTTGCAAATAAATAAATAAAAATATTTTTAAAATGAAAAAATATTTCCTTGACCTGAATTATAGCCTTCCAAACCTTCATCTCCAGCCCAACCCCAACATTATTCTAGACCAAAAGTTTTTGCCATTTTCTTTTCCTTGCAGTGCTGGGGATCTAGCCGACAGGTACATCTCCAGCCCCCACCATTATCCTAATATCAAGGCTTACTGGGCCCATTTGTTAAGGTAACTACCGGGGGAAATGCATGCTGGCTTAATGACATGTTTCCTGGAAAGTATCACACCTCTCTGCTTCCTGGAAAAATGTTTTCTTTTATGGCTGTGTTAAACTTTGTTGCTCTAGGTATGCTATCTGATGGTATTTTGTTTCTCTGACATAGTCGATCACTGCCTAGCTAGAACCAAACAGAAATAGTGGAAAGATAAATACAACTTTGAGAAAGTAGATGGAAATGAATGGATTAAGGCCCAAGGCCTGCACCCTATGTAATCTAACACAAACAATGAACCTGACTTCACATTCTAATGCAGTCCTTTGTGGTCCACTTTCATTTTTTTCCCATTAAGTCTGGACAATTGTGTATATTTCTTTTCTTTCTTTTTTCTTGTTTGGTTTTTCGTTTGAGGTGGGGTCTCACTCTAGCCCAGGCTGACCTGGAATTCACTATGGAGTCTCAGGCTGGCCTCAAACTTTGCCATAATCCTTCTACCTCTGCCTCTGGAGTTCTGGGATTAAGGGTGCGCACCACCATGTCCTGCTAATTGTGCATATTTCTAATTTCCATGGAAATAGGCATTATATCATAGAATTGTGCAATGTTGGGCCCTGAGGAATCAGAGGAACTGTTTAACTTATACCCTGCATGGAAACCCTAGTCTGCCAAGGTTTCGTGATTTCCCCAAGTTCACAGTCTACGATTGGCAACCTGGAACTAGAACTTAGTTCTTCCGACCCTTCTTTGGTGTTCTTTTTACCTCACTATATTAAGACATTTGCTCTATTGCTTAACGTTTGATAGATGTACATGTTATTATCTAGTTAGCTTGTAGAATCTTTGAGGGTGTGATAATGTGTTCCCCCTCCCAGTATGGGTCATATATAAATAGTTATTAAATGAAGGATCAGGGGCTGGAAAGATGACTCGGCAGTTGAAGCACTTGCTTGCAAAGCCTAAAACCCAGATTCAATTCCACAGTATCCAAGTAAAGCCAGATGCACAAGGTGGCACAGGCATCTGGAGTTTGTTTGCTAGACTAGAGGCCCTGGTGCGCCCATTCTTCTTCTCTCTCTCTTCTCTCTCTGCTTGCAAATAAATAAATTATTTTATGTTTAAAAAAATAAAGGATTGGCGGCTGGAGAGATGGCTTAGTGGTTAGGCAACCCCAGTTCGAGGTTCAATTCCCCAGGACCCATGTAAGCCAGATAGATGCAAAGGTGGCGCATGCATCTAGAGTTCGTTTGAAGTGGCTGGAGGCCCTGGCGTGCCCGTTCTCAATCTCTCTCTCTCTCTATCTCTATCTCTACCTGCCTCTTTCTCTCTGTCTATCTGTCACTCTCAAATAAATAACTAAAAATAAACAAAAAATTAAATAAATAAAGGATTGGCCGGGCATGGTGGCACATGCCTTTAATCCCAGCACTCGGGAGGCAGAGGTAGATGGATGGCCATGAGTTCAAGGCCATCCTGAGACTACATACTAAATTCCAGATCAGCCTGAGCTAGAGTGAGACCCTACCTCAAAAAAAAACAAGAAAAATAAATAAATAAATAAAGGATTGGTCTGCCACCAATATTTGGCACCCAGCATCCTTCTCTGCAGCCATCACCTCCTAACTTTCCAGTTACTTTTACTCATTCATTGGACATCTTAGCAACAGTCTCACTGTCATTACGGCATTCGTCATTCTTAGCGATATCAGCAAGCTCTAAATGCTCCATGTGACATTCTGCCCACAATGCTTCCTGGTGTCCTCACTTCCCATGTTCTTTTACTCCACCACACCTAAGCTACTTGCTCCCATGCTTTTTCTTATACCATAACCTGAATTTTTAAATATATTTTATTATATTATTTATTTACTTATTTGAGAGGAGATGGAGAGAGAAAGGGAGAAAGAATGGGTGCACCAGGGCTTCCAGCCACTGCAAAAGAACTCCAGATGCATGTGTCACTTTGTGCATATGGCTTTATATCAGTACCGGGGAACTGAACCCCAGGTCATTAGGCTGTGCAGGCAAGCCTTAACTGCTAAGCTATCTATCCAGCCCTGATAACCTGAAATCTTGATTTCAGATATTACATTATTTGGTTACTACCCCCTATCTTCCTGCTGTGCTTATTCTTTTCTTTTAATTTTTTTGTTTATTTTTATTTATTTATTTGAGAGTGACAGATAGAGAGAGAAAGAGGCAGAGAGAGAGAGATAGAATGGGCGTGCCAGGGCCTCCAGCCACTGCAAACGAACCCCAGACACGTGCGCCCCCTTGTGCATCTGGCTAACGTGGGTCCTGAGGAATCAAGCCTCGAACCTGGGTCCTTAGGCTTCACAGGCAAGCACTTAACCACTAAGCCATCTCTCCAGCCCCTGTGCTTATTCTTAAATATCCAGGTCCAACCATTCTTTTGTTTGTTTGTTTTCGAGGTAGGGTCTCACTCTAGCCCAGGCTGACCTGGAACTCACTCTGCAGTTCAAGGCTGGCCTCTTACCTCTGCTTCCCGAGTGCTGGGATTAAAGGCAAACGCCACCACACTCAGCTCCAACCATTCTTTAGTCCCCTCAGGAACTGGGATTCTAATACATATATAGTTTATTTATTTGATAGAAAGAGAGAGAGTGGGCTCACCAGGGCCTCCAGCCACTGCAAACAACTCCAAACACGTGCCACCTTGTACATCTGGCTTTACTCTGAAAACAAACTCCAGAGGCAAGCACCACTTTGTGCATCTGGCTTCATGTGGGTATTGGGAATCAAGCCCAGGTTGTTAGGCTTTGCCAGCAAGCACCTTAACTGCTGAGCCATCTCTCCTGCCCAATAATTTTCTTTTTAAAGAATATTTTAGGGCTGAAGAGATGGTCTAGTGGTTAAGGTGCTTGACTGTGAAGTCTAAGTATTCATGTTTGAATCTCCAGGTCCCATCTAAGCCAGACACACAAGGTGACAGAAGTGCACAAGGTTGCCATGAGCTCAAGATGGTGCATACATCTGGAGTTCAATTAGACTGGCTGGAGGTCCTAACACACCAATCCTCCCTCTCTCTCTCTCTCTCTCTCTCTCTCTCTCTCTCTCTCTCTCTTGCTCTCTCTCTCACTAAAAGAAGGCCAGTCTGTTGGGCTTGCCCTCCCCAAAAAAGAACATATTATTTATTTATTTGCAAGGAGAGAGAGAATGGGTACACCAGTGTCTCTTGCACTGCAAATTAACTCAGATGCACACAGCATTTTGTCCACCTGGCTTTGTGTGGGTACTAGGGAATTGAACCCAGGCCAGCAGACTTTGTAAGCAAATACCTTTGACCACAATTCTCCATGTAACTTAAACATTTATTTTGTTCCATTCTACCTTATCAAGAATATCACATACGCCGGGCGTGGTGGTGCACACCTTTAATCCCAGTACTCAGGAGGCAGAGGTAGGACGATCACCATGAGTTCTAGGCCACCCTAAGACTATGTAGTGAATTCCAGGTCAGCCTGTGCTAGAGCAAGACCCTACCTCAAAAAACCAAAATATATGTCACATAGTGATTAACCTTGGAAAATAGAGATGGCGTCTCCCTCTGGAGCAAAGAGCAGGAGTGCTTACCATCAGGGGTGATAGCACAGCGCAAAGGACAGGTGTCTTTACTGCCCAGAAGAGCAGCTCTGGCTCAGAGGTCCCCCAACTTGCAAGGCAGCCCAATTGCATGAGCAGGTACCACCTGGCCTCTTTCACATTGCTCTGGGGGTACTGGGCTCAGGAAAGCAGTGGTGTAAGAAATGAAACCCTTGTCTCTTCTGACCAGGAATCTCATGTTTGCTGCTAGGCAATTAAGGCATCTGCCTACAAAGCCTAACCACTTGGGTTTGATTCTGCAGTACCCAGGTAAAGCCAGATGAACAAGGTGGCGCATGCATCTGGAGTTCGTTTGCAATGGCTGGAGGCTTTGGTGCACCCATTTTCTCTCTCTCCCTCTTTCTCTAAGTAAATAAATAGTAAGTAAGAAATCAGATAATAAATAAAATAATTTTTAAAAATCTCAGGCTCAGCCGGGTGTGGTGGTGCATGCCTTTAATCCCAGTACTTGGGAGGCAGAGGTAGGAGAATTACTGTGAGTTCAAGGCCACCCTGAGACTGAATGAATTCCAGGTCAGCCTGGGGCCTGGGCTAGAGCAAGACCCTACCTAAAAAAAAAAAAAAAATCTCAGGCCCAGCTAGGTGTGGTGGCACACACCTTTAATCCCAGCACTCGGGAGGCAGAGGTAGGAGGATCACCATGAGTTCAAGGCCAGCCTGAAAACTACAGAGTGAATTCCAAGTCAGCCTAGGCTAGAGTGAGACCCTACCTCAAAAAACAAACCAACAAAACAAAATCTCAGGCCCTTCAGAGTTCCTGGTGGGTTTCACTTCTACACTCTTTTGGGTTTTTTGTTTGTTTGTTTGTTTTGTTTGTTTTTTTTTTGGGGTTTTTTTTTTTTTTTTTGGTTTTCTAGGTAGAGTTTCACTGTAGCTCAGGCTGACCTGAAATTCACTATGTAGTCTCAGGGTGGCCTTGAACTCATGATAATCCACCTACCTCTGCCTTCTAGGTGCTGGAATTAAAGGTGTGTGCCACCATGCCCGGCTCTGACTTCTACACTCTTATCTCAATTCTGAATCTGTGCATGACTAACTTTCTCTTTTCAACTTTCAACTGCTCCCAAGAGGTAATCTCTGCCACTGAGAGAGATTAAGAGCAAGCCAGTTTTCTTTTGCCAGGTAGTCAATTAGGGACACAGTGAAAGAACATAGATGCCTCCCTGCCCTGGCAAGACTAGAAGGAAACTCCAGTCTGATTCAAGATGGTCATCACACAGAGAGCTCCTGCTTCTTCCTCTCGAACTTTTCACAGGTTTTTCTCACCATTTTGAGTCTGCGTGTGCTCCTCCCTGGCCCAACCAACCAATCAAGATAATGACCTGCTCAGGACCCCATTTACTGTTTACCTGGTAACATTACAAAGGAAAGTTGGGGCTGGAGAGATGGCTCAGGCGATTAAGGTGCTGCCTATAAAGCCTAACAACCTGGGTTTGATTCCCCAGTACCCAACTAAAGCCAGATGTGCAAGGTGGCACATGCATCTGGAGTTCATTTGCAGTGGCAAGAGGCCTTGGTGCACCCATTCTCTTTCTCTCCCATTCTGTCTTCCTCTCTGTGCTTGCAAATAAATAAAGGAATATTTTAGGAGAAAAAGAAAAAAAAAAAAAACAGAAGGAAAGAGATACTTCCTATTGATCAGTCCTGGGAGCTTGTCAATCCTCCCCTGGATAACAGACCACCACTCACCTACAGAGATGCTAAAGAGGTAGGAAGAATATTTATCCCCTTAATGACATACTGTATTTAAACTTACAGAAGCCCCTCCCTTGGTGCAGTTGCTCGCAGACCCTCACCGTTTGAGCCTGCCTGCAGTTCTGAGTTCTTTTATTTTTATTTATTTATTTACAAGCAGCAAGAGATAGAAGAGAGAGAGAGAGACAGGCAGACAGACAGGGAAAGAGAATCAGTGGGCCAGGGCCTCTGGCCACTGCAAACGAACTCCAGATGCGTATACCACCATGTGCATCTAGCTTTATGTGGGTACTGGGTAATCAAACATGTGTTAATAGGCTTTGCAGGCAAGTGCCTTAACTACTGAGCCCTTTCTCCAACCCTTTTCTGAGTTCTAAACTCAAAAAGTATAATTCTTCTCTGTATGCTAAGGGAAATCTGATGCATGTTTGTCCTGACATTGGGCTTTTCCACTTTGATATTTCCAGTCCCAAACCCTTAATCCAACAATCCCCTCTCTCAGTAGTCCCCACTATCAGGAGTCCTTTTCTATATTTTCCTTAATAAAGTCTACTTTTACTCTCCTCACCTCCTTGTCTACATTCCTAAATTCTTCTTTGGCTTTTGACATGAACTCAAACCTGACAGCCTTAGCCACTTGGGGCCGGTTCATCTGGACCAAGAGACCCCATCACTCTCAAAATCTTGCAGCACCATCTTCAGAAATAAAACCAACTTTTATTCTTATTCTTCTCTATCTCCTGCCCCATTCCTCTGCTGTCCTTTAAAGCTTGACTTCATGGAAGAGTTTTCTATTTTCCTTTTTGTCCACTGGCTTCTCAGCTTTTTACTAGCCTGTTGCAATTCAATTTTTTTTTTTTTAACTTATGTTTCCCCAAAACACTTCCTAAGATTGCCAGCAATCTTTGGTTTAGGCCATGTAGAGGTTTAGGCCTCTACATGACCTAAACAGATGGCCAATTCCTCTCTTTTTCTTTCACCTTCCTTCCTTCCTTCCTTCCTTCCTTCCTTCCTTCCTCCTCCCTCCTTCCCTCCATCCCTTCCTTCCTTCCTGTGTGTGTGCAAGTATGTTGCTGGAGATCAAACTCAGGGCCTTTCAGCTGCTAATTAAATACTCTATAGTGCTCTACCAGTGAGCGACACTCCCAGTTAATTTTTCTTTTGATTAGCAACACTCACTCACTGAACATTTCCCTTTTTCTCCCTTTCTCTTTCCTCTTTATTTTATTTTGCTTTATTTTATTTTTGAGACAGGACCTCTATATTTTGCAGGAGATCCTCCTGCCTCAGCCTCCCCTGTGCTGGCTTGTAGGTCATTCCTTCCTTCTTTTAATTTCTGGTTTCTCCCATTCCAAGTCTCCTTAGCTGGCTCTTCTCAGTGTATTGAGATCATGATTTTCTTTTTTTTTTTTCCATATTTTTTTCAGTCACATAATATATTACATTAGTTAGGCTGGACAGATGGCTAAGTGGTTAAAGGCACTTGCTTTCAAACCTTCCAGCCTGAGTCTGATTCACTAGTACCTCCATAAAACCAGATGCACAAAGTGGTACATGCATCTAGAATTCATTTGCATTGGCAGGAGGCCCTCCCTTCCATACCCTGCTTGCAAGTAATAAAAATATATTAGTTGATTTTGAGCTCTTAAATTAATCTTGCAACCCTTGACTATATCTTACTTGGTCATAGTGCATAATTGCTTAATTTTTATTTATTTGCCTGTGTGTGTGTGCGCATGCGCTGCGCAGGGCACTCTTACTGCTGCAAATGAATGCCAGACACTTGTGACACTTTTTGTGTCCAGCTTTATGTAGGTGGTTTGGGAATTGAACTGGGGCAAGCAGGCTTTTCAAATAAATGCCTTTTAACCTCTGAGCCATCTTTCCAGCCCTCTTTTGTTTTTTGAACTTATGAAGGACTATTATTTCTTTCTAAGCTCTTTTTGTTTTAAAGGTAGGATCTTGCTAGCCCAGGATGACCTGGAATTCATTCTATAGTCTCAGGCTGGCCTCAAACTCACAGTGATCCTCTTACTTCTGCCTCCCAAGTGCTCAGATTAAAGGCGTATACCACCATGCCTGGCTTTTCTCAACTATCTTATAGGATTCACTGGTAAAGCCATCTGGTCTTGGGCTTTTCTTTATGAGAAGATCTTCAATTATTAATTCAATATCTTTACTTGTAATAGGTTTTTCTAAAATATTTTCTCACTTCTTGCACCTGTTCACTAATTTATATAATTCTAGAAAGTTGTTCATTTCATCTAAGTAAGGCAATTGATTGACATTAATTTATTCATAATCTTTCCTTACAGTATTTTCAGTTTCGGTAATATCTCTCTTTCATTCCCAATTTTAGTCATTAGTTACATCTCTTGTATTCTTGGTCTGTTTTAGTGAAGAGTATGTCAATTTTGCAAATCTTTGAAGAAAAACACACAACTTTTAAAACATTATTTTTTTTCTCTACTATGTTGCTGCTGCAGCATTTATGATCTCATTTGTTCTGCTTGATTTGAGTTTAGCTTGCCCTTTGTCCTCTAGCTTTTTTTGTTTTGTTTGTTTGTTTTTGAGGTAGGGTCTTACTCTAGCCCAGGCTGTCCTGGAAGTCACTTTGTAGTCCCAGGCTGGCCTCAAACTCACAGTGGTCCTCCTACCTCAGCCTCCGAGTGCTGGAATTAAAGGTGTGCGCCACCACACCTGGTAAAGTTTAGGTTCTTGATTTAAGACCTTTCTTCTTTTCTGGTCCAGGGTTATAAAGTTTTACGTTTCTCTCCAGTCACTGCCCTCAGTTGTACCCCATACATTTTTATATGTTATGCTTTTATTCAGTCCAATTTATTTAATTCCCCTTGTGAAGTCTTCAGCTCATGGGTTACTTAGATGTGCTTTTAAATGTCCAAATACTTGGTGTTTACTTGGATGTCTTTTTCTTACAGATCTCTAACTTAATTCCATTTGATTAGAGAATATGAAATATAATTTCAATCTTTTAAAAATTTTTAAATATTATTGAGACTTATTTTGGGATCTAGCATATGGTGTATCCTGGAGAATTTTCTATGTATACTTTAAGAAATGTGTTCTGCACTCAGAAGCCATAGATTGTTACTAGAAAATTTTCAGTGCCTGGGATGGGATACCTTCCAGTGAGTTGTTGGCCAGGGAGGTCCCTGATGTCCCCAAAACATTGTAGGCCATTGCCAAGGCTCTTGGTTTCCCATCAGGAATAGATGGTAAGACCCTATTGCTGAGGACTCCACATACTTGGGCTGCAAGGCCACTGAGAAATCCTGCTGGAATCGAGCTGAAAACCTCCTCCATGTAGACCAGCTGACAGAAAGCTAGAAAAAGCTATGCTGCATGTAGTTCAATAGGACGGAGAGAACTCACCAGTGGAGGTACTCAACAGTGGACATTGCAAGCCTTAAATTTGGCCAGCCAAGCCAAGTGAGCCAACAGGTGCAATAGTGGCATGGTGGTTATGGGGAAACCAACTGCTCTCTAATTGGACTGGAGGCCCACTCCATGGGAGGGAATACATGCCTGATACTGAAAAACCTATGATGGGGGAAGTCATGAGCCTTAGGGGTATAATGCCTGCTGGTATGTGGATAATGCATATTCAAACTGCTGGGTAAGCACTTCTCTTCATGTTCATATCCATACATTAATGCTACTCTCACTTTTGGTTAGAAAACCTTCTCTTTTCAGATGTCAGTGACCTTGGGATGACTCAGAAGGCACCATGGTGCTGAGAAGAAGTGACAGAGGAGTGCTCAGCACTGAAATACCTCTATCACATCTTCCAAGGCTCAGGGTCCATTGCAGAAAAGGTGGCGGAAAGAATATAAGAGTCACAGGAAGGGCAGAACTCCTTGTAATGTGCTCCTCCAGACACAAAATGGCCTGGATATCCATAACCTCATAGTGCCAGACACTACCTACACAAGACTCTCATAATAGGAGGAAAAGATGATGACATCAAAATAAAAGAGAGACTGATTGAGAAGGGGAGGGGATATGATGGAGAGTGGAGTTTCAAAGGGGAAAGTGGGGGGAGGGAGGGAACTACTATGGGTTATTATCTACAATTATGGAGATTGTCAATAAAAAAAAATAGCCAGGCGTGGTGGCGCACACCTTTAATCCTAGCACAGAGGTAGGAGGATCACCATGAGTTCAAGGCCACCCTGAGACTACAGAGTGAATTCCAGGTGAGCTTGAGCTAGAGTGGGACCCTACCTCAATAAATAAATAAATAAGTAATGTTTTCCAGGCTGTAGAGGTGGTTTAGCAGTTAAGGTGCTTGTCTGCAAAGCCCAACAACCCTGGTTATATTTGTATATGTTAGCTATTGTGAAAAATGCTGCAATGTTATCTTTACCAGGTGGTGATTTCATTTCTTTAGGCATATGCCCAGAAAAATATTGTTGGATCATACCTCTCCTTTTAAAAAAGAAAAAAAAGATCATGGTGTGTGTGTGTGTGTGTGTGTGTGTATCAAGTGGAGGCCAGAGATAGGCACATCAGGTGTTTTCCTCAATTATTGTCCACCTTACATTTTTAAAGGAATGTTTTTACTTATTTTATGTTTATTTAATATTAATTTTCAATGAAAGAGAGAATATATATCAGGGCCTCTTGCCACTGCAAATGAATTCCAGATGCATGTGCCACTTTGTGCATTTGGCTTCAAGTGGGTACTTAGCTGTTAGACTTTGCAAGCAAACCCCTTTAAACACTGACCCATCTCGATAGCCTGACCTTATTTTGTGAGACAGAGTCTCACTGCACACAAAAGCTCACCAAGTCATGTAATTGGCCAGCACATCTCAAGGATCCTCCTGTATCTGCTTGCCCAGGCATTTCCGTTACAGGCATGCACTGCTGTGCATTTGAACCCAGGTTCTTCTACTTGCATGGTGAGTACTTGACCCACTGAGCCACCTTCCTGACCAATACTGTGGTAGTTTGAATATGTGTCCCATTGACTCAGGTGTTTTATTAAAGCCTGTCTCCAGCCACCTTGCTGGGGGAGATGTCACTGGGGGTGGATCCTGGGATCCAGCCCTAAGATAGTTGGAGGCAGATCTGAATTCCAGCCAACAGGTATACAAGGTCTGAGCTCTGCCTAAGTCCCTGTCCCTGATGTTGCTACCAGAGTTTTGTGCCTGCTGCTCTTGGTGTTTGCTGGCTGTTTGTTGTTTCTCTCTGCTTGGATGAATGGGTACAGCTTCTTCCACCATTGATGGAACTTCCTCTTAGATCTGTGAGCTTGAAATAAATCCCTTCCTCCTCTAAACTTTGTCTGGTTTGGATGTTCATCCCAGCAACATGAAGCCATCTACAACACACACACGCACACATAAGTTTTTTATTTTATTTTATTTTATTTTATTTATTATGTATGTGTTAGAGAGAGAGAGGGAAAGAGGCAGACAGAGAGAGAGAGAGAGAGAGAGAGAATGGGCACACCAGGGCCTCCAGCCACTGCAAACAAACTCCAGACACATGCACCACCTTGTGCATCTGGCTTACATGGGTCCTGGGGAATTGAACCTGGGTCCTTAGGCTTTGCAGGCAAACATTTTTAACCTCTAAGCCATCTCTCTAGCCCCAAATTTTTATTTCTTTGTGGTAGGATCTCACTAGCACAGGCTGACTTGGAACTTACTCTGCAGTCCAAGACTGGCCTTGAACTCACAGTAATCTTCCTATCTCTGCCTCCCAAGTGCTGGGATTTAACCCTGGCTAAGATCCCTATCTATCTATCTATCTATCTATCTATCTATCTATCTATCAATCATCTGTCTATCATCTATCTATCATCATCTATCTATCATCCATCCATCTATCTATCTAGTTATCTATCTATTAGATAACCTAACCTTATTAGATAGATGATTGATAGATAGATACATAGATTTTTCAAGGTAGAATCTCACACTAGCCCTGTGAGGCTGACCTGTAATTCACTATGTAGTCTCAGGTTGGCCTTGAACTCACAGCAAGTCTTCCTATCTCTGCCTCCCAAGTGCTGCGAGACCCCTATATTTTTAACCTCTTTTGTAGCTTCTGTAATTTCTTCCAAAATAGTTATACCAACCTACATTCCCATAAAGAGTTTTCAAGGGTTTTGTCCATATACTTACCAACATTTATTTTTTGTCTTTTTTTTTCTTTTTCATACTAGCTACCCACATAGGTATGAGGTATATCTCACAGTTTTGATTTATAGTTCCTCAACATTAGTGATTTGGGCATCTTTTCATACCTGTTGGCCATTAAAAAAAATTTTTTTTAAAGGTGGAGTCTCACTCTAGCCCAGGATGACCTGGAGCTCACTCTGTAGTCCCAGGTTGGCCTCAAACTCACAGCCATCATCCTACCTCTCTGCTGGGATTAAAGACATGCACCACCATCTCTGGCTCCTTTGTCCATTTTTAAATCAGGTTATGTTTTCTTGCTATCAAGTTGTATGAATTTTTTGTAAGTTTTAGGTATAAGACATGTAATTGGCATATTTTTTCCAGTCCATAGGTTATCTCTTCATTTTGTTATTTCCTTTACCATGCAGAAACTTTTGAGTTTGATGTAGTTCCATTGATTTTTGCTTTTGTAATCTAAACTTTTGATAGAATGTCCAAAAAAATCTTTGTCAAGGTCAGTGTCAAGTGAAGTTTTCTTCTTGTTCTTGACACAAAGCACCTGACCAAAAGCAGCTGATGGGAGGAAAGTTTTGTTTTTTTTTTTTTTTGTTTTTGTTTTGGCTCAGTCTTGAGGGGAAGCTTCATGTTGGCAGGGGAAAGCATGGCATGAGCAGAGACCAGACATCACCTCTGCCACAGCAGGTGGAAAACAGTAGCAAGAGAATGAGCTGAACTTTGGCAAAGGGAAGCTGGCTATAACACCCCTGAGCTCACCCCCAACCAAACACCTCCTCCAGCAAGGCTCCACCTCCCAAACTGTTACCAGCATTCAGAATACATGAGTTTATAGGGGCCATAGGTTTCAAATCACTACATCGAGAAACTTTCCTTTATGTTTTCTTCTAACATTCTCTTGGTTCCAGGTCTTTTGTCCATCTTTTGTTATTCTGTCTATGGTATAAGACAATGGTCCAATTTCATTTATTTGGTTATGGAAGTACGGCTTTGCAGCACCATGTATTGAAAAGACTATCATTTTCCATTGTGTCTTCTTGGTGCCTTTGCCAAAACCAAAGTGGTAATACATCTCTGGATTGATTTCTAGGTTCTCTGTTATGTTCTACAATACTATATCTGTGTTTATGTCAGGACCATACTGGCTATAGCCTTAAAATATAATTATATATTTTTATTTATTTAAGAGACAGAAAGTATGGGCATACCAGCACCTCTTACCATTGCAAGCAAACTCCAGACACATGCACCATTTTATGTGTCTGGCTTTACCTGGGTATTGGGGAATAGAACCCAGGCTGTCAGGTTTTACAAGCAAGTGCCTTTGACCACTGAGACACTTCTCCAGCCCTCTTAAATCAGACATTTCCCCAGCCATTTTTCTCCCTCCTGTATTGGATTGAAAGTCACACATTTTATTTCTCTTATTTTGCTATCTCTAAATGCTTGATGTGCATGTTAGTACCAGTTTGTTTTATTCAAGGGGGGGGGGCAACACATCTTTTAAGAAGTCTGTTTCTCTTTTTTAATTAAATTGAGGGAGAAAGAGACAGAGAGAGAAAGGAGAGAGAGAAAGAGAGAGAGAATGAACATGCCAGGGCTTCTAGCCACTGCAAATGGACTCCAGATGCATGCGCCACCTTGTGCATCTGGCTTACATGGGTACTGGGGAATCGAACCTGAGTCCTTAGGCTTTGCAGGTAAGTGCCTTAACTGCTAAGCCATCTCTCCACCCCCTTAAAGTCTTTTCATTGTATCATAATCCCGGTTATAAATCTGGCCTCTCCAGAGTAGAACTCAGAACTCAAATTTCCTGCTTCTCTTGCAGCTAGCATGCTGGCCTGTTATATAGGCTCTGCCAAGCAAAAGGTGAGAACTGAGAGAGAGCACACACACTCTACACACTTTCCATTTTGCCTGTTTCAGTGTCAAGTTTCTGACACAGAATTGGCACCGACTCTGAGAGAGGGAAGAGAGGCTAGACAAAAGTTGAGCTCTGGACACTGGGGACTTGATGTGGCAGTTTATCATACCAGTTCTGTTGCTTGTTTTCTGGCACTTTCTCAAGAAGTTTAGCCCAAGCTTGTTTTGCAAAGGCCTCAGGCAATCAGGTCCTACCACTGTTTAGTTGGGTAACTAACTCTGGGCAATGAGCTTCTCTGGGTTAATGAAAAACTGACATGAGCTAAAGTATAGAAGGTACTAGGTGTCCAATGTGTAGTAGCCTTTATTAAATAAAATTTTGTGTGGCTGCCTATCCTACAGTCATTTCCTGGGTGGTCATTTATTTCAGACATGAGCTCTGAGAAGAGGTTATCATCAATTTCCAGATTTGTCTGGTGAAGGGCTGAAGTGTAGGCTCATGGGTTTAGACCAATCAATCTTTGAGTCATGTTAAGAATATTGGCTCTTACGGGGCTGGAGAGATGGGTTAGCAGTTAAGCGCTTGCCTGTGAAGCCTAAGGACCCCAGTTCGAAGCTCAGTTCCCCAGGACCCACGTTAGCCAGATGCACAAGGGGGCGCACTGCATCTGGAATTCGTTTGCAGTGGCTGAAAGCCCTGGCGTGCCCATTCTCTCTGCCTCTTTCTCTGTTGCTCTCAAATAAATAAATAAAAATATAAATAAGCAAATAAATAAAAAGAATATTGGCTCTTGGGCTGGTGAAATGGCTAAACGGTTAAGGCATTTGCCTGGGAAGCCTAAGGAACCCGGCTCAATTCCCCAGGACCCACATAAGCCAGATGCACAAGCGGGAGCATACATCTGGAGTTTGTTTGCAGTGGCTGGAGGCCCTGGAGTGCCCATTCGCTCTTTCTCTCTATCTGCCTCTTTCTCTCTCTCTCTAATAAATGAATAAATAAATAAAATATTAAAAATAATATTGGCTCTTATTTATAGATGAAAAGTACTTAACATATGAACAGAGCTGCCAGCTATAGTAAGGGAGAATGTAAATGACATATAGAAAAAAGGGAGACGTGGGGGATAGAGAGATGGCTCAGCAGTTAAGGCGCTTCCCTGCAATGCCTAACGACCTGAGTTTCGACTCCTCAGTACCCTCTTGAAGCCAGATGCACAAAGTGGCACATGCATCTGGAGCTTGTTTGCAGCTGCTAGAAGCCCTGGTGTGCCTATTCTCTCTCTGTCTCTCGGCTTGCATAAAGATAAATAAAAATATAAAAAGAAAAAGGAAGAGGTAGGGGCTGTTAGCTAGGTTGGCACAGAGCTTTCCTTGCAGGCATGAGGACCTCAGTCTGGGTCCCAGAACCAGAAGTGGTGGCATACATTTGTAACCCCACTGCAGGACAGGAGGAGGAGGAGGAGGCAAGCAGGCAGGCAGAAGCTTGGGGTTCATTGGCTTGGCCAGTCAGTCTAGCCTACTTGGAGGTTGCAGGCCAGTGAGAGATCCTATCTCAAAAAAAAGGTGGATGGCACCCAAGGAATGACACCTGAGACTGTCCTCTGATCTCTATGCACACATGCAAACACATGCATGTGTACGCATCTATCCACCCATACACCCACTCACACACACACACACACACAAAAAAAAAAAGTTGGGCATCTTGGTGCACTCCTTTAATCCCAGTACTGGGGAGGCTGAGGTAGTAGGATCGTTGTGAGTTCGAGGCCAGCATGAAAGTACAGAGTGAATTCCAAGTCAGCCTGGGCTAGATAAAGACCCTACTTTAAAAAAAGCAAAAATAAATAAAGGAAAGGAGAGGGGGCATTACTGACATCATTTTAGTGCCTGGCCCCACTGGCTTCAGTGTTGTAGGTCTTTTCAGTAATACAGAAGCCTTTAATATTTTTAAATAAGCAGAAGCATATATACATTGTAAGCTGTTACTAGAATTTGAATACAAATCTTTATTATTCATTTTCCTATTCAATTATGTAGATTTTCCCTCTTCTTTTTCAGACAATAGTTGTTACCATTTTACCAGCTGTGGAAATGTAGTTGCTAAAATATTAATATTAAATTTGGAATAGTCTTTAAGAATTCCCACAGCCTTTCATATTATTATCTTGTTTGCTTTTATGAGGTAATAATGTTAAGCTTCGTTTTTATTTTTTTATTTTTATTTTTTTTGGTTTTTCGAGGTAGGGTTTCACTCTAGCCCAGGCTGACCTGGAATTCACTATGGAGTCTCAGGGTGGCCTCGAACTCACGGCGATCCTCCTACCTCTGCCTCCCGAGTGCTGGGATTAAAGGCATGCGCCACCAAGCCCGGCAAGCTTCGTTTTTTTAAATATTTTATTTTTATATATTTATTTGACAGAGAATGAGGGAGAGAGAGAGAGAAAATGGGTACACCAGGGCCTCTAGCCACTGCAAACAAACTCCAGATGCGTGTGCCCCCTTGTGCATCTGGCTAATGTGGATCCTGGGGAATCAAACCTGGGTCCTTTGGCTTTGCAGGCAAACGCCTTAACCGCTAAGCCATTCCTCCAGCCCTGTTTTTTTTTTTTTGTTTTGTTTTGTTTTGTTTTGTTGTTGTTTTGGTTTAAACTGAGAAATAGTGTTCATGTCAGGAAAATGTGAAAACCCAGCTGAGTCTGAGTCTGAAGTATCTTGTCTGGAGGACTTGTTGCCTATGATAATTCAGAGTTCACTATAAAACATTTTCATTAATTATTGTTAATTAGAAATTTTCAAAAGAGCCCCGAAAAGTTCCATTTAGCACAATCATCAAATCTATTAAAATGCACATTCAGTTCATAATTTAAATCCACACTCTCAAAAGCACTTGTGTGGGCCTGAAAGTCAAATCTTTTCCATGTTCCCAAAGTCCCTGCTTTACTGATAATCCTAGAACTTTAACCTAGAGAAGGGATGACTGAAGACAGGTGTGTGTTTTGTGTGTGTGGTGTGTATTAATTCCACAGTACTAAACAGGCCTATTATGGAGGAGGGTTAAATTCTTACTGCCCATGAGGTAGAACTCCATTGAATAGAGCACTTGGGTAACTGTTTACAGAGGTGACTTGCAATATCATCAAGTACAATAGTGATATCACAATACCTTTGTTTTGGAGAATGCAAATGTTTTCATAACATTAACTTAGGCACCTTCAAATGAGCTGATAAAAGACAGGCTGGGTGACCATATCGCTATTTCATCTGCCAGAGTTGATAAAGGAGAAAGGAATGAATTAAGAGGGTGCGAAGAACCATCTGTCTTCATTTTCAGCCTCTTTCTTTGCAGTTATGGGCATTCCTCCATTTTAAGTAGGAAATATCATCTGTAATAAGAAGTGCAATTTTAGGACAGAAATTGTTCCAACAGAATCATGGCATAGATACGACAAGTGATATTGGAAAGCTCATGCTATGAATCAGCAGTGGTTTTGATTTTGCACTTTGATATTTTCTTTTTTTTTTAAATAGGGCTAAAGAGAAGTTTTCAAGTGCAGCTTTATCAACTGACAGTCGTGGCATAGACTCCCCACTTCTCTAGATTGCCATCAGGCTCAAATCGATCAGTCTATCCCAAGAGACACAACTGATGTAGGGGAAAGCGGATTAGGGGAAAAAAAAAAAAAACCCTCAAGCCTGACGTCACACGTTTGTGTTCTAACCATCTGTACCTTTTATTAACCATAGGTTGGAGCCGCCCAGGCAGACAGACAACAAAGTCTGCACCACAGTCTTCTCCCACACTAGCCTGGAAGTAACGCCTAAGAAAGAAAAGCTGCTTTAGAAGAGAGCTATGGGGTGGGGTGGTGTGGTGTGTGTGTGTGATGCCTCTTCTCCATCCAAGGATGCTATGTATTGGAAATCTTGCATTTCCTTTTGTTTTTGTTCGTTTTCAATCGATTGCTCTCTGGAGTAGGAGCCAAAGCCCTTGTGATGCTCAAGAAAAGACAAAACAAAATACAAGGCTTTGAAGAGGAGAACCAGTCGCCTGTAGGCTTGCTGGGAGATGGGGACCATCCACAACCCGTGCGGGGATTGCAAAGACGACGCCCTAGCCAGCAGCACCCTACCCCCACCTACACCCCCGGGTTGCCTCACCCCATTCCGACTCAAGGGCGCATCCTCCCTCCTCCACGCGCGAAGGCCCACCTTGCTCCCTCCATCTATTCTCCCCTGGCTTAGGGGAGCGCGAGCACTCCACCTCCACGTGCGGATCCCTGGCCGTTACCCCGCACAGGGGTTCGCGTTTGCCCGCCTCGTTCTGCTCCGCCCCGCCCCCCCATACCTCCAGCCCCGGGACTCCGCCCATCACGCCTGAGGCGCGCGCCCCGACGCGGAGACACCTGGCCGCCCATCCCCCGCCGCCCTCTCCTCCTCAGCGCGCGCGCGCGCCTGCGCGCACACGCGTACCGCCCGCTCCACACACTGGGCTTCTTCCCCGCCCCTCGGAGTGAGGGGGCGTGGCCTGGGCTGGGTGCGAGCGCGGCGGCGTAGCCAATAGGCGCTCGTCTTACTCTGGCCTCTCCCCCGCGCGTCGGCCAATCGCGGCAGGCGGTGGTGGTAATATTGTGGAGTGGAGTTTGGACGCCGCCGCTTGCCCGCGGGGCTGGAGCGGCTCGGCGGCGGCGGCGGCGGCGGCGGCGAGGGCTGCCGGGAGTATTTCGGGGAAGGGGGCGTGAGGTGGACGAAGCGGCGGTGTGGAGGACGGCGAGGGGCTCAAAAAAAAAAAAGAAAGGAAGGAAGAAGGCGGGGAGTGTTCAGTCGGAGGAGGCGGGACCGGCGGAGCTCTTCACCTCGCGGCGGCGGCGGCGGGCTGCCGGGGGAGGCGGGCGCCGCCCCCCTGCCCGCGGTCTCCTCGGCTCAGCGCAGCCGGCCGACCGGAGCCCAGTGACCGGCCGAAGGCGACCGCCATGGCGTTCCTCAAACTCCGCGACCAGGTAGGTGAGGGGCGGGATCGCGGCCGCCCGGAGGAACCGCGGGGACCACCCGCCGCGCCCCGCCCCGCCTCGCCTGTCAGCGCATCCTCCCCCCCCCCCCCCGCACCGGCTCTCTCCCCGCTTCCCCGGGGGCGCCCCACGTGCCGACCCCGGGATCTCGCGGCCGTGGCGAGAGGGGCGGGTTCCGCGCTCGCCGCCCTCCCGTCCGGCGTGCTGCCTGTGCCGGTCGGGGTGAGGGCGCCTCCTCTTTCCTGCCAGGTGAGGCTTGGGCCTAACAGGTGGCTTATTTTATTTTATTTTATTATTATTATTATTATTTTTTCTCCTCTGCTGCCTCGGAGTGGCCGTGACCTCAGGTCACGACCTTGTCCTCCTGTTTGCTTTGCCGGGGGTTGGAGAGGGCGGTAGCTCGGAGGGACTCTTGCTCCTGGAGAGATGGAGGGGAAAACAACAAAAAACAAAACAACCCTTCCAGATCCTGTTGGATTCTGCGAGAGACGCACTGCAAATTGCCAGACTTGTGTTCTTTTGACATTTTATTTTGCACCATCTCTGGTGACTTTTTCGTGAGCTGGTCAATGAATACCCCATGTGCCCCCCCCCAAAGACTGACAAACTGGAACTGACAAAAGATAATTATATAATTATATCTATGAATGAAACCGCAAGTGTATCTGAGTGAGTGATACATCTGAAAACATGAAAAGATGGATAAAGAAGTTTTTCAAGAGATGCAGATACTTCCAAATATTTCTCTTTTTAAAGAAAAAGGGAAATAAACGTGTGAAATTGACCGGGTCGTGGGAACTTATTCGTGCCGAGTACTTATTTATTCATTTATTTTTCTGAACAAAAGATACTGAGGGGGAAATAATTTGCATGCATTGAGAAACTATTTTCAAATGAGTACTCTTTTTACAAAAACAAGGGGAAATGGGGCTGGAGAGATGGCAAGTGCCTGCGGAGTGTAAGGATCCAGGTTTGATTCCACAGAACCCACCTAAGCCAGATGTACAGGGTGGCACATATGTCCGGAGTTGTTTGCAGTAGCTAGAGACCCTGGCGTGTCCATTCAATATTTTTAAAAAACAAGGGGGAAAATCTCAAGATGTGCTTTTTATATATTACCTGTCTCTTAGCAAATATAACTTGAATCCAGATAATACAGTCATTTTGGTTTTTTTTTTTTTTTTTCTTGAGGTAGGGGCTTGCTCTAGCCCAGGCTAACCTGGATTTCACTGTGTAGTCTCAGGTGGCCTTGAACTCACAGCGATCCCTCCTACCTCTGCCTCCTGAGTGCTAGGATTAAAGGTATGCACCACCACGCTTGGCTTCATTTTTTATTTCTAAGTGAATTAAAAAAATATTTATTACTTTATTGGCAGAGAGATAGGGGGGGAGAGAGAAAGAGAAAGAGAGCCGGAGGGAGAATGGGTGCACCAGGGCCTAAATGAACTCCAGACGCATGTGCATCTTTGTGCATCTGGCTTTATGTGGGTACTGGGGAATTGAACCAGGGTCATTAGGCTTTGCAGGCAAGTGCCTTAATTGCTGAGCCATCTCTCCAGCCCTCTTTCTAGTGAATTTTATATTTAGGCTGCTGACTGACCTTATATATCATTTGGCATCAGCAGTTTTTTACTGGTGTTAACATTAGGGCATGATACTTTGGAAAACTCGATATTTCATTGATCAATATGGTAGCCACTAGCTGCATTTGGAATTCTTTTTTTGTTATTTCTTTGCAAGGGGCGGGGTGGGGAGGGAGAGAGAGAATGGATATGAAAGGGTATGTCAGGGCCTCTAGCCACTGCAAATTAACTCCAGATGCATGCAACACTTTGTACATCTGGCTTTATGTGGGTATTGTGGAATTGAACCTAGGTCATTAGGCTTTACAGGCAAATACCTTAACCGCTAAGCCATCTCCAGTCCTAGAATTTTTTTTTTTCCCCGAGGTGGGGGTCTCACTCTAGCTCAGGCTGACCTGGAATTCACTATGTAGTCTCAGGGTGGCCTCGAACTCTCGGCAATCCTCCTATTTCTCCCTCTTGAGTGCTGGAATTAAAGGCATGCTCCACCATGCCTGGCTTGAATCTTCTTAATATCATTATTTATTTGCAGAGAGAGGAGAGAGAGTGTGTGTGTGTGTGGGGGGGGTCATGTCAGGGATCTTAATGCTGCAAACAAACTCCAGACACTTGTGTCACTTTTTGTATTAGGCTTTATGAGGCTGCTAGGGAATTGAGCCCTGGCAAGCAGGCTTTGTAAGCAAGCTCCTCTAACCACAGAGCAATCTCCCCAGCCCCCAAGAAGTAGGAGGATTGCCGAGAGTTTGAGGTCACCTCGAGACTACCTGGTGAATTCCAGGTCAGCCTGGACTAGAGCGAGACCCTACCTCAAAAAAAAATTAATAATAGCCTCTATAGTTAATGTGTACTTGTACTGGGTTACTGGTATGAAACTTAAGATGTACGCTTTCCACTAATCTTTATCTTTACTGTAGCACTTTGTGCTTCTGTTTTTGTTTCTAGATCTTCACTTTGGAGGTAGATTTTTTTACCTCCTGTTAGGGATTTTGTAGATGTTGAACAACCTGTCTTATTTACCAGCATTTGGGAATAAAATCCATTTGTGCCTTTGCACTTTAGTATCTAGGAACTTCCGTTATAAAGCCATTGTAATACTGATCAAGTTTACAATGTTCATTAATACTGAGTTTTGATCATTGATCCTTTTTTTGTTGTTGTTTAGTTGGTTGGTTTTTCAAGGTAGGGTCTTGCTCTAGCCCAGGCTTACCTGGAATTTACTATGTAGTCTCAGGCTGGCCTCGAATTCACAGTGATCCTCCTAACTCTGCATCCCACATGCTGATCTCAAAGTCGGGTGCCAGCACACCCGCCTGGCTTGATACTGATCTTTAAAATGTCACCTGTGAACTTGAGACTACTTGGACAAGTTAATGAGGTGGCACTGAACTATACTACTGAGTAACCAGTTCATTGGGTTCTTTTCTTAGACTTTGAGAAATGAGTTTGTTTTGCTTAGTTTAAAGGGGCTTGCTATTTTTAGAAGTTATCTTGATATATATGATATTTAGTAGCTATTAGAAGTGATGATCACTAGATGATGATAAATGAAATGGAATGCAGACACTATCAACCTTTCCCATCTGTGGGAGAAACAGTTCATCTAGATGAACTACTTTATTTGGAGGAAGGATGAGAAGATCTGGGTAAATAACACAGGATTTAAAGCTAGAAGGTATTTGACATAGCTTCTAACTCAAAAAGTCATGTACTCTTGAGATGGGAAGTAGTATAATTTGTTTCATCTGGCTTTGGAACACCTAGTTCAGTACATAGTAGCTACAGATGAATTAAGAGGGTTCTAGATGGATCAAATATAAAATCAGTATGTTAAGCAAGTTGTTCTCACCCTTTTAGTGATGTGAATGGGACAACATTCTCTCATTTTGTGCCAGCACATAATTAAGAGCATAAGAAATAGTTATTCACTATTTTCTCTCTACAAGTAGATGAAAATAATTTTTAATTGTAAATAAAATTAGTTTTTTTGTCTGTAAGTAGATCTGAACTGTTTCCCTTGAAGTGCTTCACTTTGTTATGTGTAGCATGCATCTGTAGCAAGGGCAGCCCCCACCCCCCACAAGTGTCATTGACATAGTTTTAATTTTTTTCCATTTTATTTTATTTGCAAGCAGAGAGAGAAGAGAGAATGTGAATGGGTATGCTAGGGTCTCTATAGCCACTGAAAAGGAACTCCTGACACATTTGGGGAATTGAAGTCAGGTCATGAGGGTTTGCAGTGCCTTAACTGTTGAGCCCTCTCTCCAGCCGGTTTTTATCTTTTTAGCTAGTAAAAATAACTTATACATGGCTACATGTAAATTTGTCAGCATTACACCCTAGTATAAAAGGTAAATGGTCTTTGTTTAGTTCAGGGATCACAGACACAACTGGGAAGCTTGATGACAGTGGGCACTTGGCTTTAGTGTTTAAACAATGGAGAGTGGCGGAAATCACACTCATGGTATCATGCATGTTAGTAGCTACCTAGCCATGGTTGCCTGGCAGGTGTGTCTTTTGTTTCCTGAATTCCGATTCCTTTTAGGAAATCAGAAATCCAGATCATCAGACAAAATCTATTTGCCAGTATTGACAAATTGTTAGACATCAGTGATAATAATGAACACTTAGTCTCTAAAAAGAGGCTAGATAGTATGAAACTAGTTTGTAACCACTAATTTAGATCACGTTGGCATAAAACTACAAAAACAATATTCCTATTTATAGTAGTTAAAAGTAAAGGGGCTGGAGAGATGGCTCAGTGGTTAGGACACTTGCCTGCAAAGTGTAACAACCTGAGTTCAGTTCCCAAGGACTCACATAAAGCCACAAGCATCTGAAGCCCGTTTGCAGTGGCTAGAGGCCCTGGTATGCCCATACTCATTCACACTCACTCACTCACTCTCTCTGTCTGATTTTCTCTGTCTCAACCAAATTTAGGGGGGAAAAAAACAGTAAAGGGACTGAAGTGATCATAAACAGGACCCACTACTAAGGTACCTTCCATAATGTAGTGCACAGTAAACATGGATACACGTGTATCTACTGTATGCTCATGCCAATTCCTTTGGGTATATTCCTGGAAGACGTATAGCTGCTATTATTACTACTTTTATTATTATTATGCTATTATTTTTATATGGCAATTCAATTTCTTAAACTTTTGAGGAACCTCCATGTTGACTTCCATGGTTTACAGGGGGAAGTTCCTTTCCCCAGCCCCAGTCCTGGCCAGGATTGTTGTTTGGTTTTTGGTTTTCTTGATAGCCATTCTGACGGAGTGAGATGGATTTGCAGGATAGATTTGACTTTTATTTCTCAGATGGCCATGTATGTACAACACTTTTTTTTCCCACTCATTTACTGGCCATTTGTACATCTTTTGAGAACTGCATGTTCAATTCATTTGCCCATTTCCTTCTTTCTTTCTTTCTTTCTTTTTTTTTTTTTTTCTCGAGGTAGGGTCTCACCGCTAGCTCAGGCTGACCTGGAATTTACTATGCTCTTCCTACCTCTGCCTCCCGAGTGCTGGGATTAAAGGCGTGCACCACCACGCCCAGCACTCTTTTTTTGATTTTTTTTTTTGTTTTAAAGGTAGGGTTTCACTGTAGCTCAGGCTTACCTGGAATTCACTATGTAGTCTCAGGGTGGCCTCCAATTCTTGGCAATCCTCCTACCTCTGCCTCCTGAGTGCTGGGATTAAAAGTGTGTGCCACCACGCCCGGCCATTTCTTGATTGGGTTTTGTGTTTGGGATTGGTGTTTTTTCATCTTTAATTGCCTTTTTCAATTTCTTGTTATAATTTTTAAAATAATATTTAATTTATTTATTTGAAATAGAAAAAGTGGGGGGAGAGAATGGGTGCGCCAGGGTCTCTAGCCACTGCAAACAAACTCCAGACGCATGTGCCACCTTGTGCATCTGGCTTATGTGGGTCCTGGAGAATTGAACCTGGGTCCTTTGGCTTTGCAGGCAAGCATCTTAACCATTAAGTCATCCCTCCAACCCATTAAATATTTTATTTATTTATTTATTTATTTATTAGAGAGAAAGAAAAGAGACTATGTGTGCACCCGCACAGTGAGCACTGCAAATGAACTCCAAACACCTGTGCTGCTTTGTCCATCTGACTTTTTGTGGGTACTGAGGACTCCAATATAGGCCATCAGGCTTTGCAAACAAGTGCCTTTAACTGCTGAGCCATCTCTCTAGCCCCCTCCTTTTTCAGTTTTCTTTCTTCAGTGTTACACACTTTTCATTGCTGAAGTCTCAGGTTTCTTTTTTTCTTTCTCCAGGCTATTGTGAATGGGATTGTTTTGCATTTATCTGATGACTACTGATCCCCCCCCCCTCACCCTTCCTCCCAAGGTCTTGCTCTAGTCCAGGCTGATCTAGAAGTCACTATGTAGTCTCAGGGTAGCCTGGAACTCACAGTGATCCTCCTACCTCAGCCTCCCTAGTGCTGGGATTAAAGGCGTGTGCCACCGCGCCCAGCTGACTGCTGATGTTTTTATGTTGACTTTTTACACCAGTACTCTCTGCAAGTGTTGATTATGTCACCTCAAATAGGTTTAATGATAATAATTTGATTTCTTCCTTTCCCGATTTTATTCTTTTTCTTTGTCTTGCCTTACTGCTCCCACTAAGACTTCAAACACTGTGTTGAGTAAGAGTGGATGGGTGCTCTTGCCTCTTTTCTGATTTTAGAAGAAATGCTTTCAGTTTTTCCCCATTTAGTGTCAAGCTGCCTATAGATTTGTTTGATATGTTGAACTATGATTCTTGTATTCCATTTTTATGGGGCGGTATTATGATGGGGCACTGAGATTTGCTACAGACTTTAAGGCTTCTGTTAAGATAAGTGATTTTCACCTTCCAAGATTCAGGGTCCATTGCGGAAGAGGTGGCGGAAAGAATGTAAGAGCCAAAGGAAGGGTAGGACTCCTTACAACGTGCTCCCTCCAGACACAAAATGGCCTGGATATCCATGACCTCACAGTGCCTGACACTACCTACACAAGACCATCATAAGAGGAGGAAAAGATCATGACATCAAAATAAAAGAGAGACTGATTGAGATGGGGAGAATGGAGTTTCAAAGGGGAAAGTTGGGGGAGGGAGGGTACTACCATGGGATATTTTTTTATAATCATGGAAGTTGTTAATAAAAAAAAATTTTGAAAAGAAAAGTGATTTTTATTTCCTTCATTCTGTGTATTTGCTATATTTATGTATTATTTTAATTATTTATTTTAAAGCAGAGAAAGAAGGAATGGGTGTGCCAGGGCCCCCTACCATTGCACACCAGCTGCAGATGCATGTGCCACTGTGTTCATCTGGCTTTGCATGGGTTTTGGGGATTTGAACCTGGTCTGTCAGACTTTGCAAGCAGGTACCTTTAACTGCTGATCCATCTCTCTAGCCCTGCTGTATTCATTGATTGTACTCATTGAGCTATCCTTACATCCCTGGAAAGAAACAAACCTGATCATGGTGTTCTAGTGTTTTTAAAAATTCAGTTTGGCTGGTGGTGGTGGCACATGCCTTTAATCCCAGCACTTGGGAGGCAGAGGTAGGAGGATTGCCAAGAATTTGAGGCCAGCCTGAGACTACATAGTAAATTCCAGGTCAGCCTGGGAAAGAGTGAGACACTATCATGAAAAACTAAAAACTTAAAAAAAAAATCAGTTTGCAGGGCTGGGAAGATGTCTCAGCCATTTAAGGTGTGCGTTCTGTAAGCCTGCTCATCCTAGTTTGATCACTAGCACCCACATAAAGCCAGACACAAAGTGGCACACGCATCTGTAATACTAATGCAATTACTGCAGTGAGAGGCAGAGCCAGGAAAACCCCAAACGATGCTAGAGGCTAGGCTGGCCTTGCCACTGGCAAAACAAGATAGACCCTGTCTCAGAGAAGATGGAGGGAGAGGACTGACCTCTTGGGGTTGTCCTCTGACTTCCACCTGTATGTTGTGTTGTGCATGTACACACACAATAATAGAAATTTTAAAATTAGTTTTCAGGTATTTTATTGAGGATTTTTTTGCATCTGTGTTGATCAATGAATTAGTCTATTGTTTTTGTTATGTCATGTTTTTGTTATGTCATGATATGGTTTTGGTATCAATAATATTGGCTTTGGAAAATGAGTTTGGACATGTTCTTTTCCTTAGTATTTTAAGAAGTTTGAGAAGTAGTGCTTTCTCTAAAGATTTGGTAGAATTCAGCAGTGACTCCATTTTGTCCTGGGATTTTCTTTGTTGAGACTCTGTTACTGCTTCCATATTATTGTTTGCTATTGATCTGTTAGGCTGTTTATATTCTCTTGCTTCAATTTTGGTAGATCATGTGTCTAGATATTCTAGATTTTCCAATTTTTATTGTAACATAGGTTTTCAAAATATTCCCTACTGATCCTCTGGGTTTCATTGGTATTCTTTGTGTAATACCTGCCTTCTTGTCTCTCACTGTTTAATTTGGGTCTTCTCTCTTTTGGTTAGCATAGATGAGGACTTGCCAATCTCATTTCTCTTTTCAAAGAGCCAACTATTTGTTTCTTTGATATCATTGCTTTAGTTAAAGTCCATCTTATTTATTTCTGCCTCATTTTTTTTTCTTCCACTAGTTTGGGTTTGGCATTTTGAAGTGCATCCTTAGATTATTTATTTGAGATATCTTTGATTTTTTTTTTCTTCTAAAGAAACATAAAAGAGGCAGAACAGGTAGAGAGAAGAGAGGAAGGGAGGGAGGGAGAGAGAGAGAAAATGGACACACCAGGACCTCTAGCCACTGCAAACAATCTCCAGAAGCATGTGCCACCTTGTGCATCTGGCTTCCGTGGGACCTTTAGAATTGAACCTGGGTCCTTAGGCATCACAGGCATGCACCCTAACCGCTAAGCCATCTCTCCAGCTCAGTATATCTCTGATTTAAAAATATATATTTTATTTCAGAGAGAGAGAGAGAATGGGCGTGCCAGGGCCTTCAGCCACTGTAAATGAACTCCAGACACATGCACCACCTTGTGCATCTGGCTTACATGGGTCCGGGGGAATTGAACCTGGATCCTTTGGCTTTGCAGGAATGCCTTAACAACTAAGCTATCTCTCCAGCCCTGATTCCCCCCCCCCCCCCAGGTAAGGTTTCACTCTAGTCCAGGCTGACCTGGAATTCACTGTGGAGTCTCAGGGTGGCCTCGAACTCACAGCATTCCTCCTACCTCTGCCTCCCAAGTGCTGGGATTAAAAGCATGTGCCACAACGCCCAGCTCAGCCTTGATTTTTTTTTTTTTTTTTTTTTTGGTTTTGTTTTGTTTGTTTGTTTTTTGTCTTTCCAGGTAAGGTCTCACTCTAGCTCAGGCTGACCTGTAATTCACTATGTAGTCTCATGGTGACCTCGAACTCATGGCAATCCTCCTACCTCTGCCTCCTAAGTGCTGGGATTAAAGACGTGCGCCACCACTCCCGGCTTGCCCTGATTTTTTTTTTTAATGAGAAATATTTTGTTATTTGAGAGAGAGAAGCAGATAGAGAATGGGTGTACCAGGACCTCTAGCCACTACAAACATACTCCAGGTGCATACACCACCTTGTGCACCTGGCTTACATGGGTACTAGGGAATTGAACTTGGGTCCTTTGTCTTCGCCTGCAAGTGCCTTAACTGCTAAGCCATCTCTCCAACCCTCTGATTTTTTTTAAAAAAATATTTTATTTACTTATTTATTTAGTGGAGAGAGACAAAGGGAGAAAGAGAAAAAAATGGGTGTGCCAGGGCCTCTAGCCACTGCATATGAACTCCAGATGCATGTACCACCTTGTCCATCTGGCTTTATCTGGGTACTGGGGAATCAAACTTGGGTTCTTAGGCTTCACAGGCAAGCATCTTAACCACTAAGCCATCTCTCCAGCCCTGGCTTTTCTTCCTTCCTTCCTTCCTTTCTTTCTTTTTCTTTCTTTAAATTCAAACAGCCAATTTATGTCTTAATTGGAATTGGAGAAGTAAAGACCATTTACCTTTAAGGTTTAAAGGCGCACATTAATTTTTCCCTTATTTATCTTAGAGATTCACTGATTTACTGAGTCATTTGTTCATCTCGAGGGAGACTTTTTTGTCCTCTTATGATTATGCCTCTCTCAGTCCTTCTTTAAGTACATGCTGCATGCTGTTTTAGGTCATAAGTGGCTTTAGTTCATGCTTATCATGGACATTCTTTATTTTTCTCAATTTTAAAGATAACTGCTGAATATAGTTATCTTGGTTGGCAATTTCTTTCAGGGTTTGAAATAGATTAGTTCACACTCTCCTAACCTTTAGGGTTTCTGCTGAGAGAGATTTACAGTTACGGTGATAGGTTCATCTTAGTGAGGAACTTAGCACTGCTTTCTTGCAGCTTTTTATACTCTGTTCTGTACTCTTGGCATTGTAGCTGTACTATGACATGGAGTAATGTAGCCATGTGTGCTAGGGATTCTTGGTGCTTCCTGGATTTGAATGTCAGTCCCTCTCTAGATTTAGGAAATTTTCTATTATAATGTCCTCCACCTCCTTCCTCTCCCTTTTTTAAATTTTTTGGGACAAGGTCTTTCTGCTGCCCAGGCTAATCTCAAATGTAGGGTGATTCTCTTGCCTCAGCCTCTCAAGTGTTGGGATTGCAGGCATGTACTACCATGCCCGGCTTTTATTACTTCATCGAGTAGATTTTCTTCCTGTGGCTGTAACCAGAGTCTTGGCTTCCTCTTTTTTTACATATTTTATTTTTATTTGTTTATTTGACAGAGAAAGGTGGGGAGAGAATGAGCACACCAGATGAACTCCAGATGCATGCGCCCCCTTGTGCAGCTGGCTAATGTGGGTCCTGGGGAATTGAACCTAGATCCTTTGGCCTTGCAGGCAACCGCCTTAACCGCTAAGCCATCCCTCCAGCCCCTTGGCTTCCTCTTATATACCAAAAGTTTGTATGTTGGATTCAGTCACATCAGAGATCTTGAAAGTGACAGTAGGATTGCATTTTTCTTGAATTTGCTAAGTACATTCACTTCTCACACTGTCTTATATATTCCCTGCTGTTTTTCTTCTGCCTGCTCTAGTCCGTTGATGATGTGTTCTGTTTAATATTGTTGCAGTCAGCTCCACGCTGCTGGGGTGAACCTCCAAACCAGGAACACTTTATGGGAGGAATGGGATTTTTTGAAGCTTACAGGTCCAGAGGAAGTTCCATAATGGCAAAAAAGAGAAAACCTTTCATCAAAAGCAAGAGCAAAATCCTGCAGCCAAACAGCAGCAATCCCAGGCAGAGCTCTAGCACTCTGCACTCCTTAGGCTGGAATTCAGATCCGCCCCCAGTAACACCTTAGGGCTGGACCTCAGGATCCGCCCTCAATAACACCTCCTCCAGCCAAGCAGCTGCAGATCCTGTTGGGGGAGGGAGGTCATCCATTCAAACTACCACAAATGTCTCCCTTGATTTGTTGAGCTTTCTACTTCCCCCCAAGATTCTATACCTCTGCTGAATGTCTTGCCCAGACCTTAATTGACTTCTTTATATTTCTCATCTGTTTATTTGGATCCTCTTTAGGGTCACTGATCATTTTTTAAAAAATAGATTTTTAAAGTTTTTGTTCAACATTCCAACCATTTCAATATTTTTGGGTCTGGTTATTGAAGAGGCATTAAGTTTTGAAGGAGGAATGTTGCCATGTTTTATCATCTTTTGCTTCTGTGTGAGATGGTGTGGTGGTTAATGTGAATATTTGTTCCTCATAGCCTCAGGGATTTTTGATTAAGGTTAAGCTCCTGACTTAAGTCTCCAGCAGGCTGCTGGAGGTGGTGTCCCTAGGAGCTGATCTTAAGTCCAGCCCTAGTAGGTGCCTAGAGAGCAGTTTTATCTCTGGCTGTTCATGTTTTCTTACTATTTGGCGGTGTCTGCTATGCATTATGGTTGTGATGCAGTTTCTTCCACCATGATGGAACTTCCCCTGGATTCTGTAGGCCTGAAAAATAAACCCTTTCTTCCCATAAGCTGCTTCAGGTGGGCTGTTTGTCCTAGCAATGTGAAAGTAACTGCAATAGATGGGTATCTCTTCTTTCTTTTTTTTTTTTTTTTTTTTTTTTTTTTGAGGTAGGGTTTCACTCTAGCCTGGGATGACCTGGAATTCACTATGTAGCCTCAGGGTGGCTTCAAACTCATTGTGATCCTCCTACCTCTGCCTTCCAGGTACTGGGATTAATGGCATGTGCCACCATGCCAGGCTCTCTTCTGGTTTTTATATGTGATCTTAGTGAGCAACTACCTTGTGAGGTTCAGTCTCCAGTACTGTGCAGAGGAGCATACAAACCTTGGTAACAGCAACAATACCCAAGCAAGGCAAGTGTGTAAATACACTAAAATCAGTTAAGGAGTACTGCATCACCACTAACCATAGAAAAGGAAGGCACAAAAGTAATGTGAAGCTGGGCATGGTGGTGCATGCAGAGTTAGGAGGATCACTGTGAGCTTAAGGCCAGCCTGAGACTACATAGTGAATTCCAGGTCAGCCTGGACTAGAGTGAGACCCTACCTTGAAAAACAAAACAAAAACAAACAAAAAATAGTGTGAAATAAACTATGATGTTGAAAATTAATTAAGGTAAGATTAATAATAAAAGATGAAAAAGAAGAGCAGATACAAGAAAAAAGTGAAGGAAAAAAAGCAGGAGGGCTGGGGAGATGGCTTAGTGCTTGTCACACAAGCACCAGGGCTTGAGACCACTAAGTTCAATTCTCCTGTCAACAACCAGGCATAGCCATGTACATCTTTATCCTCAGTCCCGTGGAGAGTAGACACCAAAGGATTGCTGGGGTTTGTGGGAAACAGAAAGCTCTGTTAGCAGTGAGAGACTTTCTCAAGCAAACACATGAATGAATGACAGAGGAGGACACTGGACAGTCTGTGGCTTACACATGTGTTCATGGGGCATGCTCATCTGCACATACATGTATATACACCACACATACAAACTCCATACTACACATGCAAAAAGGGAAAAAAAGAAAATTTTATTACAAAATAAAGAAAAATATGTAAAAATACTACATGAAATGAAGAAGAAACAGACTGGGGTCGCTTTAGCTGAGACATAGAGCATTTACACTAGCATGCCCAAGGCCCTGAGTTTGACACTCTGTTTAGGTGTCCAAAGTGGGAAAAATCCAAGCTGAGGGGTTTTCCCAGGTATATGCGTCTTAGAGTGGGCGAAGCAGGTTCTGAGTTCTGCATTGGAGGAGAACAGGTCATTGTTTTTAGACCCCACCCAGCTGTAAATCAACCTGCAGGGACTCTGGAAATTAAAGTTTGTCATACCTGGGCTCATAGGTGTCCCCTCCTTTGAGGAGATTTTGTGGGCTGAGCCATCGGTCCCACCAGTCAGGGACCAGAGACCTCTGTCTGCATTATCCATGGTTTTTAGGCTTGCTCCTTGGTTGCAGAAGGCAGGGCCACCAAGTTTTTGGTTTCTCCCCATGTATAAAATTTTTCTTTACACTGTAGTTTTTTAAGTGTGCAAAATCATTGTGGCTGAAATACATACCTTAATAATAACTATTGCTAAAAGACACTAATGATCATATGAGCATTGATAGAACTGCACCAATAGATTTGTTCAGTGCAGGATTGCCACAGATTGTTAATGTAGGACTGCCTATAGTATTAAATGATTATCTTGCCTCCCTATACGACTTTAATTTTATTTTATTTAAAAATTTATTTGGGAGACAGCGAATTGAGGCATAAAGAAGAGAGAGAGAGAAAATGGGCATGCCAGGGTCTCCAGCCACTGCAAATGAGACACATGCCCCATCTTGTGTATGTTTATGTGGGTACTGAGGAATCAACCTCGGGTCCTTAGGCTTTGTAGGCAAGTGCCTTCACTGCTGTGCCATCATCTCTCCGGCCCTGACTTTACCTTTTTAAAAGTCACCAGAATTCTTCTGAGTTTAGCTTACTTGGCTACAAAGCAGAATTGGATAGGAACATTCTTATGACTTTAATAGACAGGGTGCTTTGTCAAATTAACTTAAATTCAAATTCTCTTTGTGTGTGTGTGTGTGTGTGTGTGTGTGTGTGTGTGGTTTTTCAAGGTAGGGTCTCACTCTAGCCCAGGCTGACTTGGAATTTACAGTGTAGTCTCAGGATGTCCTCAAACTCATGGCGATCCTCCTACCTCTGCCTCCTGAGTCCTGGGACTAAAAGTGTGCACCACCACGCCCGGCTTTAAATTCAAATTCTTTTAAGGAATATTTTAGTTTTAAAGGGTCTTGCTGTGTGGTCCTGGCTACCCCAGAACTCATTGTGTAGCCCAGGCTGGCCTAAAACTTGTAGTGATCTTCTTGCATCTACTTCCAGGGTGCTGGGTGCTACCACAACTAGCTTACATTCATATTGTTTATTGGTAAGTGTGATTTTAGACATGTGTCACTATGCCCAGCAAACATCTATCTTCCCTACACTAAAAAAAAATTTAGGGCCATAGAGATATACTTGTTCCAGAGCCTAGGATTAAGGGTTACTAGGTTGAGTACTACAATTGAATTTATTTGCTAATACTGAAACATAATAGGAAGCCTAAATTAGTCTAGGAGAGGCAGTCTTTTACATCAGTTTCTGCATTAAAAGTTTGGTAGTTTTTTTTTAAAAGGGACATTCCCTCCCTCCCTTCCTCCCTCCCTCCCTCCTTTCTTTCTTTCTTTGACAGAGGGAGAGGGAGAGAATGGGCACACCAGGGCCTCCAGCCACTGCAAACGAACTCCAGATGCTAGTGCCTCCTTGTGCATCTGGCTAATGTGGGTCCTGGGGAATCGAACCAAGGTCCTTTGGCTTTGCAGGCAAATACCTTAATGGCTAAGCCATACCTTCAGCCCAAAGTTTGATAGTTTTTTTTAAAAATTATTTATTTATTTATTTATTTATTTATTTATTTATTTACTTGAGAGATACAGAAAAAGGCCGGGGGGGGGGGGGAGATTGAGAGAGAGAATGGGCATGCCAGGGCCTCCAGCCGCTGCAAACGAACTCCAGATGCATGCGCCCCTTGTGCATCTGGCTTACGTAGGTCCTGGAGAACTGAACCTAGGTCCTTTGGCTTTGCAGGCAAGCACCTTAACTGCTAAGCCATCTCTCCAGCCCCCAATAGTTTTTTTTTCTTAAATCTTTTTTAAAAAAAAACTGTTTAATTTTGTTTATTTATTTGAGAGCGACAGACAGAGAGAGAAAGAGACAGAGAGAGAGAGAGAATGGGCACGCCAGGGCCTCCAGTCACTGCAAACGAACTCCAGATGCGTGTGCCCCCTTGTGCATCTGGCTAACGTGGGTCCTGGGGAATTGAGCCTCGAACCGGGGTCCTTAGGCTTCACAGGCAAGCGCTTAACCGCTAAGCCATCTCTCCAGCCCCCCAATAGTTTTTTTAAAATATATTTTTTTTATTTATTTGCAAGGAGAGAGAGAATGGGCGCACCAGGTCCTGTAGCCACTGTAAAGGTATTCCAGATGCATGTACCACTTTTTGCTTTACATGGGTACTGGGGTATTGAACCTGGGTTGTTAGGCTTTGCAAGCAAGTGCCTTAACCATTGAGCCATCTCTCCAGCCCTGATAGTTTTTTTTTAAACAGCTTTATTGGAATGCTAGTCATTAGTGCTGTGTGGTGTTTTCTCAGAGCTGTACATGTATCTCTACCATCAATCTCTGTACTCCTCCCCCTAGCTTATTTTTACATGGGCTCTAGGGATAGAACTCAATTCCTCATGCATGCAAAGCAAGCACTTTTCTATCTACTGTGCTTTCTCCTTAACTAATCCCATGCCATATTTTCTGTATCCACTCATCAGTAGATGGGCATTTGAGTTGGTCACACTTTTGGCTGTTGTTAATATTGCTGCTCTGGTGGAAGATAGCTCAGTTAGTAAAAGCAATTGCCATTGCAGGCATGAAGACCTGAGTTTGAACTCCTAGAACCTAAGTAAATGCCAGGCAAGCATGGCAGCCCACCTGAAGTCACAGCACTTGGGGTGGAGATGGGCTTCCTAGGACAAGCTAGCTAGCTAAACTAACTGAATGTAGACCCTGCCTCAATATAAAAGTGGAGAGCAATTGAGGAAGGCACCCAGTCTCAACCTCAGCCTCCACATACACACACACAAAATGCTTCTGTGAACATTCCTACATACAGCACATTTTTATGTGGACATGTTTTTGCTCTAGTATTATGTATATTATACTAAGTATTACATATGTGTTTGTGTATATGTATATCTGGGTTTCTTATACTTAGGAATGAAAAGGTTGGGCAGTGTGGAAATTCAATGCTCAGAATTTTTTAAAATTTTTATTTATTTATTTATTTGCAAGCAGAAGAGAGAGAGAAGAGAGACAGACAGAGAGAGAGAATAGGCGCTCTAGCCACTGCAAATGAACTTCAGACACATATGCCCCTTGTGCATCTGGCTTACATGGGTCCTGGGTAATCGAACCTGGGTCCTTGGCTTTGCAGGCAAATTCTTTTAACTGCTCAGCCATCTCTCCAGCCCAGAATTTTTAAAAATTATTTTATATTTATTTATTTGCAAGGAGAGTGAGAGAGAAAAGAGAGACAGAATGGGCACATTCTAGTGTCTAGCCACTGCAGACAAACTCCAGAAGTATGTGCCTCTTTGTGCATCTGACTTATATGGAGAATTGAACCTGGGTCCTTGGCCCTTGTAGGCAAGTGCCTTAACCGCTAAGCCATCCCTCCAGCCCACTGTTTAGAATTCCGAGGACCTGCCATTCTGTCTTATACAGTGACTTCCCAGCAGCACTGTATAGAAGCTCCAATTTCTCCAGATCCTCAACACCACATGTTACTATCTGTCTGTAACAATTTATATCCCTCCCAGTGTGGGAAGTATTATCTTGGTTGTGGTTTTGACTTGCATTTCCCTGGTACTTATTGGCCATTTGGGTGTCTTCTCTGGTGGAATGTCATTTGTTGTTTGCAGTGCTAGGATTGAACCTTAGGCCTTAGGCATGTTAGGAAAGCACTCTACCAATAAGTGATGTCTGTACACTTTTTAAAAATAATATTTATTGATTGATTTTTATTTTTTACATATTTTAAAAATATTTTTATTTATTTACAAGGAGACAGAGAGAAGAGAGACAGACAGACAGAATGGGCACATGAGGGCCTGCAGCAACTGCAAACCAGCTCCAGATGCATTTGCCACTTTGTGCATCTGGCTTTACATGGGTACTGGGGAATCGAACTCATGACGTTAGGGTTTGCAGGCAAGTGCCTTAAATGCTAAGCCATCTCTCCAGCCTTTTAAGACTTTTTTTTAAATATTTTATTTATTTATTTGAGAGAGAGGTAGAGAAAGAAAGAAAGAACATGGGTGTGCCAGGACCTTCAGCCACTGCAGGTGAACTCCAGACACATGCACCACCTTGTGCATCTGGCTTTATGTGGGTACTGGGGAACTGAGCCTGGGTCCCTTGTTGTTTTGTTTGTTTTGCTGTAGAGCTCAGGCTGTCCTCAAACTCATGACCCTCCTGCTTCAGTGTCCTGAATACTGAGATTTTAGGTATGGATTACTTATTTGCCCTTTCATTATTTTTTTTCTTCAAATTTTTATTAACAACTTCCATGATTATAAAAAATATTCCATGGTAATACCCTCCCTCCCCCCACATTCCCCTTTGAAACTCAGTTCTTCATCATATCCCCTCCCCATCTCAATCATTCTCTCTTTTATTTTGATGTCATGATCTTTTCCTCCTCTTATGATGGTCTTGTGCAGGTAGTGTCAGGCACTATGAGGTCATGGATATCCAGGCCATTTTATGTCTGGAGGGAGCACGTTGTAAGAAGTCCTACCCTTCCTTTGGCTCTTACATTCTTTCTGCCACCTGTTCCGCATTAGACCCTGAGCCTTGGAAGGTGGGTTCGAGATGTTTCTCAGTACTCCAGTCACTTCTTTCCAGCACTGTGATACCTTCTGAGTCATCCCAAGGTCACTGCCATGTGAAAAGAAGATTCTCTACCAAAAGTGAAAGTAGTATTAATATAAGGGTATGAATATTAAGAGAAGTGCTTATTGGGCAGTTTGATAAGCATAATATATACATTTATCCAGACAGCAGCAGACATTACACCCCTAGGGCTCATGATTACCCAGTTTTAAGTTTTCAGTATCAGGGATGTATTCCTTCCCATGGAGTGGGCCTACAGTCCAATTAGAGGGCAGTTGGTTTCCACCATGACAGATGTCCCACTATTGCACCCGTTGGCTCATTTGGCTTGGCAGACAAAATATAAGGCTTGTAGTGTTCACTGTTGAGTATCTTCATTGGTGATTTCTCTTCTCTCCCATTGAACTGCATGCTGAATGTCTTCTTCCAGCTTTCTCTCAGCTGGTCTACATGGAGGAGGTTATCAGCTCAGTTCCAGGAGGATTTCTCAGTGGCCTTGCAGCCCAAGTATATGGAGTCTTCAGCAATAGGGTCTTACCATCTATTCCTGGTGGGAAACCAATGACCTTGGCAATGGCCTATAATGTTTTGGGGGCATCAGGGACCTCCCTGGCCAACAACTCACTGGAAGGTATCCCATCCCAGGCACTGAAAATTTTCTAGCAATGATCTATAGCTCCTGAGTGTTCCATTGTCCAAAACTGGAGGAATCCATATGATTTATTTATATCCTCTTAGATTTTGATTAGCCCTCCCTCCACCTTTCCTTTACTCAGTCTCTTTCCCCTGACCTCACTTTGGGCCTTTTCACCCCATTAATCTATTCTCCTACTTAGATATATACAGTACCATCCGATTAAGTACCCACCTCCCTTCCTTTCTCTTCCCTTTATATCTCTTTTCTAGTTTACTGGCCTTTGCTACTGAGTTTTCTTCCTACTGAAACACGGAAGTCCAATCATCTGTAGCTAGGATCCACATACGAGAGAGAACATGCCGCGCTTGGCTTTCTGGGCCTGCGTTACCTCACTTAGTATAATCCTTTCCAGATCCATGCATTTTCCTGCAAATTTCATAACTTCATTTTTCTTTACCGCTGAGTAGAACTCCATTGTATAAATATGCCATATCTTCATTATCCACTCATCAGTTTAGGGACATCTAGGTGTTTCCATTTCCCAGCTATTGTGAATTGAGCGGCAATAAACATGGTTGAGCAAGTATTTCTAAGGAAATGAGATGAGTCCTTAGGATATATATGCCTAGGAGTGCTATAGCTGGGTCATATGGTAGATCTATTTTTAGCTGTCTTAGGAACCTCCACACTGATTTCCATAATGGCTAGACCAGATTGCATTCCCACCAACGGTGTAGAAGGGTTCCTCTTTTTCCACATCCTCCCCAGCTTTTATGGTCATTTGTTTTCATGATGGTAGCCAATCTGACAGGAATGAGATGAAATCTCAATGTAGTTTTAATCTGCATTTCCCTGATGGCTAGGGATATAGAACATTTTTTTAGATGCTTATATGCCATCTTTATTTCTTCTTTTGAGAACTCTCTATTTAGTTCCATAGCCCATTTTTTAATTGGCTTGTTTGATTTCTTATTATTTAATTTTTTGAGTTAATATCCTAGATATTAATCCTCGATCAGATGTGTAGCTGGACAAGATTTTTTCCCATTCTGTGGGTTGCCTCTTTGCTTTATTCACCGTGTCCTTTGCAGTGCAAAATCTTTGTAATTTCATGAAGTCCCAGTGGTTAATCTGTGGTTTTATTGCCTGAGCAATTGGGGTTATATTCAGAAAGTCTTTGCCAAGACCAATATGTTGAAGGGTTTCCCCTACTTTTTCCTCCAGCAATTTCAGAGTTTCAGGTCTGATGTTAAGGTCTTTAATCCATTTGGACTTAATTCTTGTGCTTGTGCATGGAGAGAGAGAAGAATCTATTTTTATCCTTCTTCAGATACATATCCAGTTTTCCCAGCACCATTTGCTGAAGAGGCTGTCTTTTCTCCAGTGAGTGTTTTTGCCATTTTTATCGAATATCAGGTGGCTGTAGCTACCCAGACTTACATCTGGGTCCTCTGTTCTGTTCCATTGATCTACATGTCTGCTTTTGTGCCAACACCATGCTGTTTTTGTTACTATGGCTCTGTAGTATAGGTTAAAATCAGGTATGGTGATATCACCAGCCGTATTTTTATTGATCAGTATTGTTTTGGTATTCGAGGTTTTTTGTGATTCCAAATGAATTTTTGGATTGTTTTTCTGTTTCCGTGAAGAATGTCATTGTAATTTTGATGGGGATTGCATTAATTGTGTAGACAGCTTTTGGTAAGATTGCCATTTTCACAATATTGATTCTTCCAATCCAGGAATAAGGGATGTTTTTCCATTTCCTAGTGTCTTCTGAAATTTCTCGCTTGAGTGTTTTATAGTTTTCACTGTAGAGATTCTTTACTTCCTTGGTTAGGTTTATTACAAGGTACTTTATTTTCTTTGATGCAATTGTGAATGGGAGTGATTCTCTGATTTCATTCTGTGTGTGTGTGTTGTTAGCATATAGGAAGGCTACTGATTTCTGTGTATTTATTTTGTATCCTGCTACATGGCTATAGGTGTTTATCAGCTCTAACAGTTTGCTGGTAGAGTCTTTAGGGTCCTTTATATATAGAATCATGTCACCTGCAAATAATGATAACTTGATCTCTTCCTTTCCAATTTGTATCCCTTTTATGTGTGTCTCTTGCCTTATTGCTATGGCGAAGACTTCCAGTACTATATTAAATAAAAGTGGGGACAGTAGACACCCTTGTCTTGTTCCTGATTTTAGTGGAAAAGCTTCCAGTTTTTCCCCATTTAGTAATATGTTGGCTGTAGGCTTGTCGTAAATAGCCTTTATTATGTTGAGATATGTTCCTTCTATGCTCAGTCTCTGTAGGACTTTTATCATGAAGGGAAGTTGGATTTTGTCAAACGCTTTCTTTGAGTCTAATGAGATGATCATGTGATTTTTGTCCTTCAGTCCATTTATATAAACTATTACATTTATCAATTTGCGTATGTTGAACCATCCCTGCATCTCTGGGATAAAGCCTACTTGGTCAGGGTGAATGATCTTTCTGATATATTCTTGTATTCTGTTTGCCAATATTTTGTTGAGAATTTTTGCATCTATGTTTATGAGGGAGATTGGTCTGTAATTTTCTTTTTGTGTTCTATCTTTGCCTGGTTTTGGTGTCAGGGTGATGCTGGCTTCGTAGAAAGAGTTTGTGGGATTCCTTCTTTTTCTATTTTATGGAAAAGCTTAAGAAGAGTGGTGTTAGTTCTTCCCTGAAGGTCTGGTAAAATCCACCAGTGAATCCATCTGTGCCTGGACTTTTTTGTTGTTGTTGTTATTTTTTATTTATTTATTTGAGACCTACAGACAGAGAGAGAAAGAGGCAGAGAGAGAGAGAGAGAATGGGTGCGCCAGGGCCTCCAGCCACTGCAAATGAATTTCAGATGCGTGCGCCCCCCCCCCCTTGTGCATCTGGCTAACATAGGTCCTGGGGAATCGAACCTGGGTTCTTTGGTTTTGCAGGCAAATGCTTTAACTGCTAAGCCATCCCTCCAGACCCCTTTTATTACTTTAAGGATAAAAACAAACTTGGGTTGTCCAGTTCTTGTCACATTTGGATTCCGTCCCCACACACATACACCAACAGGCAATCAGTTCTGCAGTGGATTCTCCAGGATACCCTGTTGGGTGACCTCTAATTCAATTCAGGCCTGACACTTAGGAGACTGTCACATGCCATAGATCAGGAGCTGACTCCCACAGAAAAACCCTCACTTTAGTCAGAAACTCCCTATCACTTTATCTGTGCTTCAGACAACAAAATGTAAATTAGATCCTGTGACCTTTGTGGGTTTTGTTAGTTTCCTAGAGCAGTCCATAGAACTGTGGGAACTTCATATTTACTGACTTACAAATAAAAAAAAAGTCAGTAAAGGATATAGATAAACAACAAGAAAGAAGCAGCACAGTATGAGCTGTGGGAGAAGGGAGTAGCTTCCAGACTTTCTGAGCTCCTCTTCTTAGAACTCAGTCCTTTTCGTTTTGTATGAGGCATAGTTAGGTAGGTAGGGTTGATTAAATCATTCCTGATCTTTCAGCAGAGCAGCACCTCAGAAGCTGTCAGCCATCAGTCATCTTACCAGCATAAAAAGATGCTCTTGGTTTATTTGGTTTGCTTTGCGTGTGACATTTTGAGACTGAGTCTACCTCTAGCCCAGGCTGCTCTCAGACTCTTGGGAATCCTCCTGCCTTAGCCTGCTGAGTGCTGGGATTACAGATATGAGCCACTTTGCCCAGCTAAGAACAGTACTCATCACTCAAGATCTTGCAAGTGTCTTAGGAGCTGTGTGTCAGGAATGAGCAGAAAAATAAGTACATACATTACAGTGTAATTCTTCATGTATTCTAGATGTGAGTCCCTTGTCACTTAGATGACTTGGAAAAACATTGTATGGAGCCGGGCATGGTGGCACACGTCTTTAATCCCAGCACTCGGGAGGCAGAGGGTAGGAGGATCACTGTGAGTTCGAGGACACCCTGAGACTCCGTAGTGAATTCCAGGTCACCCTGGACTAGAGTGAAACTCTACCTCCAAAAACCAGAAAGAAAAAAAAAAAAAAAACTATGGGTTGTCCCTTTGTTTTCTTTTTTTTTTTTTTTTTTTTTTTTTTGGTTTTTTTTTTTGAGGTAGGGTCTCACTCTAGCCCAGGCTGACCTGGAATTCACTATGGAGTCTCAGGGTGGCCTTGAACTCACAGCGATCCTCCTACCTCTGCCTCCCGAGTGCTGGGATTAAAGGCGTGCGCCACCACGCCCAGCTCCCTTTGTTTTCTTGTTGGTGTTCTTTGAAGCTTAAAAATTCTTAATTTACCAGTATCCAGTTGATTTGGTGAGGGCATGCTTTTGCTGTTATATTTAAGAAAGTTTTTTTCCTGAAAGAAAATCATGAAGGATGTACTACTGTCTTTAAAGATGTGGTGGTCTGAATCCTGTAAAGGTCCTGACTGCTAGAGTCTGTGAATGGTCCCTTGTCTAGGAATTCTTTGTAGATGCACTTAGGTGAGGATTTTGAGATGAGATCATTCTGGTTTAGGGTAGACCCTAAGTTCAAGTGGTGACTGGCCTCAGAAAACAGAAAAGAAAACCAGGATTCTTAGACAGTAGGTGAGATACCTTGTGAAAGTGGATGCAGAATTTGGCATCATGCTGTTCTAAGCCAGAATGCCTAGAGCCACCAGCAACTGGAAAAGGTAAGGAGGGATTGTCCCGTACAATCTTCAGGGCACCTTGGTTTGTGACTCCCAAGCTCTATGAGAGAAGAAATTTCCTGTATTTTAAGACACTGGTTTGTCTCATGGTAAACACAAGAAACTAATACAGTGATTTTAGTAATTTAGATCTGTGATCCATGTTGAGTCTTGTATATGTTATGCAATAGAAGTTAAATTTCTTTTTTTTTTTTTTTTTTTCCGAGGTAGGGTCTCACTCTAGCCCAGGCTGACCTGGAATTCACTATGTAGTCTCTGGGTGGCCTCGAATTCACAGTGATCCTCCTACCTCTGCCTCCCCAGTGCTGGGATTAAAGGCGTGTGCTACCACACCCGGCATAAATTTCTATTTTTAAAAAATATTTTTATTTATTTATTTGCAAGCAGAGAGAGAGAGAGAGAATGGATGTGCCAGGGCCTCTAACCACTGCAAGTGAACTCTAGATACATGCGCCACTTTGTGCATCTGGCTTTACATGGGAATGGGGGAATCAAACCTGGGTCATTAGGCTTTGTAGGCAAGGACCTTAACAGCTGAGCCCCCAATTTTCTTCTTCTTTTACATGCATATGTTTAGTTGTCCCTGTACCATTTGTGGAAAACGCTGTTCTTCTACCATTGAATTATCTTGGCAACCTTATCACATATTAGTTGACTCTAAATAAGAGAATTTAACTGTCTTCCATTGGTCTGTGGTCTGTCCATGTGCCAGTATTTTACTGTCTTTTGTAAGTTTACTTCTCATCCTTGATTTTCAAGGTTTTGACTTTTACAGGTCACTTATAGTCTCATAGTCATTTTTGAATTGTCGATTTCTGCCAAAAAAAAGAATTGGAAATTTGATAAGTGTTGTAATTAATGTGTAGTTCAGTTTTGGGAATATTGCCACATAGTGGCTACATAGTTCCAGACCAACCAGTACTGGGTACATTGCTCCTTAGCAAGACACCTCCCCCCTTTTTGACAGTACATTCAGTTTATTCACATTCACAGAACATACTGGGCAACCCTGCAGCCACGGAGAGATCCACTGTGGACAGGTACTCCAAAGACTCAAGCAGATCCAGAGTTGAGATGGAGGAAAATTTGAGTGTCGTCCCTAAAACCTACCACCATGTCTGACTCCTCTTCACCCAAGTCCAGGCCCCCACTCTGCCTCACCAATCCCATAAATCAATAAATATCAAAAACATCTTCATTATAGCAGGGAGCCCAGCTTGAATCCTTGCATAAGTTAAAAAGTAAATATTATATACAGCCCTCCCTCAGCTAGGAGGATACTCATAAATACATATAAATATTTATTAAGAGCAAATGAACGCCACTGTCCTCTTCCGCTGGACCACCCAGGCTCATCGCAGACTTGGGCTTGCTCCCAGTGGCGTTCAGCTTCTCCGCGGTAGTGTCGTGAGTTCAAGTCCCCTCGGAGGTCCCAGTTCTGGGATCGTGTATCAGATACGCTCAGTGTTGCTTGAGTTTCTTCAGACTCTGTTTTCTGGAGAGTGTGGAGGCAGCATGGTTAGAAGGCAGCCGGGTTTTGCATTCCTTGATGTGATGGATAGTAAACCATATCTTCCCTAAGTTGATTTTGTCAGACATATGGTGCAGCAACAAGAACAGTTACTGATATAGTCTCCTTTCTTCCCCAGCTTTTACCTGTCTATGGCTTATTCCATCTGTTACCTGTCACTAGGCTGGCTGCAGGTGAACAATGGCCTCAGAATGTTTTTAACCTTTACAGCTAGGGCAGGCTGCTTAATTCTAGGACTCTCCAAAGGCTAGTGGGACCAAGATGAGCCCCATACCAGTTCTTTAGGACTACACTTACATACACACATACACTTCAAAACAGGTAGCTACCATTCTTTTTGTTTGTTTGTTTGTTTGTTTGTTTGTTTGAGGTAGGGTCTCACTCTAGTCCAGGCTGACCTGGAATTCACTATGCAATCTCAAACTGGCTTAAAACAGTGATCCTCCTACCCCAGCCTCCTGAGTGCTGGGATTAAAGGCGTGCACTACTGTGCCGGACGTAACTACCATTCTTTCAGAATAAGGTCCACATTGGTCTCTAGTACCAATAACCACACCAGTGTGGGCTGCTATTATAGTGACTGTGTAAGTTGAAGGTGGAAAGTAGATAAGTTAAACCTCAACAGCTTCTTTTTTTGATTGTGTTCTTGTATCATCACATTCTGTCATGTTTTTTTCTTGTAAATTAGTAGCTATAGAGATTTGATTGGTTTGAACTTTTTTTTGCTTTTTTGTCCTTATTTCTTTTTGAATTGAGGGTTTTAATGCATAAACATTCTATAATTTAATCACATTCCCTTTCTTTTGTTCTCTTATTCCACTGAGTCCCCTTCTTTCCAAGTAGTTCTTCAGGTTTTTTTTTTTTTAGCATTTTATTTATTTATTTTTTGAGAAGGAGGAAGGGAGAAAGAGAGAGAGGAAGAGGCAGGTATATATAGAGAGAATGGGTGTGTCAGGGCCTCCAGCTACTGCAGATGGACTCCAGATGCATGTGCCTCCTTGTGCATCTGGTTTACATGGATACTGGGGAACTGAACCTGAGTCCTTACGCTTCACGGCAAGTACCTTAACTGCTAAGTCATCTTTCCAGCCTCTCTTCTTCAGTTTTTAAAAATTTTTAAATTTATTTATTGGTAAGGAGAAGGTGGGAGGGAAGAAGAGAGAGAGAATGAGAATGAATGGGCATGCCAGAGTCTCTTGCTGCTGCAAAGGAACTCCAGATGCATGCAGCACTTTGTGTATCTGACTTCGTGTGGGTATAAGGCATCAACCCAGGCCATCACGCTTTATAAACAAGTACCTTAACCATTGAGCCATCTCTCCAGCTCTCTTGTTCTGTTTTGATGTCTCATTTTTTTAAAAAAGTATTTATTTACCGACACAGAGAGAAAGAGAATGGGCGTGCCAGGGCCTCCAGCCACTGCAAATGAACACCAGATGCATGTGCCACTTTGTGTACCTGGCTTTCTGTGGGTACTGCGGAATCAGGCCTTCAGGCATTATAAGCAAGCACCTTAACTGCTGTGCCATCTCTTCAGCCCAGATGATGTCTCTCTCTTTTTTGTTATTTTAAATTTATTTTTATTCTTACTTACTTATTTAGTTGAGAGAGCCAGTAAACGAGAATGGGCATACCAGGGCATACCACTGCAAACCAACTCCAGACGCATGTGCCACAGTGTTCCCTGAGCCTTGGGGGAGTCTCGTTTAGTGCTGAGTTCTCAACTGCCTCTTGTTTTCAGCACTTTAATGAGTTTTTAGTCTCCTCAGTATCTACTACCCCCTCTATAGAGAAGCTGCTCTGGCTAACAATGAGAGCAGCACTAATTTTCTTTCCACCATCACCTCTGAAATGTTCCCTGGGCCCTGGCCAGTGTCATAAGGATGTCTTGTCTGGTGCTAGGCACTGGGCTGTCTGTTCTGCTTACCTTGGTGAGTCATGGGTGGGATTCACCTCTGTCTGCATAAGGAAGCTTCTCTAACCAGAAGTGATAGCAGCCCTAATCTGTGGACATAAACATTGCCATTCATAGAGCAATTTGGTGGGCACAGTATATCCATTTAGCCAAAGAACAATAGAAGTGTCTCTGCCATCACCTATTCCCTTCCAAGCCAAAGGCTTTTGACTTGGTTATTAGTACCAGTCATGGGTTCCCGTCCCTGTGGGCTTCAAATCCAATTAGGGAACAGTTGGGTACCCCTATAACTGACCTGTTACTATGCATCAAATGGCACGCTTTGCTTGGCTGGCCTGTTGTGTAGAGTTGCAGAAATAAAAAGAGCATTAAAATCTCTTTTTCAACCTCTATCCACATTATTTCCAAGAATAATGGGGATATTTTTTCTTTATTACAATAGCCAACCAGTAGTATTTGTATACACTTAAGAAATTTTACAATGCTATAAACATATATATGTTACTCACGTTTTCAAAATGGGCAGTCCATACACTCTGGAACTATTGTTGAAAAAATTATTCTTCCTTTGTTGATCAGCCGTTTTCCACTTTTGTCGAAAATCAGTTGACTTTATTTGTGTGGATCTATTTCTAGACTTTTCCATCCCATTCTGTCAGGGTTACATCTCTATTCTCCCAGTTTCACACTGCCGTGATTACTATAACTTTCTAGTAACACATATTTTCTAACTTTATCCTTAATTGTATAAAAAAATTATGAGCCGGGTGTGGTGGCACATGCCTTTAGTCCCAGCACTCAGGAGTCAGAGATAGGAGGATCACTGGGAGTTTGAGGCCAGCCTGGGACTATAGAGTGAATTCCAGATCACCCTGGTCTAGAGTGAGACCTTGCTTCATAAAATCAAAAACAAACAAACAAAAATTACGTGTGGTACACATGTATATGTGGGCCACGTGTATGCCATGTGTAGTCATCAGAGGACAATCTTGGAGTGTATCAGTCCTCAAGTTCCACTTGTCTGAGGCAAAGTCTCTTGTTGCTGTTGCAAATGCCAGAATAACTGGCCTGCAAGCTTCAGGATTCTTCTGAATCTGCCTCCCATTATGGTAGGTACCTTGGGATTACAGACATGTAAAATACCTTGCATATGGCTTTACATGGTTTCTGGGGATCTGAGCTCTCCCGCCATCAGGAGTACACAGCAAGTGTTTTTAACCATTGAGCTGTTCCAACCTTACTCCTTTAAAAATTGGTTTATCTTTAATTTCTTCTAACATTCCCTATGAATTTTTGAATTAGCTGCATTGATTTCTCTCCCTCTAAAAAGCCCCCTGTGAATGCATTTCCTCTATAGTTTTTTGTTTATTTATTTATTTATTTGGCAGAGAAAGAGGGAGAGAGAGACAGACAGACAGAATGGGCATACCAGGGCCTCCAGCCACTGCAAATGAACTACAGACGTGTGCGTTCCCTTGTGCATCTGCCTAATGTGGGTCCTGGGGACTCGAACCTGGGTCCTTTGGCTTTTCAGGCAAATGCCTTAACCACTAAGCCATCCCTCCAGCCCATCTTCTATACTTTACCTGAGGAAAATGTGACATTTTAAGAATGTCTTTCCAACCATGAGTGTACTATTGCTATTTATTAATATTTATTAATTAATATTATTAATTCATTTTTTCACCAACATCTCATTGCCTGCATGCCTGCTAGCCTGCCTGCCTGCCTGCCTTCCTTTTACTTCTCCCTCTACTCCCTCCTCTTTTTTACTCCCTCCAACCTTCCCTTCCTTCACCTCTCCCTCCCTCTCTTTTCTTCCCTCATTCCTTTCCCCCTCTCTCCCTCCCCTCCCCTCCCCTTCCTTTTTGTCTCATAGTACGAGATATCACAGTACTAGATACCAAGTCCAGTGTCTTTATGCTACCCAAGTGCATGTACCTGATTTCAAGGTTTGTTACTATAAATATTATTATTTTTAAAAAGGATTATTTTGCATATGTGCATGCAGGGGTTGGGTAGGTTGTATCTGCACATGTGTCTGAATCCATGTGCAGGCCAGAGGACAACCTGGGGTGTTATCCTCAAGTACACTATCTCTTTTGGTCTGGAGGTCACTAATTAGACTACACTTGCTGGTCAGTGAGCCCCAGGGATCTATTTCTACCTCCTCAGCACTAGGATTACATCTCACATCACCACATCTGGCATTTTGTGCATACACACAACACATACAAGTGTGTTTTGTGTAGTATGTGCAGTGTATGCATTCATGATGTGTTTGCCGCATGCAGGCAAGTGTGTGTGTGGAGGCCAGAGGGGATTTTTCAGGCATTCTCTATTCACACATCGGTGTGTTTCCTTGAGACAGAATTTCTCATTGAACCCCAATCTGCCATTTTTAGTGAAATTGGCTGACTGAGCCCCAGAAATTCTGTTGTGTCAGTTCCTGTGGGACTGAGATTATAGGGGTGTGTGTGTCTGTGTCTCCACACCCAACTGTTTATGTGGCTGCTTAAGCATATACCAGACCCTCTCAGTCCATCACGCTTTCCCAGCAAGCCTTGTTACCTGCTGAGCCATTCATTGTCCCAGCCTTTTGCTTGGCATTTACATCGGTATTGGGGATCAAACTCAGGCCTTCATGCATGCTTTCAAGGCAAACACTTTGCTGACAGAGCTATTTCTACCTCTCAAAGTGTTTCATTTCTGCTTACTCATTGTAGCATGTTAATATAACAGGGTATGGCTTTGTTAAACTTACTTAGTTCTTGAAATTTTTTAGTACATACAGTAGAATTTTTACAAAAACAAATGTGTCTGCTAATAAAGACATTTTATGTTTTCTTTTCCAAATGTGTGTCTTTATTTCTCCTTACGGTAATGTTAGTTCTTCTAGTTGACCAAGGAATGGTGACAACACCTACCACATTTCCTATCTTGGGCCAAAATCAACCAATAACTTCCCTGTTACTTGTATATTTCTCTTAATATATATAATTCTCAGCATAGAGTTCACTTAACAAAAGACATTGTATTTAATTTTATTTGCCATGCTGCTCACCAATTTCTTTGCTATTGTTGATTGAGGTAGCCTTTTCCAGATAAACCAAAATGTATGTATAACTTTTTGATACAGATATATGTGCCTGCAATCTTCCATGAAAGCCCTTATTTTACTGCTTTATAGTTTGCTTTACTCCTTAATGATACCTTCCCTCTGGGGAATTGTTGTGGTCACTTAGTATTAAGTTGGACTTAATATAATATTATTATAGTATATAAAATTGCTGATGATTGTTTATAACCTGTGCAGTTTTTCTTCTAGATGGGACAGAAACAGTAACAACCAAAAATAGAGGAAAAATAACCACATTTCTGTTGTGACAAGATATAATGACCAGTATTTAATATTCATCCATTAGAAAATGTTCAGCACTGTTCTATGTTAAGTAGAATTATGGAGCTGTAATGTATTGATATGATTGAGGTACAGTCCCTGGTCTTGAAGGAGATGCTTTCTCTGAGGAAATCTGGGCCTTGGCTTCTTGACAGTGTTTTGATGTGTTTAACCCCATGATTAACCTACCAATGCGTAGAGGTTTAATCTCAGGTAGAGACCACTTGTGATCCCAGCTTCATGATTCTTGTTGTCTTAGACTGTAAAGCATTTGGCATTAACTTTGCAAGTGAAGTACTGAGAGGCGAAGTATATCTTACTGTGTGACCATTTTGTGTGAGAAGATGCTCTGTATAGACTTTTTTTTTTAGGTGTTTGATATAACATTTCAGTCACTTTGGATTGAATAAACAGTTGTTAGTAAAGGGCACCAATTTTTAAAAGTTTGAATTACATTGATGTTTTCAACAAAGAGAAAGATATTAAAACAATCCTTTAAAAAGAAAAAAAAGAACGAGAAAACAAAATAACTTTGTGGCATATCCTTACTCTGATTTCTGAGGAGGTGTAGTTTTTCACTGTAAATGACAACTGAGAGGAAGCTGTAGTTTTTGGTCATTAGGCTCTCAAGCAGATCCTTTACTATATGACAAATTCTGGGTAAGAAAAAATGTGAGAAATTTTGTATAAACTTTGTTAATCCAGAAAAATCTTCTCTAGTTTATTGCTATAATCCTTACACTTAGCATATAAGTAGTTATTAACAATTGTTGAGTGAGTGTTTGTGGGGATAGGTTGCTAGACTACTTGGATTTGGTTAGAGTAAGAAAACATAATTTTTATATAAGATATATAAATTTTAGTGTGAGAGTTGTTGCAATTACGTGTTGTTTAATAAGCATCAAAAGAGTTGCATACTTTTTGTGAAGCTGTAATAGAAGGCTGTTGAATCACACCCCCCCCCCCTTAGGCCGAAGATTGTATTTAGCACTGAGTGAGAGTGGTGGAATCCAAAGTGCAAGGAAAATGGTCTTGGAAAATTCAGTAAGGTGGTTTTAAGGCTTCTTGAGGAGGGAAGCAGAGATCTTACTCTGAGGGAGGGGCCATACATGAGGGGGAAGTTGAGGAGTACCTTGATTTAAGCCTCCATGATCGGGTTAGCCAGACCCATTTGTTAAACTTCTTAGGGGAAATGATGCTTGGAATGTCATATACACTCAGGACCACAGAAGAGAGGGATAACTGCATAAGAATGTATTTTGGGGGGTGGGGGGCTTGGGAGGCCTTCTGGGGTGATGGGCTAACATGTTCATATTTACTCGTATCTACTTCTTGCTGGATTGGGGTGTTAAGAGATCAGGAGGCCTACCCATTTTGGGGGTGTCTGAATCAGAGGCTAGTATCGGTACTCCTACATCAGAAGGATGAGGATTTTGTCTGCATGGGTTCCTTTGTCATGCTGAATGGACAGTGGCCTGGGAGAATTGAGTGAGTAGATGGACTCAAGGTACCTAAGAATATATGAAACCAAAATTATCTTTAGGGGAATGACAACAAGTTTGAGCCAGGAGACCCAGAAGGAAGTTTGAAGCCATTTGGAGTTGGATCTATTGAATTCAGGAAGAAATGAGTTGTATAAATCACATGGGCAAGTTAAGGACAGAACTGGCATTGTTAAAGAAGTGTCCATACTCATGATGTTGGAAGACATTGGAAGACAGAGAAGGGCTCAGATGAGATGAATTCTGCCATACAAAAGAATGATCTTACCCCAGGGGAAGTATGTTCTCATGCATAGATCTAGCCTAGAAAGGAGTATGTCTGGAAGGACCACAACCTAGAACAGGGTCATGCCAGGTTGCCACACAGATTTAAAGTCAGATGGAGGAAGATAATAGGCGGTCTACCTTTTTTTTTTTTTTTTTTTTTTTTTGATTTTTAGAGGTCGGGTCTCACTTTAGCTCAGGCTAACCTATAATTCACTATGTAGTCTCAAACTCACGGTGATCCTCCTACCTCTGCCTCTGGGATTAAAGGCATGCATCACCACACCCGGCTTAAACTGGCTACTTTTTAAAAGGCTAGAATAGCCCAGGATAATTTTGTCTGTGAACAGTAATGTTTTAGCTCTCTACAACTGCAGGTGGGACTTCTTCTGAGAGTCTCAATTTGTCAGTCTCTGTTGGCCCAGCATCACATTTGGGCATTTGGCAAATAATGCCTTTCCACCTGCTTTTTTTTTTTTTAATAATTTTTTTTCCCCCTGGTAGGGTCTCACTCTAGCCCAGACTGACCTGGAATTCAATATGTAGTCTCAGGGTGTCCTCAGACTCACAGCAGTCGTCCTCTCCCTGCCTCCCAAGTGCTGGGATTAAAGTTTTGTGCCACCACGCCTGGCCCTTTTTAGTTTATTTTATTTTATTTTGTTATTTGAGAGAGAGAATATGAGCATGCCAGGGCCTCTAGCCGCTGCTGCCTTGTACATCTGGCTTTATGTGGGTACTGGGGAATCAAACCCTGGTCCTTAGGCTTTTTAGGCAAGTGCCTTAACCGCTGAGCCATCTCTCTAGCTTCCTTTCCATCTGCTTTGAGGCAAGGTCTCATAGTGCTCACTGTTGCTTTTGCTTGTCTTGAGCATCTGACAGATCTGCCTGCCTGCCACAGTGCCTGGCTTTTTTACATGAGTGCTGAAGTTCCAAACTCTAGTACTCTTGTTTGTGTTTATCCAGTGTTTTATCCAATGAACCATCTTCCCAACTTGAGTTAATGTTTTAAATACATTGTAAAAATGTTTTTAGCAGTTCAGCATCATCTTAAAACATACCCATGTAGATGTGCACATTTTAAAATCAGAGCACTTGATGAGCCATGGGTTTTGTCATGTGGTGGTTGGACATACAGACAGAAAGACAATTACATGAAAATAACAAAAAAAATATATTAACAAGTCTTAGAAAAGTGACACAACAAAGAGCATGTAACACCGTTATAGGAAAAAGATGTGTGTGTTAAATAATTCAGCTGAGGAGAAGGTGTGAGAAAGAGGAAGTTGAGACATGGCCAGTCTCTGGTCCTCAGTGGAAAGCTCAGCTTATACTTTAGTCAGGGAAGATGTGCTTCTTTTACAGTTATACCTGTGCAGAAGAAAGGCAGACAGAGGAGCCGTGGAGGGTTAGATGGGGAAGAAGCCTGTGGATGAAGGTTTTTTGAGAAGCCATCTAAAACTCTACAGATTGTAGATTCGCTTTTCAAATTATGTCCCAAAGATGAGTTAAGGGGTAAGCTCTGAGAGATGAGAGGACTCATGGAGTGAAACCCTGTTTGGAAATCTCAAAGGAGATTTTCACAGACTGAATTTGGCCACAACTCAGTTGTGAGGGAGGGAAACTCACCCTTTTGGGAAAAGGTGAATCTGGTGAAAATTGCACATAAGTCAGTCAGCCTCACATTCTGCTTATTCCTCTCTGGGAAACATAGAAATATTGTTACCTGACCAGTGCCATGGACAGAGCAGCTGGGAGGAGAAAAGTGGGTGCAGGCGCACCATTTGTGTTGATGGAGACTTTGAAGACTGGAAAAATGAGTTGTCAAGGAAGCAACCAAGTCGGGGAGAGGCCCAGATGATGTGATGCACGAAGAATAATGTCCCACTAGTTGCTTTATTTTTATTTTTTAAATAGGATCATGTTTAGTTTGGTTTGAAGATAGGGTTCACTGTGTAGCTGTGGCTGCCCTTGAAGCGTGGCTCAGGATAGCCTCAAATTTATACAAAGGCTCCTTGAGTGTTAGAATTACAGACTGTGCCACTATGCCTGGTCACTCTGATATCTCCTGACATACTTAGTTTGTTCATTATTTTGATAAGGAGGGGTAACTATTTTAATGTTTTGAACCGTACCTTTCTTCCACCAGAGTAGGATAGGATTATTTCTGGCTTGCAGTTTGGAAAGGCTTATTAGGACATTAGCAAGTAGTTACTATGAAAAGATAGGTTTTGTGTTGTTGTTTTTTTTTTTTTTTTAAAAAAAGCTCATGATTCTCCCAGACTAATATGAAATGATGTTGGTAGCATTTTTGCACATAATTTACTTCGGACATTTGTTCTTTTTAAAAAAGAAAACATTTTTAAATGATTTATTTGCCAGCAGAGAGATATGGGGGGGGGGCACCAGAGAGCACACACCAGGACCTCTAGCCACTGCAAACGAACTCCAGATGCATGTGTCACTTTGTTCATCTGGCTTTACATGGGGTACTGAGGAATCAAACCCCGGTTGTTAGGCTTTGCTGGCAAGCACCTTAACCTTAACTTAAGCCATCTCTCCAACTCACATTTGTTCTTTTCATGTCATTGTACCTGAGAATTATGGCTTTAATAGTTTTTAGACCTAATGTTACCTTATTTTAATTAATTTATTTGCAAGCAGAGAGAGAGAGAGGTAAAAGAGGAAGTGAGCGATGGGGGAGGGAGGGATTATATGTACACCAGGGCCTCTTGCTGCTTCAGACGAACTCCAGATGCATACACTACTTTGTGCATATGGCTTTACATGGGTACTGGGGAATGAAACCCAGGTTATTAGGTTTTGCAAACAAGCTCCTTTGACTGCTTTAGCCCTAGACCTAATTTTAATTAATAGAAAAAGCTGTTTCACTAAAATTAACTGGTGTAATTTTATTTTTACTCTGCAGTAATTGTTACATAAGAACATAAGATATTCTTAGAAAAGTTACTAACCTAAAGAATAAAAGATACAAGAAACTAAAAAAAAGCAGGTCAGCCTGGGCTAGAGTGAGACCCTGCCTCAAAAAACCAAAAAAAAAAAAAAAAAAGTCCTCTTGGGCTAGGAAGATGGCTAAGTGGATAAAGTCTTGCTGCCAAACTCTGAACATCCAAGTTTGGAACCCCAGACCCTATGTCATGGTAGGCAGACTTCTATAATCTCAGTACACAGTGAGAAGGGAGGGCAGAAACTAGAGAATTTACCAGAAGCTCCCACATGGAGTTTTGAACAAATGAGGTAGAAGACAAGAACCAACCTGAAAGTTGGCCTCTGACTGCCACATAAATACTGTGACACATATGTGCACACCCCCTCCAAAATAAACGCCCATTTTTCTTTTTTAAAGGACATGGTTAATGGCCAAGCTGTTTAATGGGGTGAGATGGGAGAAGCAGCTATTAATGAAGATACGATCCCAGTATTTTAGAAGTATATATGTAGAAAATATCTATATCAGCATTTATCTGTGGGAGAGATTACAGTGATTTCTTAAATGTTATATATTTGAAATGAATATGTTTCATGTATCTGAAGATTATATTGACTTCATGCTTCTTAGGCAGTTTATTAGACTAAGATATCCCATATATATAAGCATATAATTGTTAAGCAGTTGCACATGTTAAATAGATTTCAACAGGGCTTTTATATGTTTTTAAGATTGAGGAGGACAACTTGTTGTTAGGAAGTCTAAAAAACAAGCCCCAGTTTTTGGGTATCTTCCAGGAATCCAATAAGGATCAGTTTATATATAAAGATAGCCTTTAAAAATGTGTCTTCCTGGGCTGGGTATGTGGTGCACACTTGTAATAATCCCAGCACTTGGTAGTTGGAGGCAAGAGAATTAAGAGTTCGAGACTAGTTTGGACTGCATAGGAAGACCCTGTCTCAAAAAGTAAAGAAAAATACCCATTTCTATATAAATTAATAATTGTTCTTGGTAATAGAATGAAACTAAAATTTAAATTTGTAAAAAAAATTCCTAGCTTTTACATATGATCTAATAATTCAGTGTTTTTTTTTTTAATGTGCATAGCCCTTCATTTTGAGGGTAAGCATATTCTTGCTTTTGATGTCTGTTTTCTGCCACAGGCCTGTGATTGGAATTGAACAATACAGCTACTGCTTCCACCAGAGGAAAATAGTATGGGAATTCCTTTGATGGTAGGTTATTTTCTAGTAGTCTCTCTTCAGTAATTCTAGCATAGCAGTTCTTGTACTTGGTTAGTTTGTTGCTATTTATGTCTCCTCATAATTTATACATAATTGTATGTGAATAAATATTTATTATCAGCCCAAATCCTTTAATGCAGATATTTTTTGTATAGTTAGCAGGCCCTGTATTTGTGGAAGACTTCATATAGCAACTTAAAAATTCAAATAGATTTTTTTTTTTTAGTAGAAAGGAGCTTATAAATCTTAAGATCTCTTTTGTAGCTTGGAGAAGAAAATATTAAATAGTTGAAAATAGCGAATGATACTACAAGAAGTTTTATTTGGTCCTGAAACCCAGTAATTTATGAAATGTATCTTTTCCAGCTGATCCATCACTTGGCTCAATTTTCTTACATAGTCAATGTGGTTCATACTGTAAGCATCATCTGCCATTTAGTAACCATGTTTGGGGGGGTGCTCAGTTATGTGAATGTCTTGTATTTTAGTGAGAATATTTGTAAAAATCTTGAGCAGTAGAGGAATTTGAGGGCACTAACAAGGCAATCTAAGCTGGTAACTGTAGTGTCATTTGTTAGGCTTCTCACTTGAAGTTGAAACATGTTATAACAATGGTAGCATCTGAAGGAAGAAACTGGCTCCACATTTGCCTTTGTCTTCACTGAGCTGCAGCCTGTGGTACTGTGTAGGGAACTTGTCATATGATCTAAAACAGCAGAACCAATCCCTTTCCTCAGGTTTGGTTTTATTTGTTTTTAGTTTGTGTAACTTTTTCCTTTTTTTTTTTTTTAAGAAGAGATGATTAGAAAGTTGTTATATTGGAATTTTAATGATTTTATCCATCTTGCTTTTTTAGTAGAAGAGGAACAAATTTATTTGTTACATTAAACTGTAGTAAATATGATCCCATTCAAGATTCATGTTTTCTTTAGAAATTCTGGTGCCTCTTTGAGGTACATACCTGCTAGTAAATCTTTACCTGTTCCCCATTGTCCTCAGGACAGGCTAGATTATCTGCCTGCCAGAGGACCATCTCTTGTCCTGTCCTGTCCTGTTCTGTGGTGCTGGGCATTAAACCCAAGGCCTTGTGCATGCTAGGTGAATGATGTATCACTGTGTTACCACTGCCTACATCCCTAGTTCCTTCCTGTTCTTGGGTCATCTACTCCCCAGTGCTGTGCTTTCACCCCCATTTTGTAAGGTGCATTGGATGACTATCATTTTTTGGATGGTGGTGTTAATTTCCACCAGAAATTTTATGCTCGCCCTCAATACAATTTCTGTTATTTATAATAGAATTTATCACTTGTGATTCAATAAAGGTTTTGGACAAATCTTTTTTCTTTTTCTTTTTTTTCTTTTCTTTTTTTTTAGTTTTTCAAGGTAGGGTCTCACTCTAGCCCAGGCTGACCTGGAATTCACTATGGAGTCTCAGGGTGGCCTCAAACTCACGGCGATCCTCCTACCTCTGCCTCCCAAGTGCTGGGATTAAAGGCGTGCGCCACCACGCCCGGCTTTGGACAAATCTTAAAATGTACCTCTTCTAATTATTTTCTCAGCTTAGCATTTGAGAAAATTGTATGGGCAAAGCACAAAAATAAACTAGGCAAACAACAAAATGGAGTGTATAGCCTGTTTAATTTTTCTTCCCTTTTAGTATATGTTGAAGAGCATACTGACTTCATTTAACTTCTTTTGTGGTCTTTGTAATTGTTGCAGTTTTTATCTTTCACCACTGGATGGTGCCCTTACATTGGTTACTGCAAGCCCTTTCTAAATTTTTGTTAGAAAACCGTTTGAAAAATCGTAATAAAATTAAGGTAGTGGTATAGTTGGTCATGCAAATTGAGTTCATATTAGTAAAACAACCATCACCTGTGATAGGATACAAGTATGTGTGCATATGTATTTATATGTGTTGGATATAGGGTTTTTTGTTTGTTTAGTTTGGTTTGGTTTTTCGAGGTAGGGTCTCAGGGCGATCCTCCAACCTCTAGAGGCCTCCTGAGTGCTGGAATTAAAGGCGGGTGCCACCATGCCCAGCTCGGATATAGGGTTTTTGAGACAGTGTGTCACCGTGTAGCCACCAGCTGGCCTTAAAGTTGCAGCAAGTCTCCTGCCTCAGCCTGTTGGGTGCTGTAATTGCAGGTATGTTCCACCATGCCCAGTTTAAACATATTTTAAAGATAAATCCTGAGTGTGAGTGGAAAGGCTAAAAACTATATCTGACTATATTTTTTAATACAATCTTAAAGCATTACCTTAGGGACCTTACCTTAGTTTAAATGTTTTGATTTTTTTAAAGGAGATATTCTCATGAAACTAAGGATTTTACCACCGAGTACACATTTGGTATTATAATTTAAATGTTGTTTAAATAAAACCACAATTTCTTAATTTATAATGTTAAACAGGTAGCTGGTTTTGAAACTTCCTTTGAATGACCATTTTGTCTTTTTCTTCTGTCCCGAAGCCATTCAGATCCTTCCACTGAAGCCTTTTTATTTCACAAGTACAGCATTCAGTGTCTGCTTTTAAAGCTACTTTTTGATAGTTACCCTGTTCACATAGGGTTGAGTGCTTAGAATTTATTTGGGATTGTAACAAGACTGGAGGCACTGGTTTTTGGCTTTTGGAACTGATTTGTAGGAGAAATGTGGAAGGATTTGAAACCTTGGCCTAAGAGATACCTTTCAGTGCTATAAGTATAGGTTGATGGACTATGGTCAGAGTTAAAAGACCTGAATGCAAAAGAGCTGGAGACAGTGAGGTTTGGTTTATAAAGAGTAAAAAGAACTTTGTTGGGGTTGGCCTAGAAGCAGTTTGTGTGAGAGACTTGCTGTTATGCCTCTGCCCTGAGACCTGATGCAGGGTTGCATTGCATAGAAATAGGTTGTTGTGAGCAGAAGAACAAAGCACAGAAAAAAATGAAATCTTTGGGGCCAAAACTGCTACCCCATTCAGCTGCATTTATTTGAGAGATTACAACTACTGAGGTTGGGCCAGTTGATCTGCATTGGGACAGCAGGAAGAATGCAGACTCTGTGGAAATAAAGGGACCTGAATGCTAAAGGACTGTCCTGCTCTTCAAAGTCGACTTTACCCCCCCCCCCCCCACACACACACGGATTTACAAGTTGGTAGCCCACCTGGTACTGTGGAGTATAACAAATGCAAGAAAGAGAGGATCATTGAGTTCGCAACATGGTTTTGCTTTTTTCGGAAATGACCATGGGCAGTGTGAAGCAGGCTTGTTGGATTACCTGTGTGGAGGCCCAGTGAAGCCATGAGGATGAACTATGGGTTGCAGTGGAGACCCAGTGGAGATGGGTGTCACTGGGCACATCTTATGGTGTGGTGGGTTTGAGATTTCAATCTAAAGCTATGCAAAGTGTGCCTAGCTGAAGTTCCTGAAGTGTGCTGTGCTGTGCTGTGTGGCTTTTGGCTTGTGACTTGTGCTTCTTTCTCTGCTTGGACCTGTGAAGGCAGGCCAGCTTCTTCTGTCCTTATGGAACTTCCCCTGGATCTGTAAGCTTCAATAAATATCTCTTCCTCCATAACTGTGCCTGGTCTGGAAGTTCATCTCAGCGAACCTAAGCTGTCTCCTACAATGCTCAGTGCTGTCTTTTGCAGTGTGAATGTTTGTTCTGTGATATTATGCTGTGGCTCAGTTAAAAGATCTTGGACTATGGAGATACTTGAACAGCATTGAGCCTTTCTTTGCCTACAGGAGAAAAGTGAGATGAGTAGCAAACATTTGGAGATAAGACTTCATTCTTTTCTTTTCTTTTTTTGATACAAGATCTCATGTCACCCAAACTGGCCTCAGTCTGGATTTGAACTCCTGTTCCTGCAGCCTCAGCCTCCCAAGTGCTGGGATTAAGATGTATGCCACTACATTGGCTAAGACTTGTTTTAATTGGTCAAAATTAAGTTGTAGTTTTACTATTCCATGTTCTAAAGTATTCTGTTTACTTACATTTTTCTTACAGTGGCATTTTAAAAATGATTTATTTTTATCTGCTTTAAGACGAGGTACTAATTAGTGAATTTTTTTTCCCATTTAAAAATTTTTCTAGAGTCCCCGGAATTTAATTTGTAATAGTGAAAAAAGTAAACTTCTGCAAGAAAATGCCAAAACCTTTCTGTGTAGTACACAGTATATTGTTGGTTAGGACTAAGTGGAGATGATCAGGTTATTAAATTGTTACATGTGTCATTCAAGATATCATCATCTACAGAAAAATAAAACTACCTCAATAACTGAGACATACTCACCCAGATGAATTGGGTACTGAGATTTGACCAGATGCAAGCAGTGAGAAAAAAAAAGGGGGGGTCATCTACTCAGATGTCAATTGCCTCAAAAGGAGCAAAATCTTTTTTTTTTTTAATTTTTATTTATTTATTAGAGACCACAAGAGGAAAAGAGAGAGAGAGAGAATGGGTGCGCCAAGGACCTCGAGCCACCGCAAATGAACTCCAGACGCATGCGCCACCATGCGCATCTGGCTTATGCGGGACCTGGAGAATCAAACCTGGGTCCTTAGGCTTCGCAGGCAAGTGCTAAGACTGAATGGAGGGCTAGAAGAATGCAGATTTTTCTCCCCTTTCCCTCTAACACACAGACAGAGAGGTACTCTGGAAGTAAGCTGGATGTGAACAGCTAATGGTAGAGTTAAGAAAACATAATAACTTAGGGTCTTATTTGATATTTAGATGAACACTTTTCAAATTTGAGTCTTAAGTGTTTGTTATCTAGACAGAACAGATAAGTTTGTTTTGACTATACCTGATCACCAAACAGTCGAGGAGAGAAGGCACAGCTGTTGTGCTTGCAGGTATGTGTGTTGCATTGAAAAGTAACTTCATCATTTTGATTTTCTCAAGTGTTTGAGATTGGCAAGAGCACTCTTGGCCTGGGGAGATGGCTTAGTGGTAAGAGGTGCTTGCTTGGAAAACCTGCCAGCCTAGGTTCAATTCCCCAACACTCAAAGCGAGGCACGAAAAGTGTTGCAAGCATACAGTGTTCGTTTGCAGTGACAGGAGACCATGGCGTACACATGCAATGCACACACACATATGCATGCTATATTTTTAGAAAGCACTCAGTGTTCATACTGAATTGAAGGCCAGTTTGAATTAGAGGATTTTTTTCTTTCAAATCTTTGACTTGATCTTCTTAGTATAATTTTTAGGTAAGGTTTTATATGATTATCACCAACCCTAGCATATAACTAGTTACAAACTAGTAAAATGAAAATTTATTATTATCATAGTTGCTGTTGTTGGAGTTTTGAGACAGTCTTGCTGTGTAGCCCAGGCTGGCTTTGAGCTCATATCGTCCTGCCTCTGTCTCCTGAGGATCACAGACACTGCACCACCACGCCTAGCTGAGTATGAGATTATTTTAAGGAACTGAGGTTTTGCCCTTCTTTTAAAAAAGACCAAGAAATGGTTATTTACAGTTCATTGTGGTTTCTGTAATGTGGAAACACCTGGGTAAATGTGGTTTCAAGTTACTGTGTGCGAAAGGCTGACGAGGAGAAAAAAAATTCAATTTAAAAACCAGTTGCTATGGTTACCAAGTATTTACTTTTATAAGCAATAATTACAGGAGACAGCAAGGAATTCCCACGAATAACAGAAAGATCAGTAGCTAAAGTGTATACTGGCTGTTTCACACACAAATTGGAACTACATTTATCACTTCCGTTCTGAAGTAGCTGTCATTTGGGAAATACTAAAGAAAATAATTCATGTCTTTTTGAACTGAAAAAGGGTGGGGCAGGAATACTGAACATACTATTTTAAAATTCAAGTAATGACTCATAGTTTGGAACATTTTTCATGTTCTTTAGTTCCCTTTATCAGAGTGCTGTAATTCCATATAGCAGCATTTATTGTTAAAAGAAGGCAAGAATATTTCACTTGTGTTTCACTTTAACTTCTTAGGCCTTTGATAAGCTATTTAAAAATCATGTTTGTAGCAGTGTTAATTCAATGTCAAACAATGTTAGTTCTTTTAAATGTAGTCATTTTGAACTTAAGAAGACAGAAGAGATTCTTGTCAAATTTATAGCTAGTCTAGTCTTAGTTGTTAAACTTTCAAAGTTGTGGGATTTTTTGGTTGTTTAGTTTATATTCATAATACCCAGTATTGTAGGAATACTTATAAAATTTCTGACCCAATAGAATTCTCATCTTAAAATGATAGGGCTCTTTCTTATATCTTATTTGGCCTTATTTTTCTGTGTAATAGCATATTAAATGTGTTTGTTCTTTAATGTTTAGGGTTATCCTAAACTGAAAATACTTTATAAAATACAATGCTGCACTCAGTAAGAATTGAAATAAGGTAGCTTTAGGGTGACTGATAGATTTAGTTATTCAGTACCATCACATAGGAACTGTCTACTTTCAGCATTCCCCTCTTTCAGACTCAGCTTGGACCCTAGGGTAACTCCTTTTATAATCATAAGATACCCACCTTACTTCATGGCATCATTATCAAACACCTTATTGTCCAGTAGGAGGGGCATTTCCTTCTGTGTCTCCCTTTATAGGTACAAGGAAGACTTTCCTAGAAGCACTACAGCTCACTTTCCCTGACATGTGACAGAACAAACTGACTCAGATCACATGTCCCTTCCATATGAGTCACTACTAGATAGAATTACCATGATCACTTATGCTATTCAAGATTTTCCAAAGTCAGGTGTGATAGAGAGGTAGACATCCAAAAGAAAATGACAGTAGTTTGTGAGAAGGATGGGGCTGATGAGCATTGGTAAGTAGACAACCAATAGTAATAGTATGCTATGCATTACACAGAAAAGTTAAACTGTGACATTTTCTTCTAAAGTTAATTCTCCTGCCAATATAAATTAATCACAACACGCTAAAAGTGGAAAATCCTATGAGGGCTCTAGAGATTTTTTTTTTAGTTTTTTAGTTTTTTAGTTTTTCGAGATAGGATCTTACTCTAGCCCAGGCTGACCTGGAATTCACTCTGTAGTCTCAGGGTAGCCTCGAACTCATGGCGATCCTCCTACCTCTGCCTCCTGGGTGCTGGGATTAAAGGCATGTGCCACCATGCCTGGCTGGTTCTAGAGATTTTGAGGTACATGGGAAGAAATCTGTAATCAGTAATTCTTTTTTTTTTGAGTGAGGTAGGGTCCTGGTTTAGCCTGGGCTGATCTAGAATTCACTATGTATTCTCAGGATGGCCTTGAAATCATGGTAATCCTCCTGCCTCTGCTTCCCAAGTGCTGGGATTAAAGGTGTGCACCACTGCACCGGGCCAGTAATTCATCTTAAAACTACAGTATATCATCTTACAAATACCATTGACATAAAATGCCCGATACCAGCTGGAGAGATGGTTCAGCAGTTTAGGCTCTTGCCTGCAAAGCCTACCGGCCTGAGTTCGATTCTGTAGTACCCACATGAAGCCAGATGCACGGATAACACATGGATCTGGAGTTTGTTTGCAGCAGCTGGAGGCCCTGGCGCACTCATTCTCTCTGTCTTTCCTCTCTGTCTGTTTGCAAATAAATCAATAAATAAAAATACAAAATTTTTTTAAATGCCAAATACAAGATAATATATTTGAGAATATGAAATTGGAAAATTATACCTTAATTTTCCAAATGTTCTTCTATTTTTAAAATATTTTTATTTATTTATGAGAGAAAGTATGGGCTCACCAGGGCCTCCTGCCACTGCAAATGAACTCCAGGCATATGTGCCACTTTGTGCATCTGGCTTTATGTGTGTACTGGGGAATTGAAACTGGGCCAGCAGGCTTTGCAAGCAAGTACCTTTAACTGTTAAGCCATCTCCCTAGCTCCCAAATGTTTCTTCTTAATCTCACTATGAAAAACATTTCCGCCATTTCTATAACCTTGTGGTCTTCATCAGTTCTTCCCTTTCTCCCCTTGTGAGTGGGTGCCTCAGCTAATTCCATAACAGCTGTTGTGGATAGTACCCTGATAAAAATGGACTTGCAGATGTCTCTGCTGGTGTGTGTTGACAGACTTTTTTAGGTAAATACTGAAGAGGGGTATGTGTTCCTATGGTCGTTTTTTAATTTAAACCTTCTATGCAATGTTTCCATAGTGGTTAGGCTAATATACATTTCCACCAACAGTGAATAAGGGTGTCACACCCTACATTCTCACTGGCATTTGTTGTACATCTTTCCCATTTAAAAAAAAAAAAATCCCCGGCTGGAGAGATGGCTTAGCAGTTAAGTGCTTGCCTGTGAAGCCTAAGGATCCTGGTTTAAGTCTTGATTCCCCAGGACCCATGTTAGCCAGATGCAAAAGGGGGCGCACACGTCTGGAGTTCCTTTGCAGTGGCTGGAGGCCCTAGTGCGCCCATTCGACCCCCCCTCTCTGTCACTCTCAAATAAATAAATAAAAATGAACAAAAAATTTTTTAATCCCTTCCTCAGTAGTTGACCAATTTAATCTTGGTTGTCACATTTCCTGAAAAACCTAATCTGTGGTTATTGTCACCACTTTGGTATCTCTTATTAATCTCGCTATTCTTTTTTTTTTTAATTTAAAAAAATATTTTATTTGAGAGAGAAAGAGGCAGAGTAAAAGAAAGCAAATGGGCACACCAGGGCCTCCAGCCACTGCAAATGAACTACAGATGCATGCGCCACCTTGTGCATCTGGCTTACTCGGATCCTGGAGAGTTGAACCGGGATCCTTTGGCTTGCAGGCAAATGCCTTAACCACTAAGCCATCTCTCCAGCCCTAATCTCACTGTTCTTATCAACAAAGGAAAGGACCATAAATTTATGAAATGGTAGAACTGAAGTAACAGATTAATTTGATAGGTGTTCATTTGCGATAGGAAAATGACACCTAAAGGTGCTGGCAGATGGGTAGCTGACTTCTGTTAGCTTCAAATTATGAAACCTGTATGGACCCTAACGTATGTGAAGAGGGCCCTGAATATTAAAGAAAATGGTGACTTTGAAACTCATGCATTCTTGTGTGTGTGTGTGTGTGTGTGTGTACAGAAAGATGTTGCCATCAAGCCAGGGATAACATTGCTGAAGTTGAAAGAGGTGTGTGCTTGTGCCTATTTGTGGAAGGTGGGGGAGGGAGACAATGAGTGCATGCATGCTCATGCTAGTAAGCTACTATTGCTAGGACAGAAATGATTAGGAATAGTCAACTAAGACCACTGGTACCTAATGTGGTATTGCACCTAAAAACATGCTGTTAGCCTACATTCATACTCTGTGCCAACATAAACACCTAAATCATATTCTTTTCTTAAGACAGTAATATAAATAACATACTGTAGATTTCTGTAGAACAATTAAGCTTTTAAAAACTTGATCTTTATAAAGGCCTAGGCTGATGTTAATACGGTATAGTAGTCACTAGCCAAAAGTGGCTATACCTAATGTAACTAAGGAACTGAATGGTTAACTTCAAGAAATTGAAACACACAAAAAAACAAATTCTTGGCTTAGTTGCTAGAACACTTTTAAATGTTGGGAACAATTTGGTCTCATGTACCTCAGTTATAATTTATATGAAATCCAGATACAGATCAGTTATGTTCACAAAAGTTTAGTATTCATGTTGAGATCTCCAGCAGTATGTAACAGATTTAGGAACTTGGTAGAAGATGTAAATAAAACATGTGATAACTTTTTATATTAGTGCAAGTTGAATATCATTTTACAATATGTTGGGTTATATGAATGATTTAAAAAGTTTTGCTGGGGGCCTGGAGAGATGGCTTAGCAGTTAAGTGCTTCCTTATCAAGCCTAAGGACCCCGGTTTGAGGCTCAATTCCCCAGTACCCACATAAGCCAGTTGCACAAGGTGGCACATGCATCTGGAGTTCGTTTGCAGTGGCTGGAGGCCCTAGTGCACCCATTCTCTCTCTCTCTCTCTCTCTCTCTCTCTGCCTCTTTGTCGTCTTGTCACTCTCAAATAAATAAAAATAAACAATTTAAAAAAGTTTTGCTTACCTTTTAAACATATGATCGCTGTATAAGAACATTTAAATTATATGTGTATATGTCTGTATTTCTATTAGACCATACTCGTCTAAGCTCTGCGTAGCTAAACAGTTATTCATGCTGTGTAAATGGCATTTTTGAATTTTCAGCTATTTTCTCAAAAGCATAATGGGTGATTTCTGATATTAAATGTTAGCTAATGGGCATTAGCTAGTGGGCATTAGTTTGTTTAAGAAAACACTCTTCGTAATTTAAAGCAAGAAGAAATAGCAATGATGAATTTTTTTTTGAATAATGGACTGATAGAAAGTATCTTTACTCACCACTTACAGTAGTGAATTTGCTTGCTGCTCTGTCATGAAGTATAGTCTGTATTTCATATTAAATCCTTCAGTATGTGCGTGGGCTTTCCATATCATATTGTGTGTGCTTGTACTAGTTTTTCTTGTATGATTCAGTACCTGAGTTGCATTACATAAGGCCTTGGAAAATGAAGATGATAACTAGTATTTCTTAACTCCTTTGTGTGGCATGTATGATAGAAATGTGAATATTGAATATTTGTGGAACTATCACTGTGGTATTTTTGGTCAATATTATAAAAATAAATATTTTTACTTAAAGTTGTTTATGCTTGGTTTTTGGATTTTATTTATTTGTTTTTGAACTTCTCTATATCTAGAATTAAATAGTGTTGGTATTTTAACACTTCATTTTCTTTTCCTTTTTTTTTTTTTTTTTAAGGTTTTTGAGGTAGGGTTTCACTCTGGTCCAAGCTGACCTGGAATTCACTATGTAGTCTGAGGGTGGCCTTGAACTCATGGTGATCCTCCTCTTTCTGCCTCCCACTGCTGGGATTAAAGGCATGCGCCACCATGCCCAATTTAACACTTGATTTTCCAATCATGCTGGTGGGTGCTCAGGCACAGGGCATCAGGTTAAAGTTTGAAACTTTCATTTTATTTTTATTTTGTTTATTTTTATTTATTTATCTGAGAGCAACAGACACAGAGAGAGGGGCAGACAGAGAGAGAGAGAGAGAGAATGGGCATGCCAGGGCCTCCAGTCACTGCAAATGAACTCCAGATGCGTGCACCCCCTTGTGCATCTAGCTAACATGGGTCCTGGGGAATCGAGCCTCAAACCGGGGTCCTCAGGCTTCACAGGCAAGTGCTTAACCGCTAAGCCATCTCTCTAGCCCCAAGTTTGAAACTTTTATAGGATAAATTTTATGTAAAAAGTAGAAACTTCACTGGAAAGCCAGAAAATGCTATAATCTTAACCAGCAGTGGACCCTGCAAAGCTCTACGGCTGCCAGCTAGGCCAAAAGTACCATCTGGTACAATAGTGGCATGTCTGTTATAGGGGAAACCAAATCCTCTAATTGTACTTGAAGCCCAGAGTGTGGGAGGGGATTCATGTCTGGTACTAAAAACCTAGTCAAAAGTTTATGGCTGGAAAGGTCATAGCCCTAGTAGGGAAAGTACCACTGTTGTCCTGCTAAATGAATATTTTATGCCTACCAAACTGCCCCTAAATACCTATTTTTTTATTTTTATTTTTTTTGGGGGGGGGAGAATTAGCATTCCAGGGCCTCAGCCACAGCAATCGAACTCCAGATGCTTGTGCTGCCTAGTGGGCATGTGTGACCTTGCACTTACCTCATTTTTTGTGTGTCTGGCTTATGTGGGATCTGGAGAGTCAAACTTGGGTCTTTAGTCTTCATGGACAAGCATCTTAACCACTAAGCAATCTTTCCAGCTCCTAAATACCTATTTTTATGCCCATGTATTAATGCTACTCTCACTTTTGGTTAGAGAAGCTTGTCTTTTTCAGATGGTGATGACCACTGGGATGGCTCAGATCTCACCATTGTGATGAGAGGAAATGACAGTGGAATGTTAATCACTGAGACATCTCTATCACACCCCCTAGGCTCTAGGACCATTGTAGAAGAGGTGGTGGAAAGTATATAAGAGCCTAAGGAAAGGGAGGAGTGCTTACAATACTGTCTTCCAGACACAAGGTGGCCTTTGATATTCATGACCTCACAGTGGCTAACACTACCTACACAAGTCCTGCATAATAGGAGGCCAAAAAGAGAACAAAAAAAAGACAACATCAAAGTAGAAGACTAAGTAAGTGGAATGAAGGGATTCACTGAAGGGGGATTTGGGGGGAGTGGCATGAGGGGATTATGATCATGGCTTATTTTGTAGAAGTTGTCAATAAACAACATTTTTTTTTTATGGTAGGGTACTCTAGCTCTGGCTGACCTGGAATTAACTCCGTATTCTCAGGGTGGCCTCGAACTCACTGCAATCCTCCTACCTTTGCCTCCTGAGTGCTGGGATTAAAGGTGTGCGCCACCATGCCCAGCTAATAAAGGTTTTTTTTTTTGTTGTTGTTGTTGTTTGTGTTTTTTCAAGGTAGGGTTCTCACTCTGGTCCCCTGACTGACTTGGAATTCACTATGTAGTCTCAGGGTGGTCTTGAACTCTCGGTGATCTTCCTACCTCTGCCTCCTGAGTGCTGGGATTAAAGGCATGCACCACCATGCCCATGCCCGGCTTCTTTTTTTTTTTTTTTTTTTTTTTTAAGAGAGATAGAATTGGCATGCCAGGGCCTCAGCCACTGCAGCCGAACTCCAGATGCTTGTGCCATTTAGTGGGCATGTGCAACCTTGCACTTGCCTCACTTTTGTGTGTCTGGCTTATGTGGGATCTGGAGAGCCAAATGTGGGTTCTTAGGCTTCGCAGGCAAGTACCTTAACCGCTAAGCCATCTCTCCAGCCCAAAAGTGTTTTTTGTTTTGTTTTGCTTTGTTTTGTCTTTTAAGAATGGAAATATCGGGCTGGAGAGATGGCTTAGCGGTTAAGGTGCTTGCCTGTAAAGCCTAAGGACCCACATTTCGCTTTCCAGGTCCCACGTAAGCCAGACGCACAAGGTGATGCAAGTGCAAGGTTGTACCTATATGCTGGGTGGCACATGCATCTGGAGTTCGATTATAGTGGCTTGAGGCCTTGGCATGCCAGTTATCATTCATTCTCAAACTGTTAGTAAAAACTTTATCTGGGGTCAGTGGTACAAGCTGCAGTCATAGCTCTTGAGGGGATTGGATGTGATTGAAAGGATCAAGATTAGAACATCTCTTGAGCCCATGAGTTCAGAGTCAACCTGAGCAACACAGGGAAATCTTGTCACAAAACAAAAAACTTGATTGGGGGGGGGGGCAACAAATACAGCAAAACATAAAGGAAGAATTCCTGATATCTCATTAAAAAAATAAACTTAGAGTTTATATAATTTCTTGGTACTTTTAATCAGAAGTATTTTCTTTTTTTAAAATTAGTTTTTTATTGACAACTTCCATAATTGTAAACAGTAACACATGGTAGTTCCCTCCCTCCCCCCACTTTCCCCTTTGAAACTCCACTCTCCATCATATCCCCTTTTCCTCTCAATCAGTCTTTCTTTTATTTTGATGTCCTGATCTTGTCCTCCTATTATGATGGTCTTGTGTAGGTAGTGTCAGGCACTGTGAGGTCATGGATATCCATTTTGTGTCTGGAAGAGCACAATGTAAGGAGCCTTACCCTTCCTTTGGCTTTTACATTCTTTCTGCCACCTCTTCCACAGTGGACCCTGAGCCTTGGAAGGTATGATAGAGATATTTAAGGGCTGAGCACTCCTCTGTCACTTCTTAGCACCATGGTGCCTTCTAAGTCTTCCCAAGGTCACTGCCATCTGAAAACAGAAGCTTCTCTAACCAAAAATGAGAGTAGTGTTCGTTTATGGGTTTGAACATTAAGAGAAGTGCTTACTGGGCAGTTTGGTGAGCATAGTATATACATTTAGCCAGACACCAGCAAACGTTACCCCCCACCCCCAGGGCTCATGACTACTCCTGTTGTAGGTTTTCAGTATCAGGGATGTATTCCCTCCCATGGAGCAAGCCTGTAGTCCAATTAGAGAGCAGTTGGTTTCCCCCATAACATACATGCCACTATTGCACCGGTTGGCTCATCTGTCCTGGCTGGCCAAATTTAAGGCTTGCAGTGTTCACTGTTGGTTATCTTCACTGGTGAATCCTCTTTCTCCCACTGAGCTGCATGCGGCATAGCTTTTTCCACCTTTCTGTCAGGTGGTCTACATGGAGGAGGTTTTCAGCTCAGCTCCAGCAGGATTTCTCAGTGACCTTGCAGCCCAAGTATGTGGAGTCTTCAGCAATAAGGTCTTACCATTGATTCCTGGTGGGAAGCCAAGGGAGAAGTACTTTCTCATTTCTTAAGCGTTCATCCCTTTTTCCTCTGACATGCTAGTTCCTTGAGTAACTGTCTTATCCAGGCCTGTCTTACTCCCTGCTAAATAGTGCTACTAATTAAAAACAAAAAACATTGATAAATATAATTAATACCCCATGATCATAATTCCTTCTCACCACCTTTCCTTTTTCCCCACCCACATGCCCCGTTACTGAATCCCTTCTTCTTGCAAACTAGTATCTTCCATTTTGACATTTGTGTGTGTGTGTGTGTTGCCTCCTATTATACAGGTGTTATATAGGTATCACCCACTCTGAGGTCATGTATATAAAGGTCACTTCGTGTCTGTTAGACAGTATTGTAAGTACTACTCCTCTTTCTTTGGCTCTTAGATTCTTTCTGCCACCTCTTCTGCAAAGGTCCCTGAGCCTTGGAGGGTGTGATAGAGATGTCTCAGTGATTAACATTATACTGTCCTTTCTCAGCATATAGGTGAGTTTTGAATTACTCCAGTGGTCACCACCATCTGAAAAGAGAAGCTTCTATCCAAAAATGAGAGCAGCGTTAGTATATGGACATGAGTATTTAGAAGCCAGTTTGGTGAGCATGATATATCCATTTGGTCAGACAACAGTAGTAGTTCCCCCAGTAGGTCTTAAGACCTCCCTAGCCATAGGCTTTCCATTAGGTTTTCAGTATCAGGCAGAAATTCCCTCCCAAATCCACTTGGTTCCCCCCCCCCCATAAGAGGCATGCCACCATTGCACCAGTTGGTACCTTAGGCTCGGCTTGCAGGATCTACTGCTGGTTAAGACCTTTAATGACTTTTCTCCCCCCAACGGGCTGCATAGCTCTTTCCAGCATCCTGACAGCTAGTAGTGTTGCTAATTTAATTACTAAAAAAAAATTGAAGAGTATACTGTTTCCTAGTGGTTTTAAAAAATTTATCTTTATTAAAGGCCAGTGTTTTCTACCCCTTTTCTTTCCCCAAAATAAAATACTGTTAATGGGGAAGAATGGCACCAAACTTTAATCCTCCTTCTTACCTAAGTTTACTGCTCCCGGCCCCATAATACTTCACAAGTGCTTGTCTGGGTGCTAAAGTCTAAGGGGCATTTAGCAGTCTAGATAGACCTCTGCAAACAGGATCTCCAGGAGTACTTCACTGGAACTGAGGAGTTTTTATTCTGTTACTTCCTTACTGGCTTTACAAAGGAACTCATCTGTCCCAAATACCCATAACACTAAAACTGTCCTGTTTGGATTTCACAACTCTATGAAATAGATATGTTAATGTCACTTAGATGTTGAAAATGAATACCACAAGATTAAGTAACTTGCTCAAGGTTATAGGGTTGAGTTAGTGGATTTGAATTCCTAGTGAAGCCTACATTCTCCTGGCACACTGCTGCTATAGTAGTTTTCCTCATAAAAAATTCTGGAGATAATTGTTCTTTGGTTGGATTATGAAGAAACGTGGTCTCTAGAAAATTAAGTAGCTTTCCCAGAGACACAGCTAGTCAGCATTGAAGTCAGAATATATAAAGTTTGAGTATGATGACTCCCAAGTCCTGAGTTTTAGTCATCATCTTGTCAAATTGAGTATTTTCTCAGACGAATTTTAGTTGTTCACTCATTGTGAATATAGAATTTACATTGTACCTTACTGCTGCCTGGGTTTTGTAGTTGAACTATATATGTAAGCCCTCACCTCAACTTTTTTTATTTTTGCCATTCCATGAACAATTCATCTCCGTGAAGTTATTTTACAGTTGGAATAAATAGAAAAGAACAACATGTACATAACACATTCCTTGCCTTCAAGGAGCTTGCTTTCTGGTTGGGAAACCTGAGTATGGAAATTGGGCTCAAATGAGAAACAGACTATATCTTCCTAAGTTTAAGTAAATGAATTTATTCACTCAATACTTTAGAACAAGTTGAAATACACATAAAAAGTTTCATTGGGAAGAGGACCTTAAAAATAGACTGTAGGTGGTTACTATAATGTTTTCACTTAAAAAATTAATTATTTATTTGAGAGGGGGGGGGGAGGGAGGGAGAGAATGGGAGCACCAGGTCCTCTAGCGCACCACAAATGAACACCAGAAGCATGCACCACCATGTGCATCTGGCTTATGTGGTTTCTGGGGAATAGAACCTGGGTCCTTTGCTTTGCAAGCAAGCGCCTTCTCTCTAGCCCCTGTTTTCGCTTTTAAGTATTTCAAATATTAAGATATATTTCATTTAGTCTTGTAGAGATGAATATTTCTGTGTTAAAGTATTTGCATATTTGGCTTAAGAGCATTTTATATACTTTAACTATTAGAGCCAAGCATAGTGAATCACATTCACCCACCCAAAGTCTCAGCTACTGGGGAGGTTGAAGCAGAAGGATCTCTTGTCCAAGAGTTGAGGCCAGCCTGGGCAACATGGCAGGACCCTTCTTCCCTACCTCTCAAAGAAAGTGAAATAACTAATGTGTTCCTGTGCAGATTGTAAGTTTCTTTGGTAGACTGATACTCTCACTTCCAGTGGTTATTGCTTGTGAATCCTGACATGCTTTTTTTTTTCTATGAGAGAGAGAGAGAGAGAGAGAGAATTGGCACACTAGGGCCTCCAGCCATGGCAGTCGAACTCCAGACACGTGTACCACCTTGCATGCACATGCAGCCTTGCACGCTTGCATCACCTTGTGTGTCTGGCTTACGTGGAACCTGGAAAGTCAAACATGGGTCCTTAGGCTTTGCAGGCAAGCGCCTTAACCATTAAGCCATCTCTCCAGCCCGAGACTTTTTTTTTTAATTTAAAATTTTATTTATTTATTTATTTGCAAACAGAGATAGGGAAAAGATACACACACACACACACACACACACACACACACACACACACAGAATGAGCAGGCCAGGGCATCTAGCTACTGCAAAAAACAAACAAACAAAAAAAAAACTCCTAATACATGTGCCACTTTGTGCATCTGGCTTTTCATAGGTACTGGGGAAATGAACTCTGGTTGCCAGGCTTTGCAGGCAAGTGTCCTAACCACTGAGCTATCTCTCTAGCCTGTATCCTGACATTCTTACATAACTGTATCATGTGTTTCTTTTAATTGTTTGACAAGTAAGTGGCTTAAGCACATGAAGTAATTGCTCTAAAGTACTCATTCAGAGCCGGGCGTGGTGGCGCACGCCTTTAATCCCAGCACTCGGGAGGCAGAGGTAGGAGGATCGCCGTGAGTTCGAGGCCACCCTGAGACTCCATAGTGAATTCCAGGTCAGCCTGGGCTAGAGTGAGACCCTACCTCAAAAAACCAAAAAAAATAATAATAATAAAAAAAATAAAGTACTCATTCAAAAATACCATATTTGTGACTAGATAATATTCTTAGTTATCTGTTAACTTTATTGTAGGCTATCTTTCTTTCAAAATTACTTTTACAAACTAGAATTAGGTTGTAAAAATCTTGATGGTGGCTATGAAAAAAAATATATATATATATATTTGGCATTTCAATAATTTTCCTGTATAATATGGAAATGTAGGAAGGTTGCTGTGAATATTAAATGAGAATTGTAGCACCTAGCACATTCTAAATGTTCAAAAGCAACTATTATGTTGTGCTGGGGAGATGGCTCAGTGGATAAAAGACTTGGTGTGCAATCCTGAGGACCGGAATTCCTATCTCCAGCACCCCAAAAAAGCCTGATTCTGTGGAGCAGTGTGGTTTGTGTCTGTATCCCAGCTCACCTACAGCAAGATGGGAAGCAGAGATGAGGACAGTGCCTAGTTCGCAGGCTGGCTAGGCTGGAGGATGCAGCAAAGAGCAATAACCAAGTGGGATGCTAGGACTGAACATACTTGCCCATCATGTGTGTGTGCGCGCACGTGCACACACACATACAAGCTAAAAATAAAAACTAAAAAACACAAAAACCCACCACTGTCATCCCAGCACTCAGGAGGCAGAGGTAAGAGGATTGCTGTGAGTTCAAGGCCAGCCTAAGACTACATAGTGAATTCCATGTCAGCTTGGGCTACAGCTACCTCAAAAAAACAAAACAACAACAAAAATACACACACACGTGCACACACGCACACACACTATTTGACAGAAGGATGGAGGATGGACTTGGTATTTTCTCTGTAACTTTTCTATTGAAAAATGCAGTATTCCTATTGCTGGGTAGAGAAAGGCCAGAAAAGCCAACTACAACTGGGTTTTGTTTGTTTGTTCCTTTTGCAGTGTTGAGGATCAAACCCAGGGCCTGGTATATATATGCTGAGTAAAGGCTGAGCCCTAGCTCCCAGATGGCTGGTTTTGATCGTAGTATTTAGAACTTTATAGAAAAGGAGATATCTTTGTGCCACCCTGAGACTCTTTGACAGCTAATTCAGAACAAGATTTTTTTTCCTTCTTTTAATTAGCGTACAAAGAATTGGGTTTTATTATGGATTTTTTAAAAAAGCTTTTGGTTCCCTGCCCCCGCTCTCTCTCCCATCCCCTCCCCAACCATAGCCCTGTCACATGTGCAGGACAAGAACTTTGAGCAGCTGTTTTATGTAGCTGTTTTCAGTTAGTAGTTTTCTGTCTTTATTGTATGTCCACCTAGGAAACAAGGATTGTTTGATTTCTTCAGTGAACATTCAAATGATTCATAAGATTTTAGAGTTAGGATTTCTACTTTTATGAAGTTTTAATATTGTCTTACTTTAGAGGTAGGAATACTTGATTCAATTCAACGTAGAAATTATTAGCAAGCCTTAAATTTCTTTTATTTAAACTACTTTGCATCCTAAAAAATAATACATATCTGGCAAAAAGAAAAAAAAAAAGCCAGTCTTGACACAAACAAGGAATAATAACAGCTTAACGTAGTTCATGGTTTTCGGTCTCCTCAGTATTTGTTCCCTCTTCAGAGCTCTGAGCCCACTGCAGATGTTCTGATAGCAGCTGTCCTCACAGGGTTAACTTTTGCTATACTGTGGCATACGAAAGCACTTAAGCTGTTTGCAATTGTTTACTTGCTAAACCCAGTGTTAGTCAGCAGAGGCAGCGCACCAGATTTCCTTGTGGCTTTTAGTGGAAAATGTTAAAAGCACACTCATTTTTCAGTTATAGAAATTTTCAGGTTTGATCTGCATTAGTCACAGAACTGGCATGAACCTTCTAATTGTGAAGGCTGTCCAAATGCACTATTTTTTTCTCCTGCTAGAGGAAGTTACATCCTGAGCAGTGGCTCAGCTCGTTGGTAAGTGTAACATGTGAGCATTACTAGGCATTTCATCCTGCGGGTCTGCAGTCTTGGCTCTTGAGACCGCTGCTCAGTTGCAGTGCTTCTGCAGGGCCGACCCTGAGGTTCTATAGATGTTTTTCAAGGACCTACACCCTGGGGACACCAGCGGGCATTTTGCAAGATCATCTGAAAGAGGAAAGCATCTGAAACCAACTGAAGGATAACCGAAGCGGCTTGCTTTCACCGTGGAAGGGAACTGTTGGCACGAAGGCGGGTGACTGAATAAAGTAGTTGGCTCAGAGAAGATGCAGTGTGCTGTGTTGTCCTCTGAATGAAGACTGCTTAATGGAAGCTGTGTTCATGTGGAGATCAAAGGGATTCCTGGAACGATAAACTACTTTTTTCCTTTCCTTTTTAAGACGGGAAAACTCGGAAATAGTAGTTTGAGCTCAAAGGTCTAGATCTTTTGCAGCCTGCTTGTTCTCTTAGGATTCTCCACTGTCACCATTGCTGTGTGGTGCTTGTGCCCTTTTGCTGGAGCTCACAAACTGCCTGATGGAGAGAGAAGTGAAAGCTTTGCCTTGCCTGTGTTGATGGGAATAAAGCTATCTGTGTCTCTTCTGTTACATGGGAAATCTGGATTAAGCAAGCTGCATTCTAGTACCAAGAGTCCTATTGTCTTTTGTGATCTGACTCATCACATGTAAATGTACTGCAGCTTTGCTATTAATTCAGAGGGGTTTTTTTATTCCCAAACACAGAAAGAATTGTCAAACCTCTGGGCTTCATTTTCAGGATCCGTGCTGAACTCCAGATCTCTTTGTTTGTTTCCTAAATAATATCTGTGTTAAATCAGTGAAGCTGAAGAAATGAAGACAAACTAGAAATGGAAACAGAATAGTGAGATTTTGTGTTTTTTTTTTTTTTTTATTTCCACCTGTAAGCAAGCGAACCTCCTGGTAACTGACCTTGCAGGCAGGAGTGGATATGGCTGTGACCATCTCTTTGCACAGCAGTTGTTTCTGAGTTCATTCTTTATCGTGTGGTGGTGTGGCACCCAAAACAATGATCGTTTTGTGCAAGTAAATTTGAGAGCACAACATAATTGTTAGTAAAGGAAAAGTATTTTTAAATAAGCTTGCTCTGGACTCAGTTTTAATTATTGACACATTGAGTCAAACTTTTAAAAAATATATATTGCAGTAACGTAGCACAAAAGAATAGAATTTTGTTTTTAGGAAGCTACAAGTATATCATAATTTTGTAACTTCAGTTTCTCTGATAGTATTTGATAACTTGATAAAACCAGCTGTGCTGTTCAGAGAATGTTTTTAAGTGTTGTGCAGAAGAGGAGGAAAAACTACTTGTGCTCTTCCAACTGTGACTTTTACCACATAGCTTGGGATTTAATGCTTTAAAAGAGCGAATGAGTCGAGTGTGTATTGTTGTTTTGGAGGAGGTAGAAGATGATTCTCCTACATTCATTTCTAACTTGCCACAGGAAAATAAGTCCCTACATTCTCCACCTTCTGGAAATGTATTGGTAAGCTATGAGAGTTTGTTTACTATGTTTTATAGAGCTAGCAATGTAAATTTTATATTTTAAGAATAAATTTGAGTTTCTACCAAATTTCATTAAAACTTCAAATCAATACTTGTGCAAATGTGATATAATATTTGTATATAAAATGAACAATTTCTGATTTTTTCAAATGGTGACATTTTTAGACTTTATTATCTGTTAATCTCTTTATAAGGGCTTAAAATTCATTTGGTCTGAGAACTGATGTGACAAGAATCAGGAACTTTGTATATTTTAGCCTTTTTGTAAAGAATTTTGTGTTTACATACAGGACTTTATATAAAAAAAAAAACTACTTCCTTTTACTTTTAATGGTGTGGTCAACTGGCTCCTTATTTGACTAGTATCATATGATACCTTATGGAGGCTATGTTGTTGATTAGGAAATTATATTTAGACAGGCATATGTTTGTCTTTTTGTGTTACTCAGATGTACAGTAGTCTGGTCTTTGAATAGTTATTTTAATTGTGGGATTTATATATACTTTTAATGCTACCCATATATATAATTTTCATGCTGCAAATAGGCCTTTTCAAAAGTTTGTTTTTTTAGGGCCCTCGTTGTGGGCTGAGAATTGCTTGTTTGACAGGGTCTGTTCCACAAGTAGGTTAGAGATACCAGAATTCTATTTGGAAGTCTTTCTTTTTTAATCATGTATAAGCAAAGTGCTTTTACTAATAAGAAATAAAACCCCACGGTGTTTATTGTACTACTTAATTTTGGTCAACTTCCTAGTAAACACATGTTCTGGAAAAAAAAAATTAGGCCTCTTTTTCACTCTCCAAGGATGAACCTTATACTTTGATGTTATTTGGCTTCATGTAATGCCTGATTTATGTCAAATAATTATTATTTCTGAGGGGAGAAAAGTTCTAGATTTAAAAATTATGTGGAAATCTTTTGGGAATTACATGATATGACTAATGTTTTATTGCTTTACATTTTAGCCATCGTTGGTGCAAGCTATATTTAATGGAGATCCTGATGAAGTTCGAGCACTAATATTTAAGAAGGAAGATGTTAACTTTCAGGTAAAATAATTCACTGATACCAGCCTTTAAACATACTTTAAAAACTTTTTCTACGATTATGATTTTTTAATATTTTATTTATTTGCAAGCAGAGAGAGGGGGGAGGGAGGGGAAGATGGGTGGAGGATGGGCGTAGCAGGGCCTCTAACCACTGCAAAGAACTCCAGACCCATGTACCACCTTATGCATCTGGCTTTACATGGGTACTGGGGTATTGAACCTCAGTCCTTAGGCTTTGCAGGCAAGCACCTTAACTGCTGAGCCATCTCTCCAGCCTGAGATTATGGTTTTTATTTTTATTTTTTTGTTTAAATGATGGCATAATTCTGTAACATTTTTAGTGAGAAGAGTCTTGGGACAAAAAAAGGGGTGCATTGGGCATATGTTTTGGGTAATATCTAAATGTACCTGACTACTAAAATCCACCAAGGGGCTTTTGTTGTTTTAACCTTTTAGCTTGAAAATTTTGGGACACAAGAATGCAAAAAATATACTGTCAGCACCAGTATGTCCTTTACTTTGGTTATCATTGGGAACATTTTGCCATGCTCATGTTCTTGTGGTCTTTTCTCTCTCTCTTCTCTGTCTCTCTCTCTCTCTCTCTCTCTCTCTCTCACACACACACACACACACACAGATTGTATGTATGTGTTTGTGCATATTCTTTTGTTGACCCACATTTGAAAGGAAAGTGCAGATACGAGATTTCACCCTGTATATTTTAGATGAAGGTTCCTTGCAATCTGCTCATTTTATAATGTATCTGACTTGATAATGAAATCAGATCTGCTTTCTGTAAATAATGATGGTAAGAGTTTTACAAAGAATTCATTTCATTCATGGCATTTTTGTTCAAATTGACCATACTTACTTTTCCATTACCTTCTGCAGTCCTTTTCTCTTCCCAAAATAACCCTCCTTCTATTTTCATATATATATGTGTGTGTGCATGTATGTTTATTTATCTATAAATATATAGATATCTATTTACATAGGCATGCACAGACACTTGTTTAATTTACTGATGAGTTTCAGTAAATAAAAGAGACTAATTGAAAATTTCTTGACGGCCATTAGTTTTTGTTTATTTGTTTTGAAACAGGGTCTTGCTATGTAACCAAGGCTGGTCTCAAACTAAATAAAATTTTAGCTCACTAAATTGTGGCTAAAAGCACATAATTTAATTAGACAATTCATCAGTGTACATACATTTTTACTGGAAACAAACATACCTCTAAGTTAAGAAAGGGGAGAAAAGTCATGTGATTCATTAACCTATTATAGCATCACCAAAACAAATATTCTAGAAATGCTTGTGGTTATGAGGAAACCTCCTCTGCAAGTGCATGTAGGACTCTGTCTTTCATTACTATGTGACTGTGACCACTTGATGTTCATTGTGTCTTTTTAAGTTTTAGATTGTCTAAATAGATTTGAATTATTGTCTAAACTGGTTGATTTCCCCATTGGATATTGATCAATATACTACCATGACATCTTTTCCTTAAAGTTTCCCTAAATGATTGCTTCTTAGTTTATGTTTAATAGTAGAAATATGCACCTAACTGAGGATTTATTTATTTTAAGTGGACTACTTGTTCACTTTACCTAATTAGGGTCTCTTAGCCAGCTTACTTTTTTTAGGTCAGAAAACAAATATATGGGTATAGATTTATGGACAGGAGTAAAACAGGCTAACAATTCTGCTGAACTCTTGGTGTTTTTGTTTTACTTTAATAATGCTAATAACACTTTCTTGGTGAGAAATAGTTTGAGCTATAATTGAATTATGGCCAAATTTCCCATCATTACAAAAGTCATTATACCTTTTCTTGTTTTCTAGCTGGGTTTAGTCAAAACACCTTAAATTGAAAAAACAGTTCAGTTGTTAATTTAAGCATCAGTAACATCGTGAGAAACATCAGTGACCTTTCTTAAGGGTGATTCTGACAAGTTTTTTTTCCCCCTGAGTGATAATGTCAGAGATAATAATCAATTTTTTGAAATCTAGATTTGCCAAGTTTTTAAAAGTTATTTTATAAGGTTTTAAGAAGAGTATAAGCTCAGATTGTTTTTGTAAGCTGTTAAATAGTTTTTGTGTACTTTTAGCAATTTTTTGTAAAAATTTGATCTTTTGAATTTTATGGGCCACTAAACAGTGTCTTTCTTACTAACATATATGACTTATTTTAAACAAAAACTAACTTGAAAAGTATATATTCATATCATTCAAATTAATTTTTTTTGTTCCTTCTGTAGAAAGATACCACTGGAAATCAAGGACTTTTTTGACAGTCTGAATGGAGGCCTATTGCTTTTTGTTTGTTTGTATTTTGTACTGTTGTAGATCAAACCCAGGGCCTTGAACTTGCTAGGCAAGTGCTTGTTTAACAGTTTAACCCAGACCAAGGTGATTCTTGGGTTGGTCTCTGAGCTTCCTCCTTAGGCAAGAAATAACTGGGCACTGCATTATGCTCAGGTGGCATCACATCTGCTTTTAAAAATTATTACTTGTTTTAATTGCAAATAATTTATGGGTTTTAGTTTAATGTTTTGATAAGTGTATATATTTTGCCATGATTAAATCAAGCCAGGTTATGATTGATTGATAGATAATATCCATCACCTTACTTAACATTTTTGTGGTGACTCTTAGCTATTTTGAAATATTGTTGTAGATTATATTATTACTGTTCATAATCATCCTGCTAGAGCTCAGCTATTCCTCCATTTTAATTGATACTACTTACCTCTCTCTGGTAGCTGCTTGTCTTTTATTTGTGTGTGTGTGTGTGTGTGTGTGTGTGTGTGTGTGTGTGTACGCGCGCTTCTCATCCTCTGGAACACTGTCAACTTTTTTGATTTTTTTTGAGGTAGGGTCTCACTGTAACTCAGACTGACCTGGAATTCACTATGTAGTCTCAGGGTGGCCTTGAACTCATGCGATCCTCCTACCCCTGCCTCCCTAGTGTTGGGATTACAGGCGTGCACCACCACACCTGGCTTCACTGTCGAACTTTTTAAAGACAAGGTTTCTCAGTGGCTTGATGCTCACCAGTTTGGCTAGATGGACTGACCAGAGAGCTCCAGGAATCCTGTCTCTACCTTCCCAGTGCTGGGATCACAGGTGTGCACCACCATGCCCAACACTTTTATGTGGAAATTGGATCTCAAACTAGGACCCTCATACTTGCACATTACCTACTGAGTTCCCCAGCCCCTGGTAACTACTTTTCTATCTTGGAATTCAGCTTCTTTTGGTATTCCACATATAAGTGACATCATTCAGGATTTATCTTTCCCTGTTTTATTTCACTACACATAGTGTCCTTTAGCTATCTTCTATCACAAATAACAGTACTTTTTTCTTCCCCACCCTCATATTGGAAATCAAACCATGGCCTTGCAGATGTAAGGCAGTGTTCTACCACAGGGTTTCACCCCTAGCCTTCTTTTTTCATTTTTGTACTGAATAATTTTATTTTTGTTGGTCAACTTACCATTACTTTACCAAGTATCTGAGATAACTCAGTTTCCAAGGCGGAGAGTTTTATTTCTGCTCAAGCTGATAACTGTTGGCTAGTCTTCCTGATGGCATACCTATGGTGGCCAGGATGCAGAGCCACCACCAAAATCCTTATGCTGTTTGCTGTAACCCCACCAACCTCCTTTGTAACTATCTCAGATGATCTGTCCCTTGATGCATTCATCCTCTCATGGACTAATATAAAAGCAGGTCTTCTGCAAAGAAGCCTCCAGTGGTAAAGTGCTACACGTTCACCTCCAGCTTTGTTTTCCCATCACAAGTGGCCAGTAGCGCCTTTGGGTGAAGGGATGCAGCAGAGTAGAACTTTCTCTTAGCCTGCTCTCATGGTTGTTCTCAGTGTCTTCCCACAGTGTCATCTGTCCCATGGGACTTTTTTGGAATATTTATTTAGGTGCAAGTTGTGAATAGTCATTATTTGTCTTAGCTGCCGCTAGGCAGGTACAAGAGCTGCCAAAATCACCCATGTGACCTGAACTTTGCTTATTAATTATACTAAATTCTTCTCCCAGGGGGATTGTCTGTCTTGTTTTGAATGTGCAAATCATGACTGGGAACTCTGCATGCTCAGGAATGACTCTACACATAGTGAGACTTTTCTATATGACTATGTATAAGTTTTCCCAGTAAAAGAAACAACTTGTTTTGTTTTGTTTTTTTGACACAGGGTCTCACATTAGCCCCCAGGCTAGGTTCAAACACACTGTGTAGCCCAGGCTGTCTTTGAATTCTTCATCTTCCAGCCTCAGTCTGAGAAGGACTGGGATTACAAGTGTGGACCCCTACACCAGCTAAGTTAAAATCCACACAAAGCCCCCTACCCCTTCCTCTCCTCTCCTTTCCTTCCTCTTTCTTTTCTCTTTCTTTCTCTTTCTCTTTCCCTTTCCCTTTCCCTTTCCACTTCCTCTCCTGTTCTAGAGACTGAAGGTAGAAAGCCCCATGCATGACAGACAAGCACTCTACCACTGAGTTGCATTCTCCAGCAACTCCTGCTTTCTTTGTCAGAAGACACTGTGCTGGGAGCTATCTCCAGTGCTGTCCTTGCTTGTTGCAAGTAATAGCCCTTTCTTTACTGTTATCTCCTGTTTGTGCTTATCAGCTTTGTGTTCTTCAGAGGCAATGAGCCCTTTGTGTTGGGTTACAGTTGGGTTTCTCTGAGGGAGAACTGGAACTAGGGAACTGATACTCTGTCTTCTTGCTGATGTCATTCCAACTTTCTCTGGATCTGTTACTGATAAGTAGTTTTCTGTGTTTGTTTGTTTGTTTTCCTGGTATAAAACATAAGCCTTAATTAGGAGTATCTGATTACTTATAAATTTGGAGGGTGAAAAATTAAACATAAACTTTCTGAATACTGGAATTTACCATAGTATTTAGTTATGGAGTGAGGTTTAGAATCAAACATTAATTAGTAACATTCTAAAATGCCTATGCAAAGCCAGGTGTGGTGGCACATGCCTTTAATCCCAGCACTTGGGAAGCAAAGGTAGGAGGATTGTCATGAGTTTGAGGCTATCCTGAGACTACATAGTGAATTCCAGGCCAGCCTGGGCTAGAGTGAGATCCTATCTCGAAAAATCAAGAAGATAAAATGCAGAATTTGTCCCAGGACATTCCTTCCGGTGTGCAGGATAGTTAACATGGGAAAGATCTTAGTGATCAAGTAAGGAATCATGTCACAGTGAAGCAGAAAGATCTTAGTGATCAAGTAAACAATCATGTCACAGTGAAGCAAAACTAATGCTCTAGTTGATTTGTTCCCTTGCATGTACCAGAAATCTCATCAAAGTCCAGCTGTCTCTATGTGTTGCTGAGTTTTCTGTCCATGTCTTTACCTGTCAGTTCTGGCCTAGTAGTTAGACTGGGCTATTTACAAAGAAAAGAAATGTATTTGTCACTGTTCAAGAGTGACAAGCCCAAAATCAAGGTGCCCCAAGGCTCACTTATCCTGTGAGAACTGTATCTTCCGGAAGGAATGCTGTATCTTAATATGGCAGGAAGTAGATATCCTGTTTATAAGAACTGTAATCCTAGTCATATAGGAGTTGTTCTTATGAGAACTTTTTTTATGTACATGTGTGGTATACATATGTAAGTATATGTGTGGGTGCACATGCACATGCAGGTTGTCTCCTTCAGTTGATCTCCGACCTTATTTACTAAGGCAGGGTCTCTCACTAGAACCTAGGGCTCACCAATTTAGTCTAGTTAGCCAAATGCCCCTGGGATCTCTCCCATTGGCAACACTTAAATTTTAGAAAGACCACATTCATACCTTCTTGCTCTTGGGTATTCAGGAACTTTAACTTCTGGGGAAGCCATTCAGCAGAAGTTCTTAGCATTAGAGCTTCCTTGACCAGCTAGAGTCTTACTCTTGTATTACAGAGTTGAATGTTATAATTACAACCCTTGAACTGTGACATCTGACATCATCTCCAGGTAGGGAGTATCAGAACTGAATTGAATTAGAGGTCACCCAACTGAAGTACATTGGAGAACCCACTGCATAACCGATTGCTTGTTGAGTAGTGGTGATGAGGAAACCTTAGTGTAGCATATTGGTCACAGACATAAGACAAATTTGGTTTGTTTTTCTTGTATCTTGACGACAAAGGATCTGAGTAGGCTTGCCTCCAAAGGAAAGATACTTAGTGGTTGAGCATGGTGAGCCTTTTGAGAATAGCCAGACACACACACTTGAGACACTACTTCACACATACTGGGAGGGATATAATTTTCAAAGCAGACAGTAGCACGTGGTGTTGAGGATTTGGAGAAATTGGGAGCTTCTATACACTGCTGCTGAAAAGTTGCTGTAAAAGATAGAATCGCCATGAGTTTGAGGCCACCCTGAGACTACATAATGAATTCCAGCTCAGCCTGAGCTAGAGTGAAACCCTACCTTGAAAAACAAAACAAAAAAACAGGGCTGGAGAGATGGCTTAGTGTTTAAGCGCTTGCCTATGAAGCCTAAGGACCCCGGGTTTGAGGCTCGATTCCCCAGGACCCATGTTAGCCAGATGCACAAAGGGGGTTTTTCAGGGTAGGGTCTCACTCTAGCCCAGGCTGACCTAGAATTCACTATGGAGTCTCAGGGTGGCCTCAAACTCACGGTGATCCTCCTACCTGTGCCTCCTGAGTGCTGGGATTAAAGGTGTGTGCCACCACGCCCAGCTATGGTAGGTGAATTTTAAGTCTGCTTCAGTGATGAGTTTTTAGGAACCTCTGGATCTCTGCTTTGGTAGGTGTTGGTTATCCTCAGGGTCTGTCTCCTTTACCCTGGCACTGACTATCAGGTTCAGCATGGAAGCAGCACTCATGCTCGTCTCTCCAATTTCTCTGTGGTTTCAGCTGTGGTTTGGTTGAAGTGCACAGGGACGTTTATCACCTCCAGTCTTGGTACCTTCTAAAAAAGAACAGATTCTCCAATGGAGAGTGAAGTCAGCATAGTTTCAATGGGATAAGCATTATTAATTTAGGGACAATTTGATGTATGTAACCCCTCTTTTAGCTGAAGACTAGTGAGAGCTTGACACCAGACAGCATAATCTTTGTCTCCATAGGATTCTGATCTGGTTCCCAATTCCAGATGTGGGTTCCTTTATACTGTGTGGATTACTTAGCCAATCAGAAAGTTATTGGTTACCCACTGAGGCTGTGTGCCACTATTGCACTGGCATGTACATTCTGTCAGAGTTTTTGCTTCTGAGTAGCTTAGACCTCTGGTTGCTCAGACCATTGTTGGCCACTTTCCCCCAGTAGCTCATGTAGCGCTTTCCAGCACTAGACAGGCTGTCTGAGGACTGACTTTCTTCCAGATTCTAGCCAGAGACCTCTCCATGCTCTGTCCTCAGCAATGGGGTCTTACTTCTTGCCTTATCCACCCCTTTTCTAAACTTTTTGATAATAGCCGTTCTGATTTGGGTGAGAGGATACCTCACTGTGAATTTAATTTGTGTTTCTCTGGTGATTAGGTGAGTGTTTCTTTATAAACTTTTTGGCTATTTATGTATCTCCTTTTGAGAAATGTCTGTTCAGATCTTTTGCCCATTTTTAACTTAGATGATGATGATGAGAATTTGTTGTTACATATTTTTGATACTAATCCCTTCTCAGATGAATAATTTTCAGATGTTTTCTCTGTAGGTCATTCTCTTTGCTATGCAGGAACTTTTTGGTTTGGTATAATCCCATAATCCTATCAGGTTTTGCCATATCTAAAAAACAACCCCCCCAAAAAAAAGAAACCCGCCAGGAACAGTCTTAAAGTGCTTTCAAAAAGTCTAGCAGCTCCATGTCTTGCATATGTTCTTGATACATTTTTAGTTGCCTGTCTATATGATGAGAGGAGCCCAGTTTCATTCTTACGTGTATTTTCCCTAGCACTGTTTGATAACGAGATTACCCTTCAGTTTGAACGTTGATACACTTACAGTTGGCTATAGGCATGTGAATTTTTATTAGGGTTCTCTAGCCTGTTCTGTTGGTTGATGTATCTGATTTTATGCCAGTATCATGCCCTTTTGGGTACTGTAAGTTTTGAAGAGAGACACTGTGATACCTACTCATTTGTTTAAGAGTGCTTTGGCTATTCAGGATTTTTTTTTTTTTTTTTTTTTTTTTTTTTTTTTTTTTTTTTTTGAGGCAGGGTCTTGCTCTAGCTCAGGCTGAGCTGGAATTCACTATGTAGTCTCAGGGTGGCCTCGAACTCACAGCAATCCTCCTACCTCTGCCTCCCAAGTGCTGGGATTAAAGGTGTGCGCCACCATGCCTGACCAGGATCGTGTGTGTGTGTGTGTGTGTGTGTGTGTGTGTGTGTGTGTTTGCATGTATGGGTTCATGTGCATGAGGATCACATGTATGCAGAGACCAAAGATTGCTGTTTTCCTTGCTTGCTGTCCACTTCACTTAATACTTTTATTCACATGACTTTATTGGTGAAGTGAGGTGGTGGTTTTTTTTTTGTTTTTTTTTTAACAGGGAGCATATAGGTGGATTTTGTTTTTATCTGTTCATGTGTATCTCAAAATTGGGGAAATAGCCAAGCATGGTGGTGCATGCCTTTAATCTCAGCACTCCGGAGGCAGAGGTTGGAGGCCACTCTGAGACTACATAGTGAATTCCAGCTCAGCCTAGGCTAGAGACCTCGAGAAACCAAAAAAATTAAAAATTGGGGAATTGAATTGTTTTATGTTCATGATTCTTGCTGACAATTAACACCCTGCTTTTGTTTTGCTGTATTCTTGTTGTTTTGTTTATTCTTGCTGTTCACCTTCAGGATTTCCTGTTTTTCTGTAATGATAAGGTTTGAATCTGTTCTCATTTTCATATGCATGCGTGAGTTGCATTCTTTCATGCTAGTAATTATCATCCTTTCACTTCTAGATCTAGACCTCCTGCCTAGTAATAAATTCTTCACTGTTTGCTTAGTTTAAGGAAGACATCATTTCTCTTTTTGTGTCTGAAGTTTTTGGCTTTATTAGTAAATTTTTAGGTGTTTGGCCACATGTGGGTCCTCCCCCTCTTGGAAGGGTGAGGTGGGAGGATCACTATGAGTTCAGGGTCAGCCTGGGCTAGAGTGAGACCCTGCCTTGAAAAACCAAAAACCAAACCAATAAAAAAAGAAGTTTTAGGTGTTAATTCATTTGATATGTTTTCTGTGTGTGTCTGTTTGGGTGTGTTGTTTGGTTGTATTGGTGTTTGGTTTAGTTTAGTTTAGTTTTTTTTTTTTTTTTTTTTTTTTTTGAGACACCGTGTCTATCATCTGGCTTTGTAGCTGAGAGTGGCCCAGAACTTTTTAAAAAATATTTTATTTATTTATGTATTTATTTATTTATTTGAGAGAGAGAGAAAGAGAGAGAGTGAGAGAATGGGCGCGCCAGGGCCTCCAGCTACTGCAAACGAGCTCCAGATGCCTGTGCCTGCTTGTGCATCTGGCTCACGTGGGTCTGGAGAGTTGAACCAGGATCCTTTGGCTTTGCAGGCAAACGCCTTAACAGCTAAGCCATCTCTCCAGCCCGACCCAGAACTCTTGCTCCTCTTGCCTCTACTCCCCAGGGGCTGGGGCTGTGGGCTTGTACCACATGCTCAGCTTCTTTTCCCTCACACCTCCCATAATGCACCTGTGTGTCACCCCCCCCCCCAATACTGGGCTAGTTTACAAAAGAATTTCAGAAATTTTCTCCTGCTTGACCTATTCTGTTGTTGAGACTCTTAATTGAGTTATTTCACTCACTGAATTCTTCCGCTGCAAGATTTCTGCTTCTTTTTTATGAGCGCTTTGTTGAATTTTTTCATTCAAATCATGAATTATTTTTGTGATTTCCTTGAATTGTCACCTTTCTCTTATGTCCTGTTAAGCTTGCATAAGATCATTATTTTGAATTCCTTTTTAGACGTTTTGTAAATTTACTTTTATTTGAGGTTAGATAATAGGAAATAATGTTCCTTGGAGGTATTGCTTTCTTTCTTCTATTTCTGGTGGCCCTCCATTGATTTGTGTGCACTTAGTGCAGTTAACATCTTTTCCAGTTTTATGGAATTTTTTCCTCCTGTAGGGAGAGGTTTTCTCCCTGTGAGTGGGCTCCCATCTTTCCATTGAGTATAATGTGGAAGCTTGTGGATGCCCTTCTTTCTGTTGAATGTAGTATGAAAGCTTGTAGAAGCCAGTCTTTCAGAAGCTTGATTATTCCTGGCTCAGTATGGCTGCTTCAGGTCCTTCAGCTGTTGCTCTTCTCATCAGTGCCTGCATGTGTGTCAGTGGCCTGGGCTACCCATATGTGTGAACGTGGTGGTGCCTCAGCATTTCTCCTGTGCCTAAGGTTTGGAAGCTGAGATTATGGTGGTGCAGCCACCCATGAGAGTGTGGTGGAATAAGGACGGTCTTCAGGATGAAGACACACCATGGATACTTACCTGTAGAAAAAGAATGGGTCCAATTTGAAGATGCCACCAATCTATGGACTTTAAATCATGGTTGGTAGGGGATGTACCTCAGGGGCTTCTACTCTGTGGTAATGTAGCCATATGAAGGTAATGTAGCCATATGAACACCAGGAAACCTCCTCCCAAACTGTTAACGGGCTGTGAGAGCTACAGAAGTCCACTATGTAGTCATCTGCAGGGGCAGTTGGGACTTTGGAATCCTCTAGCTTTCTTTTTCCCCATACGGAGACCAACTGAGCTTTTAGCCTTGCCAGTGGAGAGTTTAGGGAATGGAAGGTATTTCATTCCTCTCTCTGTGGTGCTTTCTTGAGCTTTCATGCTCCTCGTGGATCTCACCGCTTTGCTGCTACTCTACAGTATATGTCCTCATCATTCCAGTCAGAATATAGTTATGGTCTTTGTTATAGTCTGTTTCTTTTGGGAGAAGGGAGGAGGCAATGAATGACAGAAAACTCTCCTAAGCCAGTTTACTGATACCCTTAATTTTACTTTTTTTTTGGGGGGGGGTGTTCAAGGTAGGGTCTTTCTAGCCCAGGCTGAGCTGCAATTCACTATGTAGTCTCAGGGTAGCCTCCAACTCAGCAGTCCTCCTACCTCCGCCTCCCAAGTGCTGGGATTAAAAGTGTGCACCACCATGCCTGGCCTAATATTACTGTTTAAAACATATGCTTGGGGCTGGAGAGATGGCTTAGCGGTTAAGCACTTGCCTGTGAAGCCTAAGGACCCTGGTTCGAGGCTCTACTCCCCAGGACCCACGTTATCCAGATGCACAAGGGAGCGCACGCATCTGGAGTTCGTTTGCAGTGGCTGGAGGCCCTGGCGCGCCCATTCTCTATCTATCTCTATCTATCTCTATCTGCCGCTTTCTCTCTGTCTGTCTGTCAAATAAATAAATAATTTTAAAAAAATTAAAAAAAAAACATATGCTTGCTAAGAACTCCAAGCAGGCAGTACTTAAGAACAACTGTTTTTCATACTTGAAATGGTACTCATCAACTTTTTGCCAGCCAGTCAGGCAGTCACTGTGTTGTTTGTTGAGTGATATGGTAGAGGTATTAGAGGTATTTAATACATGTTCAGGCTCAAGTGTATATAAAACCTTTTATACACAGTGGCTGTGAGTCTACATTTTCCATTTAGCACTGTACATTGGAGGTTGTTCCATTGATAAGGAACATTAAGATCTGGTCCCTATTTTAAACTGTAAGCATAGTATTTCATTGTGGATGGACAACTAGAAGTTCTCTTTTTTTGGCACTTTTTAAATTTTAGCCACTGCAAATAACTCCAGGTCCATGCACCACGTTGGTGCTTCAGGCTTTATGTGGGTTCTGGGGAATCAAACCTGGGTCCTCTGTGGTCAAGCACCTTAACTACTGGGCCATCTCTCCAACCTGTTTGTTCTCTCTTTTTTCCTCTCCCTGTCTATCTATCCATCCATTTATCTCAAACTTTTATATTGACAACTTCCATAAACAGTATACCATGATCATAATCTCTTCCTATCACTCTCCCTTTTCCCCCTCCACTGAATATTTTTTTTTAATTTTTTTGTTTATTTATTTATTTGACAGCGACAGAGAGAAGGAGGCAGAAAGAGAGAGAATGGGCGTGCCAGAGCTTCCAGCCTCTGTAAACAAGCTCCAGATGTGTGCGCCCCCTCGTACATCTGGCTAACGTGGGTCCTGGGGAATTGAGCCTCGAACCGGAGTGCTTAGGCTTCACAGGCAAGCGCTTAACCGCTAAGCCAACTCTCCAGCCCTGAATCTCTTTTTTATATATTAATAAGTGTGATAATTGGAATCAAAGAGTTTATACTATTCAACAGCAGGTGTTTTTTTTTTAATTGGACCCAGTCTTTTTCATTGATAATGTGTAGTTCTCTAACAGGAATGCTTTTCCTAGACCATACCCATAATACACTATGTGTACCTTCCATTTTGAGTTTAGATGATGTGGGAAATCAGGCCCTTAGCAAACAGTGTCAGGTCTAGTGGCATGTGCCTTTCTCCCAGCACTATAGAGGCAGTGTAGGAGGAGTTTGGAGCCTGCCTAGAGTAGATAGCAAGTTCCAGACCAGCCTGGGGTACACAGGAAGACTATTGGGGTAGTGGGGGATTGTCTTTGTATTTAAGTTTGCCTTTGTGTTTAAGTTGTTTTGCCCACACCCACTTCACTAAGATTTGTTTTTTGGTAACTTGTCATTATTGAATCTTTCTATAGCATTCAGTCTGTTAATCATGGAAATAATTTGTTTCTTTTATCAGTTTAAATAAATCATAATTAGGATAGTAAATACAGCTAGTACAAACAGTTGGTAACATACTTCTTGCCCTTAACATACCCATTGTGTGACCAGGACTGTGTGGATCTGTCAGTGAAAGATGACTGGTCAAAGTACTTCATATGCAAACACCATTCTTCACTTTTCCTGGGAAACCCAGGATAGTGGTTCGTCCTGTGGCCATTCAGATACAGGTTGATTAAGAGCTGCTGTGTTCCCTAAGTCAACCGTGCAGAGCACATCTAAATGGTTTGCAGCATATCACTTCCCACAGTGAGGCCATGAATGCTCTTAATCATCTGTTCTGCACATAGGCTGGAGTTTCTTCATCTTAGAAACATTTCTTGGCATGAAATTACTTTGTATAAAGAGATGTCTTTTTCTTTTTTGTTTTCCATTGTAAGATATTTTGTGAAGGGAATCTTACTGCTTAATTTTCAGGGGTTTTTTTTATGGTAGGAAAGATTTTATTTCAAGCTTACAGATCCATGGGAATGTTCCATCAATGGTGGAAGAAACTGCTTCCAAGAAGAGAGAAACAACCAAATAGCCAGCAAAAACCAAAAGCAGCAAGCCAGAAAATCTACCAGAGTTCAGACTGCTCTGAATACATTTTGGCTGGAATTCAGATAGGCCCCTAGTGACATCTTAGGGCTGGACTCCATGACCTGCACCCAGTGACACTTTTCCCAGCTAAGCAGATGGAGACCCAAGTTATTAAACACCTGAGTCTATGGGAGACATACATTCATTTGAGCTAGAGAAAGAGAATGGGCATACCAGAGCCTCCAGCCACTGCAGATGCACTCCAGACGCATGTGCCACCTTGTGCATCTGGCTTACAGGGGTTCTGGGGAATTGAACCTGGGTCCCATGGCTTCGCAGGCAAGCGTCTTAACCCCTAGCCATCCCTCCAGCCCTATTGGTACTTTATTTACAATAACTAAGAAATGGAATCAGCCTAGATGCTTATCAACTGATGAATAGATTATGAAAATGTGGTAAATATACACAATGGACTTGTATTAGGCTATAAAGAAAAATAAAATTTACCAAAAACGAAAGGAGTTGGAAATGATCATACTGAGTAGTGTAACCCAAACTGAGAAAGTCAGATGTCACATGTTCTCTCTTAAACACTGTTCCCCGTCTGCTTTGGAAAGGGTGATATAAATGCCCCATTTTCGCCTGAAAATTCAACCGTCACTTATTCTAGCACTTTGATCAATTGTGAATCTCTATAGCAACAACCTTCCTCTGCCAAAATGAGCTTCTCTGACCAAAGCTGAAAATCCAAATCTTTGGGCATAAATATAATTATTTACAAGGCAATTTGACAGACACAGCATATTCATTTAGCAAACAACATCAGTATCTTCCTATCAAGGCCTACATCTTGCACAGTCACAGAATTTTGACCACTTTAGAGTACCAGAAATGAATCCTCACTTTGCCCTGTGCAGTGGAGTAGGCCTCAAATCTAATCAGAAAGTGGTTGGTTACATCCATAGCAGTAATGCTGCTTTTGAACCAGTGGGCATCTGGGATGGAAATTCAGTGGTGTAGTTTGCATGGTCCACCACAAAGTGAGATTGTTGTTGGCACTTCTCTGCCAGCAGCTTTCATAGCACCTTTTGACATAAAGACAGCTAACCAGCAGGAAGACAACATTCAGATAAGTTTCAACTTGTTTTCTATGTCCTATAATTAAAATATGTGGTGTTTTCAGAAATAGGTTCTTCCCATCTAGTACATTGGACAGCCAACAGCAGTGAAAGTAGCCTCCCTGATTGAGAACATACAGGGAAGTAAGTAGCCTGTTGCAGTCAGGTTCACACTGCTGATAGAAATCACCCAACCAAGAGCAGCTTGTGGGGGGGGGGGAGGTTATTTTGGCTTACAGACTGGAGAGGAAGCTCCACGATGGTAGGGAAAATGACGGCATGAGCAGAGGGTGGCCATCACTCCCTGGCCCACATAAGGTGGACAACAGGAACAGGAGAGTGTGCCAAACATTGGCAAGGGGAAACTGGCTATAACACCCATAAGCCCGCCACCAACAATACTCTCCCTCCACGAGGCGTTAATTCCCAAATCTCTTATCAGCTGGGAATCTAGCATTCAGAACAACTAAGTTTATGGGGGACACCTGAATCAAACCATCACATAGCCCCACCCATGGCACTGGGGTTTTTATTTAATAGCCTGTTGCATTGGAGACCAGCATTATTCACACAGGGGACATCCTTTCAGATTCTTTTTTCTTTTTCTTTAAATGTTCAATTTCTTTTTTTAATGTTTATTATTATTATTAACAAGATGTTTTGTATGGATACATCATGTGTTGGTACCCTCTTTTCCCTCATCCCTACCCCCATTCCATTGGGGATGCTCCTCAGTAAGGTTGCAGATATTTTCCCATAGGGTTGTAGTTTATGCATTGTGGGAGCGGTAGTTAGTTATTTTGGTGGTGAGGGAATGCCTCTTTGCATGATGTCTCAACCTGTGGCTCTTACAATCTTTCCGCTCCTAGTTTTCAGTTTTTAACTATAGCAAAATAAGATATGATGTATACATTTTTTCCTTTAAAAATTAATCAGTTCTCCCTTGTGGTTTGATTTGCGTAGAGGATATTATGAATAATAGTAAAATACATTATTAGGAATCAAAGCCTTAAGTCCTAGAATTCATAAATCTCTTACATACAAATGACTAATTTTCCATGTTGTGCTGTATATGAGGGCTATCCAGTGTAGTTGATGCAGTGCTCAAGTTGACTAGGTCTAAGCATATTTTTTAAATTATTTTTACTTATTTTACTTTTTTTGTTTGATTTTGTTTGTTTGAGATAGGGTCTCACTCTAGCCCAGGCTGACCTGGAATTCACTCTGTATTCTCAGGGTGGCCTTGAACTCACAGTGATCGTCCTACCTCTGCCTCCTGAGGGCTGTGATTAGAGGTGTGTACCACCACACCCAGCTCATTTTTCTTTTTTTACTTTTTAAAAAATGGTTTTAAGAGAATGGGCATGCCAGGACCTGCAGCCACTGCAAATGAACTCCAGATGTATACACTACATTGTGTATCTATCTGACTTTATGTGGGTACTTGGAAATTGAACCCAGGTCATTAGGCTTTGCAGGCAACGCCTTAACCATTGAGCCATCTCTCTAGCCTCTGTTTATTTATTTTTGAGCAGAGAGACAGACATACACACACATGCACAAAGAGAGTGTACCTTTTGCTCCTGCAAATGAACTCCAAATGCATGTACCACTTTGTGCGTCTGGCTTTATGTGAGTACTAGGGAATTGAACCTGGGTATGCCAGATTTCCAAGCAAACACCTCAAATCGCTGAACCATCTCTCCATCCCTAATTTTTTGGGGGGGGTTGTGGTTTGAGGTAGGGTCTCGCTCTAGCCCAGGCTGACCTGGAATTCACTATGTAGTCTCAGGGAGGCTTCAAACTCATGGCGATCCTCCTACCTGTGCCTTCCAAGTGCTGGTATTAAAGGTGGGTGCTACTGCATCATCCCTAATATTTTTTTTAGCATTAGGGAAATTTGTTTAGTTGGGTTATGCTTGGCAAATAGTACCTTTTATTTATTTATTTTTTATTGACAACTTCCATAATTATAGACAATAAACCCTAGTAGTTCCCTCACCTCTTCACAACTTCACTCTCCATCATATCCCCTCCCCCTCTCAATGAGTCTCTTTTATTTTGATGTCATGGTCTTTTTCCTCCTATTATGATGGTCTTGTGTAGGTAATGTCAGGCACTGCAAGGTCATGGATATCCAGGCCATTTTGTGTCTGGAGGATCACATTGTAAGGAGTCCTACCCTTCCTTTGGCTCTTATATTCTTTCTGCCACCTCTTCAGCAATGGACCCTGAGCATTGGAAGGTGTGGTAGAGATGTTTTAATGCTGAACACTTCTCTGTCACTTCTTAGCATTATGGTGCCTTCTGAATCATCCCAGTGTCACCACCATCTGAAAAGAGAAGCTTCTCTAACCAAAAGTATATACATTTAGCTAGACATCAGCAGACGTTACATCTCTAGGACTCATGTCTCCCCCTGTCACAGGTTTTCAGTATCAGGCATGTATTCCCTCCCGTGGAGCTGGCCTCCAGTCCAATTAGAGAGCAGTTGGTTTTCCCCATAACAGACATGCCACTATTGCATCCATTGGCTCATTTGGCCTGCCTGGCCAAACTTAAGGCTTGTACTGTCCGCTGTTGTTCACCTCCACTGATGACTTCTCTTTCTCTCCCATGGAGCTGCATGCAGCATAGCTTTTTCCAACTTTCTGTCAGCTAGTCTACACGGAGGAAGTTTTCAGCTCAGCTCCAGCAGGAATTCTCAGTGACCTTGCAGCCCAAGCATGTGGAGTGTTCAGCAGTAGGGTCTTACCATCTATTCCTGATGGGAAACCAAGAGCCTTGGCAATGGCCTGTAACATTTTGGGGGTATCAAGGACTTCCCTGGCCAACAACTCACTGGAAGGTATCCCACCCCTGACACTGAAAATTTTCTAGTGACAATTTATAGCTTCTGGGTGCACCATTGTCCTAAAGAGTAGGTTTCCATATGACTTATTCATACCCTCTTAGATTTTGATTAACCCTCCCCTCACCTTTACTTTACTCAGTCTCTTCCCCAGACCTCACTTAGGCCTTTCCACCCCCAGTAATCTGTTCTTATACTTAACATATATATAGTAACATCCCCTTAAGTCCTTTCTCTTCCTCCTTTCTTGCTCTTCCTCCCTTCCTTCCTTCCTTTTTTTTTTTTTTTTTTTTTTAATTAATCCAAGTAGTGTCTTGCTGTAGCCCAGGCTTACTGGATTTCATTAGGAAGTCCTAGGCTGGCCTCGAACTCACAACGATCTTTCTACCTCTGCCTCCTGAGTGCTGGGATTAAAGGCGTATGCCATTATGCCTGGCTTCCTTTCTTTTTTTAAAATTAGTTTCTCTTCTATTTTGATGTCACCACTTTTTTCCTTCCTACTATACAGGTCTTGTGTAGATAGCATCAGCCACTATGAGGTCATGGATGCAGCCTCCCCTTTGAGTCTGGATGACAGAATTACAAAACACTCCTTCCCTTCCTTTGGCTCTTACATTTTTTTTCTGCCACCTTTCTGCAGTGGTCTCTGAGCCTTCCAGGGTGTGATAGAGATGACTCACTTAGTGCTAAACACTGAACTGTCACTTCTTTGCACAAGTTTTGAGTCTCCCCAGTAGTCATAGTCATCTATAAAAAAACAGCCTCTCTGATCAAAAGTGAGAGTAGCATTAATATTTGAGCATAAACACAAGTACTTAAAGGGAAGTTTGGTGGACATAATATATCAGTTTAGCTGGACAATACTAGTCTTCCCCCCCTAGAGCTTAGGACTTTCCCAGCTATACAATTTGATTAGATTTTCAGTGCCAGGCATGAATGAATTCCCTCCCTTGGAGTGGGCCTCAAACCTAATCAGTGGGCAGTTGATTTTGTCCATAACAAACATGCCACCATTGCATCTGTTGTCACATTTTAGCTAGGTATTTCTGTATTAGCTTTTCAACAACTATTTAAGAGACTTCTCTGTAATCCATTCTGTTTCCTGGACATATATTAGAGTATAAACCTTTGGTACATGTTGACTGTGGTTAGAGAGACAAGGATTATGTTTTTCTAAGTCATTTAACCTTTATCATTCTATACTAATATCCTTTATATGGTATAAGTTGGCTCATTTCTGTCTTACTGTTTGACAGTCTTTGAGGCTATCTGGATATTGACATCTTATCTGATCAAAGCTTGTCTTTTCAATCAAAGATGACCTGAAAGTCTATGATTGACTTGACCTCTACATCAGTTATAAATAACAGAACTTCAAGGCAGTATAGGAATGTAACCTGTCACTATGTGGGTAAAGTACTATCTAGAACTTCATTTCTTTGGACAAAGGGGAGAACATAATAGGAAACAACTAATAATCGATCACAGAATGGATATAAATCTCAAAATAAGTATTTCTAAATAAATGTAGGGTTTTTTTCTACAAATGCAGCCCAGACAGTAATACGCCATTGTAACTTTGGAAATGTGAAAACTAATTTTAAAATCCATGATTGTGACATTGCACTTCTGCAATTAGAGAACACTTGTGTTGTAAGAGTATCACTAAGCCAAACATTAAATGTGAATACTTTTTTATGTATATTAAAACAGCCAGGGTTGGGGAGGGATGGCTTAGCAGTTAAGGCGTTGCTTGCAAAGCCAAATGACCCTGGTTCGATTCCCCAGGTCCCACTTAGCCATATGCACAAGGGGGCGCATTCGCCTGGAGTTCATCTGCAGTGGCTGGAGGCCCTGGCGTACCCATCCATATTCTCTCTCTCTCCTTCCCTCCCTCCCTCCCTCCCTCCCTCCCTCCCTCTCTCCCTCCTTCCTTCTTTCTCTGTATTAAAAAAAAAAGTCATATATTTTGGACTTGGAAGTAAAGCTAGCAGTAATGTTAAGAAGAACCTTGGTTTTGCATTTAAATCCTCAAAACATTTTCTTTGTGCTCCCATGGAAACATTTTTATTAGCAGATCTTTTGAGGTTTGTATTTATTTATGCCAACAATTTTAAACTGTCAAAATTATGGCAATATACTGATAAAAAAGAGGAATAGTATGTGGGCTGGGGGAGATTAGTCAGTGGTTAAAGGTGCTTGCTTGCAAAGACTGTGGGCCTGGTTCAGTTTCCCAGCACCAGCATAAAGCTGGATGTAAAAGTAGTATATGCTTCTGGAGTCCCCATGCAAGTGGAGTTCATTTGCATCTAGCTGCAAGAGAATTTGCATGCACGCACACACACCTTTTTTTAAAAAGATGGCACTAAATCAAAAATGGAGTACCATGGGCTGGAGAAATGGCTTAGTGGTTAAGCACTTGCCTGTGATGCCTAAGGACCCCGGTTCAAGGCTCGATTCCCCAGGACCCACGTTAGCCAGATGCACAAGGGGACGCACTCGTCTGGAGTTCGTTTGCAGTGGCCGGAGGCCCTGGTGCGCCCATTCTCTCTCTCTCTATCTGCCTCTTTCTCTCTCTCTGTCCATCGCTTTCAAATAAATAAATAAAAATAAACAAAAAAAATTTTAAAAAATTAAAAAAAAATGGAGTACCAGTGTGGAAAATAAATTTTCCCAGTCAGCAATATAGCAACTGTATTAGTCAACTTCTGTTTGCTTGAACAAAATATCCAACCCAGAAGCAATGTAAAGAAAGTTTATTTCAGCTTACGGTTCTAGAAAGTAGAGTTGTCATTGCAGTGAAAGCATCACAGAAGCAGGAAACCAGAGTCAAAATGTCACATCTGCAGGGAGGAAGTAGAGAGCAGTGAATGATGCTCCCCAGGGTTGAGGTGGGTCTTCCCACCTTAATGTAATCAACATAATCCCTCACAGATGATTCTAGGTCTTATGAATTCTAGGACATTGAATATATAAACAAAGCATAAAGATATTTGAAGTAAGCTTAAGAAACTCATCTGTATTTTAATTATTTTTGTTGTTTTGGTTTGGTTTTTCAAGGTACAGTCTAACTCTAGCTCAGGCTGACTTGGAATTCACTATGTAGTTTCAGCCTGCCCTTGAACTCTCAGTCATTCCCCTTCCTCTGTCTCCCAAGTGCTGGGATTAAAGGTGTATGCCAACACACCCAGCTTGTATTTTAATTTTCATTCTTTGGTGCACTTTCTGTAAGTTGAGTATCACTTACACAAAATGCTTGGAATCAGAACGTTTCAGAATTTTTAATATTTGCTTGTACTTAATGAGCTTCTTTTGATGTGGAGACCCAAGTCTAATCATGAAATTGTTTGTCTCATATATACCTTATACCCATAGGCTAAATGTAATGGTACACAATATTTCTTGCAGTAATTTTACACATGAACAAAGTTTCTTCATGGGGAATTTTGCATTTGTCACATTATGTCAGCATAGTAAGACTTTATCTTAGTAAGGAAACATCCTATAGTCTATTAATGAGACTTGTACACTAGAGTAGTGAGAATAAGAAATTGGTAGTTAATAATGGGTTTATTCATTGAAACTATGTTAAAAATTGATGTCCCATCTTTCCTTTTTTTCACAGGACAATGAAAAGAGAACCCCCTTACATGCTGCTGCCTATCTTGGAGATGCAGAAATTATTGAACTGCTTATTTTATCTGGTATGATAGCATCTGTGTGATAAGAGCCCATTATGTTTGCTTCTGTCATAATTAATGTTTCTTAAAGAGAGACCTTACCTCAGAAAAATTTTAATGAGCTGGGCATGGTGGCACATGCCTTTAATCCCAGCACTCAGGAGGCAGAGGTAGGAGGATCACCATGAGTTCAAGGCCACCCTGAGACTACATAGTGAATTCCAGGTCAGCCTGTGCTAGAGTAAGACCCTACCTCAAAAAACCATCAAACAGGGCTGGGGAGATGGCTTTGTGGTTAAGTGCTTGCCTGTGAAGCCTAAGGACCTCGGTTTGAGGCTTGATTCCCCAGGACCCACGTAATCCAGATGCACAAGGGGCATATGTGTCTGGAGTTCATTTGCAGTGGCTGGAGGCCCTGGCGCGCCCATTCTCTCTCTATCTATCTGTGTCTCTCTCTCTCTCTCTCTCTCTCTCTCTCTGTTCCTCTAAAATAAATAAATAAAAATAAATTTTTAAAAATCCATCAAACAAACAAAAAAAAGTTAATGTTTCTCAAACCTAACTGGCTATTGACTGTATGATTTTATTACTAATATTTGTTTCCTAAGTTGAAACTGGTTTATTTACTCATTATATAAATTCTGGTCACAAATCCTGTTCTAGATGCTGACAGTACATTGAAAAACAGAACAAAGGTTTCTGTCCTTAATAAAAGTTTATTCTCTGGTAAATACAAGTAATTTGACAGCATACTAAAAAATGATAGCTGCCTGGATAAATGGCTTAGCGGTTAAGGTGCTTGCTGTGAAGCCTAAGGACCCAGGTTCAATTCTCCAGGTCCCACATAAGCCACATGCACATGGTAGCACACACGCGTCTGGAGTTCGTTTGTAGTGGCTAGAGGCCCTGGCACGCCCATTCTCTCCCTCCCTCTCTTTCTCCCTCCCTCCCTCCCTCCCTTTCTCTCTCCTCCCTTCCCTCTCTCTCTCTCTCCCCCCCATCTGTCTTTAATAAATAAATAAATCTTTTTAAAATGATAGTTACTGTGGAAAAATGAACAAGTACATAAGGATAGTAGTTGTAGGGAGATTGGTGTTATAAAAGGTGTGATGGTGTATTTGTAATGGGCTTTACTGAATACAGTTAGTAGGGGACAGTTCCTCTGAACAGGGGTTGGTAGGGGGTAATGGTGGCCCAGACCAAGTACAGCAGGATGTATGGTAAGACTTGGTCTAATTATATACATGTTTTTAAAGCAGTGCCAACAGGATATCTGTCTTCAGATAGCTTTTATTTAACTCAGTTTTGAGGGTCTGTAAAATGGTTAGGAAATTATGCTTGAGCTGGAGACATGGCTTGGTAGTTAAGGCATTTTCCTGCAAAGCCAAAGGACCCAGGTTCAATTCTTTAGGACCCACATAAGCCAGACGCACAAGGTGGCACATGCATCTGGAGTTCGTTTGCAATGGCTAAAGGCCCTGGTGCACCCATTCTCTCTTTCTATCTGCCTCTCTTTCTCTTTCATTTTTTTTTTTTTTTTTTTTTTTTTTTTTTTTTTTGGTTTTTTGAGGTAGGGTCTCACTCTGGCCCAGGCTGACCTGGAATTCACTATGTAGTCTCAGGGTGGCCTCGAACTCATGGCGATCCTCCTACCTCTGCCTCCCAAGTGCTGGGATTAAAGGCGTGCGCCACCACGCCCGGTTTTCTTTCTCTTTCAAATAAATAAAAAATAAAAAGTTTTTTTAAAGAAAAAAAGAAATTATGCTTTACTTTTGAATTTCTTCCAAACGATTAAAGTATTTATAATATGAAGCAACACCAGAACTTCCTATTATTGACCAGCTCATATTACCATCATAGTGCCTCTAGTTCCAAAGCAGGCCATTGGGCAACTTAGCATTGTTTCTGTTATAGCCAGCTTACTATAATAATTTTTAGTAGTCAAATTGATCTTGTGTTGTTAAATTAAACATATAAATCCATAGTGGAAATACAGTCAGAATACAGTGATAATAGAAAAAGAAAATTGGTATGATTATCTCATCATATAGTAGCCCTCATTAAACTTTTGTCATTAAAAATTAATAAAATATTTTAAATCTAACTTTGGGAAAAAATTCCATGATCCTAGAATTAAAAATGGTTATACGTATACCACCTGCTATTGTTATTTTCTAGATTTGGTTTGTTTTTTGGTTTTCCAAGGTAGGGTCTCTCTCTAGTCAGGCTGACCTGGAATTCACTATGTAGTCTCAGAGTGGCCTTGAACTCAAAAGTGATCCTCCTACCTCTGCCTCCCAAGTGTGCTGGGATTAAAGGTGTGCACCTCCATGCCCGGCTATTATTGTTATTTTCTTTATGAATTGTTTGATCTGTGATAATACATTCTTGAAGATGTCTGCCCATCTGTGGATGCTTGCCCATTACTGGAGTTAAGTATGAAAGAGATAGAGATTCAAGGGAAAAAAATGCAATTTCCTGTTTACTCTGAAGTGTGGTTTTGGTTTGTTTTGGTTTTTTGAGGTAGTATCTCACTCTAGTTCAAGGTGGCTTCACAGCAATCTAACTGCTTCTGCCTACCGAATGCTGTGATTAAAGGTGTGTGCAACCACGCCTAGTCTAAAACATTTTTTGATAATAGAAATTGAGTTATAACTTAGGTGTGGGATTTTGTCACATTGTTCAAAAAAATTCTCTTTTTATGTTAAATAGCTGGGTTAGAAACAGTACAGTTCATTTATTTTAATGACTAGGACTTTCAGTAAGAACTCTACTGCTGTATGTTTTTGTAATAGAATTTATTTTTATTTAATTTTATTTTTAATAATCTTTTGAGACACTGCTGAATTCATAGCCAAGGATGACCTTGAACTTCTGATCCTCTAGCCTCCACCTCCCAAGTGCTGGGATTACAGGTGTGTACCACCATACCCAGTTTTTAATAGAAATATTTTATATAATTCAATATGGAGGGGTAACTTTCCCCCTTTTCTAAATGCTTGTGGTTGACTCAATCCCATTTAATAGTGAATATTTGCAATAAGCATTTTTAGTTACTCTGTAGAAGATTAACTTACTGAAATTTCTATGTTCACTTGAGTGTGATAATTTCTAATACAGGCTTTCAAATAAGAATGTAACTGAATGTATAAGATTAGCTAGGTTGCATGTATAAAAATCTGTTTCAACTTGCCTTTGAAAAATATTTTTAATATTAGATTTTCAGTTTTATGATATAGTATAGCCCATGTAGCTTTTTTATTCTGTAAGTTTGGAATGTGGACACAGTTGAGCTGGGTCTTTTCTGTTAGAATCTCTCAAAGCTACACTTTACTGTTCAGCTTCTAAGTTTTCTTATGCTGTTGATACAATTATGTCCTTAGAGCTATAAATATGAAGTCATATGAAGCCTTTTCCCTTTCCTTCCTTCCTCCCACTGAAGAACATGTCTCCCCCATTTCTCCCTCCCCCAGCAACCATTGACTATCAGTAGCTCCTCAGACAGGGATGCGGCTTCATGAGACTGCTCCCACCCCTCAGGAGACAAATGTTAATAAGCTTGATCTTGTGCAAGTCTTGCGCATGTAAACACAGCTGCTATGTGATCATAAGCACAACAGCCATGTCCTATCCAGAGGATAGCGTCCACAACATTCTTCCCCATCCTTCAGCTCCTACATTTGTTCCATCATGAAGCTTTTATACAAAGGAAAAATGAAGCATTCCCACCTCTGGGTGCTTGCCTGTTGCTTTCTGAGCCCCAAATTCCCATCTCCAGTATGAGCTGGAACTTACTGTCCTCTAAACATCCTTATAAGGCATACTTGCTTATTGTCTGCTGTCCCTGCTGGAATATAAGCTCCATGAAGGCCGAAAACTGGTCTATTTTGCCTCTCCAAGATGTACAGTACCTAGAATATTGCTGAGTAATTACAATTCCTCCACATCTATGAAGGATTGATTCTAGGGCATACACATAATTATGCACACACAGGGATTCAAAAATCTGCAGATGCTGATGTCTCCCATGTAAAATGGCATAATATCCACATGTAAATATGTGCATCTGCCTGGGTACTTGAAATCACTTCCAGATTACATTTATTCAAAACCTAATATAATGTAGAAACAGTATAAATAGTTGTGTGCTATGTAGGGAATGGTACTTGTTGGGTTCTGTACATTTGGTATGTATAGTGTGAAAATATTTTTAATATTTCAATCTGTAGTTGGCTGAATCTGTAGATGTGAAACTGTAGATTTGATGGACCAGCAGGATGTGCTAAATACTGTATAATTATAATAATAATAAGTTTGGGCTGTTTTTCAGAAATTTTTTTGTGTTTACCTTTTGGTCTCAACTTCCCACATCTTTACTGGAAGAATGGGAGACGTGGGGTTGGTTATTAGCACAGAATTGAAGGGGATCAGGTAAGTGAGAAGGGAAAGAAAGTGATGTGTTTTCTGTGGCAGCAAGTAAAGTTTTTCATCTGTGCTTCTCTTCAGAGTTGCCAGTTAGTTTTAATTTTTATTAATTAGGTCCTAAAAGGTTAAGAGTAAAACTTGTTGAAATAAAATTCAATGCTAAGTTTGTGCTAAGCTAGAACCCTAGTTTTCTTTTTCTTTTTTTGTGTGTGTGTGCACCATGGTGTGCATGTGGAAATCAGGGGTCAACCTCAGGCATCGTTCTTCACCTTCCACTTTTTTTTAAATTTAATTTTTTAAAAATATTTTATCTTTACTTATTTATTTATTTTAGAGAGGGAGGGGAAGAGAATGGGTGCGCCAGGGCCCTCAGCCACTGCAAACGATTTCTAGATGCATGTGCCATCTTATGCATCTGGCTCTTGTAGGTCCTGGGGAATCCTTTGGCTTGCACGTAAGTGCCTTGACCATTAAGTCGTCTATCTCTCCAGCCATACCTTCCACCTTCTTAAGGCAGGGTCTCTTGTTTGCTGCTACATTTTCCAGGCTCACTGCTCTGTGAACTTCTAGGAGGTTCTCTTGTCTTTAGCACCCATCTCACTATAGGCACACTCTGATTATAGATGCTCACTGCTGTGTCTAGCTTTATGTGAGCTCAGGGGATCCAACCTCAGATACTCATGGCAAGTACCTTTTCCAGTGAGCCATCTCACAGTCCCTCGGTGTTCTATGTATCAGTGAAAATATAAAGGAATCACTAGACTTTGTGTTTCCATGAGAGATCATGCAGATAGTATAAAGAGCACAGGCTCTTTGGCCCAACAGCTTGGGATACAAGGTCTGGTCCCACTCTGTAGTACCTTTATAATCTTTGCGAGTTCAGTCACTCTCTAAGCGTGCCCAACTTCCTCATCTGAAGAATAGGAAAAATAGAAATTTTATGGACTTTGAAGAGCCAATTAAGACATCTAGGCCAGGCATGATGGTGCATGCCTTTAATCCTAGCACTCAGGAGGCAGAGGTAGGATCGCCGAGAGTTTGAGGCCACCCTTAGACTACATAGTGAATTCCAGGTCAGCCTGAGCTAGTGTGAGACCCTACCTCGAAAAACAAAAAAATAAAAAAACAAAACAGCAACAAAAAAGACATCTAGAAAAGTATCTGGTACATAATAGAAACTTAAAAAATTGTGGTGATTGTTTTAAGACGGTCATTTTCCCCCAAACCTTTTCAGTCCTGCCAAATATATAAATGACTTGCAGTCAGAAATGAAGTTTTATTTTTGTGGCTTTTAGATAAGTATCCATTCTGACATAAAAACACAAGGAGCTGAGAAGCTGGACGTGGTGGCGCATACCTTTAATCCTCGCACTCGGGAGGCAGAGGTAGGAGGATCACCATGAGCTCAAGGCCACCCTGAGAATATAGAGTGAATTCCAGGTCAGCCTGGACTAGAGAGTAAGACCCTACCTCCAAAAAACAAAAACAAAAAAAACCAAACAAACAAAAAACAAGGAGCTAGAAGATAGCTTAGTGAGTAAAGTTGTTCTTTGTAGACATGAGTGTCTGAGTTTGATCACTAAGACACATGTAAAAATGGCAGGTTTGTCAGTGCGCATCTGTAATCCCAGTAAGGGCAAGATAGAAACTGGAGGATTCCTGAAGTTCACTGCTAGCCAGTTTAGCCTAACTGGTGACCTTCAGGACAATAAGAAATCCTGTCCCAAAAACTGTTGAATGGCATTCCTGAGGATAATACCTGAGGTTATCCAATGTCCTAAGTGCAGATACACATACATCCCTCCAAACACACAAAAATAAGTTACATAAAATATCCAGAAATAAACCTAACAAAATAGGTAAAAAGACCCTATAAGGAAAACTTTAAGGCACTAGAAAAAGAAATCGAAGAAGGCAATAGATGATGGAAAGATCTTCCATGCTCGCCTCCCGTGCTTCTGAATGACAAATAAAATATTGTGAAAATGGGGCTGGAGAGGTGGCTTAGCGCGGGGATCCTGGTTTGTTCCCCAGGACCCATGTAAGGCCAGATGCAGAAGGGGGCGCATGCATCTGGAGTTCGTTTGTAGTGGCTGGAGGCCCTGGTGCGCCCATTCTCTCCCCTACCTCCCCAACTGTTTCTCTCAAATAAATAAAATATATTTTAAAAATATTGTGAAAATGGGCTGGAGAGATGGGTTAGCGGTTAATCACTTGCCTATGAAGCCTAAGGACCCCGGTTCAAGGCTCAATACCCCAGGCCCACGTTAGCCAGATGCACAAGGGGGCACATGCGTCTGAAGTTCATTTGCAGTGCTGGAGGCCCTGGCGCACCCATTCTCCCTCTCTGCTTCTTTCTCTCTCTGTCTGTCACTCTCGAATAAATAAATAATTAATTTTTAAAAAATATTGTGAAAATGGCTGTATTGCCAAGAGAAAGTTATAGATTCAATGCTATCCCCATGAAAATTCTGATGACATCAATCTTAAAAACTCTTTATGGAAACACAAAAGACCACAAACAGCCTGAACAGTTCTAAGTAGAAAGAACAAAGCAGGACTCCTGACCCATTCCATCTTGTGATGAGTACTTAAGTCTTCATTCTGTACCCCAAGGGGGGAACTTAAAATGGGCTGGCAAGAAAACTTGAAGTTGGCTACAGGGACCAATATTTCCTGGTGATCATGGTTCCAGGCCACAGCTGCCACCACATCACACTCATCTTTGACCCTCATGAGGCTAATTTGGGAAGAGTATACAGGCTTCCAGGGTCGCTCCTCAAGTGAGGACTGGCACCACAGGTGAAGACATCTTACCCTAGAACTTGCCCAGGATCAAAGGACCATAAAAAGCAGCAGCCTATTGGGGGTAGAAGTGACTCCCAATAAAGAGGAAGGGAAATTTTTTTTAAAAAAAGAACACACTCGGGAGGCAGAGGTAGGAGGATTGGGTTTGAGACCACCCTGAGACCACATAGTGAATTCCAGGTCAGCCTGTGCCAGAGTGAGACACTACCTTCGGGTGGAGGGGGACCAAAGACCATAGTAGGAGACATACTACCTAACCTCAGACTATACACCAGAGCCATAGTGATACAGACAGCAAATAGGATTGCATGAAATTAATCAACTGCTGAAAGAAAGAAACTAAACAGCCTACAGGGAGAAAATCTTCATCAACTATACTAGAGATGAGGGGTTATAGATAGATTGTATAAAGAACTACAAAAATTAACAACCCCACAAAACTGCCAACTAATAAGTGGGTCAATGAAGTAGGCAGACGGTTCTCAAAAGAAGAAATACAAGCTGGGCATGGTAGTGCATGCCTTTCATCCCAGCACTCAGGAGGTAGGAGGGTCGCCATGAGTTTGTGGCCACCCCGAGACTACATAATGAATTACAGATCAGCCTTGGCTAGAGCGAGACCCTACCTTGAAAAACAAACAAAAAAAGAAATACAAATCATCAGTAGATAATTTAAGATGTGCTCAGTATCACTAGTCATAAGAGAAATGCAAAATAAAACTACTTTGAGAATCCGTCTCATGCAAGTCAGAATGACTACATCAAGGAAACAAATGACAACAAATGCTAGTGAGAAATGGGAAGACGGGACACTTACTGCTGTTGGTGAGAGTATAAACTAGTGCAGCCACTATGACAGTCAATGTGCGGTATCTTCAAAAACTAAGACTAGAACCACCATATGACCCCGCTCTTCCACGCCTCATAGGATTCTACATCCTACTGCACATCCATGCTTATCACTGCTCTTCCCCAATAGCAAGGAAGTGGAATCGGCCTAGATGCTCATCAACAGATGAATGAATAATAAAATACATATGCACAATGGAATTATATCCAGCCATAAAGAAAAATGAAAGTGTAATATGTCCTGGTGATGGCTGGAAATGGAAAACCTTGAGGAAACCCAGACTCAGAAGGACATACGCTGTATGCTCATTCTCACATGTGAGTCCTCGCTGTTACCTGTTTAATACATGTATCTAGATGGGAGTAAATGTGGAAAAAGACTATGAGACCGGAAAACAAGAGGCTTTAAAGGAAAGGGAATGGAGAAGACAGAACATAAGAGGGGGAATTTTTTAATGATTATTATTATTACTGGCGAGATGTTTTGTATGCCTACATCATGTGTTGGTACCCTCTTTTCCCTCATCCCTGCCCCCATTCCGCTGGGGACGTTCCCTCAGTTGGGTTGCAGATATTCCCCATGGGGTTGTAGTTTATGCATTGTAGGAGCAGTAGTCAGTTATTTTGAGGGGGAGGGAGAAGGGGAATGTTGAAGAGAAAAGGGGGAGGGAGATGAGGGTGGATCATCCCAAATGAATTTTATATGAAAATGCCATAGGGAAACATGTTAACTTTGTAAGCTAATTTAAGGAAATAAAAATCAAAGAGTAAAGGAAAAAAACATTCAAAATAGAGACTCTTATATCAGAGGGAGATAAAATGGAGTTTATTTCTACAACTGAGAAAGGCAAAGGTTGAAAGAAAACAGACCTCATGAATAAATAGATCATTCTTACTTAACAACTTCGTGAATTAAGAAAACAGACCTAAGCTTGATAGTGTCTAAACCTGATGCCCAGAATCTGAGAAAAGAGCAAGTACTCATATAATGTGTAAATGACAGCTGTAACAAGAAGATAGGTAGTAACTGACCAAAGTTTAGTTAGGCTTTTTTCTTCAAGCCAAGTGCATAACTTACTTGATTGATGTACTGCTGCAGGGACTTGAGGTGGGTCGCGAGCTGGCTCTTAAGCCATGGGTGTTCTCTGCTGATTTACTGTTACTCTCCCTCTAAAATAATAAAGTTGCCTGCCTGGCTCCTTCTTTAGCACTGCTCTGCCTTGCTCTTTTGTGGTGAAAGCTCTAGGTCATCAAAAAGATTGTTAGGGATTTTTAGGGCACAGACAACAGAGAGAAAAGAGTATGCAGGCGTGGATACAAACACGCTGTTTACAGAACTCAGTTGCCTTCCCAGCATCTGAACAAGCTTTCCTTTGTGTCCTTCCTCATTTCCAACCTTTTACCTGAAAGGAGAAACTCCTCATATTTGGTTTATGCGTGTAATTGTTCCCTTCTTGAATTTAGGATGGTATTTCTTCATATTATCTTATTTTTGGTGAATTAAAGTAAAACTGCTTTTGAAAAATTTGTAGTCTGACTGGAGAAATTAGTTCAGTAGTTAGAGGTACTGGATTGCTTAAAAATTTGTCCAACTAAATTGAATATTTGCACATGATAAAATCCCAACATTTGTGGTAAGGGGTATTGTTTTTGACATTGATACATGCAATCAAACAATTAACCTTCCTTTTATAGAATCTAGTTAAGTATCCATTTCAGTTAATAATTATGGATGGGATAAAATAATGAGCACTTACATGTCACATACAATATTAAAAATAGCCCTTTGTCTCACATATCCTCAGCTCTGTGGAAGTAGTGTAGACAAGGAAGCTAAAGCACTTAGTTTTCATAATAGATAACTTCAGGTGAAAGTAAGTTACATTGCTAATAGAAGCTAGACAGAAATGAGAACTGAGCATTCTACCATAGCCATGTGAACTCTGGTGTCCTCTGCATGTCCTTCCCTGTACTCGCCAGCACAGCTTCACATTTCATAAAATCACTTTTCTTGAATGTGTATTTTAAGGGCTAAATATTCTGACCACTCAGGAATAGATTTTTTTGTCGGTGGAGGGTCGAGTTAAGTTCTCACTGTAGCCCAGGCAGACCTGGAATTTATTATGTAGTCTCAGAGTGGCCTCGAGTGGCATGGTGATCCTCCTACCTCTGCTTCCCAAGTGCTGGGATAAAAGGCGTGTGCCACCACACCTGGCTTTGTTTTTGTTTTTGAGGTAGGGTCTCACTCTATCCCAGGTTGACCTAGAAACTCACTCTATAGTCTCAGACTGGCCTTGAACTCTCAGTAATCCTCCTACCTCTGCCTCTTGAGTATTGGGATTTAAAGGTGTGTGCCACCACACCCAGCAGGAATAGATATTTTAAAAATATTTTTTTACTTATTTAATTGTGAGGAGAGAGAGAGAGAATGGGCATGCCAGGGCCGCTTGCCACTACAAATGAACTCCAGATGCATGTACCACTTTGAGTTTTATATGAGTACTGGGAAATTGAACCTGAGCTTGCAGGCTTTGTAAGCATGAACCTTTAACCACTAAGCCATCTTCCCAGCCCCAGGAATAGATATTTTGTTTGAGAGCTATTAATTTAATGCCTCATTTAAGATCATATGTCTAACAGTGTGCTAAATGTCACCCTGGTTGCTTCTAGTACTTACTAGGTCATTAAACGACTGCCTTATGAAAGGTATTAGTCAAAAGTTCATTTGATTGGCTTTTTATAGAAAATAATCCTTAATCAAATAGGAATCTGATGTTTCTGGTATTGGGAGTTAGAACTAAAGAATGAATCCCTTGAAAGCCTGCACCTCTGGTGGGCTACGGTAACAAAATACCACAAACTGAATAGCTTAAACAACAGAAATGTATATTTCTCACAGTTCCAGTTAGAAGTCTGAGATCAGATATTGGCAGGATTGGTTATTTCTGAGGGCCATTTAGGGAAGGGTCTGTTCTAAGCCTCACTCCATGGCTTATGAATAGCTAACTTCTCCCTTTGCTTTCATTAGGGCCATATCTATATCCATGCTTCTTGTTCTTCTAAAGGCACCAGTCATACTAGATTTAAACCCATCCTAATGAGCTTTTAACTTCATTATTTTCAAAATAGTTTTAAAGATCCTATCTCCAAGTGAGGTCACATTCTGAAGTGCTGGGGGCCAGCACTTCAATACATGAATTTAGGGGGATGTACAGTTTAGCTGACAATTACTAGTATCCACACTGCTCTCTTAAAAGATACATGGCAATCATCTGCTGGTAAGTGGTATTCTTAGTATTTTAGATGGAACTGTTATTGTTTTTTGCTCCTTCTGCCCCCATCCTGGAGACAGAATCTGAAGCTTTTGATGCAGCTTTTTTGTTAGGCAGCCAAAAGAAAGAGGGATGGAAGCGCTTGGCCTTGAGCCTAGTTCCTGAGTATGGACTATCTCTGTGACTTTGGAGCAAAGCAGAAAACAATTCTCCACTGATACAGGTTTTGGAAAATGTAATTATTTGTAATTATTACAAGCTCATAAGAAAACACAAATAACTGTAGTAGTACCTTCATCAATTGGCCGGCTTTTTACAAAGGGTTGGCTTTTATCGGCCCAGGCAGTATAGGCCCTGGCAACCACTCAAGTCTGTTGTAAAAGCTACTTGGCACTTAACTGAATAGGCATAGATGTGTCTAGTAAAAGTGTACAAATTAGCCAGCCCAAAACCAATGAACTGGAGTTTGAAGGCTCTCAGCATTGATTATAAAAGCTACCTCATCTGTGTATTGCTAAAGTCAAGCAACAAATCCATTTAAGTTAGCATAACAGAACACTTCTGTAGGTTTTAACCTCTGGGAAGTCCAAGATCCTGGCACCAGTAGGTTAGGGTCTGCTAAGGGCAGTATCTTTTCACCATAACTTCACATGGCAGAGAAGTTGGGGACTCAGGCCTCTTTGTAAGGGCACTAATCCCACTCATGAGTGCTCTGCTGTCACAACCTACCTGCCTCCCCAAGGGCCCATCTCTTGTGACAGTTACTTTGGGTTAGGATTTCATTTGGCATTTTGGAGTCACACAAACATTTAGACCAGGTGTGTACAATCTGCAGCCTGTGGATATGCACACTATGGTAGGTATGGATGAGCCCCAACATACTTGTCCATGATAGCATCAAGTCACAATGTCACAAGGCTAATGTGTTGTTTTCTCATTGCTGTGAACAAATACCTGACCTGCTGAACGCAGGAAGGAAAGGGTTTCATTTTAATAACTGTTATAAGGGCAAGTTCTGTGGCAGAGAAGGTATGACAGTAGAAGTGAAAGCAGAGCAGGTCCAGTTGTGTTCACAGACGAAGCAGAGGACAAACAGGAAGTGGGACCAACCTATAAAACCTCAAGGCCCACATCTAGTGACCCACTTCCTCCAGCAAGACTCCACCTCCTAAAGGTTCCATAACCTTCCCAAACAGTGCTACCAGCTGAGGAGGACCAGGTATTCAAACACATGAGCCCATAGGGGACTTTTACATTGAAACCACAACGGCTGGATATCCCTGAGTTAGACCATTGGGCAAGGTATTTAATAAATAGGAAGTTTTATGCTAAATATTTCAAAATAGGGTAGAATGCTAGAACTGAAAATAGATTACAAGAATCATAGTCACTGTCCCTATTTTGCAGGTAATGGGGGTTTGAAAGTCAAACTTCTTTTGAAAACTTAGTGACTGATTAGATTAGGGAGAAAGCATCCAAGACCTGAAGTCAAAGTGGGATACTTGTAGTTGCTGGCTGTAAAATTCACAGAAAGAGAGGACCCTATGTTGTTTAAATCTGGGGTCCATTCTCACCTCACAACCTCATTCATTCCTCCACTTCCCCATGATGGGAGACAGGAATTGTGATTAACAAAACGAAGATTCAGGCTCCTGGGACAACCTGAAATCACAGTGTTTACTGATTATGGACTATGGACTGCTTTGTTCAAAACCATGTCGCTCCTCCCCCTTGGTTCTTTCTACTAAACACTATTTGCAAATGTAGACTGTATCACATGCATTCTAGAGCCCTGAATAGTATGAGTAAATCAAGTTGTTTATTTTATTTCTTAATTACATATCTCCATTTAAGCTAGATACTTATTCCAGAAATCTCACCTTAAGTAATTTTTTCCTTATGGCATACACCTATAGTGTATACACCTATAGTGTATGCCAACACTCCAGAGGAAGAGACATGCTGGTGTCAAGTTTGAGACCAGCCAAGGCTACAGTAACAATACTGTCTAAAAATAATAATCAAAGAAACCTATTATTGCTTTATAGTCTTAAGAGGATACTTTCATTTTCTTGTGGTGTGTGTAGTGCATGTCAGCATTTGTGTGTGCAGATGCACATGTATGTGGAGACCAGAGCAGGATATTAAGTCTCTGTCCTTCTCTGTTGGTTTTCCACCTCATTTTCCCAACACAGAATCTCTCACTGAACTTGGAGATTGCTGTTGTTTTGTTCTACTGACTAATTAGAGGCTCCTAGCAACCCCTCCTGTCTCCACACCCCTGTGTGTGGCTATGCCTGGCTTTTTATGTGGGTGTGGGGATCAAACTCAGGACCTCATGCTTGCATGGCAAGTTTACCTACTGAGCCATCTTCCCAGCCCTAAGGGTATATATATATTATTTGAGTTACTTAAGTGAAAAATTTAAGTTAGGGGAAACCGGTTAGCTATAGTTTTCTATGTAATAAAGCAATAGTGTCAAATAGGGACAAACTTATTTTGATGTGATTCTGAAGTTAACTTTTGCTTGTCCTTTTATTTAATAAAAGAAATCAAATCATATGTCTATCCTCAAAAGGTGAAATCCAAAGTCAGCTATTTGTGTGTAAATAAGGCTCTGGCTACTTTAGAAAAAGTTCACATGATGTTCTTGGATTTGGGGGAATATAATAACAATAAGTTAATTTTGCAATTGTACCATAAACATTTTGGACTTAATTAAATATGCTCCTGGCACTTACAAGATTTTCTATGAATACTTGTTTGTAATAGGCATAGCAGCCAGGCGTGGTGGCACACGTCTTTAATCCTAGCACTCGGGAGGCAGAGGTAGGAGGATCACCATGAGACTACATAGTGAATTCCAGATGAGCGTGGGCTACAGTGAGACCATGCCTCAAAAAAAAAAAAAATAGACATAGCAACATCTTCCTTAAATTGCTTTTAAAAATATTTTTGGTCTTCAGTTTCTTTGTAGCACTTTCTCCCACCAAAGGATCTGCCAGGAGCCTTGTAACATAATTCAACAAGCAAGCTGAGATTGCTAGTTTATATTTTCTTTTTTTTTTTTTTAATTTATTTATTTGAAAGGGAGAGAGAGAATGGGCACACCAGAGCCTCTAGCCACTGCAAATGAACTTCAGATGCATGAGCCACCTTGTGTAGCTGGCTTACATGGGTACTGGGGGATTGAACCTGGGTCCTTAGGCTTCACAGGCAAGCACCTTAACCGCTAAGCCCTCTCTCTTCAGCCCTGTTTTCTTACTTTAATGACAAGAAAATAGTGGAGAAATTAATTTTTTCTGGTGACTTGATGTCAACTTTATAGCCCACAGTTTTTTTTCATTTTCGTTTTAATTTTTTAATATTTTATTATTTATTTATTTGAGAGATAGAGAAATAGGCAGGTAGAGAGAGAGAATGAGCTCACCAGGGTCTCTAGCCATTGCAAACGAACTCCAGACATATGTGCCCCTTTATGCATACGGCTTACATGGGTCCTGGAGAATCAAACCTAGCCTTTGGCTTTGCAGGCAAGTGCCTTAACCACTAAGCCATCTCTCCAGCCTCGTTTTAATTTTTTATTAAGTAGAAACTTTGTATGGACATATCATATGTTAATACCATCATTTCCTTCCTCCCTGCCTCTACTCTACTGAGGGCTGTCCTTAGTGGGATTGCTGGTATTTACCATGTATTTGTAGGTTATGAGTTGTGAGAGCAACAGTCTATCATTGTGGGGAGGGCTATGTCTCTGGTAGCCTACAAATTTTATCTTTTGCCACATATAAAACATGTGACAATTCTACAAGTGACTGTTAGATTTTGTTAAATTTCTCTCTGCAAAGACATGTTTCAAATGGGAATGATCTCTACTCACTCCTCTTCCATCTGTATCTGCCTTTCTAATCTTCATGGACCATCTTCTATACTTGCAACTAACTAGTTTCACTACGTAATTTTCACTGTACCCTGGTTGTCTTTTCCATTTCTGGAGAGACTTTGCTGCCTAAGGTGTTTATTAATCTGTAGCTGACCTTTGAGCACTCTGTGTACAGCAGCAGTCTGTTTACCTTCAGAGACTTCACGGAAATCACACAGATTCTGGGAAGTTGACCCACCAGAGGTGTGCTGCTATGCTGCAGCTTTCATGATACTGTTTTCCTTTTATAAGAACACAGCCGATTGTTGCCCATGGTGCTGTCTGTTACTCTGTCCTGTAAGTTAGTAAGTAAATCATGTACACATTAACCTATGTGGTAGGGGCGTTATCTTTCATTGGTGTCCTCAGATTTCCTGTATATATTTGGTCTTTAACATTCCAACAAATTGAAATATTTAATTAGTGCTTTCAGAAGAAACACATGGGCTGGAAGATGGCTTAGCTTTTAAAGCACTTGCCTGCAAAGCCAAAGTACCCAGGTTCAATTCTCTAGGACCCACATAAGCCAGATGTAGAAGGTGGTACATGTGCCTGGAGTTTGTTTGCAGCAGCTGGAGGCCCTGCTGTGCCCATTCTTTCTCTTTCTCTATCTGCCTCTCTTGCGCTCTCTCTTCAAATAAATAACTAAAAGCAAATATTAAAAAAAAAGTAATTTAACAAAAGATAGCAGTCTTCTGAGAAAGATGATGATCAGAAATCTAAACTTTCATCATGTAGATCTTCCTACTGATAAGAAACTTCAGAATCAAAAAGAACAAGCCAAAAAAAAATGTTGTCTATTAATAAAATATGGCAGCATGATATATCCTCAGTCAACCACCAGTGAATTCTTTAGTGTAGACACTTGTTTTCATAAATTTTTGTTGTTGTTGTTGTTTGTTTGTTTGTTGAGGTAGGGTCTCGCTTTAACCAGGGCTGACCTAGAATTCATTTTGTAGTCTTAGGGTGGCTTTGAACTCACAGCGATCTTCTACCTCGGCCTCCCATGTACTGGGATTAAAGGCATGTACCACCGTGCCTCACTTAAAGGAAGTTTTTATAAAGCTCCTTTTACCCTATTTCTGGTTAGTTTCCATTTGCACTTGAAGCTAAATTCTTGCAATGTTTTTATGACCATCCCTTTTTTCCCCTCTTAAATATAGTTTGTTTAGACAAGATAATATTTCAGTTTAAATTTGAAAAAAATGTACATACAGAGATTAGACTGATAGTAAATAACAGTGAAGTAGCCCTTCAACCCCAGCCCTATATGGTCAGATTTCCGTGTACCCCATGACCAGCACAAACACAGAGTATCAATATCTTGTTACTCTGGGGTTCAATATGCATATAAAGCAAATACTGGACTGGAGAGAGAGCTTAGTTGGTAAAGTGCTTGCCTTGTACTGAGTGTGTGGACCTGAGTTCAATTCCTAAAAGTCACATAGAAATGCTTGGCATGGTAGCGCACACTTGTAATCCCAGCACTGGGGAAGTGGAGATAGGCAAATCCCTGAGGCTCACTGGCCAGCCTAACCTAATTGGTGACCTTCAGGCCAGTGAAGTACCCTGTCTCAAAGGGATAGACAGTGGTCTTGAGGAAGAACAGCCATGTTTGTCCTCCTGTCTCACATGCTTACGTATGCACAAACATGCCACTGTATACAAAAATAAAGCAGATATTACTCGTAATTATTGCTTTTGTCATTTTATTTCTGAGAGTTCTTTCAGCACAGGCAGAGTATGTTTGTATGTGTCTTGACAGCAATTTTTTGTGTCACAAGTACCTTAAAGCAGACTATTTGAGGTATTTTATGAAACTTTGTTCTTTGTCTTTATTGATCTTGGGTAATCTCTTCTAGGGGTCTGTGTCCATACCCAGGCCTTACTGAGATATACCTTTTATTTATACACACACACACACACACACACATAAACTATAGAAAGAACCATAAAGCTTATAGATAACTATTGAACTCCTAAGCCAATGAGAGAGTGAAGGCCCTGGTATTTGTATCACTTTGGCACTTTACTCTAGGATTCAAGCCATCTAACAAACAAGTATTTTAGATGTTTCTATCTGTTCTGTACTCAGAACAGAGGGTAACTTCACTCTGGTCACGTTACCTACTTTAGTAGCCATCTTGGCCTCCACAGTGCCTGGCAGGTAGGCCTCCAAATGTCTATGACATGAATCTACTCCTGTGTCTGGGAAGTAGGCCAGTGGTACAGCACTTGCCTAGTATGTGCAAAGCCCTGATGTAGATCCCCAGTACAATAAAATGATACATTTTAAAAGCACATGTATTCCTCTACTACTCTTTGTGGCTGGTTCTTATGTTCTGACTCCCTTCCCTCCTGTAGCGTATGGACACACACCTAGAAGAGGCCACACTATCAGTAAAGGCAAAAAGCAGAGTCTCAGAAATGGTGTCATTGTGCTCAACCCAGCTGCCCACAGAGAACTCTTCTACTCTCAGAAAGAGACAGCATGTGCCTCTTCATACATCTGGCTTTATGTGAGGACTAGGGAATCAAACCAGGGAAGGTTTTGCAAGCAAGCATCCTTAATTGCTGAGCCATCATCTCCCCAGCCCCTGTTCACGGAATTTTAATGGCTCCATTTGTCTAAATTTTCTGAATTTCCACTTCAGAGTGTCATATGTTCAAGGCTTTTAAATCTATCCTTAACATAGTGTGCAATGTGCAATAAAGTATTATGAAATTTGTTTTCTAGTTGTAGAAACTTAGGTGGAGAGGGATGGCTGTAGCTATAGTCAACTGGAACTAATATGCCATCAGTGCACATGATTATCCGCTGGGCCCTCATTAACCAAACCCCAAAAACGTGTAAGCATTAGGAGATGGGAATTCTAGCAGTAGTTAACTCTGATTTGTGTACATAGGTGTAAAACTAGGGCTGGGAGATGGCTCAGTGGTTAAAGACACTTGCTTGCAAAGCCTGACCACCTGGGTTCAACTCCCCAGTGCCCACATAAAACTGGATGTACAAAGTGGCTCATGTTTGTGGAGCTTGCAGTGGAAAGAGGCCCTGATGTGCCCATTTTCTTTCTCTCCCCTCAAAATAAATCATATTTTAAAAGATAAGTATAAAACTTAGCAAATTATTAAAGGGATTATTCACAGTGCCTTTATTTCATTATCTAAGGAGTAAGGAGTTAGGGTTTGGGATACAAATTTAGAATGATTTCTAGGGCAGGACCTGCTGGCCAGTTCCAAGAGCAAGAGCTGTTTCTTCTGTACTTGTGATCTTGTTATGTGCACTTACATTTGGTAGTTTTCTTTCTCACATTATGCAGTTCTTTTTATTTTAAATGTGTTTGTATTCTCTGAGGGTGAATCTTACTCATTTACTTAACGATTGTTAAATAATTATACATACTTAATTTAAAAAATCCTTCCTTAGACCTTAGTCATAACCAAGAAAGGCATGTGAACAAGTTTATTTCTTTCTTGTTTTACTAAGTCTATAAGCATTGTGTCCATTTTATGGAACTGTCTTTGTGTTGCACTGCTTTATGACATGTTACATTCATTATTAAAGAAATGTAATGATGCCTTTAAAATAATACACAGTTCATCTTTAAGAGTAGTATGCCCATTTATTTTAAGTGTTTCAGTTTTAACACATATCTATAACGTGATCTGGTTTTTATCTTGGGTATGCTCTGTATAAAGGTGGCTTTTTCTACCCTAAATATAAAGTGATGTTTATTTTATTTTTAATAGAAAGAGTTAATACCTCATTGGATAATTACATTGATTTAAAAATGATAATTTTGTTTGTATAATTTATAGATAATTTATTGGCATGACGTATAAGACATACAAAGTATGAAAATATTTTTTTCAATTGTGACTTATCCAATTGGGACTACAAATAACTATTACTTGAAGAGATTTATTAAAAATAGTTCATATAAGGTATTTCAATTTATTTTTTTCTTCTTGTTGCAGGAGCTAGAGTTAATGCCAAAGACAGCAAATGGTTGACACCTTTACACAGAGCAGTTGCATCTTGTAGTGAGGTATGACATTTCTCTTAGTAAATGTATATAAAGAAACATTAAATCAACCCCCACATGGGCCCATGCTAAAATATACAGACTGGTTACTTTACTTCAGATTTTGTACAAATCAAGCTAACTGTGCATTTTCCTTTTATGTAAGACCTCTTGGAGAGTCTGAAGTAAATGAAAGTAGAAGCACTTTCTTTCTGTCCCTCCTACAAGAGAAATTACTTTTCTAACATATAGTCTTTCTTGATTCCTTTCTAACTGGTTCACAATAATCTCTACAAAGTTCTACTGACCATAGTCAAGACACAGTGTTATCAGCGAATAATGATTAATTTTCAGACACTTAGCTTCAACACTGAAGTTAGTTTTAGGAATATAACTTGATGCCTGTTTTACCAGTTTGAAATGTTTAAGCTTTAAATACACATGGAATAATTCTTTCTTCTTTAAATACATTTGGAATAATTCTTCTCTAAATACACATGGAATAATCTTTTCTTCCTTAAATACACGTGAAGAAATTTTTCTTTAAAAGTACTTTTACTGGGCTGGAGAGATGGCTTAGTGGTTAAGCGCTTGCCTGTGAAGCCTAAGGACCCCGGTTCGAGGCTCAATTCCCCAGGACCCACGTTAGCCAGATGCACAAGGGGGCGCACGCATCTGGAGTTCGTTTACAGAGGCTGGAAGCTCTGGCATGCCCATTCTCTCTCTCTCTCTCTTTCTCTCTCTCTCTCTCTCTCTCTCTCCCTCCTTCTCTCTGTCGCTCTCAAATAAATAAATAAACAAACAAAAGTACTTTTATTGTCTGTGCATCATGATTACTGACATTTTTAGAGAAGATGCATTTCTATTCATATGTTTTTATATATGTGTGCATGCGTGAGTGTGTACAGGTGCATGTGGAGGTCAGAAGACAACCTCAGATGTCATCCTGAGGAATGTCATCCACCTTTTTTGCAACAGGGTCTCATTGGCCTGGAACTCACTAATTAGGATAGAATGGCGGGCAAGCAAGCCTCAGGGATCTGCCTGTCTCTGCCTCTCCCATGCAGATACAGGGGCATGTTCCACCACACCACACCCAGAATTTTAATGTGGGTTCTAGGGATCAAAGTCAGGTCCTCATGCTTGCAAGACAAGCACTTTACCAACTGCGCTATCTATGTATTTTTGTCTTTCATATCTTCTAGATCTCCTGACATCTCTATAAAGAATGGGCATATAGAGGCAGCTCTTGAATGGGAGTGTTATGGCAAAAGCATGGACCTTGTCTTTTGCTTTGTTGTTTAGTGCTTTATTAAAGTACATGAGGTGCTTTTCTAAGATACAGGGTGTAAAGCACTCTTTTATCCAACTTTTGGTATTGTGCTTGTTTCATTTTTTTAAACATTTTAAAAGTTTTTATTATTTATTTGAGAGAGAGAAGCAGAAAGAGAGAGAGGGAGAATGGGTGCTGCAAGGCCTCCAGCCATTGCAAACTGAACTCCAGACACACCTTGTGCATCTGGCTTACGTGGGTCCCTGGGGAATTGAACTGAGGTCCTTTGGCTTTGCAGGCAAGAGCCTTAACCACTAAGCCATCTCTCCAACCCTTGTTTCATATTTTTGAAATAAATATTAAATGAATACTTTTGAAAAAGATATTAAAGTATGTAGTTGTACATGATGCTAATCCACCATTTCTCCAGTTACTCAAGTTTTGAAAAATCAGAATTTCTCTGGATGTAGTTGTTGCTTCTCTCCTCATGGGCCCAGGTAGTCCTGGAGAAGAAAGTGGGGAGCTCCTGCTTCTTTACTCTTGTCTGTGTTCCTTGTTGTGAACTTCACTGTGGATCCAGAACAAGAACTGGGGAGAGATGGCAGGGAAGCGTGGTTAGGATGAAAAATGAATTCTGCCATGTGACAGGCAGTGTGTTGGGTGGCTTAGGCAGGAACATAGGTACATTGGTACATATAACATGATTCCAGCTGGGTTTGGTACTGATGAACTTGTGCAATTTAGATTTGGTGTATGATGTTTGCAAATCTGGGTGGTTGTGAAAAGTAAGACACAATAGCCCAAACATTCTGAATTCTGAAATTCCATGGTAATTACTAATTTTTTAGTTATTCCTATATAAGGATGTTTCTTTAGATAAAAGCAATTAAATTAAGCATTCCTGTTACTGAAACTTACTAGTGTTAGCAATACCTGCTCATTATTCAATAATGACTTTTGTGAATGTGGCAATTAAAACTAATGTGTTTTAAGGGCTTGGGAACATCAGTTAGTGGTGTAGCATTTGTCTAGCATATGCACAGGGCCCTGGGTTTGATCTTTAATACTTTGAAAGAAAAGCAAAAGTACTAACTTCAGGAATTTTACCAGATTAAATCACCAAACAGTACACTGCATATTTACAGCATTTATAAAACAGGCTAAAAACTCAAGAAAAATTAATGTTAGAGAAAGATAACAGGCACTGCCAATAGACTTGACTCTTGATTTCTTAAAACTGAATACTAAGCCAGATGTAAAATATGTCTGTAATCCCAGCACTCAGAAGGCTGAATCAAGAGAAGTGAGAGTTTAAGTACAGCCTGGTCTATGCAATGTAGTGAGACCTTGTATCAAGAATAAAACCATGCTGGTAAATATCTTGAGTTTTCTCAGCAGCCTAAAAACTACTGGCCTGTATGTGTAAATACATATCTTGTTACTTTATATGTTTATAGTCATAATTTAAATTTAATTGGCTTTTTAAAAAATTGAGCTTCCTTGGGGCTGGAGAGATGGCTTAGTGATTAAGCACTTGCCTGTGAAGCCTAAGGACCCCGGTTCGAGGCTTGATTCCCCAGGACCCACATAAGCCAGATGTACAAGGTGGTGCATGCATCTGGAGTTTGTTTGCAGTGGCTGGAGGCTCTGGCGCACCCATTCTCTCTCCCCCTCTCTCTCTCTCTCTCTCTCTCTCTCTCTGTCTCTGTCTCTACCTGCCTCTGTCTTTCTCTGTCTGTCGCTCTCAAATAAATAAATATAAATAAATTTTTAAAAATTTGAGCTTCCAAAAGCATATGTTATGTGTATATGTGTAATATCTGTGATGTGTGGTGTATGCACACACGTACAAATGCTTGCACCCCATACATGTGCATGCAGAGGCAAGAGAGGAATGTTGGATGTCCTCTTATTGTACATCTATGTATTTTTTTTTCCTTGAGAATGGGGTCTCACCCTCAACCTGGAGCTGTTGACCGTCAGCAAGCCCAGCTATTCTCCAATCTCTGTCCCTGCTCTTGCAACTGGGGTAACATACATGCCTGGCCATGCCCAGCTTTCTGTGTGGGTTTTGGGTAGTCAAACGGCAGTTTCTGGCCTCAAAGGCCGTCATGCTTATGTGGCAAGCACTGTTAACTGCTGCGCCACTTTCCCAGCCTCTCCAGTAAGCACCTCTTACACATGTTCTCTAATATGTGAAAAACTGGAATTTTAATTACTAGGTTATAGAATTGTAAATTCTGGAAAAAATAAAACAAGTTTCTGATTAGGTCAAAAAAATGAATATTGTGACATGGCATCTTAGATACAAAGTTAATTTATGTAGGAGAACACAGTACTTCTTAGGAAAAGCTGAACTTAGTGTTGCTTTATAAAGTATGTTTTATATGTACAGCATTTAGAACAGTCATCAAGAGATGTATTGTTCAAAGGCAGAATTGTAGGTATCTTTTGGTTTGTGCTTTTGAGATACTATGAGATCCACAGGTAATGGGAGTAAGTCGTCTATAACTACTGTTATGTTACATGAGCTGCATGTGGGTGACACATGCCTGTAATCTTAGCATTTGGAAGAATTGTTGGAGAACAGTCTGGGCAACATAATATGCTATGTGTAGTAGTGCATGCCTATAAGCCCAACACTGAGACAAGAGGATTGCTGCAAATTCAAGATAAGCCTAGGCTACATAGTAGGACTCTGTCTCAAAAAATAACAAAAGAAGAGAAAGGAACAACCAGGCATGGTGAACACGCACTTGGGAAGCTGAGGTAGGAGGATCAACATGAGGTTGAGGCCAGCCTAGAGCTACAATGAGACCCTGTGGCAGTTGTGGGGGGTGAAAAACACCTAAAAAGTGAAGTTAATTTATCACAAATATTAAATCCTTGTTGTTAATTCCCTCACTGAACCTGGGTCGAGAAAGAGAACTTAAGTTAACTCTCTAAAAATGTTGGAACTTCTCCTCCATTCTGTTTCAGTGACATTGTTTCCACACACCTTCTCCTAACAGGCTACCTAAATCTTTCTCCACCACCAATAAATCAGTTTCATATGTGTATAAAAGAGATGTTACACTATAGTTTTTAACTTAAGCAGGAAGTTAGTTTTAATTCTGTCTAAATAACTGAGTTTTAATTATATAATCGCATGAGATGTTAATCTGTCTTAAGTATTTATATGAAAATCTGCTAACCCTTCTTTTCCTTGTACCTTTCTTCAAATCAGTGTTAAAAATTACTTGATTTTTTTTTTAAACATGTAGAACTAAAGAAAGCTGGGCCAGGCATGGTGGTACAAGCCTTTAATCCTAGCACTTGGGAAGCAGAGGCAGGAGGATTGCCATGAGTTGCCTGAGCTAGAGCAAGGCCCTACCTTGAAAAAAAACAAGCAAAAAATGTTTAAAGAAAGTTAGTTAATGCTATGGAATCTTTTAGATTGTCCCTAAAATATGAATGAATATTTTTTGTAGTTATCTAACCTTTTCTTATCATTCTATTTATAGTCATCATTCAATTTTATTTGACTTGTTAAAAACTCAAGCCTCTAGCAAGCATTTCATATATATTCTAGTAACTGGGAAAACTAGAATTTAAGTTTATTAAGGAATATTTGTTGCTAGTGAAACTGTGCCTTTTGTTATCCTCATATGTTATACTCCCACATTATATTATTTTATAGTGTTAGTTTTGTCCCCCAAGTCATGATAACCCTTCTTGGAGGTGAGGATAGGAATCCTGCTATTATTTATACCTTTTTTCCATAATTTTAAGTGCATGTTCCTCTATGCATCCTCCTTTTCATATTCCTTTTTAACCTGATATAATTTTGAGTGAAATTCACAGATTTTAAGTGTATATTCATGAGTCCTGACAACTGTATACACCTGTATAACCTTTGCCCCAATGAAGATATAAAAGACCCCCCCCTCCAAAAAAAAAAAAAGATGGGCCTGGTGGTTCACGCTTTTAATCCCAGCGCTTGGGAGGCTGAGGTAGGAGGATCGCTGTGAGTTTGAGGCCAGCCTGAGACTAATTCCAGGTCAGCCTAGACTAGAGCAAGACCCTACTTCAGAAAAAGGATATAAAATATTTTCCTAACATTAGCAAAGTCCTCCATGTCCCAGAGCTCCCTAATGTTCTGATTTGTATCAGTGTTAATTTGCACTGTTCTAGAATATATAGAAGTGGAATCAATAAGTGTCTTACCATATCTTGGTTTCTTTTGTGCAGCATAACATTTTAGAGGTTTGTTGATGTTGCATTCATTAATAATGAACTTGTTACGGCTGAGTTTTGTCATTGTATAGTTGTATGCCAGTTGGCCTTTTCATTTTCATTTTCTTATTGATGGACATTTATTTTCATTTCATTTTCTTATTGATGGACATTTATAGTTCTGGGTGTTTTTTTTTTGTTTGTTTGTTTGTTTGTTTTGTTTTTTCTTTTTTGTTGTTGTTATTTGTTTGTTTGTTTGTTTTTTTATTTTTTGAAAGGGAGAGAGGGGTCACACCAGGGCCTTAGACAGTCACTGCAAAAGAACTCCAGATGCACCATCTTTTGTATCTGGCTTACATGGGTCCTAGGGAATCAAACCTGGGTCCTTTGGCTTTGCAGGCAGGCACTAACCACTAAGCCTTCTCTGCAGCCCCAGTTCTGGTGTTTCAATGTGCTAAATAAACTGTTACGGGCATTGCTGGATGGCGTGTTCTTATTTCTTGGGTAAATAACTAAATAGAATTGTGGGGACATAGGCCTTTGCAAGTCTCCTTAACAGGTTGATAGGGTACTAGGCATCTCTCTTTTGCTAACCCTCTTAGGTACTTATGTGATTTCTCACATTTCACATAATTCTCATTGTTCTCTATTTCAAGATCTTAAAAAGTTAGGTATGCCGGGCGTGGTGGCGCACGCCTTTAATCCCAGCACTCAGGAGGCAGAGGTAGGAGGATCTCCGTGAGTTTGAGGCCACCCTGAGACTCCATAGTGAATTCCAGGTTAGCCTGGGCTAGAGTGAGACCCTACCTCGAAAAAAAAAAAAAAAAAAGTTAGGTATATCATGAATAATAGTCTTTCTTGGTGCCTTCTGTATTTGTAGCTGTTTATGATTTAATACTTTCACATACATAAATTTATTGTACCTTACAGCAAACTTAGAGTGGTGGTTAGGTAATATCCCCCCTTACCCCTAGGTAACAACACCAAGGGCCAGTTTTATAAGACTTGAATGGTATATATTTTAAATGATGGAATTGAGAATCTGTTCTGCTTTTGTTCATTTTCATATGTAGTTCAGCATTCATCTGCCAGAGGATATGATTATCACTGTATGGGAAAAATTTTTACTAAATTTAATAATGATTAGATTGCTTAATGTTGATGACATGCTGAATTCCTTGGCACCTTGCCATGAGTCCACTTTATTTATACAAGTGGTGGTGTAAAGATTGCCATGTGCTCCTAGGAGATAAGTTTCTTTGAACAATAAACCCTTCTAAGTTTCCACAGTACTAACATTCATACTAAGTAGCATCGTGACAAAAACCCTTGTGTTTGTCTTCTGTTTTTTCTAATGTAACTTCATGAACTAGACGTAGTGAATTTTCATTTTGTAAAATATGTGTATTACTTTGAGAAATAAGAAATGTTCTGATTTTCATTTTTATATATTTGGTATAAAAGTAATAAACCTTAAAATTGCTCAGTATATAAAGTAATTGTATTTTGCTGACTATAAATATAAACAGTGTTTTTAAAGACTGTATCATCATTTATTTGTGCATTTTTTCCTAATATATTTTCATAGGGATTGTCATGTCTGTAATTAGGAGGAGAAAAGTAATATTTTATCAAGGTGCATATTTTTATGGCTCTGAGTACTACCTTTAAGTGCAAACTATTTTATTTTCTTGAATAAATTTTCACTTATAGTGGGCTTTATCAGAACTATTTTCTCAGGACTTTTTCCTCCATATGTGTATATTTTTATAATTTTTTTAAATGGTTAACTTCTTTTATTTATCTTCATATTTTAGGAAGCAGTTCAGATACTTTTGAAGCATTCTGCAGATGTTAATGCTCGAGATAAAAACTGGCAAACTCCTCTCCACATTGCTGCTGCTAATAAAGCCGTTAAGTGTGCTGAAGCTTTGGTGCCTCTCCTGAGTAACGTGAATGTGTCTGACCGCGCGGGGAGAACAGCATTACATCATGCTGCTTTCAGTGGACATGCTGAGGTAGCTGCGTTCATTTAATGATCTGCTTCCTTCCCACTCCTAGATAGTCAGGAATGTGCCTTTTTTATCCATTCGGTACATAGTAAAAGTAAACAGAAGTATTTAGCTCTCTTGTTTTCATCTAATTTTGCCTTCATCAGACCTTCAGGCTTTTTTTTTTAATGATAAACAAAGCTTTTGTAAATGTAAAATCTTACTAGTACATACTACCCATAAAATTCGTAGTCATCCTACAGTGACAAAGAACACTGCCAACTGTAATATAACAGGAAAAGTACACTGTGTTGAAAAATCTGAAGAAGGGCTACAGAGATGACTTAGCAGTTAAGACACTTGCCTGCAAAGCCAAAGGACCCAGGTTGAATTCCCCAGGTCCCACATTAGCCAGATGCACAAGGGGGGCCTCATGTGTCTGGAGTTGGTTTGCAGTGGCTGGAGACCCTGGCAAACCCATTCTCTCTCTCTTTCTCTCTCTCTCTCTCTTCCTATTTCTCTCTCAAATAAATAAAAAGAAAATATTTTTTTGATGTCTGCCCTTTTTTTTTTCTCTCAATTTTATTAATGTTTTCCATGATTATAAAAAATATCCCATGGTAATACCCTCCTTCCCCCCACTTTCCCCTTTGAAATTCCATTCTCCATCATATCCCCTCCCCATCTCAATCAGTCTCTCTTTTATTTTGATGTAATGATCTTTTCCTCCTCTTATGATGGTCTTGTGCAGGTAGTGTCAGGCACTATGAGGTCATGGATATCCAGGCCATTTTATGTCTGGAGGGAGCACATTGTAAGGAGTCCTACCTTTCCTTTGGCTCTTACATTCTTTCCGCCTCCTGTTCTGCGTTAGACCCTGAGCCTTGGAAGGTGTGATCGAGATGTTACTCAGTACTCCAGTCACTTCCTTCCAGCACTATGATACCTTCTGAGTCATCCCAAGGTCACTGCCATTTGGAATAAGAAGATTCTCTACCCAAAGTGAGAGTAGCATTAATATAAGGTTATGAATATTAAGAGAAGTGCTTACTGGGCAGTTTGATAAGCATAGTATATACACTTATCCAGACATCAGCAGATGTTACACCCCTAGGGCTCATGACTACCCTTGTTTTAAGTTTTCAGTATCAGGGATGTATTCCCTCCCTAGGAGCGGGCCTCCAGTCCAATTAGAGGGCAGTTGGTTTCCCCCATAACAGACATGCCACTATTGCACCTGTTGGCTCATTTGGCCTGGCTGGCCAATTATAAGGCTTGCAGTGTCCACTGATGAGTATCTTCACTGGTGATTTCTCTTTTTTGAACTGCATGCAGAATGGCTTCTTCCAGCTTTCTGTCAGCTGGTCTACATGGAGGAGGTTATCAGCTCAGTTCCAGGAGGATTTCTCAGTGGCCTTGTAGCCCAAATATGTGGAGTCTTCAGCAATAGGGTCTTAACATCTATTCCTGGTGGGAAACCAAGGGCTTTGGCAATGGCCTATAATGTTTTGGGGGCATCAGGGACCTCCCTGGCCAACAACTCACTGGAAGGTATCCCATCCCAGGCACTGAAGGTTTTCTAGCAACAATCTACGGTACCTGAGTGTTCCATTTTCCCAAACCGGAGGATTCCATATGATTTATTTATATCCTCTTAGATTTTGATTAGCCCTCACTCCACCTTTCCTTTACTCAGTCTCTTCCCCTGACCTCACTTTGGGCCTTTTCACCCCCTGTTAATCTATTCTTCTACTTACATATATACAATACCAACCAATTAAGTACCCTCCTCCCTTCCTTTCTCTTCCCTTTATATCTCTTTTCTAGTTTACTGGCCTTTGGTACTGAGTTTTCTTCCTATTGAAACACGGAAGTCCAATCATCTGTAGCTAGGATCCACATATGAGAGAGAACATGCAGCGCTTGGCTTTCTGGGCCTGCGTTACCTCACTTAGTATAATCCTTTCCAGATCCATGCATTTTCCTGCAAATTTCATAACTTCATTTTTCTTTACCGCTGAGTACAACTCCATTGTATAAATGTGCCATATCTTCATTATCCACTCAATCAGTTTAGGGACATCTAGGCTGTTTCCATTTCCCAGCTATTGTGAATTGAGCAGCAATAAACATGGCTGAGCACGTACTGCTTAGGAAATGAGATGAGTCCTTAGGATATATGTCTAGGAGTGCTAAAGCTGGGTCATATGGTAGATCAATCTTTAGCTGTTTCAGGAACCTCCACACTGATTTCCACAATGGCTGGACCAGATTGCATTCCTACCAACAGTGTAGAAGGGTTCCTCTTTTTCCACATCCCCGCCAGCATTTATGATCATTTGTTTTCATGATGGTAGCCAATCTGACAGGAGTGAGATGGAATCTCAATGTAGTTTTAATCTGCATTTCCCTGATGACTAGGGATGTAGAACATTTTTTTAGATGCTTATACGCCAACCGTATTTCTTCTTTTGAGAACTCTCTATTTAGCTCCATAGCCCATTTTTTAATTGGCTTGTTTGATTTCTTATTATTTAATTTTTTGAGTTCTTTGTATATCCTAGATATTAATCCTCTATCAGATACATAGCTGGCAAAGATTTTTTCCCATTCTGTAGGTTGCCTCTTTGCTTTATTCACAGTGTCCTTTGCAGTACAAAATTTTTGTAATTTCATGAGGTCCCATTGGTTAATCTGTGGTTTTATTGCCTGAGCAATTGGGGTTATGTTCAGAAAGTCTTTGCCAAGACCAATATGTTGAAGGGTTTCCCCTACTTTTTCCTCTAGCATTTTCAGAGTTTCAGGTCTGATGTTAAGGTCTTTAATCCATTTGGATTTAATTCTTGTGCATGGAGAGAGAGAAGAATCTATTTTCATTCTTCTGCAGATACATACCCAGTTTTCCCAACACCATTTGCTGAAGAGACTGTCTTTTCTCCAATGAGTATTTTTGGCATTTTTATCGGATATCAGGTGGCTGTAGTTACCTGGACTTATATCTGGGTCCTCTATTGTGTTCAATTGATCTACATGTCTGCTTTTGTGCCAGTACCATGCTGTTTTTGTTACTATGGCTCTGTAGTATAGGTTAAAATCAGGTATGGTGATACCATCGGCCTTTTGTTGCTCAGTATTATTTTAGATATTCGAGGTTTTTTGTGATTCCAAATGAATTTTTGGATTGTTTCTTCTATTTCTGTGAAGAATGCCTTTGGAAGCTTGATTGGGTTTGCATTAAATGTGTATATTGCTTTTGGTAAGATTGCCATTTTCACAATATTGATTCTTCCAATCCAAGAACAGGGGTGTTTTTCCATTTCCTAGTGTCTTCTGCAATTTCTCTCGTCAGTGTTTTATAGTTTTCATTGTAGAGATCCTTTACTTCCTTGGTTGGGTTTATTCCAAGGTACTTTATTTTCTTTGTTGCAATTGTGAATGGGAGTGATTCTCTGATTTCATCCTCTGTGTGTTTGTTGTTAGCATATAGGAAGGCTACTGATTTCTGTGTATTTATTTTGTATCCTGCTACATGGCTATAGGTGTTTATCAGCTCTAACAGTTTGCTGGTAGAGTCTTTAGGGTCCTTTATATATAGAATCATGTCACCTGCAAATAATGATAACTTGATCTCTTCCTTTCCAATTTGTATCCCTTTTATGTGTGTCTCTTGCCTTATTGCTATGGCGAAGACTTCCAGTACTATATTAAATAAAAGTGGGGACAGTAGACACCCTTGTCTTGTTCCTGATTTTAGTGGAAAAGCTTCCAGTTTTTCCCCATTTAGTAATATGTTGGCTGTAGGCTTGTCGTAAATAGCCTTTATTATGTTGAGATATGTTCCTTCTATGCTCAGTCTCTGTAGGACTTTTATCATGAAGGGAAGTTGGATTTTGTCAAACGCTTTCTTTGAGTCTAATGAGATGATCATGTGATTTTTGTCCTTCAGTCCATTTATATAATGTATTACATTTATCAATTTGCGTATGTTGAACCATCCCTGCATCTCTGGGATAAAGCCTACTTGGTCAGGGTGAATGATCTTTCTGACATATTCTTGTATTCTGTTTGCCAATATTTTGTTGAGAATTTTTGCATCTATGTTCATGAGGGAGATTGGTCTGTAATTTTCTTTTTTTGTTCTATCTTTGCCTGGTTTTGGTGTCAGGGTGATGCTGGCTTCATAGAAGGAGTTTGGTAGGATTCCTTCTTTTTCTATTTTATAGAAAAGCTGAAGAAGCAATGGTGTGTGTTCTTCCCTGAAGGTCTGGTAAAATTCACCAGTGAATCCATCTGGGCCTGGGCTTTTTTTAGTTGGGAGATTTTTGATAACTGCTTGGATCTCCATACTTGTAATAGGTCTATTTAAGTGATTAATCTCATCTTGGTTTAATTTAGGTAGGTCATATAAATCAAGGAAATCATCCATTTCTTTCAGATTTTCATACTTTGTGGAGTATATGCTTTTATAATATGTCCCTATGATTTTTTTAATTTCTGTGGCATCTGTTGTGATGTTACCTTTTTCATCTCTACTTTTATTAATTTGTGTCTCTTCTCTCTTTCTTTTGGTCAGATTTGCTAAGGGTTTATCAATCTTGTTTATCCTTTCAAAGAACCAACTCTTTGTTTCATTGATTCTTTGGATTGTTTTGTTTTGTTTTGTTTTGTTTTTTTGTTTGTTTGTTTGTTTGTTTCTATTTCATTAATTTCTTTATTATTTCTTCCCGTCTTCTGACTTTTGGTTTGCCTTATTCTTCTTTTTCTAAGGCTTTAAGGTGAAGAATTAGGTCGTTTCCTTGCAACCTTTCTAATTTCTTAATATAGGCACTTAAAGCTATAAATTTACTTCTTAGGACTGCCTTCATTGTGTCCCAGAGATTTTTGTATGTTGTGTTCTCATTATCGTTTGACTCTATACATTTTTTGATTTCCTTCTTGATTATACATTTTTTGATTTCCTTCTTGATTTCTTCATTGACCCATTCATCATTTAGTAGTGTGCTGTTTAATTTTCATGATTTTGTTTATGCTGTATAGTCTTTCTTGCTATTGATTTGTAGTTTGATTCCATTGTGGTCAGATAGATGCAAGGAATTATTTCAGTTTTTCAGTATTTGTTAAGATTTGCTTTGTGTCCTAATACATGGTCTGTTTTAGAGAATGTTCCATGTGCTGCTGAAAAGAATGTATATTGTGCAGCATTTGGATGAAATGTCCTACAGCTATCTGTTAGGTCCATTCCTTCTATGATCTCATTTAGTCCAGATGCCTCTCTGTTTATTTTTTCCCGGGATGACCTGTCAATTGATGAGAGTGGGGTGTTGAAGTCACCCACTACCACTGTGTTTGGTGTTATCTGTGACTTTAGTTCTAATAGCGTTTGTTTGATGAATTTGGGGGCCTCCACGTTAGGTGCATATATGTTTAGGATTGTAATATCCTCCTGATGGAGGGTGCCTTTAATCAATATTAAGTGGCCTTCCTTATATTTCTTAACTAATGTTGGACTGAAGCCTACCTTGTCAGATATTAGGATAGCAACCCCTGCTTGTTTTCTAGGTCCATTTGCTGGAAACACCGTTTTCCAACCTTTCACCCTAAGGTAGTGTCCATCCTTTGTAGAAAGGTGGGTTTCTTGGAGGCAACAAATTGAAGGATCCTGCTTTTTAACCCAGTCTGCAAACCTATGTCTTTTGGTTGGGGCATTGAGGCCTTTGATATTAAGAGATAATATTGAAAGGTGTGTATTCATTTTTGCCATTTTTTGTAGTTCTTCGGGTTTTACCTTTGTTCTCTTGTGTTAATTAGTATTTGAGTATTGATTGTTTTTTCCCAGTTCCTTATATGTGTGCTTTTCCTTCTGTTCGGCATGGAGGATTCTTTCAAGTATTTTCTGTAGAGCTGGTTTTATCTTCAAATACTCCTTTTGCTTGCTTTTGTCGTGGAATGTCCTTATTTCTCCGTCTATTAGAATGGATAGTTTTGCAGGATAAAGTAACCTTGGTTGACAGTTGTTATCTTTCAGAACTTGGAATATATCACTCCATGCCCTTCTGACTTTTAAAGTTTGTGTTGAGTAATCTGCTGTAATCCTGATAGGCTTGCCTTTGTAGGTAACTTGATTTTTCTCTCTGACTGCTTTCAATATTTTTCTTTGGTTTGTGTGTTTGCTCGTTTGTTATAATATGGCGAGAAGACGTTCTTTCCAGGTTTTGTCTGCCTGGTGTTCTAAAGGATTCCTGTATCTGCATTGGCACCTCTTTCCCTATTTGGGGGAAGTTTTCTTATGTGATTTTGTTGAAGACGCCTACTATGCCTTTGGAGTGAAATTTTTCTCCTTCTTCTATGCCCTGAATTCTTATGTTTGATCTTTTCATAGTGTCCCAGATATCTTGAAATTCCCACTCATACTTTTCTGTTAGTTTGTCTTTCTCTTTGTTGGACTGTATTAGATCTGCCACCTGGTCTTCTAGCTTAGATATTCTGTCCTCTCCTTCATCCATTCTACTGGTGAGATTTTCTACAGTTTTTTATTTCATTAACTGTGTGCTTTATTGCTAGTAATTCTAACTGGTTTTTCTTTATTATTTCTATTTCCTTATTTATGTCTGGTATTGACCTCTTTATTTCATTAAATTGGCGTCCTGTGTCTTCTTTGCTTCCTTTGATTTCTTCTTTGAGTTCTTTGAACATGTTTATAATCATTCTTTTGAAATCTTTCTCAGGCATTTCCTCTAACTCGTTCTCACTGGAGGTCATTTCTGATACATAAATACTTTTTGTTGGATTTATATTGTCTTGCTTTTTGGTGTTTCTTGTGTTATAATGTATATATTTTTGCATCCTGGATTATTTAATGATTGGATTTTCTAGTTAGCTGGCTATTATTAGATGTATCAATCTGATGTTATATATCTTCAGGGTAGGAGCTTAAGGCGGTAGGTGTGGCTCTCAAGACTCTCAGAGTATCTACAAAAGTGACTCTGGGTGTTGTGTTTGCCTGCTATGAGAGTATTCAAGTAGGCTGAGTGGAACCAAATGCAGATAGTTTCTAAAATTTAACTAAACAATGTAAACTTTCAATGAAAAACAGCACAGAGTATTTATCCAAGAGTAGGTACAGATCCTCTGTCTGTCCCTTAGGCTGTATGGTGCCTCACCCACTTCCTTAATCCTGACAACAAGGAAGTTAAGATTTCTGGTCTGTTGAGGGTTCCAAGTCAGTTTGTGACCCGGTGAGACTCTTCCCTAATGTATAAGAGAAGAGGAAACAAAGCCACTATAAATCGAGAAGCAATAAATAACAAGCCCAAAATATAGCTTATTTAAGAATGGCAAATCTGACCATATAATTTATCCTAATATGGAAGGTGCAATTAGCACTTCTGGTTCATGCCTATATGCCAGGTTTATTAGGTGGGTACTGACCTGGTGTAATCCCAGTTACCTTTTGGGATGATTTTGGTCTCTTCTCCTGCTTGAATTTGCTGTGGGTTCAAGTAGGCGTGGCCGGGTCCCTGGACCGCTGCTCTGTTCGCTGGAGCTGGGCACTGGCGGTGGGGGAGGGGAGGCTGCCGATGCTTCTCTAGTTCTCTCGCTGTTCCACGTGTTCTTCTACCTTGTGATCCGCTCCTCTGTTGTTCACTGCCACTCTCCCTTCACATTTCTTGAGTTTGCGGAGAGCTCTGGTGTGAGTGGAAAATCCCCTCACCTGGCTTTTCCTGCGGCTCAAGCCAAGCCTTGCAGCTGGCTGGCCACCGCCGCTGCAGTCTGGTTCCGTGGGCCTGCCAGAACCGCTTCTGCCGGCCTGTGTGGGCTCTGGATGCTCTGGATCTCTCCTACTTCTTCACTGCTGTTTCAATTTCCTATACACCTCACTTTTTAGTAAAAGCGTGTATTTTGCTGGGTTGTTTGTTTGTTTGTTTGTTGCCTTTTCCCCCCTAGGCTGCTTTGGCGTGGTACCTATGCAGCCATCTTAACCGGAAGTTGCCGAAAAATTTTTTTTTTTTAGTGTTTTTTTTTTTGTTCATTTTATTTATTTATTTGAGAGTGACAGACAGAGTGAGAGAGAGGCAGAGGGACAGAGAGAATGGGCGCTCCAGGGCCTCCAGCCACTGCAAACGAACTCCAGATGCATGCGCCCCCTTGTGCATCTGGCTAACGTGGGTCCTGGGGAGTTGAGCCTTGAACCGGGGTCCTTAGGCTTCACAGGCAAGTGCTTAACTGCTAAGCCATCTCTCCAGCTCCGAAAATATTTTTTTAAAAAGAAAAAATTCATTGTTTTCTCAAGACAATAGCAGAGCAACAGAATTTCAAAAATACATTTTTATAGTTTATTACTGACATTTAGTGAACGTAACTCCTTAGTGATAACACCATCAAAAGAAACAACAGAAGAAAATTCAGTTCTTGCTATCTTTCAGCAAACACTGGCTGTTACAAGTTTATCAAGCTAAAAAATAAACCTTTGAAGCTAACCTGTCAAGGCCTTTTTATTTCCCTTGTCTCTCCTTCCCTTTTTTTTTTCCCTTTCTGTTCTGTTCTTCATCCCTCCCTTTCTCCATCTATCCTTCCCTGCTTTCCTTTCCTTTGTTTTCTTTGAGATGAGGTATTGCTATGTTGTAAGCTGCTGCCTAGGCTCAAATTATCCTCCTACATCCTCCAGGAACACATCAATACACCTTGAACCTAGTCCTTCACTTTTGTGACAGACACTAGAGGTAAAAGGACATTACCAAAATTCTGTGGCTGGAAGCCTTATGGCTTCATTGTTCTTTTCATTGAAGTACTATGAAAAAGAACCCTTGCCTCCACCATACCTGTCACAAGATAGAGAAGGAATTGTAAATATTATGAAGTGTAACTATCACTCTTGGTTTATTATGAGATAAGTAGTCTATAGAATGATTTGATTTGATCATACTGTAGCTACTTTGGGGGTTTGAATACAGTTTCAAATATCCCTGGAATGTACTTTGTTTTTTGTGGGGGTGTTTTGTTTTGTTTTGTTTTGTTTGTTTGTTTTGTATATGTGATGTTTATGTGAAGATGCACATATCCCATGATCACTCATGGTGGCCAGAGGAAGACTTTGAGTGTCTTCCTCTATTGCTGTTCCACCTTATTTCCTTGAGACAGACTCTCACTGAGCCTGGAGCTCACCATCTTACTAATTACAGTGACTGATCAGCAAGCTTCAGTGATCCTTCTGACTCTGCCCCAACCGGCACTGGGATTGCAGGTGTGTGAGACCAGACCTGGATTCTTTACATGGGTGCTAGGGATTGAACTGAGATCTTCATGCTTATGCAGGGTCTCCTACCTACTGAGCCATCTGCCCATCCCCAGAGCATGTCTGTGCCTTCTAATGACAATTGTCCATCTTTAGACTTTGATACTTAGACTTAGTTGTTGATAAAAAAGTAAGTCACAAAGTGGCATCCTAAAATATACTGCTGCCTGACTTGAATAACACTCAACAGTGAACCTTTTTTCATATTTTATCATTTATATGAAATGCTCTTCAGTGTTTCATTTAGCTCCTTCCTTTCTAAAGTTACAGAACTTTGATGACAGAGAAACAGAAGGGAATCATTTCAAGGCATATTCATGAACAAGTCAACTTCTGAATATCAGTGAAACTTTGTTTTTATTCCAGATGATCAAGCTACTCTTATCCAGAGGTGCCAATATTAATGCTTTTGACAAAAAAGATCGACGTGCCATTCATTGGGCAGCATATATGGGTATGTACTTTTTAAATGTGCTGTAAAAAATAGTTTTATTTATTTGCAAGCAGAGAGAAAGGGAAAGAAGAGAGAATGATCACGCTAGGGCCTCCAGCTGCTGTAAATAAACTTCAAATGCATGCTGCACTTGGTGCATATGGCTTTACTGGGGAATTGATCCCGGCTTGTTAGGCTTTGCAGACAAGTGCCTTAAACACTGAGCCTCTCTTCTGTCCTGAAATGTGCTTTTTTTTTTTTTTTTTTTTTTTTTTTTGGTTTTTCAAGGTAGGGTCTTACTTTGGTTCAGGCTGACCTGGAATTCACTAAGTAGTCTCAGGGTGGCCTCGAACTCTCGGTGATCCTCCTACCTCTGCCTCCCGAGTGCTGGGATTAAAGGCGTGCGCCACCACGCCCGGCTAGCTTTTTGACATTATATATTTAGGAATATATGAACATTTTGTTTCTTGGCATTTACAAGCATTGCTTTCAGTACAGTGATGTTATACCACATCTGAGCTAGCTACCCGCACAGAACAAGCCAGGTAACAGTAATTTCACAGAAACTAAGGCCTAGAATAGAGGAAAATATATAGTTTTGAAAATCTTATGATTGCACTCTAAAACTGGTAGGAGTTCGTGCGTAAATGAGGCATAGACCACCTAAAACCTATGCAGTTTGGGAGCAGAGCATTAACAAAGATGACAATGCATTCCTAATATGCCATGAAGGTATGTCAGACTTTAAGGTACTTTGAAATGTATAATTATAGCAGCATAGAAATACTTGCCTGTGGGTGCTCAGACCATGCTGTCAGAATTGAGTCTCTGCCCGTGGAGGAAATAGAATCAACCATGGACTTAGAGGTCCTGTAAGGCTTGGGTTGCACTTCTGGGAGGAAGCTGCAGGGAGAGACATTCTTGTGGAATTTCTTACCAGAGCTAAAAGAACTCCCCTCTTTGCAACCATGGAGCTCAGGGCTTGTTCTTTTCCTGTTAAAGGTTATAATTCTGCCTTTACTATCTTGGCTTATCTAGCTAGAAAAATCCCACATATGAATTAATAGATCTTCTGTGCAATACAAAGCATAACAACCCCAGTTTGATTCCTTAGTACCCACGTAAAGCCAGATGCAGAAAGTGGCGCTTATATCTGAAGTTCATTTGCAGCGGTTGGAGGCCCTGATGCACACTTTCTGTGCCCTTCTCTTCCTCTCTCCCTCCCTCTCTCTCTCACACTCTCCCCGTGCAAATAAATAGTATGCTTTAAGCCAGGTGTGGTGGCGCACACCTGCCTTTAATCCCAGCACTCTGGAGCAGAGGTAGGAGGATCACTGTGAATTCGAGGCCATCCTGAGACTCCATAGTGAATTCTAGGTCAGCCTGGGCTAGAGTAAAACCCTACCTCGAAAAACCAAAAAGAAAAAAAAACATATTTTAGAAAAAGATTAAAAGAAGATTCAATGGAAGGTTCCCCCTTCCCTCGAGATAAAAGTGTCACTCTAGCCCAGGCTGGCCTCAAACTCACAGCAGTCCTTCTACCTCTGTCTTCCCCGTGCTGGGATTAAAGGTGTTTACCACCACACTCAGAAGGTTTTTAATTTAACAGTGTTGGAATACCACAGATCAGTGTAAAGCAAGTGAATTAGCAAGTGAATGGACTATATGACATTGTAACATAGTTGTAGACCATTTACATACATACATACACACATATATTTATATGAGTATATATGTATATAAAGTATTAGTATGCATACTCTTAAAGTTTAGGAAACTCTTTTGCCTATGTTAAAACAAAAAGCAAGGAAAATCCATATTGAATTGCATTTCTAACTCAAGAGTTATAAAAAAAAAGATTTTAAAACATGAACATTACCCTTTTTGTCGTTGTATTCTATTTTGATATCCCAAAACTGAACACTCTGTGCTTCATACCAAAAATTTTGTGTCTGTACTCTTGTAATGTATAGTTCCATAGAGGCCTTTCTCAACTCTCCATTGTAGCCTGTTCTTCAAGGCAGATGAAAAACAGCAAGTTGTTTCATTGCACACTTTGCACCTTACAATAAAAGGTTTGCACATTAAGCAGAGTGCGCCAGGCACTTTACTTCAAAAGAACCAGGCTCTGCTAAACTGCTACTTCCGTGAGATAAAGGAGAGCAGTTTTGTGGGATGCTTGTAGTTGAGCTCTCAGAAGAGGTGAGTGTGTAGCCCTTGGCCTGGCCTCACGTAGCTTTGTTGTCCCTGATCCACTTGGTTGAGGCTGAGAAGGTATTCTGTATATGATAGACATCAATACATGTCTTGATACACTTTTTATTGCTGTAACTGAATACCCATGACTGATAACTGTGAACAGAAAGCTAGTTCCTCTCAGATACGGAGATTGGGCAGTCAAGAGGAAGGCACTGGTGTCTAGAAATGGCCATGTGTTGCACTGTAACATGGCAGGAGGCCTCACAGAGAGAAATTGGGGCAGGGTAGGGAGGGGGCGGGGTGTATAACCTGTGGGGTAAAAGCCAAGATGTAGGAAAAAGGAAAAGTAGACTATAGAGTTGTCACTGGATGAAATAATTAATAAGTGTCTATTTTTACTTATTCTCTTAACCAACATTTGTCAAAATTACTCTGAATTCTTAGATTTTTCTCCTAACCTCTCTCAAATTAGAGCATGATTTATTGGTGGTATTTATGCATTACATACTTAATGTGCACTTTTACCTTTCTTGAAAGGTATTCAAGATAGTATTCTCTGTTCTTGGCAAACATTTTCAGGTCACACGGAGGTAGTGAAATTACTTGTGACCCATGGAGCTGAAGTGGCATGCAAGGATAAGAAGTCTTACACTCCTCTTCATGCAGCAGCCTCGAGCGGAATGATCAGTGCAGTCAAGTACCTTCTAGATCTTGGAGTTGATGTAGGTATACAGATTGAGCAGTATAAAACAATAGAGCACTTTTATATTCTTGTTATTACATTATTAGCAGAAGTCATTTCAGGTTTGAAAGATACAGTAATATTTGTCTTTCTACCAGCTCTTTATAGTCTGTCAAATAACATAATGTGCTGATATGTTCAACAAATATTATTTCTGTAAAGAGTCAAAATCTATTCAAAAGCTGAAAGATTCACCAAAGCCAAAGTTCCCCCCCCCCTTTGAAATTCTAGACCCTGTAGTTCCATTTTTTTTTAACTATTTTGTTTTGTTTTATTTTTTCGGGGGGGGGGGGAGAGACAGATAAAGAGAGAATGGGCAAGCCAGGGCCACTGCAAATGAACTCTAGATGTTTGCACCCTCCCTGTGCATCTGGTTTACATGGGTACTGGGGTATTGAACCTGGGTCCTTAACCACCAACCCATCTCTCCAGCCCTGTAGCTCCATTTTTTAAAAAAATATTTCATTTACTTATGATTTTGAGAGAGAGAAAGAGAGAAGGGAAAGGGGCAGATAGAGAGAATGGGTGCACCAGGGTCTCTAGCCATTGCAAATGAACTCCAGATGCATGTACCACCTTGTGTATCTGGCTTTACGTGGGTACTGAGGAATCAAACCTGGGTCCTTTGGCTTTGCAGGCAAGTGCCTTAACCGCCAAGCTCTCTCTCCAGCCCTCCTCTTTTATTTTTATTTTGTAGGAGCCAACATATCAGACACACTTCAGTTAGGTGGATATGTTGTTAGTTTTATTAGCTACTGAGTCTGATAACTGTCTTTAAATGACTCTAGCATACGAGAATGAACCTAAATCTATATGCCAACTAAAAAATAAATAAATAAATAAATGTATAATAAACAGAAAGAGTGACTATGGCAAATCACATCATGGGATATCAGCAAGACCTGTATATAATACTGCAAAAGATATATAAGTACTATAAATGATATGCATATAGGAAATTAATTCTCTTTGATTAGGAAGGGATGCTGCTCTATCTGGGTATATTTGATGCCCATCAGCAAGACCTGTATATAGTACTCCAAAAGACAGATAAGTACTATAAACAGTATGCATATAGGAATATAATTCTCTTTGATTAGAAAGGGACACTGCTCTATCTGGGTATATTTGATACCCAGATTGAGCCAGCTAAGAATACCTGTGGCTTTCACAATGCCATTATTTAAAGATATGCACAAAGTAAGACAGCTCACTTTGAAGCCCAAGCTAGCCTCTTCACTTGCAGTCCTCCTGCCTCAGCTTCCCCCATACCTGGATTATAGATGTCCAGGCTTGGTATGTTTACTCTTACTTTAGGGACATCTGAGACAAACTTGCTGACTCTTCAAAGTAGCTAATTAGGAGGAAAGAGTACAAAGCTCTATTAGAGGGAGATAGCTAAGTCAATTGGAAAAAACTAATGAGAAGTAGGTCAGTCTGTTAGACAAAGAACACATGACAGCTGTAGAATTGGATAAATATTAGTTTGGGGCCCTTGGGAATCACTTTGTTGAAAACAAGGAAGACATTGGAAATGTGGGATTTACAAAAAGTTGAAAAATACCCAAACATGCTGATGCATAAAGTACTAAGTAGATAAACATTTCATTTCAACTCAGCAATTCTGTAGCTATATTTTAATTGAATAACAAAATGGCTTTAAAAGACCCTTGATAGGGATAAATAAGGCAACCTTTTTTTTTTTTTTTTTGTTTTTGTTTTTGTTTTTCAGGGTGTAGGGTCTTACTCTAGTCCAGGAATTCATTATGTAGTCTCAGGCTGGCCTCAGATTCATAGTGATCCTCCTACCTTTGCCTCAGGAATGCTGGGATTAAAGGTGAATGCCACCATGCCCAGCCTAAAAGATTTTTGAAATTGCATGATGTTTTTGTTTTTCTAAACTGCCTTTTTGGAATAATTTGAGTTTGTCATGTTGACACTGTATATGTGAAGTACAAATGTACACAACCCATTTGATACCAAAATGATTGTCACAATCATTATTTTAAAAGAACTTTAGCATTTTAAAGCCTCATCTTTATATTTGTCCCTTTTTCTGTCTTTGTCTCTCTAATAGTGATCATATTCACAGCATACCTAAAATAGCTTACAGTAATGATTAAGATAATGATAAAGATTACTTCAGCATTTTTTATTTCAATAGATGAATGAACCCAATGCATATGGAAACACACCTCTTCATGTGGCCTGTTACAATGGACAAGATGTTGTTGTGAACGAGCTCATAGACTGTGGTGCTAACGTGAATCAGAAGAATGAGAAAGGATTCACACCTTTGCACTTTGCTGCTGCATCCACACATGGAGCCCTGTGTTTAGAGCTTCTAGTCAGTAATGGGGCCGACGTCAACATGAAGGTGCGGAACAAACCAGAACCTGTCCTTTACTCAGTTAACGGTTTAAAACAATATTCATAACATTCAACAGTAAAAGAGGAGCTACTGATGAACTTAAGAATATAGATAAATCTTAAAAACATTATACTAAGTGAGAAGGAGAACTTAATCAACTCTTTACATCTGTGTAAAGTTCTAGAACAGATGGAATTCTTCATGAATGGAGCTCCAGAATTTGTAGTTGAAAAAAACAGAGCCATTGTTGCCTCTGGGGAGAAGGATCAACTGAGAAAGGGGCATGAGGAAACTTGGTAGAGTGATGATAATGTTTGGTATTTGGGCAGGGGTTTGTATAATATAGATAAGCATTTTTAAAGATTCACAAGATAATACTTTTAAGATATATATGTTTACTCTTACTTTAGGGACATCTGAGACAAACTTGCTGACTCTTCAAAGTAGCTAATTAGGAGGAAAGAGTACAAAGCTCTATTAGAGGGAGATAGCTAAGTCAATTGGAAAAAACTAATGAGAAGTAGGTCAGTCTGTTAGACAAAGAACACATGACAGCTGTAGAATTGGATAAATATTAGTTTGGGGCCCTTGGGAATCACTTTGTTGAAAACAAGGAAGACATTGGAAATGTGGGATTTACAAAAAGTTGAAAAATACCCAAACATGCTGATGCATAAAGTACTAAGTAGATAAACATTTCATTTCAACTCAGCAATTCTGTAGCTATATTTTAATTGAATAACAAAATGGCTTTAAAAGACCCTTGATAGGGATAAATAAGGCAACCTTTTTTTTTTTTTTTGTTTTTGTTTTTCAGGGTGTAGGGTCTTACACTAGTCCAGGAATTCATTATGTAGTCTCAGGCTGGCCTCAGATTCATAGTGATCCTCCTACCTTTGCCTCAGGAATGCTGGATTAAAGGTGAATGCCACCATGCCCAGCCTAAAAGATTTTTGAATATATTATTTGAGTTTCTTAAAAATAAGCAGAGTAGGAGGATCGCCATGAGTTCGAGGCTACCCTGAGATTACATAGTGAGTTCCAGGGGTCAGCCTGGGCTAGAGTGAGACACTACCTTGAAAAACCAAAAAAATAAAAAATAAATAAATAAATGTATAATAAACAGAAAGAGTGACTATGGCAAATCACATCATGGGATATCAGCAAGACCTGTATATAATACTGCAAAAGATATATAAGTACTATAAATGATATGCATATAGGAAATTAATTCTCTTTGATTAGGAAGGGATGCTGCTCTATCTGGGTATATTTGATGCCCATCAGCAAGACCTGTATATAATACTGCAAAAGATATATAAGTACTATAAATGATATGCATATAGGAAATTAATTCTCTTTGATTAGGAAGGGATGCTGCTCTATCTGGGCTACATAGTGAGACCTGGTCTCAACAAAGCAAGATGAGCTAGGGAGATGGCTCAGCAGATACTAGTGCTTAATTTACAAGCATGAAGACCTGAGTGAGTTCAGTCTCTAGCACCCACATAAAATCTAGGCATGGCCATACATGCCTATATAACCCTAGTATTGAGCCAGGTATAACCCTAGTATTGAGCCAGGTAAAGTCAGGATGGCTCCGGTAAAGTTCAGTGAGAGAGACCCTTTCTTTTTTCCTTTGGTCTTTTTGAGTTAAGGTCTTGCCCTAGCCCAGGCTGACATGGAATTCAGTAGTCTTAGGCTGGCCTTGAACTCACAGCGATCCTCCTACCTCAGCCTCCCAAGTGCTGGGATTAAAGGTGTGCGCCACCACATCCAGCGTGACTAGGATTTCTTAAGGTCTCCATGTACACTGTGTTAGTATAAACTTAAAACGTTTGGCACATTTCCGTTTCAGTATCCGTGCCGTAGATGTACTGAATAGTGCTGAGGGATTAGAAGCTGCAAAACAGTTCTTCCCTTTGCATAGTTTGACTAACCAAAAGATTTTGGGGGAACATTTAGAACTTTGGATTTCTATATGAACCAAACACACCCAGAGCCAGTCTGTTATTTTAAATAATTTGAGAAGACACCTTAAGAGCATTTTTTACAAATAATAATATAAAGTTGATACATAGTTTTTAAATGACTTGTAGTGACTGAAGTTAATTCTAGTACGTCCTTTTCCTTGGCCATGAAGGGATCTGGAGTTTAATAGAATGAAAGCATGTGAGCCTGCATCCTGACCATGCCACTTTAGATAATGTGTCCCTGATTGAATCATTTAGTGCCCCCATGCTTTAGTTGTCCTCCTGTGGAATAGGAGTGGTGCTAAGATTGTATCTTACAATACCACAGAGCTCTTTGAAAACCATAACCATGGAATTTTTTATGTATTTGTACTTTATGATACACATGCTTAAAAAGTGAATTGGTGTTTTTGAACAGCTGTTTTATTCCTTAGCCTTAAATTAAACTTAATTCTTGAATAATATTTATAGAAAATAGAAAACAAGAGAATTTACAAAATAAAATTTAAGAGTTGCATATTCTGGGTATAGTAGTAATTTTAAAAGAAATTTTGTTCCATTATTTCAGAGCAAAGATGGGAAAACCCCACTGCATATGACTGCACTCCATGGTAGATTCTCCAGATCACAAACCATTATCCAGAGTGGTAAAAAGTATTTCTGTTTGTTTTTTTTATTTCATAAATGTAGCTTTAAACTTCCACATAGTGAGTGGTTCTGAGAAATTGTTATGACAATCTACTTACGAATACATATTTTTTTGCTTGTGTGTTTGTGTACTGATCCCATGTATACTTGCGCAGATGCTAGAGGAGAATGCTGGGTGTCCTCTTGTCACTTACATATAGGTTTCCTTAAGACAGCCTCTCACTGAACAGAAGCTGCCATTTTCCATCAGACTGGCTGACCAGCGAGATCCAGCAATTTCTGTGGTCTCCATTCCCCAAGGAGTGGGTTTACAGGCTTGCATGGCCATGCCCAGTTATTTATGTGGGTGCTGGTGACTCTAACTCAGCAAATCAGAGTGGCAAGCACTCTTACCTGCTCAGCCATCTCCCCAACCTCAATCTAAAGATTTTTTTTTTTTTCTGGTTTTTCAAGGTAGGGTCTCACTCTAGCCCAGACTGACCTGGAATTCACTATGTAGTCTCAGGGTGGCCTCGAACTCACAGCAGTTCTCCTACCTCTACCTCCCAAGTGCTGGGATTAAAGTTATGTGCCACCACACCCAGCCAGTCTAAAGATTTTGAATATATTATTTGAGTTTCTTAAAAATAAGCAGAGTAGGAGGATCGCCATGAGTTCGAGGCTACCCTGAGATTACATAGTGAGTTCCAGGGGTCAGCCTGGGCTAGAGTGAGACACTACCTTGAAAAACCAAAAAAATAAAAAATAAATAAAAAGCAGAGCATAAAATGCCAGGAATATGTGTCACTCATATTTTTTCTATTCTCCTCAATTATGAATTTCATTTCTTTTCTTTGGAAGAGGTGGAATTTTACTAGGTAGCTTAGACTGGCCTTGAATTCACAATCTTCTTAGCATATGTACCACCTCACCCCACTATGAATTCTGTAGCACTTAATGTTGATGTTTGGTTTTAACATTGCTAAATAGGAAATATATAATATTTGCCTTTCTGCAAATATTATGTTAATATGCACTTGCTTGCATATTCTTTCTTGAATGTTCTGAATGAATTTTTAGGGGTTTAGTTTATTTTCTGTTCTCTTGTGTTTGGATTAGTATTAAGCAAGCTGAACTTTTTGGTATACTACTATAAGATCTGTATGTGTTACCTAAACCATATTGCAAATGATTGTTTGTTAAAAGTCCACAAAATGCAGCATTTGCTATAGGTTTTACAAGTGGTTTTTCTGTTTATTTTTATTTATTTGAGAGCGACAGACAGAGAGAGAATGGGCGTGCCAGGGCCTCCAGCCACTGCAAACAAACTCCAGATGCATGTGCCACCTTGTGCAGCTGGCTTACGTGGGTCCTGGGGAAACAAGCCTCGAACCGGGGTCCTTGGGTTTCACAGGCAAGCACTTAACCGCTAAGCCATCTCTAGAGCCTGGTCTTACAAGTTTTTATTGGAATAGTTTTTCAAGAAAAATCTAAAAGTAGATTAATGATCAAATGATTTCTTAGGTACTGTGGGCAGTCTTCCTCATGTGTCCACATTAAAGTTCTAAAATGTATTGTTCTAAAGAAATATATTTAACATAGTGGTCTCTAGACTTGTTAGATCCCAGAATCTTGAATTGCATACTCAATTTACAATGCTGCCTTAAGCATAAAATTCATAATCCCAAGTACCAGGCCCACGTAAATATGCTATGAATGAAATTTTCTTAGAATTGCTTAAACAGTAGTCTACATTTATTACATGTAACAGTTTTGGCCTATCTTAATATAGTGTAGTGTCTGACACGATGTCTTTACTGTAGGAGCTGTGATTGACTGTGAGGATAAAAATGGAAACACCCCTTTGCACATAGCAGCGCGGTATGGCCATGAGCTACTAATCAACACTCTAATTTCAAGTGGTGCTGACACTGCAAAGTAAGTAGTGCTTCAGGGGTGTCCTTCCTCTGGCACTGGCCACTGGCCACCTTTCTTTGAGACAGGTTCTTTCGCTGGCCTAAAACTCACCAAGTAGGTTAGACTGGTTGGCCAGCAAGCTCCAAGGGTCCACCTCCCCAGTGCTGGGATTACAAGTGCACACCACCACATCTGGGCATTTTTACATGGGTTCTGTGGATCAAACTCAGGTCTTAATGCTTGTGAGTTCAGCACTTTACTAACTGAGCCATCCCCCTAGGCCCAAGTCTGTTTGTTTTATATATTAAGCTTTGCATTTAAATTTTTTTATTTTGTTTTTGTTTGTTCTTTTGAGGTAGTGTCTTACTCTAGCCCCAGGCCGGCCTGGAATTCACTGTGTAGTCTCCGGACTTGCAGAGATCCTCCTACCTCAGCCTCCCAAGTGCTGGTATTAAAGACGTGCACAACCATACCCAGCCCCTACATTTAAATTTTGTTTGAACAGTGAGACTTCTTCTCTGTGAAGGTCAGGACCATACAAATAGGTGTTACTCATTCATGCTTGTCATATTTATATGGATTGGTTAGCCAATTGTAAACCTATATTTGTAAATGGTATGCTACTTGTACATACTGTCTTTGCAAATTTAAATTAACATTGTTTCAGAATGTAGATATAAATTTGAGACATTGACATCTCTAGGTAGCTCTGGTTTATGGAATTTTATTACTGTTATTAAGATGCACAAGTCATTCTCCTCACCTACGAATAAAACACTTTTAGATTTCCACTACTACAGAATGACTGAGATGAACACTGTTAACATACTGCATTTACAGGTATAGTTCTAAATGGTGGGGTGCATGCAAGGAATTTTGCTTCCTAAGTAAATAGCCAGAGAGATTAGTGAGGAAGGCTGCCAGTTACATCAGTAAGCATACCCCAGGGGTATTGCTGACCATCCTCCATGTGCAGTATAGACTCCATACATATGTGCAAAGCCGTCATGATAGTGATACTGAGGTGGAAAAATCTTGCTCTTGTAAAAAATTGCTGAGTAGTAAGTCATGCCCACTTTTATCAAAGTATAAACAGATTTTTGACTCATTTAGTTATCTTTCGCTTAAGTAATTCTCCTTGTAACTTATTTAAATGATTATTTTTCTTGTGTTATAATGAAGTTTCTATTCTGTTAACTTTAGGCGTGGCATACATGGAATGTTTCCCCTCCACTTGGCAGCCTTAAGTGGTTTTTCAGATTGCTGTAGGAAACTTCTTTCTTCAGGTAAATGAAATCTTCAGACTAGGTCATTTACACCCTATCTTCACTCCTTCCTGCTCTCTTCCATCTCCCTCAAACTTTTTTTTTTTAAGTTTTTTGGGTTTTTTTGTTTGTTTTTTGAAGTAGGGTCTCACTCTAGCCCAGGCTGACCTGGAATTCACTATATAGTCTCTGGGTGGCCTCGAACTCACAGTGATCCTCCTACCTCTGCCTCCCAAGTGCTCGGATTAAAGGCGTGTGCCACCACACCCAGTTTTTTAAAGTATTGTTTAAGTGAGTAAATTAATGGTGTCATGCTGGCTTTCTTTTGTCTTAAGTCTGTATCCACAAGTGATCACTTCTACTTTCCATACAAGAGAATATTAAAATCACTTTCCAGGGTTAGTAATATGTACAGGTGATAAAGTACATACTGCTTCTTTTTTTTTTTTTTTTTTAATGGTAGGGTTTTACTCTAGCTCAGGCTGACCTAGAATTCTCAGGGTGGCCTCGAACTCATGGCGATCCTCCTACCTCTGCCTCCCAAGTGCTGGGATTAAAGGCATATGCCATCTCGCCCAGCTTTTTTTTTTTTTTTTTTTTTTTTTTTCTTGTGAGACAACTTCCTATGTAGCCCTGGTTGTCCTTGACCTTGCAATTCTGCTCTCTCTCTCTTATGAGTGTTCAGCTCGCATATGTGTACTACCATTCTTTACTGAGGTATTCACCTGCTGTACAGTTCCAGTCTACGAGGGTGTGTAGCCATCATTACAATCCAGTGTGGGACATCTTCAATTCCTATTTAAAAAGAAACAGAACCATTAGCTGTTAGGCTGACTGCATTTTCTCCTTCCCCAGGCTCTAAGGTCTCTATAAATTTGCCTGTTTTGAACAGTTCAAAGTAATGGAATGACATAATCTTTTGTGATTGACTTTTTTCACATAGCAGAATGTTTTTAAGGGTCATCTTTGTATCAGTATCAATACTTCATTCCTTTTTTTGGTGCACAATATTCCATTGTGTCCAGTGTTGTATAGATGTTGAAGAGGTTTGTTGCTTGCTTATGTCAGATTTGACTGTTTCCCAGGCCAGCCTTGACCTCCTCGGCTCAAGCAATTCTCCTTCCTGAGCAGCTGATTATAGGTGGGAGCCACTACTCCTGGAATAATAGCCTTTTCAGCAAGCACTCCAGCGCTTGTCAAACTGCCATACTATTAGTAGAAGTTGCATTATGATATTGTACATTACTAATATTTTTTTCTTCATTTTGTACTTGTTCAATTGTTTAAGACTGAAGAGGATGTGGTATTTGACATTTCTTGATGTAATACTTAATGCAAAGCAATAGATAAAACATCTTTATTCTTATAGGATTTGATATAGACACCCCTGATGATTTTGGCAGGACCTGTCTACATGCAGCTGCAGCTGGAGGGTATGTTGATGGTCATTTTTGTTTCTTCAAAAAGGTGTGGGGGCTGGACGCCATGGCGCACACCTTTAATTCCAGCACTAGGGAGACTGAGGTAGGAGGATTGCCATGAGTTCGAGGCCACCCTGAGACTTCATAGTGAATTCCAGGTCAGCCTGGGCTAAAGTGAAACCCTACCTTTGAGGGAAAAAAAAAAAAAAAAGGTGTGGGAATGCCTGGCATGCAGCTCAGTGTTAACGCATGTGCTTATCCTAGAGAGCCTAGGTTCAGTTTTGCCAGAGAGACAGAGCCTATACATTGTTCAGTCATGGAATCTGTATCTTTCATTTCTCATTGTAAGTTCTGCGTCACCACAAAGTAGAAACCAGAACCCAACAGGACTTTTAGACAAAGAAAGTCGGGGGTAGCACAAATTGCTTGTTTTGTTTTCTTTGTCTTCTTCACCTACATTGTATATTGTATGTGGGAGAAAGAAAATAAATCTACGAAAGGAAACGACTTATTTGAGAGAGAGGCAAATAGAGAACATGGGTGTGCCAAGGCCTCTAGCCACTGCCCAAGAACTCCATTTACATATGCCACCTCATGCAGTTGGCTTATATGAGTACTGGGGAATCAAACCTGGATCCTCAGGCTTCACAGACAAGTGCCTTAACCATTAAGCTCTCTCCAGCCCAGAAATAGTACTTTTTGGTTTTTTCTTTTTTTTTTTTTTTCTTTTTCATATTTATTTATGTGCAAGCAAATTGAGAGAGATACAGCCAAGAGAGAGAATGGGCATGCCAGGGCTGCCAGCCACTGCACACAAACTCCAGACACATGCACACCTTGTGCATCTGGCTTACTTTCGTGGGTCCTGGGGAATCGAATCTGGGTCCTTTGGCTTTGCAGGCAAGCGCCTTAACCACTAAGCCATCTCCCCAGCCCCAGAAACAGTACTTTAAATAAGAGAAGTATAATTCATAGACAACTAAAATACAATGATAATCATATGAGATTTTGGGGTAGAGGGGTCCCTAGGCCTATGAACCCCAACTTTTAGATTCTTGTCTATTTCAACAAAGAACTGAGGAAATGGACTCCAAGAAGGGTAAATTACGAAGCTTCTTTAGGCAGAGCTGATATCCAGAAGGCTAAAGAGACTTCCCCTCCTTGCCTAGCTGGAAAGGAAAGGAAGGTGGAGAAAACCTCCCTCACATAGGAAAGTTCCCAGAGTAAAAGATGTGCACGCGCAAAAGGCAGAACCTGAGAGCCCATGCCAGAATATTTAAAAGAAACTCTTGTACACACATGGGAAGAGGAGCCTTGAGAGTATAAGCTCTTTACTTTCACACTCACATAGGGGTCAGGAAGAACTGAAAAGTAGGATAGTGAAAGACTCCAGGCTTGAAGAAAGCAGGGCAAGAGAGCACCAAAGCAGGAACCAGGAGTCTGGGGCCAGGAGAATAGAGCCAAGAAAGTCAGGAATTATTATACATGTGACAGAGGAAAATCATACATGGAACAGAGTGAGAAGACATCTGAAAGCAAAATACATATAAGAAGTATGCAGAGAAATATCCAGGCTAATGAGAGAGCTTACTGAATCAGGGACCAGGAGATTCAGGTGCCAAGAGAAGATAGTTACCATGCAACAAACCCTTGTTAGTAAATTAGGATGGATTTTTTTTATTTGAAAGATAGAGAATGGATATGCCAGGGCCTTCAGCCACTGCAGATGAACTCCAGATGCATGCACCACTTTGTGCATCTGGCTTACGTGAGTCCTGTGGAATCGAACCTAGGTCCTTTGGCTTTGCAGGCAAGCACCTAAACCGCCAAACCATCAGACTCAAGGAGCTAGCCCAGGAAAGGCCAGCCTGCCCAGGTGTGCCAGATTGGGGAAGTAGGGGGCGCTGCTGCTGAGGAATTATTTGTAGTCATTTTAGGTGAGACTGTATTAAATACAGAGTTCTAGCCTTGCCAGGGCAGGTGAGGCAGCAACTCCTCATTCTCTCTCTCTTTGGGCCTTTGTCTCCGACTGCCTATAAAGAAAAAAACTGCCAGGCATGGTGACACATGCCTTTAATCCCAGCACTCAGGAGGCAGAGTTAGGAGGATCGCCATGAGTTCGAGGCCACCCTGAGACTACATAGTTAATTCCAGGTCAGCCTGGACCAGAGTAAGACCCTACCTCGAAAAACCAAAAAAATAGAAAAGAAAAATAAACTGTCAGCCTGAGCTTAGAGTGAGACTCTACCTCAAAAAGAACTTCCTTGCTCCTACTTCTCCTTTAATGAGAGCATCAAAATATTTGAGCATTCTGACCAGTACTGTACTTTGGAAGTGTGGGTCTTATGATTATCTCTAGGAAAAAATGCCAGTGGTATAGTTATGCCTTGTCTGTACTCGGAAGAAGAAATTTTGTAATTAGAACATTTTGGACTTATTTTATATTTCAGGGTTTTTATATCTTTTTTTTTTTTTAATTAAAAGTAGAAACCTGGGCTGGAGAAATGGCTTAGTGGTTAAAGTGGTGCTTGCCTGCAAAACCAAAGGACCATGGTTCAATTCCTCAGGGCCCACATAAGCCAGATGTACAAGGTGGCACATGCATCTGGAGTCATTTGCAGTGGTTGGAGGCCCTGGCACACCCATTCTATCATTTTCTCTCTATCTCTATCTGCGCCTCTCTCTCTCTCTCTCTCTCTCTCTCTCTCTCTCTCATAAATAAATAAATATTTTTTAAGTAGAAATTTTAGGGCTGGAGAGATAGCTTAGCGTTTAAGCCATTTGCCTGCAAAGCCAAAGGACCTTGGTTCGATTCCCCAGGACCCACATAATCCAGATGCACAAGGGGGTGTATGCATCTGGAGTTCATTTGCAGTGGCTGGAGGCCCTGGTGTGCCCATTCTCTCTCCCTCTTTCTGCCTCTTTATCTCGCTCTCTCAAATAAATTTAAATAAAAATAAAGTTAAAAGTAGAAGCTTTATATGGAGAATTTTTATTTTATTTATTTATTTATTTTGTTTTTTGAGGTAGGGTCTCACACTAGCTCAAGCTGACCTGGAATTCACTCTGTAGTCTCAGGGTGGCCTTGAATTCTCAGTGATCCTCCTACCTCTGCCTCCCGAGTGCTGGGATTAAAGGCGTGCGCCACCATGCCTGGCTAAGAGTTTTTAGTTTTTTAAAACAGTCTCACTACTTAACCAAGACTACCTCAGTTTCTAAAGTACTGGAAAGGCAGGCATGTGCAGAACCTCCTGGCTTAGATTATGTTTTTTCTTTCTTTCTTTCTTTGTTTATTGTTTTTTTTTTTCCGAGGTAGGGTCTCACTCTAGCCCAAGCTGACCTGGAATTCACTACGGAGTCTCAGGGTGGCCTCGAACTCATGGTGACCCTCCTACCTCTGCCTCCCGTGTGTTGGGATTAAAGGCGTGCGCCACCATGCCCAGCTTAGATTGTTTTAAATAACACTACCAGTAACTGATTTTACTGAATGACAAAAATCTTGGCCTCTGAAAGCATACTGCTAACTTAATGTTTATAATTAATCTGTGATAAGCTATTCATTTCATAATTTGTAAAGGGACATATTACAAGGGTTTTACTTCCAGTTACAGTTCCTGAAAATTTTCCCATGATGTCATAGGACAGATGTGTTAAGCTAAGAATAAATACCAAGCCAGTCTAAATTGTAGAGATGGAATGTGAACACATACGGTTGACTTCCTTGCTCTTCCAAGGTCACCAGAGAAGATCCAGGTTAAAGCTTATTGTCATATAACTTGCCTGCAAGAGATAATATGAGACAGTAGCAGAATTGACAGGGTGTTATCTGTGGTTTGTGGTTCAGGGAGGTAGCCATTTTAATACAGCATTTAAAACTGCAAATTTAAGCCATTTAATTATGAGCATATTGATTTCCTAAGTCTCTCAGAATCTCTTACAAATGTACTGTCTTCCTTTAAACAATGATGTGATTATTTCCTGCCAGTGTGCCAATTATGATGTAGTGCCTCAAAGTGCTAAATATGCTTACTTCTAATGCTTTGTTTTTCATAAAATATAAATCACGTCACTTTTTCACATTTACTATCTATTTAATTTATTAGATTAAAACCATACTTTTATGCTATTTAAGCCTACCACTGCTTTTCTCTGGCTAGGAATTTGGAGTGCCTGAACCTTCTGTTGAATACTGGTGCAGACTTCAACAAAAAAGACAAGTTTGGGAGGTAGGTTCTTGGTTATAAAAGCTGATTATCTTTATTTACTTAATGGCTTGATTGTCCTTCGGAACTTCGGACTTCGGAAACTAACATCATTTACATTGTAATCATGATTTATTGAAAGTCCCAGCTAGGGATAGGGATATGGCTCAGTGTTAGAGTGTTTGTCTTGAATATACAAAAGTAATTGCATTTGCTCCACATCACTACAAAAGAGGAAACACAGAAAGAGAAAGCACACAAGTGCTCTCCAGTCAAGGATAGTCAGGAGTTTCTAAGTATTGATTCTTCTATTGGGGTTCCCCCAACTGTCCTAGGCAACCAGCCACAATCTTATGCTTACAGAGGTCTCTGTTCTTGCTGATACTACTACTTCCATAACTATGACCATGGAAATTTAAAACTCTACCATACCAACATGCCATGAAGAAACTCATAGTTTCTAGAATTTCCCTAAGTCATTCCTTCATGAGACCCTACTTGCCATATCTGGTTACAGGAATATCTCCTTATCTACCCCAATTTTAAAGAGGGAGGAAATAGGTTACAAATATATGCATGATTTTTCTTAGCTTTCTTTTCCAACACATCCATATATTCCACTGTATACAATCTATAGAAGGCGGTTAGGAAATTACAACAGAAACTCTTGCCATTCAGCCAAGGTTCTCTCACTGTTTAGCCCTGGGCTCAGTGCTACTAGCATTGTGAAGATAACATTTGAACTTACTATTATCCATTCCTACTTACAGCAGAAATAGACCACAGGGAGTGCCATTTGAATTTGTTAGAAAGATGAAGGTGGCAGTGTGAGCAAAATGATGTGTCACCAAGTTGAAAATTATATATGTCAAAGTATCTGATATGAAGGGTATGTATCAGAAGGAACTATATATCCATGCATGTGATAGGACCACTGCAGAAGACAAGTATGAATTATGTATGATAGGAAGTTAGAAGCGAATAGAAGAAAATAAACTACTTGACTCTGTGGTTATGTTGAGGAACAGACTGATATCATAAAACCTACTTAATGAAAGGAACTAATGACCTACAAAACCAAATTACTCTGGCTTTGGAGTGCGTTATTTGTATAACCAATTTGCTTTTAATTTGTAGTAATTCAAACATTCCATATAACAAATAACAAGGAAGACTTTTGAAGCAGGTTCTCAGGTTAGAAGCTTTAAAGTAATTCCTGAGTTAACTGCATTTTTAAAAATTTCTTTATTATCCAATAGTGCAAAACATTTTACTAGGTAAATGTGTTAGGGGAAATAAAATTATACTACAACTTGAACAAATTTACTATAATTTGTCTAGTTTTAAAAAATAAAATCAGGAGTTGGGTGTGTTGGCGCATGCCTTCAATCCCAGCACTTGGGAGGCAAAGGTAGGAGGATTGCTGGAGTTTGAGGCCACCCTGAGAATACATAGTGAATTCCAGGTCAGCCTGAGCTAGAGTGAGACCCTGCCTTGTAAACCCCCCACCCCCCTAGAAAGAACAGGGCTGGAAAGATAGCTTAGCAGTGAAGGTGCTTACTTGTAAGGCCAAAGGACCCAGGTGGGATTCCCCCAGGATCCATGTAAGCCAGATGCACATGGTGGCGCATACATCTGTAATTCATTCCCAGCAGCTAGAAGCCCTGGCGCACCCATTCTATCTCTCCCTCTCTCTCTCTGCCTCTTTCAAATAAATAAATAAAAATAAAATATTTTTTAAAAAATGAAATCAGCCAGACGTGATGGCACATGCGTTTAATCCCAGCACTTGGAAGGCAGAGGTAGAAGGATCACTGTGAGTTTGAGGCCACCCTGAGACTACATAGAGAATTTCAGGTCAGCCTGAGCTAGAGTGAGAGCCTACCTCAAAAAAAAATCATAGAGGCTGGAGAGATGGCTTAGTAGTTAAGGCACTTGTCTACAAAGCCTAAGGACCCAAGTTTGATTATCTAGGTCCCACGTAAGCCAGATGCACATGGTGTTGCATGCATCTGGAGTTCGTTTGCAGGGGCTAGAGTACCTGGCGTGCCCATTCTCTCTTTCTCTCCCTCTCTCTGTCTCAAATAAAATTAAATCTTTTTAAAAAATGAAATCATAAAATCATCATAGTTGTATTATCCCAAAAGTTACTCTTAAATTTAGTAACATCCTGTTTCACTTTAATAATCAGGGAAAAATGAGCTTTGATTATTCAATCCTTAGAAATCAAAACTGTTACCTTGCTCTTCTGAATAGTCTTCAGCCAGGCATGGTGGCACATGTCTTTAATCCCAACATACCAGAGGCAGAGGTAGGATCACCGTGAGTTCAAGGCCAGCCTGAGACTACATAGTGAATTCCAGGTCAACCTGGGCTAGAGTGAAACCCAACCTCGAAAAACAAAAAACAAACAAAAAAAAAAAAAAAAAAAAAAAAAAAAAAACAAGAATCATCTTCAAAGCTGTGCCTGATTCATTGCATGAGAAATCTAATATTACTATTCAGGTCTATCATGTAGGTGACATAACCGAGCATTCTTTTTGTGCTATTCCTTTTTCCTCGACTCAAGACATGAGCAGCACTTCTGTGCTGTAGGACATTTTATTGGTTTAGGGTAAGCTTTATTAAATGAAAATTTTCAGTTCTGTAAACAAAATAGGAAGGTTGTAGTTGACTCAAGGGACTGTTAGAACTGTTTGGGACCAGTAAATGATTACCAAAAGGTTCTTCTAACCACTTGACTATGTCCTCCCAGTTTTAAGGCCAGCTTCACAAAAGACTTGATGCAGGGTAGAAGTGAACGAGTGCAAGGCTTGCTGTGGAGACAATGGTTGTAACGTGTGGTGTGTGGGTCAGCTATGCCTCGTGTTGACTAGCATACCCCTGGCCTTTCTCTTCCCTGTCGATTTGGGTACAAAGATCTCCACTGCATTATGCTGCTGCCAACTGCAATTACCAGTGCCTGTTTGCTCTTGTGGGATCAGGAGCAAGTGTGAACGACCTTGATGAAAGAGGCTGCACACCCCTGCACTACGCAGCTACATCAGACACAGATGGCAAGTAAGTACCACATGAAGTACAGAAGATAGTTATTTCTACAAATTGGTATCTTCTTGTGGGTAGCTGTTAATATTGCAAATTTCTGCTTCCTTTTTGTATTTTTATTTATTATCTTTCCCTGAGTCTTAGTTTGTGACATTAAGACATTTCATAATTACTCCTAAATCATGGCTATTACTGTTCATTCTCTTACCTGCTAAGCCTGCTCTTACCAGGTAATCTGGTAAAAGATAAAGGTCTCTTCTCACCAATCCTGTCAAAACAACAATTTCATATCACTTCCAGTTTGTTTCAACTTAAAAGGGAAAGAGGAGAGACAGTGTAAGAAAGTCAGGTAGTGATTGGATTACATGTATACTTCTTGAACTATGTTCAAATTTGCAGGGAGTCCTTATAAATGGGCATATAAAAAGTAACTGAACTGGAAGAATCTGACAGTGGGGAGGACACATTGCTTAAGTAAATAAGTTAAATGACAGACAAAGTACATGTTGATCAATAAATAAGTGATAAGAATAGGTGACATATAAGCCATTTTATACCCAGCTTCAGGCTCATTTATTTTATTTTATTTTTACTTTTTGTTTTTTTCAGGCTAGGGTCTCACTGTAGCCCAGGCTGACCTAGAATTCACTATGTAGTCTCAGGCTAGCCTCGAACTTACAGCCGTGCTTCTTACCTTGGCCTCTTGAGCGTGTGTCACCATACCTAACCAGACTCATTTATAATGCCTCAGTATTTTTTTTTCTTAAAAAAAATTAACTTGGGCTGGAGGGATGGCTTAGCAGTTAAGGTGTTTGCTTGCAAAGCCAAAGGACCCAGGTTCAACTCCCCAGGACCCACGTTAGCCAGATGCTCAAGGGGGCGCACACATCTGGAATTTGTTTGCAGTGTCTGGAGGCCTTGGCGCACCCATTCACACACACTTTCTCTCTCTCCCTCCCTCCCTCCTTCTCTGACAAATAAATAAATAAAATATTTTTAAAAAGAAAACAAAGTTAACTCATAAAGACAGCAGATATCTTCAGTGTCTATTGTGGTATAGCTGTGTATCTTTGTGAGTGAAAAGTAAAGGTGGCTGAGTATGGGGGCACACTCCTTTAATCCCAGAACTCAGGAGGCTGAGGTAGGAAGATTGCTGTGTCTGTCTGTCTATCTGTCTCTCTCTCTCTCTCTCACACACACACACACAACAAAAAATAGAGAGAATCTATCATAATTAATTCATACTTATACCAAATTAAGAATGAAATTATTTTCTAAGAAAAAATTCCTCAGGTTACTATTATTTGGCTGGAAGAGGTATACATTTCAGTGGACCATGTTCTGAGCATACCTAAAGCCATGATTTCAAGCCCCTACCCCCCAAAAAATCCTATCATTCCATAATGTGTGTTTTGTAATTTTTTTTTTTTTTTTTTACTAATTTTCTGTATGAATCCCATTTTTGCCTTTAAATCGCCCAAGGAAACTTTCTGCTTTACATCCCTTCACCTTGGCAATGAATAAATATTAGAGGGCTGGAGGGATGGCTTAGCAGATAAGGCATTTGCCTGCAAAGCCAAAGGACCCAGGTTGGACTCCCCAAGGACCACGTTAGCCAGATGCACAAGGGGGCGCACACGTCTGGAGTTCGTTTGCAGTGGCTGGAGGCCCTGGTGCGCCCCTTCTCCCTCTCCCTCTCCCTTTCTCTGTCAAATAAATAAATAAATAAATATTTTTAAAGAATAAATATTAGAAAAATATAGGAAGTTTTTCCCAACCCAGTCTACTAGTCAACCCCATCATCCTGATGGCTTGCATCCTGTGAAATCATGACTCAGCAAGTCCCCTGAAGTATCTCCATGTTCACATAATGTTAAGAGTCCAGCAAATATGTGGTTTTTTATTAGAGATACACACATTCATTCAGTCATTCAGCCAGTTGAGAGGAGTAGGACTGGATTTGAGCAGGATAGTGAGGGTCTCCTGCATACCTGTATGCTGTATAGGTAAGGGAAGGAGAGAAGAATGAGGTTTCCATTGGGGGTGTTTTGCTCTTTCATTTGATTGTTTCTTTTTATTTGTTAGTTTTGTTTTGCAAGGTAGGGTCTTGCTCTAGCCCAGGCTGACCTGGAATTCATTATGTAATTTCAGGCTGGCCTTGAACTAGGGTCTATCCTCCTACCACTGCCTCCCAACTTCTAGGATTAAAGGTATGCACCACCACACCCAGCAGGTTGTTTCCTTTTTTGTTTGTTTTTCCTTTGGGATTGTGCTTTTCATGCATGTGCATGCCCACACACACATCATATAGAAGGAAAAATCCTCATACAAACTCTTGAGATAGCCACCACTAAACTTTCTATTTCTATACGTGTAGGTTGATTATTTTATGTTAATCGGGTATTTAAAGTTGAAGGTCTGGTTGGGTTTCTCCAGGGGGAAGGTCTTGGCGTGTTCTGCCTCACTGAAAGCTGTGGTCTTTGTTCTGCCCTCATTCAGTGGGAAGGGGTAGGGAGCTTTCTCGCGTGTCATTTGTAAAGTCGATGATCCCATTCATGAAGACAGCCTATTCGTCTCACACAGCCCAGGCTTCCAATACCCTTTCCTTGGGGTTAGCAGTTCAGGATTTGAACTGGGGAGATATAAACATTTAGACCATAGGCACATTCTTATGAAATGGGATCACTTTTTCACCTACCTCTAATAATATATTTGGCTGTTTTTAAACTTGGTTTAAATGGATACAGGTTTTTGATGTTATTTTTTGAGGCAAGCCCAACACACTGGACTTTGTCTCTCTCTCTCTCTCTCTCTCTCCCTCCTTTCCCTCCCCCCCCCCCCCTCCGAGAGAGAAACAAAAAGAGAAAGAATAAATTGGTTGGGTCTATACTGGCCACTGCAATCCAACTCCAAACATACGTGTCACCTTGTATGCAAGTGTGACCTTGCACAGTTGCATCACTTTGTGCATCTGGCTTACGTAGGACCTGGAGAGTCGAACATGGGTCCTTAGGTTTTGCAGACAGGCACCTTAACTGCTAAGTCATCTCTCCAGCCCAATACAGGGTGTTGTGTGTGTGTGTGTATGTAGGCTATATAATCCTTGGACTGATTCTTAAGTATTTGATATTTTTTCTTAATATTTTTATTCCTATTTATTTTTTGAGAGACAGAGACAGATAGAGAATGGGTATACCAGGGCCTCCAGCTGCTGCAAACAAACTCCAGACGCATGCTCCACCCTGTGCGTCTGGCTTACGTGGGTCTTGGGGAATTGAGCCCAGGTCCTTTGGCTTTGCAGGCAAGCGCCTTAACCACTGAGCCATCTCTCCACCCTGTTGTTTTTTTTTTTCTTTCTTTTTTTTCAAGATAGGGTCTTACTCTGGCCCCAGGCTGACCTGGGATTCACTACGTAGTCTCGGGGTGGCCTGGAACTCAGGGCAGTCCTCCTACCTCTGCCTACCGAGTGCTGGGATTAAAGGCATGCACCACCACGCCCAGCATCCACCCCTTCTTTGATATTTATATTGCCAAAATGAATCTACCTTAAAATTACCTTTTGCTGGGCCCAATGGCAGAGGATGGTAATCCCAGCTACTTAGGAAGCTTAAGACAGGAGAATCACAAGTTTGAGGCCAGCCTGGGCAACTTCATGTCGCAAAATAAAAAGTAATGGCCAGGTATGTGTGGCGCACACCTTTAATCCCAGCACTTGGGAGGCAGAGGTAGGAGGACCACCATAAGTTGAAGGCCACCCTGAGACTGCATAGTAAATTCCAGGTCAGCCTGAGCTAGAATGAGACCTTACCTCGAAAAACCAAAAAATAAATAAGTAAAAAGAGACTTGCTGAAATAATTCAGTAATAGAGCACATGCCTGGCATGTGCAAAGCCCCAGGTTCAGTTGCTAGTACCATCAAACAAAAAGAAATCCTTCTTGGTGGTGGTGGTGGTATAAAGAAAGTACTTGACTTTACATATGATTTGTGTCTGCACGCCTTGTCAACCATTGTTGTGTATGCCATGTGAGAGTGTATGTGAGAGAGAGGGAGGGAGGGGAAGAGAGAACACTGATACTGGCTGTGCTGCTCATGGAGGACAGGTACTTTCACCTCTCTGGGCCTGTTTTGTAAACGTGAAGAGAGTAGTCTGACCTAACTCATGGCCATGTAAAGATTGAATGAATTTAATCTATGTAAGTTGGTTGGGTCTGTACCTGACAGAATCTTTCTTTGATAGTTAGCTGTATTCTCTTTTTTAATATTTTCTTTTTTTAACATTTTTATTTATTTATTCACAAGCAGAGAGAGAGAAGAGAGACAGAGAGAGAATGGGCTTGCCAAGGCCTTTGGCCACTACAAACGAACTCTAGACACATGTGCCCCTTGTGCAGCTGGTTTACGTGGGTCCTGGGGAATTAAACCTAGGTCCTTTGGCTTCACAGGCAAATGTCTTAACTGCTAAGCCATCTCTCCAGCCCCAATATTTTCATTTTTAAAAATATTTACTTGAGAGAGAGAAAGCACACATGTATATGGGCATGCTAGGGCCTCTTGCCTCTGCAAACAATCTCCAGATAGATGCATGTGCTACTTTGTGCATCTGGCTAAGTGAGTATTGGGGAATTTAACCCAGGCCAGCTGATTTTGCAAGCATGCACCTTTAACTGCTGAGCCATCTATCCAGCCCCATAATTAGCTATATTCTTAACTGTTTGATGTCATTGAGAGTCAGTGCTAAGACAGGTACTGTTGTACACTATTATAGGAAGAAAGAGAGGAAGAAGGGCCTGTATGAAGAGCAATGCCCTGTCCATTCTAGGATGACTGATCCTTACCCTGGGCTCTAATCAGCCACAGGATGGACACATGGACTTGAATAGGACCAAATTGCCATCAAAACTCAAAAATTGAGCCAGGTGAGGTGGCTCATGCTTACAATTCCAGCACTCCATGAGTTCCAAGTCAGCCTGTGCAGCTAGAGTTAAGACCTTGCTTCTTTTTTTTTTTTTTTTTTAATTTTGGTAATATGTATTTTTTTATTTTTATTTTTTTATTAATTAGTTTTGTATTCAGCAAATACAGTCAGTTTAGTACCATTATTAGGCTCATCCGTGACCTATCCCCTCCCCTTGGACCCTCCTTGTTGAGGTATATGGGTCATGCATTGTGGAGTTAGCCCACAGTTGTGGGTAATATGTCTCTGCATATCATGACCCAACATGTGGCTCTGACATTCTTTCTGCACCCTCTTCCGCAAAATTTCCCTGAGCCATGTTGGGTTCATTTTTGGTCTGCTTCAGTGATGAGGTGTTGGGGGCCTCTGGGGCTCTGGCTCTCTGATTTGGTAGGAGTTGATTTTTCTCTGTGTTGATCTCCTTCCCCCTTGTGCTGGTACCCAGTTCACCAGGAAAACAGCACCCTTGCTTTTTTCGCCAATGTTTCTTAGTTTCAGCCGGGGCCCTTTGGAGGTATGATGGGGTGGCTCTCTCCTTAGGATCTACATCTATCTGAAAAAGAGAAGTAGATTCTCCAACGGAGAGTAAGTTGGCACCAGGACAAATGAGATAACCCTTACTTTTTTTTTATACAGAATTTAATAGGTGTAGGCCCTCTTGTAGCCCACGATTGATGGTAGCTTGATAATGGAGAGTGGGTTTATGTTTGGATATGGTTCTGACTTGTTTTCCAGCTCCAGCTATGGGTCCTGTACCACTGAGGGGATCAGTTAGCCAAATCAAGAGCAGTTGGTTCCCCACCATGGCTGTGTGCCACTATTGCACTTGTGTGGGCATCACAACAGGTTATTTGCTGCTGAGTAGGTTACACCATGAGTTGCTTGGACAGATATTGGTCATTTTCCCCCAGGCGCCCATGTAGCACCTTCTGGCACTAGACGCGCTGACTGTCTGGGGACTGACTCTCTTCCAACTTCCAGCCATGGCATTCCATTTTACATGTCAACCACATAAGATGTCTTCAGCAGTAGGGTCTTACCACTAACCTTTGGTGTGTCATCAAGTACTCTGAGAGAAATCTGTCTGTCTTTTAGGAAACCTTTTAGGTCTCTCTGATCAAAAGCTCATTGTGGACGATAGCCACATGCTGGTACTGGGAGTGACAGGTCAGTGCCCACTAAGAAAATGAGGAAAAAACTAATATACAAGAGTTAGAGATGAGAGAGAGAGAGAGAGAGAGAGAGGGAGAGGGGAAGTGAGGGAGGGAAGATGTAGAAGATTAAGGTTAGTCTTGATCTTACCCTCTCCAGTGTCTTGTGGTTCAAGTGTTCCCTGTAAGGGCCTGGTGAAGGATCAGCCATTTGGTCTGTCTTTTAGTAAGTAGAAAAATTATGGTACCATTGCCATTTGGGTCTAGATTTGTGTTTCCCACCCCTTTGATGCCCTCCCCTCCCTCCCCTTCCATCCTAGTGTCTAGTCTAGGAGATGCTTGCTGGGTATGTAAGGTATCTTGGGTAGATTCAGGTTAGGTGCTGTAGATGAGTGAGACTATGTGGCGATTTTTTTTCTGTGATTGGGTAAGTTCACGGAGAATGATTTGTTGCAGGTTCAATCATTTTTTGCTCAAATTTCGTTGTGTCATTTTTTCTTACTGCTGTATAGAATTCCATTGTGTAGATATACCACATCTTAGTTATCCATTCTTCTAGTGATGGACATCTGGGTTGATTCCAGCTCTTAGCTATTACAAATTGAGCCGCTATAAACATGGTTGAGCAAATCTCTCTAGCCTGTGGTTTGAAGGTTTTAGGGTAGATGCCCAGTAAGGGAATAACTGGGTTTGTTGGTATCTCTATACTCAGCTTTTTCAAAAGTCTCCATATTGCTTTCCAAAGTGGTTGTACCATCCTACATTCCCACCAACAGTGGATGAGTGTTCCTACTTCTCCACATCCTCGCCAGCATTTATTTTTATTTGATTTTTTGATGTTTGCTGTCCTTATTGGGGTAAGGTGGAATCTCATAGTTGTTTTAATTTGCATTTCTCTGATGATTAGGGATGATGAGCATTTTCTTAAGTGTATGTTTGCCATGTCTATTTCTTCCTCTGTGAACTGCCTGTTCAGCTCTTTGCCCCATTTTGTGGGTGGGGTGTTTGACTTCTTACTGTTTAGTTTTTTGAGTTCTTTGTAGATTCTAGAGATTAGGCCTCTCTATCAGTTGGATAACCCACAAATATTTTCTCCCATTTTGTGGGTAATCTATTGGCTTTGCTTATTGTATGCTTGTCTGTAAAGAAACTCTTCAGCTTCATGTGATCCCATTGGTTGAGTGACGGTTTAAGTTCATGAGCTACTGGGGTTTTGTTCAGGAAGTCTTTTTCCATTCCTATATCATGGAAAGTACTTCCTAAATTTTCTTCCAGTAGTATTCGAGTTTCTTGTCTTATATTGAGATCTTTGATCCATTTGGACTTGAGTGTAGTGCATGGTGAAATGTGTGGATCAAGTTTCAGTTTCCTGCATATGGTTATCCAGTTTGTCCAGCACCATTTGTTGAAGATGCTGTCTTTTTTTCCAGCCTATATTGTTTGGGCCTTTATCGAATATCAAGTAGCTATAGTTGCTTGACCCAAAGTCCGAGTCCTCAAGTCTATTCCATTGGTCTATACTCCTGTTTTTATGCCAGTACCGTGCTGTTTTTATTACTATGGCTTTGTAATACAGCTTTAGATCATGTATGGTGATGCCTCCAGAGGTATTTCTTTTGCTGAGGATATGTTTGGAAATGCGAGGCCTTCTGCATTTCCATATGAAATTTGAGATCATTTTTTTCTATCTCTGTGAAGAACACTGTAGGGATTTTAATTGGAATTGCATTAAATCTGAATATTGCCTTTGGTAGGATTGTCATCTTCACAATGTTAATTCTGCCTATCCAGGAACATGGGAGGTCTTTCCATTTTCTCAAGTCTGCCTCAATTTCTTTTTTGAGTGTTTTTATGTTTTCGTTGTATAGATCTTTCACTTCCTTGGTTAACATTATTCCAAGGTATTTTATTTTTTTTGTTGCTATTGAAAATGGGACTATGTCCCTTATTTCTTTCTCTGTATCTTTGTCATTTGCATAAAGGAAGGCTACTGATTTTTGTGCATTGATTTTGTATCCTGCTACTTTGCTATAGGAGTTAATCACCTTCAGGAGTTTTGGGATGGAGTCTCTCGGGTCTCTTACATATATAATCATGTCATCAGCAAATAAAGCTAACTTAACTTCTTCCTTTCCAAATTGTATCCCTTTTATTTCTTTCTCCTGTCTTATTGCTTGAGCTAGGACTTCCAGTACTATATTGAAAAGCAGAAGTGAGAGTGGACAACCCTGTCTTGTTCCTGATCTTAATGGGAATTCCTCCAGTCTCTCTCCATTAAGTATTATTTGGGCCTTCGGAGCTTCGTATATTGCCTTTATTAGGTTAAGATAAGAACCAACCATGACAATTCTCCAATGTTTTGAACATGAAGTGATGTTGAATCTTGTCAAAGACCTTTTCTGCATCTATCGAAATGATCATGTGGTTTTTATGTTTAACCTTGTTTATGTGGTGTATTACATTGACAGATTTCCGTATGTTGAACCACCCCTGTGTTCCTGGAATGAATCCCACTTGGTCAAGGTGGATAATGCTTTTGATGTGTTGTTGGATTCGGTTTGCAAGGATTTTGTTTAGGATCTTTGCATCTAAATTCATCAGGGAAATAGGCTGGTAGTTTTCTTTTCTTGTGGCATCTCTGCCTGGTTTTGGAATTAGGGCGATGCTAGCTTCATAAAAGGAGTTGGGTAGCTTTCCCTGTTCACCAATTGTGTGGCACAGTTTGAGGAAGATTGGTTTGAGTTCTTCCATGAAGGTTTGATAGAATTCAGCTGAGAAGCCATCTGGTCCTGGGCTCTTCTTTTTTGGGAGGTTTTTTATTACTTTTTCAATCTCCATGAGTGTGATGGGTTGATTGAGGTGATTAATCTGCTCTGTGTTTAGCTTTGGTAGATGCTATGCGTCCAAGAATTTATCCATCTCCTCCACATTATCCAGTTTTGTGGAGTAGAGGTTTTTGAAATAAGTCCTGATGATTCTCCCAATTTCACTTATGTCTGTTGTGATCTCTCCTTTTTCATTTTGAATTTTGTTAATTTGAAGCTTCTCCTTTTTTTTGCTTGATCAGATTGGCCAGGGGTTTGTCAATCTTGTTTATTTTTTCAAAGAACCAGCTCTTTGTTTTGTTAATTGTCTTAATTGTTTCCTTCTTTTCCAGTTCATTGATTTCTGCTCTGATTTTAATTCTTTCTTTCCTTCTGGAGCTCTTTGGGTTGGATTTTTCTTGTTTTTCCAGTGCCTTTAGGTGGATGGTTAGGTCATTGATTTGGAATCTTTCTGTCTTTTTTATGAAGGCATTGAGTGCTATGAATTTTCCCCTGAGGACCACCTTCATTGTGTCCCGTAAGTTTTGGTACAATGTATTCTCATTGTCGTTCAATTCCAGAAATTTTGCAATTTCATTTTTTTATTTCATCCACTATCCATTTATTGTTTAAAAGTGTGCTGTTCAGTTTCCAGGTGCCATTGGGATTCTTGATGGGTCTTTTGTTGTTGATTTCTAGCAATATAGCATTGTGATCTGATATCATGCAGGGAATTAGTCAATCTTCCTAAATATGTGGAGGCAGTCTTTGTGACCCAGTATATGGTCTATTTTAGAGAATGTTCCATGGGCTGCTGAGAAGAATGTGTAATCTGTGGATTTGGGACAGAAGGTTCTGTAGATGTCCGTTAGGTCTAAGTGATCTATGGTTTTGTTGAGCTCTCTTACTTCCCTGTTGTTTCTGTTTGGATGATCTGTCTATTACTGATAATGGTGTATTGAAGTCCCCAGCTATGATGGTGTTTGTGGTTATTTCTGTTTTATTGTCAAGTAGGTTTTGTTTTATGAACTGTGGTGCCCCTGTGTTTGGTGCATACAGACTTATGATTGTAATATCCTCTTGATGGATCGTTCCCTTGATAAGTAGGAAGTGGCCTTCTTTGTCTTTTTTGATTATTTTTGGTTTGAAGTCTATTTTATCCAATATTAATATAGCTACACCTGCTTGTTTCTTACTCCCATTTGCTTGGAATACTGTTTTCCACCCTTTCACCCTGAGGAGATGTCTGTCTTTAGTGGTGAGGTGGGTTTCTTGAAGGCAACAGATTGAGGGGTCTAATTTTTTGATCCATCCTGTTAGCTTGTGTCTCTTGATGGGTGAATTAAGGCCATTAATATTTAGGGTAATGACTGTGAGATTTGATTTGATCCCTGCCATATTGTGATGGTAAATGTGGGTTGGTGTTTTCATGGACGTTGAAGTTTTTTGTGCCTACTCTGAGTTTGGTTGTTGTGATCTGCTTCTTGTAGGCAATTGTGTTTGATTATTTTTTTCTTCTCTGTGGAGAATTTCCTGACATACTCTCTGTAGGTTTGGTTTTGTGTTCATATAATTGTAAAGCTGAGTTTTGTCGTGGAATGTTTTTCTTTCACCATCTATTATGAGTAAGACCTTGCTTCTTAGGGAAAAAAAAAAAAGCCCAGCGTAGTGGCGCAAGCCTTTAATCCCAGAACTTGGGAGGCAGAGGTAAGAGGATCACTGAGTTCAAGGCCACCCTGAGACTACATAGTGAATTCCAGGTCAGCCTGAGCTAGACTGAGACCCTACCTCGGTGGGGGGGGAGGGGCACCTCAGAATTCATGAGCATTTAGGGAAGTGTAGAAGAATTTTGAGTAATTTGAAATGCATTCCCACTTAACTTAGATCTACACTTAATTGGAGTGCTTAATTTGCCCAACATTAAATTAGGAAAACAGAATTGTTAAATAGCACCAGTACACATCCACTGATAAAGGACATGCTGACCCAGGCCCTGGGTACCAGTGTCCTTCCATAATGGTGACTCATCTTATACAAAAGTCGGTGCTATCCTGTGTCTGGGCAGCTTTGCCCATCCCCACAGAAACAGCTTTCAGAAAGCTAGTAACTGATGAAAAAGTTTCAAATAATTGGGTCATTGACAGCCATGCTGTTTCTGACGGGAACATGGGCTAAGGATATGGCATTAGCACAGCCCATAAGACAAGGCAGGTTACGAAAGATTGTGCCACATTCAGTGATATACTGTGTATGGATGAAAACAATGTGAGAGATTGGTATAGAAAAAGTAATCAAGTTACATACTGCAAACTAAAATTGAGCTGCTTGAAGATCCCTGTGGTAGCAATGACTGATTTTGAGCAAGTGAACTAGCAGTACCAGGTGCTGCATGGTCTTCATGGAGAAGGTTCTATATGGGTGTTAGCTAGTGCACCATCAGCGCTGCAGGGTCTTCCTGGAGAAGGTTCTGTATGTAATGACCCAGCAGCTGGGTACTTGCTCACCAGTTCTGCGTCAAGGGTGGTAGAATTTCATAGCCCTAGGCCCCACCTTAAAAACATTTTTAGAAGCTGGGCGTGGTGGCACACGCCTTTAATCCTAGCACTTGGCAGACAGAGGTAGGAGGATCACCATGAGTTCAAGGCCACCCTGAGACTACACAGTGAATTCCAGGTCAGCCTGAGCTACAATGAGTGAGGCCTTACCTCGAAAACCCAAAAAAAAAAAATTTTTTTTTGTTTAGATGCCAGTTGTGGTGGCACATACCTTTAATCCCAGCATTTAGGAAGCAGAGGTAGGAGTATTGCTTTGAGTTCAAGGCTAGCCTGGGACAGTGATTTCCACATCAGCCTCGGCTAGAGGGTGACCCTGCCTCAAAATAAATAAATGAATGAAAGTTTTAGATGGAAAGTAGTTGTATTTGCAGATTAAAACTCTTGTAGTCTGTTTGAGGTGTGGGCACCCTTAGACTAGTTGAAGCTCTCTCACTTTGCCCAATTACATAATACTGGAACAAGCACACGTGGAACCAGCAGAACACTACAGTAAGTAGCACCTGCAGGCCCAGCCAGCCCCAGAGCCCCACAGTACAGGGTAGTCTGGTCTACCTGGAACCAAGGCATGGCTGGCTCAGGCAGTGCCCTCTGCTTGCCTCATACCTGTCTGCTCTGGGCTCTAAATTGTCACAGTACCCCCATCGTTAGCAGCCATGGCTTAACATTTGGAGAGTTTTAGCTCAGACCTTCATGGAGCACACTTGCATATTCAAAAGACAGAAGATGGGTGCAATCACACATGCCTGTAATCTCAGCCTTGGGGGAATGTGAGGCAGGAGGATCATGAGCAATAGATGGTAGAATTAATTAGTCTTTACCATGCTTACTTGGATATTGTCTAATTTCCTCACCATACTTGCTCCCATTTGAACCACTTTGCTCTAGAAATGTAATGACTGCCAGAAAGGACACATGTGGTAGGAGGACATGTATTTTATGTGCGCTTCAACAAACGTTGCAGGTTTGCTTAGATGTTTGCTAGTTAAAATTGTAACCCAGATTTTCAAGATCAAGTAATTTTTTAGTTTAAATACTCAGGTTAAATTACTGCCATAACATTTTAGCCCCTGTGTTTGAGCTTGGCAGAAGTGTGGAAAGAATAGTCTTAAGACCAAGACTGGGCTGGAGAGATTACTCAACGGTTAAGGCATTTGCCTGCAAAGCTTAATAACCCAGGTTCGATTCCCAGTACCCACATAAAGCCAGATCCACAAAGTGGCATATGCATCTGGAATTTGTTTGCAGGAGCTAGAAGCCCAGACGTGCCCATATATCATCACCATCTCCTCTTCCCCCCCTCCTCCTCATCCCCTTACTGACCCCTCTTCTTTTTCCTCCCCTCCCTCCCCCCTCTTCCTTCTCCCCTTCCTCCTCTCCACCCCCCTCCACTTGTTAATATTTTAAAAAGACCAAAGGATTGATTAAATAGCCCTTGCTTTACCAAATTAAAGCCACTCAGTGCTGTTTCAGAAAGTGAACATGAACTTGTTTTGCTTCCTTAAATAAGTATTTTCTTTGGTACTCATGTATCAGTGAGTTATCTTAAAATAGTTTGTTCCACTAATAGAGTTTGCCTTGTACTCAGGTGTCAGGAAAGGAAAGCCTTACATCTAGAGAACTTGCTTTAAAGGGAGAGATATGTGTGTGCCCATGTAAATGCTATTAAGTGACTTGTTTGTGCCTAGAATGAGTCCCCTGACAAATCTCAGGCCTTTTCTGCATCCTGGTAAACATTGTCCTCTAATTTTGGCACCTAGGAAGCCTACAAACAGCTTGCATGTTGCCTGAGACAGTTCCTTTGTCTGTCCTGTCCTCTGAGCTAGTTTAGAACCTTTGGAAAAATCCCAGTCTTAGTACTTTAGAGCCACATGTGGGTGTCTACTTACGTTTTTGTCATGATACCAATTTTCTGATCTTTTCTAACGCAACATGTTTGACCTCAAAGGTATAAGTGTACTTAAGTATAAAGAAAATCTTACTTAAGCCAAGTGTGGTGGTGCATGCCTTTAATCCCAGCACTCAGGAGGCAGAGGTAGGAAGATTGCCATGAGTTCAAGGCCACCCTGAGACTGCATGGTGAATTCCAGGTCAGCCTGCACTAGAGCAAGACCCTACCTCAAAAAAAAAAAAAAATTAAAATAGTGACCACTTGAAATTAATGTGCAAAATAATGGATTTCATCATGCAAAGAATGTTTCCACCAGAAAACTGCATGAATTCTCTGTTAAGACCATCTGCATTTAGGTCACCTAGATACAGGGACACAATCACCCAGTGAAATTAGGCAGACCTCTTATGCCTAGGAAACGCTAACTTTGTTTTAAAAGTCTGACAAAATTAACAGAAAACATAAGCAGTTATTTTGATGTTTTACTAAATCTTTTGAAGTTAGCCCTTTTGAGAACTTGGCTAAAAGGCCAATATTGAAAGCCTAAGTTGCCTTAAACACAAAGAACTAGAAAATCTGGGCTGGGGAGATGGTTGTTCAGTGGTTAAAGGCACTTGCTTGCAAATCCTGAAGGTCCTGGTTCTCATTTCCCAGTATCCATGTACAACCAGGTACACAAAGTGGCTCATGTCTGGAGTTTGTAAAGGCAGGAGGCCTTGACATGCCCTTACTCATTTTCTGTCTTTCTCAAATAAATAAATACAAATTTAAAATATTTTTTTTTATTTGCTGGGTGTGGTGGTTCATGTCTTTAATCCCAGCACTTGGGAGGCAGAGGTAGGAGGATCACTGTTAGTTCAAGGTCAGCCTGGGCTAGAGTGAGACCCTACCTTGGAAAACCAAATATATAATATTATTTATCTGAGAGAGCAAGAGAGGTAAGGAGAGAATGCCAAGGCACACATACACCACTCTGTGCATCAGGCTTACATGGGTACTGGAAAATGAACCTGGACCTTAAGCTTCGCAGGCAAGTGTCTTTTTCATTTTATTTATTTATTTATTTATTTATTTATTTTTATTTTATTTTATTTTTTTTTTGGTTTTTCAAGGTAGGGTCTTGCTCTAGCCCATGCTGACCTGAAATTTACTATGTAGTCTCAGGGTGGCCTCAAACTCTCCTCTGCCTCCCAAGTGCTGGGATTAAAGGCATGCGCCACCACGCCCGGCCGCTTAAAGACATTATAAGAGCCTTCTGTTTTCTGGTTCTAATTTAAATTAAACAGTCCTGGGCAAACTGTTCTCACTGTTGAGTTTCTTTCAAACTCATGTGTCTGCATCAGTTCTGTTGTTTTTTGTAAACTATATGTGTCTTAGGCCAGGAGCCACAGACATAGAGCCTGTCCACAGGCAAGTCTCTTAACTGCTAATCCATCTCTCCAGCTCCCAACTTTAAAAAAAAAAAAAAAATTGTACAAACTAGAAAAATCTTACAACCATTTGGATATATCCAACCTAATTTATGTGAAAATCCTTTCTCATAAGATTTATTCATTATAAGATTTTTGCAACTATGTAAAACTTTCATAACTTGTTCAAATTTTTGTAACAAAAAACTAACCATTAGATTACCATAAGATAATATCCTTGAAATTAGAAGCTATATATTTTTTTTGTTTTGTTTATTTTTATTTCTTTATTTGAGAGGGACAGACAGAAAGAGAAAGAGGCAGAGAGAGAGAGAGAGAGAATTGTCGCACCAAGGCCTCCAACCCCCTGCAAAGGAACTCCAGATGCATGTGCCACCTTGTGCATCTGGCTTACGTGGGTCCTGGGGAGTCGAGCCTCGAACCAGAGTCCTTAGGCTTCACAGGCAGGTGCTTAACCACTAAGCCATCTCTCCAGCTCCTATATATGGTTTTAATACCCTCTAAATCCATGTTTTTGCTTTTTAATTTTTTTGTCATACAAAGAGCTATACATACATGAAAACCATAAAATGTGAATAAAATTTGAAAAACAGAAGGAGGAAATTGATCAGTTTTTAACCACTACTGTTAAATGCAGGATTTAGACTTTTCCATATGTTGTTATTGTATATAGGTGCCTGGAATACTTACTGAGAAATGATGCAAATCCAGGTATCCGGGACAAACAAGGATACAACGCGGTACATTATTCAGCTGCATACGGCCACCGTCTATGTCTTCAGCTGGTAAGACTCCCGAGTTCTTATGAATGTATAGTCTAGTCATGTTGTGAAAGTGAGAATAAATGGCTCAGGAAACAGATGTCAGTTTTGCTTTTTGTAATATTTTCAAACTCCATATACTTCTTAAAATTCATACTTGCGGGCTGGAGAGATGGCTTGGCGGTTAAGCGCTTGCCTGTGAAGCCTAAGGACTCCAGTTCGAGGCTCAATTCCCCAGGACCCATGTTAGCCAGATGCACAAGGGGGCGCTCACATCTGGAGTTCGTTTACAGAGGCTGGAAGCTCTGGCGCGCCCATTCTCTCTCTCTCTCTCTCTCTCTCTCTCTCTCTCTCTCTCTCTCTCTCTCTGCCTCCTCCTCTCTGTCGCTGTCAAATAAATAAATAAACCAAAAAATTTTTAAAAAATTCATACTTTCTTCAACAAGAAATCTCTCATCCCCTTTCCTTGTGAAAAAGAAAGGAGACTATTAAACGTCCAAGCCCAGTGTGGTGATGCACACCTGTAATCCTAGTACTGGAAGGTGAAAACAAGAAAATTGTGAATTCCAGGCTAGGCTGAACTACACTGTGAGATGCTGTTTCAAAAAAGCAGGAAAAAGGGGAGGGGGGTGTCACACACACTAGTGCACACATGTAGTCCCAACTTCTTGGGATGCTGAGGAAGGAGGGTGGCTTGAGTCCACATAGTGAGACCCTGTCTCACAAAACAGTGAAGTAAATCTCTGAGGAGTACTTTAATATTCTTGGGTTCATTATGTCTGTGTCATTGTATGTCCCTCTCTCTATCCCTCTCCCTCCTCCCTCCAACCACCACTTCTCTTTCCTGTTCTTTTTGGTTTTGTGGAAGGGCCTTGTGTTAGCTCAAGTTGATCTTAAACTCACTATATTGCTGAGGATGACCTTGAACTTCTGATCCTACTTTCTCTACCTTCTGAGTGCCGGGTTATAGGCTTGCACCACCATGTTCAATCAATGTAGTGCTGGCATCAAACCCAAAGCTTTGTGTGTACTAGGCAAGAACTACATCCTCACCACCCAAGTCCTCCAACTGTCATTCCACTTCTATGTCTACTGTGTTTATTTCTGCTTCTTTAAATCAATGTTTTCCATAAATTTCTAAAAATAAAAGCTATAACTATATCTTGTGAGAGAAATAAAGGCCGCTGTGAGAGGAAAATTTTCTCTATATACTTAGGGAATTCTGGAACCTCAACTACAGTGTCATCCTGTATTGTATATACCATTCAGAGCCCTACTTTGCCTAATCAGAAAGAAAAGAACAAGTTAAAATACATTCCTGTGTAACATGCTTCATATTAAAGGTTCCCTTATATAGCCTTTTAAGTATTATTATACTTATAAGTAAGTAAACTCTACTTCTCATTGAGGCAGGTAGATACAAAAGCTAGGGGGGGAAAGTTAACATATTTAATACACTATTTAAAGTATTGCTATTAAAGTATCTCATTTTCTTAGGTCACTGTATTCTGTAGAATAAAATCTTAGACCTTCATACATGGTATAGTAGACAACTTCAGGTTTGCTGAGATGAACTTCCAAACCAGGTACAGTTATGGAGGAAAGAATATTTATTGAAGCTTACAGATTCAGGGGAAGTTCCATAATGGCCAAAGAAGCTGGTCTGTTTTCGCAGGTCCAAGCAGAGAGAGAGAGAGAGAAGCCAAAAGCCACACAGCACACTTCAGGAACTCCAGGTGGAACTAGGCACTTTGCATATCTTTAGATTGGAATTTCAAACCCACCACCACACCTTAAGATTAGCCCAGTGACAGCTCCTCCAGCCAGGTGGCTGCAGATCCAAACTACAAACTAATAAAACACTGAATATATTGGGGGCCATCTATTCAAACTACCACACATGGATTTATGTAATCACTTATGTAAAAAGACTTAATTTTGGCAACAAAGGAAACAGAGTTTTCAAACAAAGCTTTATGTAAATAAAGATGTTATACATTATGAGCTAATAAATGTGAATACTTCCTAAACTTGTTTGTTTTTGTCTTTAACCTTTGTTTCAGATTGCAAGTGAAACTCCTTTAGATGTTGTAAGTACTAGCTGTTTCCACTACTACTCAAAATAAACTATTTCTTTGCTATCAGTAGAACCAAATGTGTGTATTTTCACATATCCCTCAGAGCAAAGATAGTGACAGGAGTATGTGTAGAGGAGGTGTTTACTTAATGGAAGTTGGAGAACATTTCTTAGTACATAACCTTTGACAGAGCTCTTAAGTCTTTAGTTCTCAGTGCACTTTTGTGATGATCATGTTGTGTGTGCTTGCCAAGTTGTCAACTTACACTCCAAGTGAATTTGAATGAGGGATGGAAGGGCTGACTGCTGTAATAAATCTAAAAGTATCATTTCCAATGTTTTTAAATGCCTCTTTTTTCTTTTTTTTTCTTCAGTTAATGGAAACCTCGGGGACAGATATGCTGAATGACTCAGACAATAGAGCAACAATAAGCCCTTTACACTTGGCTGTGAGTACTGCCTTCAGAGCCAGCTTGAGGCCTGGTCTGCTGAGAATGTCTGATATCTTTGTTGACTCCAACTAAAACCCTGAGCATTGGATCTGTGTGGTAGTTATCATGGAATTAAAACTTTAAGAACTTTTTTAATTCAGAGAATTCTTTAATGCATTGAACTGTAATTAAGAGCATGTGATTTGGCCAGGTGTGGTGGCACACACCTTTATCCCAGCACTTGGGAGGGAGAGGTAGGTAGGAGAATCACTGAGTTTGAGGCCACCCTGAGACTACATAGTGAATTCCAGGTCAGCCTAGGCTATAGTGAGGCCTTACCTCAAAAAAAAAATTTCCCAAGTGCTGGGATTAAAGGCATGCGCCACCACGCCCAGGCCGCTTAAAGACATTATAAGAGCCTTCTGTTTTCTGGTTCTAATTTAAATTAAACAGTCCTGGGCAAACTGTTCTCACTGTTGAGTTTCTTTCAAACTCATGTGTCTGCATCAGTTCTGTTGTTTTTTGTAAACTATATGTGTCTTAGGCCAGGAGCCACAGACATAGAGCCTGTCCACAGGCAAGTCTCTTAACTGCTAATCCATCTCTCCAGCTCCCAACTTTAAAAAAAAAAAAAATTGTACAAACTAGAAAAATCTTACAACCATTTGGATATATCCAACCTAATTTATGTGAAAATCCTTTCTCATAAGATTTATTCATTATAAGATTTTTGCAACTATGTAAAACTTTCATAACTTGTTCAAATTTTTGTAACAAAAAACTAACCATTAGATTACCATAAGATAATATCCTTGAAATTAGAAGCTATATATTTTTTTTGTTTTGTTTATTTTTATTTCTTTATTTGAGAGGGACAGACAGAAAGAGAAAGAGGCAGAGAGAGAGAGAGAGAGAATTGTCGCACCAAGGCCTCCAACCCCCTGCAAAGGAACTCCAGATGCATGTGCCACCTTGTGCATCTGGCTTACGTGGGTCCTGGGGAGTCGAGCCTCGAACCAGAGTCCTTAGGCTTCACAGGCAGGTGCTTAACCACTAAGCCATCTCTCCAGCTCCTATATATGGTTTTAATACCCTCTAAATCCATGTTTTTGCTTTTTAATTTTTTTGTCATACAAAGAGCTATACATACATGAAAACCATAAAATGTGAATAAAATTTGAAAAACAGAAGGAGGAAATTGATCAGTTTTTAACCACTACTGTTAAATGCAGGATTTAGACTTTTCCATATGTTGTTATTGTATATAGGTGCCTGGAATACTTACTGAGAAATGATGCAAATCCAGGTATCCGGGACAAACAAGGATACAACGCGGTACATTATTCAGCTGCATACGGCCACCGTCTATGTCTTCAGCTGGTAAGACTCCCGAGTTCTTATGAATGTATAGTCTAGTCATGTTGTGAAAGTGAGAATAAATGGCTCAGGAAACAGATGTCAGTTTTGCTTTTTGTAATATTTTCAAACTCCATATACTTCTTAAAATTCATACTTGCGGGCTGGAGAGATGGCTTGGCGGTTAAGCGCTTGCCTGTGAAGCCTAAGGACTCCAGTTCGAGGCTCAATTCCCCAGGACCCATGTTAGCCAGATGCACAAGGGGGCGCTCACATCTGGAGTTCGTTTACAGAGGCTGGAAGCTCTGGCGCGCCCATTCTCTCTCTCTCTCTCTCTCTCTCTCTCTCTCTCTCTCCCTCTCTCTCTCTCTCTCTCTGCCTCCTCCTCTCTGTCGCTGTCAAATAAATAAATAAACCAAAAAATTTTTAAAAAATTCATACTTTCTTCAACAAGAAATCTCTCATCCCCTTTCCTTGTGAAAAAGAAAGGAGACTATTAAACGTCCAAGCCCAGTGTGGTGATGCACACCTGTAATCCTAGTACTGGAAGGTGAAAACAAGAAAATTGTGAATTCCAGGCTAGGCTGAACTACACTGTGAGATGCTGTTTCAAAAAAGCAGGAAAAAGGGGAGGGGGGTGTCACACACACTAGTGCACACATGTAGTCCCAACTTCTTGGGATGCTGAGGAAGGAGGGTGGCTTGAGTCCACATAGTGAGACCCTGTCTCACAAAACAGTGAAGTAAATCTCTGAGGAGTACTTTAATATTCTTGGGTTCATTATGTCTGTGTCATTGTATGTCCCTCTCTCTATCCCTCTCCCTCCTCCCTCCAACCACCACTTCTCTTTCCTGTTCTTTTTGGTTTTGTGGAAGGGCCTTGTGTTAGCTCAAGTTGATCTTAAACTCACTATATTGCTGAGGATGACCTTGAACTTCTGATCCTACTTTCTCTACCTTCTGAGTGCCGGGTTATAGGCTTGCACCACCATGTTCAATCAATGTAGTGCTGGCATCAAACCCAAAGCTTTGTGTGTACTAGGCAAGAACTACATCCTCACCACCCAAGTCCTCCAACTGTCATTCCACTTCTATGTCTACTGTGTTTATTTCTGCTTCTTTAAATCAATGTTTTCCATAAATTTCTAAAAATAAAAGCTATAACTATATCTTGTGAGAGAAATAAAGGCCGCTGTGAGAGGAAAATTTTCTCTATATACTTAGGGAATTCTGGAACCTCAACTACAGTGTCATCCTGTATTGTATATACCATTCAGAGCCCTACTTTGCCTAATCAGAAAGAAAAGAACAAGTTAAAATACATTCCTGTGTAACATGCTTCATATTAAAGGTTCCCTTATATAGCCTTTTAAGTATTATTATACTTATAAGTAAGTAAACTCTACTTCTCATTGAGGCAGGTAGATACAAAAGCTAGGGGGGGAAAGTTAACATATTTAATACACTATTTAAAGTATTGCTATTAAAGTATCTCATTTTCTTAGGTCACTGTATTCTGTAGAATAAAATCTTAGACCTTCATACATGGTATAGTAGACAACTTCAGGTTTGCTGAGATGAACTTCCAAACCAGGTACAGTTATGGAGGAAAGAATATTTATTGAAGCTTACAGATTCAGGGGAAGTTCCATAATGGCCAAAGAAGCTGGTCTGTTTTCGCAGGTCCAAGCAGAGAGAGAGAGAGAGAAGCCAAAAGCCACACAGCACACTTCAGGAACTCCAGGTGGAACTAGGCACTTTGCATATCTTTAGATTGGAATTTCAAACCCACCACCACACCTTAAGATTAGCCCAGTGACAGCTCCTCCAGCCAGGTGGCTGCAGATCCAAACTACAAACTAATAAAACACTGAATATATTGGGGGCCATCTATTCAAACTACCACACATGGATTTATGTAATCACTTATGTAAAAAGACTTAATTTTGGCAACAAAGGAAACAGAGTTTTCAAACAAAGCTTTATGTAAATAAAGATGTTATACATTATGAGCTAATAAATGTGAATACTTCCTAAACTTGTTTGTTTTTGTCTTTAACCTTTGTTTCAGATTGCAAGTGAAACTCCTTTAGATGTTGTAAGTACTAGCTGTTTCCACTACTACTCAAAATAAACTATTTCTTTGCTATCAGTAGAACCAAATGTGTGTATTTTCACATATCCCTCAGAGCAAAGATAGTGACAGGAGTATGTGTAGAGGAGGTGTTTACTTAATGGAAGTTGGAGAACATTTCTTAGTACATAACCTTTGACAGAGCTCTTAAGTCTTTAGTTCTCAGTGCACTTTTGTGATGATCATGTTGTGTGTGCTTGCCAAGTTGTCAACTTACACTCCAAGTGAATTTGAATGAGGGATGGAAGGGCTGACTGCTGTAATAAATCTAAAAGTATCATTTCCAATGTTTTTAAATGCCTCTTTTTTCTTTTTTTTTCTTCAGTTAATGGAAACCTCGGGGACAGATATGCTGAATGACTCAGACAATAGAGCAACAATAAGCCCTTTACACTTGGCTGTGAGTACTGCCTTCAGAGCCAGCTTGAGGCCTGGTCTGCTGAGAATGTCTGATATCTTTGTTGACTCCAACTAAAACCCTGAGCATTGGATCTGTGTGGTAGTTATCATGGAATTAAAACTTTAAGAACTTTTTTAATTCAGAGAATTCTTTAATGCATTGAACTGTAATTAAGAGCATGTGATTTGGCCAGGTGTGGTGGCACACACCTTTATCCCAGCACTTGGGAGGGAGAGGTAGGTAGGAGAATCACTGAGTTTGAGGCCACCCTGAGACTACATAGTGAATTCCAGGTCAGCCTAGGCTATAGTGAGGCCTTACCTCAAAAAAAAAAAAGTACAAAAATTTTTTAAAAAAGCATATTCTTTGGGATCATAGATTTATAATCAAAACTTTTAGTAAGTTCATACATCTATTTAATGTCTGCCAGGAAGTAGTCCTTGTGTATTTGTGAAAAGATCACCGATCCTTTCAACTTTTATTATTTACAGAGTATCTGTTCCCTAATAGGGTAGCTTGCTATGTTTTTAAAGGGGACACAAAAAAAAAAAAAATCTATGGTCAACTTAATGAATTCCCAACATAGAAGTTTGTATTATCCCAAATGTAGTAATAATGTGTAGATAAATTTGCTTTATATAAAGTATCAAGGAGGAGAGGGGCTAGAGGTGTAGCTCAGTGGTAGGAGCTCTTGCCCGGTATGCGTAACACCCTAGATTCCATCCCCAGAACCACAAAATGAAGGGAGGGAAGGAGAGAAAAGAGAAGAAAAGAAATACATTTGGGAACCCGGTCAAAATATGTATTTTTCAAATTTTATTTATTTATTTTATTTCTAGGCCTATCATGGTCACCATCAAGCACTAGAAGTGTTGGTACAGTCTTTGTTAGATCTTGACGTAAGAAACAGTAGTGGAAGAACACCCTTAGATCTTGCAGCATTTAAAGGCCATGTTGAATGTGTGGATGTACTCATTAATCAGGGAGCCTCCATATTGGTGAAAGATTACATTTTGAAGAGAACACCTATCCATGCTGCAGGTATGCCAAAGATTACAGTTGATCTCTGCTTCCATCGTAATACCTTCTTTATACTACTGCTGGCAATGTACTAGATTGCCACAAAATAGTGCAGTAGTCTTTACTTTCTTTTGGAAGTTATTTTATATTTACATGTGATTTCCTTTAACAACAGATTATCATTTTTTCTTATTTTACCAGTGTACTGCATTAATCACTTAGAATTTATAGAGCACCCAAACTTGTACAAGAACCCTATGTTATAATTTTAGTGTGTTGCTGATGTATGAAAAATGAAAGGATTGGTAACCAAGTTATTTAAATGTGGGAAAAGATTGGTCAATGAGAGTGAGGGGTTGTGTCATTGAAATGAGTTGATACCAACTATGTATCACTAGATGATGAAGAGTTCACAGCAAGAATTGCTACAAGGCAGATTCTTTTCAATAACTAAAACTGGTACAGTTGAAGAAATCTCAGCCAAGTATTTTTCTTAGTTCAAAGTGGCTTTCCTTATTTTATTAGATTCATTTCACTTACTCTGTATTTATAGAGTAATACTCTGCTTGGTACTTGTTTAGTGAACTTACATCCCACAAACACTCATCAGTAGCTATTGTGCTCTTAATGTAAATAAGTTTGATTGTTATAATGATGGGCCAAATTACATCTCCTTGAGCCACCACCACCACCCCCATTCATGATTAAAAAGCTTGTGAGAGCTGCTAAGTGTAGCAAACAGATTGAGTGGAAGTGGCAGAAGAGATTTTGAGCCACCGATTTTGATAAGTATTAGAAATTAATATGGCTGTAAAAAAATACCATAGAAGGCCTGGGGACATAGGTCAGTCATTAAAGTTCATTCCTAGAATGCATGTAACCCTGGGTTTAATCTCCAGCACCAAATAAACCAGGTGTACCCGTGATCCCAGCACTTGGAAATGGAGCTAGAAGGATGTAAAGTTCAAGATCATCCTTGTGTACATAGTGGGTTTAAGGCCAGCCTGGGTTAGAGAGCCTGTTATCTTTAAAAAAAAAAAAAAAAAAACCTGTAGAATATTAGGTACTTAGCTTGTTTTACCTAGTTTTTTCATCTTTTAAAATTAGGAATCAAAAAGGAAACAAAAAAAGAGAAAAGAATTAGGAATAGTGAAAAATCTTTCTTCATCATTTGTAGCCTTATATATTTCCTTAAGCTTTAGTCTTTATTATTAATATTGCAGAACCTGAATTTTTCAGGAATTTAACATACTGTAAGAGCTTTCTCTGGCAGGGTGGGGGGAGGGGAGTTTATTCATTGTCAGATTTAAAAGTACCAAGGGGCTGGGGAGATGGCTTAGTGCTTACAGTGCTTGCTGCATGAGTGCTAGAAGCTGATTTCAGATCCCCAGCATCCACGTCAATGCCAGGTGGGCATAGGGGATCTCTGGGGCATGCTGACTAGCTAGACTAGCAAATCTATGAGGTTCTGGGTTCCAGTGAGCGACCCTGTCTGGTAACTAAAGTGGAAAGTGATAGCAGAAGACACCCGATGTCAACCTCTGGCCTCCACATACATTTCTACACACATGTGTGCACACTATACATAACACTCAAAAAAAAGAGAGAGAGAGAGAAAGTTGGCCTGGAAAGATGGCTTAGTGGTTAAGGTATTTGCCTGTGAAGCCTAAGGACCCAGGTTCAATTCTCCAATAGCCATGTAAGCCAGGTGCACAAGGGAGCACATGCATCTGGAGTTTGTTTGCAGTGGCTGGAGGTCCTGGTGTGCCCATTCTCTTTCTCTCCCTAGCCCTGGCATGTCCATTCTCTCTATTTGCCTCTTTCTCTTTCAAAATAAATAAATTGAAAGAAAAATTTTTGAGCAGCTGACACTATTTTATACATGTGGTTTTCATTCTTGCATACTGAATTCAGTGAAATTGTCCCAGAATTGTATTTTTAAAGATGTGTTCTAAGGTGGACATTGTCTGTTTTGTCTCATGTGTAAAATTATTTTTAAATTTTTACTTTACAGCAACAAATGGTCATTCAGAATGCTTACGGCTACTAATAGGAAATGCAGAACCACAGAATGCAGTAGATATCCAAGATGGAAATGGACAGTAAGTTTGAATAACTTTTAAGTTACTATTGAAGACAGAATGTCACTGTATAATCCCAGATGACCGAAAACCCACAATCCTGCTACCTTGCCTTCTTTAATGCTTGGATTAAAGACATGCACCACCACACCCAGCCTTTAAATTGCTATTAAAATAGTGTAAAATCTACATACTTTGGCCTCTATTTGAATAAATCTGTCATAGTTTATAACTGAGTAAGAACAAACATACAGAGTTTTAAGTTGAAATATACCTAAAATTACATGACAAAAAGGCATATTTAGAAAATAAGCAGTCACATTATTTATATAGAAATGTGTCATTTATTGTCTCTTGTGATTTGGTGTTTATATAATGCAGTTTTGTGAGTGAAAGAACTAAAGCCATTTTCTCCTGTTGCTCAGGACACCTCTTATGCTGTCTGTCCTCAATGGGCACACGGACTGTGTGTACTCTCTACTGAACAAAGGAGCAAATGTAGATGCCAAAGACAAGTGGGGAAGGACAGCGTTGCACAGAGGGGTAAGCCAAATTAAGTTAACTCAAGTTGACACATAGTGGCCACTGTAATATACTTTTAACTACATGCAAATTATTCTTACAGGCAGTTACAGGCCATGAAGAATGTGTGGATGCATTACTTCAACACGGTGCTAAGTGCTTACTGCGAGACAGCAGGGGTCGGACACCTATACACTTGTCGGCTGCCTGTGGACATATCGGAGTTCTTGGAGCCCTTCTGCAGTCAGCAGCATCTATGGATGCAAATCCAGCCATAGCAGACAATCATGGATATACAGCACTTCACTGGGCTTGCTACAATGGTTAAGTATACAGATAGAAACCAAACCTGCATTGAGTGCCTGTTAAGTATTGAGTAGAAACAACTTGCTGTGATGAAGCAATGCATTGTGTTGTTAATGTAGTAGTATATTAATAAGGCAGACTGAAATGTAAGATTAGTAGGAAGCCTAGCAATAATCTACTCTGTAGCAATAATCTACACTAATTTACATAATGAAACATATTGAGGTGTTTTTTTTTCTCATATCATCTGTAGACTTGAACATCTTAAAAGATACATACAGCTGGGCGTGGTGGCGCACGCCTTTAATCCCAGCACTCGGGAGGCAGAGGTAGGAGGATCGCCGTGAGTTCAAGGCCACCCTGAGACTACATAGTAAATTCCAGGTCAGCCTGGGCTAGAGTGAGACCCTACCTCGAAAAACCAAAAAAAAAAAAAAAATACATACAATTTATTAATTGAAAAGAAAGTTGCAGAACAAAACATCCTATCTACATTTTAAAAAGAAAATATTTAGCTGGGCGTGGTGGCATATGCCTTTAATCACAGCATTTAGGAGGCTGAGGTAGGAGGATTGCTATGAGTTTGAGGCCAGCCTGAGACATAGTGAACTCAAGGTCAGCCTGGACTAGAGCAAGACCCTACCTTGAGAAACCAAAAAGAAAAAAAGAAAAAGAAATTATTTGTATGCAGGCAGCTGTGTATGCCTAGACATTTTCTGGAACTGTAGAGACTAATGGTTATATTAAAGCAGAGATGAAGATAAGGACTTGGGCTTTTTCCTTTTAGAAGTTCTAATTGACACTTTTGTCAATATCTTCTTGGATTTTAATACTTAGTTCTTATTTACCTGTTTAGGTCATGAAACATGTGTAGAACTTCTTTTAGAACAGGAAGTTTTCCAGAAAACAGACGGAAATGCTTTCAGCCCACTGCATTGCACTGTGTAAGTAAAGCCAGCCAGAGTCAGATTTTGTGTGAAGGTTTTCAGAGACACTTGCTGTGAAAGTGACCACCTGTTTCTTTGTCAGGATCAATGACAATGAAGGTGCTGCTGAGATGCTCATTGACACATTAGGTGCTGGTGTAGTGAATGCCACAGATTCAAAAGGAAGGTAAGAGAGCAGCTGATAGGATACAGTAGTGTTCTCAGGAGGAGAATTTATATATATATTCTTTATTTTTTTATGAAGTAGGTATTTTATTTATTTGAGAGAGAAGCAGGAAGAGAGAGAGAAAGTGTTGGTATTCCAGGGCCTCTTGCCACTGCAAACAAACTCCATAGCCATGTGCCACTTTGTGCATCTTGTCTTTAGGTGGGTACTGGGAAATAGAACCTAGGCCATCAGGCTTTGCAAGCAACTTTAACCACTGAGCCATGTCTCCAGCCCAAGAGAAAAATTTAACTACTAGCCTTGTGTTTGGGAGTTTGCAGAGAAGCCATAATTAATTGAAAATAGAATTTACAAGTATAGTTGTTTACATTAGATAAGCCATTGATACTTGTGGTTTTTAACCAATCTGCCTTTCTTTAAAGCTGCTTTAAAATGTAAAGATTTGCCGGGCGTGGTGGCGCACGCCTTTAATCCCAGCACTCGGGAGGCAGAGGTAGGAGGATCACCGTGAGTTCGAGGCCACCCTGAGACTCCATAGTGAATTCCAGGTCAGCCTGGGCTAGAGTGAGACCCTACCTCGAAAAACCAAAAAAAAAAAAAAAAAGATTTCTCTCCTGTTTTAAGAATTATATTTTTTTATTATTTTTACTTACTTATTTGAAAGAGAGAAAGAGGCAAATAGAGCAAGAATGGGCGCATCAGGGCCTCCAGCCACTGCAAATGAACTCCAGATGCATGTGCCACCTTGTGCATCTGGCTTATGTGGGTCCTGGGCAGTTGCACCTAGGTCCTTTGACTTTGCAGGCAAGCACCTTAACCCTCTAAGCCATCTCTCCAGCCCAAGAATTACATTTTTTAGACAGAGATTATTGCTAACAAGTTAACAGTTTTCTAAATAAGAATAAAGCCTGATTTAAAAAAAAAAAAAATCTAACAACTCTAAGAAGTAGCTTGAGGGTAAGAACTTAGTTCTTTCAAATTTATTTTCATGATGAAATATTTTAGCAACTTTATAATTGATCCTTATTTTAGACTAGTTGTATTTGAATTAAGACTTTTTAGATTATGTACACTATAGTTACCTATGGTAGAAATTAGTAAGTTCCATTGACCTTATTCTTGTCTAGGTATGTTTTTATAGCCTAGTATATAAGCCCTTGTAATATGCTTGTCGTAAATGAACAATAATTTTTCTAGTTGAACCTTAGTCATGCATTTTTGTCTGTCTCACAGAACTCCCCTCCATGCCGCTGCCTTCACAGATCATGTAGAGTGCTTACAGCTGCTACTCAGCCACAATGCTCAAGTCAATTCTGTGGACTCTTCAGGAAAAACACCTCTCATGATGGCTGCAGAAAATGGACAAACAAATACAGTTGGTAAAGAAACCATTCATAAGAGGGCAAGACAGGCCACAAGTATAAGGCCAGACTGAGCTACATAGTGTTTCAATTATTTAAAAAAAAAAAAAAAAAAAAAAAAGATGCTGGTTGTGGTGGCACACACCTTTAATTCCAGCACTCAGGAAGCAGAGGTAGGAGGATCACCAGGAGTTTGAGGCTACCCTGAGACTACAGTGAATTCCAGGTCAGCCTGGAGCTAGAGTGAGACCCTGCCTGGGGGTGGGGGGGAGATAGATAGAAAAGAAAGTATTTAGATCCAGGCTTAGCATTCCAGCTACTCAGGAGACTGAGCCAAGAGAGTCACAAACTCAAGGCCAGCTCTGGCCATGTAGTGAGGTGACACACCCTTAGCTCGTGAAAGAAGAGGGAAGGAAGCTGTTTAAGGATTCTGTTCTTTGTGTGCCTTGTTTGTGAATAACTCAGATTCACAAGCCTCCCCGATGACCACTAATTATCTTACCACTCCTGTGATTTAAAATCTTTTACCTGATTACAGCTCGCATTGTCATTTGGGGACACCATGTTTTCATTTGCCCATGCTAATTGAAGAGTGAACTTTATCAAGGCAGTTTAACCTAATGATTGATTAATGAACATTGGTCCTCAGTCTACCTAAGTGACTGTATGCCACAGCTTTTTTCACCTGTGAAATAAGGAAAGTAATATAGCTACTCTGGAGGATTGCTGTGGGAGCTGAATAAGTTATTGTAATGCCAGAGCACATAAAGCAGCTTGGGAAATTCAGCGAGCATTGCTACTATCTGTACTTTATATAACAGCATCAAAGTTCCACGTAATTATGGCAATCTAGTATTGATGTTGCGTATTACAGTGTGTCTCTTGCACTTAAGTATTTGCAGGACAGCTAGTTTTGTGAGATATTGGTGATCTAAGAGACATTCATAGACATAAATATTTGCAAGAGGGATGTTTTCTGCTTTGTGTCTTCATTTCTCTGCAGTGAGTTATTGGTAATCTAAGAGACGTGTTCATAGACATAGGAACTGATGTCCTTTTTCCTCCCAGAGATGCTGGTCAGCAGTGCTAGCGCAGATCTGACTTTACAAGACAGCAGTAAAAACACCGCACTTCACTTGGCTTGTGGCAAGGTATGTGCATATTTTAAGGATATCTTTTCCTTTTACATTAGTTTTTCCACTTCACTAAAAACAAACACAGGTGGGGGACCAAACCTCTAATGATTACTTACATCAAGTTTCTTGGTGAGGGGGAGGTGGTTATTGACTTCCTAAGTTTAGAACATGAGCTTAAAATAGTGCCTAAGTTTTTAAGAGTTATTTGTCACAATTTTAGGGTCATGAAAATAGTGCCTTGTTAATATTGGAAAAGATAACAGATAGAAACCTCATCAATGCAACCAACGCAGCCTTGCAAACGTGAGTACTTTGAGTGTCTAAGCCTTATGATCTTTATAATTATAAAAAATGATAATTGAATATGACCAGTAGAGTAGGTTTCAGTCACAGGACCTGGTCAAAAAACGAACCAGGATGTTCCCTTTTTTTGGCTGGCCGTGGCAGCGCATGCCTTTAATCCCAGCACTCAGGAGGCAGAAGTAGGAGGATGGCTGTGAGTTTGAGGCCAGCCTGAGAGCACAGAGTGAATTCCTCGGCTAGAGTGAGACCCTGTCTCAAAAAAACAAACAACAAAAAAAAAAAAACAATAAAAATAAAATAAAAGGAAAGAAAGAAGAAAGAGCCAGACATGGTGGTACACGCCTTTAATCCCAGTACTCGAGAGACAGAGATAGGAGGATTACTGTGAGTTCAAGACTACGCTGAGAGTATGTAGTGAATTCCAGGTCAGCCTGAGCTTAGAGCAAGACCCTACCTCGAAAAAAAAAAAGTAAAAAAACAAGTTGTTACAGCGAAACTTATTGTAGAAATCATCACAATTAAAATCCTCATTACTGAAAAAAGAAAAGGGCAAAAAAAAAAAAAAAAAAAAAACAATTGAACTGAAACTTCATTCCAACATTGACAATGAATTTTTCCCATCCCACTTACTGACATATGTTCTGAAGGAAAGTGAGTGGTACCATTGTGTGTACTTTATGGAAATCAACTGAAGAATGCTACTTGGCAAGAGTAGTAAATGAGGTGAGAAGCTTTGTGTATCAGTGAGCTTCAAGAGGTTTCATAAAGTATCAAGCTCTTAATGTGAGCCTCAAGATTGACAGACACATCTTACCAAATCCATTTGGCAAAGAAAAAACTTAGACTAGTAGTTCATATTCTGGAGCCAGTCAAATCCTTTGAAGGACCAAAAATCAGTCATGGGACTGGTAAACTGTTTCCAAAGATATTAGAATTTCTTCTGCTATAGTTTATGCTTTTTATTATATATCTGTCAACCTTATTCCTTAAAATAGCAACATAAGAATGTAGTTTCTACTGAGCATGGTGGTACACTCCTTTAATCCTAGCACTCAGAAGGCAGAGGTAGAAGGATCACCATGAATTTGAAGCCAGCCTGGGACTACAGAGTGAGTTCCAGGTCAGCCTGGGCTGGAGTGAAACCCTACCTCAAAAAAAAGTTTCTGTGGCTATCTTTTTAAACATGGAGTCTTGGAAAGAGAGTGCCATGGGGTTTGGTGGAGGGGGGTTTGCATGACTAAAGCTTACTACAGAGTTCTGTCCCTGCCCCATGTGCATTGCTGTAAGAACTAGGTGTCTCAGGTTGGTATCTCCGGGTCTTCACAGCTAGTTGAATGCTCTTTGACAGGTAGGTGTATATGTGTGAATGCACTGCACACATGTGTACAGCTATAGTTTTCCCTCCCCAGACCTCTGCATGTTGCTGCCCGAAATGGGCTAACAATGGTTGTTCAAGAACTCTTGGGAAAAGGAGCAAGTGTGCTTGCAGTAGATGAAAATGGTGAGTACATTCTTTTTTCTTAACCAGCATCTTGTTAGAACCTTTGCTGTTTTGATGGTTCATATTTGAAGTACAGTAAATAAAGTTGGATAATTGTTATTGAGCAAAGAAGAGAGCTGAATTGAAGGATACTTAGGACAAGAGAAACAGGAAAAATCCATCCCATTAATGAGCTTCTAAATTCACATATCTTCTATTACACTGTTTACTATGTGGTCACCACTATTACTCATCCTAGTAGCCAGAAACTTGTAATTAAGCATACATGGGCTTATTCACATGCACAGCCAGTCCTTCCATCCAGCACTAGATCCTGTCCTCATTAGCCTGTCAGAGAATATCACATTACCAGTTACTCCCTCTCAGTATATCACTTGTATTTGTGGTGCTGAGGCCACATCCAGGGCTCTGCATATTGCTGTGCATGTGCTCCATCCTCCACTAACTTAACAGCCCTGCCCTACTACCAAGAATCTAAATATTCATTCTAGCACCTTAAAAGCTTATTTGGGGGTGGGGCTGAGGAAATGGCTCAGTAGTTAAAGGTACTTGCTTGCAAAACCTGCTGGCCTGGGTTCGTTTCCTTAGAACCCATGTAAAGCCAGCTGCACAAAGTAGCACATGTCTGAAGCTCATTTGCAGTGGCTGGAGGCCCTGTCATGTACATTCTCATTCACTCCCTCCCCTCTCCCTCTCTCCTGCCAATCCTCCAACACCCCCTCCCAAAACATTTACCCCTACCAGTACATTTACTGGTTAAAAAAAAAAAAAAAAAATTTACTCCTACCAATAATACTGATCTTAGCTGTCCTTGATTCCTCTCTCATGCCCAGTGTACACCTTCAGTGTATGCTGGCCTCGGCTGTCCTTGATTGCTCCCCTCTGAATATCACTTTACTCATAGTTTTTCCAGTGGCCTACAGGGAAAGCACTCCACTTGAAATTACCTTTCTGCATTCGTTCCCTTTCCTCTCCCTTCTCACCTCACTCTGCCCCGCCAGCTCCTTCATTGCCAGCATTATGGTACTTGTTCTGGCTGTACCTCTGCCTGGAACACTCTGCCACCAAGTTTCTTTGACTAAATCTATCACCTGCTTCAAGTGTCGGCTCAGATTTCATCTTTGTGAACCTTACCTCACCACCCTGTGTTTTCGTCTTTAGTCCACATAGCTTGTCTTCTAACCCAATGAATATGATTTACTTTGTTGTTGTGTCAATAGTGTGTCTGCCCCATTAGAATAAATGTGAGCTAGGGGCTGGAGAAATAGCTTAGCGGCTAAGGTGTTTGCGTGAGAATAAATGTGAGCTCTCTAAGAACAAAGAAGAGAAAGTATGTTTGTCTGTGTCTATGTCTCAAAGCCTCTTGCCACTGCAAACAATGCCAGATGCCCCCACCCATTCATTTTCAGTGTTAGAAGAGATACTGCACACAGTAAGAGCTCCATGGATATTTGGTGCATAGTTAAATATGCCAGACACTGTGCTGAGTTCTGGGGTTGTGCTGTGGAGTAACACAATCTACACTCATGACTGGAGGCCTGAGCAGAAGCAGACAGACTACCACAGTGCACCTGACATTGTCCTGTTGGAGTAAAGCTCGAATACAGTGAAGGCACATCAGAGGATCTTGAACCCTTACATACAGGATTAGAGAAGGCATTCCAGGACAGTGGGAGTGGAGAGGCAGCCTGTAAGCTGGGAGAGGGCCAGCGTTAGTTCAGTTAACAAGGGTCTGAGCATTAAAAGCTGGCAGTTCTGAAAGGGGATCAAGCCTGGAATGGGGATGTGAGAGTTACAGATGTAGATGGTGGCCAGAATTGAGGAAGAGACACTGGGATTGAAAAGCACGTTTTTGGAGAGGTTTGGGACTTGGTGAAGAAGCCATGAGGTTTTGTGTCCCTCCTGGGTTAGTGAGTTTATGTTGATGAAGGTGTCATCCATTGAGCCAAGAACACAGTTCAGTGGAAACTCTTAAGTAAGCAAGTAGATCTATGGATTTGAAGCCTGAAAACAAAATAGAGATTGGACATAAAGATTTGGGGATCAGTGGCATCGGTAGATCTTGAAATCCATAGAGATGGAGATACCACCTACAGAGACAGGGTCAGACTTAACTAGTTTCAGAAGAGGTTTGCATTAGCAGTAAATGATATTTCTGGAACTACTTATACACACCAAATGAGGAGCTAAAAACATTAATGATTAGATTTGGCCACATTATGAGACACTGAACCAGTTGTAGATGCTTACTGATATACAGGTCTTTGTTCTGTTTTCAAAATATATATGATATATTCTTTTATGAAGCGGACAGGATAATAACTTGATAATGAATGTCATTAATGGTTATTTAGGTATCTTCTAACATACTTTGTGGTGTTGAATAGTAATTGTGGGGCTTGAGAGATGGAATAGTGGTTAAGGTGCATGCCTGCAAAGCCTAAGGACCCAGGTTCAATTTTCCAGGCCCCACGTAAGCCAGATAGATGCACAAGGTGGCGCATGTGTCTGGAGTTCCTTTGCAATGGCTGGAGGCCCTGGCGCGTCCATTCCCCCTCCCTCCCTCTCTCTCTCTCTCTCTGTGTGTGTGTGTGTGTCTCAGATAAATAATTAAGAATAGTAGGTGTGGCCCAAATGGATTTTTAGTAAGCACCATTCTCATTTTATCACTGCTTGTAGTGGTAGTTGTAAATTTCTCCACTAGAACAGGGGTGGTAATGATGAGGCTGGAAGACTACAAACAAACAAAATGAATGGGCCAGTGCATCTTGTACCTACATTACTGCTAAGGATGGAGTGAGTTCTGTATAGCTGGGTTTTCTTGGGTAGACTGAGCATGTTACATTTGCAGCAAGTGTCCTCAAAGAGTTTGCTCCTCTCCAGTCTCCTATTAGCTGACCATGCCAACCGCACGAGAAGAGTCTGTTGTTAGTCACGTTCTGATTGGAAAACACTAAGAGATGCTTCCTTCCCCCACCTCCACATTTGCAAGGCACCTTGGCCTGTTGAATGGGTTGCCTGCTTCCTGGCAGCAGGAGCAACACAGCCAGCACCATGAGGTGTGCAAAAGAGCCTTTGAAAGAAACATGGGCAGGGAAACACTTTCCTAGTCATTTTGTGCAAAAACAGTTTAATTGAAAACATGCGCATCCTTTGGTCACTCCTGCCAATCCTGAAGGGTCATCAGTTAGCTGCACCCTTTGGCCCTTGACAAAATGCCAATTTTATAAGAAGAAAAAACTATTTTTATTGTCAAGGATAATATACCATGAATGAAAATATTTAGAAATGGAAACAGGCCTGAGTTTGAGGCCACCCTGAGACTACATAGTGAGTTCCAGGTCAGCCTGGACTAAAGTGAGACTCTACCTTGAAAACTTAAAAACCTAGAAATGGGGCTGGAGAGATGGCTTACTGGTTAAGCGCTTGCCTGTGAAGCCTAAGGACCTCGGTTCGAGGTCTATTCCCCAGGACCCACGTTATGCATCTGGAGTTCGTTTGCAGTGGCTGGAAGCCCTGGTGCGCCCATTCTTTCTCTCTCGCTATCTGCCTCTTTCTCTCTGTTTGTCGCTCTCAAATAAATAAAAATGAACAAAAAAAATTTTTTTTTAAACCTAGAAATGGAAACAGCCGCATGCTCGGTATCATCACAGCATGAAACACTATGCAGCAGTGAGAATGAGCCCACTGTGGTTGCATGTGACTATACTAGGTATTACACATAAATAAGCAAAAGAAGCCAGATGTAAAATAAATATACTCTGTGGTTCAATTTTCTAGGCTAAAAAATTAACTAATGTTGGTGTGCTGGTAATGTTCTCTTCCAGAGCCTGGCCAGTGGTTGTATATAAATGCTTGTTTTGTGATAAGTCATTCTGCTAATTAACAGTTTGATTTGCATTTCAAATGGATACAAGTAAAATTTGGCACTACACAGCATGTTCTCAGTCTTCCTTCCTACTCCATTCCGCATGGGTGGGTTGTATACCAACCACAGTAAAAGTGTTCCTTCTTGGCTTGCTATACCGATACTTGATAGATTGATTATAGTAGTGAGGAAGGGGGACCTTATGTCTAAGGTCAGTGTTCTGATAATTAAAAGAAGAGCATAAAGGAAATATCCACCTGGGTTTTTCTTCAGTGGAGACACACACACAAGAAAAGTTAACTTGACAATTTTATGTCATGCATTCAATATATAGTTTATGAGTAACAGTACACATTTAGATTACTCAGTTTGTAAGGACTTACTTAAAGTGCTCTGAATTAACAGTGAACCTCTGCTCACCATTCTAAAGGAAGAGTGATCTCTGGGTGGGTGGGTTGGTTGGTTGGTTTGCTTGTTTGGCTTTTGTTTTCTTATTCTAAAAATGTTCAATGTTTTCTGAGAATTGTGTTGGATATGGCTCAGTTGTGATAATTTGGGAAAGAGTTCCTCTCTAGGTAGGCCTCAATTTCCTCTTCTGTTGTCTAATATGAAAGAGCTCCTTCTACCCTAGATTTCTGTGGCTTTTTTTTTTTTTTTTTTTCCCCCCGAGGTAGGGTCTCACACTCTAGCTCAGCCTGTCCTGGAATTCACTCTGTAGTCTCAGGGTGGCCTTGAACTCACAGCAATTCTCCTACCTCTGCCTCCCGAGTGCTGGGATTAAAGGCGTGTGCCACCATGCTTGGCTACTTTTTCTGCTTATCAGAAGGTTTGAATCATTCTGGTTCAAGAATTTACTATAAGCTATATATTTATATGTAAAGTTGAGGTCCTTTAGAGTTTCTGCTTTATACTTAGTGGAGTCACGGGATAATATTTTTACATTTTATCTTGAATTCTAGGCTATACCCCAGCTCTGGCCTGTGCTCCCAATAAAGATGTGGCTGACTGCCTGGCTCTCATTTTGGCCATCATGATGCCTGTCTCATCAACTAGTCCTTTATCGTCCCTGACATTCAATGCTGTTAGCCGTTATACCAACACCTCAAAAACTGTCAGCTTTGAAGCCTTGCCTATCATGAGGAATGAACCTAGCTCCTATTGCAGCTTCAACAATGTTGGTGGGGAACAGGAGTACTTGTACACCGATGTGGATGAGCTCAATGACTCTGATTCAGAGACCTACTAAGAAGTGAAGCCAGAGGCCTAAGGAAGGAGTTCTGTCATGGAAGCTTCAAACTGTGCTTTTCCAGTCTTCAGGGGAAAGCACTTAATTGTTCACATGCAGATCAACCCTGAGGAAAGACCTCACAGGGAAGGAATGTAAGAAATGTGATGACATTGAGAAGAAGAATCTTAAAGGCAAGTTTTGCAAAAGGGACTTCTAGAATCTTGATAATGACTTGACCAGAGGAAAACACATGTCAGATTGCTTTGTGAAATTGTTTAATTCGGCTTTGCAGTGCCAGAAATTGGGACACTGTGCTCCCTAACCTTCTTACACAAGCAACACTATTGTAAAAGAAGAGATAAGGACACGCTGATTAAATTTTATCAAGAAAATGACAGCTAAATTTAAAGGCAATAAAAATTTGGTACAGTAGGCATTATGTACACACCAAATTGCCAAAGGACCAAATGATTTAAAGATTTTTTTACTGCAATGCCATTTTGTGGAAACTGGAGTAGGTGAAATGAGACATTACCTAAACCAAACTTCCATGTTTCTGGAAATGAAGCCGAAGTTTAAATGTTGATTTTTTAAAAAAAAAATAAAAATACAAACATCTGAAAGCCTTCCGATACTGTATTAAACCATGAAAGAAAGCAGATGTATTTTTACATTTTTTCTTTTACATAAAAATTTTAAAATTCCAGTTTTTATAATAGAATTGAAAACCAGCTGACTGAGTGCAATATGGGTGAAAATACTGTGAACCAGATATGATATAGATTGGGGGCAAGGCTTTTGCCCATTATTCAGTAGTTTGGGTTTAAAATTAAACTTTTTATTTAAAAAGGTAAAGAATTTCCTAAGGAAAAAAATTCATTAAGTCAAAAATAGATGATTTCACCCTATTGCAGCTAAGTGGTCCTGGGGAATGGATGGAGTGTCACCTCTGCTTTGGATATGGTACACCTTTGTCACTTAGGGGCCTTTTGTGCCTTCACAGTGGGTGGGGTTGGAGGGTTTTTGTTATTTATTTTGAACACTGAGTTTTGAAAAGTAAAGAATCAAAAAAAAAAAAACCCTTGTTACTTGAAAGTTAAACATGATATCAAGTCTTTTGGAAGGACACGATAACATATTAAAGGCTTTAGGTCCTATTCAGATGTAGGGTAGCATGTGTGTAACTTGTTACTACTTGGAGAGAGGTTGCCTGCAAAAGACAACCTTTCCAGTGGTAGAGAGAAAAAGCTGACATTAGGCTTTTAAATCACATTTTATCTGCTTCTGCTTTCACTGTAACTGTCACTATCCCAATAAAAATTATTCACATGTGGGGGAGACCTGTAGATCTGGGTAAAGTTCCATGAATCACAACAAAATGATACCCAATTTCATTTTATCCTTTTTGTATTGTGAAACTGGAAACTCTATGACATTGTAAATTCTCAGCTGGTTTTTCTGAATATAAAGTGTGGAAACACAGAACAGTATTTTGATCTATTTGATAATTTTGTGGGTTTTTTGAAGAATTAATGAGCATGTACATAGAAATAGTGACTGCTTGAATACTGTATTTACTTGCACTCTTTCAGTACATCAAGATTCCTGTATATTTTAGAATATAATAAAACACAGATGTGAGTTGTATTTAATGAATAATGTATTTGTATCTGTGCATATTACCTAAAAAAAAATCTATAAAGTTTCTAGGGCATTGACTACTAGATTTTAAGCATTTTTTCTAAAATATTTACAAAAATTATAAATATAATCTCCATCTTTTCTTTATAATATAAAGAAGTCATAATGAACCCTTCCTAATTATTAGTGGTAGGAAGGTAAATATGCATTTTAAAGACAGTAGACTACATTTTCTATTGTACCTTTAAAAAAAAAAACCTCAAGAGCATTCTAAAAGTATACCATATGTGTGCTTTCTCTTTCCTTTTAGGAATTCTCTTCTGAATTCCCTGAGGGAATTTTCTAGAATCTCAGAATTGAAAAGAGACCTGAGGTTCATCCAGTCTAACCTCTTAACAATGCAGGAGTCCCTTCCGCAAGGGCGATCTTTCCACCTTGACTACTTCCAGTGACTCTACCTCACCAAGCAGTCCATTCAGGTGTTGAGCAGCTCTAAGTGTTAGAAAGGTCTTCCTTAGATGGAGCTGAAGCCTCCCTCCTGGTAACTTCTGTCCTTGGCCCAGCTCTGTCCTCCCCCACGACAGTGTTGGAAGGATGAATCTCCCACCCTCTGCCATGTCTTCTCTTTCACAGGCTGCCTGACTCCTTTGCTGAAGTAATTTCCAGATGGACTCATTAGACACCCCATGGAATGAAGTCCAAGGTGTAGCTATAAAGTAACAAACTCTTTTTTTTAATTCACCCTCATATATGCCAGAACTTAGATCCTCCATCACTATGTAAAAATGATGTGATGAGCTAAAAACATGTGGGAGGTGGTGGTTCTTGGCTGTCACCAGCCTACTGGGAAAGCGGTCCCTTTGCCCACAGTAGCTTTGAACAGCTCACTTCTTTGGTTGGCACTCGATGAGGGGATCCAGAAGTACTGTCCCAGATATTGGTATCTGGTGTTGAACACCACCAGAATTTGGTGCAAGTACAAGGACTTTTGAATAAATGGACACAGTACACAGTGAGTTACTTTATAGTCACACCTACTATGTCAGAAGCATTCAGGCCCTGTTCTGTAGTGTTTCTTATCTTCACACGAAAGGGGGAAAGCCTGTTAGCTTTCTTTAACTTGTGCATGAAAGGTGACATCTGAAATATCTGATGTATATCTTAATAATACCAGCTTTTGCTCAAAAACAACTTTGGAGAAATAGTGGTAATAGCTAATGACCTCCTTTACAAGAGAGTCAACTCAATACAGTGCCATTTAGTTCAGGAGATCTCTAAATGTAGCTGTAAATTTGGGGTTTAATTTGGCTTACTACATTGGATCTTTTCAATGAAATAAAGTTTTTTAATGCAACAAATCAAGTGTCTTTCATTTTTACACATAAATAACTTTTCCCTTAAAATGTCTAGTGTTCAGGTATGACAAGTTTTTAGTCAAGTTTTTGCTGTGCTTTTTGTTTGATTGATTGTTTGTTTATTGTGGGTTTTGTGAGATTGGCCTTGAACTCCTTCCAGATCCTTTTGCCTCAACCTTCCAAATACTAGGATTACAAGTGTGTGCCACAACATTGGACTCTAGCTTTTATTTAAAAAATAAAAAAATGAGCTAGGCACGGTGGCGCACGCCTTTAATCCCAGCACTCAGGAGGCAGAGGCAGGAGGATCATCATGAGTTCGAGGCCACCCTGAGACTACATAGTGAATTCCAGGTCAGCCTGAGTTAGGGTGAGACCCTACCTCGAAAAACCAAAACAAAAAAGCTTTTCAGTAAAAGCTACTTTAGACTTTAGATGAATTTTTCAAATGTATTGAATGAATTTTTTTTTTTTTTTTTTTTTTTTTTTTTTTTTGGTTTTTCGAGGTAGGGTCTCACTTTAGCTCAGGCTGACCTGGAATTCTTATGTAGTCTCAGGGTGGCCTCGAACTCACGGTAATCCTCCTACCTCTGCCTCTGAGTGCTGGGATTAAAGGCGTGTGCCACCATGCCCAGCAGAATGAATTTTTAAATGTATTGATTCGACAGATATTTATTGCTTACCTGCTATATCCTTGGATGGGGATAGGAGCTCACTGTTAGTTTGGGGAAGGTGTGCGTAGACAGTGCTGAAGCAAGTGTGACTGAGTTAACAGTAACCTGCTAAGGAAGGCAGGGAATAAGAAGATTCCATTGGAAGAGATCAGAGCAGGCTTTGTGGAAGAGATGGCACAGAGACCAGACATTGAGGAAGACAGATTTAAACAGGTAAGTGGGGTAGGGGAGGGAGACACAGAACAAATGACATCCTAGGTTAAAAAAAGCAGAGCTGGCAGGTCCTGAAATGTCCGGAAGAGGGACAGCTTGGGATGGAAAGCCTGTCAACACTTAGCATTCCCAAGCATAGCAAGATCATGGAGACAGAAAACGGCCAATTATGAGCCCATCCAGAGATGAAGTAACAGGCATAAAAACAGATAAATCGCTGCATAGAGTGGCCGGTGAAGAGAGTTTCCATAGTTTTTGTACAATCATCTCTGTGCAGTAGCAATAAAAGAAAATGTCCATACAGCACTTACCATGTACCAAGCAGTTTATAAGTGCTTGAAATACTTCTATCTCTTAATCCCTACAACTGTCCTATGAGGTTGGTACTATTAATAGCATTTAGCATGAGGAAGGAGAGAGATGAAGTAACTCTCCCAAGGTCACATCAATACAATTTATGAAACCTGGATTCAAATCCAGGCAGTAATTAACATAGTCTGGGCCATTATCCCACACACACACACCAGTGACCTCAAACATGGATTTGTGGTCTTTGTTGAAACTCGTGGTTTGAAACCTAGAACAGACTCCTATGAAATTATGCTGTTTTCCTTCAGTTTTATTCTCTTAAGGCACTGTTTTCAGAACATATATCACAACCCAATCATAACTGAACACATGTTATATGCCAGGCACCTCTGCGGTGTGAACATGGAGTGAGCAGTAAAGGAGGAGGTAATATCACTTGCCTGCATGACACAGTGGGTCCTAGAGGACTGACATTTTGCATCCAGTTTTGATTGCTATCTTCAGGGCCATATCTCACTTGCTTAAAATAATTGTCCCCACTTACTCATTCCTTTGCAGGTGGCTGACACAGGCGTATCTGAGTGTCCCCGCTTTAAGCTGGGGCTTCGGCAGGGCTTTGCCACCTGTCGGGAGTTGGCTTCCATCTGCTCTGCTTGTGTTCGTACTTGAATGTGAGCTGAAGTACACAAGTTGCATGGAAGTTCTCATGGGCGTGCTAAGCCTGACCACACCGGCAGGTTTGTGTCCCCTGTGCGCACCACACCTGCTGCCACTCCAAGTAGGCAGAGCAAACTTGGTCTCCCTGGGGAGGGACAATATTCTCCACCAATGGGGGAAGGATGGTTTGGGTTTGGTTTCCTTGCATAGTTCACATAGCCTTAAAATGATGTGCCGGGTTTATTGCTGTTCCTGTGGCATGCATGGTAGTCCCTATGTCTGTCCCTTCTGTTTGGGGGCTACTCATCCAATCTCTTACGTATGCTAGATAAGTACTCTACCACCGAGCTGCATCCCCAACTTTCAGTTTTTGGTTTGGTTTGATTTTTTGAGGTAGGGTCTTGCTCTAGCCTAGGCTGACCTGGAATTTACTCTGTAGTCTCAGGGTGCCCTCGAACTCACAGCGATCCTCCTACCTCTGCCTCAAGTGATGGCATTAAAGGTGTGCACCAACACGCCCGGCAACTTTTGGTTTGAGACAGGATCTTGCGAAGTACCCTGACCTGGACTCCCACTTTCAGTCTACCTGTCTGTACTTTCAGAGTACCGTCATCCCAGGTTTGTACCACCACCTTGCCTGCTCTTGCTTCCCTGTTGGTGTAGGAAGTTGAGATGTAAAGGAAAAGTATTTTGAGTTGGGAAGCTTTGGGACAGTTGAGAACTGAGTGGCTAATTTGTTCACTGTGCTTGTTCCCTTTGGTCGAGAACTGACCTTGCCCCTCCTAGATCTCCAGGAGAATCCAGACCTCTCTAATGTCTCACTGTGACCATGCCTTCCAAGGAAGCTCCTAGCCTAAAGGAAGGTGGTAAAGTTTATCCAGTGACTACTTTGAAGACAAAGACAAAATGGTAATGTGTGATGCTGTTCATCACTACTACATCTCTCCCTCTCTAGCACTGATAAATGTCTCCATTTCTCCATTTAATTCTTTCTTGTTCTTCCCATATGGTTACCTCACTCTTGAATTTCATCATATTTAATGGCTCAACAAATTATTTTTGTTTTTGGTTTTTGTTTGTTTTGGTTGGTTGGTTTTTTGAGGTAGAGTCTCACTCTAGCTCAGGCTGACCCTGAATTCTCTGTGTAGTCTCAGGGTGGCTCGAACTCATGGCAATCGTCCTACCTCTGCCTCCCAAGTGCTGGGATTAAAGGCGTGCACCACCACACCCGGCTTTTCTTTTCTTTTTTTGCTTTTTTCAAGGTAGGGTGTCACACTACTCCAGGCTGACCTGGAGCTCCAGGGAATCAGGAAGAGGGAAGATAATTTTCCTGAGCTGGAGGATTCATAGGTAGCAGAGTGTGCAAGCGGAATCCTGCAGACAGCAGCCACATGCATGGCTGTGAGAGTGTTGCCACAGGGAGAGGTGACAGCTTGGGCTCTGGAGCCAGGCCGCCCCTGCAGGAACTCTGGTTTGCCATCTTCTGGCTGGGTGACCTCGTAATTATTCCCTGCCTTTGTCATCTTGACTGTGAGACAATAATAGTATTTCACACCAGTCGTGTTTCTCCATGTTATTGTGAAACAACACAGTGTCTCTCCTGGGACTGTGATGGGAATTAAATGAGAATTCATGGCAAGGGATCTGGCTTGTAATACGCATTCAGTAATTGTTTATATACTCCATTGGTTTATAGGAAAGATTAAATGAGATGACGAACCATCTAGACCCTAAACTCATCTACTCCGTAGCTGTGTGACCTTTGGACAAGTAATTTAACCCCCTGAACTTAAAGTTTCCATTGTGACATGAAATCATCATTCTGACCCCTGTGTTTAGAGGGCAATAAGATCATGGTTGTTGTCATCATTTGGGGCTTTCTTGTTTCTTTTGTTGGTTGAGGTAGGGCATCACATGATGGAGAACTGCATGTGGAGGACCTCGTGTGCTGCCTGGCCCAGGGAAGCATACCTTGAGATCAGTTTATCAAAGGGTTTTCTGCCATGGCATTCTGCCCCCAATAAAGATATTCTCTTTTTGGAGGGAATCTCGGTAGCCCCAGACCATCAGAGAACGGCTGTGTTAGTCTGGGTGCTCTAAGAAGCATGTATCATAGATTAAGTGAGAAAAGAAATAGGGATGGTGGAGTCAGAGGGGCCTGGGGAACTGTCAGATAACACAAGTCTAACCTCACTGACAGGTAGGTCAGAGGTTGGGTGGGGGCATGCTACCTATTGTGAATAATTGTCATTCATTTAGGAGTCTTTGGGTCAAAGGCGGTATTGAGGTAGTGACCGTGACCCGGTGGCTCAGCCTGAGTCAGTACCCTTAGCATACTCAGTTGCTGTGAGAATCTGCCTTGTAGGTGTGGCCTAATATAACACTACTGGCCTGCCTAGGACAACATCTCCCAACTGACTCAAAGTGAACACAGCAACCTGGAGCAGAGATGAGGCATGGAAATATATTTCCACAAATCCCAGCACAGCTTCCAGTACCGCCAAGCACAGGCCTTGCCTGAGGCCCCATCACACAGCCAAGCATTGCACAATCATTAGCTCTTTGCTAAGAGTTAGAAAAGCCACAGCACAGCTAGAGAAATGGGTCAGCGGTTAAGGAGTTTGCCTGCCAAACGTAAGGATTCCCACATACAGCCGAATGCACAAGGTAGCACATGGTCTGGAGTTCATTTGTAGTAGCTAGAGGCTCTCACACACCTATTCTATCTGCATCTTTCTCATTCACTCAGCTACATACATACATACAAACAAATAAATAAATAAAATATTTCGAAACTAAAGAACAAGAAAAGCCACCGCTGCATCAAGTTTACAGAGGCCTTTCTTACCTGAAGTGCTGAATGCCAGGGGTGCTTGTGACTAGGGCGAGGCCTCCTGAAGCCTAAGTCCTCTCTCCAGCAGCATCCATGTTTATAGTGGTCCCCTGCAGCTGCTGGAATGTTTTCAGAGTGATCATAAAGTGTCAGAATAGCTGGCCCACATTAGCTAGTCCTACCAGTTGCTGCTGCTCTGTTGAAGGGTTCCCCACTCAAGCCAGCTGTCTATCAAGCAAGGGTCAAATTGGCCAGGCCCACAATAGCTAAGCTTATTTGAAGAAAAAAAGCATACATTCAAGGGCTGGGGAGATGGCTCACCAGTTAAGGCTCTTGGATAGTGTTGCAGTCAGGTTCGCATTTCTGGTAGAAATCACCCAACCAAGAGGAGCTTCTGGGAAAAAGAGATTTATTTTGGCTTGCAGGCTCGAGGGGAAGATCCACGATGGCAGGGGAAAACGATGGCATGAGCAGAGAGTGGACATCACCCCCTGGCCAACATAAGATGAACAATAGCAACAGGAGAGTGTGCCAAACACTGGTATGGGGAAACTGGCTATAACACCCATAAGCCCGCCCCCAACAATATACTCCCTCCAGGAGGCACTAATTCCCAAATAGCCATCGGCTGGGAACCTAGCATTCAGAACACCTAAGTTTATGGGGGACACCTGAATCAAACCACCACAGCTGGCAAAGCCAAAGGACCCAGGTTTGATTCCCTAGGACCTACATATGGCAAATATACAAGGTGGTGCGTGCATCTGAAGTTCATTTGCGGTAGCTGGAGGCCATGGCATGCCCTTTCTCTTCTCTCTCTCTCAATCTTTTCTGAGATAGGGTCTTGCTCTAGCTCAGGCTGACCTGGAATTCACTATGTAGTCTCAAGGTAGCCTCGAACTCACAGTAATCCTCTTACCTCTGCCTCCCAAGTTCTGGAATTAAAGGCGTGTGCCACCACGCCCAGCCCATAAATATAATTTTTTTAAAGAAAGTACACATTAAAGGGAGATGATGATAAAGACCTATTATTAACCATCTTATTTGTAGTATTACAATGCTTGTAACAGAGGCCTTTAGGAAGGATGAATCCCTTTAACCTGTCTCATGACAGATGCACATAGCCCTTTGTGGTCAGTGGGAGACCACACAGCTGTGCAGTCAAGTTCACTGGCTTTGATGGCAGAGAGGCCAGTCTGATTGTAGCTTATCTGAGTGCTCATCGGCTCTGCCTGATATGGATGGGATCACTCCTTGGCCCTGATGAAGACTAAATGAGTTAGTAACCAAAAGTATTCAAGAAGGAAGCAACACATTACATGGTTCCAGAGGACGCATGGGCTCCATGTGGGAGTTCACTCACAGTTTTCTCAGGCAGGTGAGAGACAGCTAAAGGGATGAGTTGGCCTGCAAGGCGCAGCTTGTCTAGGAGGACTGGGCTCAGTTTTGGAAGTATGAGGCAGCCTGGCTGTTGGGCAGGGCAACTTTCCTCTGTATTTTTAGGAGACTTGGAATTATAAAGGGGATTGACTTCCATAAAATAGAATTTAATGCCTGGGTTAAGAAAGGGGGTGGGGCTGGAGAAATGGCTTAGTGGTTAAGGCATTTGCCTTTGAAGCCAAAGGACCCAGGTTCGATTCCTCAGGACCCACGTAAGCCAGATGCACAAGGGGCACACGCATCTGGAGTTCATTTGCAGTAGCTGAAGGCCCTGGCGTGCCCATTCTCTATCTCTCGCTCTGTCTCTCTCAAATTGCAAATAAAGAATTTCTTTCTCTTCTTTCCTGAGGTAGGGTCTCACTGTAGCTCAGGCTGACCTGGAATTCACTATGTAGTCTCAGGGTGGCCTCGAACTCACAGTGATTCTCCTACCTCTGCCTCCCTAGTGCTGGGATTAAAAGTGTGTGTCACCATGCCCAGCTGCAAATAAATAAAATTTAAAAAACAAAAACAAGTAAATAAATAAATGAATGAAAGAAAAAAATTATAAAAGAAAAAAAAGAAAGGGGGTGGGGCTGGAGAGATGGCTCAGTAGTAAAGACGCTTGCCTGCAAAACCTAATGACGCAGGTTCAATTCCCCAGTACCCATGAGCACAAAGTGGCACATACATCTGGAGTTCATTTGCAGTAGCTAAAGACCCTGGCACACCCATATTTATATTCTCCCTCCCTCTCTCCTTACAAATAAATAAATAAATAATTTTTTTCCTTTGGTTTTCCAAGGTAGGTTCTCACTCTTGTCCAAGCTGACCTGGAACTCACTATGTAGTTTGAGTGGCTTCAAACTTTACAGCGATCCTTCTGCCTCTGCCTCCCGAGTGCTGGGAGTAAAGGTGTGCGCCACCATGCCCGACCAAGTAAAATATTTTTTTTAAGTTAGTGTTTGGGGGCTGGAGGTATGGCTTAGTGGTTAAGGCATCTGCCTGCAAAGCCAAAGGACCCAGGTTTGATTCCCCAGGACCCACATTAGCCAGATGCACAAAGGGGTGCATGCCCTGGAGTTCATTTGTAGTGGCTGGAGGCCCTGGCACACCCATTCTCTCTTTCTCCCTCTTTCTCTGTCAAATAAATAAATAAAAAGAAAAGAGGGGGGGGGGGGAAAGGTACTGTTTACCAGAACATGAACAAGAAAAAAGTAGGCCCTGGCGCAGAAGAGATTGCTTAGTGGTTGAGGCGCTTGCCTGCAAAGCCAAAGGACCCAGGGTCAATTCTCCAGTACCCATGTAAAACCAAATGCACAAGTTCACGCCTGGGTCTGAGTTCATTTGCAGTGGCTAGGGGCCCTGGCACACTACTCAGTATCTGCCCCTCTCTCGCTCTCTCAAATAATTATTTCTTAAATAACTTGTGGTATTTGAGAGAGAAGCAGAGAGAAAGAGAATGGGCACGCCAGGTATTCAGCTTCGACAAATGAACTCCAGACACGCACCACCTTGTGTGTCTGGCTTACATTGGTCCTGGGGAATTGAACCTGGGTCCTTTGGCTTTGCAGACAAATGCCTCAACCACTAAGCTACCTCTCCAGCTTTAAATAAGTACTTTTGAAAATAAAAGCAAGATGATTGGGCTTCTGTGTGAGAAGGAAAAAACTCAGTAGCAGAGGCCAGTAAGTTAAAAAAGGAGATAGAAAGGGAAGAGAAAGAAAGGGAGGAGGGCTTTTATTAGGTTGGTATTGTATATATGTAAGTAGAAAGATTGAGATGGGGAGGGGATATGATGGAGAATGGAATTTCAAAGGGGAAAGGGGGGAGGGTAATACCATGGGATTTTTTTGGTTATCATGGAAAATATTAATAAAAATGGAGAAAAAAATAAAAAAAGAAAGAAAATAAAAGCAGCCTGTGTGCACAATGTGCCAATCACTTTGGCATACAAATGCTATTATTTTTCTGCATGGGACGACCTGGCATCCCTGGAGATACAGTCCCTGGCAGGGAGGCACGACTTCATTCTCCAGTAATAGCATTCCTGTAGCTTGACAGTGCAGAGTTCCACGTACACCAGGGTTTGGGGTTTGGTGGATCATCTGCCACTTGTTGCTGGACTGTGGGAGTAAATACACCTGTGTTTTCTCTGACTTTTTCCCTTTTGCTATCTTCTTTATAATACCAGTTATATTCTAGGGTCCCAGCCCTCTTTTTTTTTTTTTTTTTTCTTCAAGGTAGGGTCTCACTTCTAGCTCAGGCTGACCTGGAATTCACTATGTAGTTTCAGGGTGGCCTCAAACTCATGGCAATCCTCCTACCTCTGCCTCCCAAGTGCTGGGGTTAAAGGTGTGCGCCACCCCACCCGGCTCTGGCCTTGATTTTTAAACTGTTGCTTGAGGACTTTTATAAAACTGTGGAAGTGCCATTGACCCCTGTTGTCATCTACACAGCAAAATGGCAGCTGGGCCTGGAGGCAGAGGTAGGAAGATTGCCTGAGTTTGAGGCCAGCCTGAGACTACATAGTAAATTCTACATCAGCCTGGGCTAGAGGGAGACCCTATCTCAAAAAGCCAGAAATACTAAAAAAGAAAAGAAAAAAAGCAACTGGGACCATCCCTACCTGAAAGGGGTGTTGCCTGAAATAGGGTGGTGGCTTTAATGTAAAATGTCCCCACAGCCTCATGTGTTTTTTTTGTTGTTGTTGTTGTTCTTTTAGTTTTTTAATGTTTTATTTATATGAGAGAGAGAGAATGGGCATGCCAGGGCCTCTAGCTACTGCAAACAAACTCCAGACACATGCGCCACCTTGTGCATCTGGTTTACGTGTGTCCTGGGAAATCAAACCTGGGTCCTTTGGCTTTGCAGGCAAGTGCCTTAACCACTAAGCCATCTCTCCAGCCCTACTTTTTAATATTTTTATTTGAGAGAGAGAGAGAGAATAGGCACACCAGGGCCTCTCATCACTGCAAACTCCAGAGGCATGCACCACTTTGTAACTGGCTTTACATGGATACTAGAGACTTGAACCTGGACCTGCAGTCTTTGTAAGCAAGCGTTTTTAACTCCTGAGCATTTCCCCAGACCCCTTGTTAGTTTATGAGTTTCTCATGCACATACTGCCCACTAGTCAAGTGTCCAAGATGTAGTTGTTCAGCCTCATGTCTCCTTTCCTTCTTTATAAAATGGGAATGATAATTGTGATGGTTAAGTTTAGGAATCCACAGACATTACCCATAAGTGGGTCTCTGAGGTTGCTTCCAGGGAGGACTGACTAAAGGAGGAGTCCTTTCCCCAGGGTGAGCCCTTCCCCCAGATTGGGCGGCCCCTCTCTCAGAAAGTGGGGGTTCTTTATCTAAGGAAGCTTGGGGAAGGGAAGTATCCCCTCCTCCCACCTGGCTGCTTGCTGCTTTCCAGTGGAGACTGAAGAGCAGCGTCTCCCCAGGGCGCCTCCAGGCCTTCAGTGCCGGATAGTGACTGCTGAGGCGTCCAGCCTCGTGGCTGGGTAGTATAATACAGTGTAACATAGAATAATAGTAAAGTAAGAGCTGACGTCAGGGCAGCAGACTCCGTTGTTTGCAGTGCTCTCGGAACTGGAGAAGATCTGTTGAAGTCTGGCTGCCCTGAGAGCAGCCTGCTAGAAGAGCTTGTGGAGAGGCCTCGAGAGTCCACTACAAAGGCTCTCTACCCCAGCCACTCCTGGCTAAGAGGAGCAAAAGGAAAGAGTGGTTTCAAGCCACAGTATTTCAAACTAAGTTTCTTCACTTAGCAGTCAGTCATTACAACACTGATTGTGAAAGTCTAAATTTATTAAACAGTTGAATGAGTTGCAAGTGGGTAGCCTCCAGCCTGGGGAAGAGCTGGCTCATGCTGAATTTTTGTTTAAAAAGTCTTATATAATAAGCATACTCCTATTCAATATCAGAAAGAGCAGTGGGAGGGGCTTATTTTTTGAAAGTTGCAAGATATCCATCATTGGATTACCAGTTTTTCTTGGTGTGTATTCATGTTTTTTGTGGGTTTTTTTTTTTTTTTGGTTTTTTTGTTGTTGTTGTTTTGTTTTGTTTTGTTTTTTTGAGCTAAGGTCTCGCTCTAGCCCAGGCTGACATGGAATTCACTATGCAGTCTCAGACTGGCCTTGAACTCACAGCAATCCCATACCTCTGCATCCCCAGTGCTGGAATTAAAGGCAAGCCCCACCACACCCAGCTTGTATTTATGTATGAATGCAGGCTTGAGATATGTGTGTGGAGGAGGTCAAAGGATAACTTGGATGTCAGTCCTCATTTTCTACCTCCTTTGAGGCAAGATCTCCTGTTGTTCTGTTTTCACCTGCTGTTGGTTTTTCAAGCAGGGTCTCACTCTAGCTCAGGCTGACCTTGAACTTACTATGTAGTCTCAGGCTGGCCTCGAACTCACGGTGATTCTCCTACCTCTGCCTCCCAAGTGCTGAGATTAAAGGCGTGCACCACCACGCCTGGCAGCCCTTGTTGTTTTTGAGAGTTTCTCATTATGCAGCCCAGGCCAGGCTTGAACTTTCAGTCCCCCTGCCTTGGCCTCCTTAATGCAGGGATTATAGATGTGCACCAACCAACATACCCTGCTTACATCTAGGACTTTCTGCACACTACAACATATTATTTCCTTATTTTCTTTTTGGTTTTTTGAGGTAGGCTCTCACTGTAGCCCGGGCTGATCTGGATTCACTAAGTGGTCTCAGCTGGCCTTGAACTCACAGTGATCCTCCTACCTCTGCCTCCCAAGTGCTGGGATTAAAGGTGGATGCCACCATGCCTGGTTAATACACTACAACATTTTAGACTGTTGTAACTTTGTTTTGCCATACATAGACCCTCTGTGTTGAGAAATCATTTGCTCATCTTGATAACTCAGGCAGTTGGGAATTGCATTGGGAATCAGAGTGACAGCTCACCATTGCCCCTCTGCTTGGAGTTTCTGTGCCAGACCACATGCACTGCCAGCCAGCCAAAAGGCTGGCTGCTCTTGGATCAGGTGCCTATTCCTGGACCAATGTGGCCCCCTGGACCCTCCACAAAAATCATGGTCTTTGCCAACAACATTCTGACAACAGAGTTAAGACTTCTGGCCTCCATCACTATAGGGGAATAAATATGGGGTTTTGTAAAGCCACTACATTTGTGACAATTTGTTGTAGCAGCCATAGTTAACTAATGCAATCCATTCCGTTTCACCTATAGAAGAGGGGTGTGGCCTGAGTGGGCTTCCCTCAGCAGTGGCTGTGGTGGGCAGTTGTGTCCCTCTGGTATGGGTTCTGGGCACTATGACTGGTCAGTATGCAAGGAGGGTCTAGTTTTTTACCTTCTCTAGGAACAGATCTTGAAGCCCAGCGTGCCTCTCACTTCCTTCAGAGGAAAGCCACAGCCAGGCACGGCTGTATCTATCAAAGAAGCCACACACAGCAAGTTACTCCCCCAGCCCAAGTGGGCTTCAACCCAAAACACACTTGGTTTCCTGTCTCTGTATTATGGTCAAAATTGCCATTTGTGCCAGGTGTGATGGCACACGCCTTTAATCCCAGTACTAGGGAGGTAGAGGGAGGAGGATTGCTGTGAGTTCGAGACCAGCCTGAGACTACTAATTTCAGGTCAGCCTGGGCTAGACTCTTCTTCTAAAAACCAAAAAAAAAAAAAAAAAAAAAAAAAAAAAGCCATTTGCTTTCTCAACTTTAGGATTTTAGGATCACGGTTGACCAAAGCTTATCACAACCATAAGTCACCTGTTGATTTTTTTGTTCCCCTGAAAATGACAGATTTTATTCATTTTCCTATCCTTTACTTTGTTCTGCCATCTGACAACTACTTTTAATTATAAAAAATCACTTTGTTTTACCACAGTTATTTGCTCCCACCCCCCAATTCTTTCTGCTTCGTAAGCAACTAACTGGTTCTAAATTTCTGTAGAAAGTAACTCAGGGGAGAACTCAGGAACTAGAGAGATGGTTCAGCAGTTAAGGCACTTTTCTGCAAAGCCTAAGGACCCAAGTTCAATTCCCCAGCACCCATGTAAAAGCCAGATGCACAAGGTGGCACATGAATCTGGAGTTCATTTGCAGTTGCTGGAGGTCCTGGCGCACCCATTCTCTGTCTCTATATATGATTGAAAATAAATAAAAATATTTTCAAAAAGAAAAGGAAGTAACTCAGGGAGGCTCTGGCCCTGCACAGAAGGGCAGAATGCAGACCCAGCACATGCTCGGGGGTTCTCTGAATGGAGTGGTGCCAAGTCTGTACTAAGGACTGGCCTTCCTGTCTGTTTCTCAGGCTGATTTGGATCATCTTGGTATAGAGCAATGATGTGCATTTTTCAGATACTTCCTGTCCGTCTGGGGTTTGGAGCAGGGAAGCAGCATGGGCTGGGCTGTGAACAGCCACATCCTGCCTACCAGCTCACACCTCCTGGCAGGGCCTGTCATTCCTAAGGGACTTCCCAGGGCGCGGGGAACCCAGGACTTCCTCTGATGTGAATCATCCCAGGCGTTGGGGAGCAGTGAGTCAGCAGGGCCTGAGCCATCTGCTTCTTTCCCAACTGCTCCATATGCTTGCCTGTGGAGAGGAAACAGCACAAGGAGGTTTGAATCAGTTGCCCAGGCCTACTCAGTGAAGAGCAAACAGTGAGGCCATGACTGTAAGACCTGTCTGTCAGACTCCAGAGGTCAGGCTCACTCTCCAATCCAGCACACGGGAGGCAGAGGTAGGAGGATTGCCGTGAGTTTGAGGCCACCCGAGAATACATTGTAAATTCCAGGTCAGCCTAGACTACACTGAGACCCTACCTCAAAAAAAAATTATCTGGACTGGAGAGATGGCTTAGCAGTTAAGCACTTGCCTGTGAAGCCTAAGGACTCCAGTTCGAGGCTCAATTACCCAGGACCCACGTTAGCCAGATGCACAAGGGGCACATGCATCTGGAGTTCGTTTGCAGTGGCTGAAGGCTCTGGCGCATCCGTATTCTCTCTCTCTCTCTCTCTCTCTCTCTCCCTCCTTCTCTCTCTATTGCTCTCAAATAAATAAATAAAAATAAACAAAAAAAAATTTTATTATTTGAGGGCTGGAGAGATGGCTCAACAGTTAAGGCACTTGCTTGCAAAGCCTAATGGCCAGATTCATTTTCCCAGTCCACATAAAGCCTGGTGCATGTGTCTGGAGTTTATTTGCGTTGGAAAGAGGCCCTGGTGTGCCCATTTCCCCCACCACCACCACCTCTTTCTCTATCTCAAATAAATAGATGAAACTTTTTTTTTTTTTTTTTTAGATTTCTGAGGTAGAATCTCACTCTAGCTCAAGCTGACCTGGAATTCACTATGTAGTCTCAGGTTGGCTTCGAACTCATGGTGTTGATTCACCTTCCTACCTCTGCCTCCCAACTGGTGGGATTAAAGACGTGCGCCACCACGCCCAGTGAAACTTTTTTTAATTATCTGAAACAATTACTAGACACAATTAAAATCTTTCTTTTTTATTTAAAATACTTTATTTTTATTTACTTATTTGAGAGAGAGATACAGAAATACGCAGGTAAAGAGAAAGAGAGAGAACGGGCATGCCAGGGCCTCCAGCCACTGCAAATGAACTCCAGATGCATGTGTCCCCTTGTGCATCTGGCTAACGTGGGTCCTGAGGAATCAAACCTGGGTCCTTTGGCTTTGTAGGCCTTAACTGCTAAGCCATCCCTCTAGCCCTTTTTTTGGTTTATTGAGGTGGGGGTCTCACTCTAGCCCAGGCTGACCTGGAATTCACTAAGTATTCTCAGGCTGACCTCAAACTCATTCCTACCTCTCCCTCCTGTGTGCTGAGATTAAAGGTGTGTGCTACCACGGCCAGTTTAAAATCTTTCTTAAATGACTTGGATACCGGATCCAATTTAGACAGATCAGTATGTGGCCTAAAGGAAAGTATCTTCACCATAGGGAACATGAGTTTTCATCTGGAGCTGACACTGTAGCCAGCACTTGGAAAACACCTGCTGCAGGATTAAGTTAGACCTGAGCACAGTGGACTGACCTTCAAACAGCTCCTGCAGCTCGGCTTCATAGGGCTCCTGGCCTTGCTGCCGAGGAGGGACCTGGAGGGGCTGCAAAGCGAGTCAGACCAGCTTCACTCTGTCCTGACCAGCTTCACTCTGTCCTGTACAGTCAAAGCTAAGGTGGTTTGTTAGCACTCCTGAAATCCCTAGATGAGAGGCCTGGAGCAGAAAAATTTTATTAGTCATATCTTCCGAGCTGCCCCAACCCCCTCCTCGGCATTTTCCAGTCCCTGCCCCAGGAAACTGTTCTTCCCAGTTATTCCAAGCCCTGCCTACACGTTCCTTTACTGACAGAAAAGCAGATGTGAGGAAACCCTCTTCTAGTTTTAAGAGCTGTTTCTAAGTCTCTGAAGGTTCCTGACATCATGGATGAGTCCAACACTGCTGTGTCATCTGGACTGGGTTCCTGTTGACCAGAACAGGAGAGGTGCCCCTGCAGCCCTCCCTTATACAGCATGACCTTTGAAAGTCTGTTTTTTGTCTTTTTAAAAATATTTTTCTTGGGCTGGAGAGATGGCTTAGCGGTTAAGCGCTTGCCTGTGAAGCCTAAGGACCCCAGTTTGAGGCTCAATTCCCCAGGACCCACGTTAGCCAGATGCACAAGGGGGCGCACGCGTCTGGAGTTTGTTTGCAGTGGCTGGAGGCCCTGGCACGCCCATTCTATCTCTCTCTCTATCTGCCTGTTTCTGTCTCTGTCACTTTCAAATAAATAAGTAAAAATAAACAAAAAAATTTTTTTTAATATTTTTCTTTTGGGTTTTCGAAGTAGGGTCTCACTCTAGCCCAGGCTGACCTGGAATTCACTATGTAGTCTCAGGGTAGCCTCAAACTCACGGCAATCCTCCTACCTCTGCCTCCCGAGTGCTGGGATTAAAGGTGTGCACCACCATGCCCGGCTTTAAAAAATATTTTTAATTCATTTATTTGCAAGCAGAGAGAAAGAGAGAGAGAGAATGGGCACATCAGGGCCTCTAGCCACTGCAAACAAACTCCAGATGCATGTACCACTTTGTGCATGTGGCTTTACGTGGGTAATGGGGAATTGAACCCAGGTCATTGCACTTTGCAGGCAAGCACCTTAACCACTGAGCCATCTCTCCAGTCCTGAGAGTCTATTTCTTATCAGAGAAAATATTCAGGCCTACACCCCATCATACCTCAAAAGGGCCCCGGCTGAAACTAAGAAAAATTGGAGAAACAAGCAAGGGGGCTGTTTTCCTGATGAACCGGTTACCAGCACAAGGGGGAAGGAGATCAGCACAGAGAAAAATCAACTCCTACCAAATCAGAGAGCCAGAGCCTCAGAGGCCCCCAACACCTCATCACTGAAGCAGACCAAAAATGAACCCAATACGGCTCAGGGAAATTTTGCGGAAGAGGGGGCAGAAAGAATGTCAGAGCCACATGTTGGGTCATGATATGCAGAGACATTTAGCTTACCCATAACTGTGGGCTAACTCCACAATGCATGACCCGTATACCTCAACAAGGAGGGGCCAAGGGGAGGGGGTAGGTCACGGATGAGCCTAATAATGGTACCAAACTGACTGTATTTGCTGAATACAAAACTGACTAATAGAAAAAAAAAATATTCAGGCCTAAGGAAATATTTACACATCCAGGGTGTCACTCAGTCAACAATGGGGAAAAAAAAAAAAACTGCTGTTTTGTGGGTGTGTAAAATATCAGCTCACATTTATTTCTGATTTAGCACCTAAAAGCAGTTTTGCTAGAGAAAAATGTGTTGAAAATGTGCATAGAAAATACTAGAAAAGATCTCAATCGTTGATTCTTCCCACCATTTCCAGGGTGGGCCCAGGTGCCAAAGAAGAAACCTGCCCTCCAGGCAGAGGTGGTCCCAGCACTTGTGACCTGTGGCTTGTGGAAGGGGAAGGCTGCTGTGCCGCATGACAACAGGAGCCACCCACAGACCACACACTCTTCCTAGTCCCTCTCATACAACCGCCCGTAGAGAGCCGCTGTCACCAGGCCAGAGGACAGTCCACTCTTCCTCAGGAAGTAATGGTCATTCTCCCAGCCGAGCTGCTCGGGGGTGTCCAGAGTCATCCCCGAGGTCAGAACCATAGGAAAGATGTAGGAAGTGCTGAAGTTTCCCCACAGGTGAAAGTCGAACACCCCTTCAGCCTCTGTGATCTCCTGTCCACAGGTGTCAAGGGCAAGACCCCCACACTTGACCACGGCGCACACTTGGATGTAGTAGGTGCCATGCACTGTGTGGAGGCCATCGAACACGCCCAGGGCATACAGCTCTTTGGTCAGAGTGGGCCTCTTGTACAGCAGGTAACAGCAGAGGCTGTTGGAACAGACCTGGAGGGAGCCTTCCTTTCCCCAGATGGGAACCAGGGTGAAGTTGTCATACATCATCTCAGAGTGGAAGGTGGGGGGCGCATTCACGTTCCACTTGGTGGCCTGGTCACAGCGTACTTCTTGAGCATCCTTCTCACAGGAAGGGTCACCGGACAAGAGTTTTAAAAATTTACCATGGGATGGGTCTGTCTCGCTTGTGGTATTTTCTGCCCCATTGAGACCAGGTGGATTTTTGGCTACCTGGGCAATTATCAGGTGACCTTCGGAGCTTACCATGTCATGGTACCAAAAGGACTCAAGAGGGCTGTGTATGCCACTCCCTGTCATCCCCAGAGACGGGTGGTGGATGTTCGCTGCCAGAACATTGACACCAAAGGCAGTGGCAAATGCTTTCTGGATCTGAATCGCAGCCAGGAGTGGGAGCTGGTTCATCCAGGCAGTGGGGTACACGATGTGCTTCACCTCAGGATCTCTGAGGATCCAGACCGCAGGGTCGAAAAAGAGGATGTCAAAGCAAGTGAACATGCCAAACTTGCCCGCAAAGGGGGTGTCAAAGGTGATGTGATCCACTCTGGCTGGGGTGTCGAACGCAGCCTCAAAGTACAGGTTATGCTTACGGTAGTGGTCAACGAGGGTTCCGTTGTTGCTGAACACGACATTTGTGTTGAACTGGTATCGCCCATCACTTGGACACCCTGGGTCACTGCTGAAACAGGTCTGTTTCGTCCCAAGATTGGCCACCAAGAACATCTCACCTTTGATGGCCATACAACTTAGACGCTGGAGGACCTAGAGGGAAAAAAAAGGCATAAATATGCTGGGGAGAGGGTTCAGTGGTTAAGGTGCTTGCTTATAAAGCCTGATGGCCATGATTTGATTCCCCAGTACACATATAAAGCCAGATGCACAAGCTGGTGCATGTGTCTGAGGTTCATTTGTTCACTCTGCTCTTTCAAAATAAGTATCTTACAAAAAGTTTAAATTCAAGCCAACCGTGGTGGTGCACGCCTTTAACCCCAGCACTCAGGAGGCAGAGGTAGGAGGATTGTCATGAGTTCAAGGCCACCCTGAGACTACAGACTGAATTTCAGGTCAGCCTGGGCTGAAGTGAGTCTTTACCTGGAAAAAAAAAAAAAAAAAAGTTTAAATTCATCTATTTCTTGTGTAATCCACAAGTGCAAAGATTCACAGCAGAGAAAATGTCACGTATCAGCAAAGGGGCTCAGGGAGTTTGGATTTGATTTGTAGGTCTGAGACTCTCCTTCAACCTCAGTCAACATGCTGTGGCTTTTGGCCACCAGCTTCATTCAGCTTGTGAAGGGGAAGACTGGACCTCCCCCCCCCCCACCTACCTCTGTGTCATTGAAACGGTGGGGCTCCAGGCATGGGTTCCACTTGACTTGCTTTGGGGATGGCATGAAGTCCAAAAATGGGTAAATGGATGTTCTTGTGAAGTTGAAGCCATGAATGCCGTCCTCTGGAAACACTATAATCTGCACACCCTGTAAGTGACACACCACAGCACAGTGTGACCAGATAAGCCATGAACGCTGTCCTCTGGAAACACTACAGTCTGCACACCCTGTAAGTGACACACCACAGCACAGTGTGACCAGACAAGAGGAAACATGGCTTTCATTGGCCAACCATCAAGGAGTTATTCTACCAGGAGCTCAGTCTTAGAGAAACTGTCTTGCTCAGGCCAATCCCAAGGGCACAAAGATAAGAGTTCCCTGGGAACACCTGTTCCTAGTATCAAGGAGAGAGAGTAAGTCTGCTGAAAGATGCAGTGCTTGGCAAGTGAGCAGTCAGGAGGGACTGCAGTTCTTACTAGTGCAACGGCAGGTGAGCTGATCCTGAAGGCCTGAAATATTGGGTCTATTCTTGGATGTGGCACCCAGTCCAGTGGTCTCATCTAAGACACTTGGGGAACTTCTGAGAAAGTGATGGATATAGGGGGAGTGGCTCAGCAGTTAAGGTTCATACTTGGTTGCAAAGCCTGTTGGCCCCAGGTTCAATCCCCAAGCCACCCATGAAGCCATATGGATGCAATAATTGACACAGTTGTCTGGTGTTCATTTGCAGTGGCAAGAGGCTCTGGCACACCATTACACACGCACACACATATCAACAAATAAATTAAAAACACCCATGCGGAAGCCCGTCACTAAAAAGATCTACTGGATTGTGTGTAACAATGTCTCTTTAAAAGGTGATTCTTAAATAAATAAAATATTTTAAAACTATTTTTAAAAAGAGCTGGAGAGGGCTGGAGAAATGGCTTAGCGGTTAAGCACTTGCCTGTGAAGCCTAAGGACCCCAGTTCAAGGCTCAATTCCCCAGGACCCACATTAGCCAGATGCACAAAGGTGTGCATTCATCTGGAGTTTGTTTGCAGTGGCTGGAAGCCCTGGCGCACCCATTCTCCCTCTCTCTCTCTTTCTCAATCTCTCTCTCTCTCTCTCTCTCTTGCTCTCAAATAAATAAGTAAAAATAAACAAAAAAAGAGCTGGAGATATGGCTTAGTGGTTAAGGCACTTGCCTGCAAAGCCAGTGGACCCAGGTTTGATTCCCCAGGACCCATGTAAGACAGATGCACAAGGTAGCACATGCATCTGGAGCTCGTTTGCAGTGGCTGGAACCCCTGGCATGCCCATTGTCTCTGTCTGTCTGTCTGTCTGTCTGTCTGTCTATCCCTCTCCCTCCCTCTCTCTCTCTCTCTCTCTCCTTCTTTCTCTCAAATAAAAACTTTTTTTTTTTTTGAATATTTAAAAGGTGGTTCTGAGCAGCCAAGGTTGGGACTCCCAGAGTCAGGGTAAGACCCAAGGTGCTGATCTGAACACAAAGCAATTCCCCATCTGGGAAGCAGGAGGCACCCTTTAGGATGCGGTCCACACTATAGGCCTCTTCCCACATCCAGGTCTACTCTAGGCTTCCTGTGACATCTGCAGCAACCTTAGGACAAACGTGGCAGCCCTCAGCACCACATTCTCCTGTTCATTCCACTGCTGTGGATTATTATGCCAAGCCTAGTAGAGAGATGGCTCAACAGTTAAGGCACTTCCCGGTGAAGCCTAAGGTCCCAGGTTTGAATCCCCAGTACCCATATAAGCCAGATGAACAAGGAGGCACATGTGTCTGGAGTTTGTTTGCAGTGGCTTCAGACCCTGGCATGTCCATTTTCTCCCTCTTTCTCTCTTTCAAATTAAAAAAATCAGGGCTGTTGGGTGTGGTGGCGCACACATTTAATCCCAGCACTAGGGAGGCAGAGATAGGAGGATTGCTGTGAGTTCGAGGGCACCCTGAGAATTCAGAGTTAATTCTAGGTCAGCCAGAGCTAGAGTGAGACCCTACCTTGAAAAACAAAACAGAACAAAAAAAATCAGGGCTGGAGAGATGGCTTAGCAGTTAAGGTACTTGCCTGCAAAACCTAAGGACCCAGGTGTGATTCCCCAGTACCCACATAAGCCACATGCACAAGGTGGCACATGCATCTGGAGTTTGCAGTGGCTAGAGGGCCAGGCACACCCATTCTCTCTCTCAAATATTTAAGGGCTGGAGAGATGGCTTAGCAGTTAAGCGCTTGCCTGTGAAGCCTAAGGACCCTGGTTCAAGGCTCCATTCCCCAGGACCCATGTAAGCCAGATGCACAAGGTGGCACATGTGTCTGGAGTTTGTTTGAAGTGGCTGGAGGCCCTGGTGTGCCCATTCTCTTATCTATCTGCCTCCTCTTCTCTCTGTCACCCTCAAATAAATAAAAATAAAATAAAAAAACAGGGCTGGAGGGATGGCTTAGTGATTAAGGCGTTTCCCTGCAAAGCCAAAGGACCCTGGTTCGATTCCCCAAGACCTATGTCAGCCAGATGCACAAGGGGGCACACGTGTTTGGAGTTTGTTTGCAGTGGCTGGAAGCCCTGGCATGCCCATTCTTTCCCTCTCTCTCCCTCTTTCTTGTCAAATAAATAAATATAAAAATTTTTAAAAATTTTAAAAAGTATTTAAAAATGAAAATAAATAAGATAAATAAAATGTCAAGCCTAGAACATAGGCCCCGGGGCTGAGGGCAGAGCAGCGAGATATAAGTAATGGAAAGTAACAGGCCATTTGAGGCACTTATTTCTGGAGTGTACCACAAAGTCTTTTTAGTTTTCTCCCACCCCCAGTGATAAAAGCTTCAAACTATAGAAAATTTGGAAAACAGAAAGAATGAAAAATTCATAATCCTGTAATACAAAGAGACTTATTTTAAGTGTCATCACTTTTCTCTCTGTGTATATAATTAAGATGACAGTATATAGTTTGGTATTTTGGCCTTTCTCATCAAGAACATTAAAATTACCATTTGTCATGGCACATTATAATTAAGATACCATAGTTTTGCCTCTGCAATTAGTCATTTGAATCCAACCTCTGGAATAAAAAGAAAACCAGCCGGGAGTGGTGGCGCACGCCTTTAATCCCAGCACTCAGGAGGCAGAGGTAGGAGGAGCACAGAGAGTTCGAGACCACCCTGAGACTATGTAGTGAATTCCAGGTCAGCCTGGGCTAGAGTGACCCTACCTCGAAAAATGAAAAAATAGAAAAAGAAAACTATGGTGGATATCTGCATAGGGTGTGTTCAAAACACAGAGTTAACTAGTGCAGTACCCAATTCTTTGAGTCCCTAGTCAGTGTTTTAGAATAAAGTCAATTTTATAAGTGAAATGGTGGGTTAAAGAGTAGGGAAAGTTTTGGCCAGGTTGGTGGCACATGCCTTTAATCCCAACACTAGGGAGGCAGAGGTAGGAGGATTACTGTGAGTTCAAGGCCAGCCTGGGACTACAAAGTAAATTCTAGGTCAGCCTGGACTAGAGTGAGACCCTACCTTGAAACACAAGAGTCACGAAAAAGTTCTTAGCACACATTGCCAAACAGCTTTCCATAAAGGTTACACCCCAGCAGAGTGAGGCTGCCTCTCTAGTGCACACACTGAAGTGACTGAGTAAACAAAACCCATCAAAGACTTAGGAGCAGGCAAAAATGAAAAAGGCATGCCTTTCCAGGTTAATGATTTGTAGGCTCATTCAAGGTTTATGCTGTTGATCTATTTATCTAGATAAAAATAAAGCTGTACCATTGCTTTATTATTATTTATAGTTAGTTTTTGGTTTTTCGAGATAGTGTTTCACTCTAGCTCAGGCTGACCTGGAATTCACTATGGAGTCTCAGGGTGGCCTCAAACTCATAGCTATCCTACCTCGGCCTCCTGAGTGCTCGGATTAAAGGTGTGCACCATCACCCCCGGCTCACTGCTTTGTTATTTAAAGATCACCTCAGAGCTGGGAAGATGGCTTGGTGCTTAAAGGCACTTTCTTGCAAAGCAAAGCCTGATGGGTTTCATTGCCTAGTACCCACATAAAGCAGATGCACCAAGTGGTGCATATACCTGGAGTTCACCTTCAATGGCAAGAGGCTCTGTTGCGCCCATTCCCTCTCTCCTTGCAAATAAAAATATTTTAAAAATAAATAAAAGATCACCCCAGAGAAGTGGAGGCAGGGGTGTCCTGAGTTGGAGACTAGCCTGGGCTATACAGTGAAACCCTGTCTCAAAAACAACAAAAGCCTGCCCTAAAGATTACAGCTGTGCTGCCCTGTAGGAAATAAGCCAGTTTCATATCTATCAGCAAGTTCATTTCACCATTCACTGGCTGATTGGCAGATACATTTTCATTCCTCAAATTCTCCTTCAGTAACGTATATTTGAGTGAGTCATACTTTAAACTTTTTTAAAAAGTATTTTATTAAACTGGGCATCGTGGCACATGCCTTTAATCCCAGCACCCAGGAGGCAGAGGTAGGAGGATCCCTGTGAATTCCAGGCCAGCCTGAGATTACATAGTAAATTCCAGGTCAGCCTGGACTAGAGTGAGACTCTGCCTTAGAAAAACGAAAAGAAAGTTTTGAGAGAGAGACAGATAAGAGAATGGACACATCTAGCCATTGCAAACAAACTCCAGACACATGCACCACCTTGTGCATCGGGCTTACATGGGTAGTGAATTGAACCTGGGTTCTTAGGCTTTGCAGGCAAGCGCCTTAACTGCTAAGCCATCTCTCCAGCCCTAAACTTTTTTTTGGTTTTTCATGGTAGGGTCTTGCTTTAGCCCAGGCTGACCTGGAATTCACTCTGTAGTCTCAAACTGGCCTCAAACTCACAGCGATCCTCCTACCTCTGCTTCCCAAGTGCTGGGATTAAAGGTGTGCGCCACCACTCCTGGCTGAATTTTTTTTTTTTTTTTTTTAGTTTTTTGGGGTAGGGTTTTACTCTGGTCCAGGCTGACCTGGAATTCACTATGTAGTCTCAGGGTGGCCTCGAACTCATGGCAATCCTCCTACCTCTACCTCCCTGAGTGCTGCGATTAAAGGCGTTGCACCACCATGCCTGGCTAAATTTTTTTTTTTAATTAACACTTGAACAGATATTTTCCTTCATTAAACACAAAGCAAAACCTGAATGGTCTCTTGCTCGCTGCACTCACTGAGCACAATTTGGCCAGGAAGCAAATTGGGACACACCTCTAGGGCTGGTATGACAGAGCACTTCTAATGTTTTGTCAAGAACTCCCAAGGAGTGAGGGTCACCAACTTTGTGACTGGCAGCCTCCTCATCTTCAAACTGGATTCTTGATTAATGCCCCTGCTGGGGGAGAACTACGTCTCCCGACATGACATTGCGGAGCCTCTGCCTGCCCTCACAGCAGGCCAGGTATGTATTGATGCTGGCTCGACCTGTCTGAGGAGCTGTTTTGACACACAGCCATGCTAAGGAGCTGAAACACCTGAGAGCATCGAAGAGTGATCCTGACAGCTCCACCCTGCTCCTGGACCTCCACAGTGACGGAGTGGTGTCCTGCAGCTGGCATGGGCTCACAAAACCGTGGATGTCACCTCTGGGGACAGAACATGAGAACCCCAAGCAGAGGTTCCCAGTGGTCTCAGGGTTTCCATGTGGCATTGTCCAGGTGCTTTCAGATAGTGTTGTGACAAGTGGAAAAGCCAGAGAAGGTGAAGCTGTAGGCGCTGGGCTGACACTGTGCCACCAGACGCCACCTCAGAGCCTGCCCTTGACGGGGTCAGTACAGGCAGGGGGCCCAAGGGTGCAGCTGGGAACTGTTTTACACCGACTTCAGCAGAGATACAAATGGGGTGTGTATCAAATGTGTGAATGACGTGGAGGGATGGCTCTGGAAAGATCTCTAAATAGCCCAACAAGCTGGAAAGGTGAGCGGCTTCAGTGGGAACCCTTGTGCTCAGGTTCCCTCAGCCAAGTGCAGGAGGGCAAAAGCAGCCTGAGCTGTGTGTGAGGAAAGAAGTCAGGAAGTGCCTTCACTGTGGCTGCATGAGTCTCCTGGAGACAACATCTGGAACGAGAAGATGAACCTTCCCTGCGGCCTGCCCTGGTCTCACAGCACTGGCACTGCTGCACATGGCTCCATGCAGGAGAAACTTATCCTGACAGAAGGCTAGAAGCCCAACCTCCTCCTGAGGGGCTGTGGGCAGGACCGGGGCCACACTGCCATCAAGTGTGCAGAAGATGCATACTGGGCCAAGGGACTCAACTGCTATTTTGAACGCAAGATCAGAACTATAGGTGGCATTTAATAGGAGGTTAACTGCTCCTCAAAAGGAAGAGGTTGAGCTGGCCATGGTGGTGCACGCCTTTAATCTCAGCATTCAGGAGGCAGAGGTAGAAGGTTCAAGGCCACCCTGAGACTACATAGTGAATTCCATGTCAGCCTGGGCTAGAGTGAGACCCTACCTCAAACAAACAAAAAAATAAATAAATAAAGGAAGGAAGGAAGAAGTCGCCATTACTGGAATGAGTGGAGTGGACCTATGAAAGTGAGTTCTGAGCTGCTGAAGATGTCCATGGAGAAACCAAATGTCAGTTCAGGACAAAAGAGAGGATCCATCCATCAGAAGGGCTGGGCCAGGTCTTGCAGTACTAGTCACATACACGCAAACACAGTGCCTGCGTGTGCATTCTAGCCTAGAGTTTTCAAACGTACAGGTGGTAGCTGTGCCCTCAGGCCATCCTGAAGTGGGGAGCATATACAACAGAACCAATTGGGCGTACACCAGCACACACACGTTTAGCTCACATTGCACATGGAACTTACATGCCACTGAAGCAGAGCAGACCTTCCTCAGACAACTCCATTAGTTCCCAGTTCCTCACTAGGGCTGAAGCCCAGACACCCTCTGGTTCTGGGTTTCCCAGCAGGGTGCTTTCTCACTTCTGGCACAAACACTTCCCTCTGTGCCTCAGGGGATGCTTGTCCCCCCACCCCACCCCCTGGCTAGCAGGACAGGACACACAGCTAGGCAAAAGCCTTTTCAAAGGCTCCCTGTATGGGTTTGTTCTGTCTGGGCTAAGGTCCCCACACAGGGACAAAATGCATGTTTGTGACCACTCAGTGCTTCAAATAAGCTTTGACTGTCTCATGGGAGTTCATCAGGCTTGGTAGTTTTCATGTTTTTCTGCACGTGAGCCTCCCCCAGGGGAAGGGGCTCTGAGAAATCCCACTGTCACACTGCACCCCCTTTGAACCAATTACAGCAGACCCCCAGGACCCCAGGCACCCACACTTGTTTACAATAGTTGTTGATTCCCACGCATAGCCACAGGAACTAGTGACCTAGCCTAGCCCGGCTTGTCCAGCTTGAAGGACAAAAGCATCCCCTGGGCTCCTGCAATAATGATGACTTGGAATTCTGAAGTTCTGGACTGGGGCCTCATATCCCACAGCTCCCAAGTGTGGCTGGTCCATGGACCACTCTCGGAATGGCACGACCCAAGCCAAGCTGACCAGTCCACCAATTTTCCAGGTCGTGAGAAGCATGGATTTGCCCAGCCACGCTCTCGGATAGGAAAGCACGGGCCTCTGCTAGATAAGCTCAGGTCGTGAGTGAGGAGCGGGGAGCATTTCTTGCCTTCTGAGCTGCAGCCATCACTTGCTGTTCATAGACGTCGAGGTTCTGGTTCATGAGCTCCAGGGCCTGCTGGCGGCTAATGAACTCTAGAGGGTTTGGACTCAAGATGGCCCGGTGCTCATACACAGCGGCCACATAGTGTCCAGCCTCACCCGGGACAGCCTGGCAGCGCTCCCCGGCGCAGACTCCCGGTGCAAGTGCAGAACAGCCGAGGAGGAAAAGAGCAAGCGCACCACCGGCTCCAGGCATAATGCAGACCGTAAATCTGGAATGAAACGGGCAAGGGAGAACAGCTGAATAAAGAATCCTGCCAAGAATCCAAATTTCGCAGCTGTGATTTATTAATCCCGGCAATTAAACTCGCCCGCAGTGAAACTGCGGCTCAGAGAGTCTGTTTCATGTTCCTAATAAAAGAGTGTGTGTTTCTCTCCAAACACGTAGCAAGCTCTGTTTAAAATGGCTCACTGTGTTAATAGACTGGGTTTAGAACATTTCCAAAACAGACTCGGCATTTTCCATGATTTTCCTACCTAGTGTTCAGCAAGCCTGGGATGCATCATTGCTGACTTTGTCTACGTTTTAGGCTGACATAATTCTGCAGTGTATCCACGCCTGTGCCCCCATACATGCGCGCAGCCTGACAGCTCTGCCAGCTCAGCTCTCATGGCCATGAGGATCCTGAAGACACAGTTAACTTCCTAGCCATAAAAGCCCAGTGGATTGAAACCCTCCCTGCATTTCCTTGGTTAGTAATCAACACATGCTCCATTTGGGGCATACAAACCGCTGACTTCTCTTTAAATCTACTGTGGGTTACAGATGAGCAAAAAGAAGTCTCCCGATCAAAGCCCAACAGTTTTCATCCTTGAACTTGAGACTTGCCATTGCTCTCTCAATCTTCATCTCACTCCAAATCTCTTGCCCAAATGCACACTCTCTTGGAAATAAAATCCTTACAGTAAGAACATGGAATTTTCTAGAAAATAAGATGGAATTTTCCAGCAAGTAAATTCACTTTCTAGTTCCTTACTGTAGACATGAATGACATGTCTGTGTATCCTCTGTCCCCTCCTCAGAATAGAAATGTTTAGTTCTGATATCTGTGTGTCAGTAAGCATTTGATAAAACAGTCCAATTCTTTCCTGAAAGCCTGTCTGGCCTCCTGTCTAAAGACCCTCCCCTGGCAGACTGACCAGGTGGTGTGCCATGCCAGGCGCCGCCTGCCTGTGGAGATATGCTGGGGCTGACAACTGCTCAGGAATCCAGGATCAACATGGAAGTGACAATGACAAATCAAGGAATCCCACTGCTGTCCTTTAAGAAGAAAATGGCCTGGGAGATGACTCAGCAGTTAAGCGTGCTTGTTTGCAAAGCCTGCCATTGGCCCAGGTTCAATTCCCTAGCCACCCACATAAAGCTGGACGTTTATTATAGTGGCAAGAGATCCTGGTGTGTACAACACACACACACACACACACACACACACACACAAATTTAGTAAAAGATGAAAATTAGCCCCTGTCCAAACCTTAACTCACAACTCTTGATGCCACAAGTTTCCTTTCGTTGTTTGGTCAAAAGTTTTAGAAACAAGCCAGGTGTGGTGGCAGATGCCTATAATTCCAGCAACTGGGAGGGTGAGATAAGAAGATCATTATGAGTTTGAGACTACATACTGAATTCCAGGTCAGGCTGGACTAGAGTGAGACCCTACCTCGAAAAAACCAGAAAAAAAAGTAAAAATAGGGCTGGAGAGATGGCATAGCAGTTAAGGCGCTTGCCTGTGAAGCCTAAGGACCCAGGTTCGAGTCCCCAGAGCCCACGTAAAGCCAGATGCACAAACTGGCACATGCATCTAGAGGTTATTTGCAGTGGCTAGAAGGCCTAGCACATGCATTACTACCGTCTTTCTCTCTCCCTCTTTCTCTCTCTCAACTAAATAAAACTTTTTTTAAGTAAAAATAAAGTTGCAGAAACAAGCCAAGATTATTTCAACAATAGAATAGGACTAGGAATACTCAGTATTCCTTCAGTATCAGATGCTTCCCTGTGAGAGCCTTTTCCTTCCCACCCCTGTCCCTTCTCAAATCGATGCTTGTTTCCCCGGGGAAATAAATGTGGACCATCCAAACCCCAGGAACTGCCGCCACTCTTCTGGGACGCTGTGAGCAATGTCTTATTGCTAAAAAACAAGGGGCCTTTGAGTGAGTGGTCATGAGATTTTGAATAGAAACAAAAGTATAATTGATAAGCTCTCTTATCTGAACTTTGTCTCTGAAATAATTTCAAATGCCTGAAAAAGCTACTGTCCATTCCATCCTGCACTTCACAAAGATGATAATGGGAGGGGAAGCTGGAGAGATTGCTCAGTGGTTAGGGCACCTGCCTGCGAAATATAAGGATTCAGGTTTGATTCTCCAGTTCCCACGTAAGCCAGATGCACAAGGTGGTGCATGCATCTGGAGTTCGTTTGCACCTGGAGTTCTTTTGCAGTGGCTAGAGGCCCTGGTGTACCCATTCTCTCTCCCTCTCTAATAAATAAAATTATATATCCATATATATATATATTTTTTGGTTTTTTGAGGTAGGGTCTCAATCTAGCTCATGGGGCTGGGTGTGGTGGTGCACATCTTTAATCCCAGCACTTGGGAGGGCAGAGGTAGGAGGATCACCGTGAGTTCAAGGCCACCCTGAGACTAGATAGTGAATCTCAGGTCAGCCTGGACTAGAGTGAAACCCTCCCTTGAAAAACCAAAATAAATAAATAAATAAATAAGAAGATGATAATGGGGAACTGGAGTGGGGGACAGCTGGGAGGAAACATTGGCCTTCACAGTCATAGTGACAATGAGGGAGGAATAGGAACAAGGTAGTTTTGTGTTTCTTTTTTACAGGTAGTCAGTTAAAAACAGAGTCCCAAAGAGAGAACCTGCCCCAGCAGAACTATAACTCAGAGCTGATCCAGTCTCATCCATGATGGCTACAGCACCCCCCCCCCCACAATCTCGTACACCTAGGTGGGCTGGCCTTTGAATCACAAACCAATCAGGTCACTCCCTTACATGCCTGAGTCTGAAGACAAAATCTATCCTAAGTAACTATAAGGCACTTGTCCTGCATGCGAGCAGGTCCTTGATTGCTTGTCCATTCTGTTTAGAAAATTTTAAAAATTATTTATTTATTTGAGAGAGAGAGAGAAAGTGGCAGAGAGAGTGGGTACACCAGGGCCTCCAACCACTGCAAACAAACTCCAGATGCATGTGCCACCTGTGTATCTGGCTTATGTGGGTACTGGGGAATCAAACCTGGGTCCTTAGGCTTCACAGGCAAGTCCCTTAACTGCAAAGCCATCTCTCCAGCCCTGATTACCCATCTTCATACATCTGGATTTCCAGGTCCCTGCCATGATAAGCCCTTCCCCCATCCTAGCCAGGCTGGGAAGAAGAATTTCTTCCCTCTTGCCACCTCTAAGTTTTGACCTTTTTCCAATTTCCCTGGAAATCTCCCTCTGATGAGCTTCTCTCCACTCCCTAGACCTTCTTCTCCACCAAGCAAAGAATCTCCTAGATACACCTTTTGCATGGGTTTTCAGGTCCTGCCTTCCAAGTGTGTGTGTATAACCATCCCGGCCCTTCCCTGGATACTAGTTTTGTTTTTGTTTTTGTTTTTGTTTTTGTTTTTGTTTTTTGGTTTTCAAGGTAGGGTCTCACCATAGGTCAGGTTGACCTAGAATTCATTATGTAGTCTCAGTGTGGCCTTGAACTCACAGCAATCCTCCTACCTCTGCCTCCCAAATGCTAGGATTAAAGGCGTGCACCAAGCTGCCCAGCTTGTATATTAGTTTTCCCTAAATAAACTTCATAATTAATAATTTACCCTACTCAGAGTCTGTTTCTTCCAGTTCTCTGATAAATGGACAGGAATCTAAAAGTTGGGATTCACAGGCCAAGGGGGGACCCTTTACCCCCCAAATCCTATAACAACAACACTTCTAAAGTACAAGGTGATGGCCTCTCCAAGAAGTCTAAAAACTTAGGTAGGGACACAGAGGTGGTCCCCAGTCATGGAGGTCAGGAAGGCCTGGGCTGGAAAGTCTCCTGGTCTCAACTGAGAGCTTTGTAGCAGAGATTTGGGAACATAGGACTTTTCTTTCTTGTGGTGCTGGGGACTCAACCCAGCACTTCACATTTGGGCTCTGCACTGGGCCACATGCCCAACCCTGGGACACAGAACACTTAAGTATAAGAAATCTGTAAATTAGCAAAACGAGGAAAGTGCAGAACTGGCAAGATAGCAAGATAACACATTCCTTTCTATTCTAAGAAAATAAAATTTATACTGTTTGCAGAAGGAGCCTGGTAGGGGAGCTGTTAAGTGGCAATCATTTGTGTGTGAACAAAGGTAGATCAATAATTAGAGGTTATGCAGATTCAACCAGGTATTCACGCTTGAAAGACGCGAGCTTGATGAGGTAGGAGAGAATGAGTAATTACATTAAAAATAGCTATTAGAGTTCGACCTTCCCAAAGAGCAATGAACCAGGAGGCGCTTTTTCACCAAAGCTGTGAAGCTGGCTTTCCTGCTGCACTTGGCATCACATGCTGTCTGGAAAAGTCTAACAGGGCCATGGCAAGGACGCTGAAGGGCTCCACAGCAGCAGAAGAGGTGCTGAGCTTTAAAGAAACAGGACCGGCAAGGCTGGCACTTCAGAGCTGCTTGTCAGGAAGCTCCTGGGGGGCAGCTCACGAAAGATTCAAGGCAGACTGGGGTACAGGGCTCCCTGGAACAAGGGGCTCTGGAAACCAACCAGTAACACATCTTTAGAGATAGTCAAGTCCTTGACCCTAAAGAAAACAGTGACTACAAGTGACAGTGACAGCATAGTCCTTTTACTCACACACTGAACTGCAGTAGGGCCTGTCCCAATGCATCTGCCCTCTGTGGGCATGCTGCGCTCTGAGGTGCCAGGAAACAGCAGGGCCAGGAGGGCACTTACTTCATATATCACGCACTAGCTGGCAGTGAGCCAGGCCCAGAAACAGGCAGAGGCTCTGAGGTAGGAGAGATGAGAGGGGATAACCGTGGGTATCTGCAGGAGAGTACAGGTGGAGGGTCTGAGGTGGGACTGTGCCTTTCAGCTCAAGAGAAGGCAAGAGGAGCCATAGGGCTGGGGCACAGGGAACAAGTGGAAAGTGGTGGCCAGTGGAATCCCAGAGGGGAACAGCAGCACCTCTGTCCTCCAGGCTTCCCTGCCCTGCCCCTTGTCCGCCACATCACGCTGGCATAGAAACCCAGGCAAGGCACTCCCCTCAGAATCTTCCAGGGACTCTTCCGGTCAAGCTGTGTATATAAGCCAGAGGTGTCAACAGGAAAACTCCAGGTGGAGCAGCTCCTTTAGTGAGCAACTGCTCTTAGCAAAACTCCAGCCCTTCTTAGTTCATAAGTGTGGCCTCAACACCAATCCAGATCTGGCATTTTTTCGTGATTTATGAGGAAAAGAAAATTAAAGTTGAAGTTATTACATTTAGTTTACGGAAATTTGGTAACATGTCAATTTATGCACTTTGCTAATGATTAATCTTTTCTTTCTCTTTCTCTTTTTCTTTCTTTCTTTCTTTCTTTCTCCCCCCCCCCAAAAAAAATAGGGTCTAACTCTTGCCCAGGCTGACCTGGAATTCATTCTGTAACCTCAGGGTGGCCTTGAACTCATGGCAATCCTCCCACCTCTGCCTCCTGAGTGCTGGAGTTAAAGGTGTACGCCACCACATCTGGCCTGATTAATCTTTTTTTAAAAAATATTTTAGGGCTGGAGGAATGGCTTAGTGGTTAAGGCATTTGCCTGCAAAGCCAAAGGACCCAGGTTCAATTCCCCAGGACCCATGTTAGCCAGATGCACAAAGGGGTGCATGTATCTGGAGTTTGTTTGCAGTGGCTGGAGGCCCTGGCACACCCATTCTCTCTCCCTCCCTCTCTGCCTCTCTCTGCTCCCCCCCCCCCGCTCTTTCTCTGTCAAATAAATAAATATATATATATTTTTAAATATTTTGTTGGCTGGCTGTTCATCTCTCCTGAACTTCCAGGTTCTCCCCGCTAACCCCCCACTCCTGGCAGGAGCTCTCTGTGCTTCCTCCTGTTTCCTTCTCTCTCTCTTTTTAAAATATTTTATTTGAGAGAGAGGCAGATAGAAACAGAGAATGGGCACACCAGAGCCTCTAACCACTGCAGGTGTTAGGGATTTTCTCTATTCCACCCCCCCAATATTTATTTATTTATTTATTTATGAGAAAGAATGAGAGGGGGGGAGAGAATGGGCATGCCAGGGCCTCTAGCCACTGTAAACAAACTTGATGCATGTGCCACCTTGTGCATCTGGCTTAAATGGGTTCTGGGGAATTGAACCTGAGTCCTTAGGCTTCACAAGCAAGCACCCTAACTGCTAGGCCATCTCTCTAGGCCCCTCTTTCCTTCTCTTAATCTAATAAAATCTCTCTAAACCTTATCCTCTGGTCTATAGATTTTTTTAAATGTTTATTTATGAAAGAGAGAGAGAATGGGAGGCTGGGAATGTTGGCACACACCTTTAATCCCAGCACTTGGGAGGCAGAGGTAGGAGGATCACCATGAATTTGAGGCTATCCTGAGACTACATAGTGAATTCCAGGTCAACCTGGGCTAGAGTGAGACCCTACCTTGAAAAACAAAAAAGGAAAATTTATTTATTTATTTATTTGAGAGAGATAGAGAGAAAGAGGCATATAGAGAGAAAGAGAGAATGGGTATGGGTCTCTAGCCACTACAAACAAATTCCAGATGCATGAGCCACCTGAGTAGGTCCTACATGGGTACTAGGGAATTGAAACTGGGTCCTTAGGCTTTGTTGGCAAGTGACATAACCACTAAGCCATCTCTCCCGTCCATAATGATTAATCTGGATAATCATTTGTGTTTCCTTCCTAACCATCCTATTAAGGCAGCGTCTTTTTGCAGTAAAAGGAAATATCTTCATCAAACCATTTTTAATAATTTCAGAGGCAGGTACACACATGTAAGAAATTATATACAATCTTACTGATCTTTTTAAAGAACCTTGTCACCCTACCTTGCCAGGGAGACTTATGATCCCATAACTGAGAAGGGACATAAAGGAAGGCGGCAAAGAAAATGTCGCATCTTGTGAAACAAACACTGAGTGACCTGGTATGACACTAGGAATCTGCTCACTATATGTTTTTGTGTAATGCCAAGAAAAACACTGTAAAGTTCTAAGTGGTCCAAAACTATTCCCATAAATTTTGTGATTTTTCTCATCTAATTGTTTTATTTTCTTGGTGGTGCTGGGGACTGAACCAGGGCCTTGTACATGCTAGGCCAGCACGTTACCACTGAGTCACACCCCGAGCCCTCTAAATTTCTTTATATAAGGGGCAGAAATAATGTCTACCTCTATCTAGTCTATATAATCTTTTTTTTCTTTTAGTTAATATAATCTGAATATAAAGAAATGAGGCTTTGCTTTCCCAGAAGCCACATAAATGCTTGCTCTCTGGTCCTCCCATCCCAGTGTGCCAAGCATGTCTCTCACAGCCCGAGATAACAAGCTCCACAGTAGTTAAGCTTGAATAGCTCTGTTCAAGTCCACCCACCAACAAGCCTTCTGGCATCTCTGTTGAAAAGGTCAAATGTAAACACTGCATGACCTTCCAGTGCTGATTTCAAAACTTGCAGCTAGGGCTAGAGAGATGGCTTAGCAGTTAAAGTGCTTGCTTGTGAAGCCTAAGGACCCAGGTTCGATTCCCTAGTACTCACTTAAGCCAGATACACAAGGTGGCTCATGCGTCTGGAGTTTATTTGAAGTGGCTGGAGGCCCTGGTGCACCCCTTCTCTCCAATAAATAAAATTAAAAAAAAAAAAAAACAGGCTGGGCATGGTGGTGCATGCTTTTAATCCCAGTACTCAGGAGACAGCTGTAGGAGGATTGCTGTGAATTCAAGGCCACCCGGGCACTCCCTAGTGAATTCCAAGTCAGCCTGAGCTACAGCGAGACCCTACCTCAAAACACCAAAAAAACTTGTGGCTAAATGCAAAGCGAATGCTAAATAAATTACTATTTCTTCTGAGGTGGGATGACTTTGCTTTTCCAAAAATTATAGCTAATTCTCTTCAAGGAGAATGATATACAGAAGTGATTTTGCAATGTGCCCTAGATTAAGGTCAATTTCTACTACAGTAACTAGAGTAATTTATATTAAACTAAAATAGAAGCCAAAAGAAATTTCCATGTTAAGCTAAATGTTGTCTTATTTCCCTTAAATGAGAAACTGTCTTAGTAATATAATCTTTTTTAAATTAATTTTTATTAACAACTTCCATGATTGTAAACAATATCCCATGATTTTTTTTTTTTTTTTTTTGAGGTAGGGCCTTGCTCTAGCCCAGGCTGATCTAGAACTCACTATGTAGTCTCAGGCTGGCCTCAAACTCACAGAAATCCTCCTACCTTAGCCTCTCGAGTGCTGGGATTAAAGGCATGGATCACCATGCCTGGCTCTCTCAATATAAATAGGACAAAACATCCTGGACTAGGGATTATAGCTCAGTGGTAGAGCATTTGACCCACATGTGCAACCAACACAACAAACATCTTCCTGAAATTCCAAAATATTTAACGTAAGAAGGCTGTTTTGTATTTGTATTAAAATCTTGTCATCTTTCTATTACACTGTTTATGGAAAGGTAGAACCACTCAGACTGATCTTCCAGGGTTGCTACTGTCATCTGGTGGACAACTCTAGTATTACTAACACCAGTGGGCATTTGCTCTTAAGAATCACCATAGAGATTCTTAGGCAGTTAATGTATGGTTCATGATTAAGGTTGTTTCCCCTCCTCTTTTTAATTTCTAATACATCACCTATCTCTATTACAATGAAAAAAGAAAGCCCGAACACATTTTATTTGTTAAGACTTGGGCTTAATGAGTTAGGGGGCAAAAACATCATCTTGATTTCTCAGGAGTCTCTCCAACAAGACTGATGAATTATGGGAAGATTTCAAAGTGTTTCTGTCATATTTAGTGAAAATAGACAAAAAGAAAGTGTTCAGATACTAAGCCAGTGATGAACATGTCCTGCAGACAACTTGGTCCAGGTCAATTAGCAGATTGACAGGACAGTGAGGAACCCTGAGGACAGAAGTCTTAGACTGTTGTTCAGAGACTCAAGGGCAGTGTATAGCTTCCTCACAGTCAGCCAGGCCTGGGAGAGAGGCGGGACATACCTCTGCAGTCTGCTCTTCTGTGGTGCTCTAGCTTCTAAAACCCACTGCCAGGGCTGGAGAGATGGCTAGGTGGTTCAAGCACTGTGAAGCTAAGAACCCAGGTCCAATTCCCTAGGACCCACATAAGCCAAATGCACAAGGTGGTACATGCATCTGAAGTTTGTTTGCAGTGGCTGGAGGCCCTGGCGTGCCCATTCTCTCTCTCTCTCTCTCTCTCTCTCTCTCTCTCTCTCTATCTATGTATATATATATAATCCCCCTCCCTCTTTCTCTCTCAAATAAATAAGTAAATATATTTTTTTAAAGAATAAAGAAAGAACCATGGGAGATACACATGATGTTCACAACATTCCTAATTCCAGAAGAAGGAAATACAGAAAATGACACAGGTTTGAATGAATAATAGCTTAAAATTTTAATACTGAAAGGCAGAACTTCATAAATTCAGAAAAACCAAAAGGAAATCTACACCTAGGCACAATATTATGAAACTTTCAAATGCCAAATATTTTAAGAAAAAGAAAATTCAGAAACAACTAGAGGGAAAAGCAATTATCCTCAAGGGTACAGTGATTTGAACAATAGCACACTTTTCAAGAGCAACAAAAGACGGTATCTTCAAAGCACTGAGAGAAACTGTCAACACGCAGCCTTGTTACCTCCCACACATGCTCCTGCAAACAAACCCAAACAATGTAGGAAGCATTCATGAATTCCGAAACGAGTAAATAAAGAGCTCAAGTTCTTAGGAAAGACACTATCAGGAAAGAAACTGAAGATTACTCACCAAAAAAACTGTCACAAAGTACGTACAGGTTGTGAATCAACACTCTGCCACGAATGAAAACAAAGTAATGATTACTTTTATTAAAAACAAATGAGGCTGGAGCTGGAGAGATAACTTAGCATTTAAGGCATTTGCCTGCAAAGCCAAAGGATCCAGGTTCAATTGCCCAGGACCCACGTAAGCCCACCAGATACAGGTGGCGTATGTGTCTAGAGTTGGTTTGCAGCAGCTAAAGGCCCATTCTCTCTCTCTTCCTCGCTCTCTCTGATAAGTAAATAAAATATTTAAAAAAATAAATGAATAAAATAGATCAGGAATGAAAGAATTAAAAGGAGGAAAAGGGGGTTTGGAGAGATTGCTCAGTGGTTAAAGGTGCTTGTGTGCAAAGCCTGACAGCCTGGGTTCAATTCCCCAATACCTATGCAAAGCCAGATGTACAAAGTGGCACATGCATCTGGATTTCATTTTCAATGGCAGGAGGCCCTGGCATGCCCATTCTTCCCCCCCCCCTCTCCTTATAAATAAATAAAAATATAAAAAATATTTTTTAAAAGTTGGGGTAGATATGGTCCAGGGAGATGGCTCAGTCAGTAAAGTGCTTGCTATGCATACATGAGAACCTGAATTTTACTCTCTCTCTCTCTCTCTTTTTTCCCTGTCCCTCTTTCTTACTCTCTCTCTCTCTCTCTCTCTCTCTCTCTCTGCTTGCAAATAAATAAATAGTTTAAAAAAAAGATTGCCCCACATGGACCAAGCCTAAGAACCTTTAAAAGAAAGCCAATACTTCTAAAAGAACTCTTAAAGTTAGGCTATACACTTCTGCTGTCATTAAAGAAGCAAGTCAGGGCTGGAGAGACGGCTTAGCAATAAGGCACTTGCACATGCAAAGCCAAAGAACCCAAGTTCAATTCCCCAAGACCCACGTAAGCCAGATGGACAAAGTGGCGCATGCATCTAGAGTTCATTTGCAGTGGCTGGAGGCCCTGGTGTGCCCATTCTTTCTTTTTCTATCTGCCTCTCTCTCTCTCTCTCTCTCTCTCTCTCTCACACACACACACACACACACACACACACACAAATAAATAAATAAATAATTTAAAAATATTTTTTAAAATGGCCAGGCTGGAGAGATGGATCAGTCATTAAGGCACTTAATTATAAAGCCTGACAGCCTAGGTTTCACTTCCCAGTACCTATATAAAGCCAGATGCACAAAGTGGCACATGCATCTGGACTTCATTTGTAGGAACTAGAGGTCCCAGTTGCACCCATTCTCTGTGTTTTTCTCTTGCTTGAAAATAAAAAAATAAAATATAAAAAAAGAAAAATGGCCCATCAAGTCAAGCATGGTGGCTTTCATTACAGCACTTAGGAGGCTGAGGAGGATCACCTTTAGTTTAAGGTCAACCTGGGCTACAGAGTGAGCTCCAGGTCATCCTGCTGTGGTGGTTTGCTACAGGTGTCACCCATAAACTTACATGTTCTGAATGCTAGGTCCCCAGCCAGTGGCAATTTGGGAGTTGGAGACAGTGCATTGTTGGAGGCAGACTTATGGGTGTTACAGCCAGCTTCCCCCTGCCAGTGTTTGGCACCTGATGTTGGCTAGGAGGAGATGTTCACTTTTTGCTCATGCCATCATTTCTCCCTACCATCATAGAGCTTCCCCTTGAATCTTTAAGCCAAAATAAACCCTTCTCTCCCAAAAGTCTGCTCCTGGTCGGGTGATTTCTGCCAGCAACAAGAAGCTGACTACAATACCTGCCTCAAAAAAAAAAAAAAAAAAAAAGAAAGAAAGAAAGAAAGAAAGAAAAGAAAAAAAGGCCATTAATTAGTCCCCTATCTGAATCCATGTTTTCCTTATCATGTAACTTCAACACCTTAGCCTGGAGCTGGAGCTCAGCCATGTAACTTGCTGTGGCTAATGGGATGTCCCACACATGACACAGACAGGCTGACATAATGAATTTGTGCCATTCTGCAACATGCCAACAGAACAAGAAGAAATCCAGGTGACTGGATGATGACGGGCACATGACTCAGAAGCAGATATAACAGGTACTCAACTAGACAGCCTCCTATTTATTTATTTATTTATTTTTATTTTTTGGTTTTTCAAGGTAGGGTCTCACTCTGGTCCAGGCTAACCTGGAAGTAACTATGTAGTCTCAGGGTGGCCTCAAATAGACAACCTCCCTTTAGTCAACTTCTGGTGACAGATCCACCTGGATGAGAGTCAAATGACCACAGACCCATGAGGGAGCCCTGCTGAGCCCAGCCTCACAGGAAAACAAGTTAAATAAATGATAGTTGTTTTCTCTTTTAAAAATATTTTATTTATTTAAGAGAGGGGGGAGAGGGAACTTACCAGGGCCTCTAGCTACTGCAAATGAACTCCAGATGCATTAGCCATCTTGTGCATCTGACTTACATGGGTACTGGGGAATCAAACCTGGGTCCTTAGGCTTCACAGACAAACACCTTAACTACTAAGCCATCTCTCCAGCTCATGATAGTTGTTTTTAACCACTAAGTGGATAGGTACCCAAGCAAACCTAATTGATACAGATATTATATATAAACAACAAAAACACCCAGGTTCCTACTTCCCATTATAGGCATAGATATAGATATTCTTTGGAGACCAGAGGTTTATGTATAAAAAAAAATAAACCTGGTGGGCTGGAGAGATGGCTTAGCGATTGAGGTGCTTGCCTGCAAAGCCAAAGGACCCAGGTTCAATTTCCCAAGACTCATGTAAACTAGATGCACAAGGTGGCACATGCATCTGGAGTTTGTTTGCAGTGGCTAGACTCCCTTGTGTACCCATTCTCTTTCTCTCTCTGCCTCTTTCTCTCTATGTCTCTGAAATATCTCTGTCAAATAAATAAAATATTTGTAAAAAAATACATACATACTACATAGCAAGTTCAAGGCTAGCCTGACCTGTATAGCAAAACAAACAAAGCGGAGCCAGGGCGTGGTGGCGCATGCCTTTAATCCCAGCACTTGGAGGCAGAGGTAGAAGGATCACCGTGAGTTCGAGGGCCCCCTGAGACTCCATAGTGAATTCCAGGTCAGCCTGGGCTAGAGTGAGACCCTACCTTGAAAAAACCAAAAGATAAAACAGTACAAGCAAAACAAATACAAAAAACAAAACCAAAAATTTTGATATAGAAAAAGACTTAGTAACCTTAAGTTAGGGCATTTAAAAAAAATTTTGTTTTCAAGCACAGCCAGAGAGAAGAGAGACAGAAAGGGAATGAGTGTGCCAGGGCCTCCAGCTGCCGCAAATGAACTGAAGACACATGTGCCACTTAGTGCATCTGACTTTACATGGGTACTAGGGAATCGAACCCATGTTGCTAGGTTTGCAGGCAAGTGCCTTTACTGCTGAGCCACCTCTCCAGCCCCAGGGCATTTTTTTTTAAAAAAGCAAGATACAAAAACTATAAAAAAGGAAAAAGAATTATCACATATAAATACAAAAAGCTACATCTCAAAAGTATAGGAAGATCTCTAGTTTGAGACCAGCCTGAGTCAAACAGGGAGATCTTGTCCAACAAAAAAAAAAGTAAGTGTTAACAAAGTTGAAAGACAAAGAATTAGCATTCTGAATATGTAAAGATATATCTATAAATCAGTAAGAAAAAGATAAATAATCCAATAAAGAAATGGACACAAAATAAGTAAAGAGGTATTTCATAGATAAAAAAAAACTTCATGCATGCCTCAAACTCACGGTGCTCCACCTACCACTGCCTCCCAAGTGCTGGGATTAAAGGCCACCATGCTCGGCCTTCCCTTGTTTCACATATGCATGAGAGTTTTTAAGTTTACATACCAGTGGGATTGCCCTTGTCAGTTTTTTTGTTATTGTTGTAGTTTTGTTTTTCAAGGTAGGGTCTCACTCTAGCTGAGGCTGACCTGGAATTCACTAAGTAGTCTCAGGGTGGCCTAGAACTCATGGTGATCTTCCTACCTCTCTAATAAATAAATAAAAATAAATCTTAAAAAAAAAAAAAAGAAAAAGAAAGGAAAAAGCCGAGCGTGGTGGCACATGCCTTTAATCTCAGCATGTGGGAGGCAGAGGTAGGAGGATCGCCATGAGTCATAGGAACAGAGCCCTCCTGAATAGATTAATGTTTTTCCTATAGGAACCAGCTAGCTCTCTTTATCGTTTGTCTCCTCCCTCCCCCCTCCTTTTTCTTTCTTTTTTTTTTTTTTTTCTTCTTTTTTTTTGGAGGTAGGGTATTGCTTTAGCCCTGGCTGACTTGGAATTCACTCCATAGTCCCAGGCTAGTCTCTGATCCTCCTACTTCTGCCTCCCTAGCACTGGGACTAAAGGTGTGTACCTCCAGGCCTAGCTGTCTCCCTTTTTCTTCTTCACATATTTGCTTGCCCTTCTGCCATGAGGCCCTCACTGGATGCCAAGTAGATGCCAACATAATGCTTTTGGATTTCCTAACCTCTACAACAACGAGCCAAAACTTCATATATTACTTTTGCCCATCCTGGTGGCATAAGCCTAGAATCGCAGCTACTTGGGAGTCTAAGGCAGAAGGATTACAAATTCAAAGCCAGACTGGTATACAGAATGAGTTCAAGGCTAGCCTGAGAAACTTAGAGATGCTGTCTCAAAATAAAAAGTAAAGGGATTGGGGCTGGAAACATGACTTGGAAGTTAAAGGCACTGAGTCATCATGCTTGCAAAGCCTGCTGGCTTGGGTTCAATTCCTGAGCCACCCACATAAGTCATATGCAAAAACTGGTGCAAATGTCTGGTGTTCATTTGTAGCAGTAAAAGTCCCTGGTGTACATATATATACATACCCACACAAATAAATAAAAAGTTTATAAAATAAAAAGTGGTGGATGGGCTGCAGAGATGGTTTAGTGGTTAAGGTGCTTGCCTGTGAAGCCTAAGGACCCAGGTTCAATTCCCCAGTACTGACATAAAGCCAGATGCACAAGGTGGCACATGCTTCTGGAGTTCATTTGCAGTGGCTAGAGGTTCTGGTATGCTCTCTCTCTCTCTCTCTCTCTCTCTTATCTGCCTGTCTCTCAAATAAATAAATAAATAAAATGTTTAAAAACTAGCCAGGCATGCCTTTAATCCCAGCACTTGGTAGGCACAGGTAGGAGGATCACCATGAGTTTGAGGCCAGCCTGAGACTACATAATGAATTCTAGGTCAGCCTGGGCTAGAGCAAGACCCTACCTCAAAAAACAAAACCAAAAAAGAAAAATGTTTATAAAAATAAACTAAAAAAGTGGGAGAACAAAAGTTGGGGACATATAGTTCAGTGGTAGAATAGTGGCCTAGTACATGCAAGGCCCTGATTCAGTCCCCAGTACCACTAAATAAATACTACCTGGTCTCAAGTATTTTGTTATAACAAAAAAAAAAAAAAAAAAAAAAAACAGATTAAAACGATGTTCTTCACCTAAAAAGTGGATGAGGATATTAAAAACATCAAACTCTGGGGTGGAGAGATGACTCAGTGGTTAAAGGCACTTGCTTGCAAAGCCTGAGGACCTAGGTTCAATTCGCCAGTACCCACATAAAGCCAGAAGCACAAAACAGCTCATACATCTGCAGTTCGTTTGCAGTAGCAAGAGGCCCAGGTGTGTCCATGTCACTGTGCCTGTGTATGTGTGTGTGTGTCTAACTCTGTCTCCCTGAAATATACATATATATGTTTTGGTTTTTCAAGGTAGGGTCTCACTCTAGCCCAGGCTGACCTGGAATTCACTAGGTAATCTCAGGGTGACCTTCAACTCATGGCAATCCTCCTACCTTGGCCTCCCGAGTGCTGGGATTAAAGGTGTGCGCCACCACGCCCAGCTCTATAAGAATATTTTTTATAAAAACGTCAAACTCATCGTAGTGGTTACCTCTATAGGATATCAAAGGAGACACAATTATGAGGAACACAGGAAGTCACTATATTCGTAATGTTTGCATTTCTAAGCTAGAAGCTTGGTACGCAGTATGTAGTCATTTCTGTTCATTCCAAGTGTCTGAAAGATGTCAACTGCATAAAATAAATAAATAAATCACAGCTAAGTCCTCCCAAAAGAACTCAAAGTTTATGATGAAGAAACAAGTTTATGGGAATAAGTTTTTCACCATGAAAATGCCCCTCACCTGGAGTTGCACTCTTGGAATAGTCAGTGATTATTTGCTTCTCTGATACAGAGAAGAGATGAAAAGCAAAACAAAGCAAAAAGGAAAATTCTAAGAGCTAAAGTGAAGTCTTAGTGTGTGCCACTGACTAAACAGAAGAAACAACACAGACAGAAGTTTCCACACTGGTCCCATGTTCCATGTACAATAGCTGATCCCTACATTGAGGGCAACCCCTAAGTTTGGAGTTTCATTCCAAGGAGAAACACTATATTATGATTTCTTTTCAAATTTTTTTTTGTTACTGTTATGTATGTATTTGAGAGTGACAGACAGAGAAAGAGGCAGAGAGAGAGAGAGGGAATGGGCACGCCAGGGCCTCCAGCCACTGCAAACGAACTCCAGATGCATGCGTCCCCTTGTGTATCTATCTGGCTAACATGGGTCCTGGGGAATCGAGCCTTGAACTAGGGTCCTTAGGCTTCACAGGCAAGTGCTTAACCACTTAGGCATCTCTCTAGCCCATGATTTCTTTCTTTAATGTAGTTTATTTATTTATTTATTTAGAGGGAGAATGGGCATACCAGGGCTTTCAGCCACTGCAAACAAACTCCAGACACATACACTACCTTGTGCATTTGGCTTATGCAGGTCCTGGGGAATCAAACCTAGGTCCTTAGGCTTCTCGGGCAAGCACCTTTAACCACTGAGCCAACTCTCCAGCCCCTATATTATGATATCTAATCCATTTCTTTTTTTAATATTTTTATTTTTATTTATTTATTTGAGAGAGGGAAAGAGGCAGAGGGAGAGAGAATGTGTGCGCCAGGGCTTCCAGCCACTCTGCAGACGAACTCCAGATGCATGCGCCACCTTGTGCATCTGGCTTATGTGGGTCCTGAGGAATCGAACCGAGGTCCTTTGGCTTTGCAGGCAAGAGCCTTAACCACTAAGCAATCTCTCCAGCCCCTAATCCATTTCTGATAAAAGCCCACAGAATGGTTTTACACACAACACTCCTCGTCAGTTGTGCTTACTGCTAATGTTAAACTGTCCCAAATTTGCTTTTAAAAAAAAAAAAAAAAGCCAGAATCCATAATAGATAAAGGGAAACAGCATTCCTTCTGTGTTCTTACCATATGCTGCCTGCTCTAGCCCAAGATCACACCTGCATGAAAATGCAGGGCAAAAGTTAAGTGCCCCATGGTGCAGACCAAGGGCAGGAATCCAGCCTTCTGTGGGTCACAGGGTACCAGGGGAACCTGTCAATAAGTAACAGGTACTGGGAGTTGCTATTATCTAGCTGACCCTTGTGTCTCCAAAATAGAAAGCTGGGTTTGCTTCAGGTCTCTCTCTCACCTTTGGTACTATAAAGTTCATAAATATAATGAAAGAAACAAAATCATTATAACTTGTTCTATTCAAACAACCACTTCAGGGCTAGAGAGATAGCTTAGCGGTTAAATGCGCTGCCCTCAAATAACCACTTTATGACATTATTTTATGTCCTGTTCTGTCTCTGTTGGCATACTTACTGCATTGTTGCTTTAAGTGTTGCTTTTAAAAATAGTGTTCTAGGGCTGGAGGGATGGCTTAGTGGTTAAGGCGTTTGCCTACAAAGCCAAAGGACCCACGTTAGCCAGATGCACAAGGGGGCACATGTGTCTAGAGTTCGTTTACAGTGGCTGGAGGCCCTGGCGTGCCCATTCTCTCCCTCTCTGTCTCTCTCTGTCTCTCTCCCTCTCCCTCTTTCTCTGTCAAATAAATAAATAAGTAAATAAATTAAATATTTTAAAAAATAGTGTTCTATAGGAGCCATAGATTGTTACTAGAAAGTTTTCAGTGCCAGGTGTGGTGGTTTGATTCAGATGTCCCCCATAAACTTATGTATTCTGAGTGCTAGTCTCCACAGCTGATAGCAATTGGAAATTAAAGCCTCCTAGAGTGAGTGTATTGTTGGGGGCGGGCTTATGGGTGTTATAGCCAGTTTCCCCATGCCAGTGTTTGGCACACTCTCCTGTTGCTATGGTCCACCTTATGTTAGCCAGGGGGTGATGTCCATCCTCTGCTCATGCCATCATTTTCCCCTGCCACCCCGAAGCTTCCCCTCGAGCCTATAAGCCAAAATAAACCTCTTTTTCCCACAAGCTGTTCTTGGTTGGGTGATTTCTACCAGCAATGCAACACCAGGGATGGGATACCTTCCAGTGAGTTGTTGGCCAGGGAGGTCCCTGATGCCCCCAAAACATTGACCATTGCCGAGGCCCTTGGTTTCTCACCAGGAATAGATGGTAAGACTCTATTGCTGAAGAGTCCACATATTTGGGCTGCAAGGCCACTGAGAAATCCTGCTGGAGCTGAGCTGAAAACCTCCTTCATGTAGACCAGCTGATAGAAAGCTGGAAAAAGCCACATTGCATGCAGTTCAATGGTAGAGAGAGAAATCACCAGCGAAGATACTCAACAGTGGACACTGCAAGCCCTATATGTGACCAACCAGGTCAAATGAGCCAATGGTTGCAATAGTGGCATGTCTGTTATGGGGGAAACCAACTGCCCTCTAATTGGACTGGAGGTCTGCTCCATGGGAGGGAATACACCCCAGATACTGAAAACCTACAGCAGGGATAGTCATGAGCCCTAGGGATGTAACATCTGCTGCTGTCTGGCTAAATGTATATACTATGCTCACCAAACTTCCCAGTAAGCACTTCTCTTAATGTTCAAACCCACATATTAATGCTACTCTCACTTTTGGTTAGAGAACCTTCTCTTTGCAGATGGCAGTGACTTTGGGATAACTCAGAAGGCACCAAGGTACTGAGAAGAAGTGACAGAGGAGTGCTCAGCACTGAAATGTCTCTATCACACCTTCCAGAGCTCAGGGTCCATTGCAGAAGAGGTGGCAGAAAGAATGTAAGAACCAAAGGAAGGGTAGGACTCCTCACAACATGCTCCTCCAGACACAAAATGGCCTGGATATCCATGACCTCACAGTGCCTGATACTACCTACACAAGACCATCATAATAGGAGGAAAAGATGATGACATCAAAATAAAAAAGAGACTGACTGAGAGGGGGAGGGGATATGATAGAGAGTGGAGTTTCAAAGGGGACAGCAGGGGGAGGGAAGGAATTACCATAGGATATTGTTTACAATCATGGAAGTTGTCAATAAATAAAATAAAATAAAACAGGGCTGGAGAGATGACTTACTGGTTAAGGTGCTTGCATGCAAAGCCTAGGAATCCTGGTTCGAATCCCAGGTACCCACGTAAGCCAGATGCACAAGGTGGCACACGCATCTAGAGTTCATTTGCAGTGGCTGGAGGCCCTGGTGTGCCCATTCACACATTCTCTTTCTCTCTCTCTCTCTCTCTTTGTCCCCGACTCTCTCTCAAATAAATAAATAAAGTAAAATAAAATAAAAATAAATAAAAATAGTGTTCTAGGGTTAGAGGGATGGCTTAGAGGTTAAGGCGTTTGCCTGCAAAGCCAAAGGACCCAGGTTCAATTCCCCAGTACCCATGTTAGCCAGATGCACAAGGGGGCGCACACATCTGGAGTTTTTGCAGTGGCTGGGGGCCCTGGTGTGCCCATTCTCTCTCCCTCTTTCTCTGTCAAATAAATAAATAAATAAAATTAAAAATAGTGTTCTAGAGCCAGGTGTGGTGGTGCACACCTTTAATCCCAGGACTCAGGAGGCAGAGGTCAGAGGCTCACTTTGAGCTGGAGGCCAGCCTGAGACTACATCTAGGTCAGCCTGGACTAGAGTGAGACCCTACCTCAAAAAAACAAACAAACAAATAGGTAGTGTTCTACCGAGATTTCCTTTTCCTTTTTCCTGTTTTTAGTTACTTAGTTTGTTTGTTTGTTTGTTTTGAGGTAGGGTCTCATTCTAGCCCAGGCTGACCTGGAACTCAGTATGTAGTCTCAGGGTGGCCTCAAACTCATAGCAATCTTCCTACCTTTGCCTCCCGAGTGCTGGGATTAAAGGCGTGCACCACCATGCCCAGCTCCTTTTTCCTGTTCTTGTGTCTGACTTTTTTTTTTTTATTACAGTCCAGTAAACCCAGCTACTCAGGAGGCTAAAGCAGAAGGATCACAAGTTCAAGGTCTGCCTAGACAACTTTGTGAAACCCTGTCTCAACATTAAAAATAAAAACAGGGCCGGGGATATAGCTTACTTGTAGAGTTGTTGTCTAGCATGCACAAGGCCTTAGGTTCCACCCCAATACTGACAAAAAATAAATGAAAGTTATGGAGAGATGGCTCAGCAGTTAAAAGGCTTGCCTGCAAAGCCTAAGGACCCAAGTTCAATTCCCCAGGACCCAAGTAAAGACAGATGCACAAGGCAGTGCATGTGTCCAGAGTTCGTTTGCTGTGGCTAGAGACCCTGGTGTGCCCATCCTCTCCTTCTCTCTCTCTCTGCCTCTCACTTTCTCTCAAATAAACAAAATATAAATAAATAAATAAGAAGCTAGGTGTGGTTGTACACACCTTTAATCCCACCACTCGGGAGGCTGAGGTAGGAGGATCACTGTGAGTTTGAGGCCAGCCTGAGACTACAGAGTGAATTCCAGGTCAATCTGGGCTACAGCAAGTTCCCACCTCAATAAAACAAACAACATAAATATTTTTTAATTGAAACTTATTTATTCCTTCAAATAATGAAAACCAATAAGTAAATAAACAAAAATTCCATGCCCACTACCAACAAAAGTTACAGAGAATATGATCCCACACAGAATGACTTGACTAAACTGCGGATCCAGGATCTTGGAGCTGCAACTAGACTAAGCAGGAGTGACTCTTTAGCCTGGTAGCAGGACTCACAGCACCTCTGCTGCATCAGCAGACACAAGCCAAGACGGAACCTGAACTCTGCCCTGGACTGCCCAAAGGCAAAAGCAACAACAAGCTCAGTGTTTTTCTTCTTTGCTAACTGGCAGAACCGAACCAGCTAAGTGAGTCTGAATTCAGAGTTCAGTTTCCACTCCATCCTGAGTGGTTCTGTCTGTAATTCTTTTGAGAGGGCTGTGGACACACAGCCCCATGAATTGACGACTGCCTATATAGCTTGTGTGGCCAACATCAAGCAGGCTCAGCCTTGAACCAAAGGAATCAACAGTGTCCTTCAGTAATAGTTACCAATAATTCATTTAATTATTAACTTTAATCCTTCAGTACAACTACAGAGCTAGTGGCATTCAACTTGGATCCAAACAAAATGACACACACACTAAGGTGCTGAGAAGACCTGGGGTAGGCCCAAGTGACTGTAGTTTGGAATTGCTTTCCAACTCATTATGATGCAATGAGGGTAGGGGCAATCATACAAGTACTGATATCAATAATACCACATGATGGAAGGGAGTGAGGTCCCTGTTTCTCAAGCAGAGGCAAGAGGGACTGTGCCAAAGACCAGTCAGGGCACACACAGAATGTTCTGCATCTTTCTGGAATGTCAGTTTTACTTGACAAGTAAATGGTTTAAATGTGGGCTGGAGAAATGGCTTAGTGGTTAAGCGCTTGCCTGTGTAGCCTAAGGACCCCGGTTCGAGGCTCAATTCCCCAGGACCCACATTAGCCAGATGCACATGGGGTGCATGCGTCTGGAGTTCGTTTGCAGTGGCTGGAGGCCCTGGTGTGCCCATTCTCTCTCTCTCTCTGCCTCTTTCTCTCTCTGTCTATTGCTCTCAAATAAATAAATGAAAAATATATTTTAAAAAATTAAAAAAAAAAAAAGAATCCAGTGCTATTCTCAACTGCATAGCTTGTTTGAGGACAGCCTGGGTTACATTAGCCTTTAAAAAAAAATGGTTTAAATGTCTTTACATGGTAGCTACAGCCATGTACAAAGCTTTGACAATTAAGATCTCTGTTCAAGGCCTGGAGAGAGGGCTTAGAGGTTAAGGTGCTTCCCTGCAAATCCAAAAGACCCAGGTTTGATTCCCCAGGACCCACGTAAGCCAGATGCACAAAGTGGTGCATGCATCTGGAGTGCATCTGCAGTGGCTGGAGGTCCTGGCATACCCATTTATTCTCTCTTGCTCTCTCTCAAATAAATAAATAAGTAAAAAGAACTCTGTACATTATAGCTTAGTGAATAAAATGCCTTTGTTATACTAAAATACCGATATATTTTGGAGTAAAATGTAAAACCTGCATTTACTTTTTAAATTTTCCCCTTTTATTTTATTTAAAATTTATTTTTGATTTTTTTTCCAAAGTAGGGTCTCACCCTAGTCCAGGCTGACCTGGCACTTACTCTGTAGTCCCAGGCTGGCCTCGATCTCATGGTGATCCTCCTACCTCTGATTTCCACATGCTGGGATTAAAAGTGTATACCACCATGCCTGGCTTTTCCCTTTTTAGTTATTTTTCCCCTTTTTATTTTTCAATTTTATTTTTTAAATATTTCTTTGGGGAGAAACATATATGAATGCATGTAGTTTATTTATTTATTTTGAGGTAGGGTCTTGCTCTAGTCCAGGCTGACCTGGAATTCATTATGTAGTCTCAGGGTGGCATTGAACTTTCAGCAATCCTCCTACCTCTGCTTCCCAAGTGCTGGGATTAAAGGCATGCTCCACCAGGCCCTGCTCAGCTTTACTTTTTTTTTAATATTTCTTTTTCTTTTTATTTATTTGAGAGTGACAGAGAGAGAAAGAGGCAGAGAGAGAGAATGGGGCACACCAGGGCCTCCAGCCACTGCAAACAAACTCCAGGCTGCATGTGCCTCCTTTTGCATCTGGCTTACATGGGTACTGGGGAATCAAGCCTTGAACTGGGGTCCTTAGGTTTCATAGACAAGCACTCAACCACTAAGCCATCTTTCCAGCCCTTAGCTTTACTTTTTAATTTTTATGCTTATTGTTATTGAGATGTTGATCTTGCTCCAAAGGGAATAAGAGAGTTCATTTGAGCCAAATATGATGATTGACCACAGCCCAGTAACATGGCTGCCCTGAATAATATGTATCATGGTGGAAAAGGTGACATGAACTTTCAGAGTCAGGGAACTAAATAAAGTCACAAGTCACTTACCAAATACATTGGTGGGGATAACACATAAGCGGGTTTACAGCAAAGGAAGGAGTCTCTTCTAGAAGTTTTAGATGTTCAAACATTCTTAGCCTTAGGATTGGTAGAAACTAGTAGTCTGGTAAATTAATTTTTCAAAAGTTTGCCTCTCAAGTGCTGGGATTAAAAGGCATACACTACCATGCCCAGATTTTTTTTTTTTTTAATCTAGTAGTCACTAGATCACATACAGATCAGAGGTTGGTAATAAATGGTTATTAAGAGTACTACAGTGGGGCGTGGTGGAGCACACCTTTAGACCCCAGCACTCAGGAGACTGAGGTAGGAGGATCAGTGAGAATTCAACGCCAGCCTGGGGCTACAGAGTGAGCTCCAGGTCCGCCTGGGATAGTGCGAGACCCTGCCTGGAAAAAAACTAAACTAAACAAACAACCTAGATGTGGTGGTACATGCCTTTAATCCCAGCACTTGGGAGGCAGAACTAGGATCACAGTGAGTTTGAGGACAGCCTGAAATTAAATAGTGAATTCCAACGAGACCCCACCTCAATAAACCAAAAACAAAAGAAAAAGGGTACTAAAGACAGCCTACAATAATTCTGTCTCTAGATCTGCAACATTCCATCTCTCCACAATCATGAAGTTCTAATGAGTCAATCAGACTGCAGGATCTTTAACACAGATTTGATTTCTCCATGAAACCACAGTTCACAGAGATGGTCTAATGATCGACTTGAGGAATAGCCTCAGAAATAACACACTGCAAAGAACTTTCTCACTCAAATATGCGGAAGCGGGTTGGAGATATGGCTCAGCAGTTACAGGCGCTGGCTTGCAAAGCTCAGGTTCGATTCCCCAGTACACACACAGAGCCAGATGCGCAAAGCGGCACATGCCTCTGGAATTTGCAGTGGTAGAAGGTCCTGGCGTGCCCATTCCCTCTCCTGTGTCCATCTCTGTCTCTCTCAAATAAATAAATATATGTGTGTGTATAATTTTTGTTTTTTTTTATTTTTTTAAAAAAATTTTGTTTTGTTTTGTTTATTTATTTGAGAGCGACAGAGAGAAGGAGGCACAGAGAGAGAGAGAGAGAGAGAGAGAATGGGTGCGCCAGAGCTTCCAGCCTCTGTAAACAAACTCCAGATGCATGCGCCCCCTTGTGCATCTGGCTAACGTGGGTCTTGGGGAATTGAGCCTCGAACCGGGGTCCTTAGGCTTCACAGGCAAGCACTTAACCGCTAAGCCATCTCTCCAGCCCTTTGTTTTGTTTTTTGAGGTAGGGTCTCACTCTAGCTCAGGCTGTCCTGGAATTCACTATGTAGTCTCAGAGTGGCCTCGAACTCACGGCAATCCTCCTACCTCTGCCTCCCGAGTGCTGGGATTAAAGGCGTGCACCACCACGCCCAGCTAATAAAAATATTTTTTAATTTTTTTGTTCATTTTATTTATTTATTTGTTTGAGAGTGACAGAGAGAGAAGGAGGCAGATAGAGAGAAAGAGAGACAATGGGCGCGCCAGGGCTTCCAGCCACTGCAAACGAACTCCAGACGCATGTGCCCCCTTGTGCATCTGGCTAACGTGGGTCCTGGAGAATCGAGCCTCGAACCGGGGTCCTTAGGCTTCACAGGCAAGCGCTTAACCACTAAGCCATCTCTCCAGCCCTAAAAATATTTTTTACCAGAAGGTATCATAGTGCTGGAAAGAAGTGACTGGAGTACTGAGTAACATCTCGATCACACCTTCCAAGGCTCAGGGTCTAATGCAGAAGAGGTGGCGGAAAGAATGTGAGAGCCAAAGGAAAGGTAGGACTCCTTACAACGTGCTCCCTCCAGACATAAAATGGCCTGGATATCCATGACCTCATAGTGCCTGACACTACCTACACAAGACAATCGTAAGAGGAGGAAAAGATCATGACATCAAAATAAAAGAGAGACTGATTGAGATGGGGAGGGGATACGATGGAGAATGGAATTTCAAAGGGAAAAGTGGGGGGAGGGAGGGTATTACCATGGGATTTTTTTTATAATCATGGAAAATGTTAATAAAAATTGAGAAAAAAGAAAAAAAATATTTTTTACAAATGCAGATGCAAAGCCTGGTTGTGGGGCAGGGATAGAATGTAAGAACTGTGGAAAGGAGTATTTGCTGACTCTGGATAGAGATGGAGAACAATGTAGATTAAAGCAAGGGTTGGATCTGCCCAACCCTTGGGCCAAAGTATAGGTAGGGGGACGGGAGTAGTGTGCCAAGTAGGGTCTGGGCTCAGGGTAGCCAGGACAAGTTACTTTATCTCTTACATGGAAACTTGATGTCTACAGTCAGTCTGGGACGCTCACTCATTTAAGCACCCGCCACCTACCGAGTGCAAAGGCACAACGCTATGACACCAGAAGACACCACCACCACCACCACCACACGACCCACTGACCGACTCACTAGGACTCGCGCCACACTACCCACGTCCCAGCACCCTTTGCACAGTTAGCCCCAAGCCAGCCAGAAGCCCCTGCGGGGGCGCGGCCGAGGAGGTACTCCAGGGCCACGCCCCCTCCTCGCTCACCGGCCCCAGCCCGTCGTGCGCATGCGCCCCCCCGCACTTCGCGGGGCCGAAGTACGTCAAGACCCCACAGGAGACTGCGGCAGGAACAGGCCTCCGACGGACGGGCTTCTCATCTGCTCAGCATAGGCCGCGACGGCCCGCTAGCCCCGCCTCTCCGACCGCACAAGCCCGAGAGTGGAGAGAGGGCGTGTTTCCGGACTCACCTCAGCGAGAGGCGGGCTCACGCTATCCCCGCCCCTTCCTTCCCGCTGCATAAAGCGGTTGGCCGTTGTCCTGTCAATCAGAGGTGCGGTCCCTCTAGTGGCGGTCTGTGGACTTGGATTACGTTTGGCGTGGCTGTCAGCTATAAGAGGGCCTGTAAAGTTTGGGTTTTTCTTTTTTTCGTTTGGTTCTGTTTTGTTCTTTTGGCCGAAGATGCCAGACAGCAACTTGGCAGGAGGGCTCAGTAACCGAAGCGAGGAGCAGGTGTCTGGCGCTAAAGTCATCGCCCAGGCTCTGAAAACACAAGTACGAGGGGTACCCTCTGGAGAAAAAGGCTCCTACGGAAGCCGGCAGGGGCCAAGGCGTCGTCTTGGAGACGAGGAGAACGCGTGGGGCAGGGAGGCTTTTGGTTCTCTCTCTCTCTCTCTCTTTTTTTTTTTCACACTGAAGGGAAGAAAGACTCCGTCAGATGGTGAAAAGCACGGCGTTTATCTCTGTCCTTTGACCCCCCCCCCCCAGGATGTCAAGTACATCTTTGGTGTCGTGGGCATCCCAGTGACAGAAATCGCCATAGCCGCCCAAGAGCTAGGCATCAAGTACATCGGGATGAGGAATGAACAAGCGGTGAGTATGGACCACAGGTAGCCAATGCATGACAGTGGCAACTGCACGTAGCAATCACCTGTTTTGGTTTCTCCAGGTAGGGTCTCACTCTAGCCCAGGCTGACCTGAAATTCACTCTGGAGTCTCACGGTGGCCTCGAACTCACGGCGATCTTTCTAACTCTGCCTCCCAAGTGCTGAGATTAAAGCTGTGCACCACCACGACCAGCAGTAATCACCTGTTAATTCCTTAGTTGACAGGAAAAAAATGAGATACATAGAGACTAAGTAAAACGTGCCTGAAGTCATGTATGATGGGTTTGGGTCTGTGTTCATACTTAAAATTTTTTTTATTTACTTATTTATTTGCATGTAGAAAGAGACACAAAGAGAGAGAGCGAATGGGCACGCCAAGGCCTCACTGAACTCCAGATGCATGTGCCACTTTGTGCATCGGCCTTTATGTGGGTACTGAGGAATCAAACCCAGGTCATTACGTTTTGCAGGCAAGCGCCTTAATCACTGAGCCATCTCTTTAACCCTGTGTTCATACTTTTATATCTTAAAAATATATTTTATTTATTGCGAGAGACAGGTAGACAGTCTGACCGACAGGCTAAGTTCATGCCAGGGCTCCTTGCTGCTGCAAACGGACTCCAGATGCATGTGCCACTTTGTGCGTCTGGCTTTAAGTGGGTGCTGGGGAATTGAACCCTAGGCCGGGAGGCTTTGCAAGCAAATGCCTTTAACCATCTCCTCAACCCTATACTTTTCTACTTTTTTTGTAGTGTGCCACATCTAAATGTTGGGCTTGGAAAGGACAGGCTTTCTTTCCTATTAGGCAGAGATGTTATTTCATCACTACCCATCTGTATTGCCAGTGCCTGGTGTGGTTGCTTGTACACAATAGGTGCTCTGGGAGCATCTGTGAGATGAGTGAGTGAAGACAAGGCTCATGTTGCATAATGGGTGCAGAGGGCAAGGGGAAGGGTGTTACAAATGGTTGAGGTAATATTGAAACTTGGGAGTGAGAAATGCCAGACTTAGTGTTTTTCCCACCTTCTTCAGGGGCCTTTTTGAAGCGAGAAAGGGAAGAAAATAGGACAGTTGGTGAGCTTTGACCATCCAGCCACACCCTTCTCTCAGCTACTATCTTAAAAGATCCCAATTGACTTTTGGGATACTGTTAGCCCAGGCGAGAATGTATTTTACTTTCCACTTCCACTGTTGCCCTTTGATTTATGCCCTTCTCAGCTCTTGCCAGCCACCCTCTCTCTGCCATCAGCCCTGAGCTCCCACAGAGCAGAAATTGCGGCTCACTTGTTATCCACAGGTTGGCTTTGTTCAGGGTTTTATATGGTATAAATGCTTACTGCTTTATGTGTTTATGGAAAGACATTTCTTAGCTACAAAGTTTGAAATTTATAGTCTTTTTTTTGTCTGTTTTTTTGTTTTTTCGAGGTAGGGTTACACTTTAGCTCAGGCTGTCCTGGAATTCACTATGTAGTCTCAGGGTGGCCTCGAATTTGTGACGATCCTCCTACCTCTGCCTCCCCAGTGCTGGGATTAAAGGTGTGCACCACCACGCCCGGACCTATTGTCTTTTTTAAAATCTGAAAACTAGCAACTCTTGTTATTTGTATACTCGCCCCCCCCCCCCAGTTGTGCTGGGGATTGAACCCAGGACTTACTGCATGTTAAGTGAGAGCTCTGGCTCTGAGCTGTGTACCACTCCCAGCCCTACCTTGTACTTTTTTTTTTTTTTTAACTTGGAACAACCTTCTATTTGTTTACCTGCATGAGAAAGTATGTCTATTGCCCTATATTTTCTGGTGCTTTTTTTTTTTTAGGTGGTATGTCTGCCACTGTTTTTTATTCATATATCAGACATTTATTGAGTGTGTATTCTCTGCTAGATATATGTCACATAGGATGTAAAGAAGGAATAAGGTTTACTCCTGACCTTCAAGTTGAGCACAGTCTGGCAAGGTTTGGGCAAGACAAATATAACAAAGTTAATCCCAAATAATACCTCTCACAACAGATGTTCGTATAAGGAGCAGCAGGAGATGAGTGAGTGACTGGTTCTCTTTGGTGGGATAGGGAAGATTGCTCATAATGTCTGTTTATGATGCACAAGGGTAGTTTAAAGACTCGGCAAGCTGTGAGACAAGGTAGGTAGGTGAAGGGGAGGATGTGGAGAATCTTCCAGCTAGAAAGGGAGTTTGGACTCTTTTATTTTTATTTTTGTTACTTAGATAAAGTGGGAAGATGAGCAGTTTGAAATAAGCCTAGGCAACAAAGCAAGACCCTATCTCAAAATAAAAGAAAGGACAACGTTAGTGGTCAAGTGCTTACCTAACATGTGTGATACTAGGTCCAATACCTAGCACCACATTTAAAAATAAAGAGGGCTGGAGAGATGGCTTAGTGGTTAAAGTGCTTGCTTGCAAAGCCAAAGGACCCAGGTTTGATTCCCCAGGACCCACGTAAGCCAGATGCACAAGGGGGCGCATGCATCTGGAGTTCGTTTGCAGTGGCTGGAGGCCCTGGCATGCCCATTCTCTCTCTCTCTCTCTCTCTCTCTCCCTACCTATTTCTCTCCCAAATAAATAAATTTAAAAAAATAAAGAAAGTGAGTTGGGACTATAGCTCAGTTAGTAGAATGCTGATAGTATGCACAAAGCCCTAGTATTGTCTTCATAGCAAGTTCAGTGCCAGCCTGGGCTATATGAAACCCTGTTTTACTTATTTATATACTTACTTCAGGGAAAGTTTCTCAAAGAAGATATCTGTGGTGGTTTGAATGTGATAGTTGAGTGTATGGTCCCATAGACTCAGATGTTTCATTAAAATTGAGCTTACAATATGAGCCCTTAGCAGACAGATCCCCGCTACAGGGGGTGTGTCACTGGGGCCAGATCTTGGAGTGCAGCCCTAAGGTATGTCTGGAAGTGGATCATCTTGAGTCCAGCCTCACTAGGTGTGTTCAGAGCAGTTTGAGCTCTAGCTCTTCTTGCTTGCTGGTGTTGGTGGTCTCTCTGTTTGGATCTATGCAAGGGAGCCAGTTTGTGCCATGAAGGTGTTCCCCTGGACTCTGTAAGCGTGAAATAAACCCTTTCCTCCTGTAAGCTGCTTCTGGTTGGGTGTTTGTCTTAGCAATGAGAAGCTGGCTACAACAATGTCTGAGCAGTCTTAAAGGAGAAGTAGACTACTCAGAAAGAAGGAGAAGTCAAGCTCTTCCAGAGTGGCTTGGACATTGTGGGGCACAGTGCCACTGACTAAGATTGGGAATGTACAAGGGAGAGCCAGTTTGAAGGGGAAGGTGCTGAGTTTAAGGGAAGTGTGGGATGGTTCAAAGGGAATGTGTGAGCCAGCTCAGAAGGATTCAGGAGCATCTTTGTGCTAGCCAGTGGGGTTGGTGGGTATGACTTGATTGTTTTTCGTCAGATTCTTAGAGTAATCAAAACATATGTTGGAAAAATTGCTCAGTGGATAAAGGCACTTGCTTTTAAACCCTGATGGTCTGAGTTTGATTTTCTAGTACCCACAAAGAGCTCAGTGTATGCAAGTCCTATTCTGAGTGCTGTCCATATATGAGTTATTTCTTCCTCTCAACAGTGGTGTGACTTTTGTTCATTTATACATAGGGGAGGAAGCCACTGTGCAGAGTATTTTGCCAGAACCTCGCAGTAGGGTGTAGGGACTGGGATCTGAATCAGTGCAGTTTGGCTTCAGACTTGACTGTCGTAAAGGCTATGCACACTCTTCTGCCTGTAAGTGGTAGTCACTTGACTGTCTTAGAGACTGTGTACTCTTCTGCCTGTGAGTGGAGGTCACTTGACTCTAATAGTTCTAGGCATGGCGTGACTGTAATTCCATGGCACCTATGATTCCAGCACTAGGGAGGCAGAGACAGGAGAAGCTTGCTGACTAGTTAGTCTAACTTAATTGGTAGAGCCCCTGGCCAATAAGAGACCTTGTCTAAAAAGAGATGGACTGGTTCTTCAGGATAGCACCCAGAGTTGTCCTCTGGCCTCCACAAACACACACACAACATGTGCACAAACAATACACATCTGTAAATAGTACTTTAAAATCAATGCATGGTTATAATCCCAACACCTGGAGAACTGAGGCAAGAGGACCATGAGTCTATCCTGGGCTACATAGCAAAGTCAAGGCCAACCTGAGATGAGATCCTGCTCACTCCCCAGAAAAGATGCATTTAAACAGCCCTGTCATGAGAATGAAAGAAGGCATAAATGATCAATACCAGTATTAAAAAGAGGACATTCTTGTTGACTCTGAAGATACAAATAGTTCTAAGAAGATATTATGAGTAACAGAAAATAAAGACAAATGTCTTTAGAAACTAAAACAGATACCTAGCCATTATTTGAAATTTGTGGGTAGTACATTTCTTGTTAAAATGGATAGTCTTGGGCTGGAGAGATGGCTTGGCGGTCTAAGGACCCAGGTCCAATTCTCTAGGACCCACGTAAAGCCAGATGCACAAAGTAATGCATGCATCCGGAGTTCGTTTGCTGTGGCTTGAGGCCCTGACATGACCGTTCTTTCTCTCTCTCTCAAATAAATAAATAATTTTTCCTAAAAAGAAGTATAGTTTTCCAATTCTTCTTTACTCTTCACATTTTAGACTTTTTTTGTTTTGTTTTAAAGACAGGGTCTCACTGTAGTCCAGGCTGCCCAGAAACTCATTCTGTAACTCCAGGCTGGCCTCAAACTCATGAGGAGCCTCCTACCTCAGCCTGGGGTTAAAGATGTATGTCACCATGCCTGGTTGAAATTCTAGGCTCTTACTAATTAAGCTTTTTCTTGTACTTTTACTAACAGCACCCTGAAATATTTAAGTCCTTGTGTTCTTTCTTTGTAGGCTTGTTATGCCGCCTCTGCGATTGGCTATCTAACTGGCAGGTAAATGAAAGTCTGCGTTGTTTCAGTTACATTGAAAGTTTGGGGTAGAAGCGTGATGCCTTTCAGCTAAAGGATTAATTGATATGTAACAAAGTAATTGGGAACCTCTGAGAGTCAGATCAAGGATGATAACACCAGAAACAAGTTTGAGGGTGGGACGTCCCTCTTGGATGCCCTAGCCTAGCCTACTTCATATGAACATGCTTGGCTCCCAAATGAGATTACTGGGGTTCATTCCACTTGATCAGGTGTGTGTGTGTGTTTGCATTACCTAACTACTCCTCTTTTATTAAAAATTAATACTTGCTGGGTGTGGCAGCTCATACCTGTAATCCCAGCCCTTGGGAGGCAAGTTGGAAGATTGCCATGAGTTAGAGGCTAGCCTGGGCTACAGGGAAAGTTCCAGGTCAGCCTAGGCTATAGTGAGACCCTACCTTTTGCATCTATAGCCCAAAGTTAATATATATATATATTTTTTAATGCCCATTGTATAAAACTTGGAAAATGTAGAAATATATAAGAAAAAATCTAAAATCACTTGTAATTTCATAACCAATAAGATTTTTGTCATTTACTCTTCTGGGTTTTTTTCTACATTCACATGTTCTTTTTTTGTTTTTGTTTTTGTTTTGAGGTAGGGTCTTTCTATAGCCCAGGCTGACATGGAATTTACTATGTAGTTTCAGGGTGGCCTTGAACTCACAGCAGTCCTCCTACCTCTGCCTCCCAAGTACTGGGATTAAAGACCTGCACCACCACCATGCCCAGCCACATGTATTTTCTAAGGTAGGATTTGCAATCCTACTGTAATTTGCATCATAGTTCTTTCACTTTTGTTAGCCCTAATAATATTTTTGTTTCCAAAAATGAAATAGTCACTACTAAGAAATATAAAGAAATGAAGTTTCTAAGTCTCGACCTCACTCACGTAATCCTTCTTCTTTGATAATACCACCTTCTGAATCTGAGCCCAAATTGGCATCCCCAAAATGGTCTTTTAAACACTTTCTGTCACTTCATTTTTATACAAACAGTATTCTGATCTTTTTGATTAATCTGAAAAAAATTTAAATTACTGATGCCTCATTGAAAATAATGCCAGAATGGTTGTGTTAGCAAGCTACAAGTTTATACTTGAAATTTTTATTTTTTTAATATTGTATTCATTTGTAAGTGGGGGGGAAGGGGCAAAATATAGGTATGCCAGGGCCTCTAGCCACTGCAAAGGAACTCCAGATGCATGCACTATTTTGTACATCTGGCTTTACATGTTTACTGGGGAATTGAACCCAGGTCATTAGGCATTGCAGGCAAGTGCCTTAACCCCTGAGCCATCTCTCCAGCCCTATACTTGAAAATTTTCATGTGCCAGAATGTGTAGAAGGGCATTGTCTAGTTTAATAGCCATTAGCTTTATGTGGCTATTTACATTTAAATTAGGTAACATTAAAGGACATGTAAACTGTAGTTCCTCATTTGTAGTGGCCACATTTTAAGTTCTCCATAACTACCTATGGGGAGAGCTATCATATCAAAAACAGAAAATATTTCTACTGCTGAGTTAATTCTGTGGGATAGTCCTGTTCTAGAAGTTTCATCTTTGGTAAGAATTATATTAATATACTTTAAGGTCTGTCTTAGCTTAAAAAGGTATAAATATAATGTAGCATGCTGAATTATATGGAGATACTTTTGTCATTGAGTACTTTAGGCTTAGAATGGTACATGTAAGATAAATCCTTCAGAAAGATTTTGGTCAGGACATTACATTCAGAACTACTTTCCCATCTAAGATCTATCAGCATTACATTTATTTGCTCAGAAGGCTGGAGCGATGGCTTAGCAGCTAAAGGCACTTGCTTGCAAAGCTTGATGTCCCGTGTTTAATTCCCCAGTACCCATGTAAAGCCAGATGCACAAAGTTATGCATACATCTAGAGTTCATTTGCAGTGGCATGAGGCCCTGTGTGCCCATTCTCTCCTTCTGCCCCATCTCTCTGCTTGCAAGTATTTTTTTTTTTTTCTTTTTGCTTTTGTTTTTTGAGGTAGGGTCTCACTCTAGCCCAGGCTCACCTGGAATTCACTATGTAGTCTCGGGGTGGCCTTGAACTCAGTGATCCTCCTACCTCTGCCTCCCAAGTGCTGGGATTAAAGGTGTGCGCCACCACACCCAGCTCTTTAAAAGAAATTTTTAAAAAGGAAAAAGCTTGCTTCTGTATGCAGTGAAACTTGTTCTAACTTAAATATAACAGGAGCAAAATATGAAGAGGTTAGTGTAATACAGTGTGGAGATGAAAGATACCTCATTTCTCACAAGAAGAAATCATACTGTTTTTAATTAAAAATATCCTAATAATTGTCATGCCAATTATATATATAAAAAAAAACTAAATGTATTGCCTTTGAAGTCCAAGAAAGTTCCCATGGAAACCCTAACAGAATGTGAGCAGTTATGAGCATAAGCCAAAATTGCATTCAAAGATGAGATTGCTAGGGCATGTACCTCTAGTTTGGTTGTTAAACTTGATCTGCTTTTAATAAAATTAATTCCCCTTTGCTTCTAGGCCAGGCGTGTGCCTCGTCGTTTCCGGTCCAGGTTTCATCCATGCCTTGGGTGGTATGGCAAATGCTAACATGAACTGCTGGTAATCAAACTATTATGGAAACATTTTCTTCCAGTGTCCTTTAGAACTGATCTAGGATGGGAAGAGTTGCAGTGGGGGGACAGAAAAATCCTCCAATGCTTAAAACTGTAGAAAAGTGATTGACAGGAAAGGGAATAGAGATTCGGAGAGATAGAGGTCAAAGTGTATAAAATTTAGTGGTAGCTAACCCTAGCATTCTAATGTATAGCATAAGGGTGATAGTTAACAATATTGTACTCTATATTGGAAATTTGTTAGGAGAATAGATTTTGAGTACTTTTTTTCCCCTCAGTGAACCATTGAGTTTATTGGGGCTACTTACAGGAGAATAGATGAAATTGTTACTTACAGGATCACAGACAACTCAAAGTCAACTATGGATTTCACAGCTTGGGTGGTATGAGTCTCTCCTCCTGAGTACTTTTTTAAATTTATTTTTTTATATTGTTTATTTATTTGCATGGAAAGTAGAGGAGAGAATGGGAATGGATGCACCGGGGCCGTTTGCCACTGTAAATGAACACCAGAGGCATACACCACTTTGTGCATCTGGCTTTATGTGGATACTAGGGAACTGAACTCAGGTCAGCAGGCTTTGCAAGCAAATACCTTTAACCATTGAAACATCTCCACAGCCCAATATGGAGTCCTTTTACCACATGCAAAAAGCTGCCATGATGAATATGTTACTTTTTGTCTGTATCATCATTTTACTATGTATGTGTATACAAAAATGTGTTATATACATTAAATATTTGAGAAAGAAAAGACAAACGTTAACATGTAAAGTTTCATTCTATAAGTGTGTGTATTTGTCTATGTATGTGAATATGCATAGAGTTCTGTTTAAGAATTTCATTATTGTATTTATTATTGTAGTACCGAGAATTGAATCTAGGGCCACAAGCATGCTAGTCAAGCTCTCTACCACTGAGCTTTATCTCCGGGCTTTGTTTTTACTTTTTATTTTGAAATAGGATTTTACTAAATGACTCAGATGGCCTTGAACAATCTCTCAGATGGTCTTGAACAATCTCTGAGCCCCAGGCAGGCCCAGAACTTTATGATCCTCCTGTCTCTGCCTCTCAAGTAGCTAGGTTTGCAGGACTGTACCACCATACTCAACTTAAAATTTTTTTTTTGTATTTTATTCATTATCTATCTGGGAAGAGAGAATGAAAATGAGTATGGGCCTGCTAGGGCTTCCTGCTACTGTAAACAAAGTCCAGATGCATGCGCCACTTAGTGCATCTGGCTTACATGAATACGGGAGAATCAAACCTGGGTTCTTAGGCTCTGCAGGCAAGCACCTTAATATCTGAGCCATCTCTCCAGTCCCTCAACTATTTTTTTTTAAACATCCCAGCTCAGTATGTAAAATATGTAACTTTTTTTTGTCTTTTTTTTTTGAGGTAGGGTCTCACTCTAGCCCAGACTGACCTGGAATTCACTATGTAGTCTCAGGGTGGCCTTGAACTCACAGCAATCCTCCTACCTCTGCCTCCCAAGTGCTGGGATTAAAGGCGTGAGCCACCACGCCTGGCAAAACATGTATCTTAGTTCTTCATCTTGTCTGGTATTGTTAGCAAGACAGTTGCGATTGTTATACTTTTTGAGTTTGCTTTACAAGTTGCTTAATATTTACTGTCTGACCTTGCCCTTAACCCTTCCTCTCTGACTTTACCAGTAATGACAGGTTGATAGTCAGTCAATTCAAAACAGATTTAATGTTGGTAGTAGGATGGACTTCACTTTCTGGCACTGTGCTTCCTGTAGCTCCGCCCCCTTTCTCCCTCCATGGTCTTTCATGAGTTTATAAACTTTAGGGTCAGATAGCATACCTGCAGGGTTTTGTTTTAAACTTGAGGATAAAAGTTTCCATGCTATGAAATATCACTCATTTTGGCACTTCCAAATAGATTTACTTAGAAAAGTATAAAATGGGCTGGAGAGATGGCTTAGCAGTTAAAGGTGCTTACTTCAAAGTCTGATGGCCTGGGTTCAGTTTCCCAGTACCCACATAGAGCCAGATGTACAAGGTGGCACATGCATTTGAAGTTCTTTGTCAGGGGCAAAAGGTCCTGGTACATCCATGTTCTTCTTCTCTCCCCCTCCCCTCCCTCTCCTTCTGCTCTCTCTCCCTCTTTCTGCTTACAAATAAATAAAGTTTTTAAAAAGAAAGGTATAAAATGTATAGATGCATTCCCTCCCCATCCAAAGAATAATGGCATAAAAATTACTATTTGTCACTATGCCTGGAAGTCTAACATCAGTAGCCAGTAGGGTGAAGTGGGTGAAGGTAAACATTTACTGTATATTTTTCATTCTTCTGAAATTGAGAAGGTACCTCTTACATTAAATGGCATCCTAAAGAACGTTATTTATTTGCAAGCAGAGAAAGAGAGAAAAAAAATGGGCATGCTAGAGCCTGTACATCTGACTTTACATGGGTACTGGGTAATTGAATCTGGGTACTTAGGCTTTGTAGGCAAGCACCTTAACCACTGAGCAATCTCTCTGACCCTTTTTTAAAAATCAGTTTTTATATTTATTTTATTTTATTTATTAAAGAGAGAGAGAAAAATAGAAAAACTTAGGGAATAGACACACCAGGGCATCCTGCCATTGCAAACTCCAGACACATGCTCCACCTTGTGCATCTGGCTTTACCTGTGTACTAGGGAATCAAACCCAGGCCGTCAAGCTTTACATTCAAGCACCTTTAGCTGCTGTGTCATCTCTCTAGCCCCCTAAAGAATATTTGTTTTGTTTTGTTTTCTTTTGTTTTGATTTGATTTGTTTTGTTGAGGTAGGGTTTCACTGCAGCTCAGGCTGACCTGGAATTCACTGTGTAGTCTCAGGCTGGCCTGTAACTCATGGCGATCCTCCTACCTCTGCCTCCCAAGTGCTGGGATTAAAGGTGTGCACCACCACACCCAGCTCACCTGAAGAATTTTTTTTTTTTTTTCGAAGTAGGGTCTCTCTCTAGCCCCAGGCTGACCTGGAATTCACTATGGAGTCTCAGGGTGGCCTCGAACTCACGGCAATCCTCCTACCTCTGCCTCCCGAGTGCTGGGATTAAAGGCGTGCGCCACCACGCCCGGCTAACCTGAAGAATTTTTAATCTCCAGTTTGGGGAGGAAGATGTAGTATTTTTTTTTTCTGTGTGTCTGTCTCACCTAAACATCTATTAAGTTGTATGTTATGCATTGGGCACTTTGCTGAGTGTTTTACATGATCTCATTGTAATTAGCTTTTTAAAAAATTTCATTTTCAGGCCTTTGATTGTGATTGGTGGTTCCTCTGAAAGAAATCAAGAAACAATGGGAGCCTTCCAGGAGTTTCCTCAGGTATCTAACTGGTAGCGTACTGCAGTTAGTAACACAGTTAAATATTACTAAGAGCTATAGGCACTAGATGAAAGCTTCTATCTGTTAACATAAAATATTTTTTAAAAACAGGGCTAGAGAGATGGCTTAGTGGTTAAGGCACTTGCCTGCAAAGCAAAATGACCCAGGTTTGAGTCCCCAGCACCCACATAAGCCAGATGCACAAGGTGGCACATGCATCTGGGGTTCATTTGCAGGAGCTGGAGGTCCTGACATGCCCATTCTCTCTATTTGCCCCTTTCTCACATAAAAAAAAATGGCTCTGTGTTCTTCCACAAGTGACAGAAATAAGATAGAAAAACAAATTCTACTCAAAATGATTACCAAGGTCTATAGAAAAGGATATATATTTTAGGAGGAAGAAAAGTATTTCAAAAATTAAGAAAGCAAGGATTTGTCAACAAAACATTCTGGTTTAAAAAATATTTAAAGAAGCTGGGTAGGTGGTTCATGCCTGTAATCCCAGCACTTGGGAGACTGAGGTAGGAGGATCACCGTGAGCTCAAGGCCAGCTAGTTCAACAGAGTGAATTCTAGGTCAACCTACCTAAGGAAAAAAAAAAGTTGTAGAAAACATGGGGTTGTGGAGATTGCTCAGTGGTTAAAGGCACTTGCTTGCAAAACCTGGCTGCCTAGATTTGATACCCCAGTACCAACATAAAGCCAGATGCACAAAGAGACATGTAAGAGTTTATTTGCAGTAGCAGGAGACCTTGGCATGCCCATACTCTCTTTCTCTTTCTCTCTTTCTACTCACAAATAAATAATCCTTTAATCCTAGCACTTGGGAGGCCAAGACAGAGGATCACTGTGAGTTCCAGACCATCTTGAGACTACATAGTGAATTCCAGATCTGCCTGGACTAGAGAGAGACCCTACCTTAAAAAACAAAACAAAACAAAACAAAAGTTAAAAAAAGAAGAGAAAAAGCAAATAGATAAGAGCACATAATTGACATTTAACTATTAATATGTTTGAGTTATTATAAAGCAAAATTGAGGGCAAATTTAAAACTATTAGACAAAGTGTATTGGTAAATTAGGACTTATTGTGAATACTCAACATCAACGGTTTCTTTTGTATGATGCAAGAAATCAAATCTGGAGCCTCACACATGCTAAGCAAATACTGTGCCTCTGAGTGATACCCAATGGTACAATAGAATTCTTATGTAATAAACTCATATAAAGTACTATACTTTGACATAAGTTAATGGAAAAATTGTATTCTTACTTTTTTTTTTTTTTTTTTGAGGTAGGGTCTCAATCTAGCCCAGGCTGACCTAGAATTCACTCTGTAGTCTCAGGGTGGCCTCAAACAACAATCCTCCTACCTTGGCCTCCCAAGTGCTGGGATTAAAGGCATGTGTCACCACACCCAGCATATTACATTCTTGGAAAGGAATTGATATTTTACTTAGTTAATGGTAACAATAACAACAGTATTTGAAAGATGCTAATAGACCCGAAAAGAAGGTAGAGTAGACAAGTCAATTAAAAGGAAATTTAGAAGTAAATTTGGACTGTATAATTCCAGCATTTGGGAGGCTGAGGCAGGTGGGTATGAGTTTGCTGCTGCCTGGACTAACAAGACCTTAGCTCAAAGAAAAGAAGGGAAAAAAAGAAAGGAAATTCACAGTCACTACAAAGACTGTTATTAATGGGGTAGGAGAAATAGAGGATAATGTATATTATCCAAGTGTATTTTCCTAAGCATAAAAATAATAGCATTGTCAGGTGTGGTGATGCACGCTTTTAATCCCAGCACTCGGGAGGCAGAGGTAGGAGGATCACCATGAGTTTGAGGCCACCCTGAGACTACATCGTGAATTCCAGGTCAGCCTGGACTAGAGTGAGACCCTACCTTGAAAAACCAAAAAAAAAAAAAAAAGCATTTATTAAATTAAATTAAAAATTAAACCATGATTTGATTTAAAATCCAAGTAGTCATTTCTTATGGAAGTCCTCAAAAATAAAGGACATGGCCAGGAATGGTGGCGCACGTCTTTAATACCAGTACTCAGGAGGCAGAGGTAGGAGGATCACTGTGAGTTTGAGGTCACCTTGAGACTACAGAGTAAGTGCTAGGTCAGCCTGGGCTAGTGTGAGACCCTACCTCAAGAAAAGAATTAACAAAGGACATGGACATGAACAGACTGAAATTAAGAGGATGAAAATTAATTCTGTCTTGCTGACATGACTAAGGCTACGAATTTTCCATAGATTTCATGCCAAAAAGTAAAAGAGAAAGTTTCTATATGATGCCTCCAAGGTACATCAAGACAGTGACAGAAGTGTCACCTCTGAATTCAGATGTTCCAAAAGGCACAGTAACAAAGACAGGAAACCAGCAGAAATGTAAGATGAAATGTGATATGACATGCGAATTCATGCAATTCTAGCTTTGGAACTGCTGAGTCCAGTGGTATGCACATTTAAACTTTTTTTGATTATTTATTCCTTTTTAAAACTATTTTATTGACAATTTCCATATTTATAGACAATAAGCCGTGATAATTCCCTCCCCTCTCCCACTTCCCCTTTACAAATCCACTCTCCATCATATCCCCTCCTCTTCTCAATTAGTCTCTCTTTTATTTTTTATTTTTTTATTATTATTATTTTTTTTGTTTTGTTTTTTTGAGGTAGGGTCTCACTCTAGCCCAGGCTGACCTGGAATTCACTATGGAGTCTCAGGGTGGCCTCGAACTCACAGCAATCCTCCTACCTCTGCCTCCCGAGTGCTGGGATTAAAGGCGTGCGCCACCACACCTGGCTCTCTTTTATTTTGATGTCATCATCTTTTCCTCCTATTGTGAGGGTCTTGTGTAGGTAGTTCTAGGCACTGTGACATCATGGATATTGAGGCCAAGTTGTGTCTAGAGGAGTACATTGTAAGCAGTCTTCCTCTTCCTTTGGCTCTTACGTCTTTCCATCACCAACTCTTCTGCAATGGACCCTGAGCCTTGAAAGGCGTGATAGAGATGTCTAAGTGCTGAACACTCCTCTTCACTTCTTCTCAGCACTATGGTGCCTTTTGAGTAATCCCAGTAGTCACTGCCATCTGAAAAGAGAAGCTTCTCTAATCAAAAAATGAGAGTAGCATTAATATATGAATATGAGCATTAAGAAAAGTGCTTACAGGGCAGTTTGGTGAGCATAATATATGCATTTAGCCAGACACCAGCAAGTGTTACACCCCTAGGGCTCATGACCTCCCCCACCATAGGCTTTTGACTAGATTTTCAGTACCAGGCATGTATTCTCTGCTGTGGAATGGGCTTTCAGTCCAATTAATGAGTGGTTGGTTTCCCCCATGACAGACATGCCACTATTATACCCATTGGCTCATTTGGCTTGGCTTTCCAAACTTAAGGCTTGCAGTGTCCACTGTTGTTTACTACCATTGATGACTTCTCTCTCCCATAAGGCTGCATGCAACATAGCTTTTTCCAGCTTTCTCTCAGCTGGTCCACAGGGAGGAGGTTTTCAGCTCAGCTCCAGCTTGATTTCTCAGTGACCTTGCAGTCTAAGCATGTGGAGTCTTCAGCAGAAGGGTCTTACTATCTATTCCTGGTGGGAAACCAAGAGCCTTGGCAATGGCCTGTAATATTTTGAGGGCATCAGGGACCTCCCTGGCCAACAATTCACGGTAAACTATCCCATCCCTGGCACTGAAATTTTTCTAATAACAATCTATGGCTTCTGGGTATGCCATTATCCAAAAAAGTAGGTTTCCATATGGCTTATTGATAATCATAACATTGTAAATTTTGATTAGCCCTTCCCCCACCCTTCCTTTACTCAGTCTCTCCTCTTGACCTCACTTAGACTATTGCACCCCCAGTAATCTGTTCATCTACTTACATATATACAATACCATCTCCTTAAGTCCTCCCCTCTCCTTCCTCCCTTATAGCCCTTTTCTAGCTCATGGGCCTCTGCTACTGATTTTTTATTCCAACTCACAAGTCTAAACATTTGTAGCTAGGATCCCACATTTAAGCTTGTTAAAGACATTGTCAGCATCCCTTCCAGTTGTGATGTCACCAGCAATTTATGACAGTGCCTGCTTTCCTGTTGTGATTCTACATGGCCTGTTACGATTCTACATGGTGTGTATAATCAGACCTTTCCTCCTTATCAATCTCAAGAAATGAAAGTGGTGTGTTGTTTTGCTTCCTGAATCATAACGAGGAACTTATTTGAGAGAGAGAAAGAGGCAGAGAGAGAATGAGTGTGCCAGGGCCTCCAGCCATTGCAAATGAACTCCAGATGCATGCGCCCCCTTGTGCATCTGGTTTACGTGGGTCCTGGAGGGTCGAGCCATCTCTCCAGCCAAGAGGAAGGTTGTTTTTTTTTTTTTTTTTTGGTTTGGCTTGGGGTTTAATCAAGGCAGGATATCACTCTAGCTCAGGCTGACCTGGAATTTACTATGTAGTCTCGGGGTGGCCTGGAACTCATGGCCATCCACCTTCCTCTGCCTCTCAAGTACTGGGATTAAAAGCATGTGCCACCATGCCCAGAGAGGAAGGACTTTTTTTTTTTTTTTTTTTTTTTTTTGGTTTTTCGAGGTAGGGTCTCATTCTAGCTCAGGCTGACCTGGAATTCACTATGTAGTCTCAGGGTGGCCTCGAACTCACGGCGATCCTCCTACCTCTGCCTCCCGAGTGCTGGGATTAAAGGCGTGCGCCACCACTCCCGGCTTGAGAGGAAGGACTTTGATGTGATGTGAGTAGGCTCTTATTGTGTTTTTTTCTACAGATGGGATCTCAAAAAAAAAAAAAAAAATCAAAACAAAAATCTCAAAAAATATTTTCTGGGCTGGAGAGATGGTTTAATGGTTAAGGCGTTTGCCTGCAAAGTCAAAGAACCTCCGTTCGATTCCCCAGAACCCACGTAAGCCAGATATACAAGGTGGCGCATGCATCTGGAGTTTGTTTGCAGTGGCTGGAGGCCCTTGTACGCCCATTTTCTCTTTCTCTCTTTCTCTTTCTCTCTCTGTCTTTGTCTGCCTCTTTCCCCCCTCCACTCTCTCAAATAAATAAATAAATAAAATTTTAAAGTATTTTCTTCATCCTGGCTCTAATAGGAAGAAACAGTTTAACATTTTGTTTTCCTTCATAAGAGTAGTGTGATTATGAGCTAAATTGTAAACAATTCTCATTTTCTGTATAGGTTGAAGCTTGTAGATTATACAGCAAGTTCTCTGCCCGGCCAAGCAGCATAGAGTGTATTCCTGCTGTTATTGAAAAGGTACAATTTTATTAAGAAGCTCTTCTAGGGATTTAGCCCAGGGTCTTATATATGCTAAGCACGTGCTCTACCACTGAGCTATACCTCCAGCACTGTTACAACTGATATTTTAAAAAGTGATTTATGTTTTATAATTCATTATCATTTAATTACAGAAACAGAGGTAAAATCAGTTATTTGTGGGGGTAAAAGTTTATCCTATGTGTTTGTTTTTAAAATTATCTTTTTAAATTATAAAGGTATAAGAAAGCTCTGGGTACTCTATAATTCATTTATAAAAATATTGTAACTAATACAGATGAGACCAGCTTATTGTAAATTAATTGTAGCTAACTGGAATTTTATGAAATCTTGCTTGAACTGTTTCAAAACCATGAGTTCTCTAGACAGTTTGACACTGCAGTGTCACAGTTTCTGAAAACTGTGCAGCTCATGAGGGGTCAGCAAGCAGGGGAGATTACATGCTGTGTTATGGTGTCAGAACATGGCAAACAGAGCCTGACAAATGATTTCTAAGACCAAAGTGTAATAGATAAGAATTTTAAAGCTCTACATGAGATGCTTTCTTATCTCTCCCCCTTTAAATGAAAAAATCTTTCAAAATATATAGATTTAATGAAAGACAGTTCAGTTTTAATTATAACATCTAAAGATATCTAAAAAAATTACTGTCCATTTCACAATTATCTTTAAGTGTTTTTTAAAAAGCCTCTTCTCAGGCTAGAGAGATGGTTTACTGGTTAATGCACTTGTCTGCAAAGCCTAATGACCCAGGTTTAATTACCTAGTACCCACATAAAGCTGAATGTACAAGATGGCCCATGTGTCTGGAGTGAGTTTGTAGCAGGTAGAGGTCCTGGCATGCCCATTCTCTTTGTCTATGTCTCTTCTCTCTACCTCTCTTTGCTTGCAAATAAATAAAAAAAATATTTTTTAAAAATCTTATTTGTGATAAACCTAGGCAGTGAGAAGCAGCATCTATGGCCGTCCAGGTGCTTGCTATGTGGACATTCCTGCAGACTTTGTGACCCTCCAGGAGAATGCTAGTGCCATAAAGTAAGTATTGGTTATTTGAAATTCTTGCTTAATTTTTTGTGTTTATATTGTTTACCTTGTTTAAAAAAAAGAATTTATCTAGCAGTTTATTAGTTAATCCTTATTTGCCTTATCTTTAGATGATTTAGTAACTACACAGTTCAAACCAAAGGCTTAATTCTCTCTCTCTCTCTTTTTTTTTTTTTCAAAGTAGGGTTTCACTCTAGTCCAGGCTGACCTGGAATTCACTATGTAGTCTCAGGGTGACCTCGAACTCATGGCGATCCTCCTACCTCTGCCTCCTGAGTGCTGGGATTTGAGGTGTGTGTCACCATGTCCCACTGGCTTAATTCTCTTAATTAAAATGGTATAATTTAGGGCTGGGGAGATGGTACAGTGGTTAAATGTGCTTGCTTGCAGAGCCTGATAGCCCAGATTTAATTCCCCAGCACCCACATAAAGCCAGACTCACAGTGATGCATGCATTTGGATTGTGTTTGTAGCAGCAAGAAGCCCTGGTGTACCCATTCTCTCCCGCCCCCTTTTGCTTTCTCCTGAAAATAAATAAAAATATTTTTAAATGGTTTAATTTAGTGGCTGGGGATTTAATTACTAAGTCTAACACTTGAAACTACCTTATTTTAATTTATTCTCCCAGTAACCTCAAATATATCTATATTAACACAGTGTATGAGTTTTTGATAATCTTCCTAGTGTAAGCTGAGAGATGAAGTGATTGTTGAAAAATTATTAGGAGTCAGCAAAAAAAATGTTTATCCAGCTCTGCCTGTAATGTGCAAATGTTCCAACACAGGTGCTTCCATGATTTGGCATGTCCCTTTATATCTTAAATAAACAATGAAAAAGGCAAGCACAAAACCATTTGCTGTTATGCTGGTGTCTCATTCACTCCTGATAAAGATAGGTACTTGAGGCCAGGAGTGGTTGGTGCATGCCTTTGGAGGATCATAGTGAGTTCAAGACCACCCTGAGACTACATAGTGAATTTCAGGTCAGGTCAGCCTGGACTGGAGTGAAACCCTATCTTGAAAAAATTAAAAAAAGATGGGTGCTGAGTTAATGCATCCACCCCTGAGGTACCTCTTAGTGTGTGCCTGCTGCTGTGGACCATCAGCACACTGGTAATATTTCCTTGGTCTTGGGAGTGGAATGGTCTTTATTTTTCTATTATAACAATTTTTGGAAAAATAGGAAGAAAAATATCCCTGCATCTATGGGCTGACATATTTATTTATTTATTATTTATTTATTTATTTATTTATTTATTTTGGTTTTTCAAGGTAGGGTCTCACTCTAGCCCAGGCTGACCTAGAATTCATTATGTAGTCTCAGGGTGGTCTTGAACTCACAGTGATCCTCCTACCTCTGCCTCCCGAGTGCTGGGATTAAAGGCGTGCGCCACCATGCCTGGCTGGGCTGACATTTTTAACATTTAGTACTTCTTCTTATGTATGTTTAATGATGTAACTTATATATTTAGAACTTTTTTGAGGCTGGGTCTTGCTGTGTAGTTCAGGCTGGCTTCAAACTCTCAATCTTCCTGCCCCTGCCTTCCAAGTACTGAGATTACATGTGTTTACTTACCACATTAACTTCCATTTGTACTGGTTCATATGCTGATTTATTCATTTAATATTGTTGTTCATTGTTTTAACATTATTTCCTATGTAAAATTCTTATGGGACCTTACTATTATGGAAATAGTCTCTAATGACAACAGAGTAACACACACTATACACTGAGCATACTGGAGTTGAGAAGCAGACAAAAAGACATCAATTGTGCATAATATCTGAACATGGTAATCAAAACGATATGGAGGAGGAGGGTCCATGAGCCTTAGGTCAGTGACAACTCTGTAAGCCTTCTTTTAAACTTTTGTGGAGGTTGATTGTTGTACGTTATTATGTCTATGTGGTTTACACTGCTGGTCAACTTGACAGGACCTAGGATCACTGGGCATATGTGTGAAGGATTATCTAGGTTAGATTGATTGAGGTAGGAAGGTCTACCTTAATGTTGGATGGCACCATTCCATGGACTGGGGTCCTGGACTGTATAAAAAGGAGAGAGCTGGCTGAGCACCAGCATGTATTCTCTCTTTGATTACTTACTGCTGACTGAATGTGGCCAACTATCTGCCACGGTGCCTTCCCCACTGTGATGGGCTGCAACCTCACTGTGAACCTGAATAAACAGTTCCTCAATTGTGTTGCTTCTGATCAGGTATTTGGCCACAGAAACCTGAAAGATGACTTAGCAGTTAAAGTACTTGCTTGTGAAACCTAAGGACCCAGATTGGATTCCCCAGTACCCCTGTAAGCCAGATGCACGAGGTGGCACATGTGTTATGCATTCCCCCCTCACACAAATAATGAATAAAATATTTTTTAAAACTTGAAATATAACTAATACATAGTTCCAATTTTATGCAGTATGTTTTTGTGTTTTTTTTGAGGTAGTGTCTTGCTCTAGTCCAGGCTGACCTGGGATTCACTATGTAGTCTCAGGGTGGTCTCCAACTCATAGGGATCCTCCTACTTCTGCCTGCTGGTGCTGCTGGGATTAAAGGCCTGCACCACCACACCCTGCTGCGGTATAATTTTTATTTATGATGACAAATGATTTATTTACATGCCAAAGTGAGGACTTATTAGTGTCCAGAAATACTTAGCTGTGACAGGTTTTTTGTTTTTGTTTTTATTTATTTATTTATTTATTTTTGGTTTTTCGAGGTAGGGTCTCACTGTAGCTCAGGCTGACCTGGAATTCACTATGTAGTCTCAGGGAGGCCTCAAACTCACAGCAATCCTCCTACCTCTACCTCCCGAGTGCTTCCGACAGTTTCAATAGTTCTTTTACTAATGCCTGTTGTGGTACTATCATTTTAACTTGGGAGTGAGTAGAAATAGGGAATAGTAATGCTGTTACCATTTTTACTTTATTGTAATTTATTTTATTATTTGAGAGAGAAAGAGGCACAAGGAGGGGAGAATGGGCATGCCAGGGCCTCACTGCCAAGAAACTCCAGACACCTGTGCTACCTTGTGCATCTGGGGAATTGAACCTGGGTCCTTAGGCTTTGCAGGCAAGTGCTTCAATCACTAAGCCATATTTCCAGCTCTAGCAATGCCGTTGAAAACATAACCTTTGGAGACAGAATTACTAATGTAATGCAGTTTCTGCCAAATGCCATCAGCTATACTTAGGTAAGTTATTTTCTCATAGTTTATTTTTTCTTAGTGGTTAAATTGAGATAATAATAACACCTTACTTTGTTATTTTGAAGATTAAATGGCACATGATATTATATATTAGCTTTTAGTATACTTTTTACTATTAAACAACAGCTACTAGAGCTACTCTAGTGTAAAGCCGTTGATCCAGATTTTCTGTCGATGAATTATTGGACTGGCTATTAGATGAAAATAAGGAAAAACCTAATTTACTAGGTGTGATAGCATTTCCTGGTGCGTAAAAGAAGGTCCTGAGGGCTGGAGAGATTGCTTAGTGGTTAATGTGCTTGCCTGCAAAGCCTAAGAATTCATGTTCGAATCTCCAGGTCCCACTTAAGCCAGATGCACAGTGATACAATTACACAATGTCTCACATGCACACAAGGGGGCACATACATCTGGAGTTTGTTTGCAGTGGCTGAAGGCCCTGGCGTTCCTATTCTTCTCTTCTCTGCCTCTCTCTCTCAAAATAAATACTTTAAAAAAAAAAAAAAAGAAGGTCCTGGGCTGGAGAGAGAGAGCTCAGTGGTTATAAGGTGCTTGCCTTCAAAGTCTAATGACCTGAATTTTTTTTATTTTTATTTTTTATTTATTTGAGAGAAAGAGTGAGAGAGAGAATAGGTGCACTAGGGCCACCAGCTGCTGCAAACGAACTCCAGATGCATGCGCCACCTTGTGCATCTGACTTATGTGAGTCCTGGGGAATCAAACCTTGGTCCTTTGGCTTTCCTGGCAAGTGCTTTAACCACTAACAACCCAGGTTTGATTCCCCAGTACCCATGTAAAGCCAGATGCACAAAGTGGCACAGGTATCTGGAGTTTATTTGCAACAGCTAGAAGCCCTGGCATACCCATTCTTTCTCTCTCCTTGCAAATAAATAAATAATGTTTTTTAAAGAAGGTCTTTATCTTTTACAGATGCATTAGGAGGTCTTTTTGTTTTGTTTTGTTTTTTCGAGGTAGGGTCTCACTGTAGCCCAGGCTGACCAGGAACTCACTATGTACTCTCAGGGTGGCCTCGAACTCGTGATGATCCTCCTACCTCTGCCTCCCAAGTTCTGGGATCAAAGGCGTGTGCCATCACGCCCAGCCTATGATGGATTTAAAATGAGTCAGGGGGAATCCCCTCTCCCTCTGTGTATGTGGTATGAAGTAAATGTGGTATTAGTGGCATTATACTTATGGAATCTTGAGTATATGAAACTTATTGCACTTTATTTTTCTACCTTTTTTATGTACTTGAAGTTTTCACAATAATAAATTTTAGAATTAGTGACTTTTGAGTATAACAATGTTTTATCTGTCCAGGTACAAGGAGTGCTGCATGCCACCTCCTGTTAGCATGGCCGAGACCTCTGCTGTATGTAGGGCAGTGTCTGTTCTTAGGAATGCCAAACAGCCCCTGCTCATCATCGGGAAAGGTAACCCTGAATAGAGTCCTTAAGTCTTGCTAGACTTTTGAAGGAATGCTGACTTCTTGGACATTGTAGTCATTGTTTATTATTATCTGCCCTAATGTTTGGAATTGGAGTGAGTCATCTTCATCCATTTGCATGAGTTTTCAAGTCATAGAACTTGTCCTTTGATGCCTAAGGATCGTATTCTTTTATTTAAAATTTATTTATTTATTTATTTGAGAAAGAAAGAAACAGATATATATAGAGAATGGGCATGTCAGGGCCTCCAGCCACTGCGAATTTTTTATTTTTATTTTTTATTTATTTGAGAGAGTGAGAGAGAGAATAGGTGCACTAGGGCCACCAGCTGCTGCAAACGAACTGCAGATGCATGTGCCACCTTGTGCATCTGACTTATGTGAGTCCTAGGGAGTTTAACCTGGGGCTTTTGGCTTTGCAGGCAAGCACCTTAACTGCTAAACCATCTCTCCAGCCCAAAGATCTCATTCTTACAAGGAAATATCTAGATTTACTTCTAAGTCAAGAAATGTAACATGTGAGCATATGCACAAGGTGGCAGCATTGGAGTTTGTTTACAGTGACCAGAGGCCCTGGCATGCTCATTCTCTCTATATATATATGCCTCTTTCTTTATTTCTTTTCTTTCTACCCTCTCTCAAATAAATAATTTTTTTTAAGTATGAAATAGGGCTGGAGAGATGGCTTAGCAGTTACTGGCGCTTGCCTGCAAAGCCTATGGACTCATGTTTGACTCTCCATGTCCCACGTAAGCCAGGTGCACAGTGAGGCAAGTATGCAAGGTCGCACATGTGTGCAAGGGTCACATGCGTCTGGAGTTCAATTAGTGGCTGGAGGCCCTGGCGAGGAGAAAAAAAAAGGTGTGTTTGCCTCAGCAGTACATATGCTAAAATTGGAACAATACAGAGATTAGCACGGTCCCTGCACAAGGATGACACATACATTAGTGAAGCGTTTCATTTTTTTTAAAGAAAAAAAAACATGAAACAGGTAAGAGATGAGACCTTTGTTTAGTGGGGTAGTTTTTCAGAAGAACAGAATATTATGGAGGGCAACTACAATTATTGCTCTCATACAGATCTTTAAATACTAAAGGTAGGAACCGTGGCCACCATTTATTTTGTGTTCAAGCTGTATAGATGCAGATGGAATGTATTTGTGATGTCAAAGCAATTTCACTTGAAATATTTTGAGGCTCCCATTACCAAGCTTAACTGAATCATCCAATACATTTGTATTTCTTACAGGTGCTGCATATGCCCATGCAGAGGAGAGTATCAGGAAACTGGTGGAACAGTGTAATTTGCCATTTTTGCCCACTCCCATGGGGAAGGGTGTTGTCGCTGACAGTCATCCAAACTGTGTGGCCGCAGCCAGGTCCAGGTGTGTGGGATTCCACTTTTCAAATAGCTCCACAGACTTTAGACTGAAGTTAAATTTGTCAATTGAGAGAGAAGTTCTAAAAGAATCATGTAATTTTAAGAACATCTGGTTGGTTTTTGTTGTTGTTTTGACTTTTGGGTATGTTAAAGATGTTATTGATTTTCTTTGGCCCTTGTGGTTTTAGATAAAAAATCTTTAGTCACTGTGTATCATTGTTCTCCTATATGTAATATGCTATTTTTCTGGCTACTTCCACGTGTTTTCTTAGCCAGGTGTGGTGGCAGATGCTTGTAATTCTGGGAGGCTGTGATAGGAGGATTGAGTTTAAGGCCAGCCTGGGACAAAAAGACCCCATTTTGAAAAACAAAACAAATTGTTTCAATTTGAAAGATCAAATTTATCCTAGAAGCTAAAAATTATTTAGATTTTAGAAGTACTTTAAGAAGTAAGCTTGGAGCTAGAGAGATTGCTTAGTGGTTAAGGCACTTGCCTGCAAAGCCAAAGAACCAGGTTCAATTCCCCAGGATCCACGTAAGCCAGATGCACAAGGTGGCACATGCATCTGGAGTTTGTTTGCAGTGGCTGGAGGCCCTGGTTGCGGTCATTCTCTTTCTCTGTCTTCTTCTCTCTCTCAAATAAATAAATAAAAATAAAAAAAGAAGTGAGCTTAGAATATCAATGTGCTTTTTGTGTTATATTAGGTTTTGTTTTTTTCAAACAGGGCTTTGCAGTTTGCTGATGTGATTGTGTTACTGGGTGCCCGACTAAACTGGATTTTACATTTTGGACTACCTCCAAGATATCAGCCAGACGTGAAGTTTATTCAGGTATTCAGAGAGGGGGCTTTGAGTCAGAGCTGGCTGTGGTTCACTGTTTCCTCAGTCATTGTCAGCTCTGCTTTCCTCCTGGATTTTGTAAAGAACCTTTTCTCTTCTGACAAAGGTAGATTTTATAAATTAACATAATTATAGGGACCTTACTTCTCAAGCCTATAAAACATAACGTGCCACTTCTAACCAGAAACCCTTTCAAAGTCAAGTGTGAAATGGTTCAAAAAGCATAATCTGGGCTGGAGAAATGGCTTAGCAGTTAAGGCAGTTGCCTGCATAGCACATGTGTCTAGAGTTCGTTTGCAGTGGCTAGAGGCCCTGGCATGCGTTCTTTCTCTTTCTCACCCTTTCTCTTTCTCAAGTAAATAAAAATAAATACAAATTTTTAAAAAGCATAATCTTCTCTTCTTCACAGTTCAAGTTTAAAGGTGGAGAGAAGAGGGTTAAGTGGGGTGCTAGATTGGAACAACACATTCAGCCTTGACAGGGAGTGAGTTCTTCTTCTGAATGCCAAAATTTAGTAACAGCCTTTGTTGGAAATCTCTAAGTGACTCTGCTTTTACCTATGTGAGCAGACACATCAATACTCGGACCTTTCTCATGCTTCCCGTATCATTATGACCCTCCATATAAACTGTTTCTACACTGTGGGAAGCACTACTTATGTAATGGCAAGCAGCCCTGTTTGCTCTACAACTGACCCATTCCAGCTGATGTTTCAAGACTATGCTGCACTTGCTGTCTTCTCCCAGTCCACCTTGACTTCTTCTTTTTTTTCCTCATTCATTTGAGAGAGACAGACAGGTAGGTAGGTACGTAGGTAGATAGATGGGGAGGAGGAGAAGAATGGGCATACCAGGACCTCTAGCCACTGCAAACAAACCCTAGATGCATGTGCCACCTTATGCATCTGGCTTACATGAGTCCTGGGAAATCTAACCTGAGTTCTTTGACTTTGCAGGCAAGCACCTTAACCATTAAGCCATCTCTCCAGCTCTTACCATTTGACTTCTTTTTTTTAAATTAATTAATTAATTTTTATTTATTTATTTGAGAGCAACAGACAGAAAAAGCAGCAGATAGATAGAGAGAGAATGGGCATACCAGGGCATCCATCCACTGCAAATGAACTCTAGACACATACGCCCCCTTGTGCATCTGGCTTACGTGGGTCCTGGAGAATCAAGCCTCAAACTGAGGTCCTTAGGCTTCACAGGCAAGCGCTTAACTACTAAGCCATCTCTCCAGCCCACCATTTAACCTCTTAAGAAGTCAACTTCTAACACATCTAACCTTCACATGTAGGACCTTTGAGAACTGAAAACCACAGACAGGCAAGATGATGGGCAGTATGTAGAAAAGACTGCCACCTCCTCCTGGTGACTGTGAAATGCATACCCTTCAGGGTAGCTAAATTATATCTGCTTGTCTGTGCCATCCAGAAACGGAGCTCCTCAGGCGGTGGAAAGTATGCGTGCCGCACTGTAGGAGTGGGTCTCCTAACGTAGTCTCTTGACCAGCAGTGCCAGCAGTGCCTAGGAAACCCAGTGGAAATGTTTGCTGGGACTGCCACACCCCACACCTGGTAAAAGCCGCAACTCTGAGATGGACTTCTGCAGCCTGTGCTTTAATATGCCCACTAGGTTATTCCTGTACATGCTTAAGTTTGCAAACCTCTGTCTAGATAGGAATTCCAAATGTAACTCAGTAGAGCCTTAGTACTGGTTGAATTCAGTTATATTTTCATAGGTCAAGTGTGTTCACTAAAAGTGTAATGAGAAAATACCAAAATTCTATAGATCTTAAAATAAGAACTGATGAAAATTTCTCAATAACTATGATAGTTATATAGTTCTATGAAACTTTACTTTTTTTTTTTTCCAAGGTAGGGTTTCACTCTATACCAAGCTGACCTGGAATTCACTATGTAGTCTCAGAGTGGCCTTGAACTCACAGCAATTCTCCTACTACTGCCTCCTGAGTGGTGGGATTAAAGGCATGTGCCACCATGCCCAGTGAAACTTTACTTTTATTGAGGAACTAACTTCTTGGATATCAAATCTTCTGTATCTAATATGATATGTATATTTCATTTATTCAGTCCTAACATTTGTAAACATGTTTGAAAGTAAACATGGCTGTTCTCTTCTTTAGGCTGACATCTGTGCAGAAGAACTGGGGAATAATGTGAGCCCTGCAGTGACTTTGCTAGGAGACATAAATGCTGTCTGTAAACAGGTAAGAACCTTGCCTGGGTTTTAGTTTATATGTGTTGGTCTCCAATGCAGTCACTTCTTGAAAACATTACTCTTAGCCAGGCGTGGTGGCGCACGCCTTTAATCCCAGCACTCGGGAGGCAGAGGTAGGTGGATCGCCGTGAGTTCGAGGCCACCCTGAGACTCCATAGTGAATTCCAGGTCAGCCTGGGCTACAGTGAGACCCCACCTCGAAAAACCAAAAAAAAAAAAAAAAAAAAAAAAAAAAAAAACATTACTCTTGATTCACTTGCTGGCAGATTATTAGTACCTATTTTAAACTAAATTTATGATGGAAAACTAACTTAAAAATTATTTATTTATTATTCAGAGACAGGCAGACAGACACATGGGCACACCAGGGCCTCTTGCCACTCCAGACGCATGTGCCACTTTGTTTATCTGCCTTTACATGGGCTGGAGAATTAAACTTGGGCCAAATCCAGCTGCTTACACATCACTTACATTTATTTAAATTAAGCATTCTTAGAGACACTTGAAAATCTAAAGTCATTCAAACAGGGGTTTTACTAAGTTCTAGCTTTCTGAAAAGATTGTAATGGAACTTTCAAGGAAATTGAACTTCTAGCCACAAAATAGATTATACAGTGGGATAATCTCACAGTACATTTTTAGGTATTAAAGAGCTTTTTACTCTGCAAACTATAATCAGTGGCTTATCCAGGGGCTGACCTGGAATTAACTATGTAGTCTCAGGGTAGACTCGAACTCACAGCGATCTTCCTACCTCTGCCTCCCGAGTGCTGAGATTAAAGGCGTGTGCCACCACTCCCGGCTTGTCTAGGTTCTTATTACTTGTACATAAATTATGTATTTCATTGTGACAGGAGATAACATAAATCACATTTATCACCTGATTATGGCATTTGCTACCATAAGCACAATATTAAGATGGTGTTCCCGTCTCAAGTGACATCACTGGAGCACTTGGTTGTAGGACACAGAGTCACACAGAGGCCTCTCATGTTGCTCACTGGTCATCTGTCGAGGTTTGCCTCTGAGGACAAAGGCAAAGCAAAGAGCCATGTGGCAGCCAGAAGGGTGTTGCAGGGTATCTTCTTTAAGTAGACATGGGTATCAGTGTGATTTAAGCTCACTGTCAAAAGGAGAGAAAAAATAGTGGGTTTTTTTTTCAGCTTTTAGAACAATTTGCTAAAACACCATGGCAGTATCCTGCAGAGAGCAAGTGGTGGAAGACTCTGAGAGAAAAAATGAAGAGTAATGAAGCTGTCTCCAAGGTAACTTGGGGCTCACGGGACTAAGAGCACTTCAGGTCAACGAGGGGCTTAGTTCTTCCATAATGTGACATATGAATTGCTAGAAATTACTGTGCTATGTATGCTAGCACAATGAGAACCTCACACAAAATGGGGTGCTGTTGGGGCACAGCTCAAAAGCTTCACAAAGGAAAAATAGGTATCGGCCCAATAAAAATGGTAGCAAAGTTTTTTGGGTTTTCGAGGTAGGGTCTCACTCCAGCTCAGGTTGACCTGGAAGTCACTGAGTAGTACCAGTCTGAACTTAAACTCATATTTGTTCTTTAAGGCATGCAAGAGTAGTAGGTAGATCTTTCACCAAATAAAAATTTAGCTAGGCATGGTGGTACACACCTTTAGTCCCAGCACTTGGGAAGCAGAGGTAGGAGGATCGCCATGTGTTTGAGGCCATCCTGAGACTACAGAGTGAATTCCAAGTCAGCCTGGGCTAGAGTGAGACCCTACCTCTAAAAAAAAAAATTGAAAATTTGATCCCAAGTCTATGTATAGCTTTCTTTTATTATTTAATTTTGTATCATGGCTGGACATTTCTTTTGTGGATTTCCCATCTGCACTGTTAGCTTTCCCTGACAGTGAAGAATCTGAAAATTACAATGAGCTTTGAGACCACCAGACTATCCCTTACTAGTCCTCAACTGAGCCCCTTCCCCCAGGTTTGGTGACCTCTGTGTAAAGCCTTTATGCATATAGCATCTTCTCTTTGACTGTCAAGATAGGTTGTTGGGATTTTTTCACTGGGTCAGCTGAGTGTAATTTCCAGTATACACCTAGTGTTTCCTGATAATGGACTTATGCATTAGCAAACTTGAAATCTGAGTAACGTTCATTTTATTCCTTCATGTCAATAGTCTCAGAGTAAATTCCCATTTTCAAGTCATACATCATAGCAGAACTGATAAACCTGATTCCATCTTGAATTGGAATTTTATTCAGTGACTATTTCTACTTTCAAGAGCCAGTTTCGGGTCTATTTTCTTAATTATAGCATGAACAACCCTTTACTACTTCTCTAGGAACCCCCTTGGAACGTGCCCGTATTGTCTGGTGTATGCTCTCCAGAAGAACAGTAGCATGGATGGTGCTGGGAAAATAAGTTTGATAAGTTGTATTATGTTCATTGATCCTATTCAAATTTGGAGTTTATTCCCCTTTATTGTTTCAGGAATTAGCGTTCAGAAACTCCCTGCCCATGAATTACTATACAGTGTTCTACCACATTCAAGAACAGCTACCCAGAGACTGTTTCATAGTAAGCGAGGGAGCAAATACTATGGACATTGGACGCACTGTGCTTCAACAGTGCCTTCCTCGTCACAGGTGAGAAGACTTCTAAGAAAGAATTACAAGTAATTATAAAGGGTTTGAGACTATGGTAATGCAGATTAAGAAAACATTTGAGAACTGTACATGTACATTTTAGTGTGCAAAAGCATATTTTATATGTGTATTCTTTTTTTAAAAGATTTTATTTTTATTTACTTATTTTTTAGAAACAGAGAGAGGGAGGGAGAGGGAGAGAGTGAGTGAGAATGGGCACACTGGGGCCTCTAGCCACTGCAAATGAACTCCAGATGCATGTGCCACCTTGTGCATCTGGCTTACGTGGGACCTGGAGAATTGAACCTGGGTCCTTAGGCTTCACAGGCATGTGCCTTAACTGCTAAGCCATCTCTTCAGCCCCTTGTGAGTGTATTTTCTATTATTTTTTGTTGACATTAACAGGATACACCTGTTTTTTTTTAATTTAAATTTCTTTAATTTTTTTTATTTGCTTGGTTTTTCAAGGTAGGGTCTCTGTCTAGCCCAGGTTGACCTAGAATTCATTATGTAGCCTCAGGATGGCCTCAAACTCACAGCACTCCTCCTACCTCTGCCTCCCAAGTGATAGGATTAAAGGCATGTGCCACCATGCCTGACTTCTTATTTTTATTTTGATTTATTTGCAGGGAGAGAGAATGTGCATGCCAGGGTCCCTTGCCACTGCAAATGAACCCCAGATGCATGTGCCACTTTGTGCATTTGGCCTAATGTTGGTACAGGGGAATCGAACTCAAGCTGTCAGGCTTTACAGGCAAGCACCTTAACTGCTGAGCCATCTCTCCAGCCCCTTTATTTTATTTTATTTTAATTTTTTGAGTCAGGGTTTTCACTCTATCTTAGGTTGATCTGTAACTCACTTTGTAGCCCAGGCTGCCCTAAAATTCATGGTGATCCTCCTACCTGCCTCCCAAGTACAGGGATTGAAAGCATGCATCACCGTGCCCAGTTTATAAATGTATTCTGAGCCAGGTGTGGTAGCACATGCCTTTAATCCGAGCACTCAGGAGGCAGAGGTAGGAGGATCGCCGTGAGTTCAAGGCCACCTTGAGACTATAGAGTGAATTCCAGGTCAGCCTGGGCTAGAGTGAAACCCTAGCTTGAAAAACTAAAAAACAAATAAATAAATATAGTCTTAAGTGAGGTCTAGAGTTTTTATGTGGGATGTATTCTTGGCATTACATGATCATTTGTATACTTGGTGTTCTAACAATTTGCTTAAGTCACCTAAGCTATCATGGTGCTTTTCCTCTCATGCTGCTTGTCCTTGAATAATTAGTTCCTTCTAGTCTAAAGTTTGTGTTATTAACAAAATGTCCTTTGTTATTTTTCCATAAGCCATGGAAACATGACTAGAGGGAAGGTTTGGTTCTAGCTCTGTCTGTCCCTCTGCAGGCTTGACGCTGGCACTTTTGGAACCATGGGAGTCGGCTTGGGCTTCGCCATTGCAGCTGCTCTGGTGGCTAGAGATAGAAGCCCAGGGCAGCGGGTGATCTGTGTGGAAGGAGACAGTGCGTTTGGGTTTTCTGGCATGGAAGTGGAAACCATCTGCAGGTAAACCTGGGTCCTAAACCAGCATTTCATCCTTGTAACTGCAAACGTGTCTGCACAAGACAGACTCACTTGCCAGACATAGTTAGTGTCCCCGGGTATCTGATTCCCTGGCCTGGTGCTGCACTGGGTCCTGAGAACCCTACTATCAGTGACCAAGGTCTTTGTCCCCTTCCTTTGGCTCTTACATTCTTGCCACCACCTCTTCCGCAATGGTCCCTGAGCCTTGGAAGGTGTGATAGAGATGTCTCACTTAGTGCTGAACACTCCACTATCTTTATTTCTCAGCCCTTTGGTGAGTTTTGAGTCTCCCTAGTGGTCAGTGTCATCTGAAAAGAGAAGCTCAAACGGGATCCTTAAACTCTTGTTCCACTATAGCAGAGCCAAGTGGTTTTACTTAAGCCAGTAACCATGCCGTAGCCTTTTCTCCTCTGAAAGAAGAACGGTACCAAGATTTCTATCATGGCTGTGAGGACCCAGTGAGATAATCAAGGTGATGCTCAGTGAGTATGAGCAGTCAGATTACGTTTGTGGTTATGAGCACTTGTGCACAAGCTTGTTAGCCATGGCTCCCACTGTAGAAGTACAAGGACCTGTTTTCTCCCAAATATATTAAAACCATTGTATTCTTATGGTTCTTTTAATTTTTTAAAACAATATTTAATTTATTTATTAGAGAGAGAGAGAGAGGCAGATAAGAGACAGACAGAGAACAGGTTGCCAGGGCCTCTAGCCACTGGAAACTAACTCCAGATGTATGTGCCACCTTGTGTATCTGGCTTGTGTGGGTACTAGGGAATCAAACTGGGTCCTTAGGCTTCGCAGGCAAGCACCTTAACCACTAAGCCATCCCTTCAGCCCCTAATTTTATTTTATTTTTTTGAGGTAGGGTCTCACTCTAACCCATGCTGACCTGGAATTCACTATGGAGTCTCAGGCCTCAAACTCACGGCAATCCTCCTACCTCTACCTCCTGAGTGCTGGGATTAAAGACGTGCACCACCACACCTAGGTCCTAATTTTATTTTTTAAACAGGGTCTCACTTTAGCCTATGCCAACCTGGAACTCACTCTGTAGCCTAGAGCTAGGCTGGCCTTGAATTCCCAGGGATCCTCCTACCTCAGCCTCCTGAATGCTGGATTAAAGATGTGCCCCACCATGCCCAGCACTATTTTTAGGGTTTTTATAAGGCTGATATGAATCATGTTTTGGGCTCTCAAAGCTTTGGTATATAAACCTTTCATGATCAAGGAGAAAGCCAGGCTCATATGGTGTAGTGTACACCTCTAATCCTAGCACTTTGGAAGCAGAGGCAGGAATTAAGGGTCATTCTCAGCCACATAGCAGATTGGGGCCAGCCTTAACTACATGAGACCCTATCTCAGGAAAGTATTGTTACTATATCAACAATATGATAATTAACAATCAGCATATGCAAAAAGATGACTTATGGAGAATTTAGCCCTTCAAAAGGTGTTAATTCCCTTGTATTGTGGACAGCAAATAACTAACATATTTCCTGTTACTTAACATTCCATCCACATTTTATTTTATTTTATTTTTAAATGTTTTTGTTTATTTTTATTTATTTATTTGACAGCGACAGACAGAGAGAGAAAGTGACAGAGAGAGAGAGAGAGAATGGGCGCGCCAGGGCCTCCAGCCACTGCAAATGAACTCCAGATGCGTGCACCCCCTCGTGCATCTGGCTAACGTGGGTCCTGGGGAATTGAGCCTCGAACCAGGGTCCTTAGGCTTCACAGGCAAGCGCTTAACCGCTAAGCCATCTCTCCAGCCCTCCATCCACATTTTAGTCTTTACCACCTGCCTTCAGAAATCATGTATGTCGAAAATACAGCCTACATTCTTTTTCAGCCTCTCTTGTGTTCTCATCTTTGCTCTACTGTGTAGGACATTTTTAGATGTTCTCTTTCTCTGTTTCTGATGAGAGGTGCTGTGATTTGAGTACAGGCTAAGTGTGTTAGTCCCCTGTGCATCACTCACAACCTCCTCCTTCCAGAACTGGTTGTCTATGAGGAGCTCAGCAAATAGAACAGGGCTTGTCATGCAGTGCTCCTAGGAGCCATACAAAAAAAGTGCTTCAGCAGCTGTTAAGTAGGGAAAGTGTAACCATCTGAATGTATGAAAGTCAAGGTTCAGAAAAGCCCAGCTATCTGCCTGAGGTTGATAGCTAAACAGGACCCCTTAATCTGACATCCTTCCTACAACTCAACTCCACGATGCTTCTGTTGATGACTTGATAGTCTTTCTTAGGACAATGAATGCTTGATGCTCTTTATTTCCTCTGATATGGAAAGAAAAAAAGCCTATGTATGGGCTGGAGAGCTGGCTTAGTGGTTAAGGCACATGCCTGCAAAGCCTTAGGACCCAGGTTCAATTACCCAGACCCACATAAGCTAGATGCACATAGTGGTACATGTGTCTGGAGTTTGTTTGCAGTGGCTAGAGGCCCTGCTGCTCCCACTCTCTCTCTCTCTCTCTCTCTCTCTCTTTCTGTCTCTAATAAGCAAATAATATATATATATTTATATATATTTTCTTTGTTTGTTTTGGTTTTTCAAGGTAGGGTCTCACTGTAGCTCAGGCTCACCTGGAATTCACTCTGTAGTCTTAGGGTGGCCTCAAACTCATGGCAATTCTCCTACCTCTTCCTCCTGAGTGCTGGGATTACGGGTGTGTACCACCATGCCTGGCATAAATAAAGTATTTTTTTTAAAAAAACAAGGTTATATACATTATTTTTAATATTTATTTATTTATTTGACAGAATGAGACGTGTGTGTGTGTGTGTAGCGAGAGAGAGAACAGGCATGCCAGGGCTTCTAGCCACTGTAACCGAACTCCAGAAGCATGCATCACCTTGTGCATCTGGCTAACATGGGTACTGCAGAATCGAACCTGGGTCCTTAGGCTTTTCAGGCAAGTGTCTTAACTATTGAGTCATCTCTCTAGCCACACATCATCTTATTTTTCAGTGAAATTTTCAGTTCAAAGATAAGAAATTGCTTTAGGGCTGAGGAGGCTGCTCAGTGGTTAATGGTGCTTGCTTGATAAGTCCAGTGGCCCAGGTTCAAATCCCCAGTACCTATGTAAAGCCAGATGTACAAAGTGGTGCATGCATTTGGAGTTTGTTAACAGTGGCTAGAGACCCTGGTGTTCTCATCCTCTTTCTCTCTCTCTCTCTCTTCCCTTGCAAATAAATAATAATAAATGCATTTCTTTAGAAAGAATTATTTCCTTCATGGTTTGCTCTCACTTTTAGGTACAACTTGCCAATTATAATCTTGGTGGTGAACAACAATGGAATTTACCAAGGTTTTGATGTGGATACTTGGAAAGAAATGTTAAAATATCAAGATGCTTCTATAGCGTGAGTAACCCTGAACAATGTGTATTTATATTATCTCATCTATCTTAGTTACTCTTATTAAGAAGTTTGCTGGGAAAAAAAAGAAGTTTGCTAGGGACTAGAGAGAAGGCTTAGTGGTTAAGGCTCTTGCTGCAAAGCCAAAGGACCCAGGTTCAGTGCACCAGTACCCACGTAAGCCAGATGCACAAGGAGGCGCATGCATCTGGAGTTCGTTTGCAGTGGCTAGAGGCCCTGGCATGCCCATTCTCTCTCTCTGTCTATCTCCTCTCTATCTCTCCCTCTTGCTTTCTCCCTCTCTCTGCTTGCAAATAAAGTTTTCTTTAAAAAAGTTTGCTATAACTGTTAGAGCTGATAAACACCTACAGCCATGTAGCAGGATACAAAATAAATACACAGAAATCAGTAGCATTCCTATATGCTAACAACAAACACACAGAGGATGAAATCAGAGAATCACTCCAATTCACAATTGCATCAAAGAAAATAAAGTACCTTGGAATAAACCTAACCAAGGAAGTAAAGAATCTCTACAATGAAAACTATAAAACACTCAAGCAAGAAATTGCAGAAGACACTAGGAAATGGAAAACATCCCTTGTTCCTGGATTGGAAGAATCAATATTGTGAAAATGGCAATCTTACCAAAAGCAATCTACACATTTAATGCAATCCCCATCAAAATTCCAAAGGCATTCTTCACGGAAATAGAAAACACAATCCAAAACTTTGGAATCACAAAAAACCTCGAATATCTAAAATAATACTGAGCAACAAAAATAAGGCGGGTGGTATCACCATACCTGATTTTAACCTGTACTACAGAGCCATAGTAACAAAAACAGCATGGTGCTGGCACAAAAGCAGATATGTAGATCAATGGAACAGAATAGAGGACCCAGATATAAGTCCAGGTAGCTATAGCCACCTGATACTCGATAAAAATGCCAAAAATACTCACTGGAGAAAAGACAGTCTCTTCAGCAAATGGTGCTGGGAAAACTGGATATGTATCTGTAGAAGGATGAAAATAGATTCTTCTCTCTCTCCATGCACAAGAATTAAGTCCAAATGGACTAAAGACCTTAACATCAGACCTGAAACTCTGAAATTGATAGAGGAACAAGTGGGGGAAACCCTTCAACATATTGGTCTTGGCAAAGACTTTCTGAATATAACCCCAATTGCTCAGGCAATAAAACCACAGATTAACCACTGGGACCTCATGAAATTACAAAAATTTTGTACTGCAAAGGACACTGTGAATAAAGCAAAGAGGCAACCTACAGAATGGGAAAAAATCTTTGCCAGCTATGTATCTGATAGAGGATTAATATCTAGGATATACAAAGAACTCAAAAAGCTAAATAATAAGAAATCAAACAAGCCAATTAAAAATGGGCTATGGAGCTAAATAGAGAGTTCTCAAAAGAAGAAATACGGATGGCGTATAAGCATCTAAAAAATGTTCTACATCCCTAGTCATCAGGGAAATGCAGATTAAAACTACATTGAGATTTCATCTCATTCCTGTCAGATTGGCTACCATCATGAAAACAAATGACCATAAAAGCTGGGGAGGATGTGGAAAAAGAGGAACCCTTCTACACTGTTGGTGGGAATGCAATCTGGTCCAGCCATTGTGGAAATCAGTGTGGAGGTTCCTAAGACAGCTAAAAATAGGTCTACCATATGACCCAGCTATAGCACTCCTAGGCATATATCCTAAGGACTCATCCCATTTCCTTAGAAGTACATGCTCAACCATGTTTATTGCTGCTCAATTCATAATAGCTGGGAAATGGAACCAGCCTAGATGTCCCTCAACTGATGTGTGGATAATGAAGATGTGGCACATTTATACAATGGAGTTCTACTCAGCGATAAAGAAAAATGAAGTTATGAAGTTTGCAGGAAAATGGATGGATCTGGAAAGGATTATACTAAGTGAGGTAACCCAAGCGCAGAAAGCCAAGTGCCACATGTTTTCCCTCATATGTGGATCCTAGCTACAGGTGATTGGACTTCTGTGTGAGAAGGAAAAAACTCAGTTGCAGAGGCCAAGAATCTTCTCTTTTCAGATGGCAGTGACCTTGGGATGACTCAGAAGGTATCATAGTGCTGGAAAGAAGTGACTGGAGTACTGAGTAACATCTCGATCACACCTTCCAAGGCTCAGGGTCTAATGCGGAACAGGTGGCGGAAAGAATGTAAGAGCCAAAGGAAGGGTAGGACTCCTTACAATGTCCTCCCTCCAGGCATAAAATGGCCTGGATATCCATGACCTCATAGTGCCTGGCACTACCTACACAAGACCATCATAAGAGGAGGAAAAGATCATGACATCAAAATGAAAGAAAGACTGATTGAGATGGTGAGGGGATATGATGGAGAATGGAATTTCAAAGGGGAAAGTGGGGGGAGGGAGGGTAGCACCATGGGATATTTTTTGTAATCATGGAAGATGTTAATAAAAATTAAGAAAAAAAAAGTTTGCTGTATTAGAATTTGCCTACATGGTGTGACTTTGGTTGATTACATTGTAATCCCAGCATTCAGAAAGCTGAAGCCGTAAGATTGACCAGCCTGAGCTACATATATGTGTGTGTGTGTGTGTATATATATATATATACATATATGTATATATATATATATATACACACACACACACACATATATGTTATTTTTTTCTTCTTGGTTTTTTGAGGTAGGGTCTCACTCTAGCTCATGCTCACCTGGAATTCACTACATAGTCTCAGGGTGGTCTTGAACTCATGGCAGTTCTCCTACTTCTGCCTTCCAAGTGCTGGGATTAAAGGCATGCACCACCATGCCCAGCTAACGAAGCCCTATCTCAAAAGCAAAACAAGGGGCTAGAGAGATGGCTCAGCAGTTAAGGTGCTTGCCTACAAAGCCTAACAACCCTGGTTCGATTCCCCAGTACCACATGAAGCCAGATACACAAAGTGGCATATGCATCTGGAGTTTGTTTGCAGTAGCTGGAGGCTGTGGTGTGCCCATCCTCTCTGTTTGTCTCTCTTCTTACTATCTCTCTCTGCTTGCAGATAATAAATAAATAAAATATTTTTAAAATACCAACAAAGGGCTGGAGAAATGGCTTAGAGGTTAAGGTGCTTGCCTGCAAAGCCTAATAACTCATGTTCAAATGTCCAGGTCCCACAATGCATAGTGTTGCAAGTGCACAATGTCACACATGTGCCACAGAGGGCACACACATTTGGAGTTCATTCACAGCATGCTGAAGGTCCTGGTGCACCCAATTTCTCTCTCTCTCAAAAAAAATTTTTTAGTTAAAAAAATAAAAGGGGTACCCTTTTATTTATTAAGCGTGCCTGGGGCTTGACTTGTAGATGGGAGCACACAGCATTGGCTCCCATCTCACCATTGCAGTCCACTCCACTGACCTGTCACTGCCGAGTAGGCTGGAACCACCTTTCCACAGGGAGATGCAGAACCCGGAGCAGATGACGCATCCTGTGCTACAGCCTCAGGAAGGAAGGCTGCACAGACACAGGCATCCTCTCGGTGGTGCACCTACAGGCTTCCTTAGCCTGAGCCAGGAGTTCTCTCTGGTCACCATGGGGGTGTTTGGAGGAGTTGCTGTGATTTATCATGGGATCCACAGCATTAAAGAACCATCATCCAAGGAAGTGAAAGTCTGGGATGCCAGTTAGTCCTGAGACTCTTTGGACAACCTGGGATTTTCTGTAGCATGTGAAGGGTTTGAAACCTGGGCCCACTTTCTGACTTCCAGTGAAGGTATTCTGGGGCAGACTACAAACATGAACTTTTAGACTTTCAGTGAAGATATTCTGGGGCAAACTATGAAAAGAGGATTCAGATTATTCAAGCCAAGGAGCAGACCAGCTGCAGAAAGTGACTAGCACACCATCAAAACCAGCCTTGATGACAGAAAACTGGTCACATATGTCTGGAGCACACATAGTCACTGTCTCCCTGCTATGCCTTCACCAGCTCCACATGATGAACAGAGCTGCCCTGCCAGCAGTACCAGAGGTCAGGCAACATGGGTCTGGGCCTGGTCCTTCCCTTCAACATCACCTTCACCATCGCCCACCACATCAGAGCCAGCCTAAACCACATTAAGTTACTCAGAACTCAGCTAGAGCAGGGACCAAGCTTAGAATCCTTTGAAAAGTTGAGACAACATATCTAACAATTAAAATAGAAATGGGGGCTGGAGAGATGGCTTAGCAGTTAAGATGCTTGCCTGTGAAGCCTAAGGATCCATGTTCGATCTCTCTACAGATCCTATGTAAGCCAGATGCACAAAGGTAATGCAAGTGCAAGGTCACACTTGTGCACTAGGTGGTACAAGTGTCTAGAGTTCAATTTCAGTGGCTGAGGCCCTGGCACACAAGTTCTCTCTCTCTCTCTCTTGCTCTCACTCTCTCTAAAAAATAAAATAAAATATAAATGGCTGTTTAGGGCACTTTTAAAGGGGATATTGGATATTTTCAGCTTTTAGAGTCTGAGCCCAATGTGAGTTGTTGAGCCCAAGTGAAAGTTCTTTTTCCTCTAAAGGGAAAGGGAGCTAAGTCAAAATACTGTTAGTCACCTCTCAGCTATTGTGACATTAACTTTGAAGGATGTTGTCACTGGTAGATAAAAGTGATATTCCTTTTAGTATGGTCCACTCACTGAGGTTGCATGGAAATGCTACCATTATGAATGGAGGAAGGAGAGTGAGATTTATACTCTGACTGCAAAAATTCCCAGGCATCTTAGTTCCATTTCTACATGAAGAGGCTGGTGAACTTCATTAATTATAGAAACTATTCCCCCAACTTCAAAATAATATCAATTATAACATAATTTGCTCATCAACATTTAAAGTTATTTTGGTCTTACATGTTGCTGTAATAAAGAACTACTCTGAAAAAAAAAATGTTTGCTGTGATGAGGAGATGGTTCAGTGTGCCTGCTGCACAGCACGAGGTCTTGCATTCAGATCCCAGCACCCACATAAATGTCTGGCAGGCATGGTGACTTGCCTATAATCCCAGCATTTAGGATGCAAAGACAAGGACTTTCTAGGGTAAGCTGGCCAGCCAAGACTAGCCAGATCACCCAGCCCTTGGTTCAAGTGAGAGACCATGACTCACAAAATAAGGTATGCTCAAAGACACATGACATCAACCTCTGGCCTGCACATACATGAGTATATACATGTACATACACACACACACACATGTGAACACACATACACACGTACATATATGCCTACCACACATCCATGCCAAAGAGAAAAAAAATGCCCATTAGCTTAAATTTTTATAAACTATTTCAGAAAATTACTTTTTTTGTTTGTTTGTTTTTTGATAGGGTCTCAAAAAAACAAATTATATATATATATATATTTGTAAGCAGAGAGATAGAAGAGGCAAAGAGAGAGAATGGGCTTTCCAGGGCCTCCAGCCACTGCAAATGGACTCCAGATTCATGCATCACTTTGTGCATCTGGCTTTACATGGGTACTGTGGGGAATCAAACTCTGATTGTTAGGCTTCACAGGCAAGCACCTTAACTGCTGGGCTATCTCTCCAGCCCAGAAAATTACATGTTTTGTAAAAACTAAATTAAGATTTAAATTTTTTTGACTTGTGACTTTCTTTTCAGTTCCCCTCCAATGTGTCTCTTGCCAAACTCACATTATGAGCAGGTCATGACTGCGTTTGGGGGAAAAGGATATTTTGTACAAACACCAGAAGAACTCCAAAATTCCCTGAGGCAGACCCTGGCAGACACAAGTAAACCTTCTCTTATCAACATCATGATTGAGCCACAGGGCACACGGAAGGCGCAGGTGAGTACCATTGCTAAGCAGAAAGAAGAGATGCCTCCACTCTGTCCCTTCTCCTCCCAGGAAGGAACACCCTCTGGGATCCACAGACTTCTTTCTAAACCATTTCTGAGTTTGGCAATTTCCATTGCTTGTTCAGCAGATGTTTGTAGAGATATTGCTGCACAGGCTATCTTAGGAATAGCAGGATGAGCAAAACCAGGCTCACCGCCAGAGCTAACAGTTCAGTAGTGGACGTAGACAACCTGATAAATGAATGTTACATGACAGGGCAGGTGACTGGTTAGAAAGAAAGGGCTCATGTTCTAAGCACGCACAAAATGAAGGAGGAATCCACTGGACATGGTGGTGCACGCACCTTTAATCTAGGCACTTGGGAGGCAGAGGTAGGAGGATCACTGTGAGTTCAAGGCCAAGTCAGCCTGGGTTAAAGCAAGATCCTACCTCAAAAAACTAAAAAATAAATAAATAAATAAAAAGAATCCAGTTTATATTGGGGTTAGCAGGGAAAGCTCAGAGAAGGTACTGCTTAAACTGAGATCTGAAGGGTGAGTGAGGGCGTGGGAAGAACTCAGCATCAAGGAGACGGGAAGGTGTGCAAAGGCCTGAAGGCAGGAGGGAGAAGGATAAGTGTGAGGAACAGAGAGGCCAGAGTGGCCGGGAGGCAGCGTGGGGGAAGCCGCGTGAGGTGAGGCTTCAGGTGGACGGGTACAGTCACGCTCAGCTTCCTGCATGACTTCCTCTCCCTGCCCTCAGACCTGGGAGCCTTCTCATCCTCTGCTTCTTAGTGTGTTTCTGGTTCTTTCCAGCTCTAGTTTGTGTGTGTGTGTGTCCTCATTGCTGAGAGAGGAAGAGGACCCAGAAAGACATTCTTGGTTGTTTTGTACAAGACCCCAAGGTTCATTAACACATTTTAAGCTCCTTTTGGACTAAACTAAACACAAACCTTATTTTACCACCATTGTGTTGTTCTTTTAGATTTTCCAGCAATTACACTGGGGATACAGTTTAATAAAATTGTTTCTTTTGACTAAATGTTATCTTTCTTCTCTCTAGGATTTTCACTGGCTCACCCGCTCTAATATGTAAATAAAGAAACTATTTGGTGGTTTTGAGGCGGTTCCTCTTCCCTTCAAGATAGAATTTTACTTCCCATAGCAAAAGTACTATAACAAAAGTGGACAAAAATAAAATCAATTTTGAATTACATTTTATTAGTAAAGAAATTGGACAAAAATAGATGTTTCTATTATTATGATTTTGGATCTTAACTCTGCTACAAAGGCTTATGCACGCAGGGCTTGGCCATCTGCTTGCTTGTGGCACTGTTGAGATCAGGTGGTAGAATCTTCAGGAAGCAGGACCTCATGGAAGGAGTTGGGTTATTAGGGGCATGCCTGGTGAGACTTTGTGAGCGTTAGGTCATTAGGGGCATGCCCTTGAGGGTAGTAGAACTGTGGCCCTTTCTTCTTTCTCTCTGCTTCCCTGCCACCACGAAGTGAACACCTTCCCCTCATCACGCACTGCCCCTCCTCAGCCCCAAAGCAACAGGGCCAAGTGACTGAAATGGAGATGGAGATGCTGAGATGGTTTAGTGGTTAAAGGCACTTGCTTATAAAACCTGTCAGCCTAGGTTTGATTCCACAGGCCCCACATAAAACTGGTCAGGCGCACACACGCAAGTGCAAATAAAAGTAAACTAACATCAGTGTAGTAGCTTGAATATAAAGCTCTATAAACTCAGGTGTTTTATTAAAGTTGAGTTTACCGCTTCAGCTCCTAGCTGGCTGACTCCTGCTACAAGGGGCATGGGCACGTCACTGGGGGTGGATCTGATTTAGAACTCAAAGGTATGGAGAGAGGTGCTTGCTGCTTTTTAATGTATGCTGACTGGTGGTGGTTTTTCCCTCTGCTTGGATTTATGAATGGGAGCCAGCTTCCTCTGCTATAGGTGGAACTTCCCCTGGATCTGTAAGCTTGAAAAAAATCCCTTCCTCCTGTAAAACTGTGTTTGATTGGTTGCTCGTCCCAGATTCCTTTTATGTAAATTCAAACTTCAAGTTAAAAATTTATTACTCTAAAACACTTTCTGGAGGAAAAAACACTAAAAAATGTCTAATGTAGAAACGCATTCAATAAGTTGGTGATGTAGGCACATTCTATTTTACATTTTATCTTTTGATGACTTTAGTACCTTAGTCTCAGTTCAGTGGGACTAATCCTGTACATGATGAAGTGAGTGTTTTGCTGCTGTAAAGAACTACCTGATGGGCTGGAGAGATTGCTCAGTGGTTAAGGCACTTGCCTGCAAAGCATACAACCTGGGTTTGATTCCCCAGGACCCACATAAAACCAGATGTACAAATGGCACATACATCTAGAGTTCGTTTGCAGTGCCTAGAGCCCATATTCACTCTGTCTTTCTCTCTCTTGTGTCTATATCTCTCTGCTTACAAACAAATAAGTAAAATATATGTAAACAAAAAAGGACTGCTGGGCGTGGTGTATGCCTTTAATCCCAGCACTCAGGAGGCAGGGGTAGGAGGATCACCGTGAGTTCGAGGCCACCCTGAGACTACATAGTGAATTCCAGGTCAGCCTGGACTACAGTGAAACCCTACCTCAAAAAACAAACAAAAAAAGAACTTCTGAGCCAGAGGACAGGTCACACCATACCCAAAAAAACACCTGACTAGAGAATATTTTTAAATAACATTTTATTTAGGGCTGGAGAGATGGCTCAGCAGTTAAGGTGCTTGCCTGTAAAACCTAAGTACCCAAGTTCAATTCCCCAATAGCCACATAAAGCCAAATGCACAATGGCACATGTGTCTAGAGTTTGTTTGCAGTGGCTAGAGGCCCTGGAGTGCCCATTCTCTCTCTCTCTCTCTCTCTCTCTCTCTCCCTCTCCTCTCCCTCTCCCTCTCCCTCTCTCTCTCTCTCTCTTCTGGGTGTGGTGGTGCACACACACAAAAAAGTGCACACCTTTAATCCCGGCAGAAGGATCACTGAGTTCAAGGCCAGCCTGAGACTAATTCCAGGTCAGTTTGGGCTGGAGCAAGACCCTACATCAAAAAACAAAACAAGGGCTGGAGAGATGGCTTAGCAGTTAAGTGCTTGCTTGTGAAGCCTAAGGACCCCAGTTCAAGGCTTGATTCCCCAGGACCCACATTAGCCAAGGGGCGCTTGCGTCTGGAGTTCATTTGCAGTGGCTGAAGGCCCTGGCACTCCCATTCTCCCTCTCTCTAGCTGCCTCTTTCTCTCTGTCGCTCTCAAATAAATAATTTTTAAAAGTTTAAAAAACAAAACAAAAAGTACTTATTTATTTTCAAGGAGAGAGAGAGATAATGGGTACACCAAGACCTGTAGCTGCTGCAAACAAATTCCAGAGCTATGCGCCACTTTGTGCATTTGGCTTTACATGGGTACTGAGTAATCAAACTTGGGTCATTAGTATTTGTAGGCAAGCACCTTAACCACTGAGTCTTCTCTCCAGCCCCGAGAGCTTTGTTTTTGTTTTCTTTTGTTGTTGTTGTTGTTTTGTTTATTTTTTTAATTAGCCATCTTAGTCTATGCATACTGCATAGAGACCAACAGAGTTGGCCTTAATATACAGTCTTGGACTACATAACTACATTTTGGTCAGTGAGAGACTTCATGTACATACAGCATGGAACCATAAGATTATAATGGAGTCGAAACTCGCCTATCTCCAGCCTGGGCTGCTCAGAAGAAAGAACATCCAGGGAAAGTTCAGCTTGGGTAACCTGGGTTGCTTGCCTCTGGCAACCAAATGCAGTACAAAATTTGTCCACAAGGTGGTGAAAGGGCTTAATGAATGTCTGAATAAAACCCATTTATAAAGCAGGGCGTGGTGGCTCACACCGGTAATCTCAGCACTTGGAGGCAGAGGTAGGAGGTTCACTGTGAGTTCAAGGCCAGCCTGAGACTACAGAGTGAATTCCAGGTCAGCGTGGAGGGAAGAATGGAAATGTCGGCAGGTTAATATGCTGGCCACAGAGGTTAGTCTAGGTGTAAAGACCAGGACTGACAGCCCATTAAGACTTCTCATTTTGTAAAATGATTTTTTTTTTTTTTGAGGTAGGGTCTCACTGTAGCCCAGGCTGACCTAGAATTCACTGTGTATTCTCAGGGTGGCCTTGAACTCACAGCAGTCCTCCTACCTCTACCTCTCAAGTACTGGGATTAAAGGCATGCACTACCATGTCTGGCTCATAAAATTGATCGTCCAGTTAGTCTCATTATAGGAGTTATTTCTTCAAAGGGTAAAATATTGAATAATTCTATCAATATAGGTATACACCTATAATCTCAGGATTTTAAAAAACATATTTTATTTATTTAAGAGAGAGGAGAGAGAGAATGGCCATGTCAGGGCCTTCAGCCACTGCAAAAGAACTCAAGATGCATGTGCTCCCCTGTGCATCTGGCTTACGTGGGTCCTGGGGAATTGAACTGGGGTCCTCCAACTTTGCAGACAAATGCCTTAACCACTAAGCTACCTCTTTAGCCCAGGATTTTTTTTTTTTTTTTGAGAGAGAGAGAAAGAGGCAGAGAGAAAGAGAGAATGGGCATGCCAGGGCCTCCAGCCACTGTGAACAAACTCCAGACATCTGTCACCCCTTGTGCACATGTGGAACATTTCATACTTATGACACTGTACGTATGGCTTACATGGGACTTGGAGATATGAACATGAGTACCTAGGCTTTGCGGGCAAGCACCTTAACTGCTAAGCCATCACTCCAACCCAATCTCAGTATTTTGGAGGATGAGGCAGGAAGATCTCAAGTTTGAGACCAGCCTAGGCCACATAGTGAGGCCCTATCTAAAAAACAGAAAGAACGTTCCTCTAAAGTTAATCTATTTGTTGATAGTCATAATCTCCTTTAGTAAAACATTTTGCATCCTCTAGTTTAATAATATACAGTCTTATACAGTCCCTGGTACATGTAATAATTAAGGACATCATAAAAACTGAATCTTGAGCTGGAGAGATGGTGTAGCAGTTAAGGTACTTGCCTGGGAAGCCTAAGAACCCAGGTTCAATTCTCCAGTACCCACATAGGCCAGATGCACAAGGTGACGCAGGCATCTGGAATTCATTTGCAGTGGCTAGAGGCCCTGGTGTGCCCATTCTACCCATTCTCTCACTATTTGCTTCTTTCTCCTTCCAACAAGTAAAGTATTGGTTTTTTGAGGTAGGGTCTCACTCTTACCCAGACTGACCTGGAATTCACTATGTAGTGTCAAACTGGCCTTGAACTCATGGCGATCCTCCTACCTCTGCCTCCTGAGTACTGGGATTAAAGGCATGCGCTACCATACCTGGCTTTTTTTTTTTTTTTTTTTTTTTTTGAGGTAGGGTCTCACAACTCTAGCCCAGGCTGACGTGGAAACCACTCTGTAGTCTCAGAGTGGTCTTGAACTCTTGGCAATCTTCCTACTTCTGCCTCCTGAGAGCTGGGATTAAAGGTGTTTTTTTTTTTTTCTCAATTTTTATTAACATTTTCCATGATTATAAAAAATATCCCATGGTGGGCTGGAGAGATGGCTTAGTGGTTAAGGCACTTGCCTGTGAAGCCTAAGGACCCAGGTTCAATTCCCCAGTACCCATGTAACATGCATCTGGAATTTATTTAAAAAATAATAATACCCTCCCTCCCCCCACTTTCCCCTTTGAAATTCCATTCTCCATCATATCACCTCCCCATCTCAATCAGTCTCTCTTTTATTTTGATGTCATGATCTTTTCCTCCTCTTATGATGGTCTTGTGTAGGTCAGGCACTGTGAGGTTATCGATATCTAGGCCATTTTATGTCTGGAGGGAGCACGTTGTAAGGAGTCCTACCCTTCCTTTGGCTCTTACATTCTTTCTGCCACCTCTTCCGCATTAGACCCTGAGCCTTGGAAGGTGTGATCGAGATGTTACTCAGTACTCCAGTCACTTCTTTCCAAGCACTATGATACCTTCTGAGTCATCCCAAGGTCACTGCCATCTGAAAAAGAGAAGATTCTCTACCCAAAGTGAGAGTAGTATTAATATAAGGGTATGAATATTAAGAGAAGTGCTTACTGGGCAGTTTGATAAGCATAGTATATACATTTATCCAGACATCAGCAGATGTTACACCCCTAGGGCTCATGACTACCCCTGTTTTAAGTTTTCAGTATCAGGGATGTATTCCCTCCCATGGAGCAGGCCTCCAGTCCAATTGGAGGGCGGATGGTTTCCACCATGACAGATGTGCCACTATTGCACCCATTGGCTCATTTGGCCTGGCTGGCCAATTATAAGGCTTGCAGTATCCACTGTTGAGTATCTTCACTGGTGGTATCTCTTTCTCCCATTGAACTACATGTAGAATGGCTTCTTCCAGCTTTCTGTCAGCTGGTCTACATGGAGGAGGTTATCAGCTCAGTTCCAGCAGGATTTCTCAGTGGCCTTGCAGCCCAAGTATATGGAGTCTTCAGCAATAGGGTCTTAAAAGGTGTTTTTCTTAATGTAGGAAAACTCAATACAGGGTTAAGGAGATCAGTGGGGAATGATTTCTTAGCTTAGCTCCTCTATTGGCCTCTGTTTCATACTTCATGGAGTTATTTGAGGATCCCAAATCTATCTTGAAGTCCTAGATCTTTGCCTGGGTGTACAGAAGGCATTTGATAAATGCTGCTGTCATTTAGGAAGGTGAGTACTTAGCAGAGAACACAGGCTGCCATTACTGCAAAGCAGTGAATAAAAATGAAACAGTGGTTTGGTTTCCTTTTTCAAATGAGTGGCTTTTACTTCCAAGTCAATTAGCTGTTTGCTGGACAATGGACCACCATGCTTATAGGGGTTCACTAAGATTGAACTCAGGGCCTGGAGAGCTGACTCAGCAGATAAGGCACTTGCCTGTAAAGCCTAATGACCCAGGTTCAATTCCCCAGTACCCACATAAAGCCAGATGCACAAAGTGGCACATGCATCTTAAGTGTCTTTTGCAGCAGCTGGAGGCCCTGGCACACCCATTCTGTCTGTCTCCTTTCTATTTCTATCTGCTTGAAAATAAATAAAGATGTTAAAAAAAGAAAAAGAAAAAGAAAAAGATTGAGGGACTGGAGAGATGGATCAGCAGTTGAGGTGCTTACCTGCCAAGCCTAAAAACCTGGGTTTGATTCCCCAATACCCACATAAAGCAAGGTGGCATATGTGTCTGGAGTTTGTTTGCAGTAGCTAAACACCCTGGCGTGTCCATTCTCTCCCTCCCTCTCTCTCTGCCTCTTTCTCTCTCTCAAAATATTGTTTAAAAGAATTATAAAGCAAACAACAACAATCCAAAAAAAAAAAAAAAAATCCCAACTGAACCTGGAGCTCACTGATTCAGCTATATTAACTAGCCAGTGAGCCCCCGGGATTCTACAGTCTCTGTGTCCTCAGCACCAGGATTACATCGTGAAATAGTTTTTTTTTTTTAAACTATTTTATTTTTATTTATTTATTTGACAGAGAGAAAGAGGGAAGAAGAGAAGGGGAGAGAGAGAGAAAGAATGGGCACGCCAGGGCTCTAGCCATTGCAAACGAACTCCAGACATGTGCACCCCCTTGTACATCTGGCTAACATGGATCCTGGGGAATCGAACCTGCGTCCTTTGGCTTTGCAGACAAATGCCTTCAGTGCTAAGCCATCCCTCCAGCCCTGTGGAATAGTTTTGTAAGCAAAAGTCCCCCTTGTATCCCTACAGTGACTGGATGGCCCTGACAGCCGGGGGAGCTAGCCACAGGCAGCATTTCATTTGGCCCTTTTCCTTCCACACCTCAGCATAGGGCTGGATTGTGGTGTTAGCTCAGGAAAGACACATTATTCATCTGGGCCAAAGTGAATTACCCAGGCCTGTCAGTAGCCAGAAAATCACGTGCTGCATTCCCAGGCTGTGGCCAATTAATGGGTGTTTAGCAAGCCATTTGCCAATACAGTGCTGTGTGTTCTCATTGGTGAGGGGTGGAATCCACCAAGGGTCTTCAGCCCTTGTATGCATTGAAATCATCTGAGGAATTTCAAATACCCTTCATCAACCAGTTGGGACCCGAAAGGGGGAACTCAGACAGCTGTGTTGGTTAGAACTCCCCAGGTAATTCCTGTGTGTGGCCTAGTTTGAGAACCAGGAAACAATTCAAAGATTCCTTTCACTTCCTCCTGCCCCCCCCCCCCATTAAAGACATGCGCCACCACTCCTTTCACTTTTAATTCTAGGGACAGTGACTAAAGAAGTTATGGCATACTTTTTGTTTTTTCCTGAAGGTTTTAGGGGCTGGAGAAATGGCTCAGTGGTTAAGGTGCTTGCCTGCAAAACCTAACAACCTTAGTTCAATTCCCCAGTACCCACGTAAAGCCAGCTGCACAAAAGGAGCACATGTATCTGGAGTTTGTTTGCAGCAGTTGGAGGCACTGGCATGCCCATTCTCTCTGTCTCTCTTCTCTCTCTCTCTCTACTTGCAAATAAATACAATTTTTAAAAAAAATTTTTTTTCAGGTAAACTGGGCATGATGGCTCACACATTTAATCCCAGAATTTGGGAGGCAAAGGAGGATCGCGGTGTGTTCAAGGCCACCTTGAGACTACATAGTGAGTTCCAGGTCAGCCTGGGTTTAAAAAAAGAATGGTCACATGATGGTGTCCCATAATTCTGTAGGATTTCTTCATTCCTCTAGATTCTACTTTTTTTTCTTTTTCTGGCTGAGTTAGTTGTCTTTTTTTTTTTTTTTTTTCCTTTTGGTTTTCTGAAGAAGGGTCTCACTGTAGCCCAGGCTGACCTGGAATTCACTATGTACTCTCAGGGTGGCCTTGAACTCACCACAATCCTCCTACCTCTGCCTTCCAAGTGCTAGGATTAAAGGCATGCGCCACGCCCGGCGAGTTAGTTGTCTTTTTTTTTTTTTTTTTTTTTTTTTTTCAAGGTAGGGTCTTGCTTTAGCCCAGGCTGACCTGGAATTCACTATGTAGTGTCAGGGTGGTTGCGAACTCACAGCGATCCTCCTTCCTCTGCCTCCCGAGTGAGTTGTCTTTTTTTATATATATGTTTCAAATTGAACATGAAGAATAATAACAAGGTAAGGCTACTTAAATCCATGTAAATCATTTCTTTGACAGGTTGACACAGTTGAGAAAAATAAAGTTGAAAATGGTCCAGTTCAAAGTAAAGCAAATTAGCTATTTGTGGCACAAACCGCTAATAGAAATGAAAATGCTTTTAGAGTATGTTCTTTCCAGGAATCTTCCAGACTGACAGAAATAGGACAGAATAAAAATGGAAAGTTACTTTAGGAGGTGATCAGTTGCCACTGACCAGTTACCCTAAATTTGCAAAGTTCCTGACTCAAGTTCTATTCAGGTTTAAACAAGTATGTGGGGAACTGTAAAAGGAATGTATAGTACTATATATATTACTGCTTTATATAGTACACGCTGTAGCATATAAGAATAGATTTTTTTTAATTTTAAAGGGGGGGCTGGATAGATGGCTTAGCGGTTAAGGTACTTGCCTGCAAAGCCTAAGGACCCAGGTTCAATTCTCCAGGTCCCACATAAGCCAGATGCATAAGGTGGCACATGTGTCTAGAGTTCATTTGCAGTGGCTAGAGCCCTGGTGTGCCCATTCTCTCTCTCTCTTTCTCTTCCTCCCCATCTCAAAAATAAAATTTTAAAACATTAAAAAAAAAAAAAGAAAAGAAGAAAGAGCTGTGGGGGGGGGAGTTATTGTTTTGGTTTTGGTGTTGGTTTTTCAAGGTAGGGTCTCGCTCTAACATGGGTTGACCTGGAATTTACTATGTAGTCTCAAGGTGGCCTCAAACTCATAGCAATCCTCCTACCTCTGCCTCACGAGTGCTGGGATTAAAGACATGGGCCACTGTGCCCAGTAAGATGTGTTTTTAAGTTAGCCTCAACTCAAAATGTGCTTTTGAATTTTTAAACCATCAGGTTGTCCTTGGACACTTTTCCTTTTTTCTTTCTTTTTTTGAGGTAAGATCTCACTGTAGCCCAGGCTGACCTGGAACTCTGTAGTTTACAGCAGTCTTCCTACCTCTGCCTCCTATGTGCTGGGATTAAAGATGTGTACCACCATGCCTGGCTTGGCCTTGAACTCTTGATCTTCTTGCCTTCTTAAATTGCCATGTCAGACTTACTAGTGGCTAAGGCATTTGCCTACAAAGCCTAACAACCCAGTTGCGATTCCCCAGTACCCACGTAAAGCCAGATGCACAGTAGCTCATGCATTCGGAGTTTGCAGCGTTGGAGACTCTGGCACACCCATTCCCTGCCCCCCACCTATCTCTCTCTCCCTCCCTTCCTCCCTCTGTCTCTCCTCTCTCTCTCTCTCAGTTTTTGCAAATAAATAAATAAATAAATAAAAATTTTTTTTTGGTTTTTCGAGGTAGGGTCTCACTCTAGCCCAGGCTGACCTGCAATTCACTATGGAGTCTCAGGGTGGCCTCGAACTCACGGCGATCCTCCTACCTCTGCCTCCCAAGTGCTGGGATTAAAGGCGTGCGCCACCATGGCCGGCTTAAAATATTTTAAATATATATATTTTTTAAAAAAAAACTTTTTTTTTTTTTTGGTGTTTTGAGATAGGGTCTCGCTCTAGCCCAGGCTGACCTGGAATTCACTCTGTAGTCTCAGGGTAGCCTTGAATTCATGGAAATCTTCCTACTTCTGCCTCCCTAGTGCTAGGATTAAAGGCATGCACCACTATGCCCAGCTTAAAAAAAAACTTTTTTATTGACAACCTCCATACATATATACACTATACCTTGATTATAATCCCCTCCCACCACACTTGGTCCTCACTCACCCATCCCCCCTCTACTGAATCCTTTTTATCCATTCCATGTAATCATTTTTCTTCTATTAGGCAGGTCTTGTGCAGGTAGTGTCAGCCACTGTGAGGTCATGAATGCCATGGCCATTTTGTGTCTAGAAGACAGTATTGTAAGCACTCTTCCCTTCCTTTGGCTCCTCTCTCTTCTGTAATGGTCTCTGGGCCGTCCTCTGGGGGTGTGATAGAGATGTCTCACTGTGCTGAAAGCTTCACTGTTTCTCTTAGCACTTTGATTAGTTTTGAGTCTCCCTAGTTGTCATCACCATCTGAAAAGAGAAGTTTCTCTAATCAGAAGTGAGAGTAGCATTGATATATGGGTATAAACATAAGTGTTTAGAGGGTAATATGGTGGGCATAATATAGCCAGTTAGCCAAAAAATACAATAGTGAGTTCCCCTTAGAGCTTATGAACCCCTCCTCCCCCCAGCCATAGGTTTGTGATTAGGCTTTACAGACAAGCAACTTAACCTCTGAGCCATCTCTTCAGCCCTTTTTATTTTTCAACCGTATCTCTTAGAAAGAGTGCCCCTCCCAGCCCAGTGAAGGAAACACTATTGGAGGAGATGATTGTCACTGATGTGATAGCTCCTCAGATGGCTCAGAGCCTGAGTCCTGGACTCCAGGTGCATGCACCACTTTGTGCTTTTGACTTTATGTGGTTATTGGAGAATTGTACCTGTCAGACTTTGCAAGCAAGTTCCTAAACCACTGAGCCATCTCTCCAGCCCTAAATAGTGAACTTTTAAAAATTATTTATTTATTTATTTGAGAGAGAGAGAGAGAATGTGTGCGCCAGGACCTCTAGACACTGCAAACAAACTCTAGATGCGTGTGGCACCATTGTGCATTTGGCTTATGTAGGGAACCGAACCTGGGTCCTTTGCTTTGCAGGCAAAGTGCCTTAACCCCTAAGCCATCTGTCCAGCCCCAGCTGCTTTTGGTAAAGCTGGCAAAACACTGTTCTTCTCGGAGGACAGCTCCCACAACACTAATCAGAGTCTGCTACTCAACAGCTGTTTACTGCTCCTATAATTTGGGGGATAAGTGGGGTTATGCCTTTTGAGTTTCAGCTCTCCCAGACTTGACCTTCTGAGACTCCCTCTACCTTCCTCCCTTCTAGAGGGAATATTTCAATTCAGTGGAATTTGCTATACAACAGGACTCCATGCCTGCATGCTAGCTATGCACTCTACCACTGTGGTCTATCTCCAGACTACCTTATTCTTTTCAATGGCCACATGGTATTTCATTGGGGTTTGCTCACCAATGTCATTTCCTGGGAGCTGTTTGCAGTCTGATGTCCTTAGCTCGAAATCACTGGGCAGTTGAATATTTCTGTGCAGTTTCTTGGTCAGATGGCACCTGCATTTAAGGCTAATGGAATGAAGGCTTCCTTCTCTGGACTACACTCCCACCTGAAAGCTCTGAGACAGAGCAGCTAACTCTGATTGGCATTATTGGTGTGAGCCGTTCTCAAATCTCCTATAATTTCCTTCTGGACAAATCTAATAGCCTGCATTATTAGATTCTGCAAGAGTCAGAGAGCCCTTCCAGGAGGGACTGAAGAAGATGGTAATTTCTGCCTTTGGTTAGTTTGGGTCACCCCATGAGAAATAGACTTGTAAAACACGTAAAGAAATGGAAAATTATGAAGTTTTTTTTTTAAATATTAGAGGCTTTACAGACATCTCTCTGCTGGGGCCTCCCCCAAGGGTAGAGGCTCCTGTGGTGGCAGCATCCGCAGGGACCTCGATGTGTCTAGCCTGCATGCTAACTGACAGCAGCCATCCACACCCTCTTCCAATTACCACCAAGTCCACCAAGGTATTTCCTCGTGCCAGGCTCTCACAGCTGTGTGGACAAAGACACATAATTCTGAGAACATGCAAGTGGTACAGTGTGGCCAGAGAATAAAGGTGTACACTTTTCCTGCTTCTTTTCTCTCTCTCTCTCTCTCTCTCTCTCTCTCTCTGTCTCTGTCTCTGTCTCTGTCTCTCCTTATTTATTTATTTTTTTTGAGGTAAGGTTTTGTTCTAGACCAGGTTGACCTGAAATTCACTGTGTAGTCTCAGGCTGGTCTCTAACTCACAGCAATCTTCCTACCTCTGCACTCTGCAATGAACTCCAGTCACATACTTGTGCATCTGGCTTTACTGAGGAATAGAAAACGAGTCATTAAGCTTTGCAAGCAAAAGCCTTAACCACTGAGCAATCTCTCCAGCCTCAACTTTCTTTTCACCTATCCAGTGGTGTGATTTGAGGTACCCCAGTGGCATAAACCCATCGTCCATCTTCAGGAATATTAACACAGGTAACACAGAAAGGAGGGTAGTTAAGTGGGGCATGGTGGCACATGCCTTTAATACCAGCACTCGGGAGGCAGAGGTAGGAGGATCACGGTGAGTTCGAGGCCACCCTGAAAATACAGAGTGAATTTCAGGTCAGCCTGGTCTAGAGTGAGACCCTACCTAGAAAAAGAAAGAAAGAGAGAAGGAGAGGAGGATCGTTTAGAAGCAGTACAAGCACGCACGTACGCGTCAGCAGCAGGCAGCGCAGGAAGGACGAATGGGCTGAAGCCGTCATGTGGGAACTGTCCAGAGAACAGGAAGAAACCTCACTGGCTTCCCCAGAGAGGGAGTCTGAGCAAAATGTTAAAAGTCCAAGTTTGGGGCTGGAGAGATGGTTCAGCGGCTAAGGCACTCACCTGCAAAGCCTAAGGAGCCAGGTTTGATTCCCCAGTACCCATGTAAAGCCAAGATGCACAAGATGGCACATGTGTCTGGAGTTTGTTTGCAGCAGCTAGAGGCACTGGTGTGTCCATTCTCTCTCCCTCTTAAATAAATAAATAATAAAGTATATATATTTAAAAGCCTGAGTTTGAATAGTATGTTAATTAAAAGTGATTTTTTTCAGCCAGGAGTGGTGGCACACGCCTTTAATGCCAGCACTCGTGAGGTAGAGGTAGGAGAATCACCATGAGTTCAAGGCCACCCTGAGACTACATAGTGAATTCCAGGTCAGCCTCAGCTAGAGTGAGACCCTACCTCAAAAAAAAAAAAAAAAAAAAAAAAAAAAGAAGAAGAAGAAAGTTTTCAGGCTGAATGGATGGCTTAGCAGTTGAGGCATTTGCTTGCAAAACCAAATAACCCCAGATTTGATTCCCCAATGCTCATGTAAAGCAAGATGCACAAAGTGGCATATGCATCTGAAGTTTGTTTGCAATGGCTGGAGGCCCTGGTGCACCTATTCTCTCTTCTATCTCTTTCTATGCTTGCAAATAAATAAATACTTTTTAAAAGTATTTTCTTTTCCAGCCAGGCATGGTGGTGCATGCCTTTAATCCCAGCACTTGGGAGGCTGAGGTAGGAGGATCTCTGTGAGTTTGGGGCCAGCCTAAGACTTATTATAGGTAAGCCTGAACTAGAGTGAGACCCTACCTGGAACCCCGCCCCCCAGAAAAGTGATTTTTTTTCCAACTGGACATGATGATGCATACCTGTGATCCCAGCATTTGAGTGGCTGAGACAGTGAGACCCTGTCTCAAACACACACACGCAATAAGGATGTAATGGGCTTTATATAAATTCATAAAAGGGAGCCGGGCGTGGTGGCGCACACCTTTAATCCCAGCACTCAGGAGGCAGAGGTAGGTGGATCACTGTGAGTTCAAGGCCACCCTGAGACTGCATAGTGAGTTCCAGGTCAGCCTGGACTAGAGTGAGACTCTACCTCAAAAAATCAAAAAAAAAAAATCATAAAAGGTATGATTTTTGTTTGAAAACTTTTGTCCAGCTACGATCAGGTGAACAATGCAATACAGTTTGATAATCATTTCCCTTTCCTATCCATTTACTGTTTTTATTGGCTTTGTTTTGCATGAGCTGAAAGGTTTATAGCTTCTGGTGGGGGGAGGGGGGGAGAGACTTTTTCAGTTTGGAAATATAAACTTTCCAGAAAAAATCCCAAGGTCAAACTTTTCATTTGTTACCCAGTGAGTAAACTGTCCCAGGCTGACAGTTGCTCACAACTTGTCCCCAGGGAAGTCAGCTTGAGGCAGGAGAGTGCTCCTGTAGGATACCTGAGCTCCAGGCGGTAGATGAGAAGGACAGTCAAGCAGGAAACCCACCTTCCCAGGAGGATGGCTGCCGTGATCACTGAAGGCGTCGCTGCTGTCTTGTCACCTCAGCAGCCACTTAACCTCAGTCTCCGCAAAAGAAAAATTCTGACATCTTAATTTAAATGTGGGCATTTGAGCCTGTGCTGGAGATAAATATAACCTAGTGTAGTACGAAGAAGGTTTAATGGGAAATGGTTGGCATTCTTTCGTGGTAAAGACATGAGGAAAGGAGAGGGAGGGAGAGAGGAAGGGAGGGAGGGAGGGGGAATAGAGAGAGAGAGAGACAGAGAGGGAACCGCAGTCAGGACAAAGCCGAGATAAGAGAGCGCCAGTAGCCTTGCCCTCTAACTTGATACTTACCAGACCCAGCCAACATGGTTGTCCTGAATCCAATGACTTTGGGGATTTATCTCCAACTCTTCTTACGCTCCATCGTGTCCCAGCCGACACTCATCCACAGCGTCCTCCCAATGTCAGCAGGTAACAAAACGATGACCACAACTTCTCTCTTCTGTTTGGCAAGGGGGAGGGATGGGGAGGGAGGACGGAGAAGCAGCAGGATTATTTTGCAACGTGTTCTGATGTTTTGCCATTCTGTTCTTGGTGGAGGGAGGCTAGGGAGAGACAGCCACCCCGATGCTTCCTGTCACCTTCCCTGTCTGGAAAGGCCCTCTGTCCTTGCTCCAGCCGTCAGGACTTTCAGGACCAGTCAAAGGCAGATGCTAAGACATTACTTCTGCGTCTCATCTCTTTGCTGTGTGATTTCATTTTGGTTAGGAACTGGGGAGATAGGGAAGAGACAAGGAAGCACAAATGAGAGAGAAGCGAGTCGTACATGTTTCTATCAACCCACCTCTGGGCTGGCTCATTCTGAGCCGAGGGCTTGCTTGTGGAGTGAACACGCCTCTGTTGAGCCAGGACAACCCCACTGCAGGGAAAACCAGCCAGACCCCTTGTTGGCAGGCACCCCCTCCCTTGCAGCCTAAGGACTAGACTTTTTCTCCAGCCCTGTCTACCCTCCTGTTGGGCTCTCTTCCCTTCCACTGTGCCTAGGCATCTAGTAGGTGCTGGTATCTTGTGGAGGGGGGGGGGGGGGGAGGTCCCAGAGAGGATGGGATCGGTGAGGGGTCCGGGAGGGAGATGTGGACCTGCAGCCAGATGGTTCTGCTGAGAGATTTGGGAAACAGGTTTGCTCTGCCAACCTGGCAATCCTTTCTGTGGACACCAGGCTATTGCCCTTGTCCTGCCTGACCTGGTACAGGGGAAGTATTGGGTTACTGACATAGCCTTTGCAAAACCTTTCTGGGGAAACTTGGATATGTCCAGAGGAAGGCAGGCCCACCCCAGGTCTTGCTGTTTATCTCCTCCCAGCGCCCTCACCCCTCAGTTCACCTCGGCCCCTGCTGTTCCCCTACCCAAGGCAGCACAAGTCACCTCTTCCCAGGGGAGCCTCCCAAGTACTGCATTGACTCAGTATCACTGTGAAACTTAGGGAGGGCCAGGAACACCAGGCTCTGGGAGGGCATTTCTCTGGATCCAACCCCCCCTTCTCTCCATTCATAAAAACAGCTCATGTGCAAGTCGTGCTGCCAAACTCCGCGGGCCCTGAGGAGTGCCACGGACACTGCTGTGAGGCTAATTATAAAAGTGTGAGAAACAGAAGAAGGGGGGAAGGAGAGAGGGCCTGTAGAGATTACCAGCGGTGGGGGTAGGCAAGAAAGGCAGGTGCTTGTGTCACCACAAGTGTGTGTCAACATGTCCATCACAGATTTGAGCTGAACGTGCCAAGCTCTTTTCCAAAGGGAAGATTGATAGCTGAGTGCAATGGCACACAGCTGTAATGACAGCATTTGGGAGGCTGAGGCAGGAGGATGGTGCGTTCAAAGCCCCCCTAGGCTACATAGCAAGAACCTGTTTCAGAAGTCCAAAAAGCATGAGGCAGGGCCTGATGAATTTGTCTGATTCGGTGGTTTGTCATATTTAGTTATAGATTCCTTTAAGACTATGCTAGAGGGCTGAAGAAATGGCTCAGTGCTTTAAGGCCCTTGCATGCCCTAACAACCCTGCTTTGATACCCCAGGACCCGCATAAAGCCAGCTGCACAAAGTGGTGCATGTACCTGGAGTTTGTTTGCAGTGGCTGGAGGCCCTGGCATGCCCCATTCTCTCTCCCTCTTAAATAAATAAATAATAAAGTATATATATTTAAAAGCCTGAGTTTGAATAGTATGTTAATTAAAAGTGATTTTTTTCAGCCAGGAGTGGTGGCACAAGCCTTTAATGCCAGCACTCGTGAGGTAGAGGTAGGAGAATCACCATGAGTTCGAAGCCACCCTGAGACTACATAGTGAATTCCAGGTCAGCCTCGGCTAGAGTGAGACCCTACCTCAAAAAAAAAAAAAAAAAAAAAAAAAAAAGAAGAAGAAGAAAGTTTTCAGGCTGGATAGATGGCTTAGCAGTTGAGGCATTTGCTTGCAAAACCAAATAACCCCAGATTCGATTCCCCAATGCTCATGTAAAGCAAGATGCACAAAGTGGCACATGCATCTGAAGTTTGTTTGCAATGGCTGGAGGCCTTGGTGCACCTATTCTCTCTTCTATCTCTCTCTATGCTTGCAAATAAATAAATACTTTTTAAAAGTATTTTCTTTTCCAGCCAGGCATGGTGGTGCATGCCTTTAATCCCAGCACTTGGGAAGCTGAGGTAGGAGGATCTCTGTGAGTTTGGGGGCCAGCCTATAGGTAAGCCTGAACTAGAGTGAGACCCTACCTTGAACCCCGCCCCCCAGAAAAGTGATTTTTTTCCCAACTGGACATGATGATGCATACCTGTGATCCCAGCATTTGAGTGGCTGAGACAGTGAGACCCTGCCTCAAACACACACATGCAATAAGGATGTATATAATGGGCTTTATATAAATTCATAAAAGGGAGCCGGGCGAGGTGGCGCACGCCTTTAATCCCAGCACTCGGGAGGCAGAGGTAGGTGGATCGCTGTGAGTTCAAAGCCACCCTGAGACTGCATATTGAGTTCCAGGTCAGCCTGGACTAGAGTGAGACTCTACCTCAAAAAATCAAAAAAAAAAAAAATCATAAAAGGTATGATTTTTGTTTGAAAACTTTTGTCCAGCTACGATCAGGTGAACAATGCAATACAGTTTGATAATCATTTCCCTTTCCTATCCATTTACTGTTTTCTTTTTTTTTTTTTTTGGTTTTTCGAGGTAGGGTCTCACTCTAGTCCAGGCTGACCTGGAATTCACTATGGAGTCTCAGGGTGGCCTCGAACTCACAGCGATCCTCCTACCTCTGCCTCCCGAGTGCTGGGATTAAAGGCGTGCGCCACCACGCCCGGCCATTTACTGTTTTCATTGGCTTTGTTTTGCATGAGCTGAAAGGTTTATAGCTTCTGGTGGGGGGAGGGGGAAGAGACTTTTTCAGTTTGGAAATATAAACTTTCCAGAAAAAATCCCAAGGTCAAACTTTTCATTTGTTACCCAGTGAGTAAACTGTCCCAGGCTGACAGCTGAGCAACTTGTCCCCTGGGAAGTCAGCTTGAGGCAGGAGAGTGCTCCTGTAGGATACCTGAGCTCCAGGCAGGTAGATGAGAAGGACAGTCAAGCAGGAAACCCACCTTCCCAGGAGGATGGCTGCCGTGATCACTGAAGACGTCGCTGCTCTCTTGTCACCTCAGCAGCCACTTAACCTCAGTCTCCGCAAAAGAAAAATTCTGACATCTTAATTTAAATGTGGGCATTTGAGCCTGTGCTGGAGATAAATATAACCTAGTGTAGTACGAAGAAGGTTTAATGGGAAATGGTTGGCATTCTTTCGTGGTAAAGACATGAGGAAAGGAGAGGGAGGGAGAGAGGAAGGGAGGGAGGGAGGGGGAATAGAGAGAGAGAGAGACAGAGAGGGAACCGCAGTCAGGACAAAGCCGAGATAAGAGAGCGCCAGTAGCCTTGCCCTCTAACTTGATACTTACCAGACCCAGCCAACATGGTTGTCCTGAATCCAATGACTTTGGGGATTTATCTCCAACTCTTCTTACGCTCCATCGTGTCCCAGCCGACACTCATCCACAGCGTCCTCCCAATGTCAGCAGGTAACAAAACGATGACCACAACTTCTCTCTTCTGTTTGGCAAGGGGGAGGGATGGGGAGGGAGGACGGAGAAGCAGCAGGATTATTTTGCAACGTGTTCTGATGTTTTGCCATTCTGTTCTTGGTGGAGGGAGGCTAGGGAGAGACAGCCACCCCGATGCTTCCTGTCACCTTCCCTGTCTGGAAAGGCCCTCTGTCCTTGCTCCAGCCGTCAGGACTTTCAGGACCAGTCAAAGGCAGATGCTAAGACATTACTTCTGCATCTCATCTCTTTGCTGTGTGATTTCATTTTGGTTAGGAACTGGGGAGATAGGGAAGAGACAAGGAAGCACAAATGAGAGAGAAGCGAGTCGTACATGTTTCTATCAACCCACCTCTGGGCTGGCTCATTCTGAGCCGAGGGCTTGCTTGTGGAGTGAACACGCCTCTGTTGAGCCAGGACAACCCCACTGCAGGGAAAACCAGCCAGACCCCTTGTTGGCAGGCACCCCCTCCCTTGCAGCCTAAGGACTAGACTTTTTCTCCAGCCCTGTCTACCCTCCTGTTGGGCTCTCTTCCCTTCCACTGTGCCTAGGCATCTAGTAGGTGCTGGTATCTTGTGGAGGTGGGGGGGGAAGGTCCCAGAGAGGATGGGATCGGTGAGGGGTCCAGGAGGGAGATGTGGACCTGCAGCCAGATGGTTCTGCTGAGAGATTTGGGAAACAGGTTTGCTCTGCCAACCTGGCAATCCTTTCTGTGGACACCAGGCTATTGCCCTTGTCCTGCCTGACCTGGTACAGGGGAAGTATTGGGTTACTGACATAGCCTTTGCAAAACCTTTCTGGGGAAACTTGGATATGTCCAGAGGAAGGCAGGCCCACCCCAGGTCTTGCTGTTTATCTCCTCCCAGTGCCCTCACCCCTCAGTTCACCTCGGCCCCTGCTGTTCCCCTACCCAAGGCAGCACAAGTCACCTCTTCCCAGGGGAGCCTCCCAAGTACTGCATTGACTCAGTATCACTGTGAAACTTAGGGAGGGCCAGGAACACCAGGCTCTGGGAGGGCATTTCTCTGGATCCAACCCCCCCCCCCTTCTCTCCATTCATAAAAACAGCTCATGTGCAAGTCGTGCTGCCAAACTCCGCGGGCCCTGAGGAGTGCCACGGCCACTGCTGTGAGGCTAATTATAAAAGTGTGAGAAACAGAAGAAGGGGGGAAGGAGAGAGGGCCTGTAGAGATTACCAGCGGTGGGGGTAGGCAAGAAAGGCAGGTGCTTGTGTCACCACAAGTGTGTGTCAACATGTCCATCACAGATTTGAGCTGAACGTGCCAAGCTCTTTTCCAAAGGGAAGATTGATAGCTGAGTGCAATGGCACACAGCTGTAATGACAGCATTTGGGAGGCTGAGGCAGGAGGATGGTGCGTTCAAAGCCCCCCTAGGCTACATAGCAAGAACCTGTTTCAGAAGTCCAAAAAGCATGAGGCAGGGCCTGATGAATTTGTCTGATTCGGTGGTTTGTCATATTTAGTTATAGATTCCTTTAAGACTATGCTAGAGGGCTGAAGAAATGGCTCAGTGCTTTAAGGCCCTTGCATGCCCTAACAACCCTGCTTTGATACCCCAGGACCCGCATAAAGCCAGCTGCACAAAGTGGTGCATGCACCTGGAGTTTGTTTGCAGTGGTTGGAGGCCCTGGCATGCCCCATTCTCTCTGCCTATCTCTCTTTTCTCTATCTCTTTTTGCTTGCAAATAAATAAATAAAATATTTAATTAAAAAAAGGATCTGAGCCGGGCATGGTGGTGCACTCCTTTAATCCCAGTACTCGGGAGGCAGAGATAGGAGGATCGCCATGAGTTCAAGGCCACCCTGAGACGACAGAGTTAATTCCAGGTCAGCCTGGACCAGAGTGAGACCCTACCTCGAAAAACAAAACAAAACAAAAGGATCTGCTACAGATTTAAGGCTCAGGAATTAGGGAAACAGTTTTCTAGCTTTAGTTCTACCTCTGACTTCTGGGAGGTAGTTGGCTACAGACTGTAAGCCCCATGAGGGCAGGGACTGTGCACTGTTACTATTTCCCAGGGCCAGAACAGTGTCTGACATGTAGTAGGTGCTCAGTAAGTACTCACTGAAGGGCTGGAGAGGTAGCTCAGTGGTTAAGGGTGCTTGCTTGTCAAGTGTGACTGCCCAAGTTCAATTCCCCAATACCTATGTAAAGCCAAATAGTCAAAGTGGTGCATGTGTCTGGAGTTTATTTGTAATGGTAGGAGGCCCTGGTGCACTGATACTCTCTCACTCTCTTAAATAATAAATAAAGTAGCTGGACGTGGTGACACACACCTTTAATCCCAGCACTTGGGAGGCAGAGGTAGGAGGGCCGTCATGAGTTCGAGGACACCCTGAGAATACAGAGTGAATTCCAGGTCAGCCTGGGCTTGAGTGAGACCCTATTCTGAAAAAAACCAAAATAGTAATAATAACAGTAATAATAATAAATAGATAAAGTAGTAAAAAAAAGTACTTGATGAATGAAAAATTTTCCTCATCTGTAGGTTTAGGCTCATAATTTTAAAAAGTATTTATTTATTTATTTAAGAAAGAGAGAAAATGGGCACACCAGGGCCTCCAGCCACTACAAACAAACTCCAGGTGCATGTGCCACCTTGTGCATCTGGCTTATGTGGGTACTGGGGAATCGAACCTGGGTCCTTAGGCTTTCCAGGCAAGCATCTTAGCCGCCGAGCCATAACTCCAGCCCTCATCATCATTTTGTATTATTTAAATTACACAGAGCCAAGGTTCTGGGGCAGTTCAGAAAGCTAGAGAGAAAAGAATTGCTGGTTCTCTTTGAACTCCTTACCCACACAGTGCAGACTGCTTTTAGGGAAGGGTTTTTGTAGGTTGTACCTGTCAGGTTACAGCAGTGACAAGATGCAACCCAGATGGTTTAGAGGGAAGAGTTGAGTGAAAAGGTCAGGTGTGCTGAAGGAAAACCACAGAAAGGCTTTAAAAACATTTTTATTGACAATTTGAATAATTTTAAACAATAAACCATGATATTTCCCTCCCCTCCCGTGCTTTCCCCTTCACAAATTCACTCTCCATCATATCCCCTCCCCCTCTCAATCAGTCTCTCTTTTATTTTGATGTCATCATCTTTTCCTCCTATTATGATGGTCTTGTGTAGGTAGTGTTGGGCACTGTGAGGTCATGGATATCCAGGCCATTTTGTGTCTGAAAGACTGCATTTTAAGCAGTCCTACTCTTCTTTTGGCTCTTACATTCTTTCTGCCACCTCTTCTGCAATGGACCCTGAGCCTTGGAAGGTGTGATAGAGATGTTTTAGTGCTGAGCACTCCTCGGTCACTTTTTATCACTATGTTGCCTTTTGGGTCATCCCAGTGCTCACCACCATCTGAAAAGAGAAGCTTCTCTGACCAAAAGTGAAAATAGCATTGATATATGGATATGAGTATTAAATAAAGTACTTACAAGGCATTTTGGTGAGCATAGTATATACATTTAGCCAGACAAGAGCAGGTGTTACACTCCTAAGGCTCATGACCTCCCCCACCATAGGCTTTTGATTAGGTTTTCAGTACCAGGCATGTATTCCCTCCCATGGAGGGGGCCTCCATTTCAATTAAAGACCTGAAAAAGCAGGAGGAGGAACTAGGAAACCGGATCCTGGGAAGATCTGGACCTGTACAAGAGGAGCTGCCAAGCCAAACGCTTGTCACACAGGACCCAAAGCACAGAGAAAGTGTAGACAAAATCTCTCAAATCTCCCGCTCCTCCCATCTCAACCATATGCTGGCAGAGCTTCCCATTGGCCAAATCCCACCCACAGCCAGAGGGCAGAGGAGCCCCATGACGTAGTTCACAGGGTCAGCCTGTGGGGGAAGGGCATGTAAACTAACCTACCCAGCACCCACAGGTGGGAGGTTAGTCCTTTTTCCTTCCTTTCCCTCTCCCTTCCCTTCCCTTCCTTTCTTTGCTTCCGTTGTTCCCTTCTCTTCTTTTCCCTTCACATGGTATTAGGGATTGAACTCAGGGCCTTGCACACTCTAAGCAAGCACTCCACCACTGAGCTACGCCCCCAGCCCGATTGGCACTTTTTTTTTTTTTTTTTGAGGTAAGGTCTTGCTCTAGCACAGGCTGACCTGGAATTCACTCTGTAGTCTCAGGGTGGCCTTGAACTCATGGCGATCTTCCTACCTGGGCCTCCAAGTGCTGGTATGAAAGATGTATGCCACCATACCTGGCTGACAGTCGCTTCTTGATGAGTTGCTAACTCTGGATCTTGTGATTGGGAACCTCATCCTGGGCACGTGGTCAACAAGTGGGGTCCACCTGGGGGGACCACTCAGTTAACACTCAGCCTAGCACGGGTACTTGCTTTCTCTTGTGGAGTCACTGCATTATGTCTCCTTCACTTAGTTTACCTGGGCTTCCCGAGAGTACGGTTCCAAAATTAATTCAGGCTTTGAAATGTAATTTTCCTTGGCTACAAGATGAATGAGTCCTCTGGAAATACTTACCGACAACTTGCTCTGAAATATTATATATTCCGAAGCTTGAAGAGTCTTATGATTCTGCAGAAGTAGGCTATGGTGACACTGAATTGACAGCCACCAGGAAAATTGTTTCTTTCTACCTACAATATCTTAGGAGGGCCTGCTAGGTGCCTAGCACCATTGTAATGTGCTTCAGAGGACACAGAGACAAGTAGAATGTGGCCCGTGTTCTAAGGGACCTGTGTCACTCTGTTGAAACCCAAGCACTGAGTGCCCCAGGCTGGCTATGGTGGCGGAGGGTCTCTCACAGGTCTGTAGGTGGCACTCGTCCTCACACAGAGCCATGGAGTCTCCAGGGTCTAAGTCCCTGCCTGCTCCTGCAGTGCCCAGTAGCCTCAGCTCTCTGAACCAGGTATTGCTAGGTCCAAGAGAATGAGGCAGGGGCTGGAGAGATGACTCAGCAGTTAGATGACTCAGCCTGTTGACCCAGGTTCTATCCCCCAGTACCCACGTGTAAAGCCAGATGCACAAAGTGGTGCATGCATCTGGAGTTCGTTTGCAGTGGCTCTTGCAAAGGCCCTTGCTTGCCCATGCTGTCTCTATCTGCCTCTTTCTCTCTCTCAAATAAATAAATAAACAAACAAATAAATAAAATATTTCTTTTAAAAAAGTGGAATGAGAAGCCGGGCGTGGTGGCGCACGCCTTTAATCCATCCCAGCACTCGGGAGGCAGAAGTAGGAGGGTCACGGTGAGTTCGAGGCTACCCTGAGAATACAGAGTGAATTCCAGGTCAGCCTGGGCTAGAGTGAAACCCTACCTTGAGAAAAAAAAAAAAGGAATTAAAAAAGGCTGCTAAGTCTGACTACAGTAAGCTATGATCCTAGCATTCCCGAGGCTTGAGGGTAGGAGGATCTGAAGTTCAAGAGTACCTTGTGCTACACAGCCCAATGGAAAAGAAACTGCAAGAAAAATGGTAAAGAACTTAGGGCATAGTTCTGAGGTTTCTCAAAGCATATTAGAAGGGAATTGTCTCTGTGTCCCAAAGGACAACACTGGCTTGTGTCACAGAAACTGGTTTTCATCATGGTGACCATCAATGGTCTAGTGAACACTGACCTGTAACCCCTTTATTGTCATAGCTATATCTTAGAATCATTTCTCTTAAAAATTTCAAGAGCTGGGCTAGAAAAATAGCTTGCAAAGACTGATGGTCTGGGTTCAATTCCCCAGTACCCACATGAAGCCAAATGTACATGTATCTGGAGTTCATGTGCAATGGCATGAGGCCATCGCGTCCCCATTCTCTCTCTCTTTCTCTGCAAATAATAAATAAAATTTTGTTTTTGGTTTTGTTTTTTTGAGGCAGGGTCTCACTCTAGCTCAGGCTGACCTAGAATTCACTATGTACTCTCAGAGTAGCCTTGAACTCAGAACCATCATCTTACCTCTGCCTCCCAGGTGCTGGGATTAAAGGTGTGGGTCACCACACCCAGCTAAAAAAATAAAATAAAAATTGTTCAGTTTAAAAATAAAATGCCAGGGGCTAGAAAGATGACTTATCAGTTAAGGCAATTGCCTGCAAAGACTTACGGCCCGAGTTTGATTCCCCAGTACCCATGTAAGGCCAGGTGCACAAGGTGGTGCATGGATCTGGAGTTCATTTGCAGTGCCTAGAGGGCCTGATGCATTCATTCTCTCTATCTCCGTGTCTCTGCAACCATGTATTATTGAAGTTCCTATTCTGTGATCCTCTGAGGGTCAGCTGATCTGGTCATGTCCCCGGCTGGACTCACTCTGGGTCTGTCCCTTCACAGGTGGGGCTCAGTGTTTGTGGCTTCCAGGATATGAAGGCATAGATTCAGGGGTGATGCTATTTCTAGAGGTCAGATTTCCACACCGCATGATATATGGAATCCTCACACACCCCTGGGGTTGGTGGAGTGAGATTCCTACTTTCCAGAAGAGGAAATGGAAGCTCAGAGAGGGTAAATGATTTACCATAGGTCCAACAACTGGTTTGTGCTGACGGACAGAATCCTGCCTTTACTATAAGTCCAGGGCTTTTACCCGAGTAGACAAATCTGCATATGGACTGATAATATGTACCATTGACTTTCATGGTCCTGCAGGCTGCCTTCCTGGCCTGTGAAAACTGAACGCATGATCCATTCCCTTCCCCACCTTTCTGTCAGGACGTCAATGCCCAAAGTTCAAGTTCAAACAAAGAACTAAATGGTGCTTTTTTTTTTTTTTTTCAATGTAGGGTCTCACTCTAGCCCAAGATGACCTGGAATTCACTATGTAGTCTCAGGGTGGCTTAGAACTCATGGCAATCCTCCTACCTCTGCCTCCCCAGTGCTGGGATTAAAGGCTTGTACCACTCTGCCTGGCTAAATATTGCTTTTTGCTGTTTGTGGTTGTGTATTTTAAAAACTTTTTATTTTATTTTATTTGTTGGGGGGCTGGGCAGATAGAGAGAAAGACAATGGGCATGCCAGGGCCTTCAGCTACTGCAAATGAAATCCAGACACTTGTGCCACTTTGTGCATCTGGCTTATATGGGACCTGGGGAATCAAACCTGTGTTCTTTGACTTTGCAGGCAAGCACCACTAAGCCATCTCTCCATCCCTTTTGTTTGTTTGTTTTGTTTTTGTTTTTTGAGACAGGGTCTTGCTATGTAGTCCAGGGTGGCCTGGAAATCACCATCTTCCCACCTCAGCCTCTCATTCTCGGATTAGAGGTGCTGCATCTTCATGCTCAGATAAACATTGCTTATATACTGCAGAGTGTATGACTTGTCAAGGCACTAATTTACCTCTCCTTTGATGATATTTTTACTTATTATTATTTTGGTTTTGTTTTTGAGGTAGGGTCTCACTACAACCTAGGCTCACCTGGAATTCACTATGTAGTCTCAGGGTGGCCTCAAATTTACAGCAATTCTCTTACCTCAGTCTCCCTAGAATGGTGGGATTAAAGGTGTGTGTGACCATGCCCAGCTTGTATTTGTTATTTTATTTATGAGAGAGAGAGAGAGAGAGAGAGAGAGAACACCAGGGCCTCCTGCCACTGCATACATACTTGGACACATGCACCACATTGTGTATCTGGCTTTATGTGGGTGCTGGGGAGTTGAATTTAACCCTGGCACCTTTAACTGCTGAGCTATCTCTCTAACCTGATATTTGCATTTTAATGATGCCTAAAGAGCCAAGCTAAGGGATGCTCTAGTGTGGTGGGGAGTTTAAACTAAGGTGTTTTGGGGACTGGGGACCTCTGTGAAACCACAGCAATCCTGCTTCATACACGCCTCTCAGTCAATGTAAGACATCCCAACCTTTGTCCACGCAGACGCATGCCCCTCTTCCATGTAGAACTTCCCAGGCATGCAGGAACTCTCTAGCTCAGGTTTGGGTCCAAATCTCAGAGGCCAGGTCAGGGGGAAAAGGCCCACCTGCAGCCCTGCAGAGAGGACACGTGGAAGGAGATCATTGCTGCCTGGGTACTGGACTCCTCTGATGCTGCTAGACCATGACCTGCACTGGAGTTCTGTGCCTTGTGTGATGTCTAGCCCTCTCACTCTACTGCCTGGAAGCCAGCCAGGCCACCACTTGGGGACCATCTTCATTCTTGGCACTAGATCACGGGCCATTTATTTGTGTCTGATGCTGATCACTATTGTTTCATGGCCTGTCATGCACTTGGCCAGCCATCTCCTCTGATTTAACTCTCCATATTTCTTCCGGATAATAAAATCAGAGAGGGTTCTTAAATTAGAAAGTTCTCTAGGGGTCCTAGATATCCACATCTCCCCCCCATGCCAAGCCTCTGTATAAAGCAGCTCCCTCCCCCAGCCCCAACATAGACAGAGGTGGTGTGGGAAGAGGCAAGTTCTCCCTGTGAGCATCCTGACTTAGCTCCTACGTGACCTCTCACCCCTTCCTCAGGTCTAGCAATCACACAACACAGCACAGCTCTGGGGCAGTTAGGGTGACTGAGCCACCAAAAGTAAAGGCAGGAATGTCTTTAAGCCTGCCCTTGCAGTCTCCACTTTGCTAGAGATCAGAGAGGAAGCTGGCTTCTCCTCATGTCTTGCCTAAAGGAGTTCCCTAGATCTGTTTTTCCACAAACAATCTGAGCCCCTCCTGGGAGGGAGGTCCCCTTTCCTACAATTTAAATTGGACCCTGACATTGTGGTTGGTTACATCACAGCTGTCCTCCTCCTGAGGCCTAGACCAATCAGCCCTCTGGCTCACCTGAGCCCAAAAGGGAAGCCCACCACAATAAGGTTACAAATAGACCCTTACCAGGGGCAAGGGCTCTCTTGGCTGCCCCGACATCACTCCTGAACCTCCAGGTTCTGGTGAGTCTCTCCCCAGATGGGCTGAGATAAGAAAAGAACCCCCCTGACCCTGCACTTACCCCCCCCCCCACATGGCGGGAGCTCCGGGCACTTTCTCTTCTTTTCTCTGCAAATCTCTTTGCACGTTTCTTCCAGGACCATCGCATGGGCTCTTAGACCATGTGGGGTATCCATTTCCCTTCCCTTGGTTTTATACTTCCCTAAATACATATAATAATTTAATAATTATCCTCCTCAGTTTGGTTTGCCCAATTCTTTGGTTGAACGCAAACAGGAGCTCAGGGTTTGGCGATCAAGGACTATCCTGACCTCCCAACGCACACCCTGTAGCAGCTCCGCAGTGGTCCTGGAGCCCCAATAAACCAATGCCCCGTCTTCAAATTAAATTCACAGTCACAAGTACTGCCGCTGACTCGCACCAGCGGTCCCCAAGCCTCTCCTTTCACAGAGCACTTGGACAGCCACAGTGTCGCTCGCTCTTCACAGAAGCCCTTACTGTGAAAGGTTCCTGGGTGTGACTTCTGACTCTCTTGAACAGTGCGAATAGTGGGAAGTCACTTCATTGCGGTATGTTCCCAAGATCCTCATCTGTACAATGGCGTCATGGTCTGTCTCTCACAGAATGACTTCGAGGACTCATTAAGTCAACTGACAGTGAGCACCAATGATGTGCCTGGAAATAGGGTGCAGTAAACACAGATATCTCACCCACATGCAGCGCCTGTCACCACTGTGAGAAGGAGTTATCCGGGCTGCTGACAGCATACGTGCTTTAGTTCTGGGGACAGGGAGCGTGAGATTTTAATTACCTTAGTTACTGACATTTTTAAATGCCCTGATTTTACATTTTTAATGCCTTTCTGAGGTCACTTAAAGACAATTCTCTCAGCCGGGCACATCTTTAATCCCACACTCAGGAGGCAGAGGTAGGAGGATCACTGTGAGCTCGAGGTCAGCCTGGAACTACAGAGTGAGTTCAAGGTCAGCCTGGGCTAGAGTGGGACCCTACCTTGAAAATAAACAAAAAACCCCAATTCTCTTGAAAAGCTGACCAACTTGGCAATTCTGGAATTCTGTCCTGGAATGACATGGTAGCACTGTTTGTTTTGTTTTGTCTTGTGCTTGTTTCGAGGTAGGTTCTCACTCTAGCCCAAGGCCCCAAGGAGCACTGTTTCCTCAACTCTTCTAGTTCTAAGTTCTCTCTCTCTCTCTTTCTTCTTTCTTTCTCTTTTTTCTTTTCTTTCTTTCTTTCTTTCTTTCTTTCTTTCTTTCTTTCTCTTTGTCTTCTCTCTTTCTCTTTCTGTCATCCTTTCTTTTTCTTTCTTTCTCAAGGCAGGGTCTCACTCTAGCCCAGGCTGACCTAGAACTCACTCTGTAGTTTCAAGTTGGCCTCGAACTCACAGGGATGCTCCTACTTCAGCCTCCCAAGTGCTGGGACTAACGACATGTACCACCACACCCGGCTTTTTTTTGGAGGGGGATTTGAGGTAGGGTCTCACTCTAGCCTAGGCTGACCTGGAATTCACTATATAGTCTCAGGCTGGCCTCGAACTCACAATGATCCTCCTACCTCTGTCACCTGAGTGCTGGGATTAAAGGCATGCACTACCACGCATGGCTGGTTTAAGCTACATTTCTTGCCTTCTTTGGTTCCTGGTCCAAAGCCACCAGTGTAACATCTTGCCCCTCATAGCCTTCTTTGTCTAGTCTTTCTTTTGTTTGCTTATGGTGCAGTGGCTTGAACCCAGGGCCTTGTGCATGCTAGGCAAGTCCTCTCCCACTGATCAATACCTTCAGCCTCTGCCTCTCTCACACTTTTTAAATTTTTAAAATTTTTTTTCTATTAATTAGTTTTATACTCAGTGAATACAGTCAAGTTGGTACCATTGTTAGCCTCCTCTATTTATTTATTTATTTGAGAATGACAGACAGAGGCAGAAAGAGGCAGAGAGAGAGAGAATGGGCACGTCACTGCAAATGAACTCCCAATGCATGCGCCACCTTGTTCATCTGGCTTACGTGGGTCCTGGGGAATCAAGCCTTGAACTGGGGTCCTTAGGCTTCACAGGCAAGCGCTTAACCACTAAGCCACCTCTCAAGCCCTCTCTCATGCTTTTAAAAACAATTCATCTATTTGTAAACACAGAGAGAGATCAGGGTCTCTTGCCACCACAAACTAACTTCAGATGCATGCGCCACTTTGTGCATCTGGTTTTACATGGGTACTGGGGAATCAAACCCAGACTATCAGGCTTTGTGAGCAAGTGGCCTTAATCACTGAGCCATCTCTCCAGCCTTGTTAACCTCTCTTTTATAAAGACACTTGAGGGGCTGGACAGATAGATGGTTTAGCAGTTAAGACACTTGCCAGCAAAACCAAAGGACCCAGGTTTGATTCCCCAGTACCTGCACAAAGCCAGGTGCACAGGGTGGTGCATGCATCTGGAGTTTGTTTGCAGTGGCCAGAGGCCCTGGCATGCCCATATTCTTTCTTTCTGTCAAATAAATAAAAATTAAAAAAAAATAAAGACACTTGAAATTGCAGGTAGGGCCAACCTTGATAATCCAGGGTCATGTCATCATTTTCAATGTCTTAATTTAATCCCACCTACAATGTTCCTTTTTCCTACATAATGTAGCATCTTCAAGCTTCAGGGCTCAAGTTTGGATATCTGTGGGACCATTATTTGCCTCATGCTTTTCTTAAATGCCATCAGAACTGAAGGGGCAGGTGTATTTGGGGTGCAAATAGTTTATTTGGGAAGTAACCCAGTAGGGCAGTGAAGAGTGAAACAGGGAGTTGATATAAGTAGATTGTGTCCCTAAGTAGTTTGCCACTGTGGGTGTAGTGGCTTAAATGTGTGGCCCCATAGACTGAAGCTTGAATCTTGAGTCTCCAGAGGGTAGAGCCACATTGGAAAGAGCAATGTCACCAGGGGTAGGTCTTGGAGTCCAGCCATAAGGTATGTTTGGAGGTGGATCTTGAGTCCATCCATAGGGAGTATGGGGGGCAGTCTGAGCTCTGGTGGTCTGTGCTTGCTGGAGTTAGCTGGCTGTATGGGGATGTCTCTCTGCTTGGTTCTGTGGAAATGAGCTGACTTCTTCCACCATTTATGGTGTTTCGCTGGAATCTGTAAGCCTGAAGTAAACCCTTTCCTCCCATAAGCTGTTTCTGGTTGGATGTTTGTCCAGCAGCAAGATGCTGACTACAACAGTGGGCTCAGTTTTCCTGGGGACCTCAGGGAGACAGGGAGGTTTCCTCTCAAACCAACTTCTGGGCTCATGAATGACCCCATTCTTTCAGGTTTCTCCAAACAATTTTGCCATGATTTGAGAAGTTCCAGTGGCAGGTGCTGAGGGGCATGGGCAAGGGAGGGGTAGCATTTGCTACAGACACTTCAAGAGACCAGCTGCCTTGCCTGTGCACAGTCTCCTGCCTCCCTCTCTCCTCAGGGCAGCTCTAGCTCCACACCCCTTGCCTGCTGGGCTAAATACGTTGGGATCCACATCCAGTTGCCCAGTGGAACCACCACCAGTGAGAAAGCTGTTCCTCAACCACTTTCTATTTGTTCAATTCTCATTCATTCACTCTTTGCCTCTCTCCCTCTTTCTCTTCTTGAGACATGGTCTCATGTAGCCCCAGCCTGGCCTCAAACTTGCTGTACAGCTAAAGATGAACCTTGAATTCCTAATCCTCCTGCCTCTCCCTACCAAGCATCAGGATTACAAGCCTTGGGTTTCTGGTGCCCTTGTAACCTTGGTAAAACACCTTCTCTGTGCCTCAGTTTATGCAGTGGGGCTAATAGTAGGATTTTACTCACAGAGTTGTGAAAGTTAAGGGTAGTAATTATGAACATTAACACACTTTAGATAGAGGCTGTCATATAGCATGTGGCATGTGAACACATTTTCTGACATTGTTTTCAGAATGTTATTGTGTGTCTACACATGCCAAAAAGTCATAACTGCCCTGACAATTTGTTGTGCCTAAAAGCAAACACTGAAATAAAGTTTTGTTTAAACATGTAGTGAATTAAAGAAAGAACAGGAGCTCCATTTTCCCCACTTTCCATTTGTAAACCAGTTCTCAAGAAAAACCTTAGCTGGGCGTGGTGGTGATGGCCTGTGCCCTCAAGGCCAGCCTGGGGCTACAGGGTACGCTTCAGGTAAGCCTAGGCTAGAGTGAGACACTGCCTCAGAATAAATGAATAAAAGGCTGGAGAGATGGCTTAGCAGTTAAGGTGCTTGCCTGAGAAGCCCAAGAACCCAGGTTTGATTTCCCAGTGCCCATGTAAAGCCAGATGCATGTGGTGGCACATGTGTCTGGAGTTTATTTGCAGTGGCCTGGTGCACCCATTCTATCTCTCTCTCTCTCTCTCTCTCCCTCTCTCTTAAATAAATAAAAATAAAATACTTTTTTAAAGGGCTGTAGAGATGGCTCAGCAGTTAAAGCACTTGCCTGCAAAACTTAATGACCCAGGCTTGATTCTCTAGTACCCACGTAAAGCCAGATGCACAAAGACGCATGCATCTGGAGTTTGTTTGCCGTGGCTGAAGGCCCTGGCACACCCATTCTCTGTCTCTATTCTCTATATATCTCTTTGCTTCCAAATAAATAATTTTTAAAATAAAAAAAAAAAGAAAATAAGAAAAGGAACTGGAGAGATGTCTCAGAGGTTAAGGCACTTGCCTGCAAAACCTAAGGACCTGAGTTCAATTCCCCAGTACCCACATAATGCCAGATGCACAAGGTGGCACATGCGTCTGGAGTTTGTTTGCAGTGGCTAGAAGCCCTAGCATGCCCATTCTCTCTCTTTCTATCTCTCTGTCTCTCAAATAAATAAATTAAATAAAAAAGAAAAAGAAAAAAGAGCCAAGCATGGTGGCACACGCCTTTAATCCCAGCACTTGGGAGGCAGAGGTAGGAGGATCACTGTGAGTTCAAGGCCACCCTGAGATACATAGTGAGTTCCAGGTCAGCCTAGACTAGAGTCTTAAAGAAAAAAAAGAAAAGGAAAGAAAAAGAAAGAAAGGAGGATCTTCATGGAGATGGGCTTTCCCACATGGCTCTAAAAATAGACCTGGCACTTCTCCATCTCCCAGCAAACAGGGTTCTTTGCTCCACTCAAGCCTGTCTTTACCTCTCCATGGCAACCACGAAATCATGGGGAGGCACTTGTTTGGGGGCGGGTGACAGCTGAAAGAAGAGCCCGTGGCTGCTGTGGCCTCACACAGTCAGCTCGCTGGGGACTGAGGGCTAAGAAGAGGAAAGAGTCTCAGTAGGAGAGTTAGTGGTGGGAAGGATGAAGGTCCTTAGGGTCTAGAGAATAGCAAGAACCACACTGGTTTGGTGACATGCTCCCTCCCCATCTACATCTGTCCTCAAGGTGACCAGAGTAGAAGCCTGAGGTGGCTCGAGGAGCCATTCAGGCCTATCAAGTGAGCTAACAGACAGTTCTCAGAAGTACAAGTGGCCAATGAATATGTGAAAACAATTGTTTAATGTCCTCAGCCAGCAGGGAAATGTAAATCAAAATTAGACTGATTCCACCTCACCCCATTCAGAATGGCTGTCATCAAGGAAACAAGCCAGGGCGTGGTGGCCTGCATGTAAGCTCAGTGTGCTGGAGGCTGAAGCAAGGGGATTGCCATGAGTTTGAGGCCAACCTTGGCTCCAGAGTAAGTTCCAGGCCAAGAAAAGAAAATGCTGATAAGAAAAGGCAAGAAGAGACTTTTATATTCTGTTAGAGAATATGGCCACTACGGAAATCAGTATGAGAGTTTCTCAAAAAATTCAAAGTAGGGCCTGGAGAGATGGCTTAGTGTTTAAGGCTCTTGCCTGTAAAGCCGAAGGACCCAGGTTTGATTCCCTGGGACCCACGTAAGCCAGATGCACAAAGTGGCACATGCGTCTGGAGTTCATCTGCAGTAGCTAGAGGCCCTGGTGTGCCCATTCGCTCTCTCTCTCTCTCTCTCTCATAAATAAATAAACAATAAAAAGGGCTGGAGAGATGGGTCAGCAGTTAAGGCACTTGACCGCAAAGCCTAAGGACCCAGGTTCAATTCCCCAGTACCCACGTAAGCCCGAAGTACAAGGTGAAACATGTGTCTGGAGTTCATTCGCAGTGGCTAGAGGCCCTCACACACCCATTCTCTCTCTTTATCTGCCTCTTTCTCTCTCTCTCTCATAAATAAATAAATAAGAATAAAATATTTAAAAATAAATAATAGGGCTGGAGAGATGTCTTAGCAATTCAGGCACTTGCTGTGCAGCCTAAGGACCTATGTTCCATCTCTCTCCAGACCCCATGTAAGCCAGACGCACAAAGGCAAGGCAAGGTCTCACATGCCCACTAGGTGGCACAAATGTCTGGAGTTCAAATGCAGTGGCTGAGACCCTGGCTCACCAATTCACTCTCCTCTCTCTCTCTGTCTCTCTCCCTCTTTCTCTCTTTAAAATAAAATAATAAATTAAAAACTCAAAGTAGAACTACCATATCGAGCTATGCCACTTCTGATATATACCCAGGATTCTAATCTTACCACAGAGATATTTGTGCATTCATGTTTATTACACACTATTCACAATAGCTAAGATATGGAACCAGACTAGATGCTCATTATCAGATGAGTAGATAAGAAAATTGCCATATATATATATACACACATATATATATGTATGTGTGTGTGTACGCGCGTGCACACACACACACACACACAGTGGAGTTTTTGGTTTTTTGTTTGTTTGTTTTTTAGGTAAGGTGTCCCTCTAGCCCAGGCTGACCTGGAATTTGCTATGCAGTCTCAGGCTGGCCTTGAACTCACAGTGATCCTCCTACCTCTGCCTCCCAAGTGCTGGGATTAAAGGTGTGTGCCACCTTACCGGGCCACAGTGAAGTTTTATTCAACTGTAAAGAAGAATGAGGTTGTCATTTGCAAGAAAACAATGGAACTGAATTGTAGATGACCATGTTAAACAAAATAAGCCAGAGTCAGAACGACCAATCATCACATTTTCTCTCATATAGGAAATCTAGATTTGTGCTGGGTGTGGTGGTGCACACCTTTAATCCTAGTACTCAGGAGGCAGCTGTAGGAGGCTCACCATGAGTTCGAGGCCAGCCTGGGACTACAGAGTGAGTTCCAGGTCATCTGGGGCTAGAGTGAGACCCTGAGGCAGGTGGTTACTCTCCCAAACCCTTCATTACCTGAAGCAGCTGCCTCTGCCCTCCCTTCCCTCCTTGGCAGCCCTGGGAGTGGGCGCTCCTGCACGATGGTTTAGGGCTGTCTGCCAAGCGTCCGGTGCAAGTGGTTGGGGATATTAAATCAGTGCTTGGGGTTGATGGTTGGCCTGTTTCTAATGGGCTTAGATGTGCGGCACAGAGCTGGGGTAGTGAGGTAAAATTTGGATGCATGTAGTAGTGTTGGACTGGCCATTTGTCCTTACACTATTCAGTTTCCTCGTAGGTAATGTGAAAGAGTGGTCTGCATTTCAAAGATCCTGTGAGCCTCAGACAGTGTCTGACTTCGTGGCTGTTCGCTCCTTTACAGACTTAGCTACCACCCAAAGAAGGGTCTCTACATGGGCTTGTTTCTCTTCTAAGCACTGGCTGAGGACCGTGGTGTGAGAGCAGAAGTGACAGCGTTCCTTTTCAGACAGCTCTACACTTGAGTGGTAGCTAAGGGAATCTTCGATCAGTTTCTCTCTTAACATCTCAGCTTCCACATCTGTGAAATGGAGATTATAAGAGACACTGTTTTATTTTTTAAATATTTTATTTGCAGGCAGAGAGAGAGGAGAGAGAATGGGCACACCAGGGCCTCTAGCCGCTGCAAATGAATTCCAGATGCATGTGCCACGTCGTGCATCTGGCTTTATGTGGGTACTAGGGAATCAAACCAAGGTCGTTAGACTTTGCAGGCAAGTGCCTTAACCACTGAGCCATCTCTCGAGCCCAAGAGACACCACTTTTAAATATTTTTATTTTATTATTTTATTTATTGATTTATTTGAGAGAGAGAGAGAATGGGCACACCAGGGCCTCCTGCCACTGCAAAGGAACTCCAGACACATGCACCATTTTGTGCATCTGGCTTACATGGATCCTGGGGAGTTGAACCTAGGTCCTTTGGCTTTGCAGGCAAGTGCCTTAACCACTAAGCAATCCATCTCTCCAGCCCTATTTTATTATTTATTTGTAAGGAGAGAGAGAGAGAGAAAGAATAGACGTGCCAAGTCCTCTAGCTACTGCAAACAAACTCCAGATGCATGTGCCACTTTGTGCACCTGGCTTTATGTGGGTACTGGGAATCAAACCCCCGTTGTTAGGCTTTGCAGGCAAGTGCCTTAACTGCTGAGCCATCTCTCCAGCCCGAGACACTGTTTTAAATGGTGGAGAGGACAAAGTGAGCTAGTACTCCAGAGCTGTGCCCTGTGCCAGGATGGCACATAGTAAGCACTCAGCTACTGGCTGCAACCACAAGTGGTAAGCAGCCAGCTGGAACCTGGCCTCTTGCCTCCTCCTGGAGTGCTTTGTTCCCATCGTGACCCCCTATTCCAAGTTCAGTACTGAGAGTCTCCGTCAAAAACCCCAAGTCAGGTTAGGGGTATTGTAGCACAGCCGAAACCTAGCTCTCCAGGATCTTGGAGGTCACAGCCTCAGTTTCCCTCACCTGGAAAAGAAGGCTGTGTACTCACAGGGTTCTTGCAGTACTCACTGGCATGTCTGGGAAGGATCTGTTGCTAGGTGCAGTGTGGAGTGCTAAGGCACTGTGGTGCTTTGAGGGCCATGTTGGGACATGGGTACAACTCACACCTGAGGAGAATGCTTGCTAACAGTTGGGTGGCTGCAAGGAAGAAAGCCTGTCACCACCCCAGACAAGGTGGTATCATGACAAGTGCTGCAGTATTGGGTGTCTTCTATATGGAATTGTGCAAGCGGGAAGGGAAGGGAAGGGAAGGGAAAGGAAGTAAGGCGAGGAGGAAGGAAAGATGGTCAGCAGTTGCCCAGTCACTAGGCTTGCTCAGTGAAGGTCTTCCTGGGCCACCAGGGGAGGATTATTAATAAGGAAAAAGTTTTAAAGATTTTATTTATTTGAGAGAGAGAGATAGGCAGACAGAGAGCAAATGGGTGTGCCAGGGCCTCTAGTCACGGCAAACAAATTCCAGATGCATGTGCCACCTTGTACATCCAGCTTTGCATGAGTCCTGGTATGGAACCTGGGTGTTTTGCTTTGCAGTCAAGCACCTTAACTGCTGAGCCATCTCTCCAGCCCATAAGGAGATTTTTCAAGCAGAATGCCAGCCAACAGTGATACAGATGCTCAGTTTTCTAACCAGGTACCCATATGCTGCCACTTTGGATTTTTCTATGAGAACAGTAAGCGCCATTTGAAATGATTCAAATTCATCCTCTTCCTTCTCCTCCTCCTCTCCCTCCTCCTCCTTTATCTGATGTTTGAATCAGTCCCCCGTGTCTAAATTCATAATGGAGAGATAGAGACAGAGAGTGGAAGAGACAAAGAGAAGGAGGGTATTATGTGTATAATATAATATAGGTAACCCTTTGAGGAAGAAGGGAGAAATCTACTTTCGTATATTCATAAAAAATCTTCCCACAATGAAACATAGGAAACAGAATAAGTGATAATAAACAGCTGGGGGCTGGGAAGGCAGGGTGGGAGGGCTTCGTGTACAACTGTTCATACTTCAGGGATTCTGAATCAGATGCATGTGTTTCTCCAGTTATCTAAAACTACACACATACATACAGCACTGCTTCCAGTCTGGAATATAAGACAGGATTCTTTTCTTTTAAGTCTTTTGGGGGCTAGAGAGATGGCTTAGCGGTTAAGGCATTTGCCTATAAAGCCAAAGGATTCTGGTTCAACTCTCCAGGACCCTGGCACACCCATTCTCTCTCTCTCTCTCAAATACATATATATTTGATATATATATATTTTTTTGTTTGTTTGTTTTGTTTTGTTTTTTAATTTTTTTGTTCATTTTTATTTATTTATTTGAGAGTAACAGAGAGAGGAAGAAGCAGATAGAGAGAAAGAGAGAGAATGGGCACGCCAGGGCTTCCAGCCGCTGCAAACGAACTCCAGACGCATGCGCCCCCTTGTGCATCTGGCTAACGTGGGTCCTGGAGAATTGAGCCTCGAACCGGGGTCCTTAGGCTTCACAGGCAAGCGCTTAACCGCTAACCCATCTCTCCAGCCCCTTTTTTTGTTTTTTTTTTTTTTGAGGTCAGATTTCACTCTAGTCCAGGCTGACTGGAATTCACTATGTAGTCTCAGGGTGGCCTTGAACTTATGGTGATCCTCTTACCTCTGCCTCCTGAGTGCTGGGATTAAAGGCTTGCACCACAACGCTTGGCATAAAATATATTTATAAAAAATCTGTTGGGGGGCTGAAGAGATGGCTCAGTGGTTAAGGGTTAAAAGGTTAAATGTTCCACTCCCCAGTACCCAAGTAAAGCCAGATGCGCCAAGTTGCACATGCCTCTGGAATTTATTTGCAGTGGCAGGAGACCCTGTTGTCTATACTCTCTCTTTCTCTCTGAAAGAAAAAGAGAGAGAGAGAGAGAGAGAGGAAGGGAAGGAGGGAGAGAAGGAGGGAGGGAGGAAAGAAGGGAAGCTGTTTGACCCAAAGTAGACATTTTGGAGAATTGCCACTTGTACAGTGCCGTGAAAAGCCTCAGATTTATCCTTCAACGTGCTCCTTGAAGCCCTGGGTTCTCCAGCTTCTGGAATCTACAGGTTCCAGGGAATCAGTGAGAGGTCTGCCTGTGCCTGTGGCAGCCGAGGGGCCCCTAGGAACCCAGCTTCCCTCCTCCTTACTTGCCATGGACCCCAGACAACACACACTGCAGGTGGAGGCAGAAAGTGGCTCTGGGCAAGGGGTGAAGGGACCCACACCATGCAGTTTCAAATTTCAAGGGCCCACAGTGCTGACGTGTTCCCATGGAAAAACTGAAGGCATGGAAACAGCAGATGGAAACCCGGGGGCTTTCCACTTGGCCGCAGCTGTCAGCAGGTATTGGAAATAACCTACCCTCAGGCCCAATGCGGCTGACCTGTGGCCAGATCTCCTGGATAATCCTGCAGACTTGGCCTCTCCCGCGGAGCCCCTGGCAGAAGATTTAATACTGCGCTCTGATTTATGCCGGCCACTGTAATTGAATTCAGAGCCGAGGCACAGCCAGCCACGGGGAAGTTTCTTGATGTTCCCTGGGCCCCTAATAACATTGTCTCCTCATCCCTGTCCATTTACCACATGCCATTTGGTCAAATTAGAACTTGAACTCAAAGAAGCAGATGCCTTCCTCTAGATAAGGTCCAAAATAATTCCCTGGCGGAGGAAGGGGGATGGTGGTAGTGGTGGTTTGTTTTCTTGTATTCATCTGGGTCAAAGAGGCACTTTTGATATATGGATTCAATAAACTAATAACGAGGGGCAGAAGGTAGCTTTCTTTCATCCTTTCTTTCATCCTTGCAGCTAGGGTGGGCTTCTCTCGAGATGTCTCAAGGTCCTTCTGTCATATTTTTAAAGTATTTTATTTATTTATTTATAGAGAAGAGGCAATAAAGAGATGTGTGTGAGAGAGAGAAAGAGAGTGAGAACGAATCAGAGAATAGGCACACCAGGGCCTCTAGTCACTGCAAATAAACTCCATACACATGTGCCACCTTGTGCATCTGGTTTACATGGGTACTAGGGAATCAAACCTGGGTCCTTAGGCTTTGCAGGCAAATGCCTTAAATGCTAAGCCATCTCTCCACCCCAAAAACATTTTTTTTTTTTTTTTGGTTTTTCGAGGTAGGGTCTCACTCTAGCCCAGGCTGACCTGGAATTCACTATGGAGTCTCAGGGTGGCCTCGAACTCACGGCAATCCTCCTACCTCTGCCTCCCGAGTGCTGGGATTAAAGGCATGCGCCACCACGCCCGGCCCCAAAAACATTTTTTAAAAAGTGAAAAGATGGCCTGGAGAGATGCCCAAGAAAAAACGAGGCAGTGTGGTGGCACGTGCCTTTAATCGCAGCACTCTCATGGCAATCCTCCTACCTCTGCCTCCTGAGTGATGGGAACTGCATCACCACGTCTGGTTATTAAAAATATTTTTATATTATATAAAATATTCTAATATTCTTATTTATTTATTTATGTGAGAGAGAGAGAGGCAGAGAGAGAAAATGAGTATGCCAGGGCCTCTAGCTACTGGAAATGAACTCCAGACTCATGTTCCACCTTGTGCATCCGGCTTTATGTGGGTACTGGGGAATTGAACCTGAGTCCTTTGGCTTTGCTGGCAAGTGCCTTAACTGCTCAGCCATCTCTCCAGCAAGAAAAGGGGTCAGAAAAGCCTAACTCACGTTTGAACAAGAGGGAGTCTGTCCATGGACAGGCAGAACACAACAGGTACATTTTCCCCCTCCTCTTTCTTCTCCTCCATTCTCTTTCCCCCTTCTCCTCGTGTGTGTGTGTGTGTGTGTGTGTGTATGCATGGGTATGGAGGCCAGAGGATAACCTTGGGCATCTTTTTTTTTTTTTTTTTTGGTTTTTCGGCATCTTTCCTCTGTCCATTTCGTGTGTGTATATGTGTGTTTATGTCTGTGGGGGTTATGTGACATGGTGCACATGTGGAGGTCAGAGGGAAACTTTCTTTTTTTAAAAAAATATTTATTTATTTGCAAGAGACAGAGAGAGAGGGAGAATGGGCACAGCATGCCAGGGCCTCTAGCCACTGCAAACTAACTCTAGACCACATGCGCCACCTTGTGCATCTGGCTTATGTGGGTCCTGGGGAATTGAACCTGGGTCCTTAGGCTTTGCAGGAAAATGCCTGCAAATTACCCACCAAGCCATCCCTCCAGACCCAGAGAACAACTTTCAAGCATCGGCCCTTACCTTCTACTTCTTTTTTTGAGACCAATCTCTCATTGTTCATGGCTCTGTTCACAGGCTAGTTGTTTCTTGTGCTGGGAAATTCTGCCTCTGCCTCCTGTCCTGTCATAGGCATGCTGGGATCACAAAAGCCCTCCACAGCTTTCGGTTGGTACACAGGTTTGGGGGATCTAATACTTGTATGGGAAGCTCTTATCCACTGAGCCTTAACCCCAGCTCCTCCCCACACATCTATTTTTCTTGAGATAGGGTCTCTCATTGGCTTGGAGCACTCACCAAATAGGCTAGACTGGCTGGCCAATGAGTCCCAGTGATCTCCCTGCCTACCGCTCCAGTTGCTAGCATTACAAGGGCTCACCACCATGCCAATAGTTTTACATGGGTATGGGGGATTGGAACTCAGGTCTTCAGTTTGTAAGGTGAGAATACTTTAGACTGAGCGAATCACCCCATCCCCACCTTTAAAAATTCATTTATTTTTATTTTTAATTAATTTATTACACATACAGAGAGAGAGAAAGGGAGAGAGAGAGAAAGAATGGGCACATGAGGGCCTCCAGCCACTGCAAACGAACTCCAGGTGCATGCGCCACCATGTGCATCTGACTTTGCATGGGTACTGGGGAACTGAACCTGGGTCCTTAGGCTTTGCAGGCAAGTGCCTTAAGAGCTAAGCCATCTCTCCAACACTAAAAAATTATTTTTATTTTAATTTTTATTTATTTGAGAAAGAAAGAGAGGATAGCTGGGCACATCAGGGCCTTTAACCACTGAGCCATTGCTCTAGCCCTTCCCACGTTTTTTGAGGCAGGGTAGAGCTATGTAACCCAGGCTGGCCAGGACTCCTGACTGCTAAGCACAGGATTATGTCTGTGTTCTACCACACCTGGTTTTCATGCCGACATCCTTGACACTCAAGAACTCCCTCTAGGGAAGGCTCCAGCATTAACTTGGTCACAAACACTGTGCCACAGTGGTAGGCCACCCAGGAGGAGGAAGTCACTATGTCTGAATCCACGCCGGCCCCAGTCTGTGGCAAACAGGCACAGTGGGCAGCATCAATGGGGACAGTAGCTTCTGGAACAGTGCCCAGGGAGGCGATACGCCAGAAGCGGCCCTCTGGCCTGTTTGATAAATCCCAGAGCTGCAACTGAGACAAACCCCTGTGACTACGACACCTGCTGACAGTGGCAGAAAGGCCTGAAAACAGATTATAAATTCGATTTTGCAGGCAGCTTGTCTGCCCTGAGCTGGTGCTGGGCTGAGGAGGTGGCACCTGAGGGAAGCTGAGGACAGAGGCTGCTCACCTCAGAGATGGGATTTGCCTTCATCCCTGTGGGGGGCCCTAATGGAGAGGGACTGTCTTGAGGGCTCAGCACTCACCTTGATGGATGCTCCCTTTCCTATGAGGGAAGTCAGTTCACACAGCAAGTTCCTGCCAGGCTGGGACCTGGGAAACTTCCATGCTGGCTGGGAGCTGGGGTCGCAGCTTAAAAGTCAAGTGCATGGGGCTGGAGAGATTGTTTAGTGGTTAAGGTGCTTGCCTGCAAAGCCTAAGGACCCGTGTTCTACTCTCCAGATCCCACATAAGCCAGACACACAAAGGTGAGGCAAGCACAAGGTTGCACATGCCCACTAAGTGGCACAAGTGTCTGGAGCTTGATTGCAGTGGCTAAGGCCCTGAAAATTCTCTCTCTCTCCCTCTGTCTCTCTCTGTCTCTAAAATAAATAAATTAAATAAATAAGTCAAGGGCACATACAGGCATATGACTCAAGGAACCCGATTGTTAGTACCTAGGAAGGTGAAACAAAGACAGAGAGTGGGACAGTTAGTAACAGAGAGCGTAAGACAGGCAGAAAAGAGAAGGGCAAGGGACATACGCAGAGAGACAGACCCAAGACAGACACTCCTAGCCTGTCACCAAGATCAAATAGAGATCTGGACAACTGAAGAGTTGGATGGGGTCCCACTGATCATGAAGAACAGTTGTTGTCTTGCTTTTGCAGTAGCGACAAAAGGGATAGCTGAGTGGGTTTTAGGTGTAAACTTCTTAAGGAAAAGTTGGATGCTACAAGGTGTAAACAGACAGGCTTTTCATGCACAGAGGGCAACTTTCAAGGGCTTGTGACATGACATTTGATTTTGTTTGTTTGGTTGGTTGGTGGTTTTGGGGGTTGTTTTTTGTTTTGTTTTGTTGTTGTTTGAGGTAGGGTCTTGCTCCAGCCCAGGCTGACCCAGAATTCACTACATGGTCTCAGACTGGCCCCACACTCACAACTGTCCTCCTAACTCTGCCTCCCAAGTGCTGGGATTAAAGGCATTTGCCACCATGCCCAGCTTGAGTGTATGTGAGAAATGAATATCTGTCCATCTAGGGTGCCATGTGCCTGTATTCCCAGCACTCAGGAGGCTGAGGCAGGATAATTCCATGAGTCTGGGTTAACCTGTGCTACATAGTGAGTTCCAGCCCACCTTGGATCAGATTGAGACCTTGTATCAAAAGATGAGGGGCTGGAGAGGTGGCTTAGTGGTTAAGGTGCTTGCCTGAGAAACCTAAGGACCCATGTTTGACTCTCCAGATCCCACGTAAGCCGGATGCACAAAGGCGAGGCAAGCATAAGGTCGTACATGCCCACTAGGTGGTGCAGGCATCTGGAGTTCAAATGCAGTAGCTGAGACTCTGACATGCCAATTCTCTCTCCTCTTGCTCTGTCTTTCTCTCTCTAAAATAAAATAAAAATAAAAAAGATGAGACCTGGCATGGTGGTCAAACCTTCAATCCCAGCATTTGGGAGGCAGAGGATCACTGTGAGTTCGAGGCCACCCTGAGACTACATAGTGAATTCCAGGTCAGTCTGGACTAGAGCAAGACCCTACCTTGAAAAATGAAAACCAAAAGAGAGACAGAGAGAGAGAGAAAGGAGTGGGGAGGAGAAGGAGGAAGAGCAGAAGGGATGGAGAAATGGCTCAGAGGGTAGAGTGCTTGCCATGGATACATGAGGACGTGAGTAAAATGTCAGGCGTGGTGCTGTGCAGCTGTGGTTCCAGCACTGGAGGGGGAGAAAGGAGGATCCTCTGGGCTTGCTGGCTACTCTTGTCTAGCCAAACTGGTGATTTCCATGTGCATTGAGCCTTGTCATATAAAAATAAGGTGAAGGAGGGCTGGGGAGATGGCTTAGTGGTTAACGGCACATGCCTGCAAAGCCTAAGGGCCCAGGTTCTATTCTCCAGGTCCCATGTAAGCCGGATGTACATGGTGACACATGCGTCTGGAGTTCATTTGCACTGGCTGGAGGCCCTGGCATGCCCATTCATACTCTCTCTCTATCTCTCCCTGTGTCTAATAATAAATAAAAATAAATCTTAAAAAAAGGCGAAGGAAATAAAATAAGGTGAGGGGACTGGAGAGATGGCTTAGCAGTTAAGACGCTTGCCTGCGAAGCCTAACGACCTGGGTTTGATTCCCCAGTACCTACATAAAGCTAGATGCACAAAGTGGCGCATGCATCTGGAGTTCATTCACAGTGGCTAGAGGCCCTGGCATGCTCATTTTCTCTCTCTCTCTCTCTCTCAAATAAATAAATAGATAAAAAATAATTTAAAAATAAGGTGAAGAAGTGATAAAGAAAGGCACTCAATGTCATCCTCTGACCTCCAAACACACACATGTATGCTCACACACCAGCACACGTGTACTCAAATGCATATGAACACATATACATACACACATGCACACTACACACACATGCAAAAAGACAGAAGAGGAGAGGAGAGGAGAAGAGGAAGAGAGGAAGGGAAGAGGAGATGGATGGAGGAGGAGAAGGAGGAGAAAGGAAGGGGGATTAGGAGGAGAAGAAGGGGAGGAGGAGAAGATGGATGGAGGGATGGATGGAGGAAGAGGAAGAAGAGAGGGAGGAGGAGGGGAGGGGTGAGGAGGAGAGAAGCAAAGGACGAGAAGATGGATGGGGGAGGAGTAGGGGAACAGGGTCACTGGGAAAATGTGAGGACATATTTGTTCACCTGTCTGGGCCTCAGGACTGGGTGCTCCCTGCGTCCACGGCTGATCGCTCTCATGTCTCAGAACCCAGTTTGAGGAAAACTAAGCAAAATTCCTCAGAGAAGGAACTGAGCTTAATCCTTTTCCCCACTTCCTGCCTTGGTACCCACCTCTTCCTTATGTAGGTCCCCGTAGGTGCCCCCAAAGCCTTAGCTCTAACTCTAACTTGCAAAGTTAATTTGTCACACCCACTTTACAGGTGATAAAACTGAGACTCAGAGAGAATGGGTAACTTCCTCAAGCTCACACAGCTACTAAGCCCAGGTGCACCTGATACCAGGATCTGTACTGTTTCCATGGCATTCCCAGGACAGGAATCATGAACAGTCCTGCCCCTTCACACACTTGGTGCTCAAATGAAAGAATTCATTAGGTTTCCATTCATTTGAAGGCTGTAGCACAGGGGTTGGCAAATGGCAATCTGGGGGCCAGATCCAGCCTGCTGCCTACTTTCGTATTTACAGAAAGTTTTATTGGGATGCAGTCACACTCCTTTATGTGTTATTTACCCTTAGCTGCTTTTGCGTATAATGACAAAGTTCATTGCCACAGAAACCGTGTAACTCACAAAGCCTAAATTTTTGTTTGTTTGTTTGTTTTTTGTTTTTCGAGGTAGGGTTTCACTCTAGCCTAGGCTGACCTAGAATTCACTATGTAGTCTCAGGATGTCCTTGAACTCACGGCGCTCCTTCTACCTCTGCCTCCCAAGTGCTGGGATTAAAGGCGTGTGTCACCACGCCTGACTCAAAACTAAAATATTTAGTGTCTAGACCTTTGTAGCAAATGTTCGCTGACCCTCGTTATAGTTTAAGGTCGTTACTAAGCTGGTTAAAATGGTGCTTACTACTAAGTACCAATAGCCTTATCTTTTTGTTTGATTTTAATATTTTAGTTATATATTTATTTGGAAGGGAAAGACAGAGAGGAAGAGAGAATGGGCACACCAGGCCATCTAGCCACTACAAATGAACTCTAGATGCATGTGCTACCTTGTGCCTTATGTGGGTCCTGGGGAATTGAACCTGAGTCCTTGGGTTTTACAGGCAAGCATCTTAACCGCTAAGCTATCTCTCCAACCTGGTTTTATTTGTTTATTTTTGTTGTTGTTTTTGAGGTAGGGTCTCACTCTAACCCAGGTTGACCTGGAACTCACTCTGTAGTTCCAAGCTGGCCTCGAACTCACTGATCCTGCTACCTCGGCAACCTTATCTTTTATAATTAAGGTTACTGTATCTTTGTGTTCAAAGGTATGCTATAATAGAGCAGACAGATTTTAGCATGTATCTGGCACATGCCCCTTCATTATTTGATAGAGTCTTCACATAAAGGTTTCAAGCTATGGCCTGGGGGAAACAGCTCAGAGGTTAAAGGTACCTGGTTACAAAGCCTGCTGGCTTCGGGTTCAACTCCCCAGCACCTATGTAAATCCAGATTGGTGCATGCGTCTAGAGTTTGTTTACAGCCCCAAGAGGCCCTGGCTGTTGCTGTTTCTTTCTCTCTCTTCTTTCTCAAAAAAAAAAAAATAATAATAATAACATAACATTAGGGGCTGAAGAGATGGCTTAGTGACTAAGGCACTTGCCTGCAAAGCCAAAGGACCTGGGTTCGTTTCCCCAGGACCCATGTAAGCCAGATGCACAAGATGGCACATGTGTCTGGAGTTTGTTTGCAGCAGCGGCTAGAGGCCCTAGCATGCGCATTCTCACTCTGTAGCTCTCTCTCTCTCTGCTTCTTTCTCTCTTTCTCAAATAAATAAATGAAAATTAAAAAAAAAAATATTTTTAAGGGTTGGAGAGATGGTTCAGCTGTTAGAGGTTTTTGTTTCAAAGACTGACGATCTGAGTTCCATTGCCAGTACCCACGTAAAGCCAGATGCACAAAGTGAAAGTGGCACATGTGTTTGGAGTTTGTTTTCAGTGGCAAGAGGCCCTCCCTGGTGTGCCTATTCTATCCCTCCTTGCAAATATATGTATAGTTTGTTTGTTTGCTTGCTTGTTTTTCAAGGTAGGGCCTTGCTCTCGCCCAGGCTGACCTGGAATTCACTTTGTAGTCTCAGACCGGCCTTGAACTCACGGGGATCCTCCTACCTCTGCCTACCAAGTGATGGGATTAAAGGTGTGTGCCACCATGCCTGGCTAGTAGAAGTATTTCTAAAAATATTTTTAAATAATTTTATTTATTTGTAAGTAGACAGAGAGAAAAAGAGAGAGAGAGAGAGCAATCTCTCCAGCCCTAAAAAAAAATATTTTTTGAAAAAGATTTTGGGGGCTGGAGAGAAGGCTTAGCCTGTAAAGCTTAAAGACCTAGATTTGATTCCCCACTACTCACGTAAAGCCAGATGCACAAGGTGGTACATGCGTGTAGAGTTCATTTGCAGTAGCTGGAGCCCTGGTGTCCCCCCCCCCCTCCATCAGTATCTATCTGCTTCTCTCTCAAATAAATAAGTAAAAATAATAAATAAATTAAAATTTTCAGGCTAGAGTGTAGCTTTGTGGTAGAGTGAATGCTCAGTATTCAAGAAGCCCTGGGTTCAACCTTCATGCTCTTTGGAAATATATGTAGGTCTTGATATCTATACACACACATATAACTACATATGTACAGGTAATATATAGTCATTTTTTCAGTGAAGTTTGGCTTTGTTGGCAGCACCTTGGAACAGATATGGTGAATGCTGAGCAGAGCCCCTGACCGTACAGTTCATCCCCGAAGCCGAGGAGGACAGAGTCTCCTTGGACACTGCGTGGGGTGTGACTGTGACGCCTGCCAGGGCAGTATTGACCAAGCAGTTTTGAGCCAGATGAAAAGCAGCCTGGTTGACAGGTTATCCTCCATTTCCCCTTGCCCAGCAGAGCAGCGTCCCCTCATGCCCTCCCCGGGCAGAGGCCACTCTCTTTCTAGTCTGCCCACCAGGAGGAGCGTCCGTGAGTGAGCAGAGAAGGGCCGTCTAACCATCCCTGCTCCGGGGAGCCCAGGACTGGCCCCTGGAACCCTAGCATCTGGGGCAGAAGCAACATCAAAGCAGGGCTTGGCCAACTCCCACCCTAAATGCCAAGCAGGCCAGGAGCAGGCAGCACTCCCAGGCGTGACGAATCAGCCGGTCTCCTGCGTGTGTTCCCGGGCCAGTCAGTCTTGGGCCTTGCCCCACAATGACGGGCCCATCATTCAGCCTCCCTCATCTGTTCACCGTCTCAGGACTGCTCTGCTGCTCAGCTGGCTGTTTGGGTGAGTTGTGTAAGAGAGAGAGAGAGAGTGTGTGTGTACATGTGCATTCATGCATGCATTATTTAAAGAGATAGAGAGAAGCCGGAGAGATGGCTTAGCAGTCAAGGTGCCTAAGGACCCAGGTTCAATTCCCCAGGACCCACGTAAAGCCAGATGAACAAAGAGGTGCATGCATCTGGCATTCGCTGACAGTGGCTGGAGGCCCTGGTGTGCCCATTCTCTCTCTGTCTCTGCCTCTGCCTCTCTATGTCTCTCTCTGCTTCCAAATAAATAAAATTTTAAAAGGCTTGGAAAGCCAGCATTGGAATTGCAATAGAAAGCGGTCTTGGTGGTGGAATCGCTTGGGGACCTTGCATACATAGTTGTGTGTGTGTGAATCTGTTTTTTTTGCCCCTCTTCTGACCTTGACTCTGGGGTGGCGGGCTGGCAGCTGCTCTTCCCTTGGCTTTGGAATAAAACCCTGTTCTGTGGTCCAGGAAACCCCCTGGCATTAGGTGGCTGGATGTTCATCATTGTTCCAAACCAATTGGTTTGGCTGATGTTGGCTGAGAGGCAGCGACCACCAAGCCACCAGACCATTTTCTCGGTAGGCGTGTCCTCACACGCCTCCCGCACCCCCACAGGTACAAGCATCAAATAGCCAACTTCCACGGTGGCCTTTCCAAGAGGCTGAGATGCTTCAAACTTTAGGATTACAATCTGTCTCAGAGGCTTGTGTGGTTTGTGTTGGGCGTTGATGGGAAGTTTTAGAGTCCAGGCGTCTATGGAATATGTGAATTGGGCAAATCTCAGGCAGCTACTATGGAAGGTCCCTGTTGCTGCACCTTCCAGACCACCATGGAAACACTCAGTGATGTCATGGAGCATGCGCCCTTTCCCTTCTCTTCTACCCCAGGTCTTCTAGCACCAGTCCTAGCAGGCAGGAGAGAACCCCAAAGCAAGAGGAGAAGTGGGGCTGTAGAGATGGCTCAGTGGTTAAGATATTTGCTTGCAAAACCTAACAACCCAGGTTCAATTCCCCAGTACCCATATAAAACCAGATGTACAAAGTGGAACATGTATCTGGAGTTCCTTTGCAGCAGCTGGAGGCCCTGACATACCCATTCTCTCTGTCTGTCTCTCTTCTCTCTATCTCTTTGCTTGCAAATAAAGAAAGAAAGAAGAGAGGGCTGGAGAGATTGCTTAGCCGTTAAGGCACTTGCTTGCAAAGCCTGAGGACCCAAGCTCTACTCTCCAGCTCCCATGTAAGCCAGATGAACAGTGATGAAAATGTGCAATGTTGCACATGCACACAAGGTGGCACACATGTCTGGAGTTTGATTGAGTGGCCTCTCTCTCTCACTCTCGCTCTCAGTCTCTCACATTAAAAAAAAAAAAAGACTAATCTGGGCTGGAGAGATGGCTTAGCGGTTAAGTGCTTGCCTGAGAAGCCTAAGGGCCCCAGTTCGAGGCTCAATTCCCCAGGACCCACGTTAGCCAGATGCACAAGGGGGCGCACACATCTGGAGTTCGTTTACAGAGGCTGGAAGCTCTGGCGCGCCCATTCTCTCTCTCTGCCTCCTTCTCTCTGTCGCTATCAAATAAATAAATAAACAAACAAGCAAACAAAAGAGGATCGCTGTGAGTTCGAGGCTACCCTGAGACTATATAGTTAATTCCAGGTCAGCCTGGACCAGAGTGAGACCCTACCTTGAAAAACAAAAACCAAAACAAAACAAAAGACTAATCTGGGGCTGGAGAGATGGCTTAGTGGTTAAGTGCTTGCCTGTGAAGCCTAAGGACCCCAGTTAGAGGCTGGATTCCCCAGGACCAACGTTAGCCAGATGCACAAGGGGGCGCATGCGTCTGGAGTTCCTTTGCAGTGGCTGGAGGCCCTGGCGAGCCCATTCTCTCTCTCTCTCTCTCTCTCTCTCTGCCTCTTTCTCTGTCTGTCACTCTCAAATAAATAAATAAATAAATAAATTTATTAAAAGAAGACTAATCTGTTGGGCTTGCCTCAAAAAATGGGGGCAGTGCTGGAGAGACCTACGTAAGCCAGATGCACAAGGGGGCGCACGCGCCTGGAGTTTGTTTACAGCAGCTGGAGGCCCTGGCACATCCATTCTCTCTATATATCTGCCTATTTCTCTCTCTCTTTCTCTCAAATAAGTAAATGAAAATAAAGTATTTTTTTAAAAAGAGGAGAAATTGCAACTTGAATAAATGGCTGGCACTTGTCATTTTCCCAGCTTATTAAGGCAGGGTGCCTTCTTCCATTGGTGACTTCTAGTGACACATTGGCTTGCTCTAAGAGTGGCTACTTGGTGCAGGAGGTCGACATTGGAAAGGCTGTCTTAGTGACCTGTTGATGGGCTTGTCTCACAAGTGAGAAGATGAAGACGAAGACTAATGGTGATTATATCATCATAGCTATTATAAGAACCAACTTTGGGGTTGGAGAGATGGCTCAGCAATTAAGGTGCTTGCCCACAAAGCCTAAGGACCCAGGTTCTATTCCCCAGTATCCATGTAAGCCAGGTGCATAAGGTGATACATACTTCTGGAGTTTGTTTGTGGTAGCTAGAGGCCCTGGTGCACCCACTCTCTATCTATCTATCTCTTTCTCACTCTCTCTCTCTCTCTCTTGAGTAAATAAATTAATTTTTAAAAAGTTTTTCAAAAAAGAACCGACCGCCAGGCATGGTGGTGCACACCTTTTAATCCCAGCACTTGGGAGGCAGAGGTAGGAGGATCACCGTGAGTTGGAGGTCACCCTGAGACAACATAGTGAATTCCAGGTCAGCCTGGGCTAGAGCGAGACCCTATCTCAAAAAAACAAAAAACAAACAAACACAAAAAATGACTTTGGAAATGGTTTAGGCCAAAGCCCTGGTGGTACAGATAAGGAAACTGAGTCTTAGGTTGAGAAAGTGAGTTGCACGTATCACATGGCCACCTGCACCCCAAACTCAGTCTTTGATGCAAGTCCAATATGTATTTATTTATTTATTTGCAAGCACACACACAGAGAGAGAGAGAGTGAGAGAGAATGAGCACTCCAGGGCCTCCAGTTGCTGCAAACGAACTCTAGATATATGCGACACTTTGTGCATCTGGCATTACATGGGTCCTGGGGAATCAACCCCGGGTGGTTAGGCTTTACAGACAAGTGCCTTAACCACTGAGTCATCTCTCCAGCGCAAGAAAGACTCTTTGGTTCAGTCCAAGCGTGGGGAGGGAAAAGCAGCATGAACAACGGGTCAGGCAGGGGCCGGTGGGGTTGGGGGGGAAGAAACTCAAATACTTGCCCAAAGCCTGCATTAGACAATTGCCCATAATTTCGCAATGCAGTAACCATATATAACGTGGCTGTGCTGACTTTAAGTGAGGCCCAGCAGTCATGAGATCCCTGGGTGGCAGTTGACATTACCAAAGCCCAGGGCCAAGCCACAGACATGGTGTACCAGGTCGTGGTCATGTGTTCTCCACGTACAGTGGAGCCTTCTGGGGCTTCTCCAGGCTCGACCCTGAGCTCAGACACGATTTCACAGAGATAGCAGAGAGTCCTGGGAGAGACCCACAGGCCACTTGGCACCAAAATAGACATGCTGAAGCCCTGGCTTAGCTGACAGGGAGGGTGCAGGGCGGGGTAAGCTGCTCCCCAACACGTCCACCTGATGGAAATAGTCTAAGCTGGAATGAGCTGTAAATAAACCAGACTGTGCTAAAAACAAACAGGGGTGGGGGAGGGGCAGAGCTCAATGGCCTTCACCTGCTGGAGTGAAGTAGGTCATGGTGGGAGGCGGGTGAGGAGGGATGGCGGAGTGAACCTTTGCAGATGTCTCTGCAGGAAAAGCAACTGAGAGTTCATGTTCATTGGAGATGCCTCCAGTTTCCAGGAAGAACTTAAGAGAGGTGATTGCCTTGACCGATGCAAGGCCTTTGATCAGTGAGAGTCGCACAGAATGCTGGGAGGGTGGCTTCCGAGGCCATAGATGGTCTGGAAAAGTCAATGGTGATGAGTTCAAGTGAGCCAGCCTCCCAGGTGTTCTTGGTCAGGCGAGGCCTTGCAGAAAACTGCCTCCTCTCCTCTGTGCCATCTGGGGAGGCCCTGAAAGGGTTCTGGGGGCCAGTGAGCACCTGTCACTATCTTCACTGGCCCAAGGTGGCATGTAGCAGCTGAAACTGCCCACTTCTTTCCTCTCGACACTCAGAAACAATTGGCATCCATCAGCCTCTTGCTCTGTAACAATCCAGCTCTACCACGTTTCCACTAAGAAAGAGGACAGCAGCCATGATGGCCAGAGTTGACAGGACACAGCTCACGGAGCATCCCCGGTGGCACATAAAAGATTCCACAGACCACCCCCCAATTCAGTGCCATGAAAGCAAGACTCCTCAATCACATCTGAATACAGTCAAAAGCCAGTCATGGGCTGGAGGGATGGCTTAGCGGTCAAACGCTTGCCTGTGAAGCCTAAGGACTCCGGTTCGAGGCTCGATTCCCCAGGACCCACGTTAGCCAGATGCACAAGGGGGCGCACGTGTCTGGGGTTCGTTTGCAGTGGCTGGAGGCCCTGGCGCACCCATTCTCTCTCTCTCTCTCTCTCCCTCTCTCTCCCTGTCTGTCACTCTTAAATAAATAAATTAAAAAAATTTTTTAAAAAGCCAGTCATTATCCAGCCACAAAACGACCACTGCTAACCTTGTGTGTGTCATCGTTGCTTTTACCAGTCAGCTTTTGTTTTGCTCCATTTTTTAAAAGTATTTTATTTATTTATTTGAGAGAGAGAGAATGGACATGTCAGGGCCTCTAGCCACTGCAAATGAACTCTAGATGCGTGGTACCACCTTGTGCATCTGGCTTATGTGGGTACTGGGGAATCAAACTCAGGTCGTTAGACTTTGCAGGCAAGCACCTTAACCAGTAAGCAATCTCTCCAGCCCCTGCTTCATTTTTATTTTTTCGAGGTAGGGTCTCGCTCTAGCCCAGGCTGACATGCAATTCACTATGTAGTCTCAAGGCAGCCTTGAACTCATGACAATCCTCCTTCCTCTACCTCCTGAGTGCTGGGATTAAAGGCAAGTGCCATCATACCTGACTCCTGCTTCATTTTTTTGTTTTTGTTTCTGTTTTTGTTTTTGTTTTTCGAGGTAGGGTCCCACTCTAGCTCAGGCTGACCCAGAATTCACTCTGTAGTCTCAGGCTGGCCTTGAACTCACAGTGATCCTCCTACCTCTGCCTCCCAAGTGCTGGGATTAAAGGCGTGTGCTACCACGCCCGGCTCACCTGCTTCATTTTAAAAACATATTTTTTTTTTAGGGCTGGAGAGATGGCTTAGGGACAAGGCATTTGCCTGAGAAGCCTAAGGATCTAGGTTCGACTCCCCAGAACCCAAATAAGCCATATACCCAAGGTGGTGCAAGCATCTGGAGTTAATTTGCAGTGGCCAGAAGCCCTGGCACACCCATTCTCCCTCCCTCTCTCCCTCTTGCTCTCTCACAAATAAATAAATAAAAATAAAATATTTTTATTTATTTGAGAGAGAGAGAAAAACTGGGTGTGACTGGGCACACTGGGGCTCTAGCTGCTGCAAACGAACTCCAGACACTTGCTCTACTTTGTGCATCTGGCTTTATATGGGTCCTGAAATTGAACTTGGGTCATTTGGTTTTATAGGTAAAGGCCTTAACTGCTAAGCCATCTCTCCAGCTCCTGCTTCATTTTTTTTTTTTCCTCCTAGATAAGCACAAAGCTATTTAATCATAGAGTAGCCAGTCCAGAGCAAAGCCAGATGTTGTCTGCTCACAGTGTCTTCTACAAGTCATCTAGAAAGGGCCCAAATCCTAGAATAAATCCTTTCTAACACTGTTTACTTATTTATTGTTTGTTTGTTTATTCATTTATTTTGCTTTGTTTTTCAAGGTAGGGTCTCACTGTAGCCCAGGCTGCCCTTGAATTCACTACATAGTCTCAGGCTGGCCTCGAACTCACAGTGATCCTCCTACCTCAGCTTCCTGAGTGCTGGGATTAAAGGCATGCACTAACATGCCTGGCTCTAACACTCTCTTTATGAGATGCCTCCTCTGTATGCTTTCCTTCCTTGTTATGAACCAGTGAACCAAACTCATTTGACTTCAGATGTGTTCCCAGGGGTCTTTGATTGAAAGGTATTGCTACAGTGATGTCATGTAGCGCTATGGAAGGCCTCGCCTCCTTCTTAGCTCCTGACCTGCCCTATATGAGAGACGCAGCCCTAAATTTAAAGTTTTAATTTATTTTTACTTTTATTTATTTACTTGAGAGAGGGAAAGAGGCAGAGAGAGAGAGAAAATGGGCACGCCAGGGCTTCCAGCCACTGCAAGTGAACTCCAGATGCATGTGCCACCTGGTGCATCTGGCTTATATGGGTCCTGGGGAATCGAACCGAGGACCTTCGGCTTTGCAGGCAAACACCTTAACTGCTAAGCCATCTCTCCATCCCCCACAGCCCTGAATTTAGTGAAGACTAACTTCTGGAACTTTCCTGTCCGGAAGAGGACAAACAGCTTCTAGGAGCAGAACCTGAGAAGTAGGAGGGCTGGCTCCTGGTACCCCCATCCCAGGAAGGGCTAGCTGCCTCTAGCAGCCTGAGGAAAACAGAAGAGAAGTTTAGTTTCAGCCATTAGTAAACCCGCTGCCTTGCTGTCACTGCTGTCGTGATGTCCCTGCAGCTACAGCTTCCTTCCTTGTTCATACAGGTACTCACTGGCACTTTTTGGTTTTGTTTTGTTTTGTTTCTCGAGGTAGGGTCTCACTGTAGCTCAGGCTGACCTGGAATTCACTATGTGGTCTCAGGGTGGCCTCAAACTCACAGCGATCCTCCAACCTTTGCCTCCTGAGTGCTGGGATTAAAGGCGTGTGCCACCACGCCCCGCTCAGTGGCACTTTAAAATGTGATTTTTAATTATATATATATTATAACAGGTTATGCTCTTTTTCGCTTTGCCCCAGCTCCTGTTATCCTGGGGGCCCTCAGTGGGGTTATGGTATTACTGTGGGGTCATGAAGGCCTCACTCAGTCCCTGTGGGGTATGGGGGGGGGCATGTCTCAGGGTATTCCTAACCACTCTGTGGCTCTAACAATCTTTCCGCTCCCTTGTCCACAATGTTCCCTGAGCCATGGCAGGCCTGCTGGCAGTTTGATTTAATGATGAGTTCTCTGTAGCCTCTGGATTTCTGCTTTGATCGGTCTTCATTGATGACCGTATCTGTCGCTATGGTCTTCATTGGCACTTTTATTGAGCAGACAAAAGCCAGTAATACACGAACAAGCAGTACATTATATGAACAAAGGGAAGGAACTTTCAACTTTGGATGATCCTTAAACATGTGTTCAAGGAAGGGATTTAGGGGTGTGACCTGCTGGACTCTGATGATCCAGAACACACACACACTCTGATCACAAGAGCAATCACATGAAGCCCACCTGTTGCCTTCAACAGATCTGTGGACGCTTAGTTACCAACCTTGTTGTCTTCAGTGTTATGATCAGCATTTCTTACACATGTATGCTTGCTCTGAGTCAAGAGTCCAAGCAGGCCTCTGAGGAAGGGAGCATAGAGTGTATCTTCAGATCAGTCAACAGCGCTACACATCGCTTGTCAAGATTGTCACCTGTGGTGCTGAGGCCAAAGGTCCACCAAGGCAGAGAAAACCTAGTCACATTGTTTTAAGCAGGTGGATTACACAGTTGTGACATTAACTTTAGGGCAAGTTACAAGCAAAGAATTCAGCATCTCACAGCAATAAAAATCACACAAGCTAGTTGTAATGTCCTTAAGAACGATTCTCAGTTCTTTCCCATAGTTTGTTCCCACAGTTTGCTCTCATAGTTCCATCCCCACAGTGATCTTCATTTTAACCTATCTCTGGTCCAAGTGTCCAAGAGAAAGGACTCTGGAACCAGACCGCCTGGGCTCAAGTCCAGGCTCCATCACTTACTAGCTGGATGACTTTGGGCAAATTGCTTGACTCATTACCTCCAGTAACTTATCTGTAAAATTGGGTGGTGATCGTGATAGTTCTTAGTGCTAAGGGTTGCTGTGAGGATAAGACACACGTATATACACAAACTAGGGCTGCAGAGATGGCTCAGTGGTTAAGGCACTTGCCTGCAAAATCTAAGGACCCAGGTTCAATTCCCCAGTACCCACCTAAGCTAGATGCACAAGGTGGCGCATGCGTCTGAAGTTTATTTGCAATGGCTGGAGGCCCTGGAGTACCCATTCTCTCTCTCTATCTACCTCTCTCATGCACACGCACGTAAACAGATCAATAAAATATTTTTTAAAAAGACTTAACTCTGAGCACAGGATGGAGAGGCACAAGCCGGCCCGCTACACTTATTCTATGAGCTCAAAGTCTGTGATCTCAGAGATCCTAGAAAAGGGTGGAGGTGTCTTGCATGGTGGCACATGACTTTAATCCCAGCACTCAGGAGGCAAAAGTAGGAGGGTCACCGTGAGTTCGAGGCCACCCAGAGACTACATAGTGGATTCCAGGTCAGCCTGGGCTACAATGAAACCCTACCTCAAAAAAAAAAAAAAAAAAAAAAAAAAAAGAAAGGAAAGGAAAGGAAAGCAAAGGGTGGAGGGTGGAGGGTGGAGGGTGGAGGTGTGGGCACCTAGAATCATGAGGCCCAGACTAGGAACTGAGAAAAAATGGCTTTGATGTGTGCCATTGCTATGAGCATTCTAGCATATGTGGGTCGTGGTGAAAATGCACTCGCCTGCCTTTCTGTTGGTAAAAACCTACATGTGAAGTTAATGAGCTACAAGGTATAATTCTATGTCTAGCTTTAACAGAAAAGAGCAAAAGAAAGAATAACAAACAGGAGCTGGAGAGATGGTTCAGAGGCTAAGGCACTTGCCCGCAAAGCTTAATAACCTGAATTTAATTCTCCAGTACACATATAAAGCCAGATGCACAAAGTGGCACATGCATCTGGAGTTCATTTGCAACAACTGGAGGTCCTGGCATGCCTGTTCGCTCTATCTCTCTGTCTCTCTTCTCTCTATATCTCTCTGCTTGCAAATAAGTAAATATGTAGAAATATTGAAAGAAAGAAAGAAAAAGAGAGAGAGAGAGAAAGAAAGAAAATAACAACCAGGACTGGAGAGATCGCTCAGCTGTATAGGTGCTTGCTTGCAAAGTCTGACGGCCTGAGTTTGATTCCCCATAAGCCAGATGCAAAAAGTGTGTATGTGTCTGGAGTTCATTTGCAGTGGTAAGAGGCCCTGGCATACCCATTTCCCCCCTTCTCATTTTCAAATATTAAACACAATATTTTTAAAAAGAAAATATGGGTCTGGAGAGATGGCTTAGCAGTTAAGGTGCTTGCTTGTGAAGCCTAAGGACTCTTGTTCAACTCTCCAGGTCCCACATAAGCCAGAAGCACGTGACATAAGCGCACAAGGTTGCACATGCACGCAAGAGAGTGCACGCATTTGGAGTTCTATTGCAGTGACTGGAGACCCTGGCATACCAATTCTCTCTCTCTCTCTCTCTTTCTCTTTCTCTTGCATAAAAAGGCAGTCTGTTTGGCTTGCCTCTAAAAAAAGAAAGAAAATATGGGCTGAAGAGATGGCTCAGCAGTTAAGGCATTTGCCTATAAAGCCTAATGACCAGAGTTCAATTCTCCAGGACCTACATAAAGCCAAATGCACAAAGTGGCACATGCATCTGGAATTCATTTACAGCAGCTAGAGGCCCTGGTGTACCCATATTCTCCCTCTGTCTCTCTCTCCCTCTCTCTCTCTCTCTCTTTCTTTCTGCCAGATGTGGTGATGCACACCTTTAATCTCAGGACTCAGGAGGCAGAGGTAGGAGGATCACCAAGAATTTGAGGCCACCCTGAGACTACAGAGTGAATTCCAGGTCAGCCTGGGCCAGAGTGAGACCCTACCTCGAAAAACAAAAACAAAAGAAAGGAAGGGCTGGAAAGATGGCTTAGTGGTTAAGGTGCTTCCTTGCAAGGCCTAAGGACCCATGTTCTACTCTCCAGATCCCACGTTAGCCAGACACACAAAGGTGAGGCAAGCCCAAGGTCATGCACGCCCACTAAGTGGCACAAGCGTCTTGAGTTCAATTGCAGTGGCTGAGGCCCTGATGCACCAGTTCTCTATCTCTCCTCTTTGTCTCTCTGTCTCTCTTGCTCTCTCACTCTCTCTAGGTGAAAAAAAAAAGAACAGTTTTCTGAAGAAGTGTCCAGCCAGTGGATGGTAGTTCTGGTTTACGCCCTTGCCACTTCTGTCACTTTCTGTCCTTTTCACTTTAGCCATTGTGGCAGGCAGGCAGTGGTGCCAGCCCACAGATACCATTTGTGCTCGGCAGGATGGATGAGTAGACTGTGATCTGGCCACACAGCAGAATTCTGTGACAACTACAAACAACAGTCTATGTGGCATCCACACACACACCACAGAGCACGAGAAGCCAAACATACAAATTCATGTTATATGATTCCATTTACATAAGACGCAAACACCACCCATGTTAGGATTCAGGACTGTAGCCCAGCGCACACCTTTAATCCCAGCCCTGGGGAGGCAGAGGTAGGAGGATCGCTGTGAGTTCGAGACCACCTGAGACTATACAGTGAGTTCCAGGTCAGCCTGGACTAGAGCAAGAGCCTACCTTGAAAAACAAACAAACAAGTCTTTTCTGGGCTAGAAAAATGGCTTTGTGGTTAAGGCACTTGCAAGCCAAAAGACCCAGGTTCGATTCCCTAGCACCCACATAAAGCCAGATGCACAAGGTGGTTTATGTGTCTAGAGTTTGTTTACAGTGGCTGTAGGCCCTGGCATGCCCATTCTCTCTCTCTCTGCCTCTCTCTCACTCTCTTAAATAAATAAAGTTTTTTTCTGAGGATTCAGAACTGTAGAGGGTGATGAGGTAAAAAGCAAGAGGCTGCTACCTCTGGTCTTCTGGTGCTACGGACTCTGTTCCTAGATCTGAGTGCTGTGTCTAGCGTCCATTTGCTGTGCAAAACTCTATTGTATTGCATGTCACCTATGGACTGTGTACTTTCTACAGGGCATGCTTCGACTGAACATATACTAAAGGTTGAACCTAGGTGCGACTCTAAATTAAGCTATAAAGGTCCAGGGCCCACCCTTTAACTCCTCACACTTGGGAAAAGGATCACCCATTTATTAAGACGGGGGTTCTCTAGTAAGATGGGCCACTTGAACAAGTGTGTACAGTCTGTGTTTCAAACCATGGGTCTGAGTACCTTGGAGTCAATGCTAACCCCAGCCCTGGCTAAACAGTGCCCTGTTTAAACAGTTTCCTAATTAGGGACAGTACCCAAGTTATTCACAAACACTTCCTTCTTCCTGTCTGCAGGGTCACATTATTGATCTGCCTAAACTCTGCGTTTCCTTTTTTTTTTTTTTTTTTTTGGTTTTTCGAGGTAGGGTCTTGCTCTAGCCCAGGCTGACCTGGAACTCACTATGTAGTCTCTCAGGGTGACCTCGAACTCGCAGCAATCCTTCTACCTCAGCCCACTTAGTGCTGGGATTAAAGGCATGTGCCACCACTCCGGGCTTACGTTCCTTGCCACGTCTACAAAGTGGCAAGTTAATATCTCCAGAGGGAGAAATGGACATGAGCCATCCGTGTCTGCCATCTTAATACAGCAGGAGAGGGCTTACGAGAAGTCACAAACAGGGCTCCACTCACGTCCCTAACAGGAATTGCTTTTGGAAACTGTGGGTAGGACCATGTTAAGTGTCTCTCGGGCGGAGTGGGCACAACAAAGGCCATACCCCCGGCCCCGTGCTAAGGAGCAGCAGTTTTCTCTGAACAGCCCTCCCTGGCCTGGAGCAGAAGAAGCGAGGCAACCACAGGGCATGCTGCCTGCTGCTGCCCCCTCCACCCCCACTGTTCCCGCCACCATTCTTCAGAGAGGGTCGGAGCCCGGTGAGTACTGGGCGTTCCTGGCATGTCCATGGCCAGCCCACCCTCCACCCACTCAACATGGCTGCCTCTAGGACCTGCTCTGGGGGGCTCTACTCTCACTCCGAGGCTGAGAGCCAGGAATGGACTTTATTTCTTTTTAAAAATATTTATTTATTTATTCTACAGACAGACAGACAGACAGAAAGAGGCAGACAGAGAGAGTATGGGTGGGCCAGGGCCTCCTGCCTCTGCAAACAAACTGCCGACGCATAGGTCACTTTGTGCATCTGGCTGTATGCGTGGGTACTGAGGAATCGAACCTAGGCTGTCAGGCTTTGCAAGCAAGTGCTTTTAACTGCTGAGCCATCTCTCCAGCCCTGGGCTTTCTTTTTAATTTTTTTTCTTTAATTAAAAAAGTGCAGCCGGGCATGATGGCGCATGCCTTTAACCCCAGCACTTGGGAGGCAGAGGTAGGAGGATCTTTGTGAGTTCAAGTCCACCCTGAGACTACATAGTGAATTCCAGGTCAGCCTGGACTAGAGTGAAACCCTACCTCAAAAAAAAAAAAAAAAGATTCCCCAGTGACTATTAACTGCCTTTCGAGCCCCTCTCCATTCCTGGCAGCATGTTGATGGGCCCAGTTGAAATGGACATTTTGCCATTTCTAAGACATTCCCGTTCCCATGCTATCTTAAGCTGTGAAGAGGGTAGGCACCTCCCAGCTGGGAACTGGATTTGACAAAGCATCCCATCCTTTTGAAAACACTGAGGTGAATTCACCAGCATTCTGAGATGGAATTTCCCTTTTCCCTTCTCCTCAACCTTTTATGAAATTCCCTATAGCAGGGGAGAGGGCAGATAAGGATAGAAGGAAGAAAGATAAAAATTGAGAGAGGGAAGAGGGTAGAACTGGAGAAGGGGGCAGAAAGAAATTAGATAACAAGTACCAAAAATAGAGAAGAGATATCAGGGTGGCTTCCATCCATGACAATGTGCAGCCTATTTCAAAATGACTAGAAAAGAGCTCAAAGGCACCCACTCATAGAAATGGAGCAGGGTCACATCCAGGGAGGCGACCCTTCCCCTGGCCCAGAGTCCGGCCTATAATCCATATTGCTTTCGTCTAAAGCTTCTCTCCCCAGACATGAAGAATCTCATCCTGGAACTCGAGGCCTCTCCATCACCCTGCATGCAAGGCTCGCCCGGCTCCCCTGGACCCCCCGGCCCCCAGGTGGGTGCACCCCTGCCAGACTCCCCTCCTGTTGTCTTCCTCCAGGCAGAACATCCCTACAAGTCAGAGCTTCATGATGTCCCCTACTTATGATGTGATGTGCGGTTGGTTTCTCTTCTTTTCTTTTCATTAATTTTTAAAAATATTTTATTTTATTATTTATTTATTTATTTGAGAGAGGAAGAGAGGCATATAGAGAAAGAATGGGCACACCAGAACCTCTAGCCACTGCAAACGAACTCCAGATGTGTGATCTGTCATTACGTGGGTACTGGGGAATAGAACTTGGGTTCTTAGACTTTGCAGGTAAGCACCTTAACCGCTGAGCCATCTCTCCAGCCCTGGTTCCTCTTCTTCAGTTTGCCTCCAGCTCCACAGCCTCTGGATGGAGTCTCTGGGTGAATTCTGACCCTGTCCATGCAACGGGGACAGTGACTATCCCCCCTCCCTGCTATGCTGGGTTTGGGGGATCACATTAAATGCTTCCTAGAGTATGGTGGCTATTACTATACTTACCACCAAACACAGGGTGATGGTGTAACGCATGTGAATGTAACCATCAGACCCTCCTGCATTCAGGGTTGGAAAACAGAGGCAAGAGGAGGTACTGGGCCCCTGTGCTGCTGCTACCTAGCAGGCCCCTGACCCAGGGTAAAGAGATGAGTAAGGAACAGGAAAACTGCTAGAGAAAGGCTTTTAATCCCATTAAAGATGCACCAGTACATGGGAGGCGGAAGTAGGAGGATCTGTGAGTTCAAGGCCAGCCTGAGAATACATAGAGAATTCCAGGTCAGCCTGGGCACTGGAGACTCTCCCTCAAAAACAAAACAAAACAAAACAGCAAAACATACCTGAGGCTACGGCACACAAAACATTCCCATTCAAACCACCACATAACCCCGTCACAGACTCTCAGCTCCCCTAGCCTGCTGCCAATAGGTGCTCCACCAGTAGGCCCTGGGCTCTAGGTCCTCCTTGGGTAGGAGAAAGAGGGTACAAAAAGCAGAAAGTTCTGAATGCCTTCCTAGGCAGTAGGCATAGAAACCGTCACTCCGCCCTGTGGTTTTCCATCACTAACGGACCAAAAGCCAAAATGCTAATCCTGGAAGACAACGCCTTGTGGGAAGAGGACTGGCTAAGATGCCTCCTCCATCAGCTCACGCATGCTCCATCACCTGACCCAGCCACCCAGCGCAGTGCTGGCTCTTGGTCCTTGCACCCTCTCAGCTTGCCTCAGCTGCAGGTCTTGTGCACAAGGAACTCCTGTCTTTTGGGAAGCTTCCCACAGTTTTTCCCCCCAGTTCCTCATCACTCAAAAGTCAGTTTTCAGCTGAGCGTGGGGCTAGAGTAAGACCCTACCTTGAAAAACAAAAACAATATTTTAAAAAGTCAGTTTGGGGTTGGAGGGATGGCTTAGCAGTTAAGGCATTTGCCTGCAAAGGACCCAGGTTCGATTCCCCAGGACCCACGTTAGCCAGATGCACAAGGGGGCGCACGCGTCTGGAGTTTGTTTGCAGTGGCTGGAGGCCCTAGCGTGCCCATTCTCTCTCTCTCTCTACCTCTTTCTCTGTCAAATAAATAAATAAATAAATAATTTTTAAGAGGTCAGTTTCTGTGCCTCCTCTTTAGAAATGCCTCTCAGAGCCGGGCGTGGTGGCGCACGCCTTTAATCCCAGCACTCGGGAGGCAGAGGTAGGAGGATCGCTGTGAGTTCAAGGCCACCCTGAGACTCCATAGTGAATTCCAGGTCAGCCTGGGCTAGAGTGAGACCCTACCTCGAAAAACCAAAAAAAAAAAAAAAAAAAAAAAAAAAAAAAAAAAAAGAAATGCCTCTCAGCCACTTGTGGTGGTGCACGATCGTCATCCCAGCACTGAGGAAGCTGATGCAGGAGCATCACCATGAGTCTATCCTGGGATACATAATGATCTTCAGGCTAGCCTAGGCTATAGAATGAGCTATCTCAAGTTAAAGAAGAAGCAATGCCTTTCTCAACTATAGAGTCTAAAGCTTTTAAAGATTTTTATCCTGAGCCGGGCATGGTGGTGCACACCTTTAGCCCTAGCACTTGGGAGGCAGAGGTAGGAGGATCACCATGAGTTCAAGGCCACCCTGAGACTACATAGTAAATTTCAGGTCAGCCTGAGCTACAATGAAACCCTACCTCAAAAAAAAAAATCCTATTATAACTTTTTTAAATTCCACTTTAATTTTTTAAATTTATTTGCAAGCAGAGACATACAGAGAGAAGAGAGACAGACATAGAGTATGGGTACACCAGGGCCTCCAGCCACTGCAAATGCACTCCAGATGCATGCACCACTTTGTGCATCTGGCTTTATGTGGGTACTGGGGCATCGAACTCAGTCAGGTCCCTAGGCTTTGTAGGCAAGCACTAAGCCATCACTCCAGCCCCCCTATTATATCTTCTTTGCTTTTTTTTCCCCAAGGTAGGGTCTCGCTGTAGCCCAAGCTGACCTCAAACTCACAAGCACTGGGATTAAAGGCGTGTGAGGCCACAACCAGCTCCATTTTAGCATTTAGAAAGACAGCCACCCCTACTCATCCCTGAGGATCTTCTGCACATAACAGTTTGGGGAACAGTAAGTTCACTGACCTTGTAAATTCGTTCTAGCTATTTCAAGAAATGGAAGGTTTAGCTGGGTGTGGTGGCGCACACCCTTAATCCCAGCACTCGGGAGGCAGAGGTAGGAGGATCGCCGTGAGTTCGAGGCCACCCTGAGACTACATAGTTAATTCCAGGTCAGCCTGGACGGGAGTGAGACCCTACCTCGAAAAAAAAAAAGGAAAGAAATTTAAGGTTTGAAAGAATGAAAAGAATGGAGTGAAAAATTCTTCCCAAAGCAGTGGGCAAATAAGTGAAAGATAGTGGCTCTTGATTTGCCAGTACATAATGATCCCCTGGTGCCTATCCTCCACCCCCCAACTATTATTTTATTAGGCTGGGGTGTGGCCCGGGCTTTGGGAATTTTCAGAGAACCCCAGGGGATTACAATGTGATGGCAGGATCATTTGGACAACCTGTGGAGAAATCACATTCCAACCAGGCTTAGCACCGTGCGTGTTCCCCTGCAGATATTACGGATAAGGCGGAGGCTAAAATATACTGCTGGTTTTCTCTGCCATCCTGGGGAATCTGGAAAATGTTTATCAACTGAGCATTGCACACATGTGTGAATACAAAACAGCTGCTTGTGGGCTGGAGAGGTGGCTTAGCGGTTAAGGCGTATGCCTGCTAAGCTTAAGGACCCAGGTTCGAGTCTCCAGGTCCCATATAAACTAGATGCACATCATGGCACATGCATCTGGAGTTCATTTGCAGTGGCTAGAGTCCCTGGCACACCCATTCTCTCTCTTTTTCTTTCTCTCTCCCTCAGGCTCTAATAAATAGATAAATAAAAGATTTTAAAAAAAAAAACCAGCTGCTTCTGGCTGTGAGTGTGTAAAACAATAGTGCAGTAGGTTTTTGAGGCTCTGAGCCATGGCCACCCCACTCCTGTGGCTGGCCACAGGACAGAAATGTGATGTTTAGTTTATGTCTTTAATATTTGCTCATTGCTGCTAGAAATGAGAAGGGAAGGATTATTTAACACCAGCACCCACAGATTGTCCATGTGAATTTCTTTTTCCTTTCCTTATTTATTTATTTGCAAGCAGAGAGAGAGAGAGAGAAGAGGACACAGGCAGAGAGAGAATGGGCACACCAGGGCCTCCTGCCACTGCAAACAAACTCCAGATGCATTCACCATTTTCTACATCTGGCTTTACATGGGTACTGGGGACTCGAAACCAGGTTGTTGGGCTCTGCAAACAAGTGCCTTAACCACTGAGGCATCTCTCCAACCTCCCCCTCTTTATTCTTTTAGATAGGGCCTGTTGTAGAAGCAGCTTATGGGAGGAAAGGGTTTATTTCAGGCGTACAGATTCAGGGGAAGTTCCATCAGGGTCGAAGCTGACCCGCTTCCACAGATCATAGCAGAGAGAGACCACCAACAGCAAGCAAACACGGACCAGACAGAACTGCAACTGCTCTGAACACACTACGAGATCCACCCCCAGTGACACCCCCCCCCCCCGCAGGTTGCTGGAGACTTAAGTAGGAAGTTTAACCTTAATCAAAAATCCCTGAAGTTAGCCGGGCATGGTGGTGCACGCCTTTAATCTCAATGCTTGGGAGGCAGAGGTGGGAGGATCTCCGAGAGTTCCAGGCCACCCTGAGACTACATAGTGAATTCCAGGTCAGCCTGGCCTAGAGTGAGACCCAACCAAAAAAAACCAAAAGTCCCTGAAGCTATACATTCATACTCAAACCACCACGGGGGGGTGTCACATATGTAGCCCAGGTTAGCCTTGAACTTGATAACTCCTAATGCTACTGCGTCTACCTCCCAAGTGCTGGAGCCCCACTCAATGGACACCAGCTGCTTTAGAGGGGCCTAGTGCCACAAGCCCTGGCTGGCTGCAAGCCCGCCTCTCAGCCTTCCTCCAGAGCTGCCCTGCCTTGGTTTGGCATATGCTTTCTTCTTTTCTTCTGCAGGGTCCACCCGGGCTTCCTGGCAAGACCGGACCAAAGGGAGAAAAGGTACGAGCCACTGTTTTCTTTGTCCCGCCTCTCCTTGATCATTCCAGCTTGCTTAATGGAGGTGCCACTGAGAATGTTCTGGTTGAGATGCCCAGCTCTGTGTCCATTCTGCCTGAGCAAGGTGAGGAGGGCCCTCTGATGAATGGCTGAGGCCGCAGGGATGGGATGCTACTGGTGTGTCCTGGCTTGGCCCACTTGACATGACAGAGAAACTGTGACCGACACCCACAGCACACAGGCATGCCCAGTCAGCAGTCCTACTAAGTTTTCTGTCGTCAGAATTTCTCTCCCAAAGCAGCCACGGTTTACCTGTCTTCTCCATCCACAGGGAGAGCTCGGCCGCCCCGGAAGGAAGGTACGGTCCATGCTATTCCGTCGTCAGCGTGTGAGTGTGTAAGGGTGCACTGTTGGGGGGTACGGTGAGGACCAGCAGTGTACTTCAGTGGCCAGCAGACATTGCTGACTCTGCTATCCCTTCTCGGGGCAGCAGCCCGCTTACCTTGCCTGCCAAACCGTTCAGTCAGGAGCTAAAGCCGGTGCCTATCAGGCATCAAGACTTCTTTCAGAGATTGTCACACTTCCCCTAGTCTCAGACCACTCGGGCCACCCCCTAGGAAAACCCTCCCAGCCCCCAGCCATTGACACAAAGTGACCCTTCCTGTCTATTTGATTAAACCAGAATAAAGTGTCAGAGCAAACAGGGACAAATGGCTTTACTTTGGGGTCCAGCTGAAATAAATGAGAGCTGTGGTGGCTCCAAGTGGACGGAACACATGCCATTCAGACTCTTGTTGGTGTTCAGAGGGAGAAACCATAGCTTGTTTTACAACCTGTGGTCAGTGGATGGGCCTTGTGATTGAAACAAGAGCAGAGACAGATGCCCAGGGCCCTAAATATAAGTGACTGCCTTCCTGGTTAAATGTCTTACTCGGGTAGCTTCACAGGTCAACAGAAGCCTTCAACTGGCAGGAGAAAATGCCAGCCATAGCACAGTGCCTAAAGTTCTGAGCTGGAGATGGCTCTGTGGTGGCCCCCTGCTCAGACAGAACAAGGGCCACTTTGATTAGTAATGTCTGCTGCGGCTGTGGGAGACAAGAGCATAAGTTAATATGCATGCCAATGTTGGGCATGTCTGAGTCCTTGGCTGAGCCCTTCGAATCCCTGTGAAATGAGCCAGCAGGTGTGGAGGTCAAACTAGACTTCTAACTGGGCGTGGTGGAGCACGCCTTTAATCCCAGCACTGGGGAGGCCAGAAGTAGGAGGATCACTGTGAGTTCGAGGCTAGCCTGAGACTCCATAGTGAATTCCAGGTCAGCTTGGGCTAGAGTGAGACCCTACCTTGAAAAACCAAAACAAGAAAAGTTGAAGGGGGGGCGGTCGCTTGAGAGAGGCCAGCATCACCCTCTGCTGCTCCCTGTATGTATACACACGCAGTCCTAGCTCACTCCACAGCACGGCCTTGTGGAGAACCCACAGAAACAGAGGACATTCAAGCTAGTTCCTAGACATGATAAGGATTAACAAGCCAAAACCTTTAGAATCCCTTCCCCACTATCCTCAAATTCTTGACTAGAATAAAACATTGTTCAGCAATGGTATTTGACTGCAAGGATCTAACTTATACCTGTTTGTCACATTTTAAGCCCTTACTCTTTGGAGGGTAAGGATGAGGATTCCAGAGAGCCTTACTTAGAAGGAAGCATACCAGGTGACCTGACTTTTGTTCTTGGTTTTTGAAGGGTAGACCTGGCCCCCCAGGCGTTCCTGGCATGCCCGGGCCCGTTGGCTGGCCAGGCCCTGAAGGACCCAGGGTAAGTGTAGTATGCACTTGGGGACCAAGGGGTGTCATGATTGGATAAAGGGGGCTGGAAAGTTGGCTCAGGGGTTAAGGTGCTTGCCTACAAAGCCTAAGAACCCAGGTTTGATTCCCCAGTAGCAACGTAAGCCAGATGCACAAAGTGGCACATGCATCTGGAGTTCATTTGGTGCAGCAACTTGAGGCCCTGCCATGTCATACTCTCTCTCTTCTCTTGATCTCTCTCTCTGCTTTATAAATAGTACATATTTTTTAAGAAAAAGAAGAGGAGAGGGTTGGAGAGATTGCTTAGTGGTTAGGGCGTTTGCCTGCAAAGCCAAAGGACCCAGGTTTGATCTCCCAGGACCCATGTAAGCCAGATGTATAAGGGGGTGCACACATCTGGAGTTTGCAGTGGCTGGAGGCCTTGGTGCACCCATTCTCTCTCTCTCTCTCTCCCTCTTTCCTCTCTTTCTCTCTCCTCTCTCCCTCTCAAATAAATAAATAAATAAATTTTTTAAAAAAGAAGAACAGGAGAGAGGAAGACGGCTGGCCCTTGGCCCTGACACATAATCAGTACATCACTTCCCCACGAGAAGGGAAGAGAAACACCTGCACACAGCTCTTGGACACTTCCTTCACTGACCTGCAGATCTTAGTCAGTGCTATGTCTCTGATCCCGTGGTCTCTCTTTCCTGGGACCTTGCCTCCCTTTTGTACTGAGAACTAGCCTGCTAGTCTTTGTTTTTTCTGGGATGACCCCAAGTTCCCTTGGATCCAAGAAGCTCTCACCTGTCATGCTGATCTGGCAAAGAGGGTGCAGGGTTGAGGCGTGTAGGCTGGAAGGTCCTACATTGAGAAAGGGGTCATCAAATGCTGATGAAACCTCCCTCCTCTGGAGAGGGTGTGTAGAGCAAACACATCCATATCCCTACCTCTGTTTCTGGTTTCATTTTTCACTGCTGATCACAGACTACAGGATACAGAAACTGTGACTCAGAAATTTTATTTGCAGAAGCCAGGGCAAGGCAGGTGAATGCCACCAGCTGTCCTGCCTTGCTGGCTATGTGATGGGTATAGAAAAGTCCCAAGGATATTTCATTTAAAAATTTACCATATAGGGCTGGAGAGATGGCTTAGTGGTTAAGGCACCTGCCTGTGAAGCCAGCATGAGACCCCAGGACCCACATAAGCCAGATGCACAAGGTGGCACATGCATCTAGAGTTCATTTGCAGTGGCTGGAGGCCCTGGCACACCCATTCTCTCTCTCTCTCTCTCTCTCTCTCTCTCTCTCTCTCTGTGTGTGTGTGTGTGTGTGTCTCATAAATAAAAAAATTTACCATGTAGAACTGAACTGTCCACCATGGCAGCCACACATAGCTGTCGAGCTTTTGAAATGTAACTGGTGCCCGAGAGGACTGGGGAGGGCTCAGCAGTTCAGAGTGCTTGCTACACAAGCAAGAGGGTCTAAGAGTGCCTGAAACTGCCCTGAGTTCAATTCCCCAGCACCCACATCAATAGTTAGGCATGGCCACACATGCCTGTCTGTACCCCAGTTCTGCAGTGGGCAGAGACCTGAGAATCTCTGGTGCTTACTAACGCCCCACCAAAAAACTGGAGAAAATGGAAGCTCTGGGTTGAGTGAGAGACTCCATCTTAAGGAAACAGGCGGATGAGTAAAGGACACCCAACATTCTCCTCTGGTCTCCACACACATGCGCACGAGGCACATGCACCTGCACACACGTGCACGCGTGCACTACACATACACGTGCTGTTGCAGGAGGAAAGGGCTTATTGTGGCGTATAGATTCGAGGGGACGCTCTGTGATGTCAGGGAAAACTATGGCATGAGTAGAGGGTGGACATCACCTCCTGGCCAACATCAGGTAGACAACAGGAACAGGAAAGTGTGTCAAACACTGGCAAGGGAACACTGGCTATAATACCCATAAGCCCACGCCCAACAATATACCAGCCACCAGGAGGCTCCAATTCCCAAATTGCCACCAGCTGGCGACCTAGCATTCAGAACTCATAAGTTTATGGGGACACCTGAATCAAACCACCACCACACACACATACATGTCACACAGCAGACCACATATATTCTATACACATACACATGCAAAAAAAGGGAGGGGGTTGAGGAGACCAGGCTGGTCCAAGAGACAAATTACACTTTTAGAATTGAAGGTTTGTTAGGTGAGCATCATGCTACAGATAGCAGGATGGAGTATTTAAAAAAAAACTTTTTATTTATTTTCTAACAGAAAGAGACACACACACAGAGACACTTAGCCACTACAAACGAACTCCAGATGCATGTACCACTTTGGGCATCTGTCTTTACGTGGGTACTGGGGTATCGAACCCAGGTTGTTCAGCTTTGCAGGCAAGCACCTTAACTACTGAACCATCTCTCCAGCTCCCATGATGGGGTCTTGAAACCAAAGTTTCAGTTCCCAAAGAAGGGGGTCAGGTATGCCATGGGAGTGTATGACAGGGTCACCAAAGCCAGAGAGAACAGGGCTTCAGTTCTCCCAAAGAACTATGGATTTGGGGGTGGAGGAGGGAAAATGTTTCATGCCTCATGACACAACCTATGTTGTGGGAGTTAGTATGTGCTATGGAGTTGTGGGGAGTCAGAAGGGTACTGGATAGGACCTTAGGCCACAGCTCAAAGGGCCTTAGAGGTCCCTAGCAACAGTTTTTCCCTTCTCATTCAGCCTTGGTCCCAAGTAGCAGGGCCTCTTAAGGTGACCACATCTTTTTTAACAAGGATGTAAATATTTCATTTGTAACTCACCCAAGTTTGAATTTAAAAATCTTTACTCAACCTAGTGGTTTTAAAACTTTCAGGTATGTTTGGAGCAACTTGAATGTATGGTTCTTCTTTTTCACCTATAAATATTAAGAAGGATAAATACAAATCAAGTATTTTGGATGAAAATATAGCTCCTGAACTGTTTCATAAATGTAAAATGTACAACAGATCTCAAGCACTTATTATTAAAAAAGAATGTAAACTGTTGCAATAATTTTTATACTGGATGCATGTTGAAGTGACTATTAAATTAGAATTAAAGTATTGACAACACATCAACTTAGCTTTGCATTGAATGTGACTTTTGGGGCCTGGGGAGATGGCTTAGCAGTTAAAGGCATTTGTGTACAAAGCCTGCTGGCCCAGGTTCCATTCCTCAGCTACCCACATAAAGCTGGATGCAAAAGATAAGCACATGTGGGCTGGAGAGATGGCTTAGCGGTTAAGCTCTTGCCTGTGAAGCCTAAGGACCCCGGTTCGAGGCTTGATTCCCCAGGACCCACGTTAGCCAGATGCACAAGCGGGCGCACGCGTCTGGAGTTCGTTAGCAGTGGCTGGAAGCCCTGGCGCGCCCATTCTCTCTCTCTCTGTCTTTTTCTCGCTCTGTCTGCTGCTCTCAAATAAATAAATATAATAAACAAAAATAAAAAATAAAAAGATAGGCACATGCATCTGGTGTTCATTTGCAGTGGCAAGAGACCTTGGTACATCACATGTGCAAATAAAGTTTTAAAAATTTAATGTGACTTCTAAAACATTTAAAATTCAGCATATGTAGCCAGACATGGGATGACTCGTGCCTGTAATTCTGTCACTTGAGCAGTGGAAGCAGAACGGTCAGGAGTTCAAGATCACCCTCTGGCTACAGTGAGCCAGCCTTGGCTACATGAGACCTTGTCCCACAACTCAAAAGCAACTTGCCGGTAAAGCCAAAGGACCCAGGTTGGATTCCCCAGTACTCATGTAAAGCCAGATGCACAAGATGGCACATGTCTGGAGTTTGCTATAACTAGAGGCCCTGGTGGGACCATTTTCTCTCTATCTACCTCATTCTTAAATAAATAAATAAAATTAAAATTAATCAAAGACAATGCTAAAGAGATGGCTCAGTGGTTAAAGGAACTTGCTTGTAAAGCCTGACAGCCTGGGTTCAATTCCCCAGTATCCACATAAAGCCAAATGCAAAAATTGATGCATATGTCTGCAGTTCATTTGCAGTAACAAGAGGCTTGGCACACCCATTAATTCTCCATTTCTCTCTATTTTCCTATGCTTGCAAATAAATAATTTATTTATTTATTTTTTTTTTTATTTTTTTGGTTTTTCAAGGTAGGCTCTCACTCTAGCTCAGGCTGACTGGAATTCACTATATAGTCTCAGGGTGGCCTTGAATTCATGGTGACCCTCCTACCTCTACCTCCCAAGTGCTGGGATTAAGGCATGCGCCACCATGCCTGGCTAAATAAAAAAAATTAAAGAAAGCAAATAAAAATATTCAGCATGCGGCTGACCTTACATTTCTAGTAGTTAGTGCTAGTATAGGGATTTTGAGATCAAGAATACTTGAAATTTCAAATGAACTCATTGTGAGGAGCAACAGAGTTCACTGTAAGGGTTAACCCTCCCCGCGTAGTACACACCCACGGGCTGATGTCCACTCTGTTTGGCTTCAGACCAAGAGTGAGAGTAGACAGACCTGTTGAAAGGCTGACCCTATGCCAAGAGCAAAACAGGCAAAAGTTTTCTGTGTGATTCCCTGTCTTCTGAGGCCCTTGGCAACTATGTTTTGTTCCCTTACCCTCTCACAACCCTCCCCAGGAAGAGGTAAAGCATCACCACTTACAACATCTTAGTGAGTATTCGGTTTGGAGGTTTGTTCCACCTTGGGCATTTTCATTGTATATTTCATCTCAAATCCCACAGTGAAAGATGAAATGTGGAGCACCGGGCCTCTGGGAGGGGACAAAGGAGCCTTTGGGGACCTGAGATTCACAATTCAACCCTCACTACCCCTAGATCCATCCCAACCTTGCCCCTGACCCTCCGGTTCAGTTTCTCTAAGAAATGTCACTGTAGGTCTTCTTTTTCATCTTCTAATCCCCACAGGGTGAAAAAGGTGACCTGGGTTTGATGGGCTTGCCAGGGTCAAGAGGACCAATGGGCTCCAAGGTCAGTGTGTGGTCCAGATGGACAGTCCAGGGCCTTCTCGCTAAGACCACGGAGCAGCTGCTGTTTCCAGAGAAGGGGGGCACGATGTCCCTTGAGAGACATCATGCCTTGGGCTGTGGGGACATAGGGATGCCATTACTGCTGCTCTCTGGAGCTTTGATCAGGCCTCTGGACAACAGGGCTGATGAGAACCTTTGCTAGGTACTTGTGTGGTGAGAAAAAGCCTGGCATAGACACAGCCCTCAAGGACATCTTCATCTTTATAGCTGCATGCCCTGTAAAATTTCTTTCTTTCTTTCTTTATTTTTTAATTTTTGGCTTTTTGAGATAGGGTCTCACTCTAGCCCCGGCTGACCTGGAATTCACTATGTAGTCTCAGGGTGGCCTTGAACTCATGATGGTCCACCTACCTTAGTCTCTCAAGTGCTGGGATTAAAGGTGTATGCCACCATGCCCGGCCCCATAAAATTTATAATGCCTCAATGTAACACTCAGGGATTTTTTTTTTCACTCTTGCAGCACAGTCAGGAGCACTGGGTCCTTGGTCATAATGCTCTTTCTGCTTTCTTTCAGGGCTACCCGGGATCCAGAGGGGAAAAGGTTAGTCAGTGCCTGTCTCGTGGCCTCCCAGAGCCTGGTCTGGGCATAGCGTTGCAGTCAATGGTGGGAGGTGGATGCAGCCATGTCTCTCTTTAGTCAGTAACTACAGCGACTGTACTAGCTGGCTCTTTCTCAATCCTTCACCATTAGCCTGAGGGAGAAGGAAGGGGGCCTCCAAAGCAGAGTGAGTGGAAGAGGGGAGGCACTCCCAGTGAGGATGGGTGAGTAGAGAAGGAACTGAGTCAGGATGGGTATGCTGGGGGAAGGGGACTGGTGTGTGTTCCCTTGGACTTGGAATAAGTGTCTACTACACAGCCTTTTGTAAACAAACACATGGGGACACATGTCCTAAGGAATGAGAAGATGGGGGGTCCAGAATTTTCTGTGGGGTTCTGTTTATTCATTTGAGGTCTTTGGGAACTGTTGTACAGTTACCTTTGTATTTCTGGGATAAAGCACCCAACCAGGGGCTAGAGAGCTGGCTTAGTGATTAAGGAGCTTGCTGGCAAAGCCAAAGGACCCAGGTTCAATTCCCCAGTACCCACATAAAAGCCAGATGCACAAGGAGGAGACTGAGTCTGGAGTTCATTTGCAGTGGCTAGAGGCCCTGCCATGACCATTCTCTGAATATATATCTGTCCTCTCTTTCTCTCTCTCAAATAAGTAAAAAGTTTTTTGAAATAAAACACCTGACCAAAAGCAGCTGCCAGGAGTTCAGGGTTTATTTTGGCTTGCTGTCTGGAGGAGAAGCTTCATCATGGCAGGGGAAAGCATGGTAGTGCAGAGACTAGACATCACATCTTGCCACAGCAGCTAGTAGAAAGCAGCAGAGTGGGATGGAGAGATCGCTTAGCAGTTAAGGCACTTGCCAGCAAAGCCAAAGGACTCAGGTTCAGTTGTCCAGTACCCATGTAAAGCCAGGTCTACAAGGTGGCACATGCATCTGGGAGTTTCTTTGCAGTGGTTAGAGGCCCTGGCATGCCCATTCTCTATCTCTATCTCTCTCTCTCAAATAAATAAATATTACAAAAAGAGAGAGAGAGAAAGCATCAAGAGTGAGCTGAGCTAGGTTTGACAAGCTGAAGGCTAATAAACCTCAAGGTCCAAACACACACCTCCTCCAGCAAGACTCCACCTCCCAAACTGCCACCAGCTAGAGACGAAGTATTCAAAACACATGCAGCTATGGGGGACATCTCATCCAAACGACCACAGGATCCAAATAGAACATGGCTCACAAAGTATTCCATTCTGGGGGAAGTCATCCAGTAGTTCTGAGGCAAGTTTTGTAGAATGAAGGTGTTGCCGGAAAGAGCTTTCCAATTGGAAATGCTCCAATCCATCCCTCCCCAGCCAATCCCATGATATTAACTTAACTCTTCTGTAATTTCTTTAGGGATCCAGAGGAGAAAGGGGTGACTTGGGACCCAAAGGAGAAAAGGTAATAACAAGTCTGTCAGAGAGATAAATTACAATAGAAGCAGCAGTCCCTGCTTGCCTGTCCTCCTACTGAATGGTGGCCGGACTGATGGGCGTCCACCTTTAAGATAGCTGTCCATGGGCTGAACAGATGGCTTAGTGGTTAAAGTGCTTGCCTGCAAAGCCTAAAGACCCAGGTTCAGTTCCCCCAATACTCACATAAAGCCAGATATACAAGGTGGCGCATGCATCTGGAGTTTCTTTGCAGCAGCTAGAGGCCTTGGTGAGCCCATTCTCTCTCTCTCCTTGCTAATAAATAAATAAAAATTTGAAAATGAAAAGAAAAAAAAACCACAATGGCTGGAGAGATGCTCACTGTTTAAGGTACTTACCTGCAAAGCCAAAGGACCCAAGTTCAATTCCCCAGTACCCATAAAAAGCCAAATACACAAGGTAGTGCATGCATCTGGAGTTTGTTTGCAGTGACTAGAGGCCCTGTCATGCCTATTCCCTCTCTCTCTCTCTCTCAAACAAATTAATTAATTAAATTTTTTTTCTGGTTTTTTGAGGTAGGGTGTCTCTCTGGTCCAGGCTGACCTGGAATTAACTATGTAGTCTCAGGGTGGCCTCGAACTCATGGAGATCCACCTACCTCTGCCTCCCGAGTGCTGGGATTAAAGGCGTGCGCCACCACGCCCGGCTCTAATTAAATATTTTTTAAAAAGAAAATAGCTGTCCAAGCTCATTCACAGCACATTCAGGTGTTATTTGGAAACATTCACAATATTTGCTACTCTTTTCACAGGGGTTCCCGGGATTTCCTGGAATGTTGGGACAGAAAGTAAGTACCTAGAAGTGATGAAACAGACCTCCAGAGAAAAAGCAAAATATCAGGCCCTGTAAACCCAGCAGATAGAGCCCTGCCTCTTTGTCCCCCAGGAAGGAAAGGTTCCAGTTTGGGATGGGGAACAAATTGTCTTACACACTGGAGAAAAGGTGCCCCATGATCTGAAAGCAATCTCCAAGTCAGTGGGAGAGAAAGGCCATTCCATCCCCAATGAAGAGATGCCCTTCTTGGCCTTCCTTGCCTCTTGGGGGGCTATGGTGAGATTCAAAAGCCTATAACTTTTGGACAAGGGACTCAGGCCTCTCTCAGCCCACAGGCCCTAGGGCCGAGTCTGGGCATGGTTGGTTCAATATCATTGCTGCCTAAACTCTGAATGCAGACTTCAAGGGGCATGCCAGAATTATTTTAAGTGAATGACAAGTCTTTTTTGTTTGGTTGCTTGGTTGGTTTTTTGTTTTGTTTTTGTTTTTGTTTTTTGGCTTTTTTTTTTTTTTTCAAGGTAGGGTCTTTTTCTAGCTCAGGCTGACCTGGAATTCACTATGTAGTCTCAGGGTGGCCTTGAACTCATGACAATCTGCCTACCTCTGCCTCCAGAGTGCTGGGATTAAAGATGTGCGCCACCACACCCGGCACTTGGTTGGTTTTTCAAGGTAGGGTCTCACTGTAGCCCAGGCTGACTTGGAATTCACTCTGTAGTCTCAGGCTGGCCTCAAACTCTCTCAGGCTGGCCTCTAACTCACAGCGATCCTCCTACCTCTGCCTGCCACGTGCTGGGATTAAAGGCATGTGCCACCACACCCAGCTAACAGTCTTTTTTTTTTTTAAAGTTTTCAATTTATTTATTTTATTTTCAAGCAGAGAGATAGAGATAAAGGGAGAGAGAGAAAGAGTAAGTGAGTGTGGGCACACAAGGGCCTCTAGCCACTGCAAATGAAAACCCAGTTGCATGCACCACTTTGTGCATCTGGCTTACTTGGGTACTGGGCAATTGAACCCAGGATGTTAGGCTTTGCAGGCAAGTACCTTAACCACTAAGCCATTTCTCCAGCCCAACAGTCTTTGGAATAGTTAATTCTGTATTTAAATAGTGAGGTATTTCTAATAGTATATTATTTGGGATAGTCCTAATTTTTTTTAAAGGAGTCAGTTTATGTAATATAAAGAAAAAAGTTCAGTTAATAACAATAGAATGGTATGCAGTTAGGACAGAAATCGTGAAGGTGGCAATAAGCAGACAGGTTTTGGAAGTTTTTTCTTAGGGTTAGGAACTGGAGGAGGATGGAGAGGTGAGAGAAGATGTCAGAATGGGGAGAGAGAGAGTGAGAGGTATAAATTACTGCTCCTAAACTAACAGGGTAATGCTGGATCCTCATGTACATAAACCCTTAACATTGGAAATTGTTATTTTAGCCCTGGCCTCAGACCATGATACTTCTCAAACATGCAAATAGATGTCATATTACTATTTTTAATTTTTAAGAAATATTTTATTTATTTATTTGCAAGCAGCGGGGGAGGGAGAATGGGCACACCAGGGCCTCTAGCTGCTGCAGACAGATTCCAGATGCATGCACCCGACTTTATATGGGTCCTGGGGAATTGAACTTTCGTCATTAGGCTTTGCAAGCAAGCGCCTTAACCGCTGAGCTATCTCTCCCTATTTTTAATTTTTCAAGTTCACCTTTCAGTATTATTTTCTAAATTCAAACATTTTTATCTGACTAGACCCAGTCAGTAGGGCATGTTTAAATACCGTTAGTCATTAGGCATCAATTTACTATGACTTATCACTACTCAGGCTGTCAGAAGTTGTTCCTATGTCCCTAGATGAGTGTGACATTTAAAAAATAGATTAATTACATAAGCAAATTAAAGCAAATATTAAAAGAGACAAAAAATCATTTTAAAATCTTTAAGTTTGCTGGGTGTGGTGGCACATGCCTTTAAACCCAGAACTCGGGAGACAGAGGTAGGAGTTTTGCTGTGAGTTTGAGGTCAGCCTGAGACTTACAGAGTGAATTCCAGATCAGCCTGGGCTAGAGTAAAACCCTGCCTCGAAAAAATAAAATAAAAACTAAAAATAAAGATATTGGGCTTGAGAGATGGCTTAGGGGTTAAGGTGCTTGCCTGCAAAACCTAACAACCAAGTACAATTCCCTAGTACCCATGTAAAGCCAGATGCACAAAGTGGCACATGCATCTGGAATTTGTTTACAGTGGCTAGAGGTCCTGGTGCACTCATTCTCTCTCTGTCTCTCTCTCTCTCTCCTTGCAAATAAATAAATAAATAAAAATATTTTTTAAAAATCTTTATGTTTTAAGCCGGGTGTGGTGGTGCACGCCTTTAACCCCAGCACTCGGGAGGCAGAGGTAGGAGGATCACCATGAGTTCGAGGCCACCCTGAGACTCCGTAGTAAATTCCAGGTCAGCCTGGGCCAGAGTGAGACCCTACCTCAAAAAAAATATCTTTATGTTTTTATTCACTACAACATTGACCATCCGAGATCATAAATTACTATACAATCAAGCCTGACAGTTTCTCTGGCCTCTGCACCACTTACTAGACTTGACATCCAAGCATCTGTCTTCCCCTCGTTCGTGGCAGGCTGTTTTAGGACAGAGCTGATATGATAATCATAATTAGATCTTAAGAAAGAAATTAGATCAAGAAATTACTGGCTGGCTACTTCCAGTTGTTAAGGAAAAGGGCCACACTTCCTTCTGGCGTTTGTTTGCAATGGCAAAAGGCTTCTCTCTTCTCCCTAGGGTGAAATGGGTCCAAAGGGGGAGCCTGGGATGGCAGGAAACCGAGGACCCACAGGAAGACCAGGAAAAAGAGGCAAGCAGGTAAGGATCCTGGGGCGGGTCCCCGCCGAGGACATTCCTCCTGACCTGGGGTGTGCAGACAGGAAGGTTGGGTCAACCAGAGAAGTTACACAACCCGAACTCCAGCTTGGGGCTGGTGGGCCCCTGACCTTCTCCTGACTGTAGTATTGGTTTTGGGGTGGGGAATGGGTTAGGACGTCCCATTGAAGTTGTCCCCAAGGCCAGAAGCAAGAGTGGCTCTGCTTCATAGGAACATGCTTAACCTAACTACACCAACTGGGAATGGAAGGAAGATGGCAGTTTATGCACAAAACCTGCTCTTTTGTTTCAGTATCCTGGACATAAATGGAGTTTTAAAGAACAATCCAGATATGTCCCTGCTATTACAAGGTCTTTATTTTAGCCAGGCGTGGTGATCCCAGCCCTCGGGAGGCAGAGGTAGGAGGATCACTGCGAGTTCTAGGCCACCCTGAGACTACATTGTAAATTCCAGGTCAGCCTGAGCTAGAGCAAGACCCTATAAAAACAAAAACAAATATATATGAATGAATCACATTTTATTTTTCTTTAGATTCTTTTTTTTTTTTTTTTTTTTTTCGAGGTAGGGTCTTACTCTGGCCCAGGCTGACCTGGGATTCACTATGTAGTCTCAAACTGGCCTCGAACTCACGGCAATCCCCCTACCTCTGCTTCCTGAGTGCTGGGATTAAAGGCGTGCACCACAATGTCCGGCTAGATTCTTTTTATAATATTTTAATTTATTTATTAGAGACAGAGAAGGAAGAGAGAGAGAAAGTAAGCATGGTCATGCCAGGATATTTTGCCACTGAAAATGAACTCCAGACACTTGTACCACATTGTGCATCTGGCTTTATGTGGGTGCTGAGGAATTGAGCCTGGGCCTCCAGGTTTTTGCCAGCAAGTGCTTTCAACCATTGAGGCTTCTTCCCAGCCCTTGTTTTTTTTTTTTTTTTTTTTTTGTGTTGTTTTTGTTTTTTGTTTTTCAAGGTAGGGTCTCACTCTGGCTCAGGCTGACCTAGAATTCACTATGTAGTTTTAGGGTGGCCTCGAACTCTCGGCGATCCTCCTACCTCTGCCTCCTGAGTGTTGGGATTAAAGGCGTGCGCCACCACGCCCGGTTCCTTGTTTTTGTTTTTTTTTAAACAATGTGTGTGGGGGGGGGGGGGGGCGCACACCAGTGTCTCTTGCCACTGCTGTAAACAAATGCCTGTCTGGCTTTATGTGAGTGACTGTGGTATTGAACCCAGACCAGCTGGCAGTCGTTGCAAGCAAAAGCCTTTAACCAGTGAGCCATCTCCCCAACTCCAAAAACTACCCTGAAACCACATGGGGTTGGGGCTGTTCAGAGGAGTCAGAGGAAGGACCTTGCCCTTTCTACCAGTAGAACCTGCATAGCTTGGTTACCATCTACGCAGCAGACACTTGAGCCATGAGCCTTGGAAGTCTGTCCTCATACGTCCTTCCTACCGTGAATTCACTTCCTAGTACAAGGTCATATATCCAGTGTTGGCTGGGCCATCAGGTCTAAAACTTTCTGGAAGTGACTGTAAATTAACACAAAACCAGGAAACAAAAATTTAGAAGGATTTCAGGCTACAATTTCCAAAGCAAGAGAATTTTAGAGCTCACTTAATGTAATATTCGCCGCCCCCCCTCCAACTTACAAGGAACTAAAGGCCAGGGAGATGGGGTTGCTGGCATAAGACCTTTCAGGGGAGCCAGCTTCAAGGGCAGGGTTAGAACTTGGAGCATGTAACCTGCCCACCTCCATCACCATATCACCATCCTGCTTAGGGACCTACCTCCTTGTCTGTGTAAATCCAGGAAAGCAGCTATTGATTTTACGTTAAAACCCTTCAGAGGAGCTAGAGGGATGGCTCAGTGGTTAAGGTTCTGCAAAGCCTAAGGACGAGGGGTGGGGGCGTTTGGTTCCCTAGTACCCATGTAAAGCCAGATGCACAGTGGTGCATGCTTCTGGGGTTCATTTGCAAAGGCTAGAGGCCCTAGTGTGCCCATTCTCTCTCTCTCCCTCTCTCTTTCTACCAGGCATGGTGGTGGTAGTGCATGCCTTTAATCCCAACATTTGGGAGGCAGAAGTAGGAGGATCGCTGTGAGTTCAAGGCCACCCAGAAACTATATAGTGAATTTCATGTCAGCCTGGGCTACAGTGAGACTCTACCTCAAAAAAAAAAAAAAAAAAAAAAAAAAAACCTTTCAGGGGCTAGAGATGTAGCTCAGTGGTAAAGTGCTTACCTAGTGTGCAGGAAACCTTGGGTTCAACTCTCAGCACCACAAAAATTTATCTTCAGTTACAGAGACAGAAAAACTTCCTCAAGAGAGATCTCCCAACTTTGTGGCAAATAAGGGATAAAGAATTCCTTCCCTGGTCAGGGTCTAATGCAGAAGAGGTGGCGGAAAGAATGTATGAGCCAAAGGAAGGGTAGGACTCCTTACAACGTGCTCCCTCCAGACATAAAATGGCCTGGATATCCATGACCTCACAGTTCCTGACACTACCTGCACAAGACCATCATAAGAGGAGGAAAAGATGATAACATCAAAATAAAAGAGAGACTGATTGAGATGGGGAGGGGATATGATGGAGAATGGAATTTCAAAGGGGAAAGTGGGGGGAGGGAGGGTATTACCATGGGATATTTTTTATAATCATGGAAAATGTTAATAAAATTTGAGAAAAAAATAAAAGAATTCCTTCCCTGGAAAGCTTTGCTCAGTGAGGCCTATGCCATAGCAATGTGGTACCTCCTGAGCAGGTGACCAGTAACAGCAAGACTCCTCTAACTGCTGCTGTCAGTCAAGGAGTGTTTCCAGCTCCTTCAAGATGTGCACTTCCTGTGCTCAGAGCCAGCTGAGCTGGCTGTTAGAAAGGCAAGCATTAACCGTGGCTATATTAAGCTGCTATGACTTCCTTTGCCATTTTGAGACTCATCTTGATCACAGTGTGAAATGCTTCAGTATGGCTGAGGCTTGAGCGTGTCCTCAAGGATGGAGGTGGAAACCAACCAACCTCCTGGGTCCCCTGGGAAGAGTTTAAGAAGTCCTTAGGACCATAGAGATGACTCAGGAGTTAAAAAGCAATTGCTGGCAAAGCCTGCCAACCTGGGTACAATTCCCTAGTACTCATGTAAAGCCAGACATACAAAGGTGAGGCAAGCACAAGGTTGCACATGCCCACTAGGTGGCACAAGCATCTGGAGTTCAAGTACAGTGGCCGAGGCCCTGGTATGCCAATTCTGTCTCTCTCTCTCTCTCTGTCTTTCTCTCTCTCTCAAAAAAAAAAAAAAAAAAAAAAAAAAATAGCTGGGCGTGGTGGCGCACACTTTTAATCCCAGCACTCGAGAAGCTGAGGTAGGAGGATCACTATGAGTTCAAGGCCAGCCTAAGACTATATAGTGAATTCCAGGCCAGCCAGGGCTAGAGCAAGACCCTACCTCAAAATAAATGAATAAATAAAAATAGGCTGGAGAGATGGCTTAGCAGTTAAGGTGCTTGCCTGTGAAGCCTAAGGACCCAGGTTCGATTCTCCAGGTCCCATGTAAACCAGATGCACATGGTGGCGTATGTGTCTGGAATTCACTTGCAGTGGCTGGAAGCCCTGGTGCACCCATTCTCTCCCTCCCTCCCTCCCTCCCTCTCTCTCTCTCTCTCTTAATAAATAAATAAAAATTTAAAAATAAATAAAACAATAAAATAACTAGCCGAGTGTGGTGGCGCACACCTTTAATCCCAGCACTCGGGAGGCAGAGGTAGGAGGATCGCTGTGAGTTCAAAACCACCCTGAGACTACAGAGTGAATTCCAGGTCAGCCTGAGCTAGAGTGAGACCTTACCTCAAAAATGAAATAAAATAAAATAAAATAAAAAAGCAAGCAAACAAAACAGAACTCCTCGGACATTCTCAGGGTCAGTAAAGAGTTGGGTCTCTACCCAGACAACAGGAAGCCAATGGGTGGAAACAGGGCTTGTGGAAGAATGAAAATGGATCTGACAAGCCGGCTACAGTCTGAATTTTGTTTGTTTGCTTTTGAGGTAGGGTCTCACTCTAACCCAGGTTGACCTGGAATCCACTCTGTAGTCCCAGGCTGGCCTCAAACTCACAGAGATCCTCCTGCCTCTGCCTCCAGAGTGCTGGGATTAAACACATGCACCAACACTCCCAGCTCTTAAAGTCTGAATTTTATGCCCAACCCCACCATCTTGATGTTACAGGGGGTGGCATAAATCCCCTCTCTAACTCTCTATCTCCTAATCCATGCAAAGGGTTGAGGTGGATTGTCCTCTTCAGCTATCCTATGCCATGTTTTTAGAACAAACCAAGAATATAGTAAGGTCTGCAAACTTACAACTATCACAATTGCAAATGTCACTCACCCTGTGCCTCTCAGAAGCAGGGTGAGTGAGACATCCTTCCTTGAGCATTAGTTTATCTGGGATAGGTGGTCCCTGGTTTAGAGACAAGGAGGGAAGGAAGCCTGCCACGTCATGATGTCATAACAGGCTCTGCCTTTCTCTCTGTCAGGGACAAAAAGGAGATAGTGGAGTTATGGGCCCACCTGGCAAGCCTGGGCCATCTGGTCAACCTGGCCATCAAGGTCCCCCAGGACCCCCAGGCCCTGCATCTGCAGGTAAGAGCTATTGCAACTTTATTTGATACACAGGATTGTACCCTGTTGCAGTCAGGTTCAGCACTGCTGGTAGAAATCACCCCAACCAAGAGCAGCTTGTGGGGAAAAAGGTTTATTTTGGCCAACAGGCTCGAGGGGAAGCTCCATGATGGCAGGGAAAACAATGGCATTAGCAAAGGGCGGTCATCACCCCCTGGCCAACATCAGGTAGACAATAGCAACAGGAGAGTGTGCCAAACACTGGCATGGGGAAACTAGCTATAACACCCATAAGCCCACCCCCAACAATGCACTACCTCCAAAAGGCATTAATTCCCAAATCTCCATCAGCTGGGAACCTAGCATTCAGAACACCTAAGTTTATGGGGGACACCTGAATCAAACCACCACACACCCCCAGCAACCTTCCCAGAGAGAACACAGGAGATACCTGTAGGGGTTTGCTGTGTTGTTTCCTGTTAGAAACTGCCACGAGCACTCCAATCTGTCTTTATAATTTCTCCATGATTTCGCTCACTCAACTTGTGCCCAAGGGAACTAAATGCCATCCTGGCTTTGTTTACATTAAAAAAATTTTTTTTAGATTTTATTTTTATTTATTTGAGAGGGACGGAGGGAGTGAATGGATGAACCTGGGCTTCTAGCCACTGCAAATGAACTCCAGACACATCGCCGCCTTGTGCATCTGGCTAACGTGGGTACTGGGGAACCGTACTTAGGTTCTCAAGCTTTGCAGGCAAGTGCCATAACCACTAAGCCATCTCTCTAGCCCCTTGTTTAGCATTTTTGAGACACAGGAAAGACAATGGCAGAAAAATTACACTACTGGTAGTGTCATTTATATATCTTCAGAGCGAAAGAGACATATTTCATCAACTAATATCTTTTTTTTCTAAAAAAGCATGTCTTGTAGTTCAAGACATTATGTTAAACCCAGAAATAAGGATGGAATTGCTGATTCTTCTATCTCACATAGCTTGATGAAATAAACTTTATTTGCACTGGGTATAGGAAGGAGATGCTTAAAAGAGATCAAAAGTCATTGCCAGGCATGGTGGCACGCCTTTAATCCCAGCATTCAGGAGGCAGAGGTAGGAGGATCTCCGTGAGCTTGAGGCCAACCTGAGCCTACATAGTGAATTACAGATCAGCCTGGGCTAGAGTGAGACCCTACCTTGAAAAACCAAAAAAGAGAGAGAAGGAGAGAGGGGGAGGGAGGGAGGGAGGGAGGGAGGAAAGGAAAGAGGAAGGGAGTAAGAGAGAAAAAGAGAGGGAAGGAGGGAGGGAGAGATGGAAGGAGGGGAAAGAAAAAATACTAGAGAATGTTGCTCCCACCTCCATGGACCACATCCTCAAGCCATGCATGGATATCACATTTCCGAGACTGGAATTCTACATCCCTGCTCCCAAGCCTGGCCCTCTCTAGAGCCCTGAGACCATGAACTTCCAATCCTAGAGACTGACAGCGTGGTAGAAGACTGGTCTGCCATAGACAGAAACTGCTCAGGCCTTGGAGTGTTTAGGGACTCAAAGGACTGAGCCTGAGAGCAGAAACTTTCGAAAGGTCTCAGAGCTGACTGGTGGCCTCCTGGTCCAGAGTCCCTCTATGACTACTGTGACCCCCCCCCCCCCACACACACACACAAGGCCTCTGGAGGTTGTCATTCTGGTCCTCTGCAGTCTCTGATCCCCAAGAAGATGGAGACTGGAGTCCTGGAGCTGTAGGGGATGGCCTCAAGGTTGGGTAGAGGAAGTTCAAGTTGCCGCCCTGCAGTGCAGTCTGTCAGGAAGTTGGCAGAGTAACTGATGCCCTGGGACAGCTGGGAGGAAGTGACAGGGAAACTGCAGTGGTGGCTGCAGGCACCCTGCCACATCCTGTCGGGAGACTACCTCAGGTTCTGGTGCTCAGAGCCATGGGGCCAGCGGGTAGAGTTGCAGAGGGTGGGACCTTCGTAATTATTCAAGTTACAGGGTAAGAGGGACTAGGGAATGAAGAGACAAATTGCCTCTAGTCTGTAATTTGCAATAATCCAATTACAAATTTGGCTGAGTCCTTCCGGCCTCCAGATGAATCAATGTGGTACCTGGGAATGGCCAGCTTCCAGAAAGCATCCATATTCTTAGAGTTTTTCTTTTGAAGAGCACAGAGTTAGCTCAAACATGAATTCAGCTGGGCGTGGTAGCACACGCCTTTAATCCCAGCACTTGAGAGGCAGAGGTAGGAAGATCGTTGTGAGTTCGAGGCCAGTTTGGGACTACACAGTGAGTTCCAGGCTACAATGAGACCCTACCTCAAAAAAAGGGGCAGGGAGCGCTGGAGAGCTGGCTCAACAGTTTAGGCACTTGCCTGCAAAGCTTAATGAACCAAGTTCAATTGCCCAGTACCCACGTAAAGCCAGACACACAAAAGTGGCACATGCATCTGAAGTTCGTTTGCAGTGACTGGAGTCCCTGGCATGCCCATTCTCTCTGTCTCTCTTCTATCTCTTTCTGTTTGCAAACAAATAAAAATATTGAAAAAAAAAAGTCAAGGTAAATCTGGATAATGCCTGTAATTTCAGCACTTGGGAGACTGAGACAGAGAGGACTACAAATTCCAGGCCAGCTTATACTTGAAAGTGAGATCCCTGTCTCCAAAAATACACAATAATGCTGGGCATGGTGGTGCACGCCTTGAATCCCACCACTCAAGAGGAAGAGGTAGGGGACTGGAGAGATGGCTTCGCGGTTGAGTGCTTGCCTATGAAGCCTAAGGACCCCAGTTTGAGGCTCGATTCCCCAGGACCCACATGAGCCAGATGCACGGGGGTGGGGAGAACATATGTGTCTGAAGTTCATTTGTGGTAGCTGGAGGCCCTGGCACACCCATTCTCTCTCTACCTATCTGCCTCTTTCTCTGTCTGTCACTCTCAAATAAATAAATAAAAATAAATTTAAAAAAAAAGAGGAAAAGGTAGGAGGATCACTGTGAGTTCGAAGCTACCCTGAGGCTACATAAAATTCCAGGTCAGCCTGGGCTAAAGTGAGATCCTACCTCAAAAAACAAACAAAAAACAGTCACAATAATAATGATAAAAATAATAATGAAGGTTGAAGTTGGGCATAGTGCTGCACACCTGTAGTCCCAGGCACTCTGGAGGCTGAGACAGGAGGATTACTTGAGTCCAATGTAGTGAGACCCAAAAATCTAAAATAAAATTAGGTGCTGGGGAGATGGCTAAGTTGTAAAATGCTTATCCAACAAGCATGAGGGCCCGAGTTCAGAGTTCCAGCACCCACGTAATGCCAGGTCCACACCTGTAATCACCATCCTGGGAAGGTGGAGACAGGAGGATCCCTGGGAATTGCTGGCCAGCTCATCTAGCTGAAACAGTGAGCTCTGGGGTTCCTCGAGAGAGACCCTGTCTTGCAAAACATAAGATGACGAGTGAGTGAGGAAGACGCCTGGTGTCAACCTCTGGCCTCCACATGCACAACACACATGTATGCCCGCACGCACAATTGAAATTAATTTTTTAAGTAATAAAAATAATGGCTGGAGAGATGACTCAGTGGTTAAGAAGCTTACCTGCAAAGCCTAATGACCAGAGTTCAATTCCCCAGTACCCACATAAAGCCAGATGCATGAAGTGGTGCATCTGGAGTTCATTTGTGATGCCTGAAGGCCCTAGCATGCCCATTGTCTCTCTCTCCCTCTCTCACTCTTTCTCTCCTTATAAATAAATATATTTTAAAAATAAACAGCAAAATGAAAGTAAGGGGAGAAGCCAGGTGTGGTGGCGCACGCCTTTAATCCCAGCACTAGGGAGGCAGTGGTAGGAGGATCACCGTGAGTTTGAGGCTACCCTGAGACTACATAGTGAATTCCAGAGCCAGTGTGAGACTCTACCTTGAAAAAAAGAAAAGAGAGAGAGAGAGAGAAAGTAAGAAGTAAGGGGAGACCTATGACCCCAGCAGTTCATGTTGTTACAGAGTAAGTTTCCTGATCATACCTTTCCAGACTATGTTCTGACTCGTCTCAGTACCAGGGGAGAGTCAATGCTTCACGTTTACAAATGTTCCTTTTTAAAATATAGATAGATAGATAGATAGATAGATAGATAGATAGATAGATAGATAGATAGATTTGTTGGAGTGGGGAAAGAATGTACGCACCAGGGCCTCCAGCCACTGCAAATGAATTCCAAATGCATGTGCTGCCTTGTACATCTGGCTTACATGGGTATTGGGGAATCAAACCTGGGTTTTTGGGCTTCACAAGTAAGCACCTTAACTGCCAAGCCATCTCTCCAGCCTCAAAATGTTCCATTTTCTTTCAGGAGCTATAAAAGAAACCCATATCCAGAAATCCCACCATCAATATCCTCTATATAAGAAGAAAAGCAATAAACAAATAAAAGCTATCCATCAGCAATGTATTCATCTGCAAGATACTCCCTGTTAGAATGGTCTGAGCACATAGGGCATTGTTTTTCTCCAACAAGAAAATCCAGAGATTAAAGAGTACCTGGGCCCACTGGCTTGTTCATCCTCCAGAATCGGTCAGGGCTACAGATCAGATCCTATGAATGCCTTGTTTCTCTCACATGTTGGCGTCTAGTCTCATGTTCGTTACTTTGTGGCTGCTAAAACGCCGGATATTTTGCCTGCCTTCAAGGCAGGAATGTGAGGGAAGCTATATTACTTGCCTGCTGTTTCCTCCCCATCATGGCTTTGAGCCTCTCCCTCAGCCTACCCTGAAGTGCCACGGGCTTTCCCATTTCTGTTACACAGGTTGCTCCTCTCTCTCTCTTTCTTTAAAATATTTAATTTATTAATTTATTTATTTATTTGAGAGAGAGAGAGAATGGGTGACCAGGGCCTCCTGCCACTGCAAACAAAAACTCCAGACACATGCACCACCTGGTGCATCTGACTTTACATGGGTCCTGGGGAATCAAAACCAGGTCCTTAGGCTTTGCAAGCAAGCACCTTAACCACTGAGCCATCTCCCCAGCCCTGGCTTTCACAATTCTGTTACACAGGTTGCTCATCTCTTCTGGACCTGTTTCACGTTCTCTTCTTCAAGAGAAACACAGTAATATAGCAGTCTGTCTCTTCCTAGGAAAACTTATAATGGGAGCCAAAGGGGAGCGAGGATTTCCCGGGCCTCCAGGAAGATGTCTCTGTGGACCCCCTGTGAATATGAATAACCCCTCCTATGGGGAATCTCTGTATGGGCCCAGTTCCCCACGAGTTCCTGCGGTAAGACTCTTCTGCGAACAGTCTGGATGGGCATCAAGGAAACCCACTCCCTGGTCCTCTTGGGGCCTATGATGTCCTTTAGTAAAATTCACTGTCCCCTTTACATCAGCCACACACTCATTGTGGGCTGTTGCAAAGTAGACCAAATTCAAAAGAAAACCAAATTGCTGAGGGTGGGGAGATGGCTCAGCGATTAAAAGCGTTTGCTTGCAAAGCTTTCTGGCCTGGTTCAATTCCCCATGCCCACATAAAGCCAGATGCAAAGTGGTGCATGCATCCGTGATCCCCACCTGCCAATGACAATGTCTATGAGGTGGAGCCAGCAGAATACAAAGCTCCCAGGACAGTTAGTTTGCAGGCTGTCAGCTCCTTTGCAGTGGCAAGAGACCCTGTCTCAAAGAAGGTGGAGCACAGATACCTTAGAGATGTCCTCTGACCTTCACTCCTGCACTGATGCATATACACCCCCTCACATACATATATATATATATATTTGTGCTGGGCTTAATGGTGCATGCTGTTAGTCCCAGAACTCAGGAGGCTGAGACAGGAGGACAGCCATGAGTTTGAGGCTAGCCTGGGCCTGTAGGGTGAGTTCCAGGTCAGCCTGAGCTTAAGTGAGACCCTACCTCAAACAGAAATAAATAAATAAATAAAGATTACCCCAAGTGGATCCCAACCAGAGGAACTATTTGGCTTTCTTTCCTTTTGTTTTTTGAGGCAGGGTCTCACCCTAGTCTAGGCTGACCTGGTACTCACTCTGTAGCCCCAGACTGTCCTTGAACTTTATTAAGGCATGGTGGTGTACATCTTTAATCTCAGCACTCTGGAGGCTGAGGTAGGATGATTGCCATAAGTTCAAAGCCAGCCTGGAATACAGAGTGGGTTCCAGATCATCTTGGGCTTAAATGAGACTCTGACTCAAAAAAAGAAAAGTGAGGGCTGGAGATATGGCTTAACGGTTAAGGTGTTTGCCTGCAAAGCCAAAGGACTTCAGTTCGATTCCCCAGGACCCACATAAGCCAGATGTACAGGGTGGCACATGCGTCTGGAATTGGTTTGCAGAGGCTGGAGGCCCTGGCATGCCCATTCTCTCTCTCTCTCTCTCCCTCTCTCTCATTCTCTCAAATAAATAAATAAATAAATTTTTTTTTTAAAAAAAAGGAAAGTTATTTTGGGGCTGGAGAGGTTGCGCAATGGTTAAAGGTACTTGCTTGCAAAGTCTGATGGCCTGGGTTTGATTTTCCAGTACCCATGTAAGTCAGATGTACAAAGTGGTGCATGCATCTGGAGTTCATTTGCAGTGGCAGGAGGCCCTGGTGTGCCATGCCCATTCCTTCCCCCCCTCAAATAAAACATAAATATACAAATGAGTAAATAAATATTTTAAAAAATAGTAACTTTGTTAAAGTTCAGATTTTATCATATAAAAATGCTTGGATGGGGGCTGGAGAGATGGCTTAGTGATGAAAGCACTTGCCTGAAAAGCCAAAGGACCCAGGTTCAGTTCCTCAGGACCCACATAAGCCAGATGCACAAGGTGGCACATGCATCCGGACTTTGTTTGCAGCAGCTGGAGGCCCTAGCACGCTCATTCTCTCTCTCTCCCCCTCTCTATCTATCTGCTTGCCTATTTCTCTCTCTTTCAAATAAATAAATAGAGGGTTGGAAAGATGGCTTAGCGGTTAAGTGCTTGCCTATGAAGCCTAAGGACCCTGGTTTGAGGCTCGATTCCCCAGGACCCACGTAAGCCAGATGTACAAGGTGGCACATGCATCCAGAGTTTGTTTGCAGCAGCTGGAGGCCCTGGCACACCCATTTTCTCCCTCCCTCTCTCTCTCTCTCTTTCTCTCCCCCTCTCAAATAAATAAATAGAGGGCTGGAAAGATGGCTTAGCAGTTAAGCACTTGCCTGTGAAGCCTAAGGACCCTGGTTTGAGGCTCAGTTCCCCAGGACCCACGTAAGCCAGATGTACAAGGGAATGCATACATCTGAAGTTAGTTTGCAGTGGCTGGAGGCCCTGGCGTGCCCCTTCTCTCTATCGATCTGCCTCTTTCTCTCTCTCACAAACAAACAAACAAACAAACAAACAAATAAATAAATAAATAAATAAAAATTTTAGAAATATAAAAATAAATAAATAAATAGAAAAATTTTTTTAATTTTAAAAATGCTTGGCTGGGGTGTAGCTCAGTGGCAGAGCACTTGCCTAGCATGTACAAGTCCCTGAGTTTCAGCCCCAGTATCACCAGATCACCATCACAATGAAAGAAAGTGTAGTGCTTTCTGGACCCTCATCACGTGTTCTCTGGCAGATTTTTGTGGTCAACAGCCAGGAAGAACTTGAGAGGCTGAACACCCAAAATGCCATCGCCTTCCGCAGAGACCAGCGATCTCTGTACTTCAAGGACAGTCTTGGCTGGCTCCCCATCCAGGTACCCTGAGGAAAGCCTTTTGAGATCCCTTTGTCCCCACCCATGAAAGGGACATGCATGTTAGAGGAGGTAAAGTCCAGACAGCTGTGACTAGACAGAGCCTCTGCTACGTATCTGAACGGAGGGCCAAGCATCCTCCTCACATTTCTTCTGAGCCTTCCTCCATGTTCCCATCCCCAAGTAGAAGATCCCCTTGAACCAAGATTCCTATGGGAAAAATAGGCTTTCGACCTCCACCCTCCTGCCCCAAGAGGAAGCTTCAGGATGTGCCCGAGGCCCAGAGTGTCTGTCCCCAGTACCTGCCCCTGCAGCTGCCTGGACATGCCACCCCCACTAACCCAGTGTGTTTCTTTGGCCAGCTGACCCCTTTCTACCCTGTGGGCTACACTGCAGACCAGCGTGGCTCCTGCGGCGACGGGGTGCTGCAGCCCGGGGAGGAGTGCGATGATGGCAACCATGATGTGGGTGACGACTGCATCGGTGAGTGGGGCGAAGCCTACAGGACCTGAAAACTACCCAGCCCGCTGGGGTGGAGGTTGGGACAAGCCCCGGGCATCAGTGATGATGTTGTGGGACCATATTAAGGGCAAAAAAACAGCGTCTTCAGACTGCCCAGAGTTGGGGGGTCCTCTTTCCCAATTTTTGACCATGTGCTAATTTTTCCACCCAAAGTGGGAAACTAGATTTTCAAAATCATAACAGGGCTGGGGAGATGGCTTACAGGCTCAGGCACTTGCCTGCAAAGCCAAATGACCCAGGTTCAATTCCCCAGGACCCACGTAAGCCAGATGCACAAGGTGGCACATGCGTCTGGAGTTCGTTTGCAGTGGCTGGAGGCCCTGGCACCCCTATTCTCTCTCTCTCTCTCTCCTTCTCTGTCTCTCCCTGCCCATTTCTCTCTCATAAATAAATAAATAAATAAATAAATAAATAAATAAATAAAAATTTTTTTAAAAGTCAGGACAGAGCTGGGCACACCCCTTTAATCCCAGCACTCAGGAAGCAGGGGTAGGAGGGTTGCCACCGGTTTGAGGCCACCCTCAGAGTACATAATGAATTCCAGGTCAGCCTGGGCTAGAGAGAGACCCTACCTTGAAAACACACACACACACACACACACACACACACAAATCAGAACACAGTTCAGATAGAAGCCCTGATTGCACCACTTCAGCAACGATGGTGACAGAGGGCCAGGGTGCCATTTCCAGCTGTGCCTTGCTCTGGCTGTGAACTAGCTTTAAGGGTGCTGGTGGCTCAGGTCTCCGGGGATTTCATGAGCTGACGCATGTATGCGTTGTCTGGGTGTGGCTCGGGGGTCAGAACACATTCACTGAATTTAAGACTTGGGTTCATGGGGTCAGGACTTGTGTGTGAATGCAGTCACTGTCCTTGCCCTCCAGCTCAGGAGAAAGCTGACGGGGCTGGGGTGACTCAGTAGGGACTGAGACCAAGTCAGTCTCAATGAACCTGCCCTGGTCCCCAGACAACTTCCAGATGGCAGCCACCAGGGTGCTGGCCTCCCTAGAGTCCCTTCTGCTTCTGGTATGGACACCGTCAGAATGAGGACGGCACTGAACATGGTGGCTCGTGTCTATAATCCCAGCACTTTGGAGGCTGAGGCAGGAGGATTGCTGTGAGTCTAATGCCAACCTGGGCTACATAGCAAGTTCAGGCCAGCATATCTGGGCTATGTAACCAGATCCTGTGTCACTAAATAGCTACGTAAGAAGGTTAGGTCCTACTCCTTGAGTGAGAATAGAGTCTTTGTGGAGATTGCATGGATCCTGAGACACACAGCCCAGGCCCAGCAGTGTCTCCCTCCCCTGCAGCTCTGTGCTAACAAAGGAGTCCCTGTGTGCTTCATTGAAGTCGTACACCCCAGTCTCCTAACAATAAAGACGTGGAGATTCTCATGCCTTGTCCACTAAGAGGCAAGGCCTGTTTCTCAGAGCCCGATCCCCTTATTTTTAATTTTTTTCAAGGAAGGGTCTCATTCTAGTCCAGGTTGATCTGGAATTCACTCTGTAGTCTCAGAGTGGCCTCAAACTGACAGCGATCCTCCTACCTCTGTCTCCTGAGTGCTAGGATTAAAGGCATGTGCCACCGCCCCAGGCTCCCTTATTTTATGTTGTGTCAGGGTGACACTTAGGGACCATGGGACAGTCCCTGGTGGGTCTGAAGCCTTATGGAGGTTGGTTCTCCGTCGAGTACACTGCTCTGGGGGATACTCTGGGTGGCGATGTCCTGACCGCAGAGGCAAGCCTGTCCCATCCTGCTCCATCTCAGGACTACACTTTCTTGTGTCTCCCCCCAGACTGTCACCGGGCCTACTGTGGAGACAGTCACCGGCACGACGGCGTGGAGGAATGTGACGGCTCCGACTTTGGCTTCCTGACATGCGAGACCTATCTCCCTGGGTAGGGAGGCCTCACACATTCTTAGGACACCCCCCAACCCCCTGCTTTCAAGGGGCCTCTCGTATTCCTGGTACTTTCTATACACCGGGGTAGGGCCCAGGATCCCTGCCGCTCCTGGAGCTTTTGCGCTATGGGAAACAGGCGATGCTCATCTAATTCCCATACGGCCTTAGTCAGAGGGAGTGCAGCCGCCAGCTTGGTCCTGGATCCAGGGGGAGTAGCTAGCACTAGGTCAGCTGCTTGCCTCATGTGGTTACTGGGCTGTGATTTGGGAGATAGCACAGAGGAGAACAGTTGTGTGAGGGCATTTCAAAGACTTGAAATTCCTAGACCATGCTGCCCATGGTATAAGTGAGATCACACCCACATTAATGACTAATCTCAAGGACTGAAGCTATAGCTCAGGGTAGAGAGCTTACCTAGCATGTGATGGGCCCTAGGTTCATTTCCCAATTCTACAAAAAAAAAAGAAAGAAAGAAAGAAAAAGAAAATGGGCTGGGCATGGTGGTGCACACCTTTAATCTCAGCACTTGGGAGGCAGAAGTAGGAGGATCGCCATTAGTTCAATGCCACCCTGAGACAACATAGTGAATTCCAGGGCTGGAGAGATTGCTCAGTGGTAAATGCACTTGACTGCAAAGCCTAAGCACCCAGGTTTGATTCCCCAGTACCCATGTAAAGCAGATGCACAGCATGAATTCCAGGTCAGCTTAGGCTACAGCAAGACCCTATCTTGAAAAACAAAACAAAACAACAACAAAAACCTGTCTGCTGGCTCATGGCTCTTTCAAGGAAACAGTCCCTTCTGGTGACTTCTGAGAATCCTCAGTTGGTATTCATGTTGTTCAGAGCAAGTGTTCCCGTGTCCTGGCCGTCCTTTTGACATCTACAAAGCTACCTAAGGACACCGAGCCCCATAAGGTACCAATTACCTGCCCAGAATATAACCGTCCAGTGCAAAGGTACTGTCCTTGCCTGCATCCTCGTGCAATACAGTGGCATGATGTCTGATCGTGTTAAGCCAATACACCACTTGCACAGTGTTCTCAAGAGCCTGTCCCTCTACTCAGTACCACATCCTGTCCTCGGATGAGTTTCGTCTGCTGGACTTTTAGATCTCCTAGGTTCCTTAGGACATCTGATTTCCTCAGCTTTGGCTTCTAGCATTTTCCTTCTGGCAGACCCTCAGCAGGCTGGGGAGCGCACACCACGCCCCACCTTCCTCCATCCTGCCCTCTCTTCCATGAGATCTTCTCAACATCCGCCCTCCAAACACATGTCACCGTATTCAGCGAGGCTGAGGGACATGACACACCTCCAGTCACCCCACTCTGCATGTGTGTCTATGAGCACAGCCCCTGCCTGAACTAAGGCGCTGCCAAGAGTGGACAGGGTCCAAGGAGACAGCCCATTGTCCACAGCCTCACATGCAGTACAGGGCTGAGGGAAGCCCTGGGTTTATGCACTGGTTCCCTGGAGCCACTCCCCTGATCTTCAGAAACCTCTAAGAGATGCCTGTTGGATGTGTGTGCATAGACAAGACACTGTATTGGGACATCCTTTGAGCCACTGAAGTACTGTATAATATGGTAACCCCCATTACCTGTGGGTCTTCAAATTTAAAATGATTAGAATTTTTGAGCTGGGGAGATGGCTTAACAGTTAAGGTACTTGCCTGTATAGCCTAAGGACCCAGGTTCAATTCTTCAGGTCCCATGTAAGCCAGATGCACATGGTGGCACATGCATTTGGAGTTCATTTGTGGTGGCTAGAGGGCCTGGTGTATCCATTCTCTCTCTCTCTCTCTCCCTCTCTCTGTCTCTAATAAATAAATAAATAAATCTTAAGATGATTAGAATTTTTAACTTAGTACTTCAGTCACACTAGCCCTATTTGAAGAGCTGAATGGCCACACCTGGCCAGTGCTCCCCTTTGGGACTGTATAGATAGAGAATATTTCTCTTTTAAAAATATTTTTAATAGATAAATAGAAAAAGAGAGAGAGTGGGCATGCCAGGGCCTCTGGGCACTGCAATCAAACTCCAAATGCATGCACCACTTTGTGCATCTGGCTTTACATGGGTACTGGTGAATCAAACCAGGTGGTTAGGCTTTGCAGGCAAGCACCTTAACCGCTGAGCCATCTCTCCAGCCCCAATAGAGAACATTTCTATCAGTACCAAGCAAACCTACAGCACCAGAAACTCTTCAGGCCTTGAGAAGGGGTTATTGCCTTGTAGGTGTTGGGTTAAGAGTAGGGAAAATCATTTCTTATCATCCTTGTCCCTCCTTTAGGGCTCAAGGCAAAAAAAAAAAAAAAAAAAAAAAAAAAAAAAAAAACCGCAAGGACCCAATTTAACCCCAAATGGCACAGGAAAGCTTTCTTAGAACCCTTGGCTCTTAGTGAGGGTGTTACACTAGTTTGACCCACCTAGACCATGAGTTACCAGAGGTGGCCATTTAGAACAGGGGTTAACCCTCAGAACTGAGCCAGTTCCACTGTGCTCTGCCTCCCCTGACCAGTGTCCTTGCCTCCCACAGATCATACGGAGACCTACGCTGCACCCGGTATTGCTACATTGACTCCACACCCTGCCGCTACTTTACGTGAAGGTTATGAGGAGCAGGTGGCCTGCAGCCCACGTCACTGGTGGCAGCTTCTCTACTCCTCACGTCAAGCTGGCCTTTGCACTCTTCTAGGCCAGTGTCCACTGACTTTCATGTGCCAAAAGACGGTGACACATTCTTGCTGCTAAGATGTGCTTTGACTCAGTCTGACTGGAAGAATTTAGGACCACTGCACCATCCTGTCTTAATCCAAAGTATGCCCCCCCCACCCACCATGTCCACCATGAAGACTGTTCCCATCTCTACCATTTGGCCAAACAGCTGGCTACAATGCCCTCTCCCTTCTGGAATAGAGCTAGCCCAGGACATGGACATGGCTTAATGCGATTAGACACGCATGAACCTGCGGAGCTCACATGTCATCTGGAGGGTCTGTCACTTCTCTCCAGGAGCAGTCAGTTAGCTATCAGGTCTCTCAAGGCCTGAGAACCACAAATCAGGCAAGTGGGTGCGTGTTCTCGGTGTTTCTCACAGCTTTGGACCCTTCATCTGGCTGGGGCCAGGCCCAGCTTCTCGTAGCTGAGGCTCCTTCAGGGAAATGACCCAACTGTGACAAGATAACTGAGAAAGCCACAAGACCCATGTTCAGCTCCAAGCAGAGGGTGGAGGCTCGTCTGGGGCCTTTGCCACGTGAACGGTACACAGCAGAAACCTTCCTCCCTTTGATGTGCCCCAAAGGGCTGAAGGACGGAATTGCAGATCCCACGCACCATCCTGGCCTTCCTATGTCTCCTGCACTTTGATCTCTGTCGCTCACGTGCCCTTCACGTCCGCTTCCGACGCAGGAGCTTCGCTCCACAAGCCCAGTCCTGGGCAGGTGCTGGTGTTTCCCTGTCCTCAGAAAGATCTGGTCCTGGCTTTTTCCCCTGTGTAGGATCACACTGACAAGTCCTCACTGCCTTCCAGCTCCTGGGAAAGCCCAGTGATCCCCCCTTCCACGGCCTGTGCTCCTGCCTGAGTTTTCATTTTCTGTGGGCTGTTTAGCTCTACTTGCCGGGGAACTTTCATCCCATCTTTCCTGAGCGCACAGCTCAGCTTTACCTTTGGAAAGACATCTCTGGGATCCCTCCTCAACACACACACACACATCTTATCACCATATAGAAAAGACCCCTGGGTTGTTGCACAAGCCTAAGCCTTCAAAACTCAACAGATGGCAGCTTCTGACCTAGTGGGTCAGAACCATGAACTGTACTTCCCAAGGTAGCATCAGCCCGAGGGGGATGTCTTCAAAGGCAGGCAGCTAGTTGGCTGGTTCCTTTGACCCCCACAGCAGGTCTTGGGGAGAGGTGATTTCTGGGCTACTTCCATTGTCATACTGGGGCTTTCTGGGTGGAGAGTCAAGGAATAAAGGCAATTACTCACTGTGGCCCACTCTTCCTTTGGGGAACAGGGGTCAGTGTTTGGGTACTGCAGAACAGAGTGAGGAGCCCGGTTCCATTGCATTCTGCTTTCTAGACTCTGCAGAGGGCTGGACAATGGAATCAATCCAGCACCTTCAGGGATAAGGGGATACAAGAGGATAAGGTTATAATGTAACTGCCACTTTGTGTCTTCAAGACAGCATTCCAAGACACTCCTCCCCCTCCTTTGGCTCTTACCTTCTTTCTGCCACCTCTTCCACAATGCGCCCTGTTCCTTGGACAGTGTGACGTCTTAGTGCTGAACACTTTACTATCACTTCTCAGCACTTTGGTGAGTTTTGAGCCACCCCAGTGGTCACCACCATCTGTAAAGAGAAGCTTCACTAATCAAAAGGGAGAGTAGCGAGCTGGAGAGATGGCTTAGCGGTTAAGGCATTTGCCTGCAAAGCCAAAGGACACCAGTTTGATTCCCCAGGACTCACATAAGCCAGATGCACAAGTGGGCACATGCATCTGGAGTTCGTTTGCAGTGGTTAGAGGTCCTGGCGCGCCTATTTTTCTTTTCTCTCTCTCTCAAATCAATAAATAAAATTTTTTTAAATTAAAAACTGAGAGTAGAGATACTATATGGGTATGAACATAAATATTTGAGGGCAACTTAGTGGGCCTAATATATCCATTTAGCCAAACAACAGAAGTAGTTTCCCCCACCCCCAGAGTTTATGACTTCCATAGGCTTTTGATTATGTTTTCAGTACCAGACATGTATTCCCTCCCATGGAACAGGACTCAAATTCAATCAGAAAGGGGCTAGAGAGATGGCTTAGCCTAAGGATCCAGGTTCAATTCTCCTGTACCCACATAAGCCAAATGCACAAGGTGTCACATGTGTCTGGACTTCATTTGCAGTGGACAGAGGCCCTGGCATGCCCATTCTCTCTCTCTCTCTCTCTCTCTCTCTTAAATAAATAAAAAAAATATTTTTAAAAATCCAATCAGAGGGGCTGGAGAGATGGCTTAGCAGTTAAGGCACTTGCCTACAAAGCTAAAGGACCTCAGTTCGATTCCCCAGGACCCACATAAGCCAGATGCAAGGTGGCACATGTACCTGGAGTTCGTTTACATGGCTGGAGGCCCTGGCGTGCCCAATGTCTCTCCCTCTCTCTCTCTCTCTCTCTCTCTCTCTCTCTCTCTCCATCTTTCTCTCTCACTGTCTCAAATAAATAATAAATAAATAAATGATTTTTTTTAGATCCAATCAGAGAGCAGTTGGTTTTCCCTATAACAGACATGCCACCATTATACCAGTTGGCACATCTGGTCTGGCTGGCCAGAAATTTAGCTTGCAGGTCCATTGCTAACTAAGTCCATTGATGACTTTTCTCCCCCAACACACTGCATAGCACTTTCTATCACTATGACAGCTAGTCAACAGGAAAGAGGCTTCCAGCTCAGCTCCAGCTTGATTTCTTAGTGAGCTGCAGTCCCAGTATGTGGAGTCTTTAGCAATAGGGTACCACCATCTAGTTCAGGTGAGCAACCAAGAGCCTTGGCAGTAACCTGTACTGTTTTGGTGGCATCAGGGGCTTCCTTGACCAACAACTCTGAGAGATATCCTACCCTTGGCACTGAAATTTTTCTGTAACAACCTATGGCTTCTGAGCATAACATTACTCACCCCTACAGGATACTTCTGCCCAAACTCTCTCTTTAAAAAAAAATTATATACAGGGCTGGAGAGATGGCTTAGCGGTTAAGGCACATGCCTGAGAAGTCTAAGGGCCCAGGTTCTATTCTCCAGGTCCCATGTAAGCCAGATGTACACGGTGGCACATGCGTCTGGAGAGTTCGTTTGCAGTGGCTGTAGGCCCTGGCATACTCATTCTCTCTCTCTCTCTCTCTCTCTCTCTCTCTCTCTCTCTGTCTCTCTTTCCCTCTCTGTCTCTAATAAATAAATAAATAAATAAATCTTTAAAGAATTATATATGGGCTAGAGAAATAGCTTAGTAGTTAAGGTGCTTGCCTGCAAAGCCTAAGGACCCATGTTTGACTCTCCAGATACCACATTAGCCAGACGCGCAAAGGTGAGGCAAATGCAAGGTCGCACTTGCCCACTAGGTGGTGCAAGCATCTAGAGTTTGATTGCAGTGGCTGAGACCCTGGCATACCAATTCTCTTATCTCTCCTCTCTCTGTCTCTCTAAAAAAAAAAAAAAAAAAAAAAAAAAAAAAAAAAAAATATATATATATATATATATATATATATATATATATATATATATACACACACACACACACACACACACACACATATATATATATTCAATTTTCTTCACATTTCTGGACAAAAAAAAAAGATGCAGGTTATGGGAGGAAAGGGTTTATTTCAGCAGAATCCAGGAGAAACACCACCAATGGCAGAAGAGGCTGGCTCACTTTCACAGATTCATAGCAGAAAGACATCAACTAAACAGCCAGCAAGCTTGAACAACCAGAGCTCCAACTTCTCTGAACACCCCCGTAGATCTGGACTACAAAATCCACCCCTAGTAACACCTTTCTTCCCCAGCAGGGCTCCGCCTGTCTGAGACTCAAGTTGCAAGCTTAGTCAAAAATTTCTGAGCTGGGGCTGGAGAGATGGCTTAGTGGTTAAGGCACATGCCTGTGAAGCCTGAGGACCCAAGTTTGATTCTCCAGGTCCCACGTAAGCCAGATGCACATGATGGTACATGCATCTGGAGTTCGTCTGCAGTGGCTTAGAGACCCTGGCATGCCTATTTTCACCCTCTCTTCCTCTCCCCTATCCTTCTCTCTGCCTCTAATGAATAAATAAAAATAAATCTTTTTAAAAAATTCCTCAGCTATGAGGGACATAAATTCACAGACTACTATATATATACTAGAGATTTTATTAGATTAAGAGAAGAGAGGGCTGGAGAGATGGCTCAGTGGTTGGGTGCTTGCCTGCAGAACCTGGCAACGCAAGTCTGATTCTGCAATGCCCATGTAAAGTCAGATACATAAAATGGCACATGCATCTGGAGTTTGTTTGCAGAAGCTAGATGCCCTGGTGTGCCTATTCTCTCTCTCTCTCTCTTTCTTTCTCTCTCTCTCTCTCTCATAAACAAATAAATAAAAGTTTAAAACAATCTGCAGCCAATTAAGCCAATGGGGTTCCTTTCTTCCATGTGGCCCAGTGTGTGATGGCTGCAAACAGCAGCCTCCTTATGCCCCAAGGAACCTTGGAGACAGTTTTCTGGTGGATATCCATATTTCTGATCGCATGCTACTCCCAATCTAGGCTCCAGACAGGTATGCAGGGTGCTTTTAGGAAATCCCAGCACACAGTGGCCAGGTTATCATCTCCATCTGCACCAAGCAGCAGAATAAAGAGCATGTGATTGAGGCCCTGTACAGAGCCAAGTTCAAGTTTCCTGGCTGCCAGAAGATCCTCATCTCAAGGAAGTGGGACTTCACCAAGTTCAATGCAGATGAATTTGAAGATATGGTAGCTGAGAAGTGGCTCATCCCTGATGGTTGTGGGGTCAAATGTGTCCCCAGTTGTGGTCCCCTGAACAAGTGGTGAGCTCTGCACTCGCAAGCTTCCACTGCTCAACCTTACTAATCATGCTCACTCAATAAATCTCACCATGCAATCAAAAAAATAATAATAATAAGGGCTGGAGGGATGGCTTAGTGGTTAAGGCATTTGCCTGCAAAGCCAAAGGACCCAGGTTCGATTCCCCAGGTCCCACATTAGCCAGCTGCACAAGGGGGCGCACGTGTCTGGAGTTCGTTTGCAGTGGCTGGAGGCCCTGACGCACCCATTCTCTCTCTCACTCTCTCTCCCTCTTTCTCTGTCAAATAAATAAATAAAAATAAAATACTTAAAATATATATTATAAAAATAAGTAAATAAAAATAAAAACAAAAGAGAAGAAAGAATACAGAGAGGTAAAAAGAAGGGTAAACTCCTCCCCAAAGTTATATATTTTTTAATTACCTAACAAAGCAATAGGTTTCCATATGGCTTGTTCCTAATATAGTTAGCTATGATTAAAAGATTTTTTTTTCAATTTTGGGGGGACATTACTTATAACCTTAACAATAATGTCTCTTGTCAGGTCATGTGCCTTCCATCCCCAAGTCTATGACGGCCTTAGGAGAACTAGCGGGAGGGGCAGTAGTTCTCCACACTGCAGGTCAAATTCTCGTTCTGAATCACACAGCCCACCCCAGGCATCGGCTCCAAAGATGTTGAGAAAGGAGGCATGTTAGAACCCCAGACCCTTCCAGAAGCTTCAGTAAGCAGCAGGGGCTTACTTCCAGATGAGTCTTGTGTACCTACTATCTTTATTTTTTATTTTATTTTTTTATTTAAAAAGACTGGAGTGGAGAAAGAGTGGATGTGCCAGGGCTTCTAGCCACTGGAAACAGACTCCAGATGCATGCGCAACTTTGTGCATCTGGCTTTACGTGGATATTGGAGAGTCAAACCTGGGTTATTAGACTTTTCAGGCAAGTGCCTCAACTGCTGAGCCATCTCTCCAGCCTCCTTTTTTTAATTTAATTTTTATTCATTTATTTGCAAACAAGCACAGAAAGAGAGAGGGGGGAGAGAGACAATGGGCAAGCTAGGTCCTCTTGCCACACTGCAAACCCCAGATGCATGTTTCTCTCAGTGCATCTGGCTTTACTTGAGTACTAGGGGAAATCGAACCCAGGTCGTCAGGCTTTTGCAGACAAACGCCTTAACCCGCTGAGCCATCTCTCCAGCCTGAACCAACTATCTTCCAGGTTGCAGGAGGCTGACTTCCTTGTGCCCAACCACTCTGCCAATTTAAGTGACTCGGCCTCAAAATGACTTCACCATCCTCACCAGGCTGTTGAGTTACCTGCCTCCTGTCGCTGAGAGCTGGGTCCCAGCATTCCCCGCCCTACCTCTCACGTATGAAGTTGAAGGTCACCCTTCCCTCTACCTTCCGTCTGTCCTTAGGCTGGCTCTGCCTTCTAGCTGCTAAAAGTGACCAGGACTGTTTGGCTGTGGCCAAGCACCAGGTAGGCTGCCATCCAGGGGAATCTAGTGACACAGGCTGAATGTCCCCTGTGCCTGGGGAAGAGGAGGACAACGGGAGACGCCACTTACCTGACAGCAGGCGGAATAAGGTCTGTAACAGCAGCTGTAAGTCTGCACTAATATAAAGCATGATTTTCAAAAGGGGTCTCTTAACAAGAGTTAGGGTTTAACTCGTTAAAAATATGGAAACCAGGGGCTCGAGAGATGGCTCAGTGGTGAAGGTGCTTGCCTGCAATGCCTAATGACCTGGGTTCGATTCCCCAGAACCAGTGTAAAGCCAGATGCACAAAGTGATGCATGTGTCTGGATGTGATGAATGCGGTTAGAGCACCCATTCTCTTCCTGTGTCTGTCGCTCTTCTATCTCTCTCTGCTTATAAATAAATACTTTTTTAAAAAATTAAGGAAACCAATGAAAGGACAATTCTGGTTTAAGAAGAGAATCTGGGGCTGGAGAGATGGCTTAGCGGTTAAGGCATTTGCCTGCAAAGCAAAAGGACCTCGGTTCAATTCCTCATGACCCACGTAAGCCAGATGCACAAGGAGGCGCATGCATCTGGAGTTCGTTTGCAGTGGCTAGAGGCCCTGGTGCACCCATTCTCTCTCTCTCTCTCTCTCCTTGTATGTGTGTGTGGGTGGGTGGGTGTATGTGTGTGTGTGTGCCTCTTTCTCTCGCGTGCTCTCTCAAAATAATTTTTATTCTTTTAATTTTTTAAGATTTATTTTTATTTATTTATTAGAGAGGGGGGGGGAGGCAGAGGTAGGAGGATCACCATGAGTTTGAGGCCACCCTGAGACTACATAGTGAATTCCAGGTCAGCCTAAGCTAGAGTGAGACCCTACCTCAAAAAAAAAAAAAAAAAAAAAAAAAAAGGAGATGATGGGGCTGGAGAGATGGCACTTTCCTGCAAAGCCTAAGGACCCTAGTTTGATTCCCCAGTACCCACATAAAGCCAGATGCACAAAGTAGTGCGTGCATCTGGCTTTACATGGGCACTAGGGAATCAAACCAGGCTGACAGGCTTTGTAATCAAGTGTCTTTAACCACTGAACCATCTCTCCAGCCCCGTTTGTTTTCACAAGGTCTTACCCCAGACTGTTCTAAAACTCACTGTGTAGTCCCAGCTGGCCTTGTACTCTAGGTTCCCCTCCTTCATTTTTCCTAGTGCTGGGAACGCAGTCATGTGCCACCTCACCAGGCTGCTACTATGATGGCAGATCTAGAACTCACTCTGTGGCCAAGATTAGCCTGGAGCTCACAGCAATCCTCCTACATTGGCCTCCAAGTGCTGGTATTAAAGGTGTGAGCCAGTATGCCTTTACAATTTTATAAGTGAAGAAGGGATAGCTTCTATGCTCATCAGTATTGTCCTAGCATTAAGAACAAGCCTGTCAAGAAAAAGGAAAAAGAAAAAGAAAAAGAAAAAGAAAAAAAGAACAATCCTGTCACAGAGCAGAGATTCAATGCATATTTCTTGTTGTTTTTTTCAAGGTAGGGTCTCACTCTAGCCCAGGCTGACCTGAAATTTACTCTGTAGTCCCAGGCTGGCCTCAAAACTCACAGCAATCCTCCTAACTCTGCCTCCCAAGTGCTGGGATTAAAGGCATGCGCCACCACACATGGCTTCAAAGCATATTTTAAGCAAGCACTTTTGACCATTGAGCCAATTCCCCAACTCTCAACACATATTTTAAAATATTGAATGAGTGAACGAATCCTTCAACTCAAATATGTTTAATGCAGCATCCCATATCCTGAAAAACAAAATAGAAAAATTTTTAAATTTATTTACAAGCAGAGAGAGAGAGAGAGAAAAGAGAGACAGAGAGGATGATCATGCCAGGGCCTCTGGCCACTGCAAATGAAGTCCAGACACTTGTGCCACTGTGTGCATCTGGCTCTACGTGGGTACTGGGGAATTGAACCCAGGTCGTTAGTCTTTACAGACAAGCACCTTAACCACTGATCCATCTCTCAAGACCCGAAACAGAAAATTCTCAGGAAAGATAAAGAAAGTCACTTTATATTGATTAAAGGAACAATTCAACAGGAAGACATTACAATTCTAAACATATATGCACCTATCATGGGTGCATCCAATTTCATCAAGCAAACACTATTAGACTTAAAGTCACAAGTAACACCAAGCACAGTTGTAGTGGGTGACTTCAACACCCTGCTCTCAATTGACAGGTCATCCTGGCAAAAAATAATCAGAGAGACACCTGGGTTAAATGATGTCACAGAACAAATGGGCCTCACAGATATCTACAGAACATTCCATCCAAATGCTGCAGAAGCCGGGTGTGGTGGCACATGCCTTTAAACCCAGCACTCAGGAGGCAGAGGTAGGAGGATCACTGTGAGTTCAAGACTACTGTGAGACTACAGATGAATTCCAGGACAGCCTGAGCTAGAGTGAGACCCTACCTTGAAAAAAAAAATGCTGCAGAATACACATTCTTCTCAGCAACACATGGAGCATTCTCTAAAATAGACCATATATTAGGACACAAAGCAAATCTTAACAAATACAGGAAAATTGAAATAATTCCTTACACTCTATCTGATCCCAATGGGATTAAGCTACAAATCAACAACAAGAAAAACTACGGAGCATACATAAAACAATGGAAACTGAATAGTACATTACTGAATGATGAATCAGTCATTGAAAAAATCAAAAAAGAAATAAAAATTTCATAGAATCAAGTGATAATGAAACAGGGCATGGTGGTGCATGCCTTTAATCCCAGCACTTGGGAGGCAGAGGTAGGAGGATTGCAGTGAGTTCAAGGCCACCCTGAGACTACATAGTGAATAACAGGTCAGCCTGGGCTAGAGTGAAACCCTACCTTGAAAAACCAAAAAAAAAAAAAAAAAAAAAAAAAACAAGTGATAATGGGAAAATAACATACCAAAACCTTTGGGACACAATGAAGGCAGTCCTAAGAGGGAAATTTATAGCATTAAGTGCCTATATGAGAAATTAGGGCTGGAGGGATGGCTTAGCTGTTAAGGCGTTTGCCTGCAAAGCCAAAGGACCCAGGTTTGATTCCCCAGGACCCACATTAGCCAAGGTGCACAAGGGGGCACATATGTCTGGAGTTCATTTGCAGTGGCTAGAGGCCCTGGCATGCCCTCTCTCTCTCTCTCTCTCTCTCTCTCTCTCTTTCTCTGTCAAATAAATAAAATAAAATATTTTTAAAAAAGAAAAAAAGAAATTAGAGAACTGGGCATGGTGGCGCACACCTTTAATCCCAGCACTCGGGAGGCAGAGGTAGGAGGGTCACCATGAGTTCAAGGCCACCCTGAGACTACATAGTGAATTCCAGGTCAGTCTGAGCTAGAATGAGACTCTACCTTGAAAAACCAAAAAGAAAAAAAAAAAAAAAAGAAAGAAAAGAAAGAAAGAAAGAAATTAGAAAAGTTGCAAGTAAACAACTTAATGCTTCACCTTAAGGCCTTGGAAAGAGATGAACAAGGCAAACCAAAAATGAGTAGATGGTGCTGGAGAGATGGGTTAACAGTTAAGCACTTGCTTGCGAAACCAAAGGACCCAGGTTCAATTCCCCAGGACCCATGTAAGCCAGAGACACAAGTGGTGCATGTGTCTGGAGTTCATTTGCAGCAGCTGGAGTCTTGCCCATTCTCTCTCTCTCTATCTGACCCTCACTCATTCTCTCAAATAAATAAAGAAATAAAATAGTTTGAGAAAAATACCAGTAGATGGGAAGAAATAATAGGTCAGAACTCAATGAAAAATTTTAAACATTCAAGACAGAAATTGCAGAAGACTCTAGGAAATGGAAAGACATAAATAAAAATTAATTTTGTGTCTGCATTTTCATAGCCAAAACTTATTCTGTTGGTAAATTTGCTTCAGAAATTCAGCACAATTTGAGCCATTTTTGTGTGACAAAACATTATATTACTCTTTAATGCTTCTGACAGCAGTGATGGCAATGCCCTTGACATCAACCCGACTGCACACTTCTTCATGCGCCTGAACTTTTAGTTCTGTGACATTTTTGCTTTTTATCCTTCTTTTGGTAAAGCCCTTCACTTCAGCAGTCAAACATTTTCTGGGTTATTCTTTTACAATGCCAATTATCATATGGGTTTAATTTAGTTTTCTCTGCCTCTTTCTCTTTTTCACTCTTTTTTGTTTTGGTTGGGTTTGGTTTTCGTTTTGTTTTTTTAAGATAGAGTCTCGCTCTAGCCCAGGCTGACCTGGAATTCACTATGTAGTCTCAGGGTAGCCTCCGACTGAGGTGTACTCCACCATGCCCGGCCTCACTCTTTTTCTTAATATTTTATTTATTTACTTGAGAGAGAGAGAGAGAGAAATGGGTATGCCAGGGCCTCCAGCCACTACAAACAAACTCCAGACATATGCACCACCTTGTGCATCTGGCTTATGTGGGTACTGGGTAACCAAACCTAGGCCCTTAGGATTGACAAGCAAGTGTTTTAACTGCTAAGCCATCTATCCAGCTCTCTTTCTCACTCTTAAATCATACTATACAGCTATTTTACTTCTCCATGGGTGTCTCCCCATGTGCACATAAGGTAGACATGTTGCTAAGCTTGAGTTTGTTACCTATATGTATGCAAATATACAGATACAGGTATGTAAACACGTATTCATGTGCATAGTATACAGTCGTGTCATATCTGCAAGATATTAGTTTCAAGGCCCTTGCAGGTATCCAAATCCATGGATATTCAATTTTCTTATATAAAACATGATAGTGGGACTGGAGTGATGGCTCAGCAGTTAAGGCATTTGCTTGCAAAGCCTAAAGCCCCAGGTTTGATTCCCCAGTAAGATTCACATAAAGCCGATGCTCAAAGTGGCACATGCATCTGGAGTTCGTTTGCAATGGCTAGAAGCTCTGATGGGCCCATTCTTTCTCTCTTTCTCTCTCTTTCTGCTTGCAAATAAATAACAATGCCACATGTGGCTTTGGGTTTATGTGCCATAATGATCATAAAATTTTCCCTCATATTATCTGCCTAAAAATTTTGTTTGTTTGTTTGTTTGTTTTTATTTGAGAGTGACAGACAGAGAGAAGGAGGCAGAGAGAGAGAGATAGAGATAGAGAGAGAGAGAGAGAGAGAATGGGCGCACCAGGGCTTCCAGCCACTGCAAAGGAACTCCAGATGCGTGCGCACCCTTGTGTATCTGGCTAACATGGGTCCTGGGGAATCAAGCCTCAAACCCGGGTCCTTCGGCTTCATAGGCAAGCACTTAACTGCTAAGCCATCTCTCCAGCCCTGTTTGTTTTTTGAGGTAGGGTCTTGCTCTAGCCCAGGCTGACCTGGAATTCACTATGTAGTCTCAGGCTGGCCTCAAACTCACAGCAATCCTCCTATCTCTGCCTTCCCAGTGCTGGGATTAAAGGTGTGTGCCACCACACCCAGCCTATAAATTTTTTTTTTTAATCCAGTAGAATATTTTCAAGTAATTTTAGATTGGAACAAATGAGAGTAGTTCATACTTTCTAAATTTGTTTTCTTAGTATGATCTCTGTCTAAACAATTATTAAGTGTTTACCCATAAAAATTTTACATTGAGGGCTAGAGAGATTGCTCAGCAGTTAAGGTGCTTGCCTACAAAGCCTAATGACCCAGGTTCGAGTCCCCAGTACCCACATAAAGGCAGATACACATGCATCTGGAGTTTGTTTGCAGTGGCTAGAGGCCCTGGTGTACCCATATTCATTCTCTCTTCTGTCTCTGCTTGCAAATAAATCTAAAAATATTTTTCTTTTAATTTTCACACTGCAATATATACTCCTACAGATTTAAGAAACTCAGATGAGACAGAAGAAAATTTCAGTGAACATGAACATGAAAAATTTCATTTCCACGAAGATGTTGAAACCACAAATCTTGCAATGCTAAGAAATAAAATAAGTTTTTTCTGTCTTTTTTTTAAACTTATCTTATTATTTATTTATTTGAGATAGACACAGAAAGAGGCAGACAGAGAGAGTGAGTGAGTATGGGCACGACAAGGCCTCCTGTCACACTACAAAGGAGCTCTGGACACATTGTGCATCTGGCTTTATATGGGTACTGGGGAATCAAACCTGGGCCATCAGGCTTTGGAAGCAGGTGCCTTTAACCACTGACCATCTCTCTAGCCCAACTAAGTTTTAATCACTTTTTTAAATTTTTATTTATTTATTTGAGAGCGACAGACAGAGAGAGAAAGAGGCAGATAGAGAGAGAGAATGGGAGCGCCAGGGCTTCCAGCCACTGCAAACCAACTCCAGACGCATGTGCCCCCTTGTGCATCTGGCTAAAGTGGGTCCTGGGGAATCGAGCCTCAAACCGGGGTTCTTAGGCTTCACAGGCAAGTGTTTAACTGCTAAGCCATTTCTCCAGCCCAGTTTTAATCACTTTTGAGACCTACGATCTCTTAACTTAGGGGAATGTAAATCTCTAAAGTCTTTGTGCAGTGACTGAAGACATGAAGTTGTTTTAATTTCCAGACTTGACGTCATAGGGAAAATGTATCCCTCAAAGGGGCATTTTGTTGATTCTTTCATGACTTGAACCCTGGCTGCTGATAAAAAACCAAGCAACAGGGTTGGAGAGATGGCTTAGCGGTTAAGGCATTTGCCTGCCAAGCTAAGAACCTCAGTTCAATTCCCCAGGACCCACGTAAGCCAGATGCACAAGGTGGCGCATGCGCCTGGAGTTCATTTGCAGTGGCTGGAGGCCCTGGCATACATTCTCTCTCTCTCTCTCTCTCTCTCTCTCTCTCTCTCTCTCTCTCTCTCTCTCTGCCTCTTTCCCTCTCTCAAATAAATAAATAAAAATAAAAATATTTTTAAAAAACCCAAACAACATACTATTACATTACCTGAGTCATAAGTACCACATTAACTTAATTTGGTAGAAGTCTTATTGAGATATAATCACTATGCCAGGAAATTCGGTCACTTAACATTCACAGTTTAGTAACAGTGGATTATGCTCATGGAGTTGTGAACTCGTCACCTTGATGACTTAACATTGTCAACATCCTACAAAGACCCTCCTGTGCTCATTAGCCATCACCACTTCCTGCAGTAGCTCAGCCATAGATAACACCATGGGGGAAATGCCAAAGCATGTGTACATATGGCTTAAAATCATCAATCTAGGGGCCTAGGGAGATGGCTCAGTGGCTAAGATGCTTGCCTGCAAAGCCTGACTGCCCGGATTTGATTCCCCAGTACCTACATAAAGCCAGATGCACAAAACAGCCCATGCATTTTGGAGTTTATTTGCAGTAGCAAGTGTCACTGGTGCATCCATTCTCATTCTCTCTCTGTCCCAAATAAATAAGTAAATGTTTAAAAAAATCATCAGTCTATGGGCTGGAGGGATGGCTTAGCAGTTAAGGCATTTGCCTGCAAAGCCAAAGGACCCTGATTTGATTCCCCAGGACTCACGTTAGCCAGATGCACAAGGGGTCTCATACATCTGGAGTTCGTTTCCAGTGGCTGGAGGCCCTGGCGCGCCCATTTTCTCTCTCTCCCTCCCTCTTTCTCTGTCAAATAAATAAATAAAAATAAACTATTTTTTTTAAAAATCATCAATCTAGAGCTGGGCATGGTGGCACATGCCTTTAATCCAGCACCTGGGAGGCAGAGGTAGGAGGATGTGTTCAAGGCCACCTTGAGACTACAGAGTGAATTCCAGGTCAGCCTGGGCTAGAGCAAGACCCTACCTCAAAAAACAACAACAACAACAACAAAAAATCATCAATCTAGAGCTGTAGAAATGGCTTAGTGGTTAAGGCACTTACCTATGAAGCTTAAGGACCCAGGTTTGAATACCCAGAACCCACATAAGCCGGACATATATGGTGGCGCATCTATGTGGAGTTTGTTTGCAGTGGCTAGAGGCCCTAGTGTGCCTATTCTTTCTCGATCTCTCTCTCTCTCTCTCTCATATAAATAAATAAATATTAAATATTATTTTTAAAATAATCATTCAAGGGCTGGAGAAATGGCTTAGCAGTTAAGGCACTTGCCTGCAAAAAGCCAAAGGACCTCGGTTCAATTCCCCAGGACCCATGTAAGCCGGGTGCACAAGGTGGCACATATGTCTGGAGTTTGTTTGCAGTGGCTGGAAGACCTAGTGTGCACATTCTCTTTCCCTCTGTCTCTGTCTCTCTCTCTCTCTCTCATAAACAAATTAAATTAAATTTAAAAAATAACCATTCAAAATAAGCATAACACTTGAAGCAAGGTCGTTCACCCTAACTCAGCACCAGTGAAATCCAACCAGATGTGTGCTGCTGTAACTGATTCATAAGTGCCCTTATTTTGTGGAAAGATCAGAAGATTATAAAATAATAGATAATACTGTTGAATTAAGCCCTTTTTGTTGAAAAAGTGAATGAAACATGTTACTAGACTTTTATGCTGGGAGATGTACCTTTTTGGAATACAATGCAAATTAAAGCACTTGCAGTTTAGAAAAAGATATATGGGCCAAGCGTGGTGGCTCACACCCTTAATCCCAGCACTCGGGAGGCAGAGGTAGAGGATCACTATGCGTCTGATGTCACCCTGAGACTACAGAGTGAATTCCAGGTCAGCCTGGACTAGACTGAGACCCTACCTTGAAAAGCCATTTGCGGGCTGGGAAGATGGCTTAGTGACTAAAGGTGCTTGCTTGCAAAGCCTACTGTCCTAGGTTCAACTACTTAATACCCATGTAAAGCCAGATACACAAAGTGGTGCATGTGTCTGGAGTTCATTTGCAGTGGCAGGAGGCTCTGGCATGCCCATTCTCTCATTTTCATTCTCTCTCTTTCTCTCTCTCTCTCTCTCAAATAGATGATAGAGAGATATGTAGATAAAAATTAAGATTAAAATCCAGGGCTGGAAAGATGGCTTAGCAGTTTAGGTGCTTGCTTGTGAAGCGTAAGGACTCAGGTTTGATTCCCAAGTACCCACGTAAGCCAGATGCACAAAGTGGCGCATGTGTTTGGAGTTCGTTTGCAGTGGCTAGAGGCCCTGGCATGCCCATTCTCTCTCTTGATCTGCCTCTGTATCAAATTAAGTAATTAATTAAAAAATAAAAATCCCATATTTTTGCGAGGCCTGGTGGTGCATGCCTTTAATACCAGCATTTGGGAGGCAGAGGTAGGAGGATCACCATGAGTTCAATGCCAGCCTGGAGCTACACAGTGAGTTCCAGGTCAGCCTGGGATAGAGTGAGACTGTATCTTGAAAAAAAAAAAAAAAAACACAAAAAAAAGTAAAAGAAATAGGTACACAGTAATTACTTTGGGTAGAATTGTTCTTTTATTTCATTTTATTTATTTATTTATTTATAAGAAAGGAGAGAGAGGGAGAGTAAGAGAGAGAGAGAATGGGCACATCAGGGCCTCTAGCCACTGCAAATGAACTCCAGATGCATGTGCCCTTGTGCATCTGGCTTATGTGGGTACTGGGGAGTCGAACCTAGGTCTTTAGGCCTCACAGGCAAGCACCTTAACCGCTAAGCCATCTCTCCAGCCCTAGAATTGTTTTTAATTATATACTTTTAATGTGCTTTAGACACAAACAGAAGGTGAAAAAAAGTTAGAGACATTAACAGAGAATAATAATGGCTCAAGAATGAGTGAGATATCACTCGACATTGAAGATCTGAAATTATAACTTTCTGAGGTGAAAAGTCAAAAAGATTTTCAAATAAATGAAATAAAAAAAATAAATAATTCATGGGCTGGAGAGATGGCTTAGCAGTTAAGCGCTTGCGTGTGAAGCCTAAGGACCCCGGTTCGAGGCTCGATTCCCCAGGACCCACTTTAGCCAGATGCACAATGGGGGCGCACGCATCTGGAGTTCGTTTGCAGTGGCTGGAAGCCCTGGCGCGCCCATTCTCTCTCTCTCTCTCTCCCTTTCTCTGTCTGTCGCTCTCAAATAAATAAAAATAAACAAAAAGAAATTTAAAAAATAATAAATAAATAAATAATTCAGGAGAGAAGAAACGAAACTTATAACACCCCTCTTACTTAAGATAAGCCAGTAAGTCAAATTAGAGTAATAGGAAATAATTAAACTTGTGGCTGGGGAGATGGCTCAGGGGTTTAAGCTGCTTGCTTGCAAAGCCTGTCGGTCCAGGTTCAATCAGGTCCACAGTACCCACACGTGGTGGTTTTAATCAGATGTTCCCTATAAAGTATGGGTTCTGAATACTTGCCACCCAGCTGGTGGCAGTTTGAGAGGGAGAGTCTTGTTGACAGAGGTGTGCTGCTGGAGGGGGACCTTGAGGCTTATGAGCCCCTCGCTTGCCGGTGTGAGTTGGCTCCCCTCCTGATGCTGTGTTCCACCCGCTGTGGCAGAGGTGACGTCCAGCCTCTGCTCCTGCCATGCTTTTCCCTGCCGTCATGGAGCTTCCCCTCGAGACAGTAAGTCAAAATAAACCCTTTCCTCCCCTCAGCTGCTTCTGGTACGGTGCTTTTGTGCCAACAACGAGAAGGTGACTACAACACTTCAAAAAGCTAGATGTCCTTCATGACCCCACAGTGAATACCATAACCCCACTGCAGAGGACCCCCAGGGGAACAAGCAGGGGCAAGGGGATAAAAAATATAACCTGTTGGGGCTGGAGAGATGGCTTAGCGGTTAAGCACTTACCTATGAAGCTTAAGGACCCCAGTTTGAGGCTCGATTCCCCAGGACCCACGTTAGCCAGATACACAAGGGGGTGCACGTGTCTGGATTTCGTTTGCAGTGGCTGGAAGCCCTGGCACCCCCATTCTCTCTATATATATCTGCCTCTCTCTCTTTCTCTCTCTCTCTCTCTCTCTCTCTCTGTCACTCTTAAATAAATAAAAATGAACAAAAAATTAATATATATAACCTGTTATATAAAATATATATTTATATTTTATATATATATATATTTATTTATTTATTTATTTGACAGAGAAAGAGAGAAAGAGAGAGAATGGGCACGCTAGGGCCTCCAGCCACTGCAGATGAACTCCAGACGCATGCACCCCTTTGTGCATCTGGCTAATGTGGGTCCTGGGGAATCAAACCTGGGTCCTTTGGCTTTGCAGGCAAATGCCTTAACCACTAAGCCATCTCTCCAGCACAAAGGCTTTTTTTTTCCCCCCGAGGTAGGGGTTTCACTCTAGCCCAGGCTGACCTGGAATTCACTATGTAGTCTCAGGGTAGCCTCAAACTCTAGGCGATCCTCCTACCTCTGCCTCCCTAATGCTGGGATTAAAGGTGTACGCCACCACTCCCAGCTTATAATAAAATAAAATATTTTTTAGAAGCTAGATGCAAAAGGTGGGGCATGCGTCTGTTCATTTGCAGCAGCAAAAGGCCCTGAAACATCCATACTCTTTCTTCCTCTCTCTCTTCCCTCTATCTCAAGTAAGTAAATAAAAATATTTTTAAAAGATTATAACTAAATTCATTTGTCTTTAAAGTATGATTTTTAGTAAAATAGATTGGTAAGGCTAGACTATAAAAGCCAAATACACAATATAAGTTTGGAAAATAATGTTTAGGAAATGAAATAAAATACACTTAAAATAGTATAGTTCATGACATTTTGTACTTCTTTCCTTTTTTATTTTTATTTATTTTACTTATTTATTTATTTATTTATTTTGGTTTTCAAAATAGAGTTTGGCTCTAGCCCAGGCTAACCTGTAATTCACTATGTAGTCTCAGGCTGGCCTCAAACTCACAGTGATCTTCCTACTTCAGATTCCCAGGTACTAGAATTAGTGTGTGTCACCACACCCAAGGGAGAGAAAGAGAGAGGGAGAGAATGGGCACTCCAGATGTGTGCACCACTTTGTGCATCTGGCCTTCCGTGAGTACTGGGGAATAGAGCCCATGCTGTCAGGCTTTCAAGCAAGTACCTTTAACTGCTGAGCAATCTCTCCATCCCCCTTCTTTCTGTTTTTTAAAATATTTATTTTATTTTTTATTTATTTTTGAGAGAGAGAGGGAAAGAGACAGAAAGAGAGAATGGGCATGCCAGGACCTCTAACCACTGCAAACAAACTCCATACACATGCTCTACCTTGTGCATCTAGCTTACATGTGTACTGGGGAATTGAGCCTGGGTCCTTAGGCTTCGCAGGCAAGCACCTTAACCACTAAGCCATCTATGTAGTCTCAGGGTGGCCTTGAACTCATGGTGATCCTCCTACCTCTGCCTCCCCAGTACTGGGATTAAAGGTGTGCACCTCCACGCCCGGCTCATTCTCTCTCTTTCTATCTGCCTCTTTTTCTTTCTTTCACTCGCTCTCAAATAAATAAATAAATAAAACATTTTAAAAATATTACATTCTTTAAGATTGGTTTAGAGGGAAGAGCCAGGTGTGGTAGTTCATGCCTTTAGTCCCAGCACTTGGGAGGCAAAAGTAGGAGGATTGCTGTGAGTTCAAGGCCTGCCTGGAGCTACCAGGTCAGCCTGGGCTAGAGTGAGGCTGTGGTGTTTTGACACAGGTGTCCCCCATAAACTTAGATATTCTAAATGTTAGTCTCCCCAGCTGATAGCAATTGTAAGTTAAAGCCTCCTGGAGGCAGTGTATTGTTGGGGGCGGGCTTATGGGTGTTATAGCCAGTTTCCCCATGCCAGTGTTTGACACACTCTCTTGTTCCTGTTGTCTACCTTATGTAGGCTAGGGGGTGATGTCCACCCTCTGCTCATGCCATTGTTTTCCCCTGCCATCGTGGAGCTTCCCCTCAAGCCTGGAAGCCAAAATAAACATCTTTTTTCCCCACAAGCTGCTCTTGGTTGGGTGATCTCTACCAGCAATGCGAACCTAACTGCAACAGTAAAGTGGTACTGAGGAGTGAGATTGCTGCTAGACACCTGACTGTGTGGCTTTGAACTTTTGGACCTGATTTTCAAGAGGAATGTGGGAGGATTTGAAACCTTGGCCTAAGAGACACCTTGCAGTGCTGTAAGTACAGCTTGATGGACTATTCTGGTCAGAACTGAAAGATCTGAATGCAGTAAGAACTATGGACTGTGAGGTTTGGCTTATGAGGGTGAGAAAGAGCTTTGCTTAGACTGGGCTAGAGGCAGTTTGTATGAAAAGCTTGCTGTTATGCCTGGGTCCTGAGAAGTTGTGCAGGGTTACTTTGCATAGAAATGAACTGGTATGAGCAGAGGAATATGGCACAGAAAGAAAAATCTTTGGGTGAACTTCTGCCCGTTCAGCTGCAATTGAGAGATTACAACCTTTGAGACTGGGCCAGCTGACCTGCGCTGGAACAATAGGAAGAATGTAGACTCTTTTGGAGGGGCTTGAGTGCTCAAGACATGTCCTGTTCTTCAAAGTCTGCTTTATTCCCCCCTGGACTAACAAATTGGTGCCCTACCTGGTATTGTGGAGTATAAGAAATGCAGGAAAGAGAGGGTTATTGAGTTTGCAACACGGTCTTGTGTTTAGGAAATGGCCATGGGCAGTGTGAAGCAGGTTTGCTGGATGCCTGCATGGAGACACCATGGAGCAAAGAGGATGAATGGTGAATTGCAGTGGAGACCCAGTGGAGATGCCAGGACCACGAGATGGCTGCTAACAGCCGGGCGTGGTGGCACATGCCTTTAGTCCCAGCACTCGGGAGGCAGAGGTAGGGGGATCGCAGTGAGTTTGAGACCACCCTGAGACTCCATAGTGAATTCCAGGTCAGCCTGGGCTAGAGTGAGACCCTACCTCGAAAAACCAAAAAAAAAAAAAGAGAGAGAGAGAGAGAGAGAGAGAGAGAGAGATGGCTGCTAAGGAAAGCTGCCAGCCCAATGAAGTTTTCCAGGACTGTGCATAGCCTAGCTGGAGGGGCGGAACTGGAAGTCCAGAGACTTGTTGCTGGTTAGAGTGATCAGACTGGGAGATTTGTCACTAACTAGAGTTGTTAGATTTGGAGCTATAGAGTTTGGTATTTGCCCTGTTTAAATCATGTATTGCTTGAGTATTTCTTTGCTATGCCCAATGCCATCATTTGCAGTGTGAATGTTTATTCTGTGCCATTATGGGTTTGGGGGGGACTGTTTGGTATAATGGCCCAGTTAAAAGATCTTGGACTATGGGAATGTTTGAAAATCATTGGGAGTGATAAAAACTATAGGGACTTTTAAAGTTGGACTGAATGCATTGTATTTTACGTCATGTATGGATATCAGTTTATGGGGGCCAGGGGTGGGATGTGGTGGTTTGATTCAGGTGTTCCCCATAAACTTAGATATTCTAAATGTTAGTCTCCCCAGCTCATAGCAATTGTAAGTTAAAGACTCCTGGAGGCAGTGTATCATTGGGGGCGGGCTTATGGGTGTTATAGCCAGTTTCCCCATGCCAGTGTTTGGCACACTCTCTTGTTCCTGTTGTCTACCTTATGTAGGCTAGGGGGTGATGTCCACCCTCTGCTCATGCCATTGTTTTCCCCTGCCATCGTGGAGCTTCCCCTGAAGCCTGGAAGCCAAAATAATCTTTTCCCCACAAGCTGTTCTTGGTTGGGTGATTTCTACCCACAGTGTGAACCTGACCGCAACAGAGGCCCTACCTCAAAAAAAAAAAAAAAAAAAGAGAGTGGTTTGGGGGAAATGAGATGCTAAATTTTGCTTCCTCAGGGCTGAGGCAATGTTAGAGATGACCAATTCAGAACTTAGGTTGAAGAAACAGAACAGCCGGGTGTGGTGACGCATGCCTTTAATCCCAGCACTTGGGAGGCAGAGGTAGGAGGATCTCCATGAGTTCGTGGCCACCCTGAGACTACATAGTGAATCCCAGATCAGCCCGGGCTACAGTGAGACCCTACCTAGAAAAAAAAAAAAAAAAAGGAGCAGGAGAACATAATTTCACAAAGCACTCAGACAGAGAGCAAGACCTGCCCCAGAGTACCCGGGTGTGGCAAGGAGACATCTTCATGTGGAACACAGCCTCCACTCTACCCTCAGAGAAGACACTGTAAGGGAGTAGGTGCTGGAGGTTAGTTCCAGTGCCTTCCTTCCTTTGAGTTTCTGGTTTCTGTTGTAATTCCTGATTCATTTGTTTTGTTTTGGCGCCTATGTGTGGCCTGGCGTATGCATATATAGCGTATGCAAATGGCAATGTGCCAATGTGGTGACCTTTGAGCATGCGTGCACAGGACAGGGGAGAACATCAGGTTTCTTCAGCTTAAACTTTCTTTCTTTAAAAAAAAAAAGGTTTCATTCATTGAGAGGGGGAGAGAGAGAGAATGGGCACACCAGGGCTTCCAGCCACTGCAAAGAAACTCCAAACACATGCGCTACGTTGTGCATCTGGCTTACATGGGTTCTGGGGAATCAAACCTGAATCCTTAGGCTTTGCAGGCAAGCGCCTTAACTGCTAAGCCAGCTCTCCAGGTCAGTCTTGAACTTTCTTTTTCTTGAAATGGAATCTCTCACTAAACCCAGAGCTGTCATATTTTTGGTGAGGCTGGCTGACCAGACAGCCTCATGATTCTCCAGTCTTCACCCCACACTGCATTGGGGTTACAGGCATGTGTGGCCACATAGAGGTTTTTTAATGTTTATTTTATTTTATTTACGAGAGAGAGAGGACTCACATAGAGATGTTGACATAGGTGCTGGCTATCGAATTCAGACTTGGGCCCTCTCAGGCTCTCGTGCTTGTATGGTAAGACTCACACCTGCTAAGCCATTTACTCCGCCCCTAGTTCTGGTTTGTTTTTGTTTTGTTTTGTTGTTTTGCTTTTTGTTTTTTTGAAGTAGGGTCTTGCTTTAGCACAGGCTGACCTGGAATTTACTATGTAGTCTCTGGGTAGCCTGGAACCCATAGTGATCCTCCTACCTCTGCCTCCCTAGTGCTGGGACTAAAGGTGTGTGCCACCATGCCCGGCAACTTACCCTGTTTTCTATGGCATTTGTTAGTTAGCTGACTGTAGGTTGTTTGATTGAAAAAGAAATTGTTATAAAAACAGGTCTGATGTTGAATTGTTGGATAGTATATGTTCCTTTGTTCAGGACTTAGAGAGGTTACAACTGAAAGTCAATTGTTGGGTTTGTAAAGGTAGATATGCTGGCATAGCCATCTGGACTCTGTAGATTGGAGGTTGAGGCTTGAAGGGTCATAGGAGCAATGGAAGGTCTTACAGAGTATTCAGAAAGGCCTGGAGTAGGAGGCATTTGTACAAATGGGAGCTGATTGGGTTCATTTTAATCCAGAGAGAAATGGTCCAGGTATTATTAGATATTTATCAAAGAGTGAATTTTTTGTATCATATTAACTTTTATATTAAAATATTTTCTATTAAAATTGATGTTAGCATGTTTTGTCTGATTGTGAAAGGAGGCATTGATGGGAATACAGTCTGAAGGATTTATCAGTATTTGGGGTTGAGGAGATTTCTCAGTGGTTAAAGGTGCTTGCTTGCTAAGCCTGCCAGACAGGGTTTAATTCTGAAGCCACTTATGTAAAGCCAGACAGGTATTCATTTGCAGAGGCAAGAGACCCCTGCCACGCACACACACCCTTTGATGTTTTCATTGGGAAGGATTCCAACTCCCCTGACAGGTGTCAAAAAGAGTGTCACAGTCAGCTTCTCATTGCTGGCAGAAAACACCCAACCAGCTGGGTATGATGGCGCATGCCTTTAATCCCAGCACTCGGGTGGCAGAGGTAGGAGGATTGCTGTGAGTTCGAGGCCACCCTGAGACTCCATAATGAATTCCAGGACAGCCTGAGCTAGAGTGAGACCCTAACTCAAAAACCAAAAAAGAAAAGAAAACACCCAACCAAGAGCAGCTTGTGTGAGGAAAGGGTTTATTCTGGCTTACAGACTAGAGGGGAAGCTCCATGACGGCAGGGGGAAACGATGGCATGAGCAGAGAGTGGACATCACCCCTTGGCCAACAACTGATGGACAACAGCAACAGGAAAGTGTCAAATACTAGCGAGGGGAAGCTGGCTATAACACCCATAAGCCTGCCCCCAAAAATACACTGCCTCCAGGAAGCTTTAATTCCCAGATTCTCTCCAGCTGGGGACCTAGCATTGACAGCACATAAATTTATGGGTGACACCTGACACAAACCACCACAAAGAGTATTTGCACTTGGGCATATAGTAAAATAAACATTTTCCAGTCTGTTTAGGTAAGTTTCCCTTCAACTGGTGACTGGCCAAGGAAAGGGGCTGCCTGAGATGCCCCTAAGGCCTGACAGGCCCGCACAGGGCAGTTTGCAGTGAGGGTTTGTGAGTTAGCCCCCAGGGTTGGCCTTAGATGAGGCGAGCAAGGAACTGTGGAGAAAGAGTCTTACATACAACATGGAAGGACTCGTGGAGTCTGCTGAAGATTCGCTTGCTCCTTTCTTTTTTTTAATATTTTATTTATCTTTATTTATTTGAGAAAGAGAGAGAGAATGGGTGCACCACGGCCTCCAGCCACTGCAAATGAACTCCAGATGTGTGCGCCCCTTGTGCATCTGGCTTATGTAGGTCCCGGGGAATTGAACTTGGGTCCTTTGGCTTTGTAAGCAAGCACATTAACCACTAAGCCATTTCTCCAGCCCTCCTTTCCTTTAAAAAAAAAATTTAATTAATTTATTTATTTGGGGGGGGGAGTAGGTGTGCCAGGCCTCTAGCCACTGCAAATGAATACAGAGTGCACCACCACACCCAGATCTGTTTTTTTGTTTGTTTGTTTGTTTATTGATTTTTTTTTTTTTGTGGTAGCTTCTCATTCTAGCCCAGGCTGACCTGGAATTCACCATGTAGTCTCAGAGTGGCCTGGAACTTGCAACAATCCTCCTACCTCTGCCTCCTGAGTGCTGGGATTAAAGGCATATGCCATCATGCCCAGCTTTGTTTTTGTTTTTTTGGGGGGGGAGGTTATTTTGTTTGTTTTTTAAAGTTTTAAAAAATATTTAATTTATTTATTTATTAGAGAGAGAGAGAATAGCCATGTCAGGGCCTGTAGCTACTGCAAATGAACTCCAGCTGCATGTGCCACCATGTGCATCTGGCTTACATGGGTTCTGGGGAATCAAACGTAGGTTATTAGGCTTCAAAAGCAAGTACCTTAACCACTAAACCACCTCTCTAGCTTTGTTTTTGTTTTTGTTTTTGTTTTTGTTTTTGTCTGTGTGTGTGCGTGTGTGGTAGGGTCTCATTCCAGCCCTGGCTGACTTAGAATTCTGTAGTCTCAGGCTGGCCAACAACTCACAGACCGCCCTCTGCCTCCCAAGTGCTGGAATTAAAGGCGTGCACCACCACACATGGCTACGACTTGGTTTTGCAGGCCTTGCACTGGACAGCTGCAGCCTGGGACGGGAGCCTGGGCGGCCTCTGTCTTCTGTAGATAAGATGAGCGTGTTGCATGTGTGAGCCCCGGGTTGTTCAGAGTCCTCTCTCCTTCCACATGGCTTCATGATGAGCCCAGGACGTGGAGATGTATCTAGAGTGTGAACGGATGTTAAGTTTTCTACCTTTCCCCATGATGAGAACTCTGAAAAAGGAAATGAATTCTGCCTTTTGGGCCGATATGTGAGGCAAAGATATGTTCTCTAGAGTTGGTGTCTTCAGTGTTACTGCATATCCTGTTTCTCTTACTCCTTTTTTTCCCTTTTCTTTCCTTTTTTTTTTTAATTTTTTAATTTTTTTTTTTTTCCGCGGCAGGGTCTCACTCTAACCCAGGATGACCTGGAATTTACTATGTAGTCTCAGGGTGGCCTTGAACTCATGGCGATTCTCCTACCTCTGCCTCTTGAGTGCTGGGATTAAAGGCGTGCGCCACCACATCTGCCTTCTTACTCCATTTTAAATAGAAGGCTCCTGTCCATGAACCAAATGTGTTTCAGATCTGGGAGTTCAGAGACTATTATTAAGTTTATGCACACTGCCCAAGTGTAATCCAAATATTCCAAATGCATACAAATGTATAAGAGATTCTATTTTTGGAAGGAGGGTTTTATTTATTTATTTATTTATTTGAGAGCAACAGAGAGAGAGAGAAAGAGAATGGGCACACCAGGGCCTCCAGCCACTGCAAACGAACTCCAGATGCATGCGCCACCTTGTGCATCTGGCTTACGTGGGTCCTGGGGAATCGAGCCTCTAACTGGAGTCCTTAGGCTTCACAGGCAAGCACTTAACGGCTAAGCCATCTCTCCAGCCCTTTGATTTTTTTTTCCTCTTCTTTTTTTTTTTTTTTGGTTTTTCAAGGTAGGGTCTCACTCTAGCTCAGGCTGACCTGGAATTCACTATGGAGTCTCAGGGTGGCCTCAAACTCACGGCGATCCTCTTACCTCTGCCTCCCAAGTGCTGGGATTAAAGGCATGTGCCATCATGCCCAGCTCATGTTTGATTTTCTTAATGAACAGACCTAGTGGTGTGTGAGGTAGAAGCTGGTGAGGTACTGGTGGGCCTTATTATTCAGTGGTGAGAAAAGATGTCTATCTGATCTCCCCACGTATAAGTGTTTTAGCCTCCTGCATCAGTAGGGCGGTGGCCCCATCACTACTCGAAAGCATGGAAGTCAGCCATTAGCAGTGTAATCAAGTTGTTTAGAAGCAAAGCCGCAACTTTTAAACCTAGGCCATACATTGTTTTAAATTTTTTTGTTGTTTTTTTGAGGTAGGGTCTTGCTCTGGCCCAGGACGACCTGGAATTTACTATGTAGTCCCAGGGTTAGGCCATATTTTTAATATATTTTTATTTATTTGTTTATTTATTTGCAAGGAGAAAGAGAGAGAAAAAAAAAATGGATGCACCAGGGCCTCCTGCCACTGCAAACAAACTCCAGATGCATGTGGCACTTTGTGCATCTGGCTTTACATGGGTACTGGGGAATTGAACCCAGGCTGTCAGGCTTTGCAAGCAAGCACCTTTAACTGCTGAGTCATCTCTCCAGCCCTAGGCCATATTTTTGTCCCAAGAGTCCTATCTAGAACTATTCTATTTTATACAGGAGAAAATTCTCTTGGAGGTTGGTATGGACTAGGGGCCTCAGTGCAGGCCTGTTGGGGAGTCTGGAAAGCAGTATAGAAGGAGAGAGCCCACTAAGAGGCTCCTATTCTGCTTCCTTCAGGGCTTCATACAGGAGTTTAGTAGTGAGTTCAACGATAAGTCTCCAGGCCAGGCGTGGTGGCGCATGCCTTTACCAGTACACGGGAGGCTGAAGTAGGAGGATCACCATGAGTTCAAGGCCATCCTGAGACTACATAGTGAATTCCAGGTCAGGCTAGGCTAGAGCAAGGCCCTACCTTAACAAACAAACAAACAAACAAATGTTTTCAGCTGGAGGAATGGGTGCACTCCTTTAATCCCAGCATTTGGGAGGCAGAGGTAGGCAAATCACAATGAGTTCAAGGCCAGCCTAGAACTACATAGTGAATTACAGATCATCCTGGGCTAGAGTGAGACCCTACCTTTAAAAGGGGGGGGCGGTGCTGGAGAGATGGCATAGCGATTAACGCGCTTGCCTGAGAAGCCTAAAAATTGTTCAAATCCTCCAGATCCCTATAGCCAAACACAAGTGACGCAAGCTTGCAACGCCAGGAATGCCCACAAGGGGGAGCTCGAGTCTAGAGTTCGTTCACAGCTTCTGAAAGGCTCTGGCGCGCCCATTCTCTCTCTTTCTCTCTCTCTCAAAAAAAAAGGGGGGGGGGGTAAGTCATCTACCTATTGGGAAAGGATGCTGTGAGGGAAGGGAGAAAAGATCTGAGGCACAGAACAGAGAAATGGGGAAGAAAGCTTCTTTAAGGTCTAAGAATGAAATACTGAGTCTTAGAGAACAGTATGACCGTATTAATTTTATCTATGGATTGGGACTCATAGACAGGGATGTAACCTAAGTTCTAATGTTGCTTAAACATTAGAAATATTTGAAAAAAAAATAAATATTATTTGACTTATTTCAGAGCCAGATCAAAGTGGTAAAATGCATAACCAGAGACATGGAAAAAGATATGTTGCCAAATTTATGAGTTAAATTTAGATGAAATAAATTGATTTCTGAAATCAAATATAAGAAGCAAATTTAATCTCATTGGTTTGTAACTTCTACATTACTTTTTTTGTTTGTTTGCTTGTTTGTTTTTGTTTTTTTCGAGGTAGGGTCACACTCTAGCCCAGGCTGACCTGGAATTCACTATGTAGTCTCAGGCTGGCCTTGAACTCACCATGATCCTCCTACCTCTGCCTCCCAAATGCTGGGATTAAAGGTGTGCGCCACTATGCCCGGCTGCCTTTTCTTTTTAAATGTATTTTTAATTTATTTACGTATTAAAGAGAGACAGATAGAGAGAAAATGGGCACACCAGGGCCTCGAACTCCAAACATATGCACCAACATGTGCAACTGGCTTACGTGGGTTCTGGGGAATAGAACCTGGGTCCTTAGGCTTTACAGGCCCCTTACTCACTAAGCCATCTCTCCATCCCACATTACTTTTGCTTAAGTAGATCAAAGGATATGAAAAACTTATTCTAAATGAAAACCATATGATTTCCTCATTGTTTCATGTTCTATAGATTTTAAATATCAAAAGTCTTGTTTTGTAGATTCAGTTTTTTTTTTTTCTAGCTCAATCCTTTTAACATTCTACCATCACCACCTCCTCAGGTTTATGATAGAAAAAAAAAACCAGACTCATCCAGTAATACTTAGACATCACACTTCATGGGCTGTCACTTGACAAGTGCTACTTTTTTATAATGTTTTTTTTTTTTTTTTTTTTTTTTTTTTTTTGGTTTTTCGAGGTAGGGTCTCACTTTAGCTCAGGCTGACCTGGAATTCTCTATGTAGTCTCAGGGTGGCCTCGAACTCACGGTGATCCTCCTACCTCTGCCTCCTGAGTGCTGGGATTAAAGGCGTGCGCCACCACGCCCGGCTGTATAATGTATTTTTAAATATTTTATTTATTAATTTATTTGAGAGAGAGAATGAGCATGCCAGGGCCTCTAGCCACTGCAAATGAACTCCAGACGCATGTGCCACCTTGTGCATCTGGTTTATGTGGATACTGGGGAACTGAACCTGGGTCCTTAGGCTTTGCAGACAAGTGCCTTAAGTGCTAAGCCATCTTTCCAGCCTGACAAAGGCTACTTTTAAAACCCTGTCCTGGCCAGGCGTGGTGGTGCACACCTTTAATCCCAGCCCTTGGGAGGCAGAGGTAAGAGGATCGCTGTGAGTTCAAGGCCACCCTGAGACTATGTAGTGAATTCCAGGTCAACCTAAGCTAGAGTGAGACCCTACCTTGAAAAACAAAACAAAAAAGCAAACAAACAAACAAACAAAAAAAACCTGTCCTGGGTTAGAGCAAGACCCTCCCTCAAAAATAAATAAATAAATAAAACCTTGGGCTGGAGAAATGGCTTAACAGTTAAGGCAGGGCTGGAGGCCCTGGCGAGACCATTCTATCTCTGTCTCTCTTCTCTCTATCTCTCTGCTTGCAAATAAATAAATTTTAAAGAAGAAAAAATTTAAACCCTGTCACTTAATTTGTCATTGGTTGACTTTTGTGTTGTGTTGTTTTGTTTTTAGGTAGGATCTCCCTCACTCCAGCCCAGGCTGACCTGCAATTCAAACTCCCAGTAATCCTCCTACCTCTGCCTCCCCAGTGCTTGGATTAAAGGCGTGCGCCACCACGCCTGGCTTTATTCTTTTTATTCTATTTCTATTTGCTACTGAAGTCAATTCTTGGTCCCTTGAAGCATCTCCTTAAGGACCTAGTCAAAACTCATGTTCTGATTCACCTCACAGAAATTAAGAAAAACATACAGAGATTTTAGAGAACAATATTTTTTTCTAGCCAGGCATGGTGGCACACACCTTTAATCCCAGCACTCAGGAGGCTGAGGTAGGAAGATCAGGTGGTGAGTCTGAGGACACAATGAGACTACATAGTGAATTTCAGGTCAGCCTGAGCTAGAGCAAGACTCTACCTCAAAAGCCAAAGAGTATATATTTTTTTCTCTAAATTTAAATGTTCTGAGATAACATTGTATTGTATTATTTAAATAATGGTGAACTGTTTCTATAACATTTTATTTATTCATTTATTTGAGAGAGACAGTGAGAGAGAGAGAAAATAGGCATGTCTTGGCCTCCAGCCACTGCAAACTCCAGACTTATGTACTACCTTGTGTAGCTGGTTTATGTGGGTACTGGGGAATTGAACCTGGGTCCTTAGGCTTTTCAGGCAAGTGCTTTAACTGCCTCCAGCTCTATAACACTTTAATAACTTCCCATTAAATGTATATTATGAAAACTTTATCGACGGTAGTTTTTTGTATCATATAGGTATGATGAAAATCATATTTTAAACTATTGGCATCAATAACTATATTGGGGAGTGTGTGTGTATGCAAGTGTGCATCTGGATTTGTATGCAGTGGCAGGAGGCCCTGATGTGGCCATTCTCTCTGTCAAAGAAATCAATATTTTAAAAAGGGGGGCTGGGGAGATGGCTTAATGGTTAAGGTGTTTGCCTATGAAACCTAAGGACGCAGGTTTGAGTCCCATGTAAGCCAGATGTACAGGGTGGCACATGCATCTGGAGTTTGTTTGCAGTGGCTAGAGGCCCTGGCACACCCATTTTTTCTCTCTCTACCTCCTCTCTTCTCTCCCTTCTCTCTCAAATTACTTAGTTAATTAATTAATTTTTTTTAAAGCCTGGTGTGGGGGCTGGAGAGATGGCTTAGCGGTTAAGCGCTTGCCTGTGAAGCCTAAGGACCCTGGTTCGAGGCTCGATTCCCCAGGACCCACGTTAGCCAGATGCACAAGGGGGCGCACGCATCTGGAGTTCGTTTGCAGTGGCTGGAGGCGCCCATTCTCTCTCTCTCTCTCTCTCTCTCTCTCTCTCTCTGCTTTTTTTTCCCTCTCTCTCTGTCACTCTCAAATAAATAAATAAAAATGAAAAAAAAAAAAAAAAGCCTGGTGTGGTAGTGCACGCCTTTAATTCCAGCGCTTGGGAGACAGCGGTAGGAGGATCTCTGTGAGTTTGAGGCCAGCCTGGGTCTATAGAGTGAATTCTAGGTCAGCCAGGGCTAGAGCGAGATCCTACCTCAAAAAAAAAAGGAGGCGGGGGGGGGGGGGGTAAAGACTATATCAATGTTTATCTAGTTGAACACTAGCAGGAGATCCATGGCCACAGGGAAGAGGTGGGCTCTGATAAGGTGACTTGTGGAGTGGATACAGGGTGGGGAGGGGACAAGATCTCTTCCAGCCAAATGTCAGCTAGAGTCCCGAGTGTGTGTGCACATGTGGCACAGCACCCAGGTGGCAGAAACTGGGTAAGCTAAAGGGAGGGACTATGGTGTGTATCTAGAGATCTGACTTAAACCCTCATGTGGTTCTCAGACCCAAAGCTAAACCTACCCCAGACCAAGTAAGATGGCCTCAGATGCCATGTGTACATTTTGAACTTAATACCTTTTTAAAAAATATTTATTTCTGTTATTTAATTAGAGAGAAAGAGACAGAGGTAGAGAGAATGGGCACGCCAGGGCCTTCAGCTGCTACAAACGAACTCCAGAAGCATATGCCACCTTGTGCATCTGGTTTACGCGGGTCCTGGGGAATCGAACCTGGGTCCTTTGGCTTTACAGACTAGTGTCTTAACTGCTAAGCCATCCCTCCAGCCCAAACTTTATGCCTTTTTTTGTTGTTTTTATTTATTTATTTTATTTATTTGAGAGCGACAGACAGACAGAGAAAGAGGCAGATAGAGAGAGAGAGAATGGGCATGCCAGGGCCTCCAGCCGCTGCAAACGAACTGCAGATGCTATGCGCCACCTTGTGCATCTGGCTTATGTGGGTCCTGGGGAATCGAGCCTCAAACCAGGGCCCATAGGCTTCACAGGCAAGTGCTTAACCACTAAGCAATCTCTCCAGTCCCCAAACTTTATACCTTTTAATGTTCATGTTTATGTTTTAACTGATACACAAATATCTAAGTTATGCATATTAATGGGGCACCATGTAATGTTCGATTCATGTATAAGTTGTATTTGAGACAGAGTCTTTCTATGGAACCTAAACTGACCTTGAATTTGCGATCCTCTTACTTCTACCTTTAGAGTGCTAGCGTTACAGGAATGGAGCACCCTGCCTGGGGTTTATCTGTGTAATTTAAACTGGGGTTAAATATATGTCTTCATATATCATTTCTTTTTAAAAAATGTTCTTATTTTGCAAGGAGATAGAGAATGAGCACGCCGGAGCCTCTAGCCATTGCATACAAACTCCAGACACATGTGCCACATTGTGCATTTGGCTTACATAGGTCCTGGGGAGTTGAACCTGGATCCTTTCTTTGGCTTTGCAGGCAAGCACCTTAACCATTAAGCCATTCCTCCAGCCCTCATCTTTATAGCTATTTTTCTGCTGTGTATAAGTACCACATTTTACCAGTTGAAGGGCGCTTAGGTTGTCTCTATTTCTTGGCTCCTTCAACATACTCATTTCCTTTTGATATGCACCCAGGGCTAGCTCAAATGCTGGTTCTATTTTTCTTATTTTATTTATTTATTTTGGTGTTTTTTTTTCAAGGTAGGGTCTCGCTCTAGCCTAGGCTGACCTGGAATTCACTATGTAGTCCCAGGCTGGCCTCAAACTCACAGTGATCCTCCTACCTCTGCCTTCCGAGTGCTGGGATTAAAGGTGTGCACCACTATGCCTGGATTGGGAATTGTTTTTAACTTTTGAGGAATTTCCAGTTTTCTATAGTGAATGTGCTATTTTATATTTCCATCAACAGTGTGTATGGGCTTTTACTCCATACTATTACTTATTATTTGCACACACACACACACACACACACACACACACACACACACACACACACATATATATATATATATATATATATATATATATATATATATATATATATATATATATATATATATAATGTATGGGCCTACCAGGGTCTCTTACTCTTGCAAACTCCAGATGCATGTACCACTTTGTGTCCAGCTTTACATGGGTGTTGGGGGCAGGGATTGAACCCAAGCCCAAAACTGCAAACAAGTGCCTTGAACTGCTGAGCCATCTCCCCAGGTCCCCTTTCTCCATATTGTTATCTTTAGTCCTTATTTTTTATTTGAGAGAAAAGCAGAGCAGGGGCGGGAGGGGGGGGGGGAATGGGTGTGCTAGAGTCTCTAGCCACTGGAAACCTGTGTATCTGGCCTTACATGGGTTCTGGGGAATCAAACCTGGGTCCTTCGGCTTTGCCAGCAAGCACCTTAACTGCTAAGGCCCTTTAGTCTTTTTGACATTAGCCATTCTCACAGGGGTGACGTGGTGTCTCTACACCACCTGAGCTTGTAGTAATATTGCTAAGGTCCACCCTTGGCTATCTGGACTGATGGCTGAGCTGTGCCCAAGCTTCACAGTGGCAAGGACCTGCACAGCACAGCTCCAAGGCCCATGCCACTGCTCCTGGTGGTGCAGGCTGAAACGCTCAGTCTCAGTTCCAGAGCTCCATCTCCAAAGACTGGCCTGGACACGGCTGACGCTGGAACTGCTCTATAAGATCTACGAGCTCTGGCTCAAGTGCACAGTACGTTTTTTACTGCGTGCTTGGTCTGGTACTGGGCTCAGACAAGTGCCTCACTTTCCAGAAGGTAGGATCCTGTTCCCATTGGCTGCCTCATGCTGGCCAGGCCCTGGAGGCCGACTCTGCTGGCCGGTCTAGCGTTGGAACCAGTCTTCAGATGCTGCCTGGAAGTAAGGGTCATGGACTTAGCCCAGCACCAGGGTTTACTGGGGGAAGTGGGGCAATGACCAACACTGGGGTTCATGGGAGGGAGGTGGGGTGATGATCAGCACTGGGGCTCACCAGGGGGAGGTGGGGCAATGCCCAGCACTGGGGCTCACAGGGGGGAGGTGGGGCGATGACCAGCACTGGGGCTCACCAGGGGGAGGTGGGGCAATGCCCAGCACTGGGGCTCACGGGGTGGAGGTGGGGTGATGACCAGCACTGGGGCTCACCAGGGGCAGGTGGGGCGATGACCAGCACTGGGGCTCACAGGGGGGAGGTGGGGCGATGACCAGCACTGGGGCTCACCAGGGGGAGGTGGGGCAATGCCCAGCACTGGGGCTCACGGGGTGGAGGTGGGGTGATGACCAGCACTGGGGCTCACCAGGGGCAGGTGGGGCGATGACCAGCACTGGGGCTCACCAGGGGGAGGTGGGGCATGCCCAGCACTGGGGCTCACGGGGGGGGAGGTGGGGCGATGACCAGCACTGGGGTTCATGGGGGGGGAGGTGGGGCGATGACCAGCACTGGAGTTCATGGGGGGGAGGGGGCGATGACCAGCACTGGGGTTTACTGGGAGAAAGGTAGGGTGATGCCAAGCACCGGGGTTCACTGGGGGAAGGCGAGAGGATCACTGTGAATTTGAGGTCAGCCTGAGACTAAATTATAAATTCCAAGTCATCCTGGACTACCTTGAAAAACCAAAAAAAAAAGAAAAAGAAAAGACAACCTATGAATGCCAGACCTTTTTTTTTAACAAAAGATTTTTTATTAATTTATTAAAGATAGAGAGAGAATGGGCACGCCAGGGCCTCTGGCCACTGCAAATGAACTCCAGATGCATGTGCCACTATGTGCATCTGGCTTAAGTGGAACCTGGAGAATGGAACCTGGGTCCCTAGGCTTCACAGGCAAACGCCTTAACAGTTAAGCCATCTGTTCAGCCCGCCATACCTTTTTAAAGTTGAGACATACTTCATGAACACAAAATTTAAAAAGAATCAATTTAATTAGTTAACTAGGCTTAAGAAAGAGTTCTCAAAAGAACCTATTTTACACACTGATTTCTAGTAAAAAGATGACCAAAGCTGGGTATCATGGCACACGCCTTTAATCCCAGCACTCAGGAGGCAGAGATGGGTGGATTGCCATGAGTTCAAGGGCACCCTAAGACTACATTGTGAATCCCAGGTCAGCCTGGGCTAGAGAGGGACCCTACACCTTGAAAAGCCAATAATAATAATTTTATAAAAAGATAACCAAGACATTAGGTGTATTGCTAACCTTCATTTTTTATTTAAATATGTTCATCTTTTAAAAGGGGGGGAACTCTACACAGCAAATATCTTACATAAATATAAACAGGCATGTCTACATCATAATTAATCAAATGAACTTTTTAGGCACAAGATTTAAATTTCCATTAAAGAACAAGACAGTGAATCCAAGACAGAAATAACAGGAGCAAGAACATGTCACAATGCTTCAGTTGGTCTTGTCTTCCAAGCTACTGGTTAAGGCCTGAGTTTCAGAAATTCTATGTTCCTTGCCAAATAGAATTGTCCAGTTTAGCTGTACCTAATACATGTCCACAAAACAGACAAATAATTCTCTTTCAAAATAATGTAATAAATAACACACACACACACACACACACACACACACACACACACACACTTCTCTCTCTCTCTCTCTCTCAAATAGGGAAGTAAGGATCTGGAATTTTCAAGTTTTCCTACCACTGAAGGATACCACCCAGAGAAAATGACTCTGCTACAGAAATAAGTACTAGTGGCATTATTACAAATAGCTAGTTCACCTGTTTCCCCAAGTCCCATTTTTCCCTGGCTCCTCAGACACTGGACACTTGTTTATCCACCTCCCTAAATGACCCCTAGAGTACAGTCAACACTGCATCATGCAAAGAAAGACACCCTAAAAATTCATTTTGAGGCCTCCATGGGTATTTTCAGCTTTGTCCAAATGCCTGGAATGTTTTCCCTGCCTATCCTTTGTCCTTCCCTGTTAAGTTTTCTCAGCCTCCTTCCCAGCCAGGCCAGAAGCCCCCAAACGCCTGTGATGATGTGCTGACACTCCCTGCTTGCAGCAGCCTGGACCAACCAGAGTGCAAGCAAAGGCCAAGTGCACCCTGGGCACACGCCACAGGTTGAAACAAGCAGAGAAGTCATGATGACAGGGGCTTGGAGTGAGGGGAGGAGAGGAGCAGACCGCAGAGGCGCAGGGACAGGAGGAAGTCCAGTTTGGCTGGCACAGGGTACTTGTAAGAAGTCATTTGTAGGTTACATTCTGCAGTCCAGAACCGCTTCCCGATTCTGGTGGGAACTGGAGGACAGAACCACTGAAGGATTTGTGCAAAGAGTAAAAGTAGGAGCCACACTGGAGAATCATGTGGGGTACTGGGTAAGAGAGGTGATGGGGAGAAGGTCTGAGGCTTGGGAAGTTTTGACTCACCAAGCCCAGTGTCATACACAAGTACTTCCTATAGAAATGAAACACTGTGACCCAACATTTCTGTCTACATAAAGCAAGACATTGAAGAAAAGGAGGGCGTGAATAAATAGTTTTAGTTCAAGTTCCTGGAACCTGCCTCAGTTTGAGCAAGTTACGAGCAGTCAAACAGTTCTAACTCCCACATCCAGTAACAATTCAAGTCTCCCAATCATGACCCTTGCCATCCCTGAGCTTTCCTAACTGAAGTATTTTAAAGCAATTATCAGTTCACTATAAACAGGTTCCTTCCTGCCGCTGGATCCACTGAGCCCTCATCACAAGGTGCTCTCACACACCTCTCATCTGAACTCGGGCAGGGTGGCATGGGCACGCTGCAGGGCATGGCTCTGCCTCATTTCCAGCTCACTGGAGTCTCTGTGTGGATGGAACAGTTGACCATGGATGGTGCAATTCTACCCAATAGCTCCATCCATGGACCATCTGTTTGTTTCCCTCCAAGTGAGTGGAGAAACCTGAGGACGGAAGGCCACTGCTAATGTCTTGACACTCGCCGAAGCCAAGCAGACACATTCAAACTACAGATGAGGCGGCACGGCACTAACCACGGGACGCTTCAGCACTCGTTACACGGCATGGGCATTTACTAGTGACCAGTTTCCAGCAACAACAGGTTCACCTGGAAACAGCACTGCAGAAGGCAATCTTGTGACTTTCTTCTAGGTTTCTATAAAAATACAAATGCACCTGGGAGCCAGGCACAAGCCGTGGCACAACCACATGGGCAGAAAGAGCTGACAAGAATGTGCTCCCTCCACTGCAGAACCACCCAGACTCACATCATGGCAACTCGCTGCTGGCTCGTTTGTCCAGAGGCTTCTTTAGCACACTGATCTTCCACTCCTAACCCTGCTAAAGTCCATGGAATGAAAACCACCTCAGGTGGGTCCACATGGAACTAAAGCCTCGGATGAGCTGAGTCTGGTGTCATCGGCTCACTCAGCCCCATGTACTTAGGGATCACTTAAATCTGAATTCAAGCTAGATGCACTCAAAAACACTTTTGTCTTTTGGAATCCAATAAAAGTGCCAGTGTCCATCTAAGAGTTCCATATGTAAGAATCTGATTCCAATATGCATAATTCAGAGGAGGTAATAAATAAGAAGGCCTGGGCTGGGGGCCGTGACCCAGCGGCATGCTTCTCTTTCCTAGTTCATAAGGAATTGGGCTAGTGGATCTCCAGGGTCTCAACCAGCTGACAGACTGTCCTAAGGTCCATCTTGACAGTCTCATCAGCCTGGGTCAGACAAAGCTTCCTTACCACTTGCTCATCAATGGAAAGTGGCTTTAACATGTTTCTATGATGCTGCGTGAGGACCCCCTTTCCTTCCTCACCTCTCAAAGAATGGTGCAGACCACTCGGCCAAACTGATGGCTACTAAGGATTGAAACTGAATCGCTGGCCTGGTGAAGGCACTCCCTGTGAGTGACCTAGACCAGGGTGCCTTTGTCTGCTTTTCATGTTAACCAGATAGACATATAGTGAGCATTTCTATAGATCTACTTGAACTCTGAAACAAGAGATTGTTCAAAAATTACATGAGAAAACCACCCATCACCACCAAGTCTAGGATGGAAATATGAGAGCCTGCAGGCCTCCAACTCCTCCAGGCTCTGATCTCCCCTTGGCGATGGACTCCATGTGCAAGTGGCTGGGTCTGCATGTCTGTGCAGCAGGAAGTAGACCTGGGACCTCTGGTGCTAGTCATCACTGTCACTGCCGGACTCACTGAGCTGCAGATCATTTCCTGCAAAAGAATAAAGGGTCAGTTGGGACGACTCAGAAGGTATCATAGTGCTTGAAAGAAATGACTGGAGTACTGAGTAACATCTCAATCACACCTTCCAAGGCTCAGGGTCTAATGTGGAAGAGGTGGCGGAAAGAATGTAAGAGCCAAAGGAAGGGTAGGACTCCTTACAACATGCTCCCCCCAGACATAAAATGGCCTGGATATCCATGACCTCACAGTGCCTGACACTACCTGCACAAGACCATCATAAGAGAAGAAAAAGATCATGACATCAAAATAAAAGAGAGACTGATTGAGATGGGGAAGGGATATGATGGAGAATGGGGAAAGGGGGGGAGGGAGGGCATTTTTTATAATCATGGAAAACGTTAATAAAAATTGAGGAAAAGGGCTGGAGAGATGGCTTAACGGTTAAACGCTTGCCTGTGAAGCCTAAAGACCTCGGTTCAAGACACGATTCCCCAGGACCCATGTTAGCCAGATGCACAAGAGAGCGCATGCGTCTGGAGTTCGTTTGCAGTGGCTGGAGGCCCTGGCGCACCCATTCTCGCTCTCTCTCTCTGCCCCTTTCTCTGTCTGTCGCTCTCAAATAAATAAAAATAAACAAAATTTTTTTTTTAAAAATTGAGGAAAAAAAAAAGAATAAAGGGTCAGGCTATGAGCACGTTAGTTACAAGGACTTCTCGGCTCTCGGCCTGGGGTATCTGTGGCTAACTTCTACTTCCCTCTGTTGCACCTAGAAGAGCTTTTTTTTTTTAATTTGAGAGAGAAAGAAGCAGAGAGAGACAGAGAAAGAGTGGGTACCTCAGGGCGTCCAGCCACTGAAAATGAACTCCAGATGCACATGCCATCTTGTGCATCTGGCTTACATGGGTCCTGGGGAATCGAACCTGGGTCCTTTGGCTTTGCAGGCAGGCACCTTAACCGCTAAGCCATCTCTCCAGAGCTCGTGGATTCAGCTAGTCTGCCTAGTTAGCTTATCCTAGAATCCTACCTCCACTTTCCAAGTGCTGGGGTTACAGGTGGGTTGCCATGCTTACCTACCAATTACATGGGTGCGGGGGATCTGAACTCTGGTCCTTATGCTTACAAGCAAAGTGCTTTATCTTATCCACTGAGTCATCTCTCCAACCCATATTCATATTTTAAGTTGAATGGGTACACCAGGGCCTCTAGCCACTGCAAATGAACTCTACACATGCACCATCTTGTGCATCTGGTTTACATGGGTACTGGGGAATGGAACTTAGGTCCTTAGACTTTGAAGGTAAGTGTCTTAACTACTAGGCCATCTCTCTAGCCCCTCATATTTGAAAGAGAAAGAGGTAGATAGAGAAAGAGAGAATGGGCATGCCAGGACCTCTAGCCACTATAAACAAACTCCAAACGCATGAGCCACCTTGTACATATGGTTTATGTGAATACTGGAGAACTGAATCTGTGTCCTTAGGCTTCACAGGCAAATGCCTTAACCACTAAGCCATCTCTCCAGCCCCTCATATATATTTTAAACTGTTTTATTTATTTATTTGGAAGAGAGAAGTAGATAGACAGAATGGGAGTGCCAGGGCCTCTAGCCACTATAAATAAACTCCACACACATGTGCTGCTTTGTGCATCTGGCTTTATGGGGGTACTGGGTTTCTGTCACATGTGTTTCTACTATATTAACTTGAAATGTTGAATCTCCTAAATTCTAAATCCTGCATACCAAGTAAGAACTGGGGCTTACTCCATGGCATGTGTACCCCATGGTACCCCTCCAAATAAATAAAAAAATAAAAGAAGGTAGGGTTTTCTAAAGCTCATTATTTCCAATTTGAGGCTTAGAAAGTATGAATAGCTGAGCATGGTGGCGCACGCCTTTAATCCTTGGGAGGCAGAGGTAGGAGGATCACCATGAGTTCAAGGCCACCCTGAGACAACATAGTGAATTTGAGGTCAGACTAAACTAGAGTGAGACCCTACCTCAAAAAAAAGGGGGGGCTGGAGAGATGGCTTAGTGGTTAAGCGCTTGCATGTGAAGCCTAAGGACTCCGGTTCGAGGCTCGATTCCCCAGGACCCACGTTAGCCAGACGCACAAGGGGGCGCACGCGTCTGGAGTTCGTTTGCAGTGGCGGGAGGCCCTGGGGCGCCCATTCTCTCTCTCTATCTGCCTCTTTCTCTGTCTGTTGCTCTCAAATAACTAAATAAAAATAAACAAAAAAAAAATATTTTTAAAGAGTATGAATAAGGGGCTGGAGAGATGTCTTAGTGTTTAAGGTGCTTGCCTGCTAAGCCTGAGGACCCCGTACCCATGTAAGCCAAGTTTACAAGGTGGCACATGTGTCTGGAGTTCACTTGCAGTGACTAGAAGCCCTGGCATGCCCATTCTCTCTCCCTCTCTCAAATAAAAATAAATACAAATATGAATATGGAGCTGGAGATACGGCTTAGTGGTTAAGGCACTTGCCAGCAAAGCCAAAGGACCCTAGTTCAATTCCCCAGTACATATGTAAACCAGATGCACAAGGTGGACCACATGTCTGGAGTTTGTTTACTAGAGGCTAGAGGCCCTGGTGCACCCATTCTCACTGTCTCTCTTCTCTGCTTACAAATAAATAAGTAAATAAATAAATCTGGGCTGAAACATTACAGGCCATTTCCAAGGCCCTTGGTTTCCCACCAGGAATAGATGGTAAGAACCTATTACTGAAGATTCCACATACTTGGGCTACAAGGTCACTAAGAAATCCTACTGGAGCTGAGCTGAAAACCTCCTCCATGTAGACCAGCTGACAGAAAGCTGGAAAAAGCCACGCTGCATGCAGTTCAATGGAAGAGAGAAAAATCACCAGTGAAGATACCCAACAGTGGACCCTGCAAGCCTTGTATTTGGCCAGCCAGGCCAAATGAGCCAACGGGTGCAACAGTGGCATGTCTGTTATCGGGGAAACCAACAGCCCTCTAATTTGACTGGAGGCCCGCTCCATGGGGCCCTGATACTGAAAACATACAAGGGTAGTCATGAGCCCCAGGGGTTTAACGTCTGCTGCTGTCTGGCTAAATGTATATACTATGCTCACCAAACTGCCCAGTAAGCATTTTTCTTAATGTTCATACCCACATATTAATGCTACTCTCACTTTTGGTTAGAGAACCCTCTCTTTTCACATGGCAGTGACCTTGGGATGATTCAGAAGGCACCATGGTGCTGAGAAGTGTCAGAGGAGTGCTCAGCATTGAAATATCTCAATCACACCTTCCATGGCTCAGGGTCCATTAAGGAAGAGGTGGCAGAAAGAATGTAAAAGCCAAAGGAAGGGTAGGACTCCTTACAACGTGCTCCTCCAGACACAAAATGGCTGAGATATCCATGACCTTACAGTGCCTGACACTACCTACACAAGACCATCATAATATGAAGATCCTGACATCAAAATAAAAGAGAGACTCATTGAGAGGGGGAGGGGATATGATGGACAGTGGAATTTCAAAGGGCAAAGTGGGAGGAGGAAGGGAATTACCATGGGATATTGCTGACAATTATGAAAGTTGTCAATAAAAAAAAAAAATTGGGGCTGGAGAGATGGCTTAGTGGTTAAGGCACTTGCCTGCAAAGCCAATGGACCCAGATTCAATTCCCCAGGACCCATATAAGCCAGATGCACAGGTTGCACATGTACCTGGAGCACACCTGCAGTGGCTGGAAGATCTGGTACACCCATTCTTTCTCTCTGCCTCTTTCTCTGTCTCTCAAATAAATAAGTTTTTTGTTTTATTCAAGGTAGGGTCTCACTCTAGCTCATGCTGACCTGGAATTCACTATATAGTCTCAGGGTGGCCTGGAACTCATGGCAATCCTCCTACCTCTGCCTCCCAAGTGCTGGGATTAAAGGCATGCACCACCATGCCCGGCAAAAGTAAAATATTTTTTTTTTAAAAAGCAATAAAATAAGGGCTGGAGAGATGGTTTAGTGGATAAGACACTTGCCTGCAAAGCCAAAGGACCCCTGTTCAATTCCCTAGAACCCATGTAAGCCAGATGCTCAAGGTGGCACATGTGTCTGGAATTCATTTGCAGTGGCTGAAAGCCCCTGGCATGCCCATTCTGTCTCTCTCTCTGCCTCTCTCTCTCTTTCTCTCTCTTGTAAAGATCTGCTGAGGATTCTATCCCTGGAGCCCTTTCAAGGAATCTAGCCCTTAGGCATTCTTTTTCTAATTCTCTACCTATGTAGAGCCATATTTCCTTCCTTTGTGTCAACTTATGTTGACAACAGGCAATATGCTTTGACACCTTTGGTTGACACGTGGACAGGGGGTTGTTCAAGGATGCTACTGTGCACTCCACAATGCACAGGATGGCCACAGGAAGTTGCCAAGCCTACAATGTCTGCAGTAATGACACTGAGATTGTCTGCCTCGCCCAGTACTGAGTTAAGAGGTTTGTGTCCCCACCACCAATACCAGGCCTTCCAAATTCCTCAAAGGAAGGAACACTGGTGGAGAATGTTTACTAACCAGGGCTGTACAGAAAAAAAAAAATCACCCTCTCTCCTTCTCAGAAACAAAGCAGGTTTATTCTGTCCTCCCTCTACTTTATCTTGTCACCACCTGTACCAAAAGACACCCAAACTTTTCTCTTGCCAGAGGCCAATAGACCTTCACAGAGGCAATATGTAGATGCATTTTTACAAAAGGCCCTGAGGCAGGTGTGAATGTGGGTAGGTAGCTTCATAAACCTGGCATATGAAAAAATCAAAAAGCTCACGTGTTCATATTCCAGCATTTTCCACAAAGGGAAATAAGAAAGAAAAGATTTGAGTTCTGTGCCTTACTTTTTTGTTATTACTATTTGTTTATTTAAGGAGGGAGGAGAGAGAGAGGCACACCAGGGCCTCTAGCCACTGCAAACAAACTCTAAATGTATGAGCTACCATGTGCACCTGGCTTACATGGGTACTGGGGAATTGAACCTGGGTCCTTAGGCTTCACAGGCAAGCACCTCAACTGGCCATCTCTCCAGCCCTGTGTCTCCCTTTCTGACTGGTAACATATTCCCTTCTTTCCCTGATCATCCCTATAACGACCCTTTCCCATCCCTTAAAGGGCCCTATCTCCACCATCAAGGGGGAGCACTTACTGAGTGTGTTCATGAGTTGGGTGCTTCCTTGGGGCCGGCTGGTTCCATTGGCCATGGCAGGCCTGCTATTGTAGGTCTGTTGGTGAGAAGGCTGTGGAGGAGAGGCTGGGCCGTTATCCTCGCCTCCACTGCTGGAGCTGTCATCGTCACTCCCTGAGGAGCTCTCCGAGTCTGAGGAGCTGCTTCCACTGCTACTGCTCATCTGCTCAATGATGTCCACCTCAGCCCTCAGCTCTGGAATGAAATGACAGGCCCTAGTCAGCACAGCCTCTGCTATGGGGTGGAGCAAGGAACCTTCCACAAGAACGGTAGCTGGCAAAATCAACAGCACAAGTATCTTAAAACACACACACACACAACTACCAAAACCAACAAAAACACCTGACCTGCCCCATAAGCCATGGAAACACTGTCACCCCAAGTAAACGAACAGCAGTCTGTTTCAGAGTGATTACTCTGCATAAAAAACAATCTACACTCAAGCCAGGAAGGGTGGCACAAGCCTTTAATCCCAGCACTCAGGAGGCAAAGGTAGGAGGATTGCTGTGAGTTCAAGGCCAGTCTGGCACAACAGTGAGCTCAAGGTCAGCCAGAGCTCCAGAGAGACATTACCTTGATACGCCCCACCAAAAAAAAAAAAAAAGAAAGAAAAAGAAAAACACCACTCACATGGTGTCCACAAGAACGGTGGCACCATACCACCCACCACACTCCATCCACGCCGCTCACACAATCCCCACAAGAACAATGACACTACACCACAATTCATCCACACCGTTCACACAGCTCCAAAATAGGCTCTCTACCTCTTTTGATGTCATCCAGCTGGGGTTCAGGTGAGGGATTATCCTTCAAGGGAGAAGTTTTGGGTCCAACGGGAGGCTTTGTTGGGGCTCTGAATGGCATAGGTGGTGGTGGTGGTGGCGGCGGCGGCGGCGGCGGCTGTGATGGCTGTGGGGGACGAGTGGCCTGCTGCTCCATTCGGGCCTGGATTTTACTGCTCCCTTCAGCCCTGAAAGACGTTAAATCAGACAGGCAAAAATGGTGGCTGTCTGGTGACTGGGCACATGGAAGTCTCTATAGAACCTTTCCAGACCACTGCAAAATATTTGTTATTTCATCACATCAGCTGTGTACACTATATCCCAAAACTGCAATATGCTTCAAGGGCACAGACAAAGAAAATGGACTTACTGCTCACAGGCCTCACTCTTCCCTATTTATTTATTTACTTGAGAGAGCGAGAAAGAGGCAGACAGAGGGAGAGAATGGGCACGCCATGGCCTCTAGCCACTGCAAACGAACTCCAGACACATGTGCCCCCTTCTGCATCTGGTTTACATGGGTTCTGGGGAGTTGAACCGAGGTCCTTTGGCTTTTCAGGAAACACCTTAACTTGCTAAGCCATCTCTCCAGCCCTCACTCTCCCTTTTCTTTCTTCCTTTCTTCTTCTTTTTTTTTTTTTTCTTCTCTCTCTCTCTTCTGAGGCAGGGTCTAGATATTTAATCCAGGCTGGCCTAGAACTTGACATCCTCCTGCTTCAACCTTCGGAGTGCTAGGATTATAGATGTGTGCCACTACATCCAGCAGAAACCCACATTTTATAAGAGATGAAACAGATTTAGGATGCAATCTGCTTGTGTGAATCTGTTTTATGAGAATGTATGACTACCTGGCTTAGTTGCAAATATAAAGTTATAACCGTGAGTACATGAGTTCCTGAATAAACTAGATCTTAAAATAGTGACCAGCTTGCACATTTTTCTATCACTTACTGTTTATTCAGAGATCTACCCCAAAAGGAGAGAATTCTTTCCGTTAACTACTTCTCTTGTAAATGGACTAGCTCAGTGCTCTTAAACATGAATATTTGCACAGATTACTGAGAGGTTTCTATAGATTCTGAGCTGGCAGGTCTTGAGGTTCTGCAAGTATAATGAATATTCAAGAGCCATGCTGGTAGGCCCCAGAGCACAGAGTAGAAAGAGGCACATCACCACAAATATCCAGAAGCCATGCAGCCACCCCCAAGAGCTCAGAGCAGAAAGGGCAAGATCACCAGCAGGTACTGGAGGAAAAGCAGTAGCAGCTGGATCATGTGGGCCCCAATACAATAACACACAGGGGCAGGACATGAGCAAGGGCCCCAGGCACACTGTCCTGGTGGGTCTCAGCTCTGACACTCAAGTAAATAAATCGCAATTTAGGTAATCCTTGGTATCCTCACTTTCTTTTTTTCTTTTTCCTTTATCTTTTTCTTCAAAGATAATAGTATTTTTCCAAAATTTCTGCAAAGATTAGATGTTACATCTAAAACATCTAGCATAATACTGGCCTATGCTAACTTCTGAATAAATCATAGCTGGTTTGTTTTTTTGTGAAGTGAGTGAATAAAAAAAAAAAAGGCTAGCCGGGCATGGTGGTGGTGGTGCACACCTTTAATCCCAGCACTCGGGAGGCAGAGGTAGGAGGATCGCTGTGAGTTCGAGGCCACCCTGAGACTACATAGTGAATTCCAGGTCAGCCTGGGCTAGAGTGAGACCCTACCTCAGGGGGAAAAACAAGGCTAGAGGAAGCATAAGCAGAAGAACCTCAGGTTATATTAATTTCTTTAAAACAAAATTACTGGACTAGAGATTTAGTCAATAGTAAGAGCACTCGCCTAACATGTACAAAGCCTTGGGGTCCATTCTCAGCGGCCTCCACCAAAAAAATTTACTATCTTATTAATTATTATATTACCATGTATTCTTATTACCCCATTTAAACAGTTTTATCCTAATAAAATTATTCAAGCCTGGCATGGTAGCGCATGCCTTTAATCCTAGTATTCAGGAGGCAGAGGTAGGAGGATCATCATGAGTTTAAGGTCAGCCTGGACTAGACTGAGACCCTACTTCAAAAAAAAAATACTCAGGTGGGCATGGTGGCGCACACCTTTAATTCCAGCACTCAGGAGGCAGAGGCAGGAGGACTGCTGTGAGTTCAAGGCCACCCTGAGAATACATAGTGAATTCCAGGTCAGCCTGAGCTAGAGTGAGACCGTGCCTCAAAAAAAAGAAAAAGAAAAAAAAAATAAGAAAGAAAGAAAGAAAGAAAAGGAAAAACCCTCAATTATTCTTTTTCAAATCTATAAATATAAATCTAACCTCCTTGGTAGCATACTAACAACTGTGAGATGGATAAAATTGGCTCAATTACAGAGTGGCTTGCTTTTCCCCAATGGCATCATTTCTGGGCTGGAGAGATGGCTTAGTGGTTTAAGGCGCTTGTCTGTGAAGCCTAACGACCTATGTTAGATTCTTTAGATCCCATGTAAGGTGATGCAAGGATGCAAGGTCACACATGCACACAAGGTGGCACACGCATCCAGAGTTCAACTACAGAGGCTGGAGGCCCTGGCCCACCAATATTCATTCATTCATTCATTCATTCATTCGCTCATGAAAAAAAAAAGGCCAGTCTGTTGGGCTTGCCTCAAAAAAAAAATTTTTTTTCTTTCTATTATTTGAGGGAATCGTTTTATTGATGTGTCTGAGAAGACACAGGATTTGTTAATATTACTGTTGTAAGTAAGCAGATGTTGACATCGTGATAAAGCTGGAATAAAGGACCCAAAGATTTAGAAACACAAAGGCTAGATGCAGTTTAGTGGTAGACCATATGCATAGCACTCATAAGACCCTAGGTCTGGCATCTAGCACTGCAAAATGAGAGAGAAGGCGAAGTCATATGATCCACATTGCATACCTTGTTTTCTTGACCTGAATGCTACTGCTGAGTTTCTCCAGCACATATTCACCAGTGTCGTGATTAATAATGAGCACACAGTCTTTCTGATAAGGTCGTTTGTTCCCTTTGAAGACAGTCATTGGTGGTGTGGACCCCTGTTTGCAGCAAAAGTGTAAGATGAGCAAATTAAACACACCAGCTGGGTGTGATGGCGCACACCTTTAATCCCAGCACTCGGGAGGCACAGGTAGGAGGATCGCTATGAGTTCGAGGCCACCCTGACACTTCAGAGTGAATTTCAGGTCAGCCTGGGCTAGAGTGAGACCCTACCTCGAAAAACAAACAAACAAAACAATTAAACACACCAGTTGGAAATAAACTGCCTTTACGATATCCTTACACACCCACCCATCAAGATCTACTCAAAAACAACAAATAGCTGATTTCTAGTTTAATGCCTCTGGCTTCCCACTCAAAAACAAAGGAGGAACCGAGTGGCACACACCTTTAATCCCAGCACTCAGGAGGTAGAGGTAGGAGGATTGCCATGAGTTCGAGGACACCCTGAGACTACAGTGAATTCCAGGTCAGCCTAAGCTAGAGCAAGAGCCTATCTGAAAAAAGCCAAGAACAGGGCTAGAGAGATGGCATAGTGGTTAAGACACTTGTCTGCAAAGCCAAAGGACCCAGGTTTGATTCCCCAGTACCCATATAAAGCCAGATGCATAAGGTGACAAGTGCATCTGGAGTTCATTTGCAGTGGCTAGAGGCCCTGGCACACCCAGTCTCTCTCTCCCTCTATCTCAAATAATTTTTTTTAAACCCAAAGTAAAAAAATAAAAAATAAAAAAATGAAGGAGTAATTGAAATATGGGAAGCATTTGGTTCTAGGTAATCAAGAAACGTATTATCAAGGGCTAGAGAGATGGCTTAGCAGTTAAGGTGCTTGCCTGTGAAGCCTAAGGACCCAGGTTCAGTTCCCCAGTACCCACATAAGCCAGATGCACAAGGTGGTACATGTCTGGAGTTTGTTTGCAGTGACTGGAGACTCATTCTCACCTATCTACCTCTTTATCTCCCTCTCAATCAAATAAATACTTAAAAAAAAAAAAAAAGAATGAACAAATGAATGAATGAATGAACTAGAAACTAGTATGGTTGCTCAAGCCTTTAATCCCAGCACTAGGAAGGCTGAAGCAGAAAGGAGTTCAATACCAGCCTGGGCTACAGAGTGAATTCCAGGTCAGCATGGGCTATAATGTGACTTTAAAAGCCTTAAAAAGGGAAGGAAGGGAGGGAGGAAGAGAAGGAAGGGAGGAAATTTTACATTATTATATATGTGTACAAGAGTCTGGGGAAGCCGGGTGTGATGGCACACACCTTTCATCCCAGCACTTGGGAGGCAGAGGTAGGAGGATCACCATGAGTTCGAGACCACCCTGAGACTACACAGTAAATTCCAGGTCAGTCTGAACTAGAGTGAAACCCTACCTTGAAAAAACAACAACAACAAAAAAGAGAGTCTGGGGAAATGTTTCAAATAGGAGTAAAGCCTGAACTGAGAAAGCCATCCACTGCACTACCCTAGAGCTCTTTCAGCATGACAGTGAACACCTGAGTGATGGTCTCTGTATCGTAGCAATTACGGAGTCCAGGGCTTTCCCCTCATGCAAATAACCAACAGTGCATTCCCCAAGGGCAGCTTACCACTCTGGTGAGCCCAGAGTATCTGCACCAAGGATAGGCCCAAGCTCCCACATAGCTCCCAGGCCGAAGGATAAAATCTTTTAAGCCAACCATCTGGCCTCTACCAACCTATCCTGAGCCTTGTGGTCTTCAGGGAACAAAAGCTCTTTCCTGCCTCAGGGCTCTAACTAGGCTCCTGTCTACTATTTTTTAGCCACCTTCTAAATTACTCAACCTTCAGATAAGTTCTTAAGATTAAGGAAGCCTTCTCTGATTTTTCCACAGTAAGTGCTCTTTTTATGGCGATAGGATCTCATGTAGCCCAGGTGGGCCTTCAACTCCTGATCCTTCTGCCTCGACTGCCCAAGTACCAGGAGTACAGGTGGGCATCACCATACACTACAACAAGAGCTATATTTTTCTGTATTTAAATTCCAGATCCTACACTCCATAAGGACAAGAAATGTGCTTGTTTTTGTCAAGACTGAACTCCTAGGGCCTAGTACATTAGTTGTTCAATTAATATTTGTCAAATATATGATTTAATGCCTGGCTTAGAATCAAAAACTGCTTGGCTCTTTTGACTCCTTTTTTGTACAGTGTAAATGTAGGGTTGGAAAGAACCTTAGAGACCATTACCTAACCCTTTCATCTTTCATTTGGGAAACAAAAGCCCGATGGGAGATGATGTAACCTGATGTAACGTGTAAAGCAACAGCAGTTTGAACGAGTGATTTTTTCCACAGCTCACAGGTTTCCAAGTCTCCAAGAGACTTTTCACTCTGTCATCAGCTACTAAGAACTACTGTGTTCCAGGACAGAGCCTGAAGCACGCTAAGAACATTTAGTATGCCCCTTTGGGCCTTGTGATCCGAGTGCCATCCAGAGAAGGGCTTCCACAAAGTCCTTCCTTGATAGGTCCTTTGTGCAGCTTTTAACTGAGTTCTTCACCCCTAAACTAGCTGACTGATCCAAACCTTTGGTTCCCACTTGAGACTATCAGCCTGCAGTCTCTCCTCTACCAGATGTAAGTAAGTTGATCCAGCTCCTGCCTGCCTTCTGGTGGCCCCATGCTCAGGAGCTGCTATTGCTCTGTGGGGCACCTGGGACCTTCTTCTTCAGAGCTGCCTGGGAGAAGAGCTATGCATGTCTACTGTATATGGGGGAAGATGACAAGAAACCAATTTAAATCAAGTGCCTGAAAAACTAGTTGCTATCCCTTCTCAAATGACTATTTACTTCTGACTATATTTTATAAATCTAAAAACTTTTTTCTTTTTCTTTCCTTTTTATTTATTTTACTTTATTTATTTATTTGCAAGCAGAGAGAGAGGAGATAGAGAAAGAATGGGCGTGCCAGGGCCTCTACCCACTGCAAACGAACTCTACATGCATATGTCCCCTTGTGCATCTGGCTTACATGGGTACTGGGTAACTGAACCTGGGTCCTTTGGTTTTGCAGGCAACCACTAAGCCATCTCTCCAGCCCCAAAATCTAAAAACTTTTAAACAGTAAGAAATTCTAGATTGTAGTAACATAAAAATCCAATGATTCACAGTGAACCTGCATTAAACCAATGACAGTAGAACATACTTACAGGGATATGTGGCAGTGTAATTGTGACTTCATCTCCTTTCCCGACCTGAAGCTCTCCTTCACAGGATGTATCTATAGATGCTGGCTTAAAATCATCTAAAAAGAGAAAAAAGAAAAAAGAATATTTTCCACCAGGTGACTTAAAGTAAGGGTTTGCTAATCATTTTCATATCAGAATTTTTTTTGGGGGGGGGTTTGTTTTTCGAAGTAGGGTCTCACTCTAGCCCAGGATGACCTGGAATTCATTATGTAGTCTCAGAGTGGCCTCAAACTCATGGTGATCCTCCTACCTCTGCCTCCCAAGTGCTGGGATTAAAGGTGTGCACCATCACGCCCAGCTTCGCAACAAAGATTTTTTTTTTTCCTTTTTTGGTTTTTCGACGTAGGGTCTCACTCTAGCTCTGACCTGGAATTCACTATGTAGTCTCAGGGTGCCTCAAACTCACAGTGATCCTCCTACCTCTGCCTCCCAAGTGCTGGGATTAAAGGCGTGCACCACCACGCCCGGCAAAGATTCTTGATTATAAACCCTACGAAGTATAAAGGCCACAGCATCATAAAAGCAGGTTTCTTTTTGCACAGAAACTATCAGAAGTAGAACCTGCCCCACTCAAGTTCCACAGCTGTGAAAGACATTCCTGCAGGTCTTCGGAAGCAGGCAGACAAGTTGTATCTCCAAATACTATCCTCAGGTTTAAAGGTTACATTTACAGAACACGACTGCAGGCCAAGTGTTCTTGTGAATTCTCATTTCAATTCCACACTGCCCAGGCTGGAGAGATGGCTTAGCAGTTAAGGCGCTTGCCTACCAAGCCTATGGACCCAGGTTCAATTCCTCAGCACCCACATAAGCCAGATGTACAAGGTGGCACATGTGTCTGGAGTTCATTTGCAGTGGCTTAGAGGCCCTCATGTGCCCATATTCTCTCTCCCCAATAAATAAAGAAAATATTTTTAAAAGATATTAAATTCCACACTTCAGTGGAGGAAAACAAATGAGCAGACTCAGGAAATGATGGTCTTACCACCTTCGCAATAGTCGCTCTCTGAAAGATCTGGACCTGCTGTCAGCAAAAAGCACACAAACGGCCCGGCAAGTGGCCACACAAAGATGGAACTTCAATATCTAACACACCCTCTTCCTATGTGTTGAGTCACATCTATTAGCTCCTGTGACAAAACAAGTCTTAACCAGTGTTAATGCTACAGGAAACCAGAAGCTTGTGAATCACAACAGGGATGCTTGGTCAGCCAATCCTTTACCCGGGACGTACAGTGGAAATCCCCCTCTCAACAGAGTCTATAATCATGTAGGCAAAAGTGCCAACATAATGACTATTTCCACATTTTTTTCTATCTGTTGTCTTCTGTTTCCAAACATAGATCAAGCTGTAACTTATGCCAAGCTCACAAACCCCAATTTTGTTCTTCACCCACAAATGACTTGGTCCAGAAATAAGGGTGGCATAGGTGAATTCAAGATTATCAGTGTCGCCAGACATGGTGCCGCACTCATGAGGTAAAGGTAGGAGGATAATTGTGAGTTCAAGGCTAGCTATCTTGAGCTAGAGTGAGACCCTACCTCAAAAAAACAAAAAAAAAAAAAAAAAAAAAAGTGTGTGTGTATGTGTGTATGTCAGTGTCAGCTGGGCATGGTGGCTCAGGCCTGTCATTCTCAGCACCCCGAAGGCTGAGGCAGGAGGATGGCAGCGAATGCAAAACTAACTATGCCAGGCAAGGCTACAGTTAGACCCCTGTCTCAAATAAAAATCAAACGTTAAATGCACAGAAAGGATGCAGATAATCTTGTCTGGAGAGGGACTAAGACCGAAGGGGAGAGAAAGCCACAGGAAGCACGGAAGAGAGTGGAGCAGAGGGAGGAGTACATGACGCTCAAGGCAGATGGTAAAATAAGGGAAGAACCCAGATGGAATAACCGGAAAGGGTGGTGGAGGTGCAAGGGAGAAGAACTGGACCTCGCTCCTCTCTGGAGCGAAGTCTGGCTTTTAAAGGCTGGGAAGGGGCCGGTTATGAAATAAGAAAGGAGGGGCTGGAGAGGTTAGACGGTTAAGACGCTTGCCTGCAAAGCTTAAGGACACAAGTTCGATTCCCCAGAACCCACACGGAGCCAGATGCGCAGGTGATGCATGCATCTGGAGTCCGTTTGCAGCAGCTGGAGGCCCCGGTGTGCCCATTCTCTCTGTCCGTCTCTCTTCTGTCTCTGCTTACAAATAAATAAATATTTTTAAAAAAAAGAAATAGGGAAAGAGGCCATGACCTTTCGGAAACTGATCTCTGCTTGGGGTGAGCTTGAAGATGACCTGGCGTGGGGGGGGGGAGGGGATAAGAGAAGGAAAGTGAGACGCAGACGGAGGGAGGAGGGCTTCCCCGGGGCCTCCGGCGGGCCAGAGGGATGAAAGGGAGGGATCCGGGGTGACAGGAGCGAGGCCGAAGGGAGGCGCGCGGACCGCTCACTCACAACGAATGGTGTGGAAGGAGGAGCGCGGCCGCTTCTCGAAGCTCTCCCCCAGCCGCAGGCAATGCTCCTCGCGGTCCAGCAGCGGGTTCGCAGTCCCGTTCATGGCCCTGGCGCCGGGGCCTCGCGCCGGGATGGACGCTCTGTCCGCGCGGACGCAGCCCCGGCTCCTCCCGGCGTCCGATGGGACAGCGTTCCAGGGACACCGCTCCCCAGAGTACGGCCAGCTGAACCCCTGCCCACCGCCGCGGCCGGGAAACCAGTCTTGTAAGCGTCTGGGGAGCGAAAGACTTTGAGGCAGTAAGGCTGAGGCACTTCCGGCATTGGGGCGGGACTTCCGGCTTCTCGGCGGAAGTAGCGGGGGCGGTGCCATGGCGCGGCGGGGCGGAGAGGAGAGCAGATCCGCCGGATGGGGAGTCGTCGGCGCTCCCTGGTCACGTTTCGGGGGTAGTTTTTACACCTCGGCTTTCGTATTCTACCCCCCCACTCAGGCCGGAGACTGACTGGAGGGTGAGTGTGTCCGGGCTTGGTCCTTCGTCCTAGAGCGTGACGCCTGGACGGATGGTCCGGAGCTGCCCGAGCGTGGCGAGCTGGGTGACTGACGCGGGGCCGAGCGTTGGGGTGGACGGTCCTCGACTTACCCCGGAGGCCCCTGCGGCCTAGTGCTGAGAGAGGTGGGCCCTGGTCACGTTAGCCACCGACTGTCACTGGGTCACGTCCCTGCCTTGGCGTCATGATGGCAGTGTCCTTGGAAAAAGACGCCTCCCGTGAGTGCCATCAGATTCCCGGGTCACCCACTCTTGGCTCCATCACCTCCGAAGACAACAAGCCCCTGACCCCTAATAAACGGTGACCCACTCTCACCGGCTGTCGGCTCGGGCAGTTGTCACACTTGCCACGGGCACCGAAAATAAAAAAAAAGTGACGAGAATGGGCTCCTCAACGTTTCTGTGAAGTCATGGAAGGCTTCCTTTTCCAAGCTAAGCCGGTTTCTCCTAACACTTGATGCATTCTGGTCTGAATGAAGAGTCCAGAGTAGGAGACAGATCTGGTCACTGGATGTCAGCCCTGTGCAGGTCAACACCGGGGCTTGGGCTTTGTGACCTCTGCCACCACCGTGGGCAGGGTGTTGTGGAGTCAGCATCTCGCAGGTGTTAGGGGGAAATAGACGACCCCACCGGCGTCTTAAAAGAACTACTCCAGAACCACTTCCCCTAGAGTCTTCAAGCACTATTCTAGAACCACAAACTACGTTCTAAAGAACTGTTCCAGCTGGGTGTGGTAGCAGTGGCCATAAACCCACCAGATGGGAGGCTGAGGCAGCAGGATGTGCTTTCAAGGATGTCCAGGGCCACATTGGCCAGCCTTTATCTGTATATATAAATATGTCCCAGCACACATACACACAATGGATGTCCCAGCTCACAGAACCAAGAAGGGGGAGGGGGAAGAAGGGAGTGTTGTAGACTCACTGGAATCTCATTCTTTTTCCTCAGAAGCACCTTAAGGTGTTGAAATGTGAAATAAAACTCCCTCTGTCTGCAGTATCCTCAAGGAGTCCTCAAGTTATTCAAGAATGGGAGAATCTTCAGCAGTGTTAAATGTCTTACCAGCAACTAATGAGATAGTTTCTTTACCAAGGAAGGACTGTGGGGAAGGATTCTCAGCTCTGAAGAAAAGGAAAAACTACAAAGAGACCAAACTCTGGTGTCTGATTTTAAACAGCAAAAACTGGAAAAAGAGGCTCAGAAGAACTGGGATCTGTTTTACAAAAGAAACAGTACCAACTTTTTCAAAGATAGACATTGGACCACCAGAGAGTTTGAAGAGCTAAGATCATGTAGGGAGGTAAGCTTGTATTTTTCTTTGTCTTGAGCTGTTCTCCATTTAAGATCTGTAGAAGGTGTGTGAAGAGAATTTATGTGGCACAATAAAATGCACGTAAGGCTTGGCGTTTAATCCCAGCACTCAAAAGGCAGAGGTAGGAGGATCACCATGAGTTCCAGGCCAGTCTGGGCCAAAGCAAGACCCTACCTCAAAAAAAAAAAAAAAAAAAAAAAAAAAAAAAGAAAAGAAAAGAAAAAGAAAAAAGAAAACAAAAGTGCAGCGTGGTGGTGGATGCCTTTAATCCCAGCACTTGGGAAGCAGAGGTAGAAGGATCACCATGAGTTTGAGGCTACCCTGAGAATACAGAGTGAATTCCAGGTTAGCCTAGACTAGAGTGAAACCCTACCTTGAAAAACAAACCAAAAAAAAAAGTATACATAAGAGAGATATGCTGTTTGGTCCCAATAGTTTTAGCAGTTTCGGGTTGTTTAATATGTAGGAAAAATAAATTAGTACTTTCTTTTTTAATTTTTTTAAATTTATTTGAGAGAGAAAGAGAGAATGGGTATGCCAGGCTCTCCAGCTACTGCAAATGAACTCCAGATGCATGCACCACCTTGTGTATCTGGCTTACATGGGTCCTGGGGAATCAAATCTGGGTCCTTTGGCTTTGCAGGCAAGTGCCTTAACTGCTAAGCCCTCTCTCCAGCCTGAAAAATTTATACTTTCTACTACTGCTAATCTGAAAAATTGTAAACATTAAAGGTTTAAACTGAGTGAAGTTTAGTGAAAGATTGAAACTAATAGCAGTAGTAGTTAATGAGCCATTGTGGTCCTTTTCTGAGAATTTTACAGATGTTTTCTCATTTTTAGGTTATGGTAACTATGATATGAGTTAGTATTATCCCCCATTTGCAGGGGAAATTGAGACACGGAGCTGTTGAAGAGATTTCTCCAAGAGGAGGAGTTTGGGCATACGAGGTTAGCCCCAGATCCTGTTACCCATAGTACTGGTTTGTTTTTTTTTGTTGTTGTTGTTGTTTGTTTGTTTGTTTTATTATTCCCTCCATACCAAACTATTCAGTGTTGGATGGTGATAAATGAGGTACCAGTATAAGCTTTGTTTTTCATGATACTTTTTTCCCATTTATTTTTTTGGGTGGGTTCAGGGGGTGTCAAGGTAGGGTCTCCCATCTATTCCAGGCTAACCTAGAATTCACTATGTAGTCTTAGGCTGGCCTCAGATTCACAGAGATCCTCCTACCTCTACCTCCCAAGTGCTGGGATTAAAGGTCTGCACCACCACACCTGGCCTTTTTTAGGTTTGGGGGAATTTTATTAGTTTTTTGTTTTTGAGGAAGGGTCTTACTCTAGCCCAGGCTGTCCTGGAACTCTGTAGCAACAGGCTGGCTTCAAACTCACGGCAATCCTTCTACCTCTGGCTGCCAAGTGCATGAACCATGTCCAGCTTTATTTACTTACTTATTTGAGAGAGAGACAAAAAGAGAGTATGGACAGCATCAGGGCTTCTTGCCGCTGCAAATGAATTCCATGTGCATGAACCACCCTGTGTGTCTGGCTTTACGTGGGTACAGGGGAATTGAACCCAGGCCATTAGGCTTTGCAAGCAAGTGCCCTTAACTACTGAGCAATCTTTCCTGCCTCCAGTATTAGCCTTCACTTATTAATTCTCTTGTTTATTATCTCTGTATTATTATAGGGTCAGAGACCTTGTCTCTCAAATGTTGGACCTTTTACTTTGATGTGTTGATTCATTATGTAGATGTGATATAATACACTTCTGGGTTTTCTTTCCTCAGTATGAAGGTCAAAAATTGACAATACTGGAAGCTGGCTGTGGAGTTGGGAACTGTTTATTCCCACTTTTAGAAGAAGATTTGAATACCTTTGCCTATGCCTGTGATTTTTCTCCAAGAGCAATTGAATACGTTAAGGTTGGTGCAATATCCATGTATTCCTCTATGCTTGTTGTTTTTATTTTTATTTATTTATTTAAGAGAGAGAAAATGAGCACACCAGGGCCTCCAGCCAGTGCAAACAAACTCGAGGCACATGCACTACATTGTGCATCTGGCTTACATGGGTCCTGGGGAATCAAACCTGGATCCTTAGGCTTTGCAGGCAAGTGCTTTTACCATTAAGCCATCTCTCCAACCCCCTGTTTGCTTGTGTGTTTTGTTTTGTTTTGTTTTGTTTTTAAATATATTTGCAAGAAGGGAAAGAGAAAGGCAGGAGTGGTGGCACACACCTTTAACCCCAGCACTTGGGGAGGCTGAGGTAGTAGGAACGCTGTGAGTTCAAGGCCAGCCTGAGACAACATAGTGAATTCCAGGTCAGCGTGGGCTACTGAGACTCAACCTTGGGGGAAAAAAAAGAGAGAGAGAGGGAGAGGAGGATCGTGCCAAGATCTCCTGCTGCTGTAAGCAAACTTCAGATGCATCTGGCTTTATGTGGGTACTGGGGAATGAAACCCAGGCAGTCAAGGCTTTGCAAGCAAGTGTCTTAACTGATGAGCCATCTCTCCTGCCCCTATGCTTCTGTTTTCTTAGATTTGTTTGACCTGTCTTCTACACCCACTTGCTCAATTCCAGTCCTATGTCTGGAGCCAGCCAGCTGTGGTCACCATAAATATCATTTTCCTTTAATAGACATATAGAAACAGCTTGATTCAAGAAAAGTAGAAAAAAAATACCTTAACATCATCAGTGCATTTGATTTATACCCTTTACTTTATAGATGTCTGTCTTTTCTGGATTATTTTAAAGTTGATTTCAACATCAAGATTCCTTGTAGACAACAAAAATAATTGTATCCCTTAGTGTGTCACTAGTTTTGTTGTTGTTGTTGTTGTTGTTGTTGTTTTCCAAGGTAGGGTCTCACTCTAGCCCAGGCTAACCTGGAATTCACTAGGTAGTCTCAGGGTAGCCTCAAACTCCTACCTCTGCCTTCTGAGTGCTGGGATTAAAGGCGTGAGCCACCACATCCAGTTTAGTGTCACTAATTCTAACTTCAGTTTCAAATGGCCAAGGTAGAAGGATCACTATGTGTTCAAGGCCACTGCTGAGACTACATAGTGAATTCCAGGTCAGCCTGGGCTAGAATGAGACCCTACCTCCAAAAACGAAAAATAAAATAAAATAAAATGTTCCTTCCCAGGCTGGAGAGATGGCTCAGTAGTTACGACACTTGCTTTCACAGCCTAAGGACCCAGGTTTGATTTACCAGTATCCATGTAAGCCAGATTCACAAGGTGGCGCATGCATCCAGAGTTCATTTGCAGTGGCTGGAGCCCCTGGTACACCCATTCTTTCTCTGTGTCTCTCTTCTCTCTCTTTACGCTTGCAAGTAAATAAGTTAAAATTTAAAAAAAAAAATGTTCCTTCTGCTGGGCATGGTGGCACATGCCTTTAATCCCAGCACTCAGGAGTTCGAGGCCACCCTGGGACTGCATAGTGAATTCCAGGTCAGCCTGAGCTAGAGTGAGACCTTACCTCAAGGAAAAAAAAAGTTGGGCTGGAGGGATTGCTTAGCAGTTAATGCACGTTTGCCTGCAAAGCCAAAGGACCCAGGTTTGATTCCCAAGGACCCACGTTATCCAGATGCACAAGGGGGTGCACACGTCTGGAGTTCGTTTGCAGTGTCTGGAGGCCCTGGTGCCTCTATTCTCACTCTTTCTCTTTCTCTGTCAGATAAATAAATAAATAAATAAAAATGTATTTTTTAAAAAATGTTCCTTCTTGCCGGGCATGGTGGTGCATGCCTTTAATCCTAGCACTCAGGAGGCAGAGGTAGGAGGATCGCCATGAGTTCAAGGCCACCCTGAGACTACATAGTTAATTCCAGGTCAGCCTAGACTAGAGTGAGACCCTACCTCAGGAAAAAAAAAAAAAAAAGTACCAGGAACACACAAAAGGTTATTTATTTAGTCTGTTACATCAAGGGAAAATATATCCTCAAAGAATTACAGACCATGGTTCAGTTGCAAGGGTTTCTCCTAGGATTTAGGTTTGTCAAGGATGACTCAAGGATTAGGGAAGCAGCAGCCAGTTTACATACCCTTTTGGAAGGCATGCCTCTCAAGTATTTTGTATATGTGCTAGACTATACTCTGTCCTCCGTCAAAAACAATTGGCTATAATGATTCCTTCTTGTAGCAGTGTTAAGTATTGCATGCTCTGTCTGTGAACACTTCATTGCTCAATTTTCATAGTTGCAACGATCACTCACTCATCTGTGCAATACTGCATGGGGAGAAATGGGCTCTCCTCCCAAAGTTCTAGTGCGTGTGTGTGTGTGTGTGTGTGTGTGTGTGTAACAGCATGGTAGTCACACTGAAACTATAAACTCATCTGTGCAGCAGTGCACATGAGAAATAGGCTGTCTTCCCAAAGCTGTATGTGTGTGTGACAGCATGGTGGTCACACTGAAACTAAGCTCTTGGGGGCTAGAGAAATGGCTTAGTGGTTAAGGCGCTTGCTTATGAAGCCTAAGAACCCACGTAAGCCAGAGATGCACAAGGTGGCACATGTCTGGAGTTTGTTTGCAGTGGCTAGAGGCCCTGGCATGCCCATTCTTTCTCCCTCTCCTCTCTCTCTCTACCTCTCAAATAAACATAAATAACATATTTAAAAAAAAAACTAAACTCTTCTTGTTTTTTTCCCTGTCTAGCAAAATCCTCTGTATAATACAGAGAGATGTAAGGTATTCCAGTGTGACCTCACTAGAGATGACCTTCTAGATCATGTTCCACCAGAGTCTGTGGATGCCGTCACACTGATATTTGTGCTTTCAGCTATTCACCCTGAGAAGATGAGCCTTGTCTTACAAAACATTTACAAGGTTAGTGACTTGGGGACTGCACTTGAGGGTTGGCCATTCTGCATTTTCTCTGAAGCTTAAAGTCAGTGTTTCCTCATTTCCAGTGGGTATACTGTGTAGGCTTTGTAGGGAAAGTGATTCTCTGGCATAAAACATCCACTTGGGCTTTGTGCAACACCATGAGTGTGCTTCAGAGCCCGGTCAGCCACAGAGCAAAGATGATCTTGGGAAGCCAGGCGTGGTGGCACACGCCTTTAATCCCAGCACTTGGGAGGCAGAGGTAGGATTGCTGTGAGTTCAAGGCCACCCTGAGACTACAGAGTGAATTCCAGGTCAGCCTGGGCTAAAGTGAAACCCTACTTTAAGACACCAAAAAAAAAGAAAGAAAGAAAGAAAGAAAGAAAGAAAGAAAGAAAGAAAGAAAGAAAGAAAGAGAAAAAGATGATGTTGGGGTTACCTGGACTTGAAGATGAGGAAAGTGTGGTCAGTGGTAAAGAGCACAGTCAGAGTGCCTAGATTGTAAACCCAGCTCACCACCTAGTTCCTTCACCTCTCCACGCTTGTCCTCTTTCTTTTTTTTAATGACTTGTTTGTTTGTTTGTTTGTTTGTTTGTTTTCAAGAACTAGGGAGATGGCTTGGTTGGTAAAGTACTTGCCTTGCAAGCATGAGGACCTGACTTCAGTCCCTAGTATGCCCATAAAATGCTGGACATGAGGACATGTACCAATAATCCCAGCATTGGGGATGTGGGAACAGGAAATAGGAAACTCACTGGCCAGCTAGACTTAGCCTAATTGGTGAGCTTGGGGCTATGAGAGACCTTATCTACCTGGATGGAAATGGACAGTATTACTGAGTATGGGACAACCCAAACTGCTGTGGCCATCAGAAGACAATTTCCCAGAAGCTCTTAGAGTAGCAGACAAGAGGCCCTGCTTCAAACAACAAGGAAGGCAAAGACTAACCAGAAAGTTGTCCTCTGACCTCCACACGTGTGGTGTGGCATGGGCACACCCACATCACACACACATGCCAAGACAAATTTTTTTTAAAGATTAGAAAACAATGAGAGCAGATTATATATATATATATATATATATATATATTAACCCAGGCTTAAACTGTTGAGCCTCATGACTAATTAAAAGTAGTTTGGGTAAGGTGCTTGCCTGCAGAGCCTAAGGACCCAGGTTCAGTTCCCCAGTACCCACGTGAGCCAGATGCACAAGGCGATACATGTGTCTGGAGTTTGTTCACAGTGGCTAGAGGCCCTGACAGACCCATTCTCGCTCATTCTCCAATAAATAGCATATTAAAAAAGTAGTTTGGGGCTGGGCATGGTGGGGCACACCTTTTATCCCAGCACTTGAGAGGCAGAAGTAGAAGGATCACTGGAGTTCGAAGCCAGCCTGAGACTACATAGTAAATTCCAGGTCAGCCTAGGCTAGAGCAAGCCCCTACCTCAAAAAAAAATATTTTTTATTTATTTATTTGTTTATTAGAGAGAAAGGGAGGGAGGGAGAATGGGCATGCTAGGGCCTCAGCCACTGCAAACAAACCCCGGATGCATGTGCTACCTTGTACATATGACTTACATGGGTCCTGAGGAATCAAACCAAGGTCCTTTGGCTTTGCAGGCAAATGCCTTAACCACTAAGTCATCTCTCCAGCCAGGCTCTTACATTCTTCCCACCACCTCTTCCACAGTGGACCCTGAGCCTTAGAAGGTGTGATAGAGATGATTCAGTGCTCAGCACCCCTCTGTCACTTCTTCTCAGAACTATGGTGCCTTTTAAGTCATCACTGCCATCTGAAAAGGGAAGCTTCTCTAACCAAAAGTGAGATTAGCATTAATATATGGATATAAACATTAAGAAAAGTGCTTACAGAGCAGTTTGGTGAACATAATATATGCATTTAGAGCTGGGGAAATGGCTTAGCAGTTAAGGCGTGTTTGCCTGTGAAGGTCCCCAGTTTGATTCCCCAGGACCCATGTAAGCCAGATGCACAAAGGGGCACATGCATCTGGAGTTCGTTTGCAGTGGCTAGAGGCCCTGGTGTACCCATTCTGTCTTTCTCTTTATCTGCCTCTTCCTCTCTCAAAAAATAAATAAAATTTTTTTAAAAAAAAGTTAAAGTGTGTGTGTGTGTGTGTGTGTGTGTGTGTGTGTGACGCACATTTAGCCAGACACCAGCAGGCATTACACCACTAGAGCTCATAACTTCCCCCATCATAGGTTTTCAGTATCAGGCATGTATTCCCTCCTGTGGAGCTAGGCCTCCAGTCCAATTAGAGAGCAGTTGGTTTCCCCCATAACAGACATGCCACTATTGCACCCGTTGGCTCATTTAACTTGGGTGACCAAACTTAAGGCTTGCAGTGTCCACTGTTATTCATCTCCACTGATGACTTCTTTCCCATGGAGCTGCATGCAGTGTGCCTTTTTCCAGCTTTCTGTCAGCTGGTCCACAGGGAAGAGGTTTTCAGCTCAGCTCCAGCAAGATTTCTCATTGACCTTGCAGCCCAAGCATGTGGCATCTTCAGCAATAGGGTCTTACCATCTATTCTTAGTGGGAAACCAAGAGCCTCAGCAATGGTCTATAATATTTTGGGGGCTTCAGGGGCCTTGCTGACCAACAACTCACTGGAAGGTATCCCATCCCTGGCACTGAAAATTTTCTAGTAACAATCTATGGCTTCTGCATGCACCATTGTCAAAAAAAAAAAAAAAAGGTTTCCATATGACTTATTCATAACCTCTTAGAATTTGATTAACCCTCTCTCCATCCTTTCTTTCCTCAATCTCTTCCCTTGACCTCACTTAGGCCTTTCCACCCCCAGTAATCTGTTCTTTACTTACATATATACAATACCATCCCCTTAAGCCCTCCCTCTCCTCCTCCCTCCCTTATAGCCCCTTTCTAGCTTCCTGGCCTGTGCTACCAAGTTTTATTCCAACTCACCTACAAGTCCAAACATTGTGTAGCTAGGATCCACATAGGAGAGAGAACATGGGACACTTGTCTCTGTGAACCTAAGTGACCTCACTAAGTATAATCCTTTCCAGTCCATCCATTTCCCTGAAATTTCATTTTTCTTTACTGGTGAATAGAACTCCATTGTGTAAATGTACCACATCTTCATTATCCACTCAATAATTTTTTTAAGGACTGGAGAGATTGTTCAGTGGTTAAGGCACTTGCTTGCAAAGCCTGATAGCCTAGGTTTCATTCCCCAGTACTTATATAAAGCCAGAAGCACAAAGTAGCACATGCATCTAAAGTTCGTTTGCAGTGGCAGGAGGCCCTCGCATGCCCATTCTCTCTCTCTCTCTGTCTCTCTCTCTCTCCTTGCAAATACATAATAAAATAAAAGCAATTATCAAATGTTCAATATTTTTCTGATTTAAAAAACTCAAAAAAAGCAAAAGAAAACGTTTTTTGTGTGTGTATTATGTATACATGTGTTCATGGGTATGGGCTGGCACATGTAACAGTGCCTGTGTGGAGGTAGAGGACAACTTTTGGCTTCATCCTTAGTATTCTTTTTGCTGCATTCAATAAGAACTTCTAGGAAATTCTCCTATCTATGCCTCCCATGTAGCTGGCAGAGTGCTGGGATTATAGAAATCCACCAGAGCATCCAGCTATTTATGTAGGCTCTGAAGTACTCAAGCTTGAGCAGTGAGCACTATCCATGGAGCCATCTCCCCAGACCCTCCTTTGATATTTGAGACAGGATCTTGTTGTGTACCCTGGGCTTGCCTGTAACTTACTATGTAAACCAGGATGCCTTCAAACTTATGACAGTCCTCCTGCCTGTGCTTTTTTTTTTTTTTTTTTTTTTTTTCTTTTTGGTTTTTCGTGGTAGGGTCTCACTGTAGCCCAGGCTGACCTGGAATTCACTATGTAGTCTCAGGGTGGCCTTGAACTCACAGCGATCCTCCTACCTCTGCCTCCCAAGTGCTGGGATTAAAGGTGTGCACCATCACACCCAGCTTCTTTTTGTTTTTTTTTTTTATATTTTTATTTATTAATTTGAGAGAGAGAATGGGCATGCCAGGGCCTCTAGCCACTGCAAACAGACTCCAGATGCAATTGCCCCTTTGTGCATCTGGCTTACGTGGGTCCTGGGGAGTCGAACCTGGGTCCTTTGGCTTTGCAGTTTTTTTGTGTGTGTATTATGTATACATGTATTCATGGGTATAGGCTGGCATATGCAAGCACCTTAACCACTAAGCCATCTCTCCAGCCCCCTTCTTTTTGGTTTTTTAAGGTAGGGTCTTGCTCTCTAGCCCAGGATGACCTGGAATTCACTATGTAGTCTCATGGTGGCCTCGAATTCATGATGATCCACCTACTTCTGCCTCCCGAGTGCTGGGATTAAAGGTAGGGTCTCATTCTAGCCCAGTGATCTGGAATTCACTATGTAGTCTCATGGTGGCCTCGAATTTATGATGATCCACCTACTTCTGCCTCCCGAGTGCTGGGATTAAAGGCGTGCACCACCATGCGTGGCTGCCTCTGCTTTCTTAATGTCAAAGTTACGGTCATGTGTTACCCTGCTTAGAAAAATGTTCAAATTCTTATAGAAAATTGAAATGCTGTTTAGTCACGTTCACGTGTCATTGCTATATACTTTCTTTTTTGAATTAGTCAGTCTTGCTCTGTAGGCTGGCCTTGATCTTCCTTCTTAAGCCCGTTTCCCCAATACTGGGATTATAGGTTTGCACCTCCACACATGGCATTATATTCTCTTTCCCTCCTTCCTTGCCTTCTTCCTTCACCCTGTACCCTCCTTCTTATTTTTTTTTTTTTTTTTTTCATTCTTCAAGGTAAGGTCTCTGTCTAGCCCAGGCTGACGTTTAATTCACTATGTATTCTTAGGGTGGCCTTAAACTCACAGCGATCCTACTACCTCTGCCTCGAAAGTGCTGGAATTAAAGGCGTGTGCCACCATGCCAAGCTCTCTTTTTCTTTTATTTTCTTTTTTGAATGGGTACACCAGGGCTTACAACCACTGCAAAAGAACTCCAGATCCATATACCACTGTGCATCTAGCTTTACGTGGGTACTAGGGAATTGAACCCCAGCCCTTCTGGCTTTGCAGGCAAACACCTTAACCACTAAGCAATCTCTCAAACCCTCTTTTCTCTTTTTGACTTTTTTTTTTTTTTGGCTTATACCTGTCTGTAGTATATGTGGTGTGATGTGTGTATGTTATATGCATGGGTATGTATATGTGTGTGCAAATGCCCAAGCTACCTGTGCACATGTGAGAAGCCAAAGGAAAATGTACTCTTGCTCACTCTTCTATCTATTTCCTTAAGACAGCGTCTCATTGAGCCCCAAAACAGCTATTTACCTTTTTTTAATTTTAATTTAATTTATTTATTTTCAATTTTTTATTAACAACTTCCATGATTATAAAAAAAAAAATCCCATGGTAATACCCTCCCTCCCCCCACTCACCCCTTTGCAACTCCATTTTCCATCATATCCCCTCCCCATCTCAATCAATCACTCTTTTATTTTGATGTCATGATCTTTTCCTCCTCTTATGATGGTCTTGTGTAGGTAGTGTTGGGCATTGTGAGGTCATGGATATCCATTTTGTGTCTGGGGGGAGCATGTTGTAAGGAGTCCTACACTTCCTTTGGCTCTTACATCCTTTCTGCCACCTCTTCTGCATTAGACCCTGAGCCTTGGAAGGTTTGATAGAGATATTACAGTACTGAGCACTCCTGTCACTTCTTTCCAGCACCATGATGCCTTCTGAGTCATCCCAAAGTCACTGCCATCTGAAAAGAGAAGAGTTTCTACCAAAAGTGAGAGTAGCATTAATATAAGGGTATGAACATTAAGAGAAGTGCTTACTGAGCAGTTTGATAAGCATAGTATATACATTTAGCCAGACAGCAGCAGGCGTTACACCCCTAGGGCTCATGACTACCCCTGTTTTAAGTTTTCAGTGTCAGGGATGTATTCCCTCCCATGGAGCAGGCCTCCAGTCCAATTAGAGGGCAGTTGGTTTACACCATGACAGACGTGCCACTATTGCACCTGTTGGCTCATTTGGCCTGGCTGTCCTAATATAAGGCTTGCAGTGTCCACTGTTGAGTATCTTCACTGGTGATTTCTCTCTCTCCCATTGAACTACATGCAGAATGGCTTCTTTCAGCTTTCTGTCAGCTGGTCTACATGAAGGAGTTTATCAACTCAGTTCCAGCAGGATTTCTCAGTGGCCTTGCAGGCCAAGTATGTGGAGTCTTCAGCTATATTTACCTTTTTAAAGAAGAGTAATGAGGTGAGGGGGATTTATTCCTTACCAGATATAAAAACTCATAGTAGCTACAATATTTAAGATACATGGTTTTGGTAGAGGGGCAGACCAACAAATAGACATCTTAAAGAACTTCCAAGTCTCCCTACGGAATTCACTGACCATCTTGTGAAAACCCACACCAGAGTCTCAGTGCAGAGGACTCAGTCTCCAGCTGTGGCTACTACATAGGGATTTTATACAGAAAAAATAAATAAAAGTGGATTAAGCCTGAAAAAAAAAAAAAGAACTTAGAAATAGATTCACACATGGGCTGGAGAGATGGTTTAGTGGTTAAGATGCTTGCCTGTGAAGCTTAAGGACCCATGTTTGACTCTCCAGGTCCCACATAACACAAGCACACAAGGTTGCACATGTACACAAGGTGGCTCACATATCTGGAACTCGATACAGTGGCTGGAGGCCTTAGCACACCAATTCCCCCTCTCTCTCCCTCCGTCCCTCCCTCTCTCTCTCCCCCCTTCACTCTCTTGTATAAAAAGAAAGAAAGATAGATTGGTTGATTCACACAGGGAAATTTAATAAATGATAGATATTGGAGATCGTAGGATAAGAAATACTTCTCAGTAAATGATGCCATTGGTAGCAAGATCTCTAATGGTAGGTTGAATAACATAATTGCAAAGTCATGGTGGGGTAAATTATTATGTATGTGCAAGAACTGTGCCACATACGAGAATATTTTGGGATTTTCATTAGTGTCCAAATTTTCATTGTTTATAATTAAAGGATACTAAATTTCTATTAAAAGCAGTGAAAATAGGGCTGCAGAGGTGGCTTAACAGTTAAAGCACTTGCCTGCAAAGCCAAAGGCTCCAAGTCTGATTCCCCAGGACCCACATAAGCCAGATGCACAAGGTGGCGCATGTGTCTGCAGTTCATTTGCAGAAGCTGAAGGCCCTGGTGCACCCTCTTCCTCTATCTGCCTCTTTCTGTCTCTCAAATAAAATAAAATAAAATAATTTTTTAAAGCAGTGCAAATAAAAGTATAACTTGATCTTCTGCTTTAGATCTTAGCTTCTTTGAGCTCTGAACCATAGACCTTTTGGGCCTGTGGACTCTAGATCAGGCAATTGTGGGGTGCCCAGGGGCAGGGTAGGGAGGAGCCTGCGGCAGACATAGTGGTGCTGATAATAGTCTAGTTCTTCACCTGGGCCGCAGCTGCATCTTACAATTCACCACTTATATGTGTGATTTTGCTGATGTGTAATATTCATATAAGTACCCCAATCCTAAGTGTACCTTAGGGCTCTTTACAAGTGCACACACTCATGAACACACCACCCAGACGCAGAGTGCTTCTAACTCCTCTGTGGGTTTCCCAGTGCCCTCACTCTCTGTCCTCAGCAAACAGCCTTTAAAAATATCTTTGTTGTTTATTTTTATTTATTTATTTGAGAGAGGAAGAAAAAGAAGCAGAGAAAGAATAGGCATACCAGGACCTCCAGCCACTGCAAATGAACTCCAAATGCATGCACCACCTTGTGCATCTGGCTTACATGGGTACTAGGGAATCAAACCTGGATCCTTTTTGGCTTTGCAGGCAAGCACCTTAACTGCTAAGCCATCTTCTCTCCAGCCAAATTATCTATATTTTAATAAGTATGAAATGTTAGATTTTAAAAAATAGCGGGGCTGGAGAGATGGCTTAGTAGTTAAGGTGCTTGCCTGTGAAGCCTAAGGACCCATGTTCAGCTCTCCAGATCCCACATAAGCCAGACAGACACATAAATGGTGAGGCAAATGCAAGGTCGCATATGCCTACTAGGTGGCACAAGCATATAGAGTTCAATTGTCATGTCTGAGGCCCTGGCACACCAATTCTTTCTCTCTCTTTCTCAAATAAAAAAATAAATAGCCAGGGGCTAGAGGGATGGCTTAGCAGTTAAGATGCTTGCCTACAAGGTCTAAAGACCTAGGTTCAATTTCCCAGAACTCGAGTAAGCCAAGTTCATTTATAGTGGGTAGAGGTCCTGGTGTGCCCATTCCCTCGCTCACTCTTTCTCATGTCTGGGGAAAAAAAAAATTAATAGCCAGGGAGCTGGGCATGGTGGTGCACACCTTTAATCCCTGCACTCAGTAGGCTAACGTAGAAGGATCACTGTGAATTCAAGGACACCCCGAGACTAACTACATAGTGAATTTCAGGTCAGCCTGTGCTACAGTGAAACCCTACCTCAGAAAAAAAAAAAAAAGTAAGCTAGGCATCATGTTGCATACCTCTAATCCCTGTAGTCAGGAGGCAGTGGTAGGAGGGGTAGGAGGATCTCAGTGAGTTTAAGGCCACCCTGGGCTACAGAGTGAGACCCTACCTCCAAAAAAAAAAAAATTGCCTTGTCTGTTCCAAGCTATACATTAGTGACATTCCTATTTTTACTCCCCATTAGAAATATTTTCTCAAAAAAAGAAAAGAAAAAGAAATATTTTCTCAGCCAGGTATGGTGGCACACGCCTTTTATCCCAGCACTCAGGAGGTAGAGGTAGGAGGATTGCTATAAGTTTGAGGCCAGCCTGAGACTACATAGTGAATTCTAGGTCAGCCTGGGCTAGAGCAAGACCTCAAAAAAAAAAGCACGTTTTTTTCAGCTGAACTAGAATGATTTCCTACCGTCCTTGTGACCAGCTGGGTAGTTGCAATCCTGCGCTTATTCAGGAAACCGCCACAGGAGCAGTTGGGCTCAGTCCCCGATAACAAGAAGCAGCCCTGGGGAACGCTCACAGCCGTAAGGTGTGGGGCATAGACCTGACTACTCCAGGATGCAGACACCCACCCAGCAAGCTCTTTTGATCACAGGACTTTACCTTAAGGCAACCTTAAGGTTTAATTCCCCCATTTTTAAATGGAATGGCAGAGTAAAAATAGACCTTGTTTGTCATCAGTACACCTGAGTTTTGGTCTTTATGCCACTGACTTCCCATATACCTTCAAGCAAGCAAGTCACCCTTTTCTGAACCTTATTGAAAACTGGGTGTACGCCAGGCATGGTGGCACATGCCTTTAATCCTATCTCAGGAGGCAGAAGTAGGAGGATCGCCAAGGGTTTGAGGCCACCCTGAGACTACACAGTGAATTCCAGATCAGCCTGGGCTAGAATGAGACCCTACCTCGAAAAACCAAAAAAAAAAGGAAGGGAAGGAGAAAAGTGGGTACGGTGAAAGCAAACCCACTTCTGGGGTTGCTGAAGGCCACGAACATGTATCAGAAGTGTTTGGCCAGCTCCACGGTCCATGAGCAAAGAGGTGTTTGTATCATACTTACTGTTTCATGGACCAGAACGCATTCAGAGAGGTGAGGTTCTTAGTTCAAAGCCATTCAGGTAGTTAATGGAAGAAGTGGGACTTGAATCCTGACTTCCAAGTTTCTGAGTGAGTGTTCTTTCCACATCCTTCTGAAGTGAAGAAGTCACATGTGAACTAGTTTTCAGAATTCTTCCTTCCTTGCTGGGGGTTGTGGCATACACCTGTAGTCACAGCATTCAGGAGTTCATGGTTCAGGTTGGGCTACATAGTGAGCACCAGGCTAGCCAGAGCTATATCATGAGACCCACCTTCCCTCCCTCCTTCTGCTTGAGGAAGGTCTCAGCTATCCTAAGCTAGCCTGGAACTTGCTATATAGCTGAAGATAACCTTGAACTTCAGAGCCTCTTACCTCCACCTCCTGAGTGCTGGGATTAGAGGTACACATCACCACACTTGATCCCTGTGGATCTAGAGATTGAAGCCAGGGCCTGTACATGCTAGGCAAGCACTCTGCCAATTTAGCTACATCTCCAGCTCTCAACATCATATTTTTAGAAAGACACCATTCATATTGTATGTATTTCATGTGCCTCCTTTCATAGTTACCACAAACCTAGCTTTTAATTTCTTTTTTTGTTTGCTTGATTGGTTGGTTGGTTGGTTTTAGGTTTTTGTTTGTTTGTTTGTTTTGAGGAAGGGTCTCACTGTAGCCCAGGCTGACCTGGAATTCACTATGTAGTCTCAGGCTGGACTCAAACTCAAAGCAATCTGCTTACCTCTGCCTCCCAGGTGCTGGGATTAAAGGCATGCACCCAGCTAAAATTTTATTATTTATTTATTTATCTATTTGAGAGAGAAAAGAGAACAGGCACTCCAGGGCCTCTAGCCACTGCAAATGAACTCCAGACACATGTGCCACCTTGTGTATCTGGCTTACGTGGGTCCTGGGGAATTGAACCTGCATCCTTAGGCTTTGGAGGCAAGCATCTTTTTTTTTCCCCCTTTGGTTTTTCGACGTAAGGTCTCACTCTGGTCCAGGCTGACGTTGAATTCACTATGTAATCTCAGGGTAGCCACCAACTCATGGCAGTCCTCCGTCCTTTTCCTCCTAAGTGCTGGGATTAAAGGTATGCGCCTTCACACCTAGGCCTGAGGCAAACGTCTTAACTACTAAGCCATCTCTCCAGCCCTAACTTTTAATTTCTAATTTTATTAGATTGTTTTCTTTCTCTGGGTTCCACTGAGTTCCATGCAGCCTGCCTTTTGCTTCGTAGGTATTAAAGCCAGGAAGAAGTGTCTTGTTCCGTGACTATGGGCTGTATGATCACGCCATGCTCAGGTTTAAAGCTGGCAGCAAACTTGGAGAAAATTTTTATGTCAGACAGGACGGAACCCGATCATACTTTTTTACTGACGGTAAGATGAACAGCCCATCTCCTGGGAGTATTTCATGCTGTTCCTGTGTACTTGATCATGGCAGTGCTGGTTGGGCAGGGCTTGCAGCTGTCTTGACTCATGTACAAGGCCCTGAACGAGCGCTGATGCACACCACTTACCTAGCATGTGGGGCAGCACAGTCTCAGCCCTGGGCTCAGGTCTCACAGGTCTCTGGTGACAGTGACTACTGAGCCTGGAAGGACAGACAGGCTCAGACAGGCCACATAATACCTATGGGACTGTGCTTGGAAAGGGAGGAAGGGAGCCAAAGTTCACTTTGTTCAGTGAAAAATTAAGCAAATAAGGGCTGGGGATATGGTTTAGTGGTTAAGGTGCTTGCTGGCAAAACCAAAGGAGCCAGGTTCGATTCCCCACTACCCACATAAACTAGATACACATGGGTGCATGCATCTGAGATTTGTGGTGGCTGGAGGCACTGGCATATCCATTCCTATTCTCTCTCTCTCCCCTTGCAAATAAAATAATAAAAATGAAAATGAAAAAATAAAGCAAGCCGGGCGTGGTGGCGCACGCCTTTAATCCCAGCACTCGGGAGACAGAGGTAGGAGGATCACCGTGAGTTCGAGGCCACCCTGAGACTACATAGTGAATTCCAGGTCAGCCTGAACTAAAGTGAGACCCTACCTCGTAAAACCAAAAAAATAAATAAATAAATAAAAATAAAGCAAATATAGCCTGAGCTAGAGCAAGACCCTACCTCCAAAAACCAAAAACAAACAAACAAAAAAAAAAAAATACAAATAGGATGCTTGACATTACTTTCCCCGTCCCAGAGGCAAAAAGACTTTTTCAGGAAAGTGATTGGATTTGTTTTCAAATACATAAATTTTCTATAAAGGAATATTTTTTAACATTTTATTTATGTGAGAGACAGAGAGAATGGGTGGGCCAGGGCCTCTAGCCACTGTAAACAAACTCCAGTACATGCACCACTCTGTGCATCTGATTTAATGTGGGTACTAAGGTATTAAACCTGGGTCCTTATGCTCCGCAGGCAAGTACCTTAACTGCTAAGCCATCTCTGTAGCCCCTATAAAGGAATATTTTAAAAGTCATTTCAAGCCAGGCATGGTAATGTACGCCTTTAATCCCAGCACTCAGGAGGCAGAAGTAGGAAGATCGCCGTGAGTTCAAGGCCACCCTGAGACTACAGAATGAATTCCAGGTTAGCCTGGACTAGAGTGAGTAGAGTAAGACCCTACTTAGAAAAAAAAAGTCATGTCAAACCAGGCATAGCTAGAACCCCTCTGTGGATTTTAAGGGATTTTGCTTTGTTTTGTTTTATTTTGTTTTTGTGGTGCTAAGGTTTGAACCTAGGGTATCAAGCATGCTAGGCAAGTGTGTTCCTACTGAGCTATATCCTCAGCCTGTGTATGTGTGTGTTTCACTGTGTTTAAGACAAGGTGCCAGTCTTTAGCCCAGGCTGGCCTTGAATTTATAGCAACCTGTGCTGGGATTACAGAAATGTACCACCAGCCAGGCATGGTGGCACACGCCTTTAATCCCAGCACTCGAGAGGCAGAGGTAGGAGGATCACCGTGAGTTCAAGGCCACCTGAGATTACGTAGTGAATTCCAGGTCAGCCTGAGCTAGAGTGAAACCCTACCTCAGAAAAAAAAAAAAAAAGAAAGAAAGAAGAAAAGAAAAGAAAAGAAAAGTGCCACCACACCTGTTTTTGTTTGTTTATTTGTTTGTTTGTTTGTTTTATGGTTTTTCAAGGTAGGGTCTCACTCTAACCCAGGCTGGCCTGGAATTCCCTCTGTATCTCAGGGTGGCCTGGAACCCATGACAATCCTATCTCTGCCTCCCGAGTGCTGGAATTAAGACGTGCGCCACCACACTTTTTTTTTCTTTTGAGATAGGGTCTCATTCTATTCCAGGTTGATTTTTTTTTTTTTCCTGAGGTAGGGTCTCACTCTAGCTTAGGTTGACCTGGAATTCACTGTGTAGTCTCAGGGTGACCTTGGACTCATGGCAGTCCTCCTACCTCTGCCTCCCGAGTGCTAGGACAAAAGGCATGTGCCACCATGCCTGTCAGGGTCTCACTCTTGCCCAGGCTTCCTGGAACTCACTCTGTAGGCTTTAAGTTTGCCTCAAACTCATGAAAGTCCTATTTCAGCCTCCCAAGTGCTGGGACTAAAGACGTGCACCACCATGCCTGGCTTGAAGCATCAAAATTTGATGCCAGCCAGGGCTACATCGTGAAACCTTATCTTAGGGGGAAAAGATCAAACAGTTTAAAAACTCATAGTAAAATGCAATGTTGGTGTTTTTATTACAGAACAAGCAAAACTACATATTCTCAGCCCTCCACCCCTCCTTACCACTGTTGTCTTACAGAATTCTTAGCTCAGCTCTTCATGGACTTGGGGTATGAAGAAGTTGTGAATGAGTACGTGTTTCGAGAGACGGTGAATAAAAAAGAAGGCCTGTGTGTGCCTCGAGTTTTCCTTCAGAGCAAGTTCCGAAAGCCTCCAAAGGACCCAGACCAGAATGGTGACTCTAACTCCCCTTAAGGAGGATAGTTTAAAAATCACAGTTTATATTTTTATATTTTGAGTTTGTTAGTGAGCATATATAATTTTTGAATTAAAAAAGATTAAAGCCGGGCATGGTTGCACACACCTTTAATTCCATCCTAGGACTAATTCCAGGTCAGCCTGAGCTAGAGTGAGACCCTACCTTGAAAACTAAAAAAGATTGCTGGTTGTGGTGGTACACACCTTTAATCTCAACACGTGGGAGGCAGAGGTAGGAGGATCGCCATGAATTTGAGGCCACCCTGAGACTACATAGTGAATTACAGGTCAGCCTGGGATAGAGAGCAAAAACCCTACCTCAAAAACCAAAAAACAAAAAAAAAAAAATGATTGAGGGACTGCAGAGATGGCTCAGCAGTTAAGGTATTTGCCTGCAAACTTTCTCCACTTGGAGTCCTTTCTGCCTAAGAAGTTTTTATGCAACTCTAGATGAATATATATTTTTAAATAATTTTAATAATTTTTTAAGTTCTATATTTATTTATTAGAGAGAGAGAGAGAATGGGTGTGCCAGGGCCTCTAGCCACTGCAAATGAACTCCAGATGCATGTGCCACCATGTGCATCTGGCTTACATGGGACCTGGAGAATCAAATCTGGGTCCTTAGGTTTTGCAGGCATGCACCTTAACCACTAAGCCATATCTCCAGCCCTTGATAAATTTTTAGTTAAGGGATTTCCCATGTGATTCCTTCGTTGTCCATCGGGGTCACCTTAGTTCTTCTGAAGCTGAAGATAGTTCTTTAAAGAACTGATGCTTAAACCAGTTGTGCGTTTGGCCCACAATTTTCTGAGCTTCTTTTATCTCTGGTTAAATGACAAAGTTGTCTGATTCTAAGCCAAGAGTGGTGGCACACGCCTTTAGTCCCAGCACTTGAGAGGTAGAGGTAGGAGGATCGCTGTGAGTTTAAAGCCACCCTGAGACTACATGAATCCCAGGTCAGCCTGGGCTAGAGAGACCTTACCTCAAAAAAAAAAAAAAAAAAAAAAAAAAAGTCTGATTCTTCAGTTCACTTTAGAACCCAATGTAGGATAGGTGATCTGTCTGCTTCTTTTTTTTTTTTTTTTTTTTTTTCAAGGTAGGGTTTCAGCTCTAGCCCAGGCTGATCTGGAATTCACTATGTAATCTCAGGGTGGCCTTGAATTCTACTGTGATCCTCCTACCTCTGCCTCCCAAGTACTGGGATTAAAGGCATGCACCACCACACCCTGCTTTTTTTTTTTTTAATATATTTTGTTTATTTGAGAGAAAGAGGTAGGGAGAGAGAGAGAATGGGCATGCCAGAGCCTCCAGCCACTGCAAATGAACTCCCGATGCATGCGCCCCCCCCCCCACTTGTGCATTTGGCTTATGTGGGTCCTGGAGAACTGAACTGGGATCCTTTGGCTTTGCAGGCAAACACTTTAAAACTGCTAAGCCATCTCTCCAGCCCAAGTTTTTTGGTGTTTTTTTTTTTTTTTTGTGGGGGTGGGGGTGTTTTACTCTAGCTCAGGCTGACCTGGAATTCATTATGTATTCTTAGGGTAGCCTTGAACTCATGGTGATCCTTCTGCCTCTGCCTCCCAAGTGCTGGGATTAAAGGCATGGGCCAAACACACCTGGCCCTATTTTTTAATTAATTGTGAACTTCAGGCTGGAGGGATTAGTGGTGAAGGTGCTTGCCTGCAAAGCCAGACGACCCAGGTTCAATTCCCCAGGACCCACGGAAGCCAGATGCACAAGGTGATATGTGCATCTGGAGTTCATTTGCAGCGGCTGGAGGCCCTAGGGTGCCTATTCTCTCTCTCTCTCTCTCTCTCTCTCTCTCTCTCTCTATATATATATATATATATATATATATCCCCATCTCTCTCCCAAATAAATAAATGAATAATAAATAAAAATTAATTGTGAACTTCACTGTATGAAAATATTGCATATTAGTCTATTCCCACTGAGTTATACTCTAATGTCTTCCCTTCCCTACCCCCAGAATGTTCAGAAGCCTTTTACTGTTGCCAGATGTTTTACAGCCCCCACATTGAATTATGTGCACTTACTGCTTTAATGACTTTTATCATTTCTCATGTGACGCTGGGCCTCCAAGTAGCATGGCAGACAACCCCAGAGTAAAATAAGACCAAAATAACACCCATATATTATCTAGACATATATTATTTATATGAAGGATTCTTGTCTTTTTCTGGTGTCATGTGCTTACCCCTTTTTCTCCCCTTTAGTTCAATTTTGTACTTCTTCATGACCAGCTTTCCATAAATACCACTACTACTGTCTTTGTTCAAGATCCCAACACTGACTGATGCTTGATGCCACTAAAATTGGCCAGTTACCCTGGGAGAGGGAAGGGAAAGCCACCAACTATTCCTACTTCAGAGTTTGCATTTAGAGTGGTAAAAGGGCACTGGAGCACAGTGCTTGCGAATGAGGAAGCAGTGCCTAGGGAAGAAATAGGAGGTCAACACTCCAGAGCTGACTTTGTGGTGGAATATATGAGGGACTCCCTAAATTGGTCTGTGCACCCAAACTCAAGTTTTTTATTTTTTATTTATTTGAGAGTATGTGAGAGAGAAAAAGGCAGATAGAGTTAGCCACTGCAAATAAACTCCAGATGCATGAGCTACCTTATGTATCTGGCTTTACATGGGACTGGGGAATCAAACCTGGGTCCTTTGGCTTTTCAGGAAAGTGTCTTCACCACTAATCCATCTCTCCAGCCCCTACAATCTGATTTTGCAAGTGGTTTAATGTGTTCCTTGCTGAAGAAAGCCACTGAGAGCATCGTCTTGCATGCACCACTGGACCGCCCACGTGTGCAGCCTACTAGGACCTTTCAGCTCCAGCCATGTCTAGAGAGGAGGGGTCCCGAAGGGGTAGGGGCTGAGAAATGGTTGCTGGGACTTTGTCCAATCAGAATAAATTCCCCTGGTCCAGGCTTGCTGCTGGCTGACCTGAGATGCCCTTTGCTTTGGAAATCTTGGGAGGACCCTTTTCTCTTGCTAGTCAATTGCTCATGCATTCTCTTCCTTCTTTTTAGAGAAGTAAGAACAAAGCTGATGAGAAACAGTAGAACTTACCCTTCTCAGTGTTACTTGTTTTTATTCGGAAGTCAACTTGTAAAGAAGGGACACCTACAAGGAATCTCACGGACCTCGTGGAAGGAGAACAGGGTCCGCCCAGGCTCCTTACCCTAAGCCATCTCCACCAAAAGCATGCCCACACCAGTTTAGCCCAGGATGCTGCCCAGCACCGCCTCCATGAAGTCCTTCCCTGTTTCCACTCAAGATCTGATCACTGTCTCAGATATAGTAGCTGAGTGTAATAAAGACAGAATAACTTAGGAAGTGGGAGTGTGTGGTCAAGGAGTGGGCCTGGTTTATCCAAAAGAAGACACTGGGAATTCTGGCCTCAAGCTACTTTATTTAAAATGTTTATTTATTTGCAAACAGAGAAGAGAAACACAGAGAATAGGCACACCAGGACCTTTAGCCATTACAAACAAACTCCAGAAGCATGTGCTACTTTGTGCACCTGACTTACATAGGAACTGGGGACTTGAACCTGTGTCCTCACGCTTTGTAGGCAATAGCTTTAACCACTAAGCTATCTCTCCAGCCCTCATGCTAATTTTTTCTTTTTCTTTCTTTTTTTTTTTGTTTTTGTTTCTGTTTTTTGTTTTGTTTTGTTGAGGTAGGATCTCACTCTAGCCCATGCTGACCTGGAATTGAATGTGTAGTCTTAGGGTGGCCTCGAACTCACAGTGATCATCCTACCTCTGCCTCCTGAGTGCTGGTCCACGCCTTGCTACCCTAGATTCTTACCCAGTAAAGATAGGCTGCAAAAGTTTCACTTGGGATATTTAAATCTGGCGTAGCAGCATTCACACCCATGACACTGAACAAGGTTGCCTCTTGGTCACTGCCCTTCACTTATATTAGCTATAAAATGTGCTTGTTAGGGCCAGGTGTGGTGGCAGTCTTTAATCTCAGCACTTGGGAGGCTGAGGTAAGAGATCGCTATGAGTTCTAGGCCAGCCTGAGACTACATGGTGACTTCTAGGTCAGCCTAGGTTAGAGGAAGACCTTACCTTGAAAAATAAAAAAATAGAGAGAGAGAAAAGAAAAAGATTGCATCAGCAAGAGACCCTGACGTACTGATGTACACATGTACACACACGCGTGCCAAATAATTTTTAAAATAAATTAAGTGGATGAGAGCAACTTAGGCCACATAAGGTTTTTGTTGTTGTTGGTTTTTCGAGATAGGGTCTCACACTAGCCCTGGCTGATCTTGAATTCACTATATAGTCTCAGGCTGGCGTCAAATTCAGTGATCCTCTTACCTCTGCCTACCTAGTGCTGGGATTAAAGGTGTGTGCTACCACACCCAGCTCACATAAGGTTTTAAAAGTGAGCCAGTCAATACTTTGAGAAACACAAGTTTTCTTATGGGTAAGCCTAATAAAATCATCAGGCTGGAGAGATGGCTTAGCAGTTAAGGCATTTGCCTGCAAAGCCAAAGGATGTCAGTTTCATTCCCCAGGATTCATGTAAGCCAGATGCACAAGGGATCACATGCATCTGGAGTTCGTTTGCAGTGTCTGGAGGCCCTGGCACGCCCATTCTCTCTCCCTCTGTCTATACTCTTTTTCTTTCTCTTTCTCTCAAATAAATAAAAATAAAGTTAAAAAAAATTTTTTTAAATCATGGCTCCAGTCCCACTAACTCAATGTCCTGTGTCCGTTCTTCCTGGCCACCCTTCCCTTAGCACATCCCAGAAACATCAGGTGAGCAGGTTCTTCCACAGATTGGCTCCCAGAGACCAGGAAAGCCAGGCAAAATTGATCTTAGGAACATTCGTGAAACCTTATAGACTAAAGAATCATCTGGCATAGTCTTATCTTCATACACATGAAACAGCTCCCCTCAAAGATAGTGAGCTTGGATTAACATGACTATAGAAGATGGTGTACAGGTAGGGCGTGGTGGCACAAGCCTGTATAATCCCATCACTCAGCAGAGGTAGGATCTCTGTGAGTTCAAGGCCAGCCTGAGACTACACATTGAATTCCAGGTCAGCTGGGCTAGAGCGAAACCCTACCTCAAAACAAGAAAGAAAAGAAAAGAAAATGGTATATGGAATATACTATTATGCAGTAGAATATGTATGTATGAAATACACCAGATAGTATTTATTTATACTCTATAGTACTCTATATTTCTTTATAGAGTTTACATGTTATATACAAAGTTACATTCCATACAGCATACTCATTATATACAATTCTATTACAGGATGGGGAGTGTGAAGGTTCAGGTGCAAGTCAGCAACTTCTCTGACCCTCAGTCTCCACATGTTCAAGACTAGGAGACCCCTTATTATGAGCCAGGGCTGCTGCCCAGACTGAATGAGACCATTTGCATCAGAATGCTAACACTGTAAAACAGAACAGTGTATAATCAAAAAGTATGATGTGGGGTGGAGGAAATGGCTCAGCAGTTAAGATGCTTGCCTGCAAAGCCAAAGGACCCAGGTTCAGTTCCCCAGTTCCCATGTAAAGCCAGATGCACAAGGGACACATGCATCTGGAGTTCGCTTGCAGTGGCTGGAGGCCCTGGCGTGCCCATTCTTTCTCTCTCTCTCTCTCTCTCTCTCCCTTTTCCCTTCCCCTCTCTCTAAAATAAATGGTGTATAATCAAATGCTGGTTATTTCTGTTATTTTATCCCCCTTCCTAAACCTCTATCATGATCAAGTCCACATGTTCCCAACAACTCACAAGCCAACTCCTCTTCAGGAAGGTTCAATCACAGTGGGGGTCACTGCAAAAACCTGGGGTTTGTATAGTCCACCACAAGGGGGCGCGAGATGCTAATTTTCCTCGCCTCCTGACTTTTTTTTTTTTTGGTTTTTCAAGGTAGAGTTTCGCTCTAGTCCAGGCTGACCTGGAATTCACTATGTAGTCTCAGGGTGGCCTCGAACTCATGGTGATCCTCCTACCTCTGCCTCCCGAGTGCTGGGATTAAAGGCGTGCGCCACCACGCCCGGCGCCTCCTGACTTTTTAATTTTTGTTTTTTGTTTTGCAAGGTAGGGTCTCACTGTAGCCCAGGCTGAACTGGAATTCACTATGTAATCTCAGGATGGCTTCAAACTCACGGCAATCGTCCTACCTCTGCCTCCTGAGTGTTGGGACTAAATATGTGCGCCACTACATCTGGCTGATTTGGTCTTTGTTATGTTCTCTATCTGCTGAATTTTTAAAAATTTATATATATGTATGTGTATATATATGTATGTATGTATATACATATATGCGTGTGTGTGTGTATATACATACATACATACTTTGATTTTTCGAGGTAGGGTCTCATTCTAGCTCAGGCTGACCTAGAATTCACTATGTAGTCTCAGGGTGGCCTGAAACTCACTGCAATCCTACCTCTGCCTCCCAGGTGTTGGGATTAAAGGGATGCACTACCATGCCTGATATATATATTTTAACATAGGTTTGCCAGATTTTTTTCTTTTTAAAACTTTATATTTTTTATTTGTTTACTTATTTATTTATTTGCAAGTAGGGAGAGATAGAAAAGAGACAGACAGAATGGGTACAGCAGGGCCTCCAGCCACTGCAAACAAATACCAGATGCATGCACTATTTTGTGCATCTGGTTTTATGTGGGTACTGCAGAATTGAACCAGGATCTTTAGGCTTTGTAGGCAAGCACCTTAACCACTGGGCCGTCTCTCCAGCCCATAGATTTATATTTTTACTTGTTATGAGAGAGAGAGATAATGGACGCACCAAGACCTCAAGCCACTGCAATCTCCAGACACATGTGCCACCTTGTGCATCTGGCTTATGTGAGTTCTGGGGAATTGAATCTGGATCACAGCAAGTGCCTTAACCACTAAGCCATCTCTCCAGCCCTGAATTTTTCATATTTACTTTCATTTTTGACAATTTCATACATTTATTTAATGTGTGTTTTGGGGTTTTTATTTTGTTTTGTTTTTTCGAGGTATGGTTTCACTCTAGGCTGCCCTGGAATTTACTGTCATCTCAGGTCAGGGTGGCCTTGAACTCATAGTGATCCTCCTACCTCTGCTTCCCAAGTGCTGGGATTAAAAGCATACGCCACTACACCTGGCTTAATGTGTGGTTTTTAATTTTTTTTTTTTTTTTGCAAGGAGAGAGAATGGGCATACCAGAGCCTCCTGCTACTGCAAATGAAGTCCAGATACATGCACCACTTTGCACATCTAACTTTACATGGACACTAGGAAATCAAACCCAGATTGTCAAGATTTGCAAGCAAGCATCTTAACCACTGAGCAATCTTTCTAGCCCTGTTTTATGTGTCTTGATCATATCAACCCTCCTTTACTTTCTCTTGTCTCCTTCAGACTCCTGTTGAACCCCTTCCTCCCACCTATCCACCTTCTACTTTGTTGGGGTTTGGGGACTTTGTGTTTGTTTGGTTTTTCAAGGTAGAGTCTCTTTCTAGCTCAGGCTGACCTGGAATTCATATGTAGTTTCAGAGTGGCCTTGAACTCGTGGTGGTACATGCCTTTAATCCCAGCACTCTGGAGGCAGAGGTAGGAGGATCGCCATGAGTTCGAGGCCACCCTGAGACTACATAGTGAATTCTAGGTCATCCTGAGCTAGAGTGAGACCCTACCTCAGGAAAAAAAAGAAAAAATCATTGTTTTGAGCCAGGCATGGTGGCACATGCCTAGGAAGATTGCTGTGAGTTTGAGGCCACCCTGAGAATACATAGTGAATTCCAAGTCAGCCCAGGCTAGAGCAAGACCCTACCTCAAAAAAAAAAAAAAACATTCTTTTGAATTCTTTTTGTTTTTCTTTACTTTTTAAAAAGATTTTATTATTTTTATTTATCTATTAGAGACAGAGAGAGAGAGAAACTGGGCATGCCAGGGCCTCTAGCCACTGCAAAGGCACTCCAGATGCATGTGCTACCATGTCCACCTGGCTTACGTGGGACCTGGAAAATCGAACTTATGTCCTTCAGCTTCACAGGCATGTGCCTTAACTGCTAAGCCATGTCTCCAGCCCATTCTTTTGAATTCTTTGTCAGGCAGTTCACTGATTTCATTTTCTTTGTGGACTATGGCTAGGGCATTACTCTGTTCCTTTGGTATGTCGCATTACCTTGTGTGTTTTTTGTGCCCTGTTTATTCCTGTGTTGGTGTTTGTATGGTCTGGTGAGTCACCTCCCTCTACCAGTTTCATTGGGTATCTTTCACAGCAGTAAAAGATACCATTTGTAGTGTTTGCCTCGATGCTGGATGGGTATGTTGTGCCAGCTTTGGTGACAGATGGGCTTGCTAGTACAGTGCCAGTAGCTTCTCCACTGAAGTCGATGTTGCCCTGTGTGTGGGGGTCTTAGTGGCCTGAGCTGCAGGGGTTGTGGAACTGCCTTGTCAGGTGGGATACTGTTCCCTTAGGCAGTACTGAGGGGTTCACTAGAACTCTGGGTGTGGCACACAGCTGTGAGAGTGACAGCTTTCCATAGGTTGTAAGAGGGCAAGGCCACCCTGGTAGACCCAGGTGAGTGACACAGTGTCCTGGTGGTAGAGTGGGTTTCTTGTGGGTGTCTGAGAGCCTCACAAGGGGTGGGTTGTACCTGCAGTCCCAGACAGGGCACCTGTTAATGTTCAAGAGCTGTACAGATAACCTCAAAGGCCCTCAGGGCAGTGACCTATTTAGGAAGATCTGCCCAGCTGTTGTCAAGAGCCAAAAGTGGGTGAGTATGGCCAACCATCTGCTTCTCAGTAAACCTGGCTTCATTTTTTTTTTAATTTATTTTTGAAAGAGAGAAAGAAAAAGGCAGAGAAAGAGGGAATGGGCACTCCAGGGCCTTTAGCCACTGCAAACAAACTCCAGACGTGTGTATCCCTTGCACGCATGTGCAAAATTGAATGCTTGTGTCACTGTGCATCTCGCTACGTGGGACCTGGAGATTCGAACATAAGTTCTTAGGCTTCACAGGTAAGCACCTTAACCACTAAGCCATCTCTCCAGCCCTAAACCTAGCTTTAGAGAACAGGCTGCCCACTCGCTTCTCAGGCTCCGGGGAAGATGGGTGGGGCATCTCAGTTGCTCCTGGGGCCCTTGGCAGGAAAGGCTGCTTAGCTACTTTTGGAGTTGGGCAGGGGTGGGCACCCTAATGTTTTTGGAGACTTCTGTAGACTGCCACAGGGTGAGCTGCCCACCTGCTTCCTGTGGTTGTAGGAGGGTGGGCAGGGCCTTCCACTTGGTTCTCCACCTGAGTGGAACTGCTCGAAGATGCTGTCTGGTTTTATAGGACCTAGAGTGCGGGAGGTCTCAAGATGTCTTCACACAGCAAGAAACTCAGTCATAATAGTGGCTGGGTTTTCTCTGGACCAAACCAATGGAGTGGTAATGCTCAAATTGTCCATCAATCTATACATGCCAGTTTTCCTTTCCCAAGCCAAATGGTTGAAGATGACAGACTTAAGTACATGGGCTTATTTTGACTCTTAGAAACCCCACAAAAATGACAGTGAAAAGGGAAAAGGTGACGTCAGCAAGGTGCTGGTTTGCTTCCTTCTCCAGCAAAGGACCCAAACCAGTGCCATGGGTATGGCACATACACAGTGCCGTGGATACTGTAAAGCATAGAATTAAAAGCCGAGTGTGGTGGTGCCCGCTTTTAATCCCAGTACTCAGGAGTCAGAGGTAGGAGGATCGCTGTGAGTTTGAGGCCACCCTGAGACTCCATAGTGAATTCCAGGTCAGCGTGGGCTAGAGTGAACCCCTACCTTGAAAAACAGAGTTTTATGTTTGCCCTGTTTAAATCTTGTATGAGTTGAGTATTTCTTTACTATGCCCAATGCCATCTTTCACCACACCTGGCTGCAATGCCATCTTTTGCAGTGTGAGTGAGTATTCTCTGCCATTATGGGTTTTGGGATTTTTTTTTTTTTTTTTTTTTTTTTTTTTGGTATTATGGCTCAGTTGAAAGATCCTGGGACTGTTTTAACATCATTAGAATTGTTTTTAAAAAAAACTTAAAGTTGGACTTAATGCATTTCATTTTACATCATGGATGGTTGGTTAGCAGTTCATGGGGGACAAGGGTGGAATGTGATAGTTTGGTTCAGGTGCCCCCATAAACTTAGGTGTTCTGAATGCTAGGTTCGCAGCTGATAGAGATGGGAATTAACACCTCCTGGAGGCAGTGTATTGTTGGGGGTGGGCTTATGGGTATTATAGCCAGTTTCCCCTTGCCAGTGTTTGGCACACTTTCTTGCTGCTGTTGACCATCTGATGTTGGCCTTGAGGTGATGGCCACCCTCTGCTCATGTCATTGTTTTCCCTTCCATCATGGAGCTTCCCCTCGACTTTGTAAGCTAAAATAAACCCATTTTTCCCCTCAAAAAAAAAGAACAAGAACAAGAAAGGAACTAGTGGAACGGAGAGATGGCTTAATAGTTAAGGCACTTGCCTGTGAAGCCTAAGAACCCAGGTTTAATTCCCTAGATCCCATGTAAGGCAGAAGCACATGCTGGCACATGTGTCTGGAGTGCATTTGCAGTGGCTGAAGGCTCTAGTGCACCCATTCTCTCTCCTAAATAAATAAATAAAAATATATTTTAAGAAAAAAAATAAAGAAAAGCCAGATGTGATGGGGCACGCCTTTAACCCCAGCACTTGGGAGGCAGAAGTAGGAGGATCGCCATGAGTTTTTTAGGCCACCCTGAGACTACATAGTGAATTCCAGGTCATCCTGGGCTAGAGGGAGACCCTCCCTCAAAAGAACAAAAAAAGAAAAGAAAAGAAAGGAACTAGGGCAGGGAATATCGCCCAGTGGTTAAGGCACTTGCTTCCAAAGCCTATCAGCCTGGTTCAGTTCCCCATTTCCCATGTAAAGCCAGATGCAAAAGTAGTGCTTACATCTGGAGTTCATTTGCAGTGGCTTGAGGCCCTGGTGCACCCATTCTTCCTCCCCCCACCCTTTGCAAATAAGTAAAGTAAAAATATTTTATTTGAAAGGAGCTGAAACATGCAGAGGGATAGAGTAACTCAAGTGATCTCAACTTGGTGGTGTGTGCACAGGAACAAGGAGAGGGTAGTTCTAGGGATTCCTGTGGGCAGAATCCAAGCACAATGCCATCTCAGTCTACACCAGATTACTTGTCAAGGACCTTAAAATACTTATTAACCTATTTGTTGATTTTTTTTTTTTTTTGAGGTAGGGTCTCACTCTAGTCCAGGCTGACCTGGAATTTACTATATAGTCTCAGAGTGGCCTCAAACTCAGTGCAATCCTCCTACCACTTCCTCCTGAGAGCTATGATTAAAGGCGTGCACCACCACGCCTGGCTTGCTTTTTCTTTTTTTCTTTTTTCTTTATTAGAGACACAGAGAGAGAATGAGAATGGGTGTGCCAGGATCTCTAGCCACTGCAAATGAACTTCAGACGCATGCGCCACTATGTGCATCTGGCTTAGGTGGAGAACTGAACCAGGGTCCTTAGGTTTCTCAGGCATGCGCCTTAACTGCTAAGCCATTTCTCCAGCCCCTGGCTTTCTTTTTTTGAGGTTGGGTCTCATGTAGCCTAGGTTGGCCTCCAACTCACTGTATAGCTGAAGACGATCTTGAACTTTTTTAAATATTGTAATATTTTTATTTATATATTTGCAAGGAGAGAGAGTCAGAATGGTCACATCCAAGTCTCTTACCACTGCAAATATACTCCAGATGCATGAGTCACTTTGTGATTACTAAGGAAACAAACACAGGCTATCAGACTTTTCATACCAACCCCTTTGACCACTAAGCCGTCTCTCCAGCCTGACCTTGAACTTCTAATCTCACTGCCTTCACCACCCTAGTGCTAGGATTGTAGGCATGCAGCACCATGCCTGTTTTTATACAGTGCTGAGGTTCAAACCCAGAGCCTCATGCATGCTAAACAAACATCCTACCAACTGAGCTACATTCCCAGCCCTGATTCCTGTCCTTCTGTACTGTGGACTTAGTATAGTCATGACCAGGGCTTAATGGCCAGGTTTCTGTTTATTCTCAGAGCTGGAATTATCAAACTCAGCTCCAATTATGAACTGAATTGTATCCTCAAATTCATACAGTGCAGCCCTAATTCCTGATATGATTGTATTTGGAAATAGTCTTTAAAGAGGTAATTAAGGCTAAGTGAGATCATAAGTGTGGAAGCCTAATCCAATAAGACTGGTGTCTTTAGACGAGGAGGCACCAGGGATGCACGCGCATAGAGAAAAGACTGTGTGAGGACACAGCAAGAAAGTGACCATAAAGAAAAAAAAAGAAAAAGAAAGTGACCATGAGCTGACCATGTGCATGGTGGTGCACGCCTTTAATCCCAGCACTCAGGAGGTAGAGGTAGGAGGATTGCTGTGAGTTTCGAGGCCAGCCTGAGACTAAATCCCAGGTCACCCTGGACTAGAGTGAGACCCTACCTAGAAGAAAAATAAATGGGCTGGAGGGATGGCTTAGTGGTTAAGGCGTTTGCCTGCAAAGCCAAAGGACTCAGGTTCGATTCCCCAGGACCCATGTTAGCCAGATGCACAAGGGGGGTGCACTCATCTGGAGTTTGTTTGCAGCGGCTGGAGGCCCTGGCGTGCCCATTCATTCTCTCTCTCTCTCATCTCTCATTCCCTCTTTCTCTGTCAAATAAATAAATAAATTTAAAAAATAAATTAAAAAAAAAAGAACTGAGGCCTCAGGAGGAACTAAGCCTGCCTTGACTTTTGACTTGTAGCCTCCAGAAGTGTGAGAAAACAACTTTGTGTTGTGTAAGCCCCCGAATCTGTGGCATTCTGTGACAGCGGGCCTGGTTGACTAACACAGGCGCTGGCCTAGGAAAGGACCAGGAGCTCCCAGACATCTCCAGCTCAGTCAGTCCCTATCAGCCAATCCCCACAGCCGGGGCAAAGAGAATTTCCAGGTAAAAGGCTCCTGATGTCCCTGGTAATGTTCTAGGAGGGCTCGTAAGTACAAATGTCCTTTTTTTTTTTTTTTTTTTTTTTTTTGACCTAGAATTCACTGTGTATTCTTCTCAGGGTAGCCTCGAACTCATGTCAATCCTCCTACCTCTGCCTCCTGAGTGCTGGGATTAAAGGCATGCACCAACATGCCCAGCTTCAGGCTTGAGTTGCCAATTCCTGTGGTGTAAACACTCCTCCCATTTTGGGAAATTTTTAGCTACCAGCTTGAATTCTTCTGGAACAGTTAACAAGTAGCCCTCACGAGCTGGTAAAAGCCAGATGTGGCACTCCCCCAGCAGTCATCAGTGTGTCCATTTTGTCTATACATAAGAGAAGTAATGGCTGGAGAGATGGCTCAGCCAGTAAATGTGCTTCCTGAGCAAGTGTGACATTGTAAGGAGGCCAGAGTTTGAATCTCCAGAGCCCACATAAACAGCTGGGCATGGCCATTCATGTCTGTCACTCCAATCCTGTGAGGTGGAAAGACCTAGAGAATTGCTGGGGCTTGTGATTGGCAAGCTCTGGAATCAGTAAGAGAGTCTCCATCACATGGAAAAACAGGCAGGTAACTGATGGAGTGGAGCACTAGATGTTCTCCTCTAGCTCCACAGGTGTGCTAACAAGACATACATGTGCACACACAGCACATGACACCACCCATGGCAACAACAAAAAATAAGTAAACCAAGGACTGGAGAGATGGCTCAGCAGTTAAGGCACTAGCCTGCAAAGCCTGATGACCCAGGTTCAATTCCCCAGTACCCACATAAAGCCAAATGCACAAAGTGTTGCATTCATCTGGACTTTGTTTGCAGTGGCAAGAGGCCCTGGTGTGCCCATTCTCTCTATCTCTGTCTGTTTATCTCTCTCTGAAATATTTTTTAAATATGTAAACTGGGCTGGAGAGATAGCTTAGCAGTTAAGGCACTTGCCTGGGAAGCCCAAGGACCCATGCTCAACTCCACAGATCCCACGTAAGCCAGATGCACAAGATGATTCATGCACAAGATCACAAGTGCACAAGGTGGTGCACACATCTGAAATTCAATTACAGTGGCTGGAGTGCCAGTTCTGTCTCTGTTGCTCTCTCTCTCTCATTAAAAAAAGGGGGGCCGCTTAGCAGAGAGATGGCTTAGCAGTTAAGGCACTTGCCTGCAAAGCCAGAGGACCTCGGTTCGATTCCCCAGGACCCATGTAAACCAGATGCACAAGGTGGCACATGCATCTGGAGTTTGTTTGCAGTGGCTGGAGGCCCTGGCGCACCCATTCTCTCTCTCTCTCTCCCTCTTACTCTCTCTCAAATAAATAAGTAAATAAAAAAAAAAATTTTTTTTAAAGCCACAGGTTGGAGAGATGGCTTAGCGGTTAAGCATTTGCCTGTGAAGCCTAAGGTTCGAGTCTTGGTTCTCCAGGACCCATGTTAGCCAGATGCACAAGGGGGGCACACATGTCTGGAGTTCATTTGCAGTGGCTGGAGGCCCTGGCATGCCCATTCTCTCTCTATCTGCCTCTTTCTCTCTATGTCACTCTCAAATAAATAAATAAACAAAAATTTATTTAAAAAAAAAAGCCACGTGTGGTGACGCACGCCTTTAATCCCAGTGCTCGGGAGGCAGAGGCAGAGGTAGGAGGATCACTGTGAGTTCAAGGCCACCCTGAGACTACATAGTGAATTCCAGGTCAGCCTGGGCAAGAGTGAGTCCCTACCTTGCAAAACCAAAAAGAAAAACAAAGGGGGGAGTGGGCAGGAGCTAGAGAGATGGCTTAGCAATTAAGGCTCTTGCTTTTGAAGTCTAAGGACCTGGGTCTTGATTCCCCAGTACCCACATAAGCCAGATGCGCAAGGTGGTGCATGTGTGGAGCCTGCAGTGGCTAGAGGTCCTGGTGTGCCCGTTTCTCTATCTATCGACCTCTTGCTCTCTCTCTCTCAAATGAATAAATAAATTTTAAAAAAATTATAAAAAGGCCAGTCTGGGCTGGAGGGATGGCTTAGCCGTTAAGGCATTTGTCTGCAAAGCCAAAGGTTCAATTCCCCAGTACTCACGTTAGCCAGATGCACAAGGGGGCATCCACGTCTGGAGTTCGTTAGCAGTGGCTAGAAGCCCATTCTCTCTCTCTCTCTCCCTCTCTCTCTGTCAAATAAATAATATTTTTTTTAAAAGGCCAGTCTGTTGGGCTTGCCTCAAAGAAAAATTTGTAAACCAACATTGTCAAGCGAACACTTAGGACGGGCCACCTTAGACACAGACACTATTAAACCTTATTGTCTCCTTGACTGCCATCCCCTGAAGACTTAAGTGTTTGATCCCTGTCTCAATGCCAAGTCAGGCCTGACCTTGTGGGGGCTGAGTTTCCCCCTTGTGGTCCTGGCAGAGCACAGATGGGGCCATGCCCTCGGGAGGTAGATGACGAACACATTGGCGTCAGTTCCGTCATCTCATTTTTCAGCAGGCAGAGCTGGCAGGGAGACTGCTGCTGCCTTAATTCATGAATATCCTGCTCCAGATATGAACATCCTGCCCTTAATTCATGAATATCCTTTCTCAACCCTGAGGAAAATGGAAGATCATAGCTGGGGCCCACCTAATATGCCCAGGGAAGCAAAGGGGTGGGTTTCCTGCCTGCCAGTATTCTTGCCCTCCTGTCCCCCATGATTCACCTGTTGGGCCCTGCATTTCCTTACACTCCTGGCTTCACCATGCCAGGGCCCCCTTCTGGAACTGTGAGGCTCCCACATTGTTCCAGTAAGTTCTTATTCTGTTTAACCATCCAAAGTCCATTTTCTTTTCTTTCTTTTTAAGTTTTTTTTTTTTTCTTTTTTATGGTTTTTTTTTTTCAAGGTAGGGTCTCACACTAGCCCAGGCTGACCTGGAATTCACTATGTAGTCTCAAGGTGGCCTCGAACTCACAGTGATCCTCCTACCTCTGCCTCCTGCCTCCTGAGTGCTGGGATCAAAGGCATGCACCACCATGCCTGGCAAGTTTTTTGTTTGTTTGTTTTGTTTTTTGTTTGGTTTTTTTTTGTTTGTTTTTTGAGGTAGGGTCTCACTGTAGCCCAGGCTGACCTGGAATTCACTATGGAGTCTCAGGGTGGCCTTGAACTCACAGCGATCCTCTTACCTCTGCCTCCTGAGTGCTGGGATTAAAGGCATGTACCACCACACCCAGCTTTTTAAAGTATTTTTTTTTATTTATTTGAGAGAGAAAGAGAGAATTGATGCACCAGGTCATCTAGCCACTGCAAATGAACTCCAGACATATTGCCACCTTATATATCTGGCTTACATGGGTTCTGGAGAATCAAACCTGATTCCTTATGGTTCACAGGCAAGTGCCTTAACCACTGCCATTTCTTCAGTCTCAAAGCCCATTTTCATTGCTGTTACATTATTCCCAAACACCCTCACTTCTTATGCAAGAATGCCCAACCCCTGGATACAGGAACGCAAAGAGGTGGTCATGTCAGAGACAAGATAATTACCTATTAGTTTTCTTTTCTCATTGCTATGACAAAATACCTGATAAAAGCAACTTACTTTTGGGCTGGAGGGATGGCTTAGCGGTTAAGGTATTTGCCTGCAAGGCCAGAGGACCCAGGTTTGATTCCCCAGGACCCATGTTAGCCAGATGCACAAGGGGGCGCACGCATCTGGAGTTCGTTTGCAGTGGTTGGAGGCCCTGGCACTCCCATTCATTCACTTTCTCTCTCCCTCTTTCTCTGTCAAATAAATTTTTTTAGAAGCAACTTTTTTCCTATTTTATTTTTTTAAGGATTTTGGGCTGGAGAGATGGCTTAGTGGTTAAGGCACTTGCCTGCAAAGCCAAAGGATCCCGGTTCGATTCTCTAGGACCCACGTTAGCCAGATGCACAAGGGGGCGCATGTGTCTGGAGTTCATTTACAGTGGCTGGAGGCCCTGGCACACCAGTTCCCCCCCCCTCTCTCTCTCTCAAATAAATAAGTAAATAAAGTATATTTAACAAAAATATTTTATTTACTTATTTATTTAAGAAGCTGTGTGAAAGAGGCAGATAGAGAATGGGTGCACCTGGGCCATTAGCCACTGTAAACGAACTCTAGACACATGTGCCACCTTGTGCATCTGGCTTATGTGGAGTACTGGGGATTGAATCTGGGTCCCTAGGCTTCGCAGGCAAGTGCCTTAACCACTAAGCCATCTCTCCAGCCCTATTTTTTTTTTTTTTTTACTTTCTTTCTTTATTTTTGTTATTTCAAGGTAGGGTCTGCTGCTAGCCCAGGATAACCTGTAGTCGCAGGCTGGCCTCAAACTCACAACCATCCTCCTACCTCTGCCTCCAAAGTACTGAGATTCAAGGTGTGTGCCACCATACCCATCTCTGTTTATTCATTCATATATATATATATATATATATATGAAATTTGAGAGAAAGAGAAAGGAAGGGGAGAGAGAGGAAGAGGCAGATAGAGAGAGAATGGGCATACCAGGGCCTTCAGCCACTGCAAACGAACTCCAGATACATGCACTACCTTGTGCGTCTGGCTTACATTGGTACTGGGAAATCGAACCTGGGTCCTTGGGCTTCATAGGCAAGTCCATTAACTGCTAAGTCATCTCTCCAGTCCCTATTTTTATGTTTTTGATAATTTCATGCATACAAATATGTTTTACACAGATTCACCTCCAGTATCCTCTCATCCCCACATTCCACTTAACCCCTTCTTCCTAAGTAGTTTTCCTACTTTTGTATCTCGTGTGCGTGAGTGAAATCCTCTGAATTTAATTTCCACGTGGGCATAGGCAGTAGGAGGGATGATGCTAAAAGCAACTTGAGGGAGGGAGGGCGTATTCTGTCTCCCAGTTTGAGGGTGCAGTCCATCATAGGTGGGAAGTTATGGCAGCAGGAGCCTTGTGAGACAGCTAGCTGCAGTGCAGACAGAAGTGCGTGCAGGTGTGTCCAACCTTTTGACATTATGACATGATGTTGTCATTTCTCTCTGTCTACAAAGTTCACACTTAGGAATCATACAGAGTTACCAAAGAAACATTCTCATAATTTTTTTTTTGTTGTTGTTGTTTTTGTTTTTGTTTTTCAAGGTAGGGTCTCACTCTAGCCAAGGCTGACCTGGAATTCACTATGGAGTCTCAGGGTGGCCTCGAACTCACGGCGATCCTCCTACCTCTGCCTCCCGAGAGCTGGGATTAAAGGCATGCCCCACCACGCCCAGGCTTCATAATGTTTTAAATAAGTTTGTGATTTAAAATATTTTGGGGCTGGGAGTGATAGTGCATGCCTTTAATCCCAGCACTCGGGAGGCAGAGGTAGGAGGATCGCTGTGAGTTCGAGGCCACCCTGAGACTCCATAGTGAATTCCAGGTCCACTTGGGCTGGAGTGAGACCCTACCTTGAAAAACCAAAAATAAAATAAAATATTTGGACTGGAGAGATTGCTCAGTGGTTAAAAAAATGCTTCCTTGCAAAGCCTGAAGGCCTGGGTTCAATTCCTCAGTACCTAGGTGAAGCCAGATGCACAAAGCGGTTCATGTGTCTGGAGTTCCTTTGCTGTGGCACTAGGTCCTGGAGTGTCCATTCTCAATCTCAATCTCTCTCTCTCTCTCTTTCTTTTTATTTTTATTTGCAAACAAATAAATTAAATTAAAAAAATATTTTGGAACCAGGCATGGTGGCGCACACCTTTAATCCCAGCACTTGGGAGGCAGAGGTGGTAGGAGGATTACTATGAGTTTGAGGCCACCCTGAGACTACAGAGTGAATTCCAGGTAAGCCTGGGCTACAGTGAGACCCTACCTCGAAAAAGAAAAAAAATTTTTTTTAGGGGGGGGGGGGTTTGCTCTAGCCCAGGCTGACATGCAATTCACTCTGTAGTCTCAGGGTGGCATTGAACTCACAGTGATCCTCCTACCTCTGTCTCCCAAGTACTGGGATTAAAGGCATGCACCATTATGCCTAGCAAAATAAAATATTTTTCATTTATCTGCGTGTATGTGTATGTGTGTGTGTAGGCATGCCAGGGTCTTTTGCCACTGCAAACAAATGTCCTTCCAGCTTTTCACATGGGTGGCTGGGGAATTAACCAGGGCCAGCAGGCCTTGCAAGTTAGCACCTTTTTTAAAATTTGTTATTGACAACTTCCTTATTTATAGACAACAACCCATGATCATCCCTCCCCCCCACACTTTCCCCTTCACAACTCCATTCTCCATCATACCCTTCCCCCTCTCAATCAGTCTCTCTTTTATTTTGATGTCATGATCTTTTCCTCCTATTATGATGGTCTTGTGTAGGTAGTGTCAGGCACTGTGAGGTCATGGATATCCAGGCCATATTGTGTCTGGAGGAGCACATTGTAAGGAGTCCTACCCTTCCTTTGGCTCTTATATTCTTTCTGCCACCTCTCCTGCAATGGATCCTGAGCCTTGGAAGGTGTGATAGAGGTGTTTCAGTGCTGAGCACTCCTCTGTCACTTCTCAGCACCATGATGCCTTTTGGGTCATCCCAAGGTCACTGACATCTAAATAGAGAAGCTTCTCTAACTAAAAGTGAGAGTAGCATTAGTATATGGGTATGAACGTTAAGAGAAGTGCTTACTATGCAGTTTGGTGAGCATGCAAGTTAGCACTTTTAACAGCTGAGCCATCTCCTCAGTTTGTGATTTTTAAAAGTTTTATTTATTTACCTATAGAGGGGATGGACAATGAGTGTGTGAGGGCCTTAGCTACTGAAAATAAACTCCAGATGCATGCACCACACGTGCAATTGGCTTAGTGGGTTCTGAGAAGTTAAACCTGGGTCCTTAGGCTTCTCAGGCAAGCACCTTAACCGCTAAGACATCTCTCTAGCCCAATAATTTTTTTTTCCGGTTTTTTTTTTTTTTTTCACTCTGTAGTCCCAAGCTGGTCTTGAACTCATGACGATCCTCCTACCTCTGCCTCCCAGGTGCTGGGATTAAAGATGTGTACCACCATGCTGGGCAAATTTATGACTTTTTTTTTTCTTTTCTGTTTTTTTTTTCTTTTTTCTTTTTCTTTTCTTTTTTTTTTTTTTTTTTTTTCTCATGTAGGATCTCACTCTAGCCCAGGTCGACCTTAAATTCACTATGTAGTTTCTGGTTGGCCTCAAGATCACAGCCATCCTCCTACCTCTGCCTCCTGAGTGTTGGAATTAAAGGTGGTTTACGTGGGTACTGGGGAATTGAACCTGGGTCCTTAGGCTTCACAGGCAAGTGCCTTAACCATTAAGCCATCTCTCCAGCCACTGGATTTTTTAAAAATTTATTTATTTGAGAGAGAGGCAGATAGAGAATGGCATGCCAGGGCTTCTAGCCACTGCAAACAAACTCCAGAAGCATGCGCCACTTTGTGCAGCTGGCTTACATGGGTCCTGGGGAATTGAACCTGGGTCGTTAGGCTTTGGAGGCAAGCACCTTAATCACTAAGCCATCTCTCAGCTCAGACTTTGGAGGATTTTTATTCTGTTTGATCACAATAGGAAACTTTGGGCAGGGAGGACCATAAAATATGGCTGGATTTGGAAAGTCCACAGTGGCTGTGTGAGCAGGATACACTGGCATGGGCCAACCAGGGAAACAGGAGCCTGGCTGGCAGGCTTGGAGGCAGGATGGAGACAGCAGGCTGCAGAGGGCCATCTGGTGCTGCAAGGTGACTGCACTTAATCATGGGCATCACGCTTCAAAGACTCAAAACCTATCACTGCAACCCAGAAGACAGCAATTACTTGCTAGGAAAACAAAACTATGTATTTATGCTGAAACAGTAGTAATTACAGGGCAATTCTTCTTCATGACATCATGGCTGCCCTCATAATTAACTCCTGTGAGCAGGTGATGAGCTCAGCCCACCAACTCTTGGGCTATAGGTGCTGAAGTTCAAGTATGGCCACCCTCTGCATATACATCCCAGCCCCAGTACTGTGGTTTATTTCACCAGCTTGTTTCTTTACTTGTTTTGGAGACAAGGTCTCTCTATGGAGCCTAGGTTGGCTTTGAACTTGCTATGATCCTCCTGCTTCCACCTCCAGAGGGCTGTGTTTTCAGGTGTGTGCCACCACCTCTAGCCCTTCAAACTTGGAGAATATATATATAATTTGCAATCAGGGAGAGAGACACATACAGAGAGAAAAGGAGATTATGGGTGTGCCATGGGTACTGTAATTGAATTCCAGATGCATGAGCCACTTTGTGCATCTGGCGTTATGTGGGTACTGGGAAATTGAACCAGAGGCCTTTGGCTTTGTAGGCAAGTGCCTTAACCACTGAACCATCTCATTGTTTTTTCTTTTCTTTTCGAGACAGGGTCTCACTCTAACCCAGGCTAACCTGGAACTCACCCTGTATCCCCAGGCTGGCCTTGAACTCCTGGTGATCCTCCTACCTCAGTCTCCCAAGTGCTGGGACTAAATGTGTGCACCACCATGCCTGGATGCCTGGTGCAACTTGGGTTTTTTGGTTTGTTTTGTTTTATTTTTTTTGTTTATTTTTATTTATTTCTTTGAAAGCGACAGAGATAAGGAGGCAGAGAGAGAGAGAGAATGGGTGCGCCAGTGCTTCCAGCCACTGCAAACGAACTCCAGACGTGTACGCCCCCTTATGCATCTAGCTAACGTGGGTTCTGGGGAATCGAGCCTCGAACCGGGGTCCTTAGGCTTCACAGGCAAGCGCTTAACTGCTAAGCCATCTCTTCAGCCCCTTGTTTTTGTTTTTTTGAGGTAGGGTTTCACTCTAGCCCAGGCTGACCTGGAACTCACTATGTAGTCTCAGGGTGGCCTCAAACTCATGGTGGTTCTCCTACCTCTGCCTCCTGAGTGCTGGGATAAAGGTGTGTGCCACCACAGCAACTTGTTTTTTTTAATACTTTTCTTTTTTTTAATTTTGTTAGTTTATTTATTTATTTGAGAGCGACAGAGTGAGAAAGAGGCTGAGAGAGAGAGAGAGAGAGAGAGAGAATGGGCGCGCCAGGGCCTCCAGCCACTGCAAACAAACTCCAGATGCATGCGCCCCCTTATGCATCTGGCTAATGTGGGTCCTGGGGAATCGAGCCTCGAACCGGGGTCCTTAGGCTTCACAGGCAAGCGCTTAACCACTAAGCCATCTCTCCAGGCCCGCAACTTGTTTTTTGTAGTATTAGAGGAACAAGGATTAGATAGATTTTTTTTTTTTGAGGTAGGGTCTCACTCTAGCCCAGGCTGACCTACAATTCAGTATGTAGCCTCAGGCTGGCCTCAAACTCACAATGACCCTCCTACATCTGCCTCCTGAGTGCTGGGATTAAAGACGTGTGCCACCATGCTCAGCCAGATAGATTTTTGTAGCTAAATTTTACAGGTAAAGTATTTGACTTTAACACCACTTAGTTACTCAAATACTTTACTATTCTGGAGAAATATTTATTCCTCAATTTATCCATCCATCTATCCATGGTTGAATCCCTACAATATGCTCCATCCCATGATGGAGAAATTGAGGCAAAAGGCACTCCAGCAAGGAGTGGTCACATGCAGATTTCGTCATGATTGCCTCTTGTTGGGCACTAGCATCAACCTGATTTGTAGACCACAAAGCTAGAATCTCTCTCATGAATTGAAAGAAACAAAAACTCAAGTGGTGCCGAGCATGGTAGTGCACGCTTTTAACCCTAGCACTCAGAAGGCTGAGGTAGCAGGATCACTGTCAGTTTGAAGCCAACCTGGGACTACAAAGTGGGATCCAGGTCAGCCTGAGCTAAAGTGAGACCCTACCTCAAAAAAAAAAAAAAAAGATAAAACTATTATACTAGGGCTGGAGAGATGGCTTAGCAGTTAAGGCACTTGCCTGCAAGGCCAAAGGACCCAGGTTTGATTCCCCAGGACCTACGGGAGCCAGATGCACAAGGTGGCACATGTGTCTGGAGTGGCTGAAGGCCCTGACATGCCCATTCTCATTCTCTCTCTCTCTCTCTTTCTCTCTCTCTCTCTCTCTCTCTCGTCTGCCTTTCTTCCTCTCTCTCAAACAAATAAATTAAAAAAAAAAAACTATTATACCAACAGCATTTTTTTAAATTACTTTTTTGTCTTGTTTTTGTTTTTCAAGGTAGAGTCTCGCTGTAGCTCAGGCTAACCTGGAATTAACTCTATAGTCTAAGGGTGGCCTTGAACTCATGGCGATTCTCCTGCCTCAGCCTCCTGAGTGCTGCGATTAAAAGTGTACGCCACCACCCCTGGTATTTTTTACTTTTTTTGTGAAAGAGAGAATTGGCACAGCAGGGGCCCCCAGCCACTGCAGTCGAACTCCAGACGTGTGTTCCACCTTGTGCATGTGCACAACCTTGCATGTGTGTCACCTTGTGTGCCTGGCTAACGTGGGATCTGGAGAGTCGAACCTGGGTCCTTAGGCTTCACTTCTCAGGCAAGTACTTTAACCATTAAGCCATGCTCCAGCCCTAACAGCATTTTTTAAAAATGAAGCTTATTTCAAAGTAAGGGGGAAATAAAGCAGAATGAAAACAGAGGAGGAGACTTCCAGAGCTGGAAAAAATAAGGAGGAACTGGGCACGGTGGCACACACCTTTAGTCCCAGGATTTAGGAGGTAGAGGTAGGAGGATCACCATGAGTTCAAGGCCAGCCTGGGACTACAGAGTGAGTTCCAGGTCAGCTTAGGCTACAGCGAGACCCTGCTTTGGGAAAAAAAAAAAAAAAAAAAGACAGATGAGGACACCAGATTTCAACTCTGGCCTAAGCACATTTGTATCCACATGCATACTGTTGCAGTCCCAACGCTGGCAGAAAACACCTGACCAAGAGCAGCTGTGGGAAGAAAGGATTTATTTTGGCTTATAGACTCGAGGGGAAACTCCATAATGACAGGGGAAAACGTAGCATGAGCATAGGGTGGGCCTCACCTCCTAGCCAACATCAGGTAGACAATAGCAACAGGAGAGTGTGCCAACACTGGCAAGGGGAAGCTGGCTATAACACCCATAAGCCCGCCCCCAACAATACACTGCCTCCAGGAGGATCCAATTCCCAAATTGTCACCAGCTGAGGACCTAGCATTCAGAACACATAAGTTTATGAGAGACACCTAAATCAAACCACTACACATACCAACACTTATGCATACACACATGACACATGCCAAAAAAAAAAAAAACCCTTTCACATTGTTTTGTCTGTGTCAGTCACTAAACTACTTCTACCTACCTAACTATACCTTTACTTCTTACAGCGTTCCAGACAGCGGAGCTGACTGTCCTTGGCCTTGCTCTCACTGCTGTTGTCCCCCCTCAGCCTCTCAAGTGCTGGAATTAAAGACAAGTGCCATCATGCTTGGCGACTGTTCTTGTTTATTTTCTTTTTCTTTCTTTTTTCTTTTCTTTCTTTCTTTCTTCTTCTTTTTTTTTTTTTTTTTTTTTTTTTTTTGAGAGAGAGAGGGAAAGAGTCAGAGAGAGAGAGAATTGGTTTTGGTGCACCAGGGCCTTCAGCTGTTGCAAACAAACTCCAGATGTGTGTGCCTCCTTGTGCACATGTGCAACATTGCATGCTTGCATCATGTGTGTCTGGCTTACATAGGACCTGGAGATTCAAGCTTGAGTTCTAGGCTTTAAAGGCAAGCACCGTAACTGCTAAACCATTTCTCCAGCCCTATTTTTATTTATTTTTTTTATTTAAGAAAGAGAGGCAGAGAAAAAGAGAATGGTGTGCCAAGGCCTCCAGCCATTTCAAACAAACTCCATATGCATACGCCACCTTGTGCATCCAGCTTACATGGGTACTGGAGAATCAAACCTGGGTTCTTTGGCTTCATAGGCAAATGCCTTAACTGTCAAGCCATCTCTCCAGCCCTTGTGATCCTCCTACCTCTGCCTCCCGAGTGCTTGGATTAAAGGCGTGCACCACCACACCCAGCTCCCTTGGTCTTATTTTTAACAGAGCAGTATATTGAGACTTGGAAAAGTTACACTCTTGGCATAATTTTATATAACTGGCCCTGCTCAACTCAGAAACCGATGCTCAGAGGTGGAGTTGTAGCTCAATAGTGAGAACTACACTTGCCCAGCATGTCCCTGGCCCTGGGTTTGATCCCCAGCAACAAAATGAATTAGTTAAAATAAAATAAATTAAACTGGGGCTGGAGAGATGGCTTAGTGTTTAAGGTGCTTGCCTGCAAAGCCTAAGGACTCATGTTCAACTCTCCAGTTCTCAATGTAAGCCAAGTGCACAGAGACGCAGGCACACTCACATATGCACAAGAGGGCACATGCATCTGAAGTTCTATTGCAGTGGCTGAGTTCCTGGTGCACCATCTCTCTCTCTCTCTTTCACTCTTGCTCTCTCACATTAAAAAAAAGTTCAGTCTTTTGGGCTTGCCTCATAAACAATTTTTTTATAATTTTATTTTATTAACAAACTTCCATGATTGTAAACAATATCCCATGGTAATGCCCACCCTCCCCACACTTTCCCCTTTGAAACTCCATTCTCCATCATATCCCCTCCCCTTCTCAATCAGTCTCTCTTCTATTTTGATGTCATGATATTTTATCTCCTATTATGAGAGTCTTGTGTAGGTAGTGTCAGGCACTGTGAGGTCATGGATATCGAGGCCATTTTGAGTCTGGAGGAGCACATTGTAAGGAGCCCTACCCTTCCTTTGGCTCTTACATTCTTTCTGCCACCTCTTCCGCAATGGGCCCTGAGCCTTGGAAGGTGTGATAGAGATATTGCAGTGCTAAGCACTCCTCTGTCACTTCTTCCAGCACCATGATGCCTTCTGAGAAAAAGAATTTTTTTTTTTTAGAGTGGAGAATCAGAAAATTTATTCATGTTGACGTGGACTCAGAGGAATAACTTCCAAAGCCTGAGTAGCTAGTTCTGATTTTTATAGACAGTACAGCAGGTGATTTAACATCATCTTGACTTCTTTTTTTTTAGAATTTTTTTAAATAAAATAAATTAAACTGGGTGTGGTACTACACATCTGTAATACCAGTACTTGGGAGGTGGGAGCAGGAGAATCTAGAGTTCAAAGTCAGCCTCCTTACTACATAACCAGTTTTGAGGACAGCCTGGACTGCAGGAAAAACTAAAAAAAAAAAAAAAAAAAAAAAAAAAAAACAAAACAGGGCTGGAGAGATAGCTCAGTGATTAAGGGCCTTGCCCATAAAGCCTAATTACCAGAGTTCAATTCCACAGTACCCAGGTAAAGCCAGATGCACAAAATGGCATATATGTTTGGAGTATGTTTCCAGCAGCTAGAGATCCTGGTGAACCAATTCTCTTGCCTTCCTGCCCCCCCCCATGCTGGGCAGGGTGGTACACAGTTTTAATCCCAGCACTCAGGAGCTGAGACAGGAGGATCACTGTGAGTTCGAGGCCAGCCTGAGAGTACCTAGTGAATTCCAGATCAGCCTGGGATAAAGCAAGACCCTACTTTGAAATACCAAAACACAACAAGTTAAAAAAAATTTAAGTTTTTTTATACACAAAACAAACAAACAAACACCTGTCCTCCCAAAAATACAATAAAACAAAAAAAATTCATACTTTTAGCTGGATTTGGCAGCTTATCCTAGTACTCAGTAGGGTGAGGCAGGAGGATTGCCATGAGTCCAAAGTCAGCCTGGGTAATATAGTCCAGGACAGCCTGGGCCATAAAGTGAGACTGTCTCAAACAACAACAACAAACCACCGTGCTCTTCTTATTACATCATAATTAAAATGTAAAGAGGGGCTAGAGGGATGGCTTAGTGGTTAAGGTGTTTGCCTGCAAAGCCAAAGCACTCAGGTTCAATTCCCCAGGACCCATGTTAGCCAGACGCACAAGGGGGTGCACAGGGTCTGGAGTTCGTTTGCAGTGGCTGGAGGCCCTGGCACACCTATCTGTCCCTCTTTCTCTGTCAAATAAATAAGTAAATAAAAATAAAATATTAAAATGTAAAGAGGTAGATTATACTTAAATAAAGGAGGAAGAGGTTGTCCATGTGCCCAGGCCCTCTTGGGTCAAAGAAGAGAAAGGTATGCCCTGAAATGACAGGAAGGAAGTCCCATATCAGAGATGACAGTCTCCATCACAAGAGAATCACGAACACAGGAATAACGGGAAGAAACCTCGTGGAAAAACCCAGAAAGCTGTTTCACTCCACTGAGTCATCCCAGAACACTCTGGCTTTAGCATAATTACTCCTCTGAGCTTGACTGGGAGGCAGAGGCCTGCCAGAGACTGTGTAGTTATCATCCCACTGGCAGGGACATGTGGAAGGAGGGAGCTCCTAGGACCTCTAGCTAAAGTCAACTAAAGGGTGCCCTCACCTCAGGGTCAAGAAGAGCCTGCTAGGTCCCTACATCTCAGACTGGGAACCTGTATGAAAGCAGGTGGCATCTTCAGCAATAGGGTCTTACCATCTAGTTCTGGTGGGCAACCAAGCACCTTGGCAATAGCCTGCATGGTTTTGGGGCCTCCCTGGCCTAACAACTCACTGGGCGATATCCACTCCTGTTATTTATTTGGATTTTTTCGGGGGGTGGAGATAGGGTTTTACTCTAGCCAAAGCTGAATTAGAACTTACTCTGTAGTGCTATACTGGCCTTGAACTCACAACAATCCTCCTATCTCAATATCCTGAATATTGGGATTAAAGACATGCACCACCATGCCTGGTAGTATGCCACTCTGACACTGAAACTTTTCTGTAATAACCTATGGTTTCTAGGTGTAGCATTATCTACCCCCCACAGGGAACATTTGCCCAAACTTTCTCTTTTTTAAAAAAAACTTTCTTCACCGGGCGTGGTGACGCACACCTTTAATCCCAGCTCTCAGGAGGCAGAGGTAGAAGGATCACCATGAGTTTGAGGCCACCCTGAGACTACGTAGTGAATTCCAGGTCAGCCTGAGCTAGAGTGAAACCCTACCTCAGAAAACAAAAAAAAAAATTAATTGCCAGGTGTGGTGGCCCACACCTTTAATCCCAGTATAGAGGTAGGAGAATCACTGTGAGTTTGAGGCCACCCCAAGACTACATAGTGAATTCCACATCAATCTGGGCTAGAGTGAGACCCTACCTTGAAAAACCAAAAATAAATAAATAAGTTGAGAGGGAGAGAGAGAGGAAGGAAGAGGCAGATACACACAGAGAGAATGGGTGTTCCAGGGCCTCTAGCCTGCAAACGAACTCCAGATGCATGAGCCTCTGTGTATCTGACTTTAGGTAGGTACTGAGAATCAAACACCTGGATCCTTAGCCTTCGCAGGCCAGCACCTTAACTGCTTAGCCACCTTTCCCGACCCCAAGCTTTCTCTTTCTTTTTTTTTTTAATTTATAATTTTTTATTAACAACTTCCATGATTATAAACAATATCCCATGGTAATGCCCTCCCTCCCCACACTTTCCCCTTTGAAACTCCATTCTCCATCATATCCCCTCCTCCTCTCAATCATTCTCTCTTTTATTTTGATGTCATGATCTTTTCCTCCTATTATGATGGTCTTGTGTAGGTAGTGTCAGGCACTGTGAGGTCATGGATATCCAGGCCATTTTGTGTCTGGAGGAGCACGTTGTGAGGAGTCTCACACTTCCTTTGGCTCTTACATTCTTTCTGCCACCTCTTCTGCAATGGACCCTGAGCCTTGGAAGGTGTGATAGAGATATTGCAGTGCTGAGCAGCACCATGATGCCTTCTGAGTCATCCCAAGGTCACTGCCATCTGAAAAGAGAGGATTCTCTACCAAAAGTGAGAGTAGCATTAATATATAGGTATGAACACTAAGAGATATGCTTACTGGGCACTTTGATGAGCATAGTATATACATTTAGCCAGACAGCAGCAGAGGTTACACCCCTAGGGCTCATGACTACCCCTATTTTAAGTTTTCAGTATCAGGGATGTACTCCCTCCCACGGAGCGGGTCTCCAGTCCAATTAGAGGGAAGTTGGCTTCCACCATGACAGACGTGCCACTATTGCACCCGTTGGCTCATTTGGCCTGGCTGGCCAAATATAAGGCTTGCAGTGTCCACTGTTGAGTATCTTCACTGGTGATTTCTCACTCTCCCATTGAACTGCATGCAGAATGGCTTCTTCCAGTTTTCTGTCAGCTGGTGCTTTCTCTTTTTTGAAAAAGTTGTACGTGGGGCTGGAGAGATGGCTCAGCGGCTAAGGCACTTGCCTGTGAAGCCTAAGGACTCTTTTCCAAATCCTTCAGATCCCACCAAGCCAGATCCAACAGTGATGCAAGCATGCAATGCCAAGCATGCCCACAAGGGGGCGGTCGCGTCTGGCATGCGTTCTCAGCTCCTGAAAGCCCTGGCGCACCCGTTTTCTCTCTCTCTCTCTCTCTCTCTCTCTCTCTCTCTCTCTCTCTCTCTCTCTCTCTCTCTCTCTCTCTCTCTCTCTCTCTCTCTCTCTCTAAAAAAGTAAAATAAAATAAAGCCGAGTGTGGTGGCGCACGCCTTTAATCCCAGAACTAGGGAGGCAGAGGTAGGAGGATCGCCATGAGTTGGAGGCCAACCTGAGAATACAGAGTGAATTCCAGGTCAGCCTGAGCTAGAGAGAAAACCGAAATGAAATGAAATAAAATATAAAAAATAAAATAAAATATAGAATAGACAGATAAAATAAAATATAAAAGTGGGCTGGACAGATGGCTCAGTGGTTAAGGTGTTTGCCCCTGAAGTCTAATGACCCAGATTCAATTCCCTAGTACCCATGTAAAGTTAGCTGCACAAGGTGGTACATGCATCTGGAATTCATTTGCTCTTTTTGTCTGTGTGTGTCTGTATCTCTATGCTTGCAAATAAATATTTTTTTAAAAGTTATAAGTACATATTTAGCTAAGAAAGAAGTAGGTTTCCATATGGCTTATTCATAACATCTTTGGTTTTGATTAACCCTCCTCCTATTAACGCCCCCCCCTTTTTTTTCCAAGGTAGGGTCTCACTCTGACCCAGGCTGACAGGAACTCACTATGCAGTCTCAAGCTGGCCTTGGAATCACAGCGATCCTCCTACCTTGGCCTGGCCCCTGGAGTGCTGAGATTGAAGACACACTACACCACACCCACTCCCATCCCCTATTATAGACGTCTTCACCTTCCACCAAAGAGATTGCTAGCTCAGAGCCTTCAAACACCTGAAGGTATTGTACAAACCATCTTTCCCTCTTTTCCAGATGTGGAAACTTCCAAAATCAAACAAGTATCTACTAGGCACCTCTCACATGCTCAGAACTGTGTCTCTCATGTGGAACCAGGCTGCTTGGGGTAGGATCTTGGCTCCACTTATTTCAGTTGTGTGACCTTGGTCAAGTTAGTCAACTTCCAAGTTTCCCTTAATGAAAAATGATGAAATCCTCTTGAGATTGTTGGGAGACATTAATCAGTTAATGTGTGTAAAGCTTTAGCAAGGTTTTTCCTCCCTGCCATCTAGCCAAACAACCTGTTAGTATCTTAGAGCCTGTGCCCTTCCCAGGCATAGGCTCTTGACTAGGTTTTCAGCACCAGATGTGAATTCCCTCCTGTGTAGCAGGTGTTAAATTCAATCAGAAGCAAGGTGTAGTGGTGCATGCCTGGGAGTCAGAGGCAGGAGGATTGCCTGGGACAACAGAGCGAATTCCGTGAGAGCCTGGGCTATAGTGAGACCCTACCTCAAAGAAACAACAGCTGGGTGTGGTGGTGCTTGCCTTTAAGGAGGCAGAGGTAGGAGGATCGCTATGTGTTCAAAGCCAACCTAAGACTACATAGTGAGTTCTGGTCAGCCTGGGCTAGAGTGAGACCTTACCTCAAAAAAGAAAAAGAGCAGGGTGTGGTGATGCACGCCTTTGATCCCAGCACTTGAGAGTTCAAGGACACCCTGAGAATGCATAGTGAATTCCAGGTCAGCCTGAGCTAGAGTGAGACCCTACCTCAAAAAAAAAAAGAAAGAAAGAAAAGAAACAACAATAAAATCCAATCAGAGAGCCCTTGGTTACCCCTACAACAGACATACCACTATGGCACATCTTGGCTGGCTGGCTGGCTGGCTGGCCAGTGGAGTAGCTTTCTGGTTTAAACTGTTGAAGCTGGGCGTGATGGGGTACACCTTTAATCCCAGAGGCAGAGTTAAGGAGGATCACCATGAGTTCGAGGCCAGCCTGAGACTACATAGTGAATTCCAGGTCAGCCTGGGCTAGAGCAAGACCCTACCTAGAGTAAGACCCTACCTCGAAAAAAACAAACAAAACAAAACAAAAAAAGAAGACTGTTGGCTGGGCATGGTGGCGCATGCCTTTAATCTCAGCACTCAGGAGGCAGAGGTAGGAGGATCACTGAGAGTTCAAGGCCACCCTGAGACTACATAGTGAATTCCAGCTCAGCCTGGGCTAGAGTGAGACCCTACCTTGAAAACAACAACAACAAAAAAAGACTGTTGATGGCTGTTGATGACTGTTTGCTGATGACTGTTGATGGCTGTTGGTGGCTGTTGATGACTGGCTATTGATGACTGGCTGTTGGTGACTGGCTGTTGATGACTGACTGTTGATGGCTGTTGATGGCTGTTGACTGTTGATGACTGTTGGTGACTGGCTGTTGATGACTGTTGATGGCTGTTGGTGACTGTTGGTGACCGTTGATGACTGTTGATGGCTGTTGATGACTGTTGATGATTGTTGATGACTGTTGATGACTGTTGATGACTGTTGATGACTGTTGATGACTGTTGATGACTGTTGGTGACTGTTGGTGACTATTGTTGACTGCTCCCTCAGCCATTTGCACAGCACTTTCCAGCCTGCAAGGAGGCTTCCAGCTCAGTTCCAGCTTGATTTCTTAGTTGCGTTGTTGACGTGTTTATAACATGTTAAGGTTTTTTTTTGGGGGGGGGGATGGACAGGGTCTCTTCTAGCCCATGCTAGCCTTGAACTCCTTATCATCCTGTCCTCACTTCCCATGAATTGGGATTATAGGTGTGAGCTACCACATATGACTATGAATGATGATTTTAATTAAGATATAACCCCATGCATGGGCTGGAGAGATGGGTCAGTGGTCAAGGCGCTTGCCTGAAAAGCCTAATGACCCGGGTTTGATTCCCCAGGCCCCACATATAGTGGCACAGGCATCTGGAGTTCATTTGCTGTGGCTGGAGGTCCTGGTGTGCCCATTCTCTCTCTTAGTCTGTCTGTCATCTATCTCTCTGCTTGCATGAAATAACCTCTGGTGAACAGACCTAAGGGAAGCCATGTTAGGCCACTCAGCCATCTTGACATTCTCAAAGATCCATAAGAGACTAAAGATTAACACAGAGCAGTAACCACAAGCCTGAGGGCATGAGTCCAGTAAAGACATCTGAGGTTAGTCTTGCCCTGAGGTCAAGATGGCCTGGTTCTCCATAGGAACTTCATCTGGTGTTTGGTCTTGCCCTTATCTTATCTGGAGCTCCCTCTGCCCAAGTTCAAAAACAGAAAAACAGAAGAAAAAAAAAAAAAAGATAATTGGGGTGGGGGAGATGACTGAAGAATAAGGGGTAGGTCATTGTGATTTTTGCCTTTAAAAACTCACTGTAGGGCTGGAGGGATGGCTTAATGCCTAAAGTCAAAGGACCCAGGTTCGATTTCCCAGGACCCTCATTAGCCAGATACACAAGGGGACACATGCATCTGGAGTTCGTTTGCAGTGGCTGGAGGCCCTCTCTCTCACCCACATTCTCTGTCAAATAAATTAATTTTAAAAAAGGAAAAAAAGTCAATTAAAAAAAACTCACTGTAAAAGTAGGACGGGGCTGCTCTTCTTGCTGTGAGGGAGCAGACGCAGGCCAGCTTAATAAAGAATCTCCATTTTAATTTTTTTAATTTTTATTCAAGTAGTCTTCTGTTCATTTCTGGTTTGGGACTCAGTACATGAAAATAAATAAATTTTATATATATATATATATATATATATATATATTTAATTTATTTGAGAGAGACAGAAACAAAGAGAATGCGAATGGGTGCATCAGGGCCTCTAGCACTGTAAACCAACTCCAGACACATGTGTTACCTTGTGCATTTGCTTACATGGGTCCTGGAGAATTGAACTGAGGTCCTTTGGCTTATCAGGCAAATGCCTTAACCGCTAAGCCATCTCTCCAGCCCATAAATAATATTTTTTGTTTATTTTTATTTATTTATTTGAGAGCGCGCGAGAGAGAGAATGGGCACACCAGGGCCTCCAACCACTGCAAATGAACTCCAGACACATGCGCCACCATGTGCATCTGGCTTACGTGGGACCTAGAGAATTAAACCAGGGTGCTTAGGCTTCGCAGGCATGCGCCTTAACTGCTAAGCCATCTCTCCAGCCCAATAAATAATAATTTTTAAAGAAAGATAGCCAGGCATAGTGGCGCATGCCTTTAATCCCAGTACTTAGGAGGCATAGGTAGGAGGATTGTCATGAGTTAGAGGCCAATCTGAGACTACATAGTGATTTCCAGGTCAGCTTGGGCTACACTGAGACCCTACCTTGAAAAACAAAAAAATAAATAAAATAAATAAATAAATAAATAAAAGATATAACTCCATCTTAAATTCTGGAGTGTCTATCAGGCAATGGCCTGAGGAAGCAGAATTATAAAGCAAGGAAGTGAGATAAGGACAAGAGGATAACCAAAAAGGACCCCCCCCACACATATGTATATATAGAGAGAGAGAGAAAGAGAAAGAGAGAGTGTGTCCCAGATTGTCTTCGAACTCCAGGTTAGTTTTGAGAGCCAGATGTGGTGACACACGCCTTTAATCCCAGCACTTGGGAGACAGAGGCAGTTGAGTTCTAGGCCACCCTGAGACTCCAAAGTGAATTTCAGGTCAGCCTGGAGTGAAACCCTGTTTTTTTAAATTTATTTATTTATGTTTTGGTTTTTCGAGGTAGGGTCTCACTCTAGCCCAGGCTTACCTGGAACTCACTATGGAGTCTCAGGGTGGCCTCGAACTCATGGCAATCCTCCTACCTCTGCCTCCCGAGTGCTGGGATTAAAGGTGTGCGCCACCACAACCGGCATCTTGTCTTGGAAAACCAACAACAACAAAATTGACTGAGAGAGCTTTGGCTATCCTGGATTTGCATCTTCTTGCTCTCTCCATCCCCACATGTCACAGCCTGTGATGTTCACAGTGGTTCCTTTAACAACTCCTGTGTGGTGTCATCAGTAAGGGTGTAAATCAGAAATCCAAGCCACCCACTCTTCAAGTCCACATGGTATTATAGATAGAGTCAGTGAGCTGAGGCTGAATAGTGAGACGATACTCATTCATTTGGTCCCTGCTTATTAGTAAGAAGAGTTGAGTTCCAGTGTTTTTCTTTCTCTTTTTTGGTGTTTTCAAGGCAGGGTTTCACAATAGCCCAGGCTGACCTGGAACTTACTCTGTAGCCCAGGCTGTCCTCAAACTCACAACTGTTATCCTACCTCTGCCTCCGGAGTGCTAGGACTAAAGGCATGTGATACCACCACCTGGCTCTTATTGTTATCTATTATTCAAATAAACACCATGACCTGTAGTTCAAATTTTAGGGCCAGGACCCTTAGGCTCCCCTAGTTAGGTTTCCACATGGAAAAGAGCCAGGAAAGCTTGCATCTCATTTAACAAATGAGTAATTCCATAAAAACGTAGTCAGTGAATTTCATTTTTGGGTCTTAGCCCTTAAATCCACTCATAGAGCAGGTGTTTGAAATTAACATTGCCAAAGATACAGCTATTTTAAGACTAGGAATTATGAAGTGAGGATTTTTAACTAAGATTGAAGGTTATATCTTTTTTTAAAGGTTAAATCTTTCGTAAGGAAACTATATCCTATCCTCTCTAAAGAACAGCTGTGATATTTTGCAGTGTATCTGATTATTGTAATGGTTGAACTAAAGCTACTTGAAGTAGCAGCCAGAAATGATAACATCATGTCACAGGTTAGAGAGTAACAGGGAGGGTCTTAAGGTCTTGGGTGGGCTTTCTGGTTTAGTTTGATGGGGTGGGATGCAGGTGGTTCAGTTTCGGATCATACGACTATTTGAAGTGTGGTCAGCATCTAAACCTAGTCTACAGCTTTATTAGTGGGTTCCAGTCTGCTGTCAGTTGCAGGAGAATCTGACTACTCCACAAAGAATTTGCTACCTACCTTTGACAATTGTATTTGTAACTGACCACTCAACTTTCTTGCAGAATTAAAACTGCTCTAGAGCTGGGCATGGTGGCACACACCTTTAATCCCAGCACTTGGGGAGGCAGAGATAGGAGGATCACTGTGAGTTTGAGGCCAGCCTGAGACTACATACAACAAAACCAACTGCTCTGAACCCTTCGTGATGGCACACAGTCTTTTTTTTTTTTTTTTTTTTTCGTTTTTCAAGGTAGGGTCTTACTGTAGCCCAGGCTGACCTGGAATTCACTATGGAGTCTCAGGGTAGCCTCAAATTCACAGCAAGCCTCCTATCTCTACCTCCCAAGTGCTAGGATTAAAGGCATGCGCCACCATACCCAGTTTCTGCAGGTGACTTTTTAAAAATAAATATTTTATTTTTATTTATTTATTAGAGACAGAGAGGGTGAGAGAGAGAGAGAGAGAGAATGGGCACACCAGGGCCTCTAGCCACTGCAAACGAACTCCAGATGCATGTGCCACCATGTGCATCTGGCTTATGTGGGTCCTGGAGAATTGAACCAGGATCCTTTGGCTTTGCAGGCAAATGCCTTAACCGCTAAGTCATCTCTCCAGCCCTGCAGGAGAATTTTTTTAAAACATTTTTATTTATTTATTTGAGAGAGAGAGAGAGAGAGAATGGAGAATTGGAGCCGGGCAAGATGATGCATGCCTTTAATCCCAGCACTATTCTCAAAAACCAAAAAAAGAAAAAGAAAATGGAGAATGGTCATGCCAGGGCCTCCAGCCACTACAAATGAACTACAGACACCTGTGGACACCCCCTCCTTGTGCATCTGGCTTATGTGGGTCCTGGGGAATTGAACCTGGGTCCTTTGGCTTTGCAGGCTATTGCCTTAACCGCTAAGCCCTATCTCCAGCTCTGCAGGAGAATTTTAAGGCAACTAAACTATTCTGTATGACACTGGTCAAAATCCATTGAATATTTTTGTTTTGTTTTGAGACAGGGCCTCATGTTTGCCCAGGCTACTCTACTACTCACTAAGATCTTGAACTGCTCACCCTCCTCTCTCTACCTCCCCAGTTCTAGAATTATAGAAATATACCACTACTCCCAGTTTTCTGCAATACTGAGGGTCAAACCCAGGTCTCTCTGCATGCTTGGCAAATAATCCAACAACCCAGCTACATGCCCAGTCCCAGGTTTTAGATTTTTTAAAAAAAATTGTTTATTTTTATTTATTTGAGAGCAACAGACAGAGAGAAAGAGGCAGATAGAGAGGGAATAGGTGTGCCAGGGCCTTCAGCCACTGCAAACGAACTCCAGACGCATGCACTGAGTGACCTTGTGCATCTGGCTTACGTGGGTCCTGGGGAATCGAGGCTCGAAATGGGGTCTTTAGGCTTCACAGGCAAGCACTTAACTGCTAAACCATCTCTCCAGCCCAAATTTTAGATTCTTGTTTGTTGTTGTTTTTTTTTTTTTTTTTTGGTGGGGGGGGTTGTTGAGGTAGGGTCTCACTCTAGCCCAGGCTGACCTGGAATTCACTATGTAGTCTCAGGGTGGCCTTGAACTCACAGCAATCCTCCTACCTCTGCCTCCTGGGTGCTGGGTTTAAAGCTGTGCACCACCATGCCTGGCTTGTTTGCTTGCTGAGATAGTGTCATATTATGTGACCCTGGCTAACTTGGTCCATGCTATGTATCCCAAGCTGGGTTCAAACTTTTGACCATCATCTTACCTCAGCTTCTCAAGTTCTAGGATTTCAGGCATAAAAACCTATAGAATGTATAACATCAAAAGTGATTCAAGAGCTGGAGAGATGTCTCAGCAGTTAAAGGTGCTTGCTTACAAAGCCTGACAGCCTGGGTTCGATTCCCCAGTAACCACGTAAAGCCAGGTGCACAAGGTAACACTGAAACAACCTCAAAAGACTTAAGGGAAGCCATCTTTATATCCTCCAGGAGCTATAGAATAAAGATTAACACAGAACAGTAGCTAAGATATCTGGTGTTAGTCTTTCCCTAAGGTCAAGGCAACCTGGTCCCTGGTACATGCTGTGTACATCTGGTGTTTGGTCTTGCCCTTATCTGGTGCTTGCTCTGTGCTGACCATCAAATTTTGCTTTTGTAAATCATGCTTGCTTGCTCTTGCAAAATTAATTAGGGGAAGGGGGGATGACTGAAGAGTGAAGGGCAGGAATGTGGTTTTGGCCTTTAGGACCTTGCTGTAGAGATAGGCTGTTGCTGTCCTCTTCCTCGGCACCCAGCTGCCTGAATAAAGACTCTCCTTTGATTTTATTCAGGAGGTCTTCTGTTCATTTCTGGGCTGGAACTCGCTACTTCACATGTATCTGGAGTTCATTTACAGTGACTGGAGGCCCTGGTGCACCTACACACTTTTTTGTGTCTCGTTCTCTCTCTGCTTGCAAATAATTAATAAATAAAAAGATAATTTTTGAGCCGGGCATGGTGGCGCATGCCTTTAATCCCAGCACTCGGGAGGCAGAGGTAGGAGGATCGCCGAGAGTTCGAGGCCACCCTGAGACTCCATAGTGAATTCAAGGTCAGCCTGAGCTAGAGTGAGACCCTACCTCGGAAAACCAAAAAAAAAAAAAGATAATTTTTAAAAAGTAATTCAAGGGCTGGAGAAATGACTCAGCAGTTAAGACATTTGCTTGCTATGTCTAAGGTCCCAGGTTTGATTCCCTAGTATCCACGTAAGCCAGATGCACAAAGTGGCGCATGTATCTGGAGTTTGTTTGCAGTGACTAGAGGCCCTAGCGCACTCATTCTCTCTATATATCTGCCTCTCTCTCCCTCCTCTCTTAAATAAATAAGTAAATTTTTTTAAGTAATTCAAGTGCTCCCTAACACTTCAAAACAAACTACCAGACTTTTTGCTTTTGTTGGGTGTGATGACACAGACCTGTAATTTCAACACTTGGGAGGCTGGGGTAGAAGGACCACCATCATTTGAGATCAACTTGGGCTACAGACAGTTCATACCACCACTTTGCCTGCCCTCCCCCCCAAAAAACTGTTCTTTTGGCTACAGTACCTGAAAAAAAACATTTCATCCCAATTTCATCAACAATAGCTACAGGCCCTCTGTAGAGCCACAGATTGAAGTAGCGGAAACCCAGCCACATGCAGCATGCAGGAAGGAAGGCAGGCAGGTGATTAATTTCTCCATTATTGTCAATTATTCTTGGAAATCCCCTTTGCAAATGGTAATCTTTTGTTCTGCTCTTCCTTTCCTTGGGTTACTTGCACCTTTGGGATACATGTGTTTTTCTCTACTGGAACAACTACTCCCCCATCACGTCATTTTTTTTTTTCTTGTTTTGATTTTTCGAGATAGGTCTCACTCTAGCCCAGGCTGCCCCAGAACTCACTACATAGTCTCAGGCTGGCCTCAAACTCCCATTGATCTTTCTGCCTCAGCAAGTGCTGGGATTAAAGGCTTGGGCCAGCATGCCTGGTCTGGATGCAATTGTCTTTATTGGACACCAGCACCATAAGCAAGCATGTCCCGGAACCCCAGGCAGAGCTCAAGCACTCTGCATATCTTTAGACTGGAATTCCAGGCCTGGACCCTAGGATCCACCCACAGCGACACCAAATTACAAACTTGAATAAAACTGAATCTGGCCTGGCAGTGGTGGTGCATGCCTTTAATCCCAGCACTCAGGAGGCAGAGGTAGGAGGCCACCCTGAGACTACATAGTGAATTCCAGGTCAGCCTGGGCTAGAATGAGATCCTACCTCAGGGGGAAAAAAAAAAAAAAAAATCAAACTCCTGAGCTGGAGAGATGGCTTAGTGGTTAAGGCATTTGCCTGCAAAGCCAAAGGACACAAGTTCGATTCCACAGGACCCTTGTAAACCAGATGCACAAGGGATACATGCATCTAGAGTTCGTTTGCAGTGGCTACAGGCCCTAATGTGCCCACTCTCTCTCTTCTCTCTCTCTCTCTCTCTCTCTCTCTCTCTCTCTGCTTGCAAATAAAGAAATAATAAAAATCGGATGCCTTTGATCCCAGCACTCGGGAGACAGAGGTAGGAGGATCGCCATGATTCCAGGTTAGCCTGGACTACAGTGAAACCCTACCTCGAAAAACAAAAACAAATAAACAAAAAAAAAAAGAAATAATAAAAATAAAAATAAATTATTTTTTTAAAAAAACCTCAAAGACTTATTTTAAATAAATAAATAAAACTCCTGGTTGGAGGACATCCATTCAAACTACCACCACATATAATGAGCATATTTGGACATTTGTTATGAGCTAGGTATGAAAGTGATTTGTCTCTACTGCTCAGTGAGTTACAAAGCCACATTCAGTCAAATAATAGATGGCTTAGTGGTTTAGGTGTTTGCCTGCAAAGCCAAAGGACCTCGGTTTGATTCCTCAGGACCCATGTAAGCCAGATGCACAAGGTGGCACATGCGTCTGGAGTTCATTTGTTGTGACTGGAAGCCCTGGTGTGCCCATTCTCTCTCTCTTTCTGCCTCTTTCCCTCTCTCACTCTTTCAAATAAATAGATAAATTAAAAAAATTTTTAGGGCTGGAGAAATGGTTTAGCGGTTAAGCGCTTGCCTGTGAAGTCTAAGGACCCTGGTTCAAGGCTCAATTCTCCAGGACCCACGTTAGCCAGATGCACAAGGGGGCACACGCATCTGGAGTTCATTTGCAGTGGCCGGAGGCCCTGGCGTGCTCATTCTCTCTCTCTCTCTCTCTCTCTATCTGCCTCTCTCTCTCTCTCTCTCTGTCCGTCTCTTTCAAATAAATAAAAAAATAAACAAAAAAAAATTTTTTTTAACTAGATGTTGTCTAGGCTACACATGGCAACACGTGCCTGTAATCCCAGGTACTGGGTACTGGGGAATTGAACCCGGGTCCTTAGGCTTCTCAGGCAAGTGCCTTAACTGCTAAGCCATCCCTCCAGCCCCCTTTTCTTTCTTTTTAAAATTTATTTATTTGCAAACAGAGAGAGAGATAGAATAGGCATACCAGGGCCTCCAACCACTGCAAACAAACTCCATATGCATGTGCCTCTCTGTGCATCTGGTCTAACACAGGTACTGGGGAATTGAACCTGAGTTGTTAGGCATTGCAGGCAAGAGCCTTAACCACTAAGCAATCTTTCCAACCCTATTTTTATTTATTTATTTATTTGAGAGAGAAAGCACAAGTGTACCAAGGCCTAGAATGACTGCAAATGAACTCCAATTGCATGTTCCACTTTGTACATCTGGCTTTACATGGGTACTGGGGAATCAAACCCAAGCTGTCAGACTTTTACAAGCAATTTCCTTTAACTACTGAGGTATCTCTCCAGCACCTAATGTAATTTTTAAAAATTATTTACTTACATATTTGTGTATATGAACATGCCAGTCTCTTACTGCTCCCTACAAATGAACACCAGATACTTACTTCACTTTTTAAAAAAAATTATTATTTATTTATTTGACAGAGAGGAAGAGAGAGAGAGAATGGATGCACCAGGGCCTCCAGCCACTGCAAACGAACTCCAGATGCATGTGCCACCTTGTACATCTGGCTAAGTGTGGGTCCTGGGTCCTTTGGGTTTGCAGATAAATGCCTTAATTGCTAAGCCATCCTTCCAGCCCTTGTCTTGTTTTTTCAAGGTAGGGTCTCACTCTAGTCCAGGCTGACCTGGAATTCACTATGTAGTCTCAGGGTGGCCTCAAACTCATGGCAATCCTCCTACCTCTGCTTCTCAAGTGCTGGGAATAAAGGCGTGCACCACCGTGCCTGACTGCATACTCCACTTAAAAAAAAATATATATATATCTGGGCTGGAGAGATGGCTTAGCGATTAAGGCGCTTGCCTGCAAAGCCTAAGGACCCAGGTTCGATTCTCCAGGTCCCATATAAGCCAGATGCACAAGGTGGCCATGTGCGTCTGGAGTTCATTTGCAGTGGCTAGAGACTCTGGCATGCCAGTTCTCTCTCTCTCTCTCTCCGTCTGTCTCTAGTAAATAAATAAAAATTAATATAATAATAATAATAAATATTTTAAAGCTGGGTATGGTGGCACACACTTTTAATCCCAGCACTTGGGAGGTAGCCGTAGGAGGATTACTGAGAGTTTGAGGCCACTGAGACTACATACTGAATTCCAGGTCAGCCTGGACTAGAGTGAAACCCTATCTCAAAAAAAAAAAAAAAAAATATATATATATAATATTTATTTTGCAAACAAACTCTAGATACATGTGTCATTTTGTGCATCTGATTTCACATAGGTGCTGGGGAACTGAACCCAGGCCAGCAGCCTTTGCAAACAAGCACCTTTAACCACTAAATTATCTCCCCAGCCCCTAGCCAGCTCACCCTTGCTGCTTCCTCCCTGCTGCTTGTGATGGTGTGAGCCAGCTCTTCCTGCTCATACCAGGCTTTTCCCACCATGATGAAACTTCCCTTTGAGACTATAAGTAGAAATAAACCAGCCAGGTATGGTGGCGCATGCCTTTAATCCCAGCACTCAGGAGGCAGAGGTAGGAGGATCCCAGCCTAAGACTACATAGTGAATTCCAGGTCAGCCTGGGCTAGAGTGAGACCCTACCTCAAAAAACCAAAAAATAAAAATAAATTAAATAAATAAAAATAAACCTTCTGGAATCAGCTGTTTCCAGTTGAGTGTTTTGTTCCAGCAATGAGAAGGCAAAGGCAACTGAGGGGCTGGAGGGATGGCTTAGTGGTTAAGACACTTGCCTGGAAAGCAAAAGATCTTAGGTTCGATTCCCTAGGACCTACATAAACCAGATGCACAAGAAGGCGCATGGGTCTGGAGTTTGTTTGCAGTGGCACACCCATTCCCCCCCCCCCCCCCCCCCCGCCCTTTTTCCTGCCTCTTTCTCTCTGTCAAATAAAGAAATAATTTTTTTTTTTTTAAATGCAGCTAAGGGCCGGGCGTGATGGCACATGCCTTTAATCCCGGCACTCAGGAGGCAGAGGTAGCAGGATTGCTGTGAGTTCGAGGCCACTCTGAGACTACATAGTAAATTCCAGGTCAGCCTGGACTAGAGTGAAACCCTACCTCAAAAAAAAAAAAAGGCTACTGAGAGGGCTGGAGAGATGGAGAGATGGCCTTTCCTTTAGACATTTGCTTGTTAAGTCTGATGGCCCAGGTTCAGTTCTCCATGCACCCATGTAGAGCCAGATGCACAAAGTAGCACATGCAACTGGAGTTCTTTTGCAGTGGTAGGAGGCCCTGGTGTGCCCACTGTCTCTTTCTTTCTGTCTGCCTCTTTATCTCTCTCTTTCTTTAAAATTAATTAAAAAGTATTTTTTAAGAAGAAGGTAGGGCTGGAGAGATGGCTTAGGGGTTAAGGCGCTTGCCAGCAAAACTTAAGGATCCATGTTCAATTCTCCAGATCCCATGTTAGCTGTATGCACAAAGGTGAGGCAAGCACAAGGTTGCACATGCCCACTAGGTGGCACAAGCATCTGGAGTTTGATTGCAGTGGCTGAGGCCCTGGTACACCAATTCTCTCTCTCTCTCTCTCTCGCTTTCTCTAAATAAAAATTTAAAAAATGACCAAGTTAGGATTTAGAAAAAGTTGTTTATTGATATAGCTCCCTTTTTTCATTTGCAAAACTTACTCCCTTGTTCAAGGAAATTCTGCTCGTTATTCAGGGCCCAGCCTTAGTTTGCCTGTGGACCCATACTGGCTCTTCAAGGCAGAATAGTAGGTAACAGGAGCCAGGTGTGGCTGACGCGGGCCTTTAATCCCAACACTCAGGAGGCAGAGGTAGGAGATCACAGATAGTTTGAGGCCACCCTGAGACTAATAGTGAATTCCAGGTCAGCCTGAGCTAGAGTGAGACCCTACCTCAAAAAAAAACAAAACAAGGGGACAGTGGGGGGAGGGAGGGCATTACCATAGAATATTGTTTACAATCATGGAAGTTGTTAATAAAAAATAATTTAAAATAAATAAATAAATAACAGAATAGTAGTAGGTAATAGGGAACACCTAACCTTATAAAGGTGACCCTGCCAACTTCACTTATTCCTGTTCTAGCACTTCTCAGGAAAGAAATTAAAGTCCCCTTCACTCACCTAATAATTAGCCAGTGTGACTTTTCTGCCTCTCCACTTTAACCTCATTGAGGCACCCAGAAGTCACATCTCCTTGTCCCTCCATTCATATATATATATAGGTTTTTCGAGGTAGAGTCTCACTCTAATTCAGGCTGACCTGGAATTCACTATGTCGTCTCAGGCTGGCCTCGAACCTCTGCCTCCCAAGTGCTGGGAATAAAGGCATGCCCATCTTATTTATTTTTTTATGTTTTTATTTATTTATTTATTTGAGAGCAACAGACAGAGAAAGAGGCAGAGAGAGAGAAAGAGAATGGGCATGCCAGGGCTTCCAGCCACTGCAAACGAACTCCAGAAGTGTGTGCCCCCTTGTGCATCTGGCTAACGTGGGTCCTGGGGAATTGAGCCTCGAACCAGGGTCCTTAGGCTTCACAGGCAAGCGCTAAACCGCTAAGCCATCTCTCCAGCCCTATTTATATTTATTTTTTATTTTTGAGGTAGGGTCAGGTTCTGGAATTCATTATGTAATCTCAGGGTGGCCTCGAACTCACGGTGATCTTCCTACCTCTGCCTCCTAAATGCTGGGATTAAAGTCGTGAGCCTGGTCCCTGTTTTTTTTTTTTCTTCCCTCCTCTCTGAGGTAGGGTCTTGCTCTAGCCCAGGCTGATATGAATTCACTATGTAGTTTTAGGCTTAGATCCTTTTTTTTTTTCTTTTGACATTTATAAGATGTAGTTATTATTTTTTTCTGACCAAAGTGCAATGATTTTTAAATCTTTTTAAACAAATAACTATGAAAAAATATTTCAGAAAATAAAATACAAATGGGAAAATTAACAATTAGATTGCTTTTTGTAACATATAGTTAGAATAAATTAGATCCCTTTTTGAGAATTCAAATGTATGCCGTAACCAAGGTTCATCAGAGGGGACAAGCGTGCTTTAGGTACAGGGGTTTGAGAGGATCTTGGCTCTGGGCACAGTTGCCCAGTATTATCAGTTTCTAAAGGTGATTTAGCTGCGCGTGGTGGCGCACACCTTTAATCCCAGCATTTGGGAGGCAGAGAGAGGTAGGAGGATCGCTGTGAGTTTGAGGTCACCCTGAGACTGCATCAGCTGGTCAGGACCCAGGGCATGTGGCCTCCGCAGTGTAGCTGGTGAGACTTTTTTCGGCTGCTCAGTTATACCATCCTAGATATTTTTCAGGGAACTCCAGAGATTCTGGCTTTTTTGTGACGAAGCGCTGGGTAACCAAGACTGATTTGGGGAATGGGCGGCCCTAGGGGCGGAGCAGGCACGGCTGCGATGCCCGCCTCTGCCGACAGGGGGCGGCCGCGCCCACTTCCTCCGCGCCCACGGCGGGCAGCGGCCAGCGAGAGAGCGAGAGAGCGAGCGAGCGGCGCCTTCGGGGGGTGTCCGAGACCCGAGCGTGGCCCGGCGCCGGCGAGGCAGCTTCAGCCGAACCTGACGCACCCCGAGACCCCCCCCCTTCGGGTGAGCTCTGAAACCCCGAGCAGTGCAGGCGGATGGACGCGGCGCTGAAGCGGAGCCGAGCGGAGGAGCCGGCCGAGCTCCCGCCGCCCGCCCGGGACGTGGAGGAGGAAGGGGAAGGGGGGGAAGAAGAAGGGATGGAGCAGGCACTGGAGGAGGAGGAAGAGGTGGACCCCCGGATCCAGGTAAGACGTGCTGGGGATGGGTGAGGCTGCCCGATCCCGGCGTCCACGCGTGCGTCCCCCACCCGAGTCCGCGGTCGCGGGGGGCGGGGTGGAGGACCACTGAGGTCCGGGAGCGGGTGACAGACAAACAGGGTCGAACATCCCCAGTAACCTCACGGTGCTCCCCGTGGGAGCGTCCGCGTGGCATCCCCGCAGAGCCTCGCTGGAACCCCCGGGGTCCCTGCGCAACAAAGGGAAGAGAGGGGCGGGGGCTCCGAGCGGCGTTGGGGTACCACTGGGCACGGACTCAGCATCCTGCATCCCGGGCGCCAGCATCCTAGCCCGTCAGGCCTGCGGGGCCGGGGACCGGGTGGGCGTCGCCCGCCCCTCTGCAGCGTGGGATGGCAGCGGTGCCCTCACCTTGCTGGAGGTGCGCGGGCCCCAGCTGTCTTGTCCCTGCACTCATTGGCAGCACACCCACCTTGGCCTGAAACGGTTTAAAACATTTTTTTTTTTTTCCATGGTGGTGAAGTCGGGTGTGAACAGCAGTGAGGGACAGCTGATGCGCAAAACTGACGCGTGCAGGAGGCCAAGCGAATTGGCCTGGCTTTCTGGGCCTCCATTTTTAAGAGACGATTAAAAAGCAATTTTCAAGCCGAGTTCTAAGAGTGACAGCTTAACTTCTTCACCTTCCCAAGCACAAAACACTGCAAATTCCCTTCCCTGGCAAGCCTTTTTTGTTTTTACCCTTTCTGTAAATCATTTAATATTGCTTCAAAATGTGCCTTTGCAATTTCTGGAACCCTAATTGGTTTCATGTGCATAGATCAATTAAAAGCTCACTTTAACTCAGTGGTTGGGGATTAAATTAATTGTTTTGTCACATTAACTAGATGTAGACCAGATAGGAAAAACGTTTGGGTTAGTAATTCTGTTAATTTAAAAAAAAATCGGTTTTTACTGTGAGATCTTGTGTTCTTGGTATGAAATTCTGTTAGCAAATCCTTTGTTCAGAGTCGAGATGAGTTTAACTTCATGTTGGGCACTTCCTACAAAATGTTCATTTGTAAATGGCTTAGAATAGGATGAAAGCTAGTTAAAAAAAAATCTAGGTACGGTGAAAAATTGGTGAGAGAAAAATATTTTTAAATTCTTTATAGGAAATAATCACTGAGGAGTTACTAGAAGTCTGCCTTTGGTTTAACTGATTTCACCTGGTTTATATATACTTTTGGCCTGGTCTTGCTTGCTTGTTTTTTCTTGGCAAAGTTCTTGCTGTAAAGCAAGTGTTTGCTGTTTTGATTGAAGTACTTAAGTGTTTGTAACAGGTGAGTTTACCTGAAGGCAAATACCTACATGAAATATTTAACCTTCTATGGAGAGACAAATTCCTAGGACCTTCAGACGATAACAAAAGGACATTGTCAACAAAAAGGTTTCAGAAACCTTGCTGATTTTGTTTCCAGCAAAATCTGAACTGTTTCCTTAAGAATGAACTGATTTTTCCTCCTGAAAATCTGTGCTTTTCAGGTCAAGGACTAAGTTGTACTAGAAACAAAGGGCAGATCTTCAAATCTTTCTTTTCTTCACTAGGGAGAATTGGAGAAACTAAATCAATCCACGGATGACATCAACCGACGGGAGACGGAACTTGAGGTACAGAGCGCTGGGCTTTCCTTGGGTACCAGCGTGGTGGTGTCAGTCACCTTTGACACCAGGCTGGTTAATTTTGTTTTAATAGCTTGAGAGTGACTGCAGGAGGCCCTGCTTGGGTGTTGAGTAACAGCATGTGCCTGACAGAATAAAATACACTGAGGGGCCCAGGCTGTGGGTGGATGCATGTGGATCCAATTTCATGTGTTTTTCATTATGGAAGCTCAGTGGGGCCCAAACTAAGGGCTGGGCAGAGCATTTACACAACTTTTAAGGCTTCAAATTTCATTGTCTGTGGAAAAGCAGAACGGACTGAGGAAGAATTAGCTGGACTCTTTAATGGAGAAAACTGACCTTACCTCTTTCAGTATTTTGGTATGGGCTTCTTTGCTTCATTCATGCTTGGAAAGGATCATATTTCCTCAGACTTGGGCCAGATTTTTACTTTACTGTTCTAACATTTAACTCCTTCTACTTCTCTGCTCATTCCTTTTTTATTTGGTTATTTAAGAGAGAGAAAGAGGCAGAGAGAGCGCTTCTAAACTTAAAAAAAAAGTTATTTATAGCTGGGCATGGTGGTGCATGCCTTTAATCCCAGCACTTGGGAAGCAGAGGTAGGAGGATCACCATGAGTTCAAAGACACCCTGAGAGTACCAGGTGAATTCCAGGTGAGCCTGGGCTAGAGTGAGACCCTATCTCGAAGAATCAGAGCAAGATAGAAGAGAGACAGAGGATGATGCACCCGGGCTTCCAGCCACTGCAAATGAACTCCAGAGGCATGCGCTACTTTGTGCATCTGACTTTACATGGGTACTGGGAAATCCAACAATGGTTATTAGGCTTTGCAGGCAAGCACCTTAATTGTTGAGCCATCTCTCCAACCAAGATTCTAAGATTTCTAATGCATTAAGTGACAAAACCTCTACCACTGCTATGGGGCATTAACATGTTCAGTCTAGAGCCATTCAGTCCAGTATGGTAGGCATGTGTTACATGGCTATTTTGGTGTATTGAAAGGTATTTTTGCCTACATATGTGTGTTTGGAATGTGTTTGTGTGTGCATACTCGTGTGGGTGCCAGAGGTTAACATTCGTTGTCTTCCTCAGTCACTCTATTTTACTGAGGCAGGGTGGGTCTCTTGCTTGAACTGAGTTTGCAGATTTGGATAGGCTCGCTAGCCCAGAGATCCTGCCTCTCTGACTAGGTGCTAGAGTTACAAGTAGGCCATCATGCCCACCCTAAGGGTGCTGGGGATCCGAACCTAACTCTGGTCCTGACCCTTGCGCTATAAGTGGTTTATTTACTGAGCCATCTCTCCACTCCCCCAACCTTTTAATTTAATTTATTTTTTTTTTTTTTTGAGGTAGGGCTTCACTCTAGCTCAGGCTGACCTGGAATTCACTATGTAGCTTAGGGTGGCCTCGAACTCTCAGTGATCCTCCTACCTCTTGCCTCCCAAGTGCTGGGATTAAAGGCGTGCACCACCACGCATGGCTAATTTTTAAATTTTATTTATTTGAGCACATTGTGTGTGTCTGTCTGTCTATAGGCACATCAAGGCCTTTTACCTTTATGAATGAATACCAGTCTGGTTTTACGTAGGTGGCTGGGGAATTGAACCTGGGTCAGTGGGCTTTCCAAGCATTTGCCTTTAACCACTGAGCCATTTCCCCACCCCCTTCTCTAACCTTTTTTGTTTTAAAATATTTTATTTTATTTATTTATTTACTTGACAGAGAAAGAGGGAGAGAGAGAATGGGCACGCCAGGGCCTCCAGCCACTGTAAACAAACTCCAGATGCGTGCCCCCCCTTGTGCATCTGGCTTACATGGGTCCTGGGGAATTGAACCTGGGTCCTTTGGCTTTGCAGGCAAATGCCTTAACCTACCTACCTACCTACCTACCTTCCTGTCTGTCTGTCTGTCTGTCTGTCTTGTGTTTTGTCTTTGAGATAGGGTCTCACTCTAGCCCAGGCTGACCTGGAATTCACTATGTAGTCTCAAGGTGGCCTCAAACTCATGCCAATCCTCCTACTGAGTGCCGCTGGATTAAAGGCATGTGCCACTGTGCCCAGCTTTCTTTCTTTTTCTTTTTTAAACAAAGTATTTTGTTTGTTTACTTTTGCTGTGCTGGAGACAAAGGCCCCAGCCTCAGGTGTGAACAGACATCTGGAACAGCTGGCCAGGGATGGTGTAGCATACCTGTAAACCCCAGCACTTTGGAGACAGAGGCAGGAGGATCAGGAGTTCAAGGCTACATAGCAAATTTGAGACCGGTTTAGGTTTCGTGAGACCTTGTCAAAAGGAAGGAAGGAACCCAGGTGTGGTAGCTCATGTCTTTAATCCCAGCACTCTGGAGGCAGAGGTACGAGGATCATCATGAGTTCAAGGCTATCCTGAGACTACATAGTGAATTCCAGGTCAGCCTGAGCTACAGTTAGTCCCTACCTCGAAAAACCAAGAAGAAAAGAAAAGAAAGGAAAAAAAAAAGGAGGGAAGAAAATCAATCAGGGCTGGAGAGGTGGCTTAGCAGTTAAGTGCTTGCCTGTGAAGCCTAAGGACCCAGGTTCGATTCCCCAGTACCCATGTAAGCCAGCTGCACAAGGTGGTGAATGTATCTGGAGTTTGTTTGCAGTGGCTGGAAGCCCTATTGTGCCCATTCTCTCTCTCTCCCTCCTCCTCTCTCTGTCTCTCTCAAATACATAATTTTTTTTTTTTTGAGGCAGGCCCAACAGACTGCCTTTTTCTTATGCGAGGGGTGGAGGGAGAGAGAGGAGAAGGGAGAGAGAAATGATGCACCAGGGCCTGCAGCCATTGCAATCGAATTCTAGTCATGTGCAACCTTGCGTGCTTGCGTCACTATGTGTCTGGCTTACACAGGACCTGGAGAGTTGAACATGAGTCCTTAGGCTTCACAGGTAAGCGCCTTACTGCTAAGCCACCTCTCCAGCCCTCAAATAAATAATTAAAAATTAAAAATATGGTCGGGCGTAGTGGCACACGTCTTTAATCCCAGCACTCAGGAGGCAGAGGTAGGAGCATTGCCGTGAGTTCAAGGCCACCCTGAGACTATATAGTGAATTCCAGGTCAGCTCTGGATGCAGTGAAACCCTACCTCAAAAAAACAAAAAATTAATAAATAAATAAAAATAAAATCAATTAATCAGGGACAGTTGTGCAAAGCCAATGCTGGGTTTCTGTGCCTCCATTTCCGAAACAATTAAGCCCAGGTCCTGTTTATTCCTTTTAGTTGTTTACCACATGTCAACTACTGTTCTGGCTAATAAACAAGACCATCCCCATACCTCAGCTCTCATGGCACCCACTCTCTGGAGGTGAATGAAGTTGGTTCATTCATTAAAGTCTTTTCAGTTCTGATTTCCGAATCGGTAACTACATTTAGACATTGGTGTGTCACAGGAAACTACGGGACAGGTGTTTCCTGCCAGGCTCTGTCAAGCATTTGGAGCGCTGGTTGTGTGAGCTGGAGGGTGTGTTCAGGGTGGGCCTTATCATTGTGTTATTATAACCAGGACTGACTCAGAGAAATACAACACAAGCCACAGAGAGCAATTAAAGACTCCCTCCTTAGTAGATACATTGAAACAGTACAGATGCAGTTCTGGGGTGAAGACTCGGCCGTTAAAAGTGCTTGCTTGCAAAACCTGCGGGCTTGGGTTCAATTCTCCAATATCCATGTGCAAAGTGGTGCATGTATCTGGAGTTTGTTTGCGGTGGCCAGAGATGCTGGTGCGTCCATATTGTCTCTGTCTCTCAGATAAGTACATTAAAATAAAGACTATGAAAAGAGACCTGATTGCAGGATGAAACGAAGTGAGCATTGCTTTGTTTCACTTAGCCAGGAATGCACTTGTGGGGCGACTGGGTCTTTCCCTATTCTGTGCATGTCTGTGGATGAACCGGAAAGCACCTCAGTGTTGATCTCGGGCTTACGTGTAAGTTTCAGTGAAGAGACAGAGCCTATATGGAATCTGCAAATAATGAGGACTGGCAGTACCTGCTGTCGTGGCTCCTGTCACACTTTCTGGTCTCCATCTTCTTATGCTTTGCTTCCCCCCCCACCCCAGGTAGGGTCTCACTCTAGCCCAGGCTGACCTGGAATTCACTATGTAGTCTCAGGATGGCCTCAAGCTCACGGCCATCCTCCTCTGCCTCCCAAGCGCTGGGATTAAAGGCGTGTGCTACCATGCCCGGCCTACCTGTAATGGGATGCTAGAGGTCCAAGAAAATTCTTGAACCCCAAACCCTAGGGTTTGATTTTAATCAAAGGATTGAATAAAAAAGAAGACTGAAAAGGATGATTGTTAAATTGTTATATTTATTGAGGGAAGTAGAGCCAAGGAAAGGTACCCACAGGGCTAGAGCTCCCAAGTGGGAGCCTGGGGGAAAAAGCATGGAAAGAAAGTTCAAGGAGCGCCTGTCAAGTGGGGAGCTGGAGGGGATAAAGAATCCATGTGGAGAGTAAGGGCTAGGGGTCCATCCTGGCTGGGCCTGGGCCAAGCCAGCCCAGGCCCAGCTGAAGGGAAAACTTACCCACAGCTGGAAGTTCCCAAGTTTTCAGAGTCTGCCCTCTCCTTGTAAAGATACTTATAACCTTTAAGTGGAGGTGGGCTGTTTTCTGGCTCAGGTGAACCAGAGGTCCAGCTGGTTCATTAGGGCTAGGGGCTGTCTTAGGAAGAGATTAGCCCTGGCACCAAATTCCAGGGGCTGAACTTGACCAATCACAATATTTAAATCCTATGAAAGACCTCCCTCCTAGGAGGGGTCCTGGTTGTTTGTGAGAAAACAGGTATAGGCGGGGAAAAAAGAAGTCAGACCATTTTTGATTTTTAGCAAGTGCAAATTTTTTTGTGCTTGTTACCTTCAGGGGTCCAGTCATCCTAACTTTACTCCCCTCTCATACCCTTTGCTTTTTTTAAAAAAAATATATTGTTTCAAAATATTTATTTGAGAGAGAGAGAAGGAAAGAGAGAGAAGTGGCATGCCAGGGCCTCCTTTCACTGTAAATGAACTCCAGATGCATGAGCCACTTTATGCATCTGGTTTTATATGGATACTGAGGAACTGAACCCAGGCCATCAGGCTTTAGAAGCAAATGCCTTTAACTGCTGAGCCATCTCTTTAGCCCCAAAATATTTTTTTTTATTTGCAAGTAGAGAGTGGGGGGGGAGTTGTGAATGGGTATCCCAGAGCCTCTTGCCATTGCAAATGGACTCCAGATGCATGTGGCACTTTGTGCATCTGGCTTTACATGGGTACTGAGGAATCAAACCCAGGTCTTCAGACTTTACAAGCAAGTGCCTTTAACTACTAAGCCATCTCTCCAGCACCCTTACTTTTTTTTTCCCTTCAAGGTAGGGTCTCACTGTAGCCCAGGCTGCCCTTGAACTCATGATGATCCTTCTACCTCTGCCTCCCCAGTGCTGTGATTAAAGGCGTGCACTACCATGCCTGGCTTTTTTTTTTTTTTTTATATGGAATTCTTCACAAATTTGTGTGTCATCCTTGCACAAGGGCCATGCTAATCTTCTCTATCATTCCAGTTTTAGTGTATGTGCTGCCAAAGTGAGCCTCCCCCCACCCTTTTTTTAAATATTTATTTATTTGAGAGAGAGAGAGAGACAGAGAATGGGCATGCCAGGGCCTTCAGCGACTGTAAACAAACTCCAGACACATGCACCACCTTGTGTATCCGGCTTACATGGGTTCTGGGGACTCAAACCTGGGTCCTTTGGCTTCACAGGCAAATGCCTTAACCACTAAGCCATCATTTCAGCCCTCCCCTTCGTGTTTTTTTTTTTTTTTTTTTTTTTTTTGTTTTGTTTTGTTTTTCGAGGTAGGGTCTTACCCTGGTACAGGCTGACCTGGAATTTATATAGTCTCAGGGTGGCCTTGAACTCTCAGCCATCCTCTTACCTCTGCCTCCCAAGTGCTGGGATTAAAGGCGTGAGCCACCACACCTGGCTCCTCTTCGTTTTTTGATGACCGCAAGTGTTTAGTACCTCCATACTCTGATTAAACTACTTTGATGAAAGATTTCTGGCATGTTAATTTGCTCATAGAATATGGCACAGTCCTCTGTTAGCAGCTTGTGAGCCAAAATGCTGCTCCTAGATTTACCTGGAACATCCCATTCCTTGATGCTTTGTCTTGGCTGATTACAAAGAGGCCTTTGCAGGCAAGTGCCTTAAGTGCTCAGCCATCTCTCCAGCCCTCTGAGAGGCCTTTGGATGTAGCTCAGTGCTACAGGCTTGCTTAGCATGCCCAAGGCCCTGCGCTTGATCCCTGGCACCACAAGAAAACATACAACAAAACAAAAAGTCAACTTCTTATCTGGCAAAAGGGCCTCTGGGTTTGCCTCTGACCTTATTTAAACAGTGTTGGGTCCCCTTTGCACTCAGATTTGTATCAGACAAACTTTGAGAGAGGGACCTTTACATAGAAAGGCCTTTGGCTGTACACTTGGGTTTTAAATTTTATTTTATTTTAAATATTTTTTATTTATTTGCAAGCAGAGAGAGAGAGATAGAAGAGTCACTCCAGGGCCTCTAGCTGCTACAAACAAACTCCAGACACAAAATGTGCCATTTTATGCATCTGGCTTATGTGGGTTCTGGGGAATTGAACCTAGGTCATTAGGCTTTGCAGGCAAGCACCTTAAGCACTAAGCTATCTCTCCATCCCTTAAAGTTCAATTTTAGCCGGGCATGGTGGCACTTGGGAGGTAGAGGTAGGAGGATTGCCATGAGTTTGAGGTCATCCTGAGACTATAGGTCAGCCTGGGCTACAGTGAGACCCTACCTCGAAAAACCAAAAATAATAATAATAATTTTATTTTATGGTAGTGCTGAGGAACCAACCTAGACCTTTGAATGCTCTAGGCAATCACTCTATCACTGAGCTAATCCCCAGCTCTGATGTCGTAAGTTAAGAAATAAAGATATTTTCCCACAGGCACATTGCTGATCGTCTTCAGCTATTCACCAGGCATATACTGAGAACCCACTGTGTTCCGGAGACATTCCAGGGAGAAGGTGGTGGGTAGAACTAGCAAGGCCTGCTCTCCCAAGGATTACAAGGGGAGAGGAAGCGGTAGTGAGAGCTCCCTGTGATTGATGCAGAGGAGGAAAAGCCAGGATGGAATTAGGGCTATTGCTATTTGGGGACAAAGCAAGAGAGAAGGGATTCATGTTAAACATCACAGGCCTGGAGTTTGTAACTGGCGAGAGCAAGCATTGGAGCCACCGTATGGGAAGAATATTACAGCGAGGGGGGGGGGGGGCAACAGCAAGAGCTAACGTGGGAGTGTGTCCAACCTGGCTAAGGGAACCAGCCCTCTGCCCCTGAGACAGTGAGTGATGGACAGAGGAAGAGGAGGCCAGTCAGAAACGAATGAGTCATTGAGAAATAGCTCAGCCAGGAAAGGTAATAAAAGGGCCTATGCCGATGTGATTTAAATATGCATACTTTATAGAGCTATCTGTTTTTCAAATGTTTGTTAAAACATGACCTAAAATTTCAAAATCTAATCAGAATATTTTCAGTGTTCCGTGCAGATATGTGTGTGTGTGTATATATATATATATACACATATACATGCATATCTGTATATGGTGTGTACTATGTCTTTTCAACATTTGCCTGCTTCAAAGGTGGGTGGGCAGTTCTAGGCTGTACTGTGACGTGGGCTGAGGGGAAGGACACAGGGACTTCGTTGCTATTTCCACCTCTTCTGGCTTGAGTACGCAAACGCTGACTTTTTCTGCCTCCTCTTCCCCAGGGAGGCAAAAGCAGTTCAGTGTAAACATATTTATCCCCTTTCCTCGCTGCTCAGGGAAAATGATTTCTTTTTTGTTGTTGTTGTTTTTTCGGCATAGGGTCTCACTCTAGCTCAGGCTGACCTGGAATTCACTGCATAGTCTCAGGGTGTCCTGGAACTCACAGTGATCCTCCTACCTCTGCCTCCCGCGTGCTGGGATTAAAGGCGTGCGCCACCACGCCCAGTGAGAATGATTCCTGAGCAGTCTTGCAAGGTGGTTTGAGGAAAGTCATTGGCATCCCAAACTTGCAGAAAGCTTGCACACAGGACCTAATCTTTCCCTCCCTTCAGAATCCAGCAAACATTTTCTCTTAACAAAACAAAAAGCAGAAATGGAAATAACAGGCTTCTGTGGAGCTTGGGAACTCAGAGGTAGGAGGGGAAGGTGGGGGTGGATTTGAAAGCAGATGGGCCTCTCTCCCTAATGAATTACCAGCACAAGAGAAAAATACCTTTATTAAAGGCCACTGTTGTCACATCCCACCACTTCCTCTTTCCAGACCCTCTGTGTGTGTACACGTGGGTAACGTGCACCAGGGGAAGGAGAATGGGCCACTGAGGGTTCAGTTGTGCATTAAAGAACATTTGAAAGAAATGGTTGAGAGAAGTGGCAAGGTGGCAGGTAACTTTCTTCCCCCCCCCCCCCAAGGTAGGGACCATAGCTCAGGTTGACCTGTAACTCTCTATAACCCCAGGCTGACTTGGAATTCGAGGCTGGCGCCAAACTCACAGCAGTCCTCCTACTTCTGCCTCCTGAGTGCTGGGAATAAAGGCATGCACCACCATACTCTGCCCAAGTAATTTTTTTTTTTTTTTGTTGTTTGAGGTAGGGACTCACTCTAGCTCTGGCTGACCTGGAATTCACTGTGTAGTCTCAGGGTGGTCTCAAGCTCATGGTGATCCTCCTACATCTGCCTCCTGAGTGCTGGGATTAAAGGTGTGCGCCACTACGCCAGGCCCAAGTAATATTTCTTGAAGCTGATACCAAATTCTCGTCCTGGTGGTAATTGGACTGTGCTGGGCAGGGCTCAACCTCTCTGTTCACAGATGAGATCTGACTGAAGTGAACATGGTCCGCAATGGCTGTGTGGAGCAAACACCGAGGCCGCTCAGGGCGCAGTCCTATTTTGGGGCATAGGGACCATAGTGTTTGACAGAGCCTGAGACCCACATCTGTTCTCATGGAGCTGCTATCCCCCGATGTAATAAGCATGCACTTACAATGGCGAGGTGGGGAGAGTGCCAAGCCAGACCCAATGTCCTCAGAGGATATTGAGGTTCTCTTGGGAAGGGGGGACACCAGAGTTGAGGCCTGGAGAAATCGGATGTCTGAAGTAAACCTCCAGAGACATTGGAGTGCCTGCTGGTGACTATTGGGATAAAAGGCGTGTGCCACCACACACTGCCCAGTGGAGAGGGGAAGGCACTGTTTTGAGCTTAAACAGTAGAAACTATTTTCTCACTGATATGGAGGCTATGGTTTATTTATTTGAAAGGAGAGAGAGAGAGAGATTGATTGAGAATATATGGGTGTGTCAGGACCTCCTGCCACTGCAAATGAACTCTAGATTCTTGCAACAATTTGTGCATCTGGTTTTATATGGGTTCTAGAGAATCAAACCCTAGTTGTTAGGCTGTTCAGGCAAGTGCCTTAGCTACTGAACCATCTCTCTAGCCCTGAAAGATCAGCAGTTTTGTTTTTTTTTTCTTTCTGTGTTTTTTTTTTTTTTTCCCCTCAAGGTAGGGGTCTCACTCTAGCCCAGGCTGACCTGGAATTCACTATGTAGTCCCAGGGTGGCCTTGAACTCATGGCCTCAAACTCACAGCAATCCTCCTACCTCTGCTTCCCCAGTGCTGGGATTAAAGGCGTGCGCCACCATGCCCAGCTAAGATCAGGGTTCTTATGAGAGCTCCCTTCCTGGCTGACAGATGGCTGTCCTCTTGTTGTGACCTCACGTGGGGAAGAAAGCAAGCAGCTGTCAAGCATTGCTTCTCGTTTATACACTCACTGTGTGTCAAGGTCCCATTTATATGGCTTCATTTAATCTTACTTCTTTAAAGGCCCCTCCAAATACAAACTGGGGGCTATTACTTCAAAACGGGCATTTTGGAAGCCGAGCATTGTGGCACATGCATTTAATCTCAGTACTCAGGAGGCAGAGGTAAGAGAATCACAGTGAGTTCAAGGCTACCCTGAGACTACATAGTAAATTCCAGACCAGCCTGGGCTAGAGTGAGACCCTACCTCAAAAAAACAAAAAACAAAAAACAAAACAAGGCATGGCAGTCCATGCTTTTAATCCTAGCACTGAGAGGCTGAGATTGGAGAAGCACAGTGAATTCCAGGCCAGTCTGGACTGGAGTGAAAGCCTCCTTCAAAATAAAAAAATTTAAAAAGAATATTCTTATTTTGGGCTGAAATTTATACACTGCTCACTGCCATGTAGAGTGGAATACATATGAAAATTCAGGATAATACTTTCTAGTTGGGCATAAGTGGTTCATGTTTATAATCCAAGTTCTTGGAGGCTCAGGCAGGAGGATTGCCACAAATTCAAGCCAGCCTCAGCTACGTAGTGAGTTCTAAGCCAGCATGGACTTAAGTATGATATCCTGTTTTTAAAAAATAAAGAAACCAAAACAAAAAACATTGGATTTGTCATGCATGGTGGCTACATTTAAAATCCCAATACTTGGGAGGCTGAGGCAGAAGGATCAGGGTTCAAAGCTAGTCTTGTCTATATATTGAGTTCAAAGCTAGCCTGGACTATGTGAGAACCTGTCTCAAAACAAAAACAAGACATTAGACATTTCCTTTCAGTGTTTTTCATAGTTGGACACAGCTGTGGCATTTTACTTCCTGTGTTTAGCTTACTGTGCTCTACAGAAGTATTGGTTCACACTGGATTGGGGTAGAAAAAGATCTATATGGGCTAGAGAGATGACTTAGTAGTTAAGTCGTTTGCCTGTGAAGCCTAAGGACCCAGATTAGATTCTTCAGTGCCCATGTAAACACGGGGTGGCACATGCATCTGGAGTTTGTTTGCAGTGGCTAGAGGCTCTGACGTACCCATTCTCTCTCTCTCTCTCTTTCTCATAAATAAAAAAAATTTTTTTTGAGGTAGGGTCTCACTCCAGCCCAAGCTGACCTGGAATTTACTATGTAGTCTCAGGATGGCCTTGAACTCACGGCAATCCTCCTACCTCTGCCTCCCAAGTGCTGGGGTTAAAGTGTGCGGCACCATGCCCAGATCCTAGCTCCTTCCTTCCTTCTTTCCTTCCTTCCGTTTTCTTATTTTTTATTTTTTTAAAATATATTTCATTTATTTATTTGAGAGCAAGAAAGAGGGGGGGAGAGAGGGAGAGAATGGGCACACTAGGCCCTCCAGCCATTGCAAACGAACTCCAAATGCATGCACCCCTTTGTGCATCTGGCTTACGTGGGTCCTGGAGAATTGAACCGGGATCTTTTGGCTTTGCAGGCAAATGCCTTAACCACTAAGCCATCTCTTCAGCCCCTATTTTCTTTTATTTTTAAAGTTTTTAAATTTTTTTTTTCATTTTATTTATTTGAGAGAGAGAGGAGGAGAGAGAAAGAGGCAGATAGAGTATGGGCACGTCAGTGCCTCCAGCCACTGCAAACAAACTCCAGGCACATGCACTCCTTTGTGCATCTGGCTAATGTGGGTCCTGGGGAGTTGAACCTGGGTTCTTTGGTTTTGCAGGCAAATGCCTTAAGTGCTAAGCCATCTCTCCAGCTCTAAAGTGTTTTTTTTTTTTTTTTTTTTTTTTTTTTTTTTAATTTACTTGAGAGAGAGGGAGAGAACGGGCAGGCCAGGGCTTTCTGCTGCTGCAAATGAACTCCAGATGCATGTGCCACCTTATGCATCTGGCCTATATGGGTCCTGGGGAATCGAACCTGGTCCTTTGGCTTTGCAGGCAAGCGCCTTAATTGCTAAGCCATCCCTCCAGCTCTCCCCCCCTTTCTTTTGAGGTAGGGTCTCACTTTAGCCCAGGCTAACCTGGAATTCACTATGTAGTCTTATGTTGGCCTCGAACTCAGAATGATCCTCCTACCTCAGCCTGCCAAATGCTGGGATTACAGCCAGCCACCAGCCATACCTTCTTTTTAAGTGCGTGAAGACTAGTGGACACAGATAGGTTCAAATCTTCCACAAAAGTTTCAAGTCTTACACAGATCCATTCACTTCCTTTCACCTCAATAGCAAAATGATAGCCTGGGCTGTTGGTTAAAGCGTGGAATGATGGTGGTCTGCAGAGATGGCTTAGTAGTAAGGCGCTTGCTGGTAAAGCCAAAGGACCCAGGTTTGATTCCTCAGGACCCATGTACAGCCAGATGCACACATCTGGAGTTTGTTTGCAGTGTGCCCTAGTGTGCCATTCTCTCTCTGTCTCTCTCAAATAAATAAATTAAATTAAAATACTTTTAAAAAATTATTTTTATTTATGTATTTGAGAGTGACAGAGAGAGAAAGAGGGAGAGAGAGAGAGAGAGAGAGAGAGAGAAAGAATGAGCACGCCAGGGCCTTCAGCCATTGCAAACGAACTCTAGATGTGTGCACCCTCTTGTGCATCTGACTAACGTGGGTCCTGGGGAATCGAGCCTTGAACTGGGGTCCTTAGGCTTCGCAGGCAAGCGCTTAACCACTAAGCCATCTCTCCAGCCCTAAAAATACTTTTAAAATAAAGTGACACCAATTACCTTAAAAAATTTAATGTCTTACTTGAAATTGTAAAGAGATAATATGTGACTATTTCTGGTCCCATACTAGATAGCATCTCAGGCTCTTGAAGTACAAGCTAACTTTCTTACCATACTATGACAGAATTCATAGGTTTATCCAAGGGAACTTCCGGCTGGCTCTGAGGTCTGCCATGTCTTTACCTCCATGACAGGCTATGGGGATTGACGAGCCATCACTGTCTCCATGGTTTAAGAATCTTCAAATCCCAAGTTGACAGAGAGTTCTGAGTTCTGGTCCCTATGGACTGTAGCCTTTTAAAATTGAGCTGTTATTTTTCCTTCTCAGCATTTATTGTAGGGACTTTTAATGTAGTGGTGTGTGTTTTGGCTGGATAACTTAAACATCTATCTAACCTCAGCTGTTGGCAGGCGTCCCGGTTATCTCAGCCCTCTGCTCTGGACAATCTGCCCATCCCCACGAAGATGATTCCAACAGGAAAGATGATACAGTTTTTTTTAAACACTTTATTAGCTGGGTGTGGTGGCACATGCCTTTAATCGCAGCGCTCAGGAGGCAGAGGTAGGAGGATAGCTGTGAGTTCGAGGTCACCCTGAGACTACATAGTTAATTCTAGGTCAGCCTGGACCAGAGTGAGACCCTACCTCGACAAAACAAACAAACAAAACCCGCTTTATTATTTATTTGTAAGGAGAGAGAGAACAAATGAAAATATGGATGAATGAATGAATATGTGGATGTACCAGGGCCTCTAGCCACTGAACTCCAGATGCATACATCACTTTGTGCATCTGGCTCTATGTGAAGACTGGGGAATTGAACCCAGGTCATTTGGCATTGCAGGCAAACACCTCTCTCTAGCCCCCACTTTTTTTTGTTTGTTTGTTTTTCGAGGTAGAGTCTCACTGTAGCCCAGGATGATCTGGAATTCACTATGGACTCTCAGGGTGGCCTCAAACTCACGGCGATCCTCCTACCTCTGCCTCCCGAGTGCTGGGATTAAAGGCGTGCACCACCACGCCCGGCTGCCCCTACATTTTTTGAGGTAGGGATTTCACTGTAGCCTAGAATGACATGGAATTCACTAAGTAGTCTCAGGTTAGCCTGGAACTCATAGTGATCCTGTTAACCTCTGCCACCTGAGTGCTGGGATTAAAGGCATGCATCACCACACCTGGTTTAGGTGGAGAGAGAGAGAGAGAGAGAGTTGCAATGGATTTTTTTTTTAAAAAAAAGGATTTATTTTGGCTTACAGACTCAAGGGGAAGCTCCATGATGGCAGGGAAAATGATGGCATGAGCAGAGGGTGGACATCACCCCCTGGCCCACATAAGGTGGACAATAGCAACAGGAGAGTGTGCCAAACACTGGCATGGGGAAACTGGCTATGACACCCATAAGTGCACCCCCAACAATATACACCGCCTCCAGGAGGCTTTAATTTCCAATTGCCATCAGCTGAGGAACCTAGCATCTAGAACACCTAAGTTTATGGGGGACACCTGAATCAAACCACCGTAAACTGGGAAAAAAGAAAGCTTTTGCTATCTCACTTCAAGAAAGAAAATAAGGGCTGGAGAGATAGCTTAGTGGTTAAGGTGTTTGCCTGCGAAGCCTAAGGACCCAGGTTGGATTCCTCAGTACTCATGGAAGCCAGATTTTTGCAATGGATTTTAACCAAAGGTATCACAGAAATTTGCAGAGCAGCTCTTGGAAAGCTTGGCAAATCAGCCCTTTCATTTCCTTAAAGGAAAATGGAAAAATTTTCTGTTCTATTCTTGTCTGAGTTTTCCCTTACTGTGTTTTGCTGGGTTATCTAAGAGACATGAGTGTTTGCGCTAACTGAAATTAACTGCCAGGGGACAATGGAAGGGGAATATCCGCTGTTTATTATAACTGCAGCCAAACCCACTTGAGTATAAACGATTTATTGTTGGCATCAGACTCAGCCAGAGCATGGGGTTTGCTTGACTTCATCCACCTCCCCCATCTCTGTTTCCAGCAGGAAGAAGTACTCACAGCTTTGTTTTGTTTGTTTGTTTTAATATGTTTTATTTGACACAGAGAAAGAGGGAGAGAATGGACACGCCAGGGCCTTCAGCCATTGCAAACGAGCTCCAGAAACATGCGCCCTCTTGTGCATTTGGCTTATGTGGGTCCTGGAGAATTGAACCGGGATCCTTTGGCTTTGCAGGCAAATGCCTTAACCGTTAAGCCATCCCTCCAGCCCCATAGCTTTGTTTTGATAGTTTTTCTTTTTTTTTTTGAGGTAGGGTCCCACTCTAGCCCAGGCTGACCTCACATTCACTATGTAGTCTCAGGGGGCCTCGAACTCAAAACCACCTTCGTACCTCTGCCTCCTGAGTGCTGGGATTAAAGGCGCACGCACCATGCACAACTTCACTTTGCTAGATTTGAAGCGCCCAGCCAGGTTGCATGTATCTTCCCTGGTTGTGGCTTTTAGAGGAGATGAAATGGGGGTGGTGTGTCATTCCTAACTGCTCTGGTAACCATCTCACCCCAACCTTCTGAGCTGACAGCAGCCATCTGATTTGGCCCATGGCTTGTAAATCTGGGGGAGGTGGGGGGAGGAAGTGTTGAGAAGTATGTGGAGCCAGTGGTGGTGCACGCCTTTAATCTCAGCAGTGCAGAGGCAGAAGTAGAGGATCCCTATGAGTTCAAGGCCAGCCTGAGACTACATGGTGAATTCCAGGTCAGCCTAGGTACCAGAGTGAAGTAAGGTCTCGCTCTAGCCCAGGCTGACCTGGAACTCACTATGTAGTCTCAGGTGGCCTCAAACTCACTTAGGGCTTGCAGTGTCCATTGTTGTTTATCTCCACTGATGACTTCTCTCTCTCCCATGGAGCTGCATACAGTGTAGCTTTTTCCAGCTTTCTGTCAGGCGGTTACAGGGAGGAGGTTTTAGCTTGATTTCTCAGTGACCTTGCAGCCTAAGCATGTGGAGTCTTCAGCAATAGGATCTACCATCTATTCCCCGTGGGAAATCAAGAACCTTGGCAATGGCCTGTAATGTTTTGGGGGCATTAGGAACCTCCCTGGCCAACAACTCACAGGAAGGTATCCCATCTTTAGCACTGAATATTTTCTAGTAACTATCTATGGCTTCTGGGTGCGCCATTGTCTAAAAAAGTAGGTTTTTATACAGTTTATTCATACCCTCTTTAATGTTCTTAAAAACATTTTATTTATTTGAGAGAGAAAGAGGCAGGCAGAGAAAGAAAGAATGGACATGCCAGGGCCTCAGCCACTGCAAACAAATTCCACATGCATGCACCACCTTGTGCATCTGGCTTATGTGGGTACTGGGGAATTGAACCTGGGTCCTCAGGCTCCACATGGAAACTGCATGTTGATTGATTGATTGATTGATTGTTTGATTTTTGTCTAATCTTGGAACTTCCAGAACAGCACTGTGTCATACTCCCTTGGTCTAGGCAGACATACCACAATTTAAATCCCTCCTGATGGGAGCCACGCCAAGGAGTTCTGGTGCATGTTTGAAAACTGCCACGCTCATGGTGGAGAGGGAGACACAACTTATTTGTGGCCTGAAGACATCTACGTATTCCCTTTCCAACCTTCCTCTCATGGGCAGATTTCGTAAACAGCTACATTTCATGATGTCCTGCTCAGGTGCTTTTTTAATGGTTAACCAGTCAGCGCAATAAGAACTTTGATTATCACGCTCAGATAAGCCAGCCTGTGGACGAAAGAGCAGTTTTGTTTTTGTTTTAAGTTACTGACATTCTCAGTATGTAAACAGCACATATTAGTACCATCCTTGCCCTCATCCCTGTCCCTCCCCTCCAAAGGACCCCCCCTTGTTGGGGATGCCGGTTATTCTCATGGGGATTGTGGGTCGTGCATCCAGGGGGCAGCCATCAGTTATGGAGAAGAGGCAATGTCTCTGCGTGTAGTTTTTAGCAGTGCTGCCGGTCATGGGAATTCTTTGCTGCTTTGCAGTGTCTGGAAAATTATGTGAGGCTAGAGAGACGGTTTAGCGGTTAAAGGTGCTTGCTTGAAAAGCCTGATGGCCCGGGTTCGATTCCCCAGTACCTATGTAAAGCCAGATACAGAAAGTGGCCCATACAGCCAGGCGAGATGGCACATGCCTTTAATTCCAACACTTAAGAGGAAGCAGAGGTAGGAGAATCACTGTAACTTTGAGGCTAGCCTGAGACTCCATAGTGAATTCCAGGCCAGCCTGAGCTAGAGTGTGACCTTACCTTGAAAAACAAAAACAAAGTGGCGTATGCGTCTGGAGTTTGTTTGCAGAGTCAAGAGGCTCTGGTGCACACATTCCCCCCCCCTCACAGGCATTTTATAAACATCACTTCATTTAAGTTTTTTAAAATTATTTATTTGAGAGAAAGAAAGGCAGAAAATGGAGAAAATGGGCATGCCAGGGCCTCTGGCCACTGCAAATGAACTTCAGACATGTGTGCCACCCTGTACATCTATCTGGTTTACATGGGTACTGGAGAATCAAACCTGTGTCCTTAGGCTTCACAGGCAAACACCTTAACCACTAAGCCATCTCTCCAGCCCATTTCATTTAATTTTTAACAGCCCTGGCACAGGATAGTTTTTGCATTTGAAAGAGGACACTAAATTCTAAAAAAGCTAAAAATTAAAAGAAAGTTTGCAAAAGGAATAAAATATTAAAAAAAAAATTATAGGTTTCCATGCCTATTAGGAGAAAATAGTGGCACTTGAGGCCCAAGTAGCTGAGTCAGGCCTTTCTTTCTAGGTTGTAGGGGGAGCATTAAAGTTCCACAGGCAAATAGGTAATCGAGTTTCCTTTCCCTGCTCCTGATTTGCTGGGTGCTCTGGAGAAATCAAATCCAGGCCCTGCATTTGTTTGCTAGAAATTGGATCTGTTTTCCCAATTGGAACTTGTTCAAGAAATCTACACCTTAGTGCTATGAAGCTTGGGGTCAGAAAAAAAGCCTAGGAAAAGTTTACAAAAAATAATTTTTTTTTTTGTTTTTTCAAGGTAAGGTCTCACACTAGCCCAGGCTGACCTGGAATTCACTCTGTAGTCTCAGGGTGGCCTCGAACTCATGGTGATACTCCTTTCTCTGCCTCCCGAGTGCTGGGATTAGAGGCATGCACCACCATGCCCAGCTAAAAAGTATTTATTTATTTCTTTCTTTATTTGCAAGGAGAGAGAGAGAATGAAAATGAAAAGAGAGATGAAGATGAAGAGAGAAGGAATGGGTGTGCCAGGATCTCTTGCCACTACAAACCAACTCCAGATGCTTGTGCCACTTTGTGCATCTGTCTTTATGTGGGTACTGGGGAATCAAACCCAGGCTGCCAAGCTTTGCAAGCAAACACTTTTAACTGCTGAACCATCTTTCTAGCCCACAGGAAAACTCTTTTTGGGGAGAGAAGACAGAAACTAAACTTCATAGTGATGGTAGGAGGTCGGGAGTTTGGAGCTCAGGAGAGTTGGATTTTTTTTTTAATTAGTTATGGACATACTCAGTATATAAACAGCACATGTTGGTACCGTCCTTACCCTCATCCCTGAGAGCTGGATTTAAATTCTTCCTCAGACTCTTAAGTTGTGCAATCTTGGAAGCATGGCCAGTATTTATTTTTAGCTTTTCTAGGATTTAGTGTCCTCCTCTTTCAAATGCAAAGGGCAATGCCTAGCCTACTAGGGCTGTTAAAGATTAAATGAAGTGATATTTGTAAAATGCCTGGCATGTAAGGTTCAACCAGCGTTGGTCTTTTCTTTCCCATCCTTTATTGTTCTTCTGTGTGTACATAAAAATAAAGTAGAATAAAAAAATAAGATAAAATAAAAATATGTGTGGGAGCACACATCTTTAATTCCCAGCACTTGGGAGGCAGAAGGTAGGATCTCTGTGAGTTTGAGGGCAGCCTAAGACTGCTGAGTGAATTCCAGGTTAGCCTGGGCTAGAGGGAGACCCTACTTTGAAAAAATCAAAAAAATAAAAATAAAATAATAAGTAAAATAGCTATTTAGTGAAAAATTATACGATTTCACTGTGTGTTAAGTGGTTTATATAGGTGATCATAACAGTCCACAAGGATGCCATTGAAACAGGCACTAAGGTTAAGTCAGTTCTCCCATGTCACACAGCCAATGGAGGTGGGTTTCCAAGCAGGCATCTGAGGCTGGAGTCCATGTGCTTAACAGCTTTCTGTGTATGTGCTTGGGGGTGTAAAGAAGGCATATTCTGAGATGGGTGAAGTGAAGGATCGGGGTTAAGTCTTTGCAGTACATTATTGAGAGAAGAACCTGGTTACCTCTTCCTTGAAATGAGAACATCTGAGCTAAATGATGGGCAGAAATCCAGCACTGGAGGATCACCATGAGTTCAAGCCCACCCTGAGACTACATAGTGAGTTCCAGGTCAGCCTGAGCTAGAGTGAGACCCTACCTCAAAAAATAAAAACAAAAAAAACCCAACCAATCAACCAACCAACAAACAAAAAAATAAATGAATGGCAGAATCTTTTTCCAGCCCTCCTATCCTGTGGCTTTGGGATTTCAATTTGAATCCAGCCACATGCTGCCTGCATGATGAAGCACTGTCAGTCTTGACACCATGGGACATACGAAAGCTTTCTGGTCAGTCTATGCCATAACAGACTTAAATTGTTAGATTTTGGGACTCTGAATGGATGTCCAAGACAGACACCTTCCTAAATCTAAGGCTTTATTGTAATGGGTAAAAGGAGACTTAGAAAAGAGAAAGAAAGGGAGAGGGTGGGGAGAGGAGAGAGGTACACATCTGTAGCAGTAGAGTTAAAAGAAAGCAGGGGCAGGCCAGGGAGTGGGTTTAAGGGAAGAGGAAAGAAACTGCTCAGGAGGGAGGGGCCTGCGGTTTGCAGATGCGGGTGGGGGGAAAGTGACCTTCCCTTCTCTTAGCCCAGAGGCCTACTCAGTTACCACTCCTTGAGGCAGCTCCAGAGGCCCAGGGTTAACATGGACAGGTTGGTAGGGAAGAGTGAGAGGGGCATGGGTAGAAAGTTCTGAAATTCTAACATAAGTAATAACTAGAATTTTTAGTTTTTGGAGCACTGGGGATTGAACATAGGGTTGCATGCATGTGAGGCAAGTGCTTTAGGACTAAGCTATATCCCAACCCCTTACACACACACACACACACACACACACACACCCCTACACCCCATCACACCCAGCCTCTTTGGTACATATATTTTTATTTTATTTTATTTTTGGTGTTTTGAGGTAGTGTCTTGCTGTAGTCCAGGCTGACCTGGAATTCACTATGTAGTCTCAGGGTGGTCTTGAACTCATGATGATCCTATCTCTGCCTCCTGAGTACTGGGATTAAAGACATGTGCCACCATGCCCAGCTTAATTTTTTTTTAAAAGATCCTGAGAGGGCTAGAGAAATGGCTCCGTGGTTAAGGCACTTGTTTACAAAGCCTAACAATCTAGGTTTGATTTCCCGGTACCCACATAAAGGCAGATGCACAAAGTGGTGTATGCATCTGGAGTTCATTTGCAGCAGCTGGCATTCACTCTCTGTGTCTCTCTCTGCTTGCAAATAAAAGAATAAAAATATTTTTAAACTGGATGTGGTGGTGCATACCTTTAGTCCCAGCACTCCAGAGGCAGGAGGATCAGCATGAGTTTGAGGCCACTCTGAGACTGCATTGCAAATTTCAAGGCAGCCTGGGCTAGAGTGAGATTGTATTTCGAAATCCCAAAATACATTTTTTTTTTGGTTTATTTTTATTTATTTATTTGAGAGCGACAGACAGAGAAAGAGGCAGAGAGAGAGAGAGAGAGAGAATGGGCATGCCAGGGCCTCCAGCAAGTGAACTCCAGATGCATGCGCCACCTTGTGCATCTGGCTAACACGGGTTCTGGGGAATCGAGCCTCGAACCGGGGTCCTTAGGCTTCACAGGTAAGCGCTTAACTACTAAGCCATCTCTCCAGCCCCCAAAATGCATTTTTTAAAAATATTTCTGAGGCTGGAGAGATGGTTTAGCAGTTTAAGGCACTTACCTGTGAAGTCTAAGCACTGGAGTTTGGTTGCAGTGGCTAGAGGCCCTGGTCCACCCGTTTTCTTATCTGCCTCTTCCCCCCTTCTCATAAATAAAAATATTTAAAAAGATTCTGAGGTATGCTGAGTGTGCCCATCCATCCCCCCTCTCTCTGGGTATCTTTCACATAAATAAAATAATTTTTTAAGAAAGAATCTGAAGCACAGTGTGGTCGCACACACCTTTAATCCCAGCACAAGGGAGGCACAGGCAGGAGGATCACCATGAATTCGAGGCCACCCTTAGACTACATAGTAAATTCCAGGTCAGCCCTGGGCTAGAGTGAGACCCTACCTCGAAAAAACCAAAATAAATAAATAAATAAAGCAAGCCAAATACACAAAGCAACAAATGGTCTGGATTTCGTTTACAGTGGAAGGTGATCCTGGCTTGTGCATGCTCAGTTTCTCTTTCTCTCAAATAAATAAAAATATTTAAGAGAAAATGTCCTTTGTGTCGTTCCTACTGCTCCCGTTCTCCTAGCAGCAGTGACTCAGTAAGCGTGCCAAGAATGCTGTGGTGGGTGGATGCCTGCTGCCGACAGACTGCTTCCAAATGACCTCTAGAGCTTTCCAAGGCTGGGCCATGAACTTGCCATGTTCCCTGATTCTGAACCGCATGCTAATTATAATGTGGACCTTGTATTTAATAACTGCCTGGCTGGTGGTTGAAACACTGCCCTGTTAAATGTGCTCATCAGTTGTATAATCCATTTGAAATTGAAAGACTGTGTGTCTGTGTGACATTTTCTGAGGTAGGATCTTGCTCTAGCCTAGGCTGACCTGGAGTTCACTGTGTAGTCTCAGGCTGGCCTTGAACTCACAGCGATCCTCCTACCTCCCTCTGCCTCCCAAATGCTGGGATTTAAGGTGTGAGCCACCATGCCTGACTTTTTTTCTTTTTCTTTTTCTTTTTTGTGGGTCTTGAAGACACAGCCAAGGCTCTTGGTGCAAACACGGCAGCAGTTCACTTGTGGTTGAATTCAGTGAAACGCTGCGGTTTTAGCATTTCTGCCGCCTCTTACAGAATCCTGTGGGTTCAAGAGCTTGTGGGTGGCCGTGATTGTGAAAGTCCTGGGTTTGTCAGTCTCTCCGGCTGTGTGTATGTGCTGGCCCCTGCACACAGGGCTGTCTGTCACTCCAGCCCGTCCTTAGGGCTTTGCTCTACTGACCTTTGTGTCTGGTGGATGTGTTGTTTCCGCTGTGGAGCTCTGAAACATTCCTTTACAACTAACTGCTTCAGTTGCATTCTGGTGGCTTGGGCCTAGACCGTCAACAGAAAGATGAGCTGATAGTGTGAGTCATTTCCAAATGAATATACTTTCTGCAAAATAGTTGTCCCATATTGGAAAAAAATAAAAGTCAGCCAGGTGTGGTGGTGGCACACACTTTAATCCCAGCACTCAGGAGGCAGAGGTAGGAGGATCACTATGAGTTCAAGGCCACCCTGAGACTACATAGTGAATTCCAGGTCAGCCTGGGCTAGAGTGAGACCCTACCTCAAAAAACTAAAAAAAGAAAAAAAAGTCAGGGCCAAGAAAGATTATATACTGAAGAGTCCAGATTAAAGGACATCAGTGCTGGACATGGTGGCACATGCATTTAATCCCATCACTCGAGGTGGAGGTAGGAAGATCACTGAAAGTTTGAGGCTAACCTGAGACTACATAGTGAATTCCAGGTCAGTCTCAGCTAGAGACCTACCTCAAAAAAAAAAAAAAAAGGACATGAGAGATATAGGATAACTAAATAATATGGGGGCTGGGGAGGTGGCTCAGCAGTTAAAGGTGTTTGCTTCCAAAGCCTGCTGGCTTAGGCTCAGTTCCCCAATATCCACATAAAGCTAGATGCACAAAGTGGTGCATGTGTCTGGAGTTTGTCTACAGGGGCAAGAGGCCCTGATATGCCCATTCTCATTTTCTCTCTCCCATTCCCAAACAAACAAATAAATATTAAATGAGCCAGGCGTGGTGGTGCACACCTTTAATCCCAGCACTCGAGAGGCAGAAGTAGGAGGACTGCTATGAATTTGAGGCCACCCTGAGACTACATAGTGAATTCCAGGTCAGCCTGGGCTAGAGGGAGACCCTACCTCGAAAAACCAAAAAGAAAAATAAAATTTGCAAAGAGAGAGAGAGGGGGGGATCCCCGAGAGGAGAGAGGGGGAGAGGAGGAGGGGGGAAGAGAGGAAGAGGGGGAAGAGAAGGGGAGGGAAGAGGGAGACGGGAGAGAGTGGAGGGGAGGAGAGGGGAGAAGAAGGGAGGGGGGAGGGGAGGAGAGAGACTGACAGAATGGGCACACCGGGGCCTCCAGCCACTGCAAATGGACTCCAAATATATATGCCACTTTGTGCATATGGCTTTATATGTGTACTGGGGAATTGAACTCAGGTCACTATGCTTTGTAGGCAAGTTCCTTAACTACTGAACCATCTCTCCAGCCCTAAGATATTTCTGAAAATAATTTTTATTCATGAACAGAGAGAGAGAGAGAGAGGGAAGTAGGGAGGGGATGAGGATCGGTGAACCAGACCTCCTGCCACTGCAAACATAACCCAGTTGCATATGCCACTCTTTATATCTGGCTTTACATAGGTATGAGTAATTGAACCTGGGCTGGCAGGATTTGCAAGCAAGCGCCTTTGACCACTAAGCCATTTCTCCAGTCCCTTTAAATATTTTTATTTATTGACTTATTTATTTATGTATTTGAGAGAAAAAGTATGGGTACACTGGAACTGCTAGCCACTGCAAAGGAACTCAAGATGCATGTGCCACTGTGTGCATCTGGCTTTATGTTGGTACTAGGGAATTGAACCCATGCTGTTAGGCTTTGCAAGAAAGGGTCATTAACTACTGAGCCATCTCTCCAGTCCCCATACCTGTTGTTAAAATAAAGTTTTTATTTAAAATCCTTTCCTTCCCAGGCCTACCAGTTCTCTTTAACTCACCCTTCAAATGGCAGGGCCTCCCTTTGGCTATGGAGTCTTGACTCTGGCCAGCCGTTGGAAGGACAGCTGTGATCTTCTGAGACGAGGGTCTGGATGCTCGCCTGCCTGTAGCTGTGGCTTCTGTATTGGAGAGCAAGTGCAGAAACAGAGCTAGGAGCACTTCTCTTTCTTCTTCCACCCTCGGCTAAGGTGGTTTCCTTATGTGTTTTAATAAGTTGCTGCCACAAGGGCTCTTGAATAGATTGGATGGCCTTAGAAAGCAGTTTCTAGTGATTTTACTGTAAACATTTCAGGCACTTCACACAGGTCAATAAGTCAGAATGTTTCAGTGGCACCTTTTACCAGGAGTCTAGAATGTTCTTACTAACAGAAATGTGGCTGTCGTTCTAGACAGTAACTTACTTCTCTCTTTCTCTTTCTCTCTCTTTTTTTTCGAGGTAGGGTTTTGCTGTGCCCCAGGCTGACCTGGAATTCACTATGTAGTCTCAGGGTGGTCTTGAACTCACAGAAATCCTCCTACCTCTGCCTCCTGAGTGCTGCAAATAAAAGTGTGCACCACCAAGTCTGTCTCTCTCTCTTTTTTTTTTCTTCTTTTATTTCTTTAATGGGAGAGAAAGAGAGCATGCTGCAAGAGAATTGGTGTGCCAGGGCCTCCAGCCACTGCAACTGAATTCCAGGCGCGTGTGCCACCTTGTGCGTCTTGGCTTACATGGGACCTGGAGAGTCAAACATGGGTCCTTAGGCTTTGCAGGCAAGCACCTTAACTGTTAAGCCATCTCTCCAGCCCTAGACAGTAATTCTCTAGGCCTGCATGTGCTACTTACTCTGTGTTGTCCTTTAAACCTATTCTTAAAAAAAAAAAATTAGGGCTGGAGAAATAGCTTAGTGTTTAAGTGCTTGTCTGCAAAGCCAAAGGATCCTGGTTCGATTCCCCAGTACCCACGTAAGCCAGATGCACAGGGTGGCTCGTGCATCTGGAGTTCATCTCTCTCTCTCTGCCTCTTTCTCTCTCTGTATGTCTGTCACTCTCAAATAAATAAATAAATATAAACAAAAAATAGTAAAAAAAAATTATAAGCAGAGAGATGTAGAGAAAAGACAGAGGGAATGGGTACACCAGGGCCATTAGCAGCTGCAAATGAACTCAAGTGCCTGTTCCACTTTCAGCATCTAGCTTTACATGGTATTGGGGAATCGAACCTAGGTTGTTAGCCTTTGCAGGCAAGCATCTTAACTGCTCAGCTATTCTTGCTTTTAGTTTTTTTCTGCCCAAAAAGGAAACTTCAAGACTCTCAATGGGAAGATATCCAAGCACAAGGCATGTAAAATTTTATTATTTATTTATTTGCAAGAGAGAGAATTGAGGGCTGGAGAGATGGCTTAGCGGTTAGGGTGCTTGCCTGCAAAGCCAAAGGACCTTCGTTCGATTCCCCAGGACCCACGTAAGCCAGATGCACAAGGTGGTGCATACATCTGGAGTTTGTTTGCAGTGGCTGGAAGCCCTGGTACCCCCATCCTCCCTCTCTCTCTCTTTCTCAAATAAATAAAAATAAAATATTTAATGAAAAAAAGAGAAGTGAGTGTGGGTCATACCAGGGCCTCCTGCCACTACAAACTCCAGATGCATGCCCCACTCTGTGAGTCTGGTTTCATGTGAGTACTGGGAATTGAACCCCATCAGGAGACTTTGTGAGTAAGCATCTTCAGCCACAGAGCCATCTATCTAGCCGCATAAGGCATTGTTTTTCTAAAGCTCTCCATATATACATGCTGGAAGATAGGCTTGGTTGTACATACCTGTAATTCCATCACTTGGGAGGCTGAGGTAGAAACTTTTCTATGAGCTCCAGGCCAGCATAGTAGCTGCAAGACTCTCTCTCTAAAATAAAATAAAATAAAATAAAATAAAATAAAATAAAATAAAATAAATAATATAAAAGGTGGGGAGGGGGCTGGGCTGAAGAGATGGCTTAGTGGTGAAGGCACTTGCCTGCAAAGCCTAAGGACTCATATTTGAATCTCTAGGTCCCACATAGGCAGATGCACAGAGATGCAAGTACACAAGGTTGTAGATGTGCACAAGGGGCACATGCGTCTGGAGTTCAATTGCAGCGGCTGGAGGCCCTGGTGCACCAATTCTGTCTGTCTCTCCTTTTCACTCAAAAAAAAAAAAAAAAAGCTGGGCATGGTAGTCTACACCTGTAACCCCAGTGCTGGGCCCAGGGAGGCTGAGGTGGGAGGATCGCCATGAGTTTGAGGATCAATGGATCTCTCTCCCGCTCCCTCTCCCTCTCTGGTTTTTAGAAGTAAGGTCTCTCTCTAGCCCAGGCTGACCTGGAGTTCACTGTGAAGTCTCAGGCTAGCCCCAAACTAATTGTGATCCTCCTGTCTCTGCCTCCCGAGTCCTGGGATTAAAGGCGTGCGCCACCACGCAGGTTCTGCATTCCATTTGTTGTAGAGCTGCAGGTCGGGTGGCCTCTGGAAAGCTCCATGGGACACTCATGAGATGAATGAGGAAAGTTTCCACCTGCAGACTCCCTCCATCTCAGGGATCCCCCCCCCCCCCAGCAGTTTCTGCTGATTGTACTTTGAGAACCTCCAGTTGTACGCTGCACTGAGAGACGTCGGAAGTGTGCTTCTGTCTAATGTGAGACTCCTGCTTTGTGTATCCTCGGGCCCGAGATCATGTCACTGGCTCCAGCAGTCTTATCAGGAGGCGGGGGCCCTGTCATTTCCAGGCTCAGCTCATGCCTGGGAGTTGTCTGTCCTCAAAGTGAAGCTGTGTATTTATAAATGACATTACCAAGGAGCTTTTGAAGTGCTCGTCATCTTTACTATGTAGGGCAGTTATTTTTAAAAAGCCAGCATCCTGTCATCTTTACCTCACTTGGTTCTGGGGACGCCTCAGCGGCAGGGAAAGGCCAGCCGTCATTCTCAGCGTGCAGGGAAGGTGACTGAGGCTAGGGTCAGCCAACTGGCCAGAAAACAGGGGCTTGTCCTCGTGGTGGTGAGTGACCTGGCGCCGTGTTCCCAGGGCACTCTGGCTTAGCTGGAGTCTTTACTGCCGTGGAGCTGTGTTTTTGACACACTGACACATTCAGACAGGGGCGCTGTGCTGTTGTCAGCAGTTCTCTGCTTGAAGCCATCACCCTTCGTCTGAGTCTCCCGAAGAAGACATGGAGGCCGCACCCACACCCAGGAAACCGGTTTAGAACTCGGGGGTGTGGTGGCCACTCCTGTAACACCAGCATTCAGCGGTGCAGGCAGGGTGATCACGAGGTCCGGGCTAGCCTGGCTAGTTAGACTACGACTTCAGGATGATAACTGGCTCATTTGCTCTGATCTGTCAGGCATTCTTCCCCGGTCATGTCCTGCCGGGAAAACAGCTTTCTCTGCACTCAGTTCTGAAAGCCCCGCTCATCTTGAAAGACACATTTGACTGTAATTGTAGGAGACAAAGAACCCTAATCAGGCCTTTTTTTTGAACTGGAGAATGGGCATTAAAAGCACAAGTCTAATTGTGGCAAATGGGCTGTAAGATGTGGCAAGCAGTCATGAAATGGATTTAAAGAGATCTTTGCAGTTTGGTTAAGTGAAATCTCACCAAGTCTGCTCTGGATTGACGGGGCAGATCCCCTCCCAGAACCAGCAGTCAGCTGGTTCTAGTGCCTGCCTGGGATGGGGTGGGCATAGACTGGCTTTCCTCTTCCTGAATTAATACAGTTCAACAAAGGTGTGTGTTTCAACCTCATGTTTTTTAATTTAATTTTATTTGCAAGCAGAAATGGGGAGAGAGAATAGGACTGGGTACATGAGGGCCTCTAGCTCCTGCAAACCAACTCTAGATGCATGTGCCACTTTGTGCATTGGACTTTATGTGGGTACTAGAGAATTGAACCCCAGTCGTTAGGCCTTGCAGGCAAGTGCCTTAACTGCTGAGCCACATCTCCAGTCCCAGTCTCGTGTTTTTTTGTTTTTGTTTTTTCAGAGTAGGGTCTTGCTCTAGCCAAGGCTGACCTGGAATTCACTATGTAGTCTCAGAATGGCCTTGAACTGATGGTGATCCTCCTACCTCTGCCTCCCAAGTGCTGGGATTAAAGGCATAAACCACCACACCTGGCCCAATCTCATGTTTTTTTTTAAAAAATATATTTTATTTATTTATTTGAGAGAGTGAAAGAGGGAGAGAGAAAGAATGGGTGTGCTAGGGCCTCCAGCCACTGTAAACGAACTCCAGATGCATGTGTCCCCTTGTGCATCTGGCTTAACGTGGGTCCTGGGGAATCATACCAGTCCTTTGGCTTTTTGCAGGCAAATGCCTTAACCACTAAGCCATCTTCTCCAGCCCAACCAATCTTACGTTTTTATTTATTTATTTTGTTTTTTTGAGGTAGGGTCTCACAAGCTCAGGCTGACCTGGAATTCACTATGTAGTCTCAGGGTGGCCGTCGAACTCATGGCAGTCCTACCTCTGCCTCCCAAGTGCTGGGATTAAAGGTGTGTACCACCACGCCTGGCCTCCGTCTTGTGTTTTTAAAAAGCATACATCAGGGCTGGAGAGATGGCTTAGTGGTTAAGGCACTTGCCCGTGAAGCCTAAGGACCCATATTTGACTCAGATCCCATGTAAGCCAAATGCACAAGGTGGCACATGCACAACGTGGCACACACTTCTGGAGTTCGACTGCAGTGGCTAAAAGCCCTGCCACGCCAATTCTCTGTCCCCCCCCCTCTTTCTCATAAAAGTTCACAAAAAGCCTACATCAGGGCAGGAGAGATGGCTCAGTGATTGGAGGTACTTGTTTGTAAAGCCTGCTGGCCTGGGTTCAATTCCCCAGTACCCATGTAAAGCCAGGCTCACCCATTCATTCTCATTCTCTCTCTCTCATCTCATATATATATATGTGTGTATACACACATGCATGCATGCATGCATACATACATACATACATACATATTTTGGTTGTTCAAGGTGGGGTCTCACTGTAGCTCAGGCTGACCTGGAATTCACTCTGTAGTCTCAGGGTGGCCTCAAACTCATGGCGATCCTCCTACCTCTCCCTCCCCAGTGCTGGGATTAAAGGCATGCACCACCATGCCTGGCTTCTTCTAGAATATTTTATGAAAAGCCTACTTCAATTACAAACTACAAGTCCAACTCCAGCCAGATTAAATAAAGCAAAAACCACAGAAGATGTGAGAGGACCTGTCTTAACTCAGGGGCAGCAGTGTCATCAGGACTTGGTTCTCCTTCCTTCTCTCTTCTCTTTCATGCTTTTCTCCTATCTCTTCAGCCACCTCAGTGGGAGAGCTCCTTTTCCTAAGTTTCAGAAAATCTTCAGAATAGCGTCTGTTTGGTTCTAATGTGTTATGTCTTCCCCCCACCCCGCCTCCCCCCCAAAAAACCCCAGTCATTAAAAAAAAAATCCAGTCATATGGCTAAGAGTATGGTTTGATGATTGGCCAAGCTAGGTCATATGACCACTAATGGGACCAGAATTGCTCTACCAGGATTGAGAGCTGGGGTGGTTAGGTTGGGCAGGTGGGAAGGATTTTGGTTTGTGGGCTCTCACACGTCAGTGCTTTGTGGGAACCGTTACTCAAGTAGCTGTGATCCTCTGCTAAAAGAATTTGCTTCCTTTGGCTGTGTGTTAGCTGTGACTGCGTCTTGAATGGATGGGAATGTGGATGGTTGTACTGAGTTGGTCACATATCGCGCTCGGCACACAGCCTCGTTGACAGGAAAGCATGGTTATCAAACCCATCCCTTGGGCTTCATGCCTTTTGGTTTTGTTTTGTTTTCTCAAGGTAGGATTTCACTCTAGCCCAGGCTGACCTGGAATTCACTGTGCAGTCTCAGGGTGGCCTCGAACTCACGGTAATCCTCCCAAGTGCTGGGATTAAAGGCATGTGCCCGCGCTTCATGCCTTTTTTTTTTTTTTTTAAAGTCTTTTCTTTTAAAATTTCAGAGAGAGGCTGGAGAGATGACTTAGCGGTTAAGTGCTTGCCTGTGAAGCCTAAGGACCCTGGTTTGAGGCTCAAGTCCCCAGGACCCACATTAGCCAGATGCACAAGGGGGTGCATGCGTCTGGAGTTCGTTTGCAGTGGCTGGAGGCCCTGGCATGTGCCCATTCTCTCTATCTGCCTCTTTCTCTCTGTCTGTCACTGTCAAATAAATCAATAAAAAATGAATAAATAAAATAAAATTTCAGAGAGAGAGAATGAGTGCACCAGGGCTTCTAGCCACTGCAAACGAACTCCAGACACATGTGCCACCTTGTGCATCTAACTTACGTGAGTCCTGGGAAACTGAACCTGGGCCCTTTGGCTTTGCAGGCAAGTGCTTTAACCACTAAAAGCCATCTCTCCAACCTGGCTTCATGCCTTTTGATAGTCACTATTTTTTCTTTTGAGGTAGGGTCTCGCTCTAGCCCAGGCTGACCTGGAATTCACTATGTAGTCTCAAGCTGGCCTCAAATTCACAGTGATCTTACTACCTCTGCCTCCTGAGTGCTGAGATTAAAGGCATACACCACTATGCCTAGCAGAGAGAGAGAGAGAGAGAGACAGAGAGAGAGGAGGAGGGAAGGAAGGAAAGAAGGAAGGGGAGTGAGAGAGAGAGAGAGAGAGAGATTGGGTACGTTAGTGCCTTCAGTCCCTGCAAATGAACTGCAAATACATGTGCCACCTTGTGCACTTGGCTCTACATGGGTACTTGGGAATTGAACTCTGGTCCTTGGGCTTTGTATGCAAGTACCTTAACCACTGAGCCATTTTTCCAGCCAATGGTCACATTCTTAATGCAGACAGTTTCAGAAAGGTGTCTAACACACTGATGGACACTGCAGGACACACAGGAAACAAAAAGAGGTTAGCATGGTAGCACATGCCTGTAATCCCAGAACTTGGAATGTCAAGACAGGAGGATCTGGACTACATAGCAAAACCCTGCATGAAAAAGGTGTAGGGGCGGGCTGGAGGGATAGCCCAGTGGTTATGGTGTTTGCCTGCAAATCCAAAGAATCCTGGTGTGATTTCCCAGGACCCACATTAGCCAGATGCACAAGGGGTGCACATATCTGGAGTTGTTTGCAGTGGCTGGAGGCCCTGGCGCACCCATTCTCTCTCTCTCTGTCTCTTTCTCTCTCTGTCTGTCGCTCTAAAATAAATAAACAAAAAAAATTTTTTTAAATAAATATTAAAAAAAAGAAGTGAAGGGGACGTGGGCATGGTGGTGCATGCGTTTAAATCCCAGCACTCCAGAGGCAGAGGTAGGAGGATTGTCATGTGAGGCCACCCTGAGATTACATAGTGAATTCCAGGTCAGCCTGGGATAGAGTGAAACCCTACTTAAACAAACAAAAAAACTATCAAAGGTGAGGGGCTATAACCTCTAGCAGGATATGCCATCACTTTGCCCCCTGCTCTCTCTCTGATTGCTGACAGTTGCCTTCTGTGAGTGCCAAGTCTATGTGTGGTGTGACTCCTTGGCTTTCACTTTGAGCTGTCATCTGCTCAAGTCCTGCTGTGGAAGATGAGATTTTTGCCTCTTCTCTCCGTCTATCGCCACCACATCCCACTTCTTCCATCCACTGTCCGCCCTGCAGTTCAGTTGGGGGGGCCATGTCTGGCATCACATTGCAGCTGTGTAAGCGCTGTTCATTTGGCTGGGTAAGCTCAGGTTACGTTTCTGCGTTGTAGTAGACCGAAGTGTGCGTTCTTCAATCATTTCTGACACAGGGTTCGTGGGATGTAATGTGAGACAGACGTCTGGGAAAAACTCAATTATGTAAATCGAAGCTAAAGTTTTGGTTGGTTATAAGATGAGATGACTTAAGGTCAAAAGAAGATCAGAAGCAAAGAGAATAGTAGAGGAAAGGAGACAGAATCTCAGGGAGGAACCAGAAGCAAGGAAAGAGTATAAATAGCCGGGCGTGGTGGGTACAAGTCTAATCCCAGCACTTGGGAGGTGGAGGGAGGAGGATAAGAGGTTTAAAGTCATCTGCTGGGCTGGCTCAGCAGTTAAAGGCTTGCAAAGCCTGCCTGGCAGGATTCGTTCATTCCCCAGTACCCATGTAAAGGCAGATGCATCTGGACTTCATTTGCAGTGGCAAGAGGCCCTGTTGCACCCATATATTCTCTCATTCTCTCTCCTTACATATAAATAAGTAAAACTATTTCAGAGTCATCCTCTGATACACAATGAGTTGGAGGCACCCTGGGCTTCATGAGTTTGTCTCTCTCTCTCTCACACACACACACACAAATTCCAAAACAAAAATCAAAGGAGGAATATAAACAGAAATAATAAGTTCCTACTGGGCATGGTGGTGCACACCTTTAATCCCAGCATTCAGGAGGCAGAGGTAGGAGGATCGTTGTGAGTTCGAGACCAGCCTGAGAGTACATAGTGAATTCCAGGCCAGGCTTCTGAGTGCTGGGATTAAAGGCATGGCCACCATGCCCTGCTTTTTGCTTTTTTTTTTTTTTTTTTTTTTTGAGACAAGTTCTCATGTGTTTCTGAGCCTGGCCTGGAACTTACTGTATAGCTCAGGATGGCTTCAAACTCCCTGTGGTTCTCCTGTCTTGGCCTCCCCAGCACCCCAGTATCCCCAGGAATGTCAGCATGGCTGACTTGGCCATAGATTTTCCCCCATATAAGATGGAAAACAGGGGCTTGGAGATATGGCTTAGCGGTTAAGCACTTGCCTGTGAAGCCTAAGGACTCTGGTTCAAGGCTCGATTCCCCAGAACCCATGTAAGCCAGATGCACAAGGGGGGGCACACATCTGGAGTTCATTTGCAGTGGCTAGAGGCCCTGGCGTGCCCACTTTCTCTCTCTCTCTCCCTCTTTCTCTCTCTGTCTATCGCTCTCAAAAAAAAAAAAAAAAAAAAAAGGATGGAAAACAACAGTTGGACAGGAAGAGCAGTGGTTCCTGATCCCCCATAGAAAGAGATTTTTGCCACTGTGGAGTCCGAGTTTCTGATTCAAATCCTGGGCTTTGACAGCAAGCTGCCTCTGGCCTCCTAGAAGCTCTGGGAGACTGTGCCATTTCCTGGGCCGCCCCAAGGCCTCTGTTGCTGTGGCCCTGGAGAGCAGGTCTCATTTTGTTCTCAGTGTTCACAGGCTGTGACAGGTGATTCCTGACTCGGCCTGATAGAGGGAGAAGAGAAAACCAGATGATGTTGATGTCGCAGGACTGGGGACAAAGCCTGTGTCCCAAGTGAGATTTGGACTCAGGAGTTGAGGAACTCCTGTTTCAGACAGAGGCCATAACATATTCTGGAAGGGCAGCAGTACTTCCCAAGCCCATCTGCCAGGTCACAGCCTGAGATGAACAGAAGGGCAGACTAGAAGAATCAGTCAGAGCCCCTGCAGAGCCCCTGTAGAAGTTCAGACTCTGAGGAATGGTGAGTGTGAGGAAGGCCCCTCCAGCCCTGGAACAAGTGATCACCTGCAGGGGGCGGTTTAGTCTCTGGGAATCCCCTTGGCTCATGGCCAGGCATAGTCCTTTCCCTTCCTCAAGTTCATGTGTGTGCATAGCTGCTATTACCAGGATGCTCAGCCACCCTCAGTCCTGCCGTTCCTTGCATCCCAGACCTCAGGCTCCCTTGGTCTCTTAGAGTCATGGCCATTCCCTCCTACCTCTGAGCTGAGCAAGGCTCAGGGCTCCCTCCCCCTCCCCCTGCCGTCTCCTCTGTGTAGATCTTTCTTCTTGGAGGGTTTCCAGGAGTCTCCTCCCTCCCAGTAGCTGGTCTGGTGAGGTTCTGTTGCCATCTTAGCACAGCTGTTCTAGAATGGGTTGTAACTCCTGCCTCTCCCATGGGACTGGAAGGGCCCTGAGGGCAAGGCCATTCTTGAGGTCCAGCGTGTAGTAAATAACTTGCACTCAGTAGTCAACACTGACAAATCACATGGTTGAGGGCATCGTGAGAGTGTGGGAGGTGACGCTGCCATTTAGACTGAAACTGTGAGAGGTGACTGGCTGCTCTTGAGGATCTGAACATAATTTTATAGTCTGCACAGTGCTATTATAGTAGTCACTGGGCACATTAAATTTTTTAAATGCGGAACTGGGGAGATGGCTTAGTGGTTAAAGGTTCTTGCTTGCAAAGCCTAACAGCCTGGGTTCAATTCCTCAGTACCCACATAAAGCCAGATGCACAAAGTGTGCATGCATTTGGAGTTCCTTTTGCAGTGGCAAGAGGCCCTGGCATGCTTACTCTCTTTCTCTCTCCTCGCAAATAAATAAATAAAATATTTTTTAATTAAATGTAAATTACAGAGTATAGTGGCACAGTGCCTATAATCCCAACACTTGAGAGGCTGAGACAGGAGGATTGAGAGTTCAAGGTCAGTCTGAGCTACATAGCAAGATCACGTCTGTGAATGAATTTAAAATTTTAGGGCAAGGCGTGGTGGCACACACCTTTAACCCCAGCACTTGGGAGGCAGAGGTAGGAGGATCTCTGTGAGTTTGAGGCCACTCTGAGACTACAGAGTGAATTCCAGGTCAGCCTGAGCTAGAGTGAGACCCTACCTCAAAAAAGCAATAAATAAATAAAAATAAAATGTAAGTGTAACTAAATTCCACATGCATTTCCTCAGTCATGCTAGCCAGATTCAAGTAGTCCTGTGTGGCTGGTGGCAGCTATTGGGCAGTTTAACATGGCAAGACAGTTTTGTGTGTATGTGTGTGTGTGTGTTTTCTGAAGTAGGGTCTTGCTCTATAAAACAATAATATTATTTTTGTAAGTATAAATATATAAATAACATAAACATTATTTTATATAAATAATATAAATATTACATTTATATTAAAAAATACAAGGCTGGGCATGTTGGCACATGCCTTTAATCCTAGCACTTGGGAGGCAAAGGTAGGAGGATTTCTGTGAGTTCAAGGCCACCCTGATACTACATAGTGAATTCCAGGTCAGCCTGGGCTAGAGCAAGACCGTACTTCAGAAAATAAAAACAAAAGGTAAATTAAAATATATTATTTGCAAGCAGAAAGAGAGAACGAGAATGGGCAGGCCATGGCCTCCTGCCATTGCAAATGGACTCCAGATACATGTGCCACTTTGTGCATCTGTCTTTGTATGGGTACTGGAGAATCAAATCCAGGCCATCAGGCTTTGCAAGCAAATGCCTTTAAACACTGTCCAGCCCCTAGACAGTCTGTAGATGGCTCTGAATGACACTGTTTTGTAAAGGTGTTGATCGAGGGTCTGTATGCTGGTGAAGCCCTTCCAGGTGTTTCTGGTTTGGTAAAGCAGGTGTTCACAACTTCCTTCCTAAGCCTGACGGCATTTCCTCTGTTTCCCCGGCTGCAGGATGCACGGCAGAAGTTCCGCTCTGTTCTGGTTGAGGCCACGGTGAAGCTGGATGAACTGGTGAAGAAAATCGGCAAAGCTGTGGAGGACTCGAAGCCCTACTGGGAGGCTCGCAGGGTGGCCAGGCAGGTAAGACCAGCCTGCAGCTGTCACCCTGGCCACTACTCACTCACCCCCGCTGTAATTTGGTTTTATATCTCTGGTTGTAGGTTTAAAAGCACTTACGTGCTATGAGAGGGCCTGACTTTATATATAGCTTCATTTAAACTTTTTTTAAAAATATTTTATTTACTTGCAAGCAGAGAGAGAATGTGTATGGGCGTGCCAGGCCCTCTAGCCATTTCAAATGAACTCCAGACACATGTGCTACTGTGCCTCTGGCTTTACGTGGGTACTGGGGAATCAAACCAGGGACCTCAGGCTTTGCAGGCAAGCACCTTAACTGCTGCACCATCTCTAGCCCTGTGTTCTCATTTGAATTCAGCCTCCCATGCCCTCCCCATCTGCTTCATTCCCACTCGTGATACTGTTAACGGGGTATAGGTGCTGACATTTGGGTGCCCCTGCATGTGGGTGCCACCTTGCCACCTGATTTGGAGTGCTGGGCTCACTTACGGGGATTGAGTATTCCAGAGCCTGAGATGTGTTTCATCCTCCTCTCCTAGTAACTGTGTGAGGGGCCCTGGAGGGGGGTACACCCTGAGATGAAGGGTCCAAATAAGGAGTGGGGAATGGAGTCCAGGAAAAATCCTAGGGGGAAAAATAAATCTAAAGTCCTAAATAGTTCTAGTACCAACCATTTCCAATATAAGACAGTCAACCTTTGTTTAAAAATAGCCGTGTTAAAGCGGGTGTGGTAGTGCATGCCTTTTAATCCTAGAACTTGGGAGGCAGAGGTAGGAAGATCCGCTGTTAGTTCAAGGCCACCCTGAGACTACATAGTGAATTCCAGGTCAGCCTGGGCTAGAGCAAGGCTGTATCTCAAAAAGCCAAAGGGGAAAAAAAAGGCCATGTGTGATCCTGGAGGAAGGTCACAGAAAGGTCTATGAGAACACCCTGTGGGGTTGTGGAAGTAGCTTCCTGCCTGGTCCTCTAAGCTCAGGTTTAGTGCAGGTGGCTGCTCAGGGGCCTTTGTGTTCGGGGCCTCTGCAGCTGGCTCCTTGATTCGAGTCACTGGCCCCACCTGAGGGATGGTGTACCGCTTTGGCTGGGCGGACATCAAGCCTGCTGCTACCTCAGGGCCTTTGAACTTGCTGGTTCCTGTGTTTGGTGGTGTCCCAATCTGGGTGTTTTAGTGGCCCGCTTCCCTGTCTCCTTCAGGTTTCTGCTCAAATACCTTATTTTTAAATTTTTATTTATTTGCAAGCAGAGAGATAGAGAATGGGCCTCTCACCACTGCAAACGAACTCCAGATGCATACACAACTCTGGGCATTTGGCTTTATGTGGGTACTGTGGAATCGAACCCAGGTCATTAGGTTTTATAGGCAAATACATGCCTTAACCACTGAGCCATCTCTCTAACCCCCTCAAATGCCATTTTATCTGCTTTCTTAGGGTAATGTATTTAAAATGGAATCTGCCAGCTCACCCCCTGTGCAACCATGTCCCCTCATTGGCATTTCCTCCATAGTAGCACTTCTTGCCCCGAGTTTAAGTGATTACAGTCAGCCAAGCGCCATGGGACAGGGAGGTATATCTGGGCCATTGCTCTGTCTGCTGTGCTGATATTCAATATTGAGTAAATGGATAAATGGACGGACAAGAGGATGACAGGCATGGGGAGCCATCAGCAGATCCATCTTCCTCCCGCCCCCCCCCGCCTGGCCCCCTCCTCCTCATTCAATTTTTCCTTCTTCTTTTGTGATCGTAGCTGCGTAGGCAGGATGGTCAGGGTCGACTTCATCTACATCATAGTTAGTGGGTTGGGCCCCTGCTGTGTGTGACACATCCTGGAGTAGATTTTACACCCCTCTTTTTCTGTATCCTCAAATCTCCTTTGGGAAAGGGGGTGTGGAGGAAGCTGGATTGGGAGGTACAACTTTGCATTGTCTTATCTATATTATTGCGAGAAGCCAAGACTGTGGCACTTCTCCTTCCTGTCATTCTGTCACTTGGCCAGCAAAGACAGCAATCAAGGGGCTGGAGAGATGGCTTAGTGGTTAAGGTGCATGCCTGAGAAGCCTAAGGACCCAGGTTTGATTCTTCAGTTCCCATGTAAGTCAGATGCTCATAGTGGTGCATGCATCCGGAGTTTGTTTGCAGTGGCTAGAGGCCCTGGCACCCCCATTCTCACTCTCTCTCTGACTGTAATAAATAAATAGATTTTTTAAAAAGACATTAAAAAAAGAAAGGATAGCCAGGCGTGGTGGCACACGCCTTTAATCCCAGCACTCCGGAGGCAGAGGTAGGAGGATTGCCATGAGTTCGAGGCCACCCTGAGAATACAGAGTGAATTCCAGGTCAGCCTGGGCTAGAGTGAGACCCTACCTCGAAAAACCAAAAAAAAAAAAAAAAAAAAAGAAAAAAAAAAAGAAAAGAAAGGATAGCAATCAATGCCATCACCTCCGGCAACCGCTCAGTCATCAGATGTAATCAGAAATTCCAGTCTTGGGGACTGGAGAGATGGCTTAGTGGTTAAGGTGCTTGCCTATGAAGCCTAAGGAGCCAGGTTCAGTTCCCTGGTGCCCACGTAGGCCAGATGCACAAGGTGGCACATGTTTCTGTAGTTTGTTTGCAGTGGCTAGAGGCCCTGGTGAACCCATTCTCATTCTCTCTCTCTCTCTCATAAACAAATAAGTAAATGAAATGAAATGTCAGTCTGACTTTGATGCAGGGAGCAGAGCCCAGGATGAGTGTTGAGGAAATCATGGCCGCCTCTGTGTCTCAGAAGCCTCTCTGCGACCTCTTTTCTGCTTGCCAGTGGGAAAGGAGGGAGGAAGGACCTTCCCTAGCTGGGAAACTGGGAGGATGCTGAACGGTTGAGGCAGGCAGGATGTTACATTTCATTTTGTGGATGGCAGGTCCTGTGGGCTTGGGCTAGATGTCGTGGAAGTCCCTCTGACCTTCCTGAGGGCGTGAGGGGCCAGTGTCCACCTCAGGCGCTGCCAAGCGGGGCTTCCTGTTTTCTTCCTGTGCCTGGTCTCCACCCCCTTCCGTTTGATATTTACAAACCTCTCCGACCTGTGCCCAGCAAGGATGGTGTTCAGAGTCCTGCAGAGCATTTCCCTCCAGCGTGCCTCTGGAGTCTCACCATCCTCATCCTTGAACACTGATGGTCCAGGGACCAACAGTGTTCATAAGTCTTACACGGGATAATGTGTCTGACACTGGAATCTTTGTATGAACTTGGATTTCAACTTCATTAACAGAAAATAGGCTGGGCACAGTGGTGCATGCCATTAATGCCAGTACTCAGGAGGCAGAAGTAGGAGGGTCGCTGTGAATTCGAAGCCAGCCTAGGATTACAGAATAAGTTCCAGGTCAGCCTGGGATAGAGTGAGATCCTACCTCAAAACTCCTCCTCCCCTAAAAAAAAAAATAGGGGCTGGAGAAATGGCTTAGAGGTTAAAGACAGTTGTTTGTAAAGCCTGACAGTCTAGGTTCGATTCCGTAGTACCCACGTAAAACTAGACACACAAAGTGGCACATGTGTCTGGAGTTTGTTTGCAGTAGCTTTAGGTCCTGGCATACCCATTTTTTTTCTCTCTGCTTAAAAATAAATAAAATAAGCCAGGCATGGTGGCACACACCTTTAATCCCAGCACTCGGGAAGCAGAGGTAGGAGGATCACAATGACTTTGAGGCTACCCTGAGACTTTATAGTGAATTCCAGGTCAGCCTGGGCTAGAGTGAGACTCCATCTCAAAAACCAAAAAAAAAAAAAAAACAAACAAAACAAAATCTGGAATTCATTATGTAGTCTCCGGCTAGCCTCAAACTTATGGATCTTCCTACCTCTGCCCCCCTGAGTGCTAGGATTACAGTCGTGTGCCACCACACCCCACTAAATATAAATATCTATCTATCTATCTATCTATATATATGTTTTGGTTTTGGTTTTTCGAGGTAGGGTTTCACTCTGGCCCAGGCTGACCTGGAATTCACTATGTAGTCTCAGAGTGGCCTCGAACTCACAGAGATCCTCCTACCTCTGCCTCCCAAGTGCTGGGATTAAAGGCATGCGATACCATGCCTGTCCTATAAATATATTTTTTTAAATGATTGGATTGGGGCTATAGCTCAGTTGGTAAAACACTTGCCGTATAAGTGTGAGGGCCTGAATTCGGATCCCCAGCACTCACGTAAATGTCAGGTGTGGTGACGTGCTCCTATAATCTCAGTGCTGAGGTAGCAGAGACGAAGATCCCCTAGAGCAGGCTGACTGCTAGCCCAGCCTAATCAGTGAGCTCTAGCTCTCTCAGTGAGAGACCCCGTCTCAATAAATAAAGAGTAGAGTGATTAAGGAAGGCACCAATGCTGACCACTCCAGCCACCACACATACATGTCATCTGAACACACATTGAGCATGTCCGCGCACACGCACATGCACACGCGCACACACACACACACACACACACACAGGATTGATTCACTGTGGAAAACTTAGAAAATAGACAAAAAGAAGAAAATCTGTTGTATGCATGTATGCACACACACACCCACTATCAGAAGTATTTTTTGTTTTTTTCTTTTCCCAAGATAGGGTCTCACTCTAGCCCAGGCTGACCTGGAATTCACTGTGTAGTCTCAGGCTGGCCTCAAACTCAAGGCAATCCTTCTACCTCTACCTCCCGGGTGCTGGGCTTAAAGGTGTGCGTCACCATACTCCGCTCAGAGGTGGTTTTACACATCTGGAATGCCCATGTCTGTATATCCAGCACTTCAGCTGAGTTCCATGAGGTCCTCGCAAAGGAAAAAAACCTTTTCTAGAACTTGCCTTTCTGTAAAAAGCCTGTAAAGATGAGCAGTTGTTGGACAGTAGACGTTGTATCTGTCAATCAAAACTTTGCTTTCCCTTTGTTCCCTGTGTCACATCATTTTCCAACAATGAGTCACATCCCATTCTGTGATCCTGAACTGTATCCAAGTTCTGCCTGTCATCTGGTCTGTGCTGGGTCGGTGGGGGTGGGGGGAGGGCAGGGAACGAACTGGCTTTGATTTCTTTGAGCCAAAGTGAGCTTGTTTTTAAGGCTGCGCTGTGGAATGTGCAGCCCATCTGGCCGGCAGTGTGGGGGCGAGGGCAGTCTGATAAGAGGCTGATGTGTGACTCAGGGATGCTGAATGGTAACACAGTCTCTGCTTTCTTTGTTTTCTGGGGTCTTAACTATTCTAACAGTGACCTTAGATATATATATACATATATCAGTGACCTTAGATATATATATACATAACATATATATAACATATATATATATATATACATAACATATATATAACACATATATATGTTATATGTACATATATATATTTATTTTATTTTATTTTATTTTTTTGCTGTTTTTGCTTTTATTTTTTTGGTGTAGGATCCTGCTATAGCTCTGGATGACCTGGAATTCACTACATAGTCTTAGGCTGGCCTCAAACTCACTGTGCTCCTCCTACCTCAGCCTCCCAAGGGCTGGGATTAATGCATTCTTATTGTTGTTGTTGTTGTTTTCGAGGTAGGGTCTTACTCTAGCTCAGGCTGACCTGGAATTCACCACTTCCTCTATCAAAAATCATATACACTGGGTATGGTGGCACATACCTTTAATCCCAGCACTTGGGAGGTAGGAGAATCGCCATGAGTTTGAGGCCACCCTGAGACTACATAGTGAATTCCAGGTTAGTCTGGGCTAGAGTGAGACCCTACCTTGAAAAACCAAAAAGAAAAAAGAAAAATAAATTATATGCCCATGGCAAATCTACTGCATTAAAAAAAAAATACTAGGGTTAGAAACAGAAAAAAAAAATACTAGAATTGAGCCGGGCATGGTGGCACATGCCTTTAGTCCCAGCACTTGGGAGGCAGAGGTAGGAGGATCACTGTGAGTTTGAGTCTACCCTGAGACTACCTAGTGAATTCCTTACCTCAAAAAAACAAAACAAGGGCTGGTGAGATGACTAGAGGTGAAGGCATTTTCCTGCAAAGCCAAAGGATCCAGGTTTGATTCTCCAGGACCCATGTAAGCCAGATGTACAAGGAGGCGCATGCATCTGGAGTTCGTTTACAGTGGCTGAAAGCCCCGGAGTGCCCATTCTCTCTCTCTCTCTCTGCCTCTTTCTCTGTATCAAATAAATAAAATATTAAAAACAAAACAAAAATACACACACACACACACACACACACACCAGAGTTGGAGAGATGGCTCAGTGGTTAAAGTAGTGCTTGCTTGCAAAGCCTGATGGCCCAGGTTCAATTCCTAGTACCCACATAAAGACAGATGCACATAGTGGCACATGGTATCTGGAGTTGGTTTGCAGGGTCAGGAGGCCCTGGCATACATATACTCACTCCCTGTCTGCCTGTCTCTCTCTGTGTCTCTCTCAAATAAATAACAACATTTACAAAAACTATTACAGCAAGGGCTTGGGAGGTGACTCAGTGGGTGAAGTGTTCACTGCACAAGCAAGAGAACGTGTGTTTGGCTCCCCAGTTCCTATGTAAACACTGGGTGTGGTGATGTGCTTCTGTAGTCCTAGGGCAGGGAAGGTGGGGACAGGGAATCCCTTTGGGCTCACTGGCTAACTAGTCTAGCCAAATTGCGCTGGAAACTGCCCAAGTATTGATTTGGGAGTTATGTTTAGTGAGTAGGCACATTTGCAATTACGGCATCAGTAAATGATAAGGAGCAGCTTGTGTTTGCCAAGTAAAGGGCAAGTTTGCAGGGGCTTGGCTGGTAGTGTCCCGTGGGGAATGATGTTTGGGGACCAGGACGCTGCCCACTGGGAAAGCCTGGGAGAACAGCATTTGCGAGTTCTGCAGGCCAAGAGGGAGGCTGTGGAAAGGGCAGGAGAGCAGAGTCTGAAGGAGAAGGTGGGACGGATGTGAACACGGGTAAGAGCCTCTGCTCTAGGGCCCGGGGGAAGAGGCTCAAGGACGCTGAGGCACCAGGCAGAGCTGGCGCGGTGTGGGCGGATGGGGGGGGGCATCTCACAGCAGCAGCCCAACATTCAGACTTGCTTGACAAGCTGCAGGTGGGCTGGGGAAGGGGCTTCCATTAACGAGCCTGTGTTGCCTTGGAGAGGTTGATCAGGGTTGATACTGAATGTGGCGTTCCTATGTGAATGGCAACACCATTTTGCTTTTGTTGTTGTTTTTAAGTTGTTGTTTTCAGGGATGGAGAGATGGCTTAGTGGTTAAGGCACCTGCCTGCGGGGCCTAAGGACCTAGGTTCAATTCCCCAATACCCATGCACACAAGGTGGAGCATGCATCTGGAGTTTGTGCGCAGTGGCTGGAGGTTCTGGCTGCCCATTCTCTATCTGCCTCTCGTTTTCTCTCTCTCTCTCTGTCAAGTAAATAAGTGTTTTCAACAGGTTGGTTGCATTTTGAGCATATGCACCCTACATTACCCTCCCTTACCCCCCTCAGTCCCACTGTACTCCTCATCACTGAATAGAGAATGACTTCCCCTCCCCACACAGTCACTAACTGTCATTAGCTGATGGGGAGGGGTGTGGTCTCTGAAGTCTCTCACAGTAGAATGTTGACCCCATCATGTGTGGGTTGTGTGTAGATGACCACAGCTTCTGTGAGTTCATGAGTGCAATGTCACGTACATATGACTGGGTCTCACTGTGTAGCAGATACCATTCTGCTTGGTATCATATATCATCCCTTTAAAAAAAAAAAACATTTATTTATTTGCAAGTAGAGAGGGAAGGAGGGAGAATGGGCACACAGGGCCTCCTGCCACTACAAACAAACTCCAGATGTATGCACTACTTTGTGCTTCTGCCTCCCCCCACCCCCAAGGTAGCTCTCAGGCTGACCTGGAATTCACTATGTAGTCTCAGGGTGGCCTCGAACTCACGGTGATCCTCCTACCTCTGCCTCCCGAGTGCTGGGATTAAAGCCGTGCACCACCACGCCCAGCTTACTTCTTCCTTTATGTGGTTTGGTGGTTTGATTAATGTGTCCCCCATAAACTTAGGTGTTCTGAATGCTAGGTTCCCAGCTGATGGAGATTTGAGAATTGATGCCTCCTGGAGGCAGTGTATTGTTGGGGGCGGGCTTATGGGTGTTACAGCCAGTGTCCCCATGCCAGTGTTTGGCACACTCTCCTGTTCCTGTTGTCCACCTTATGTGGGCCAGGGGGTGATATCCATCCTCTGCTCATGCCATCATTTTCCCCTGCCATTGTGGAGTTTCCCCTTGAGCCTGGAAGCCAAAATAAATCTCTTTTCCCCACAAGCTGCTCTTGGTTGGGTGATTTCTAGCAGCAATGCGAACCTGACTGCAACATGTGGGTACTGGGGAATAGAACCCAGGCTGTCAGGCTTTGCAAACAAGTGTCTTTAACTTCTGAGCAATCTCTCCAATGCCCTCACTTTTTTTTTGTCCCCATTTTACAAACAAGAAAACTAATCTTAAAGTTCAAAGACTGTTTCTTGGGCTTTTACCTAAACCTTTCTGGTGTATGGTTTACTGAGTAGTTCCTGGTTAAGTCTGTCATGGTCTGACTGGCCAATAAGAAATTCCCAGCGAGTCGTGTCTGACTTCTGGAAAAGTTGCAGGAGTATACTCTTGAGAATGTTCAGGTGGAGGTGGCTAGATGGGGGTGAGGAGGGGACAATCTTGAGAGGCAGGAAATTGGAAGGCTACCACAGAGATGACAGGACCCTAAGGAATGTGTGTGGAGAGCCAAGATAAAGGACAGGTGGAAGGAAATGCTGTCACCGGGTACTCTTCCACCGTTTATACGCTTGGTGGACTTGCTTTTTTTTTTTTTTTCTTTTTTCCCTTTTCAGAAAAAGAAACAGGTTTGGGAAGGTTGAGGCTCTCCACAGGCATCACAGCCATGAATGACTGAGGAGGTATTGTGCAGCTGGCCTGTAGTATTATAGCAATTTGTGTGTCTGTGTGTGTTTTTGTTTTGTTTTGTTTTGAGGTAGGATCTCCTCTAGCCCAAGCTGACCTGGAATTCACTACGTAGTCTCAGGTTAGCCTTGAACTCACAGCGTTCCTCCTACCTCTGCTTCCAGAGTGCTGAGATTAAAGACGTGCACCACCATGCCTGGCTAGTTATAGCCTTTATATCAAGGCAGTGAGGTGGAATATTAGCTTCTTGCTGAGAAGGATAATAGTTGAGGCTGAGGAGTTACAATATGGTGTCCAGACTTCAGCAACAAAAATCGAACCCAGGTCTGTCTGGTTCTGGCAGTAGGCACTTAGGGACTTAACAAGCCTTGCTAACACACGGGCACACTGAGGAGAGTATAAATCTAGGGAATGAGTGACTTGCAGGGCTCAGAAGCGACTGTGAGCTCTCTGCAGTTTCTTCACTCTGTGCCTCCTACCTTTTCTCACTGAGGTAATTAATTTGTTTTGTTTTTGTTATTTGAGGCAGGATCTTGCTGTAGCTCAGGCTGACCTGGAGTTCACTATGTAATCTCAGGGTGGCCTTGAACTCACAGCGATCCTCTTCGCCTCTGGAGTGCTGGGATTAAAGGCATGTGCCACCACGCCTGGCCAGCACTACTGGGGTAACTGAGAGGTTCCAGTTCCACGCGGTTTGGGGCCTTTGGAAATGTCCTCTCACCACAGACTGTCCTTTTCTCCTGGGACTCCAGAATGTCTTCCCACATTAATTTCTACTCAGCCAGTTCTCCCCATGGGATTTGGGTGAGGTCTGGCTTGGTGACGTCGGTCTCCGTGGCTCTGGTCACATTCTTCTGGGTGGCCACAGGCCAGTTCCTGGGAGCTACGTCACCCTTTCTGCCCGAGGTAAGGGCACCATGGAGTGAGGGGCCTTTTCTCCCAAAGCAGGATGATTTACAGTGAGTAGGAGAGCCAGGGTTAACTCTCCCTTACCCAGAGAACACACCCTGCCTCACAGTCTTGGTTGGAGATACTGAGGGGAAAAAGCAGCTACATTTCGGAAGCCTAGACTTTTTTGTTTTGATTTTTTGTTTGTTTGTTTTTTTATTTTTCTCTCGGTAGAGTTTCACTCTAGTTCTGGTTGACCTGGAACTCATTCTATGGTTCCAGGGCTGGCCTCGAGCTCGTGCCAGTCCTCCTACCTCTGCCTCCCAAGTGCTCGGTTTAAAGGCGTGCGCCACCACACCTGGCTTGCTTGTTTGATTTTTGAGGCAGGGTCTCAGTGTAGCCCAGGCTAACCTGGAACTCACTCTGCAGTTGCAGGCTGGCCTCAATTTCACAGTGATCCTCCTACCTCTGCCTCCCAAATGCTGGGATTAAAGGCATGTGCCGTCACACTGGCTTTGTTATTTATTTATTTTTAAACTCTATTTGTTTACAAGCAGAGAATGATAGAAGAGACAGAGAATGGGCATGCCAGGGCCTCCAGCCACTGTAAACAAACTCCAGAGGCATGAGCCGCTTTGTGCATCTGGCTTTACATGGGTACTGGGGAATTGAACTCAGGTCGTTAGGCTCAGCAGGCAAGTGACCCTAATAGCTGAACCATCTCCCCAGCCTGTTTTTTTTCCCCCTTGTATGTATGTAATGTGTGTGGCAGTCTATGTGCCCTTGTGGTTCCCCATGTGCTCACCTGCTGTGGTGGATGTTTGTCTGAAGCAAAAGACAATAGCCTGTGGTGACCAGAGCAGAATGGCAGGTATCCTGCTCCATTGCTGCCCCCCGTCATTCTTTAAAAATATTTTATTTATTTATTTGGGAGAAAGGCAGGGGACGGGGAATGGGTGCACCAGGGCCTCTGGCCACTGCAAACAAACTCCAGATGCATGTGCCACCTTGTGCATCTGGCTTTACAATGGGTACTGGGGAATCGAACCTGGGCCCTTTGGCTTTGCTGGCAAGTGCCTTAATCGCTGAGCCATCTCTCCAGCCCATTCCACGTGTTCTTCTTTGGTTGGTTTGTTTGTTTGTTTGAGAGAGAGAAGGAGGTGGGGAGAGAATGGGTGTGCCAGGGCCTCCAGTCACTGCAAACGAACTTCAGATGCATGTGCCACCTTGAGCATCTATCTTTTTATTTTATTTTGGTTTTCCGAGGTAGGGTCTCACTCTAGCCCAGGCTGACCTTGAATTCACTATGGAGTCTCAGGGTGGCCTCGAACTCACGGCGATCCTCCTACCTCTGCCTCCCAAGTGCTGGGATTAAAGGCGTGCGCCACCACGCCCGGCTTAGGAATCTATTTTATGTGGCTCTTAGGGAATCGAACCAAGGTCCTTTGGCTTTGCAGGCAAGCGCCTTAACTGCTGAGTCATCTCTCCAGCCTTTTTTTTTTTTTTTTTTGGTTTTTCGAGATAGGGTCTCATGCTAGCCCAGGCTGACCTGGAATTCACTATGGAGTCTCAGGGTGGCCTCAAACTCACGGCAATCCTCCTACCTCTGCCTCCTGAGTGCTGGGATTAAAAGCATGTGCCACCACGCCTGGCTAGCCTTTTCTTTTTAAAAGATATTTTATTTATTTGTTTGCAAACAGAGACAGGCAGGGGCTAGGGGCAGAGAATGGGCATACCAGGGCCTCCAACTGCTGCAAACAAACTCCAGGTGCATGTGCCACTTTGTGCATCTAGTTTTATGTGAGTACTGAGGAATAGAACCTGAGTCGTTAGGCTTTGCAGGCAAACACCTTAACCCCTGAGCCATCTCTCCAGCCCAGCAGCTGTTTCTTTTTGAGGTGATAGAGTGGGTCCCCCCTTTCCTCCAGTTATGCTCATCTAGTGACATCATTCTTTTGTTTTTTTGAGGTAGGGTCTCACTCTAGCTCAGGCTGACCTGGAATTCACTATGTAGTCTCAGGGTGGCCTTGAATCATAGTGATCTACCTACCTCTGCCTTCCACGTGCTGGAATTAAAGGCGTGCATCACCATGCCTGGCTAGTGACATCATTTTGAGTTTAAAGAAAGAACTAGGGCTAGAGAGATGGCTCGGTGGTTAAGGTACTTGCCTGCAAAGCCTAAGAACCCAGGTTTGATTCCCCAGTGCCCATATAAAGCCAGATGCACTAGGTGGTGCATGTGTCTGGAGTTCATTTGCAGTGGCTACAGGCCCTGGTGCACCCATTCTTCCCCCCCCCCCCCCGCTCTGTCTCATAAATAAACAAATAAATGTAAAATATTGAAAAAAAAGAACTAATGTGGTGAGGTGGCATATGCTTTTAATCCCTGTACTCAGATGGCAGAGGTAGGAAGATTGCCATAAGTTCGAGGCCAGCCTGGGACTACAGAGTAAAAGTCAGCCTGGGCTAGAATGAAATCCTACCTCAAAAAAAAAAAAAAAAATTGTGTGGTAGAAAAGTAGCAAAGGGATAGCTGATGACATCATCCTAGCAGTCAGAAAGCTGAAACTGGAAGATACCCCGTGTCAGCAATAACAAAAGCACACTTTCGCGAACTTTATGGAGAAGTCGAAGACACACAACAATAGGGAAGACAGCAAGAGGAGTGGCTCACTCGCTCCCTGCCGACGGCCACCGTGTTTCTGAATGCTTGCTTGCTTTTTTTTTTAGGTAGGATCTCTCTCCAGTCCAGGCTGACCTGGAACTCCCTCTGTAGTTGCAGGCTGGCCTCAAACTGGGATTAAAGGTGTGTGCCCCCACACCTGGCCCGGATGCCTCCTTGAGGCCTTGCAGTGACAGTGTGTCTTTGTTACTGTAACCGAGGCCTTGGCATTCCACCCCGAGATGTTCAGCAGCTTGGTCAAGGTTGCAGAGCCAAGACAGTGGTCATTGTTGGTGCCAGGAATGTACCCTATTCCTCCCAGATCTCTGGACACAGCTTGCTGCCTCATAGTGGCTCTATTGTCCTGGCCTGTCAATGCCACTTCTGTGCAAAGCATTGGATGGAATGTGTCTTTCGTTGGCATTCTGGTATGATGGGAGCTGAGGTCTCTGGGGATCAGAGAGCCATAGGGTCTTGACTGCCCACATCAGGGCTGGCGGGCAGTAGAAAGCACCACTCACCACCCCCAGGTCAAGAGGAGCAAGGTCTGCAGGGGCAGAAGCAGAGAGGTGGGGAAAGAGAGAAGGGTGCCAGGATCAGAGCTTCACCGAGGGTGTCTGAGGCCTCCAGGTCCTCCACTCTAGGCTGAGACCAGGGCCACTGAGACAGTTTCCGGTTTTAGCTTTTTAAATTAAAATTTTTTATTTATTTGCAAGGAGGGAGAAGGAGGGTGGGTGTGTGGAGGAGAGAGATAGAGAATGGGCACACCACGGCCTCTTGCCACTGCAAATAGAACTCCAGACACACTCACCACTTTGGGCATCTGGCTTTACATGGTTACTGGGGAATCGAATCCAGTTTGTTAGGCTTTGCAGGCAATTGCCTTAACTGCTGAGCCACAGCCCACCTTTTGGTTTTTTTTTTTTTTTTTCTCTTTTTTCCTCTCATTCTGGGGATGATACCCAAGAGTCTTGTGCTTGCCAGACAAGCGCTCTGCCCCTGAGCTACACCCCCAGCCCATGCTCATTCCTTGTCCACCCACCCCTGCCCCTGTGCTCCGTCCTGTGTGGAGACGAGCTCCTGCGGGAGTCATGACAGCTCACAGATTCTCCTTATACAGCAAGTCAGCAGCCGCTGCCTTGGTCCAAAGCAGCCCTCCCCACTAGAGGCAGGGCAGGGGGCACATGCATTGAGGGACACGAGAAGAGCCTAAGAATGGTGAGGCTGGGGATGTGTATGTGTGGCTTGTGGGACATTAGAGAGAGTGACCTGGGTGGAATACCCAGTCTCGTCCCTCTGGAAGGACCATTTCACTAGGGAGACATGAATTTTATTTTATTTATTTATTTTCATTCATATGTACATATGAATGAAATATATATATATTTTTTCGAGATAGGGTCTCAATCTAGTTCAGGCTGACCTGGAATTCACTATGTAGTCTCAGGGTGGCTTCGAATTCAGGACAGTCCTCCTACTCTGCCTCCCGAGTGCTGGGATTAAAGGCTGCAAATGTTAGTCTGTAAGATGCAGTGGTTAGGTTGCTCTGCTTGTACCTCCTCCGGCCTGGTGATTTGGTTTTGTGGGTCGGTGGGTGAGATCTGGTTTGCAGGGGTTCCCTGGCACGCTGTTGAGAGGGCTTGCTGTCTGCCCTCTGCCTGGCCCAGGCTCCTGCCTCATGTTGGTACTCAGAGTCTTGCCATGGGTCTAGTTCTGTAGCAGGCGGGACATTGCTGTAGCTCAGCAGGAGCCCTAGGAGGACTGTGGGTGGTGAGTGAGGGTGGGCAGGGCCAGGCTGGCATCTGTTGTGTTCCTGCAGCCACAGGCAGGATGTGATCTGGGATGCATGGTCCCCACAGGCCCCACTGCACGCGCATAGCAGTCAGGTCAGCCACCAGTCACTACAAAGGAGATACAAGTGTGTAAAAGAACCAGAAATCAGCTGGCTGCTTGTTCAGACTGAGTGGCACCCTGTGTCCTGGGGAACAAGCCGAGGAGTCACTTCTTCGAGCATCTTCTAGATGAGCTGGGGAGTCTATAGGGAGCCATGTGGTGCTAAGGTGAGGCAGTGTTAGTGGTGGATGTGTGTTCCGTGTCCCAAGGTGAGTTGCATGTTCCTGTCTAGCACCAAAGATAAACCCACAAAGTGACACATGTGTCTGGAGTTTGCGGTGGCTAGTGGCCCTGGCATGCCCATTTCCACCCCTTCCCCTCTACCTCTTTCTCTCTTAAAAAAAAAAATGACGGGAGCCGGGTGTGGTGGCGCACACCTTTAATCCCAGCACTCGGGAGGCAGAGGTAGAAGGATCGCCGTGAATTCGAGGCTACCCTGAGACTCCATAGTGAATTCCAGGACAGCCTGAGCTAGAATGAGATCCTACCTCGAAAAACCAAAAAAAAAAAAAAGATGGGCTGGAGAGATGGCTTAGTGGTTAAGCACTTGCATGTGAAGCCGAAGGACTCCAGTTCGAGGCTTGACTCCCCAGGACCCATGTTAGCCAGATGCACAAGGGGGCGCACGCGTCTGGAGTTCGTTTGCAGTGGCTGGAGGCCCTGGCACGCCCATTCTCTCTCTCTCTCTATCTGCCTCTTTCTCTCTCTGTCTGTCACTCTCAAATAAGTAAATATAAAGTAACAAAAATTTTATTTAAAAAATGATGTTCCCTATCTTGGACGGATTTTTAGGTCTGTAAAACTGATGTAAGGCTTGGGGGATGGTTACTAAGTCATTGGTGAAGTTCTTATCCAACATATTCAGAGTTCTGACACCAGAAAACAAATAAAAAAGCTCAATCCAGGAAAACGGAATTAGATGGAAATAGTGAAAACCAACATGACAGAAGTTAGTTAAGTTGATATGGATGAAAGTGACAACTAGATCAGTTCTGTCATTTTGAAGTAGAAATGGCTTGGTCCTAAGAAAAATAAATTGGATCAAATAAAAATGATAAAAAGGCTCGCCCAAAGCCAGATTCACAAAGTGGCGCATGCATCTGGAGTTTGTTTGCAGTGGCAAGAAGCCAGGTTGTGCCCACTGTCACTCTCCCCCGCCCTCTGTGGGGTGTGGGGTGCACACTGCCTTTAATCCCAGCACTTGAGCACTCGGAAGGCAGAGGTAGGAGGTTTGTCATGAGTCTGAGTCCACCGTGAGACTGCATAGAGAATTCCAGGTCAGCCTGGGCTACAGCAAGGCCCTACCTTAAGAAACTAAAAACTAAAAACCAAAAATAAAAATAAATAATAAAAGGGATATAATAGGGCTCCTCTATAGCTGAAGGCTTTGAGTGCTCATTATCCTAACTATATTTTGTCTTTCTAACCTGCTCTCTCTTTTTTAAAAAAGTAGTTAAGGTGCTGGGTAGATGGCTCTGTGGTTTAGGTGCTTGCTTGAAAAGCCTGATGGTCTGGGTTCGATTCCCCAGTACCCATGTAAAGCCAGATGCACAGAGCAGCTTGATTGCATGTGCTCTTTCTTCTAGTTTTATTTAGGGCTGGTGAGATGGCTCAGCAGTTCAGGCACTTGCCTGTAAAGCCTAACAACCCAGGTTCGATTCCCCAGTACTCATGTAAAGCCAGATGCACACTGGCACATGAATCTGGAGTTCATTTGCAGTGTCTGGAGGCCCTGGTACACCTATTCTCTCTCTCTGTCTCTTGTCTCTCTGCTTACTAATAAATAAAGTATTTTAAAAAATATTTTTAATATATTTTATTCATTTGAGAGAGAGAAGGAGAGAGAGAGAGAGAGAGAGAGAGAGAGAGAGAGAGAATGGGCTTGCCACTGCAAACGAACTCCAGATGCATGTGCTCCCTTGTGCTCTGGCTTATGTGGGTTCTGGAGAATCAAACCGGGAACCTTTGGCAAATGCCTTAAACGCTAAGCCATCTCTCTAGACCCTAAAAGTATTTTATTTAGAGCCGGGTGTGGTGGTGCACACCTTTAATCCCAGCACTCGGGAAATTAAATAAATAAAAAGTATTTATATTTATTTACTTGAGAGAGAGACATATGGAATGCTTTGGGTTTCAACTGCAGAGGGCAGTGGGAGGGGAAGGCAGTCAGAAGGCCAGTGTCTGGGATGACAATGAGGTCTTTACAGTACTGAGGACTGAACCTAGGGCCTCAAGCATGCTAGGCTAATGTTGCACCAGAGATAGATTATCCACAGCACCTTTTTTTTTTTTTTTTGGTTTTTCAAGGTAGGGTCTCACTCTAGCTCATGCTGACCTGGAATTCACTATGTAGTCTCAGGGTGGCCTTGAACTCACAGCAATCCTCCTACCTCTGCCTCCCAAGTGCTGGGATTAAAGGCATGCGCCACCACTCCGAGCTATTCTACTTTTTAATCCCAGCACTTGGGAGGCAGAGGTAGGAGGATCGCCGTGAGTTCAAGGCCACCCTGAGACCTACATATAGGGAATTCCAGGTTAGCCTGAGCTGCAGTGAAACCCTACCTCAAAAAAAATTTTTTTCTTTTTTTTTTTACTTATTAGAGAGTAAGAGAAAGAGGCAGATAAGAGAGAATGGGCACACCAGGGCCTCTAGCCAGAGCAAATAAACTCCAGACACATATGCCACCTTGTGCATCTGGCTTTATGTGGGTACTGGGGAATTGAGCGTAGGCCATCAGGCTTTGCAAGCAAGCACCTTTAAATACTGAGTCATCTCCTCAGTCTCTCATTCTCTCATTCTCTCCCCCCCCCCCCCCCCCGAGATAGGGTTTCACTCTAGCTCAGGCTCTCCTGGAGTTCACTATGGAGTCTCAGGGGTAGCTTCAAACTCACAGTGATCCTCCTACCTCTGCCTCCCAAGTGCTGGGATTAAAGATGTGTGCCACCATGCCTGGCTGTCAGTCTCTTTTTAAAGATTTGTTTACAGGCTTTGTCAGATCTACAGAACCTGTTTTATGATGTGACTTCAGCCTCAAATGTTTTCCCCTGTCCCCCATTGGTCCTAAGTTGGAGGTCACCCCTATCCTTCAGACCTCACTTGAGGATCACACTTTTTTTTTTTTTTTTTCAAGGCAGGGTCTCTCTCTCTATCCCAGGCTTACCTGGATGGAATTCACTATGTAGTCTCAAAGTGGCCTCGAACTCACAGCGATCCTCCTCCCTCTGCCTCCTGAGTGCTGGGATTAAAGGTGTGTGCCACCGCGCTTGGCTAGGATTACACTTACTTAAGAAGCCTTCTTTGCCCTCTTCTGTGGGAAGTGCATCTCCTTCAAGTTCCCTCACAGCATTTCCTGCCCCTGTGCACAACCCATGCAGCACAGACTTCTGCACTTCCACCCCACGTGGGTTTCTGCCCCTTGGGCACTCCACAGTGGCACAGAGGCTGAAACTGCTGGTTTCGGCTTACTGGATGACTGGCAGTTACCTTGGGGTCACAAAGCTATTTCTTGCCCAGGGGCTGGTGTGCACCTAGCCTCTCGGTTTCTTTTCCTCTTAAATTTCTTCACAAGGTGTCCTCAGCCTGTGGTTTCTGAAAACTTCCTCTAAGTCATGTGAGACTCTTCTCTGGGGCAGTGTGGGGCCCCTGATGTTCCCTTCTTCAGTCCCGGGGGCTGTCCCGTCAGGGCTTCTGTAACTGGGCTAGGGGCTCTGTTAACCAAAGATGTACGGGGAGGCCCTACATTAGTGGCCTGCTGAAGTTCAGGTGGGAAGAGAAGGTGAGCCCTACAGAGAGTGTATTGGTGTGGACCCTCTAATGGGGTCACAAAAATTGCCTCACTTGGCTTGCTCGTTTATTTCTTTAGGTTTTTTTTTGTTTGTTTGTTTTGTTTGTTTTTTTCGAGGTAGGGTCTCGCTCTAGCCCAGGCTGACCTGGAATTCACTTTGGAGTCTCAGGGTGGCCTCAAACTCATGGCGATCCTCCTACCTCTGCCTCCCGAGTGCTGGGATTAAAGGCGTGTACCACCACGCCCGGCTATTTCTTTAGGTTTTTTGAGGCAGGGTCTTACTCTAGCCCAGGCTGACCTGGAATTCACTATGGAGTCTCAGGGTGTCCTCGAACTCATAGCGATCCTCCCACCTCTGCTTCCAGAGTGCTGGGATTAAAGGAGTGCACCACCACACCTGTCTTAATCTTTTATTTTAACATGTATTTTATTTATTTATTTGCAAGCAGGTAGAGGAGAGAGAGAGAATGGACTTGCCAGGTCTTCTAGCCACTGCTACTGAACTCCAGATGCATGTACCACTTTGTGCATCTTACTTTATGTGGTGTTGCAGTCAGGTTTGCATTGCTGGCAGAAATCACCTGACCAAGAGCAGCTTGTGGGGGAAAAAAGGTTTATTTTTGCTTACAGACTTGAGGGAAGCTCCATGATGGCAGGGGAAAATGATGGCATGAGCAGAGGGTGGACATCACCCCCTGTCCAACATAAGGTAGACAACAGCAACAGAACAGTGCCAAACACTGGCAAGGGGAAACTGGCTATAACATCCATAAGCCCGCCCCCAATAATACACTACCTCCAGGTGGCATTAATTCTCAAACCTCCATCAGCTGGGAACCTAGCATTCAGAACAACTAAGTTTACAAGGGACACCTGAATCAAACCACCACACGTGGGTGCTGGGAAATTGAACTCAGGCCATTAGACTTTGTGGGCAAGTGCCTTAACCACTAAACCATTTCTCCCTCGCACGGCCTACTCTTTTTTTTTGTTTTTTTTTTTTGTTTTTCAAGGTAGGGTCTCACTCTAGCCCAGGCTGACCTGGAATTCACTATGGAGTCTCAGGGTGGCCTCGAACTCACGGCGATCCTCCTACCTCTGCCTCCCGAGTGCTGGGATTAAAGGCGTGCGCCACCATGCCCGGCTGCATGGCCTACTCTTGATGAAGGGACATTTACCATCCAAAGGAAATAGAAAATGAGTCACCAGTGCCAGTGTAATTTTATATTTCCTAGTAATCACAATAAAAAGGAGGGCTGGAGAGATGGCTTAGCGGTTAAGGCACTTGCCTGCAAAGCCAAAGGACCTCGGTTCGATTCCCCAGGACCCACAGAGCCAGATACACAAGGCGGCACATGCATCTGGAGTTTGTTTGCAGTGGTTGGAAGCCCTGGCATGCCCATTTGCTCTCATTCTCAAATAAATAAATTAAAATAAAATATTAAAAAATATATAAAAAGTAAAGGAAGCCGGGCGTGGTGGCACACGCCTTTAATCCCAGCACTCGGGAGGCAGAGGTAGGAGGATTGCTGTGAGTTCGAGGCCACCCTGAGACTCGATAGTGAATTCCAGGTCAGCCTGGGCTAGAGTGAGACCCTAACTCGAAAAACCAAAAAAAAAAAAAAAAAAAAAAAAAAAAGTAAAGGAAACAGGTAAAATTAATTTTATTATATATAATATATATGATATATATAAGCATAGTATATCCCAAATATCATATAGTTAACATAAAAATAACTGATGAAGGGGCTGGGGCAACAGCTTAGTGGTTAAAGTACTTGCTTAGAAAGCCTGGCAACCTGGGTTCATTTTCCCAGTGCTCACATAAAGCCAGATACACAAAGTGGTGCTTGCACTTAGAGTTCATTTGCAGAGGCAGAGGGACCTAGTGTGCCCTTTCTCTCTCGAATAAATAAAAATATTTTTTAAATGAATGATAGGGCCAGGCATGATGGCACACGCCTTTAATTCCAGCACTCAGGAGGCACAGGTAGGAGGACTGCCGTGAGTTCGAGGCCACCCTGAAAATACTGAGTGAATTCCAGGTCAGCCTGGGCTAGAGTGAGACCCTACTTTGAACCCCCCCACCCCCAAAAATAATAATAAAATGAATGATAGGGCTGGACAGATGGCTTAGCAGTTAAGGCACTTGCTTCCAAAGCCAAAGGACCCAGGTTCAATTCCCCAGGACCCACATAAACCAGATGCACAAAAAGGTGCATGCATCTGGAATTTGCAGGGGCTGGAAGCCCTGCTGCACTCATTATCTGTCTTTTTCTTTTTTTTTAATCTCCCTCTGCTTGCAAATAAATAAAATAAAAATAAAATCCTAAAAAATGACTGATGAAGGGTTGGGGAGATGGCTCAGAGGATAAAGTGCTCGCTACACAAGTATGAGGACCAGAGAAAGTTCAGGTCCTCGGAACCCATGTAAATCTGGACATGGTAGCACCTATCTGTAAACCCAATGCTTCTGCAAGACAGGAGGCAGAGACAGGAGAATCCCCAGAAGCCTTCAGACCAGCTGCCTGAAGTACATAGCAATGAACAAGTGACCCTTCCTCAAACCACATGGAAGGTGAGGGTCAACACCTAAGGTTGTCCCTGACCTTCATGCACTGTAGCACATGCACGACCACACTTACATGTATGTAGACACACACAAATATCACACACACACACACTGACTAAAGGAATAGTTAAGCTTTTTTTTTTTTTTTTTTTTCCTTCAAGGTAGGGTCTCACTCAAGCCCAGGCTAACTTGGAATTCATTACGTCATCTCAAGGTGGCCTTGAACTCACAGCAATCCTTCTATCTCTGCCTCCTGAGTGCTGGGATTAAAGGTGTGTGCCACCATACCCAGCTTTAGTTAACATTAATTTTTAAAAAATTATTATTATTTGAGATTGAAGGAGAGGCAGATAAGAAAGAATGGGTGTGCCAAAGCGTCTAGCCACTGCAAATTAACTCCAGGCGCATGTGCCACCTTGTGCATCTGGCTTACATGGGTTCTAGGGAATTGAACCTGGGTCCTTAAGCTTCGCAGGCAGGCACCTTAACTGCTAAGCCATTCTTCTAACTCTAGTTAGCATTTTTTTCATGCTGAGTCTTTAAAGTTAGAGGTGTGGTGCTGAAGAGATGACTCAGTGGTTATAACCACTTTTATAAAAGTGCTTGCTTGGGAAGCCTGAAGGCTCAGGTTCAGTACCTTAGTAGCCACATATAGCCAGATGCACAAAGTGGCCCATGCATCTGGAGGTAGTCTGCAGTGGTAAGAGGCCCTGATGCCAATACTCTCTCTCTCAAAAATAAAATGAAATATTAAAGTTAGAGGTGTGGGCTGGGGAAATGGCTTAGCAGTTAAGGCGTTTGCCTGCAAAGCCCAAGGACCCCAGTTTGATTCCCCACGATCCACATAAGCCAGATGCACAAGGGGGCACATGCATTTGGAGTTCGTTTGCAGTGGCTAAAGGCCCTGGCGTACCCATTTTCTGTCTCCTTCTCTCTGTCACTCTCAAATAAATAAATAAAAATAAACAAAAATCATAATAGTAATAATAATGATGATGATCATGACCAGGGGTTGTTGTAACAGTCAGGTCCTTCCCTGGGCCTGGCTGCTGCCACACTTGGCCTGTCACTGATGATGGTGACTGAGGATTGAGTGGGGTACTCACTGCAGGGAATCTGCTCACAGCTCGGCTTTTAACCAGCCTTGAGATCTTGGGCAAGGCTGTGTTCTCAGCTGCCACTCCCCATCTGTAGAATACAGTAGCTCTTGGAATGTGGTCCCCTTGGCCTTTTGGGTTCTGAGGTGTCATGAACTGAACTTTCTGTCTAGGTAGAGGAGGTACCAGGGACCACTGGGCTTGCCTGGGGACTCAGGGCTTCAGAGAATGGACACTGGCTGGCTGTAGCTATTGCCATCACAGGTTCTGACCAAGAGCCAATACTGACTAATCTGCTGGGTCCTAAACTATAGAGACCATTCATTCACCAAGCTGGTGCTCACTCGCCCATCAAGCTCCTGTTATCCCACCCCAACCAGGATCTGCAGGTGCAGCCTAGCATAAGAATGGAGAGATGGGGCTGGAGAGATGGCTTAGTGGTTAAGCGCTTGCCTGTGAAGCCTAAGGACCCCAGTTTGAGACTCGATTCCCCAGGACCCACGTTAGCCAGATGCACAAGGGGATGCATGAGTCTCGAGTTCGTTTGCAGTGGCTGGAGGCCCTGGCACGCCCATTCTCTCTCCCTCTCTCTATCTGCCTCTTTCTCTCTCTGTCTGTCGCTCTCAAATAAATAAATAAAAATAACAACAACAACAAAAAAAGAATGGAGAGATGGCTTAGTGGCTAAGGTGCTTGCCTACAAAGCCAAAGGACCCAGGTTCTGTTCCCCCCAGGACCCATGTAAGCCAGATGCACAAGGTAGCACATGTCTGGAGTTCGTTTGCACTGGCTGAAGGCCCTGGTGTACCCATTCTCTATCTCAAATAATAAAAGTAGGTCTGGAATCATGGAAGTTGTTCATTATAAATAAATAATTAATTTTTAAAAAGTAGGGCTGGAGCCAGGCATGGTGGCTCATGCCTTTAATTCCAGCACTCAGGAGGCAGAGGTAGGAGGATCACTGTGAGTTCAAGGCCACCCTGAGACTACAAAGTGAATTCCAGGTCAGCCTGAGCTAGAGTGAGACCCTACCTCGGAAAAAAAAAAATAAGTTAGGGCTGGAGAGATGGCTTAGCAGTTAAGGCACTAGCCTGTAAAGCCAAAGAACCCAGGTTTGATTCCCTAGGAATCACATAAGCCACATGGACAGGTGGCACATGCTTCTAGAGTTCGTTTGCAGTGGCTGAAGGCCCTGTCATGCCCATTCTCTCTCTCTCTACCTCTCTCTAATAAATAAAATAAATAAATTTTAAAAAATAAAAGTAAAAATATTTCTTGCCAGGTGTGGTGACGCATGCCTTTAATCCTGGCACTCAGCAGGCAGAAGTAGGATCACCGTGAGTTCAAGGCCACCCTGAGACTACATAGTGAATTGCAGGTCAATCTAGGCTAGAATGAGACCCTACCTCGAACCCCCCCCCAGGAAAAAAAAACTGCCCCCCCCCAGCACACACAGTTTTCCGAAGTAGGGTCTCGCTCTATCTAGCCTAGGCTGACCTGGAATTCACTCTGTAGTGTCAGGCTGGCCTTTAACTCATGGGGATCTTCCTACCTCTGCCTCCAAGTTCTGGGATTAAAGGTGGCTGTAATTAAAAAATAATTTTTAAGGGGCTGGAGAGATGGCTTAGTGTTTAAATGCTTGCCTGTGAAGCCTAAGGACCCCAGTTCGAGACTCGATTCCCCAGGACCCACGTTAGCCAGATGCACAAGGGGGTGCACGCATCTGGAGTTCGTTTGCAGTGGCTGGAGGCCCTGGCGCCCATTCTCTCTCTCTCTCAATCTGCCTCTTTCTCTGTCTGTTACTTTCAAATAAATAAATAAAAATAAGCAAAAAAATTAAAAAAATAATTTTTAAAAAGAGTGGAGAGGCAGAGATGTGTAGGGAAAGCCTTGGGCCAGTCATCTTTGTTGGGAGCCCTGTCCCTCTGCCCAAAGCCTCACAGGGTTCTCTCTCACCAGGCTCAGCTGGAAGCTCAGAAGGCCACGCAGGACTTCCAGAGGGCCACCGAGGTACTCCGTGCTGCCAAAGAAACCATCTCCCTGGCTGAGCAGCGGCTGCTGGAGGATGACAAGCGGCAGTTCGACTCTGCCTGGCAGGAGATGCTGAATCATGCCACTCAGAGGGTAGGAGTGGTGGCATGTGCACTGTTTTATTGGGGGGGGGTATGTGTCTGTGTGCTGTGTGCGCAGTGGCTTCCTCCACTCGTGACAGACTACCAAGTGGCCCAGAAACACTGTTGAAGGGTCACAAGTTCTACAGTCCATGTAGTCTCTTTAAAAAGAAAATTTTTTTTGTGTGTTTGTTTTTTTGAGATAGGGTCTCGCTCTATCCCAGGCTGGCCTCGAACTCTCTGCAATCCTACAACTGCCTCCTGAGTGCTGGGGTTAAAGGTGTGTGCCACCAGTGGTTTTTAGAATATTTTATTTATTAGGGTGAGAGAGAGAGAGAAAGAAAAGGGGTGTGCCAGGGCCTCCAGCCCCACTGGGAAAAAAAAAAACAAAACTCTAGACACATATGCTACCTTGTGCATCTGGCTTTATGTGGGTACTGGGGAATCAAACCTGGGTCCTTAGGCTTCACAGGTAAGTGCCTTAACTGCTCTCTCTCCAGCCCCCATGAAGTCCCTTAACTGACCTGGCTCTAAGCCATACTGAGGGATGATAGTCTCCCAGTGATGGCGGGGTTCATGGCATTCCTGAAGGTCCTGGAAGTGGACTTGGACTTGCAAGAGGGACCGGGGTATTGTCCTGGGTCTGTTTCCATCAATGCCAGGAGGACTGTGCAGGTTTGGGGTCCCAGGTGGAAGCCTTTACTTGTCCCAATCTGTACTGGGTGTGCTGTACGCAGGGTGTGTGTGCTGGCGGGGAAGGTGGAATCAGTGATGCAAGCAGAATCAAGTAAGCCCTTGCTAGAACCTGCCTTCCAGGTGAGGCTGTGCCTGGGGTTGAGCTCCGTTCTGGAATTCTATCATTATCGTTCTATCTCCCAGGACCTGCTCTCTGGTCATCTTGCTCACAAGCACAAGTGGTACTTGTTGGTCCAGTTAGGATGTGATGCAATGCTATAAACTGACTGGCTGTTAAACAGACTTGTATTCCTCACAGTTTGGAGGCTGGGAGGGTCCAGATCAGGGCTCTGGCATATGTGAAGTCTGGTGAGGACCTGTTTCCTGGTTCAGAGTGCATGTCTTCTCTAGAAGGGACAGACCAGCTCTCAGGCCTTTTTTTTTTTTTTTTTTTCTTGTTTTGGTTTTTCAAGGTAGGGTTTCATTCTAGTCTAGGCTGACCTGGAATTCACTCTGTATTCTCAGGGTGGCCTCGAACTCATGGCGATCCTCCTACCTCTGCCTCCTGAGTGCTGGGATTAAAGGCATGCACCACCACGCCCGGCTCAGGGCTCTTTTTATAAAGGGCATCCATCCCACCCTTATGACCTCATTACTCCTCAAAGGTTTAACTTCTAATACCACCAAACTGGGGATGGTGTTTCTATTCATTTTGTGTGTGTGTGCGTGCGTGTGTAGTATTTATGATGTATGTATATGTATAGCATATGTTCATGTGTGTGCACGTGTGGGTGTACAGATGTGTGGGCATACATGTAGAGGCTTGAAGTGCAAGGCAAACCTGCAGCTAATTTCTTCTCCTTTTAAAAAATCACCACCTTGGGCTGGAGAGATGGCTTAGCGGTTAAGGCATTTGCCTGCAAGGCCAAAGGATCCCGGTTCAGTTCTCCAGGACCCACATAAGCCAGATGCACAGGGGGCACATGTTGCACATGTTTCTGAAGTCGTTTGCAGTGGCTGGAGGCCCTGGTGTGTCCATTTTCTCTCTCTCTCTCTAATAAATAAGTTATAAGAAAAACCCCATCTTAAGTAAATAAATAAATAAAGATGGCCTTGAGCGTCCTTAAATAGAAAGCCTGACACTCAAGTTGACTTCAGGAGTCAGGTATGACTTTGAGCCAACTCTAAGGACTGGAGACACTGACTTGGTTTGGTTTTGTGCAGCCTTGAGCCTCTTGCCCCCTAGTGGCCATGATGTAGAACAAGCACGTGCAGCCTCGGAAATGTTGCTGGGTTAGCTCAAAGGGGAGGTGGGAAAGTTTGTGACTTTACAAACTAAATCTTGACAGATTTTTGTTGTAATTAAAAAATATTATTTATTTATTTATTGGAGGGAGGGAGGGGGAGAGAATGGGCACATCAGAGCCTCCAGCCACTGCAAATGAACTCCAGATGCATGCTTGTGCATCTGGCTTACATGGGTCCTGGGGAATTGAACCTGGGTCCTTCGGCTTTGCAGGCAAGTGCCTTAACCGTTAAGCCATCTCACCAGGCCTGTTTTTATTTTTTGTTTGTTTTGAGGTAGGGTCTCACTCTAACCAAGGCTGACCTGGAATGCCCTCTGTAGTCCCAAACTGGATTTAGCAATCCTCCTACCTCTGCCTTCCAAGTGCTGGGATCAAACAGTGTGCACCACCATGCCGGCAATTGTTGTTTTAAAATATTTATTTACAAGAGACAGAGAAATTCCAGATGAATGTGTCACTTTGTACATCTGAGTTTATGTGGGTAAATCTAGGCCATCATACTTTGCAAGCAAGTGCCTTCAACCACTGAGCCATCTCTCCAGCTCTATTTTTTTTTTTTTTTAATTAGAGAATGAGCGCACCACGGCTATTGGTTTTGTAGGCAAATGTCTTAACCACTAAGCCATCCCTCCAGCTCTGTGTTTTTTTTTTTTTTAATAGTTTTAATTATCTATTTGCAAGCAGTGAAACAGACACAGAGAGACGAGAGCAAGAATGAGTGTGTCAGGGCCTCCAGCTGCTGCAAACAAACTCCAGATGTGTGCACCACTTTGTAGACAGCTTTATATGGGTACTGGGGAATCAAACCAGGGTTATTAGGCTTTGTAGGCAAACACCTTGGATCTGTCTGTGTGGTGTGTGTGGTTTTTTTTTTGTTGTTGTTGTTTTTTGTTTGTTTTTTTTTTGTTTGTTTTTCGAGGTAGGGTCTCTCTCTGGTCTAGGCTGACCTGGAATTAACTATGTAGTCTCAGGGTGTCCTCAAATGATTAAAGGTGTGTGCCACCACGCCCGGCTTGGGTCTTTACTAGCCACTGCAAACAAACTCCAGACACACGTGTCACACCTTGTGCATCTGGCATAGGTGGTTACTGGGGAATCCAACCTGGGTCCTTAGGCTTTGCAGGCAAGTGCCTTAACCACTGAACGATCTCTCCAGCCCTTGGTTTTTATTTTTTTCATTTTATTTCCCAGTCATTGCCACAGCCACTTTGGCTACTGAATTTTGCCTGACAAGGCTTTCCCAAAACAGATCAGCTTTAAAGAGAATCCTCTGTACTACAAAGCTAGGTTTTCCCCTAGGTAGGTTCTCACTGTAGTCCAGGCTGACCTGAAATTCACTATGCAGTCTCAGGGTGGCCTTGAACTCATGGCAATCCTACCTCTGCCTCTAGTTCTAGGATCAAAAGGCATGTGCCACAATGGCCAGCTGTAAAGTTAGTTTAATCCTAGTCTACCTCATTTTTCTCAGAGACCATTTCTTTTAGACATAAAAGAATCCCCTAGTCAGGAGTTGGCTCCTGGCTTGACCAGGCTGACCTCTGCTGTTGTTGGACAGGTCATGGAGGCCGAGCAGACGAAGACAAGGAGCGAGCTGGTGCATAAGGAGACCGCAGCCAGGTACAATGCTGCCATGGGCCGCATGCGGCAGCTGGAGAAAAAACTCAAACGAGCCATCAACAAGTCCAAGTAAGGATTCTAGTGGGAGCGGCACTGTCCACATCTGCTCCGCCTTTTAGTATCCCCCCATCCCCAGGCACTGGCCTGAAAGCATGCAACATAAACCCTGGAACTTCACTGGAGGTTCCAGGTCCCTCTAGATCCCTCTCAAGAGGATGCTCCAGATGTGACCCTTGTGGGAGAAAGCAATTTCTTGGGCTGCAGAGGTGACTCAGTGATTAGAGAAAGGCAGATGGGGGGGGGGGGGAGCAGAGATTGGGCATGCCAGGGCCTCCAGCCACATGTTGCCACCTTGTGCACCTGCTTATGTGGGTCCTAGGGAATAGGCTGCTGCTGCTTTTATCAACTGCTGGGGCCCCAAGGGACAGGATGACCAGTCTTGGAGTGGAATGTGTGTACCAGGCTAGTACATGGGCAATCCAGGGAGAGGGGATATCTGCCCCCCTGCCAAACGGTGCCTGGTGAAGTGAGGATGAGGTTGAGCCTCTGCTCTGAACTACCTTCCCTTGGGTTTGTCTTGTTTCTACCCGCATGTTTAGAACATGCACGCTACTGTACATATGTGTACATGACCTTTGGTGGGGTTAGAAGAGACACTAAAGCTCCTAAGAGCCAGGCTTTTTTTTTTTTTTGAGAGAAAAAGGGCACACCTGGGCCACTACAAATGAGCTCCGAACACATGTGCCTCCAGCTTTATGTGGGTACTGGGAAATCAAACCTAGGTCCTTTGGGTTTGCCAGCAAGCACCTTAACCACCATTTCTTCAGCCTCTTAAGAGCCATGTTCTTGTGGGTGACAGAATCCAGGGCACTAATTCTATCCATTGCTCATGATGGTTGCTCTGCCAGTGGTTCTAACACTTCTAGTCCTGGCCACAGTCAGGAAGGACCAAGCTGTGGTCTCACTGTGCCTAGCTGAAGGCGGGGGTGGTGGCCCTACTCTCCTTCAGTTATCCTCAGCAAGAGGTAGTTTTAAGCATCTCCTTCCCAACCTTAGACACTAGACCCAGACTAAGTTCATTGCTTGCTAGCCGAAGTGAACCCAGAAGCAGGGTCCTCAGTGAGATAGCCAGACAGTCGGCCTATGGCTGATGCATTGCTGGAGCCCGCGATGTGGGGTGATCTTCTGACATCTCTTGTCTTCCACAGGCCTTATTTTGAACTCAAGGCAAAGTACTACATCCAGCTTGAGGTACGTGTGGCCTTGGATGGTCTTCCTGCTCTTAAAGCTCGACTTACATGTGTTGGCAGATTTTCAAATGACCCAGTGCTGCTAGGAAAGCATGAAGACAGTTCCTTAGTTTCCAGGCCTCAAAAAAAAGGTCTTTAGTGTGTACCAGAGGTTGATGTTGGATGTCTTCCTCAATCCCTCTCCACCTTTTTAAGGAAACACTTATTTGCAAGTGGTGGGGGGGGGAGATATGAACAAATATGGGCACACCAGAGCCTTCAGTCACTGCAAACGAACCTCCAGATACATAGGCCACCTTGTGTCTTTACCTGGGTCCTAGCGAATTGAACACAGGTCACTAAGCTTTGTAAGTAAGAGCCATCTTGGCAGCCCCCCTCTACCTTATTTTTTAAACTTAGAGAAGAGAATGAATATGCAGGGCCTCTAGTCGCTGCAAATGGACTCAAGGCACATACACCACCTTGTGCATCTGGCTTATGTGGGTACTAGGAAATCAAACCTGAATCCTTAGGCTTTGCTTTAACCTCCTAAACCATTTCTCCAGCCCTTCATATTTTTTATTTATTTGAGAGAGCTAGACAAACAGAGGCAGATAAAGAGGTGTGCCAGGGCCTCCAGCCACTGCAAATGAACTCCAGATGCATGTGCCACCTTGTGCATCTAGCTTATGTGGGTCCTGGGGATCCTCTTATGTTCCCCAGCACTTAAGTTATTGGTGTTTCCACCCACCTTTTTTGTGGGTGCTGGGGATCTGAACTCTGGTCCTCATGCTTGCACATGAACCATCTCCCCAGACCTCCACATGGTCTCGATTAGGTGTTGCTGGTGTCTCAAGTTGTTTGCTGCTCCCCCAGAGTTGTCCTCAGTAATGCAGTGGGTCTTACAGTGAGTGAGCTCCCAGCACCTGGAACCTTACTGCAAATGTAGCCCCCAACCCATTCACTGCTTGTGGGGGTGAGGGGCAGGGCTTGTTTTGATACTTGTCTGGGGACCTTGTTGGTCCGCTATCTTTCTTGAAGGCTGCACCCCACAGTGAGAGCATCTGCATAATCTCACCAGGAGTAGGGAGTCATGTTCTGTCTGGTCAGTGGGCAGCTGTGATAATCCATTCCCCCCTTCGTTGCATCTTGGAAATGTTTTGTGCTGATTCTTGGGGCAGGAGCCACGATTACTTACCAGGACCCCCTCTCCCCACCCAGCAACTGAAGAAGACGGTTGATGACCTGCAGGCCAAGCTGGCCCTGGCCAAAGGGGAGTATAAGGCAGCCCTGAAGAGCTTGGAGAGGATCTCGGACGAGATCCACGAGCGGCGGCGTTCCAGTGCCATGGGCCCTCGGGGCTGTGGCGTGGGGGCCGAGGGCAGTGGTGTGTCCGTGGAGAACCTGCCAGGAATCAAACCTGAACCTGACACTGTATCTGGTGAGTCAGGCAAATGGGGAATCACATAGCTTGTGTGGGAGGGCCATCTTGCCCCACCTCAACCACTAAGAACCCTGCAGGGTGCTTCCTGTGTCTAAGACACTATGTTCATCAAAATGCGGCTGGATGTTAGAATTCTGTGGTCAATTACAGTTTGGAAATACTATACCTTCACCCTTCTGACAGTCAAGGCCAAAAAGTCCTGTAGGAAAGCTTTGCTACTAGACATATTGGATGCTGGCTGGTCTTTCTAGTTCAGCTGCTTTGCCTGTGGGGCTGGGAGGAGGATGGCACCCACTCTGCCAAGTACAAGATGGCATTCCCTGGGGGCTGACTACTGAGGCATCTCTTCTTTCTAGGGCTACTATTAGATCAGTCAAGAAAACCTCCCTCCGCAGTCACTGAACGCATCACTGCTTTTCCTTTCTCTTTTAATTTGAGAGAGGAGAGAATGAGCAAGCCAGCCACTGCAAATAAACTCTAGACACATGCACCACCTTGTGCATCTGGCTTTTGTTGGCACTGGGGAATCAAAGCCCGGTTCTATGGGGTTGTAGGCAAGTGCCTTAACCGCTAAGCCAGCTCTCCAGCCCCTGATTCTTTAAGGCCATCAGTAAGCGTTGAAGTACCCGGTCCCAGGGAGAGGAAGCTAATTTAAGCACTGTGTTATGTTAACACACACACTTCCATAAATGTGTGCAGAGGATCAGGAAGCTCAGAGGGCAACTAACTTGACAAAGCCACACAGTAAACAGTGGCATTAGGATCTGAATTGAGGTCTGAGTCCATTTTCTGTCCCAAACATTCTCATACTTATTTATAACCATCCTTTCTGGAATGCTACAAGGCCACTTTTAAAAGTACAGGAGGTTCTGTGTTAAGAGAACCAGGAAAGATCTAAGAAATGACTGTACAGGAAGAAAACGGCAATAGGATGCTCTGGGCCACAAAGTTAGGCACAGCACTGTAAAGAAGTCCCTGCTTCTTGTCATCGTGGTGACACTGGCTGTGTGGCAGAGACACATTACAAATGACCAGTGCCTGACTGTCCTCTCCCCCTCCCTCCTTTCACTGCTGGGGCATGGGCACACATGCTCCCGCTGAGCTGCATCCTAGCCATCTTCCATGTCTAAGCAGCGTCTAGGGGTGCTGGCGTCTATGCTGGAGCTGCTGTTAGTGACTATCCCTGGGACCCAGCTGCTTCCTCTCAAGATGCCCATTAGATGGGGAAGGCTAATCCTTGGCAAGATTCTGCAGGTTCCACTCTGCAACTGACTGCCAGCAGAGGGCGTGTTTGTGGGTGTTCAAGGAATTGGGCTACTACCTGGGAGATAGCCTGGTGACTGGTGTTCTCTCACTCTAGTGGCCTCCGAGGCCTTTGAAGATGACACCTGCAGCAACTTTGTGTCTGAAGATGACTCAGAAACCCAGTCTGTGTCCAGCTTTAGTTCAGGACCGACTAGTCCATCCGAGATACCTGACCAGCTCCCTGCAGTGGCAAGGCCTGGAAGCCTGGATCTACCCAGCCCCGTGTCCCTGTCGGAGTTCGGCATGATGTTCCCAGTGCTGGGCCCTCGGAGTGAGTGCAGCGGTGCTTCCTCCCCCGAATGTGAGATCGAGCGAGGTAAGCTGGCCAGTGCTACAGTCATGGGTCTCTGGGGCTGGGCTGTTGGGGTGGCTCACTCAGCTTCTTTCCAAGGACTTTCTGGTCAGCTTCAATCAACAGAGCTTGGATCTTGTATGTGTCAGAATAGTCCCCTTGGCAAGTCACCTCCTAGAGAGGTTTGTTTCCCAGCTGCAAAGTGAGAACAGCAAATTTCACCTCTAATGAGGCCTTTATAAACACTGAGCAGTCAGTGCTGGGTGTGGTGGATGACACTGGGAACTGCAAAGGGCTTGGCTGGCGCATGTAACTGTCCGTTCCCATTTGGTCTCCTCTGTATGTCCACAGGAGACAGGGCAGAAGGAGCGGAGAACAAAGCCAACAGCAGCCGCAGTCGCGGCAAGAGCCAGAGCAGCACGTCCCCTGAGGGCCAGGCCTTGCAGACCCGCATGAAGCAGCTCTCCCTGCAGTGCCCCAAGGGAAGAGATGGGATTATTGCTGACATAAAAATGGTGAAGACTGGCTGATCTACCCAGGGCCCATGTGCAAGTCAATATTTATACATGAAACTCAACATTGTGCCAATCATCATTTAACATATGCCAAATCTTAAGCATTTACTCTAAACTGCACTAACCAAGTTTCAGTGACCTCGAGGGTGAAGACGTTCCCTCTGGTAAGAGTTCTGGGGCTGGTGTTTCTCAGAGCAGAACTACTGCAGGTAGACAGCCTTGTGGAGCATTTCCTGTAGTGGAGGCTGGAAGCAGTAACTAGTTCCTGTGAAGGGACCCAAGCCAGGAGGAGGGCTGCAAGCTTAGCCAAATGGGCCACAGCCTGTATCTCGGTTCCTTTTCTCTGCTCAGTCTGGGGAAACTGAGATGTTCTGTCCACTGAATCCCAGGGCATCTGTTTTAGTGATGGCTCAAATGCAAGAAAATTCATGTCCATCACCAGGTGTGCAGAGGGTACTTTTGTAAAAGTATGTGCACTGGGACACCCATTAAGCCCATTTCCTAGGGAAACTACAAGCTGCACTTTTGGGGGTGGGGATAGCAGGGACGGTAGCATAGGGGGATTTGTGGCTGTGGGAGAAGGTTCTATAGTGTAACCTTATCCTGCCAGCCAAAGGGGGTTTACTGTAAGCCATGCATGCATGCAAAACAAAACAAAAAAAAAGGCTGCCATTGTTCTAGCTAGCCTGACAAGGGTTAGTGTCAGAGGAAACTGTCCTCAAAGCTAGCAGAGGGAGTAGGCATGTGTTGGCAATGGAGTGTTACGCTATGTAATAGACTGCTTTTCCTTAGCATTTTTATGGTTATGCATACTTTTAGAGCATTGCATTTTACTTGTCCTAGTTTGTTAATTTAGCATTTCTAAAAGAAAAGCAGCCTTATTTTCAAGTTGTCTGTTAAATTCTGTCACAGCTTGTACATTTGAGCCATTTGTACATCTCTTCATACTGTAGTTTCTCCTTTTTTATGAACTGGTATAGTTCCCTAATTACAAACTTATTTTGTACTTGTCTAATATCTTGAGTGCAATAAAAACTGCTTAAGAAATCCCAGCATTGTCATCCTCAGTTAAGGTTCTGAACCCTGGTCATTTAAGACCAGATACCAAGGTCTGAACAGTTGAGGAAACAGGAAGGGAGGTTCAGTCTCCTTCCTCTAGTGGAAACCTCTCAGCACTGAACTTTTCCCATGTACAATGTGTATTCATTAAAGCATGCTGTAGGGTAAGTACCTGGATAGCCAACAATGATGCTAATATCTTACCTGCTAGCCCTTTTCACTGTTAACAATGAAATCCCCTGGTACCATGGGTTGTGCTAATTTCTCCCTGCCACCGAATTCCAAGAACACAGCTTTTAGATGGAATCAACTTGATTCTTGTAATAAATCAAGTTTTCTGAGTTAAATCATGCAATTTCCATAAGTATAAATATTTTATTTCAATTAATAGAAATCTTCATAGACACAATGAAAAATCCCACCCTGTTTTTCATAACTTTAAAATCTGATTTTTATGCAAACTGAGAATTCATACCACACTAATCCTTGGCAATTCACTTTTTATGAATAACTCAATCACCATTTACAGAATTCTAAATTTCTTCAAAGGGCTGTTATCACAAGAGCACTGAACTATATATAGAGAGCAATTTACTGTATTTTCATGAGCTTATTAAAAACCGCAATAATAAACATACCTCCATTCTCTCCACAATGCAAAACAGGTGCCTAAGCATTTTAATGCCATATACTTCTTAAAGCTTTATTCTTTCATGAAAATCATGAAGCAAAACTAATACTCATAGGGACATGACTTAGTAAGTTGCCTGAGAGGTATAGTAGGGTCAACACAAACAGGTGAAACTTACATGCTCTGCAAAAATGAGAATGATGTAACCATTTCACGATATTAGAATCGCCTGCTCTTGCGCTCAGTGTGTTCTTGGCCCTTGTTCTCATCTGTGCTCGATTCACTTGCTCTTTTAGCTAAAGGCATCTCACAGCGACAGCGGAGTCTGACCTTTACTCAGATGCACTTTTATACAAAAGCGGCTCCTAAATGCAAGCCAAGCCAATCCTACAGACACAAAACCATGTCACCAGCATGTCTAGGTAATTCTGACTATACAACTCTTACCAAACACCATGACAAACACCCAGTGCCACTCCTAACACAACTTTCCATTTAGTTCCTCCCTTTTCATCACCTCGACTGAAGAATCCATCGATGTTCAGTAACTGAATCCAATAGCAGCTGGGATTCCCCATCACTGAAGTTGTGTTGTCTTGATGGGAATAGTACTATTAAAGTCCAAGAAAAAAGGTCCTTCTTGTTTAGGCAAAAAAGTACTGGGAATGATATTGAAGATCCCAGCAGGTATATTTTCTAATTCCAAGTAGCAAAATCCACATCTATATTCAGAGAACAGGAGAATAAGGTTTATACAACATGATGCCACAAGAAGTAAGTATACACTAGATATAACAAAATGCCAACATTACCTATAGTCACCACTAGATTTCCTCTGAAAGCCATGAGGACCAGAATCTCCCATCATGGAAACTGTTACAACCTCAAAGCCAACACTGTATTGCCTAATGTGAAAAATGCAAAAACATTAATAATTACAAAGACATGATTTAAACTAAGCATACCTAAAATTCAGGCATACAAACTATCAGCTGGTATGTATGTTCCAGAAATTTTATTAGGAGAAAACAGTACTCTGAAATTTTAAGAATTACTTCTGTATTAGGCTTACTTTAAAAGTTTTTTTTTTTTTCTACAGGCTCTCCAAAGAATAATTTGAAAGAAAGTATTTTCATTGTAACAGAAAAAAACTATGTAACAGGAAAGCAAACCATGGAATAAAATTAAAACATACAGAATACTTTAGCCTAAGTGTTAAGTTATATTTCATACCTATTCACATTATCTTCTAGAAGTCACACTGGTTTGCCTCTGACATTGAAATCTGTAACCTAGAGTTGATTTTTAGATCTGATGTGAGCTGGGTCTGATTACTACTTCCTGTATTTAAAGACTCAATTATCACATGCCATTCTATTTACTAAGGACTACTCCTTTCTCCCTCCCTCCCACTTTTTTTTTTTTTTTTAGGTAGGGTCTCACTCAAGTCCAGGCTAACCTGGAATTCACTATGTAGTTTCAGTGTGTCCTCAAACTCATGGCAACCCCCCTACCTCTGCCTCCCAAGTGCCTGGGATTAAAGGCACGTGAGCCACCACACCCAGCTAGGACTGCCCTTTTCTTATTCCTCTACAATGCCATCATTACCACAAGTCAAATGTCTGTGCTTGCATAGTTTTTTTTTCTAAAACTTTGATCCTCTAAGTTTGTCAACGTAAGGTCATTAATTCAGTGGTTAAGAACACTTTCTTAGCTTACATGCAACCCTGGGGGTCAACCTGCAGTACGCCCCGTCCCATCCCACCTCCTGCCATCAATAAAAGCTTCATCACAAACCTTGGTCCTCTTAGCTCAATAAGTAATGGTCCAGTTTTATCTATATGGAATTGGTAGATGGGGTTATTTTTGTGAGTCTCCTGAAAATTTCCACATCCTCCAGCACTCTGACCACTCCACTTTCCATTAATCTAATAAAACAACATGTTTACATTAACAAAAATTCACATTCTCCAATTCTACTTTAAAGAAAAACTCATTTCCACTTTTTTTTTTTTTTTGAGAGGAAGAGAAAATGGGCACACCATGGCCTATTGTCACTGAAAACGAACCAGACTTATGCACCACTTTGTGCATATGACTTTATGTAGGTCTTGGGGAATCGAATGCAGCTGTTGGGCTTTGTGAGCAAGTGCCTCCAACCACTGAGCCATCTCTCTAGCCCTTACTTTCACCTTTGCAAAAAAGAGCTCCCCACTCTGTGGCCCCACCTCATTTCTCAGTCTTCATTTACTACTGATAGCACACTTTTCAGCACTTCAACAGAGTCACTTCACTAAACTCAATTTCTTGGGCTATCATCAAATTTTTCTGTCTGCAAGACATTCTCCCTAGAATCTTCTACATACTTACCCTACACTGCAGGTCATTCTCAAATTCTGTGGTAAAGGTTCACCTATATGGACTGCTCTTCAAAACTAAGGCTTATATTCCTCTTGTTTCTAGGAATGGTTTCCTTCCACAGAGACATCTGTGTTGTTCAGTAAAGATCTTGCATTCCTACTTGGCCAGTAAGCCATTTAGATTACTTAATAAAGACGGAAAGGAGAGGGAATCCTAACTCTCTAAAAGATGGGCTGGATACCCCGAGAAAGCATTTTCTTACCCGTTTTGATAAGGTGTAAGGTGAAGGGATCTTGGAGAAAGTGAAGCTGCATGCTGAGTACACCTGTAGATGGAAAAAAAGATGTACCTACATGGAAAAAAGGCCTCCGTCCAAAGGTTATTCTAGAAACTTGAAAGGAACACTAAAGTGACAAAGGAACGTATTGGATCTATTCCAGGGCTACAACATTAGCTGGCATACCAGTCATTACTCTGGCAGCCACGGATCTGGTCCTGGCTTTCTGTACCGCTGTGAATGAAGACTGTCTTCCCACCCCGGTGTCTGCGTCTGAAGACTCAAGGACTGGCAGTGGCCTCCAGTGGCCTTTTATGACTCAAAGTCCATTCAGATTGACTGAATTTTTTCATGTATGCACAACAAACAATTGACAAGGAAAAAAGTTACAATCACTTTCCCACTACAGTATAAGTCGCTAAAAACTTCAAAATTAGGCTCTGCCTTCCTGATTGAATGGTCCCTGGGTCCCCAACTTCTGGGTCCCCTGCTCCAGAGGGTGCACACAGTAGCAAGACCCAAGGAGATAAACAACCCCTTGCACTTCAGCCAAGCCACAGCTGAAACCACAGAATTGGGGAGATGAGCAAGAATGCTGCTTCCATGCTGTTCCTGATAATCAGTGCCAGGATGAAGAAAACAGACCCCGAGGATACTCAACACCTACCAAAACAGAGATCCAGAGGGCTCCTAAGAGCTTACCACTGAAGTAGCCTTAAAACTCACCCACCATGGCTCAGAGAATTTTGCGGAAGAGGGGGCGGAAAGACTGTAAGAGCCCCAGGTTGATACGTCATGCTCAGAGGCATTCCCTCACCCCAAAATAGCTGACTGCTGCTCCCACGATGCTTAGCCCAGAATCCCATGGGGAATAATACCTACAACCCCACTGAGGAGGGTCACCAGCAGAATGGGGGCAGGGATGAGGGAAAAGAGGGTACAATACATGATGTATCCATACAAAATGTTAATAATAAATGGATAAGTAAATAAAAAATGAGCTCTAGAGGGTAAGAGAAAAAAGTTAAATGTTTTGTTAAGTTCTTTTTTTATTATTTATTTGAGAGAGAGGCAGAGAGAGAGAGAGAATGGGCACACCAGGGCCTCCAGCCACTCTGCAAACGAACTCCAAATGCATGCACCCTTTGTGCATCTGGCTCATGCAAATCCTGGAGAATTGAAGTGGGGTCCTTTGGCTTTGCAGCATATGCCTTACCTGCTAAGCCATCTCTCCAGCCCCTAAATATGTTTTATATATTCACAAACTTAAGACTTTTCATTTTGCTTTAATTGAGACAGTCTCATATAGTTAGTCCAGGCTGGCCTTGCACTTCTCATAGAGCTGAGGATTACCTTGAATTTCTTTTAAATATTTTATTTTACTATTATTTTTGGTTTTTAAGGTAGGGTCTCGCTGTAGCCTAAGCTGACCTGGAATTCACTATGTAGTCTCGGGGTGGCCTCGAACTCACGGTGATCCTCCTACCTCTGCCTCCTGAGTGCTAGGACTAAAGGCATGCACACCATGCCGGCTTCAAAGGATCATTTTTATTTATTTATGTATTTATTTATTTATTTGGCAGCAGGGTCTCACTCTATCATAGGCTGACCTGGAAGTCATTCTGTAGCTCCAGGCTGGCCTCTAATTCATGGTGATCCTCCTAAATCTTTTGAGTGCTGGGATTAAAGGTGTGAGTCACCATGTCCATCTTAAGAAGCTATCTTGTTGTTTTTTTTTTAGAGGTAGAGTTTCACTCTAGCCCAGGCTCCTGGAATTCACTATGTAGTCTCAGAGTGGCCTCGAATTTATGGCGATCCTCCTGCCTCTGCCTCCCAAGTGCTGGGATTAAAGGTATGCACCACAATGTCCAGTTTAAAAAGCTGTGTTTTAAAGATACTAGGATAAGGGCTAGAGAGATGGCTCTTGCCAGCAAAGCCAAAGGACCCAGGTTTGATTCCCAATACCCAGGTAAAGCCCAATGCATAAGGTGGCATATCTGGAGTTTATTTGTAGTGACTAGAGACCCTGGTGTGCACATTCACTCTATCTGCCTTTCTCTCTCTCTCTCTCTCAAATAAATAAAAAATGAAAAAAGATATTAGGTTAAATGGGTAAAGAACTAAATAAATTTAGAACTAAATTTATTCGTCTAGCATACTATCTCGGGACTGTTGCTGTGACAATATTCATTCAACATGTTATTCAAAGTAAATCACATTTCAACAGGAAGCACACTACCTAATTAGTCAGTACATACAAAAACAGAAAATGGAGACCAAGTGTGGTGGCTCACACCTTTAATCCCATCACTTGGGAGGCAGAGGTAGGAGGCCACCCTGAGACTACATAGTGAATCCCAGGTCAACCTAGGCTAGAATGAGACCCTACCTCAGAAGAACCAAAAAGAAAAAAAAAAAAAAAAAAAAAAGAAATTTTCAGGATTAAAATTTTGGGCCAGTACTTGGAGGCTAAGGCAGAAGGACTTAAGTTTATGGCAGGCCTGGGTACCAGAGTAACTCTGAAGCCAGCCAAAAGATGCATAAATATTTAAAGCATTTTTTCTTCAGCTGGTTGGTCTACTGACCCAGCAGAATACATGATACTTCAAATGACTGCTCTGTCACTGTGTGCTGACTGTACTTACCCGGACAGTGTAGTGAATGGTGTTCTGTTTTTCATATTGAGAAACCACTAGGGTGAAGGTGTGGGTTCCTGGTGTGGTCAGCTTTATCTTAGTCAAGTAATGAGGGCTGTTAATACGAATCCCATCAATGTATGGAGGTGGGTCCGCTGTGCACAGACAAACAGGTTCACCAAAAAAAAAAAAAAAAAAAATTTCCATTAGTTTTTGAAGTTTTATGGTTTGTTGTAGAAAAAGTAAATGGATATACATCCCCTTAATTGACTCAGTCTTTAAAAGATAATGGCATTAGTGAGTTACAATTCCAACTCGTTTCTGACACATGGAAACCATCTTTTTTTTTTCTTTAGTTTTTAGAGGTAGGGTCTCACTTTAGCCCAGGCTGACCTGGAATTCACTATGGAGTCTCAGGGTGGCCTCAAACTCACGGCAATCCTCCTACCTCTGCCTCCCAAGTGCTGGGATTAAAGGTGTGCACCACCACCCTTGACAGAATTGCATTTTTTTCTTTCTTTCTTTATTTTCTTCTTATTTTTTTTAGAAGTGCATTTTTCAAAAAATTCATTTTTGAAAAGAAAAGAAATTCATTTGGGGGGGGAGGGGAGAAAGAGACAGACAATGGGCATGCCAGAGCCTCATACCACAATATGAACTCCACATGTGAACTCCAGATGCATTTGCCACTTTGAGCATCTAGCTTTACATGGGTACTGGGAATTGAACCCCAGATGGCTGATTTTACAAGCAAGCACCTTAACTGCTGAGCCATCTCCCCAGCCCAGAAGTGAATTTCAAATTTAAAGACATCTATATTTCCACCTGTAAACTCAATTTTTTTGGGGGGGGGGATCAGATTAGCTTCTTTAAAAAATAAACTCTCTCGGAATGTCTAAAAATGAAATCCCTAGATTTCGAAAGACAAACAAGGTCAGAATATACTGATAAAATTTCATTTCAGCAAACTTTTATAATAGAATTTATTTTAGACTAATGCAATATATGGGTTTCATGTTCACTATAAAATAAACTAAATGAAATGTATAGAAATGAAAATTAGCGAAACATTATTTGAGACTTTTCATATTTTGCTTCATTTCTTGAAATGTGTGCCATATGCAGTGAAATTTCTTGTTGCCAAGAACTGATAGAACTTCATATCTCATCTCTATACTTCTTAAAACATATGAACTTATGATCGTTCATCTCTTAGAGATGGGTTTTATTTTGTTCACTTGCATATGACACTGCAGTTTCTTTCATGCAAGATGCTGTAAACTGTTTGACTAAAATCATGCCCCTGATGGGAACTCTCGAGTTTTTCTATAGAATTATCCTACTTGTGTGTTGAAACATATTTTATTTTCTCTCTAATGGCTTAATGTGAAAAGCTCCTGTGGATAACTTGGACTGTCATTTGGTTAATCTTGTTTCAGCCAATTCATTAACTGTGTACTGAGACTGATGCTGTTTTTTAAAAAATGGATTTTACTCCAGGTGAATTTTTTTTTACAATATTCATCTAAAATAAAAACTACATAATGAAAAATAAACTCTCTCTCTCTTTAAACCATCACCTTTAATCCCTTCCACTGACAAGTGATTTGGTAGGGATCTTCTCAGATTTTAACATATACATTGTATCCTAAAAATGGATAGTCACAAGAATGTTTTTATATAAGTACAACTTGAGTATCTATTTTCTATTTATTTAAGAGGAGGTAGCTACAGAGAGGGGAGGGTGAGAGAGACAGAATGGTTGTGCCAGGGCCTCTAGCCACTGCAAACAAACTCCAGACGCATTTGCTACCTTCTGCATCTGGCTTACGTGGGTCTTGGGGAATTGAACCTGACTCCTTTGTTTTTTGCAGGCAAATGCTTTAACCACTGAGCATTCTCTCCAGCCCTTGAGTATCTCTTAATTCCCCAATCAGACAGACTTCATAGCATGTTGGATTTTATTTTTCATTTTTTTGGTTTTCTTACATAGGGTCTCACTCTAGCCCAGGCTGACCTGGAATTTACTATGTAGTCTCAGGGTAGCCTCGAACTCACAGCAATTCTCCTACCTCTGCCTCCCGAGTGCTGGGATTAAAGGCATGTGCCACCACACCTGGTTTGCATGTTGGATTTTAGATTATGAATGCTTAACCTTGGTAAAGCCTACTGAAATATCCAGTATCTGAAAGAAAAATAAAAATTCTGAAACAGGGCTGGAAAGATGGTTTAGTGGTGAAGGTGCCTTCCTGCAAAGCGTAACGACCCAGGTTTGATTCCTCAGCACCCACGTAAAGCCAGATACACAAGGTGGCACATGCCTCTGGAGTTTGTTTGCAAAGCCCTGGCATGCCTTTCTCTCTAAAGTAAATAAATAAAATAAACATGAAACACTGCTACTATCAAGCATTTAAGATAAAGGATATTCAACCTATATATATTGAGAGAGGGTAGCATATATCTTGTGCTTAATTTTTTTTAATTTTTATTTTTTGAGTGAGAGAGACAATGGCAGTGAGAGGAAGGGAGGGAGGGGACAGAAGGCATGCCAATGTCTCTAGCCAATGCAAACAAAATCCAGACTCATGTACCTTCTTTGTGCATCTGGATTCACACGGGTACTATGGAATTGAACCTGGGTCCTTTGGCTTTGCAGGCAAGCACCTTAACCACTAAGTCATCTCTCCAGCCCAGGCTGAACTGGAATTCACTATGTAGTTTCAAACTCATGTTAATCCTCCTACCTCTGCCTCCTAAGTGTTGGGATTAGAGGTGTGCACCAGCACCACACCCAGCCCTAATTTTTAAAATATTATTTAATTGTTTACTTGGGAGGAGAGACAGAGGGACATGTCAGGGCCTCTTGCTGCTGCAAACGAACTCCAGGTGCATGCGCCACTTAGTACATCTAGCTTTACTTGGGTACTGGAGAACTGAGCCTGGGTTGTCAAGCTTTGCATGCAAGTGCCTTTAACCCCTGAGCCATAGGTCTTGTCTTACATATTTTAAATATGAATTTCATTTTTCACTCAAAATATTTTTATGACCAATGCTCTGAACCATCTGTATACTATGAATGTGACACATTTTATCTCTGCCACTAGCTGATGACTCAGAACATCTAAAATATTATTTATTTATTTGAGAGAAAGAGGCAGATAGAGATAGAATGGGCACAACAGGGCCTCTAGCCACTGCAAAGGAACTCCAGACGCATGTGCCACCCTGGGCATCTGGCTTTACGTGGGTACTGGAGAATCAAACCTGAGTCTTTTGGCTTTGCAGGTAAGCACCTTAACCACTGAGCCATCTCTAGCCTGACTCAGAACATCTAAATCAGGTTCTTTCTAGTATTTTGTTGTTATAAACAGATGGTAGTTTCATCCATAATGCCCAATATAAAAACACTGTCTTAAGCTGGGTGTGGTGGCACATGCCTTTAATTCCAGTGTATGAATTAAGGCTTCTTGATTACAAAACATCTTTATATGCCTTTAAAACACTCCCCCCGCCCCCCACCCCAGGCATGGTGGCACACGTCTTTAATCCCAGCACTTGATAGGCAGAGGAGGATTGCTGTGAGTTCAAAGCCACCCTGAGACTACATAGTAAATTCCAGGTCAGCCTGAGCTGCAGTGAAACCCTACCTCAAAAAAACAAACAAACAAACAACAACAACAAAATATATACATATAATTACTTCATACAATATCAGTTTCAATGTGTTTCAGTTTACTCTTCTGTCAACAGGGACCAAAAAGGCCAGTCCTATTTACATTTGCTATGATAAAAATAAAATGACAAACTTAAAAGTGCTCTGAAAAAGCAAAACCACTATTTATAAAAAAAAAGGAAGCACACTTTAAAACAGTAAAACTAGGGCTGGAGAGATTGCTCAGTGGTTAAGGCGCTGGCATGCAAAGTCTAACGACCAGGGTTGAATTCCCTAGTACCACGTAAAGCCAGATGCATAAAGTGGTCTGAATTCATTTGCAATGGCTAGAGGCCTTGGCGTGCCTATTCACTATCTGTGTGTCTGTTTCTCTCTGCTTACAAATGAATAAATTATTAAAGGATAGCAAAAACATAATCCAAAAAAAAAAAAAAGGCTGGGCATGGTGGCACATGCCTTTAATCTTGCACCTGGGGAGGCAGAGGCAGGAGTTCTTCCATGAGTTCAAGGCCACCTTAAGACTACATAGTGAATTCCAGGTCAGCCTGGACTAGAGCAAGACCCTACCCCAAGCCCCCCCCCCCACACACACAAAAAGGAAAAACAAAACTCCTTTAAAAGTCAAATGAGGGCTGGAGAGATGGCTTATCGTTAAGCACTTGCTTGTGAAACCGAAGGACCCCAGTTCAAGGCTCAATTCCCCAGGACCCACATAAGCCAGATGGCACAAGGTGGCACATGCATCTGGAGTTTGTTTGCAGTGGCTTAGAGGCCCTGGTGCACCCATTCTCTCTATCTGTCTCTTTCTCTATCTGCCTATCGATTTAAAAAAAAAAAAAAAAAGCCAAATGAGAGCCAGGTGTGGGGGCACAGGCCTTTAGTCCCAGCATTCAGGAGGATTGCTGTGAGTTTGAGGCCACCCTGAGACTATATAGAGAATTCCAGGTCAGCCTGGGCTAGAGTGAAACCCTACCTCAAAAAAACAAACAAAAAGTTAAATGAGGGCCGGGCGTGGTGGCTCACGCCTGTAATCCCAGCATTTGGGAGGCAGAGGTAGGAGGATCGCCATAAATTCAAGGTCACCCTGAGATTACATAGTGAATTCCAGGTCAGCCTGAGCTACAGTGAGACCCTACCTTGAAAAAAAACAAAAACAAAAAAAAGTTAAATGAGTAACAAATATATTTCAAATTTTAAAGCCACATAACATTTTCATGCTAAGAAGATAATTTATTAATGCTTAAGTCTTATAATAATCAACATATGAAAGAATTAAATGTGATATTTTGACTATAATTTGTTAATTTATATATATTTATTTAATTTGATATTTACCACTGGACCTCCCTCAAAACTGTGCAATGAGTTAGAATGCATGTTTCTCAGACTGGAGAGATGGCTCAGCAATTAAGGTACCTGCTGGCAAAGCCAAAGGACCCAGGTTTGATTCCCCAGTACTCACGTAAGGCCAAAAGCAAAGGTGGCACACATGTTTGAGAATTTGTTTCCAGTGGCTAGAGGTCCTGGTGTGCCCATTCTCTCTATCTGCCTCTCTCTCTAATAAATAAATAAATAAATAAATAAATAAATAAATGCATCAAGCACTTTTGACTCTGTCTCTCTGGTAATGGCTCATTTCTTGGGAAAGCTTCTTTCTATCAGTCTCCGCTGAAATCAACACCTGTCCACCCCCTCCACCAAGCCTGTCCTTCTCAAGGTCAGCTTTTTCTCCATCCTCATCTTCTCTGACCTGACAGCAGTAGACACCGATGTGCATCCATTTCCTCTTGGACTACTGTTTTGCATGGGTTATATAGCAAACGTCACTATTTCATCACGCACTCTCCATTTGTCCCCAACAGTGCCTGCTCCTTGGCTCAGCCTCCAGGGTCAGGTCCTGGACATTCAACTGAATCCACAACTCTACCTAAAGGATGCACACAGTCCTGAATCCAAATACCATCTATGTGCCTGAATCCTCACTCCACCTCAGACCTCCACTTAACTCAGCTGGGGATTGGGGAGATGGCTCAGCAGTTAAAGGCACTTGCTTGGGGCTGGAAAGATGGCTTAGTGGTTAAGCGCTTGCCTGTGAAGCCTAAGGACCCCGGTTCGAGGCTCAATTCCCCAGGACCCACGTTAGCCAGATGCACAAGGGGGCGCACGCGTCTGGAGTTCGTTTGCAGTGGCGGGAGGCCCTGGCGCGCCCATTCTCTCTCTCTGTCTCTCTGCCTGTAGCTCTCAAATAAATAAATAAAAATCAACCAAAAAAATTAAAAATAAATAAATAAAAAATAAAGGCACTTGCTTGCAAAGACGGTCTGCCTAAGTTTGATTCCCCAGTGCTCATGTAAAGCCAGATGCACAAACTGGCACTTGCATCTGAAGTTTGCAGTAGGAAGCCCTGGCACCATGCTTATTCATTCTCTCCCACAGCTGCTCACTTGGTATCTTGACTATTACTCAAGCCAAAAGAACTGGAATCATCCTTGCCTGACCCCCCCCCCCATGACTCACAAGCCCTAAAAATCCCCCAACTAAGTTTGTCTACTTGTCTTTCTACTCCTACTACCCAACTTCAAACCACCATCATTTCTCACACAGAACTGCCTAATTTGATTTATCTACTTCCACTTTGGTTGCCTCCGATAAAAGTTTAAAAGAACAAGAATGGCCGGGCCGTGGTGGTGCACGCCTTTAATCCCAGTACTTGGGAGGAAGAGGTAGGTGGATCTCCGTGAGTTTGAGGCCACCCCAAGCCTACACAGCGAATTCCAGGTCAGCCTGGGCTAGATCGAGACCCTACCTTGAAAAAACAACAACAACAAGACACTGAAATGGGTCTTGGAGTTCAGGAAGAACAAGAATGTTCTGGTAACTCCAGACCAAATCATTTGCCCTTTAATCCCTTTATTATAGTTTATAGAACTTCCCAAGAGCTGGCCTTTGTACATTTTAGAAATCAAATTCTGATAGCAATGACTGAGAATACCAAATCCCAGAGCCCCTAAGTTAAAGACAAATCAGAACACACAGCAATAGGAAGACACCATCTTCTGGCACTGAATAGTCTGCCAGTGTGCATTACTAATTCCTACAGGTCATTACAAAAAACTGTCATTTCAGCTGGCGTGGTGGTGCACTCCTTTAATCCTAGCACTTAGGAGGCAGAGGGAGATCACTGTGAGTTTGAGACTACCCTGAATGCGAGACTATATAGCAAATTCCTGGTCAGTCTGGGCTAGACCGAGATTCCTGCCTCGAAAAAACAAGACAAAACAAAAAGCCTGTAATTTCATTCAATACTATAAATATTTATTTGTTTGCTATTTGCTTGCCTAGGGAATCTTACCTGGGTAATAAACTTTTTTGCCATCAGTCTTGTATACAACCATTGTGATAAATTCTCGATTATTTGCAAAATCATCCTAAAATTACAAAGAATCCAACATGGTTATGAAAATGGACTCCAAATGCTCTTAATGTTAAAAAAAACAACAACTAATTTTCAAGAGCATTCCTTTCAGCTAGTTAGTCACATAAAAGCACAGTTTTTCTGAATAACTGTCACTTCAACAAATGACTACATGGGTATGAAATAAGACTCTGAGGAAGTCAGCCTTTTACAACCAAGACCCCACGGGTCACTTTTTTCAAATCCCCTTCCTTAGTGAATTCTAGTGTCTGCACAATATCTAAAGTGAGCCTGGGCTTTGGAGGACTATTGCGAGTTAGAGGCCAGCCTTGTCTACAGAGTGCATTCCAGGTCAGCCTGGGCTAGAGTGACCCACAAAACAAAGCAAGATTAATGTCGTCTAAAGTAAAGTGTATCTTAAAGGTCAGATCTCATGAAGTTGTATAAACTACAGAAAAGGGACCAAAGGGAATAACACAGTCTGGTGCTTTTAAAGAGCATTCTTATAATCAGCCCTCAAATCCTTGCTGAAAAGCAAACTCCCTCACATCTTTCTTCAGAGCTGACTCAACCAGATTCTATGATGATAGAACAGATTTCCTTAGAGGAAATGTTCATCTGAGAAAACACTTTCAGGACACCTGTGTAAAGGAAACAAGCCTAGTGATGAAATTATGAACCTAAGAGTCTAATTATACTTGAAAGAATTTTCATATGGTGTGTCAGTAGAAGGGCATCAGTACCTTGTCTGTTATGTGTCTACTAAGCAAAACCCAAACTGCAGCGCCCCCTTGTGGACACTGCACCTCCAGTTTGTACTGGGGGTTGTTGGCCAGGCTATAGGCATCTTTCACAGGTCCTTGCTTAGCATCCCAAGTACTAAAAGATAAAGTCAACAAAGATAGTAGAGGTTACATTTCTCATAAAAGCTGAACTTTTTAACATTACTTTAAAAAGTGTTGTGTTTAAATACAATTAAGCTATCCAGACTTTTTTGTTTTATTCTTTAACTTTTTTTTTGTATAATGAATATAGAAAACTACTATTATCACTCACTACTATTGTCACCTGTGGGTATAACAAAAGAGGGAATGCTGGTCTTCCTAAATTGACTATTACATTTTAAAGGTAGAGAATACTATAGAGCATACTCTGAAATGTTCAAAAAGTTACCTGTGAATACATGTTGACTCTTTAAAAAGAGCTGGATTCCAACTCAAATAAACCACATCATAATACTGGCAGAGATCATCCCAGGAAATCCAAAATATTCCTAAAAATTAATGTCTTTGTTAATCTAAAAAAAAACTTAATTATAAATAACTTAAGTCAGTTAAATACATCTCACCTTGTTAAAAAAAAAAAAAAAAGCTATTAAAAATGGTACTAAAGGGGCTGAGAAGATGCCCAGCCTGTGAAGTGCTTGCAGCACAAGCATGAGAAACCTGAGCCTGTAAGAGCCAGGTATGCTGGTCACGTGTAAACCCAGCTCCAGGGAGGCAGATAGGATAGGAGGATCCCTGGGGCTTACTGGCTACCTATTCTAGTTGAATCAGTTCAGTGAGACTCTGCCTCAAAAACAAAACAAAACCAAGAAAAGGTGGAGAGTGATTGAGGAAGATGCCTAACTGGCCTCCACACACACACACACACACACACACACCCAAACATATATATACACACACACAGCATTAAAATTACAATGAAATACTTACCATTATCTATTTTTTGAGCTGTTCGGGGATCAAAGTTTAAATACTTTTGCAGTTCTGGGGTCCAGTTTTTTACATCATTCTCACTGTACCGTCCTTTCCAACGTAAATGGCTCCAAGGGTTTTTCAATTGGATAAATCGTAACCCCTACACAAAACAAAAATAATAGGAGATAACATTAAATTGAGGTCTGGTGTGCCCAATCTCAATCTTTCTTTTTCTCTCCTTGCAGATATATTATATATAAAATACATAGTTTTTTAAAAAAAAGTACAAGGCATATATGATGATGCACGCCTTTAACCCCAGCACTTGGGAAGCAGAGGCAGGCAGATTGCTGTGAGTGTGAGGTCACCCTGGAACTATACAGTGAGCTCCAGTTCAGCCTGGGCTAGAGCAAGACCCTACCTCAAAACACACACACACAGCACTAAATGGTTATCTACTCCATACAGCTTTCATTAACTACACATGCAGTTATTCAAGTGTTCAATGGCCACATGTAAAACTGTGAATGGGTCCAGACACATGTAGTGGTGCACACCTTTCATTTGAGCACTTGGGAGGCAGAGGTAGGAGTTCAAAACCACACTAAGACTACATAGTAAATTCCAGGTTAGCCTGAGCTAGAGTGAGACCCTACCTCAAAAACACAAAAACTGTAAATGGGGCCAGGCATGGTGGCATATGCCTTTTATCCCAGGCAATAGAAAGGCAAAGGTAGGAGGATCACTGTGATGTTCAAGGCCAGCCTGAGACTACATAGTGAATTCCAGGTCAGCCTAGGCTACAGCGAGAACCTACCCTGAAAAATGTAAATGGTTATCTACTCCATAGAGCTACCACTGACCATACATTAACCATACGTGCAGTTATTCAAGTGTTCAACAGTGAAAGTGTAAATGTTAATCTATTCCATACAGCTATACTAATTATATGTATAGTTAGACAGTGTGTAGCTAGCAGCTAATGCACTGGACACTACACAGAACATTTCAATTTCAATCGTCACAGAAGTTCCCATGGACAATGCTGCCTTAGCAACTCAAGTATGTCTTGCCTTTTAAAAACCATCTCAACTCTGGACCCTTATTTCAATATTCACAGTCCATGTTGGAGCAGTGAAAACCAAGAAAACACATTTATGTTTACTTGGGTATCAGAATTCAAAAAAAGAACCAAGTTCCAGGTCTGTCTATGAGTGTACAACCTTTGGTGAGTCACAGTCTAAGCATGTTTACTTATGTGTAACAGGAGGATTAAATATTAAATATCTCCCTTGACCTTTAAAAATTTTTTTTACTTAAAATCCTTTTTTGAAGCCAGGCATGGTGGCGCACACCTTTAATGCCAGCACTCGGGAGGTAGAGGTATGAGGATCGCCATGAGCTCAAGGCCACCCTGAGAGTAATAGTTAATTCCAGGTCAGCATGGACCAGAGTGAGACCCTACCTCAAAAAAACAACAACAAAAACAAAAAGAAAATGAAATCCTTTTTTTGGGCTGGAGAGATGACTTGGCGGTTGGGCGCTTGCCTGTGAAGCCTAAGGACCCCGGTTCAAGGCTCGATTCCCCAGGACCCACGCTAGCCAGAGGCACAAGAGGGCGCACGCATCTGGAGTTCGTTTGCAGTGGCTAGAAGCCCTGGCGCCCCCACTCTCCTCTCTCTCTGTTGCTCTCAAATAAATAAATAAAAATAAACAAAAGATATTTTTTAAAAAAAGAAACCCTTTTTTTGCCCAAGGAAACTTTGCATGACCCTGGGTCTATGGAAATATAAGACAAATATATAAATCAAACATTTACTAATCATAAAGAAATTTATTTTAGGGCTAGAGAAATGGCTTAGTGGTTAGAGTTTGCCTGTGAAGCCAAATGACCCAGGTTCAATTCCCCAGGACCCATGTAAGCCAGATGCACAAGGGGCACATGCATCTGGAATTCATTTGCAGTGGCTAGAGGACCTAGCATGCCCAATCTCTCTGTCTCTCTTCTACCTCTCTCTCTGTGTTTGCAAATAAACAATTAACCTTCTTTAAAAAAAATTTATTTTAAAACAATTCTTTGGTGCATGTATAATTTTACCACTTATTAAAGACAAAAGCAAACTTGCAGTGAGATAGCTGGCTTTATTTATTTATTTATTTTTGAGGTAAGGTTTCGATATAGCTCAGGCTGACCTGGAATTCACTATGTAGTTTCACAGTGTCCCTGAACTCACTGCAATCTTGCTATGTCTGAATCCCGAGTGCTGGGATTAAAGGTGTGCACCACTATGGCCAGCTTTTATTTACTTTTATATAAAGAGTAAAACTTGGGCTGGAGAGATGGCTTAGCGGTTAAGTGCTTATCTGTGAAGCCTAAGGACCCCGGTTCAAGGTTCGAGGCTCGATTCCCCAAGACACACGTAAGACAGATGCACAAGGGGGCGCATGCATCTGGAATTTGTTGGCTGGAGGCCCTGGCGCGCCCATTCTCTATCTAGCTGCCTCTTTCTGTCTGCCATTCTCAAATAAATAAATAAAATTAAAGAGAGTTAAATCTTGAATGAATATATATTCATACTGTAGGACACAGAGCATCTTTCAGCATTTTTCAGAACTAATCAACATTGTGATTTTATAACCATCAATGCTGAGAATGCCATTTTACATAAATGGGAGGAGCATGTTTTAGGGACACTTCAGAAATTGTTGGAAATTCTGTCCAAATTCCAAGCTTAGATTCATTTAACTTTAAAAAAAAAAAAGATTTTCTATTTATTTATTTGAAGGAGGGAGAGAGAGAGAGAGAGACACTATGAATGGGTGTACCAGGACCTCTAGCCACTGCAAATGAATTCCAGACATATATGCCACCTTATGAATCTGGCTTACATGAGTCCTGGGGAATCGAACTTGGGTCCTTTGGCTTTGCAGCAAGTGCCTTAACTGCTAAGCCACCTATCCAGCCCTCATTTAATCTTTTTTAAATGACACTCAAGTCAGCAACCCAAATGGGGATTTTAAAAATCAAAACTTTTTTTTTTTTTTTTGGTTGGGTTTTGTTTTGTTTTGTTTTTCAAGGTAGTTCAGGCTGACCTGGAATTCACTACGTAGTCTCAGGGTGACCTCAAACTCGGTGATCCTCCTACCTCTGCCTCCCAAGTGCTGGGATTAAAGGCATGCACTACCACACAAAAACAAATCTTTTAACAGTGCAATCCAAGGATACACTAATTTTATACTTAAATGCTGAGGCATGGTATGCAAATCAGTCATTATGTCTCTATGAGAGCAGATGACTATTGCAGTAAAGACACTGCATTTCCTAATAGTCACCTCAATTCTGAGCTGAGGTGTTTCAGGCAGCAATTGCTGGAACTCTGCCATACCGGCACATGCAGTGCAAAGTGCTCAGGTTATATTTTAAGAACAAGGCTACTGACTCTGTGTGCCACCTTAAAAAAAAACAAAAAACAAAAACAGGGGCTAGAGATGGTTCAGCAATTAAAGGTGCTTGCTTGCAAAGGCTGACTGTCCAGGTTCAATTCCTTAGTGCCTACATAAAGCCAGATGCACAATGTGGCACATGCAATGGGCAGGAGGTCCTGGAGCACTCCCATGGTCACACTCTATCTCTCTCAAGTAAATTTTAAAAATAACAGTCTAAACAACACATAATAGGTGTTGTTTTTGCCAACTGATCACAAATTCTTTCTATTCTATTAAGGAAGGGGCCTGAAAATCTTTGTATGCTCTAATATATAGAACTAATCGGGTTTTCATTAAAAAATAACAATAACCTGACAAGTGATGAAGTCATACATTCCAACACCTTAGCCAGGCACACAGTAAGAAAGGATCTGTGAGGACTGATAACATGCAAGGACTTCGAGGAAACAAAGACTTGCTCACACAAACCCACTGGTAGGTCCCAGCTGTCTTCCCACTGTGACGACACCAACATGTAGTCTGGAACTTCTGAAGGTGTGGATTCGCCTCAACTGTGGTAACTTTTATGAAGAAGAAAAAGATATGGTGCTGTCCCTGTCTTTTCATTTCCCACCTCTTCACCTCCTATCTCCAGTGTTATTTATACAGGTGGAATGGCTTAAGAACTCCACCTAAACCTTGATTTGTCAGACTGCGTTAGTCCAATAATAGTCTAGGATATGGTAACAGCTGATCAAATGAGAAAGATGTGGAAAGGGCAAGGCATCACCTTGAACTCTCTAATATCCAGAACAGCGTAAGCGTGTGTGGGCACCAGTCCCCACTTCTCCCCTTCAGCTTCCGTCATTGTCCCGGTGGAGGCAGTAATGAGGACGTCCCCTTTGTGAAACCTGGAATGACCCCACAAGACAAGAAATTGAAAGAAAACACATTTGAAATCTCAGATAACACCATCTTTCCCTGTCTTCTAATGGCTTACATGAAAACTTCCACAAGTCAAAAGTCTTTTCTGCTAGGTGTGGTGGCACACACCTTTAGCCCCAGCACTCCACAGGCAGGGATAAGAGAATCACCCTGAGGGCGCACGCATCTGGAGTTCGTTTACAGTGGCTGGAGGCCCTGGTGCGCCCATTCGCTCTTGCCCTCTCTCTCTCTGTCACTCTCAAATAAATAAATAAAAATAAACAAAAAAAGTTAAAAAAAAAAAAAAAGAGAGAGAGAGAGAATCACCCTGAGTTCAAGGCCATTCTGGGACTAGAGTGAGTTCCAGGTCAGCCTGGGTTAGACCTACCTCAAAAAGTAAAAATAGAAGCCGGGCATGGTGGCGCACGCCTTTAATCCCAGCACTCGGGAGGCAGAGGTAGGAGGATCGCCATGAGTTCGAGGCCACCCTGAGACTCTATAGTGAATTCCAGGTCAGCCTGGGCTAGAGTGAGACCCTACCTCGAAAAACCAAAAAAATAAAAAAATTAAAAAAAAAATAAAAATAGGGCCCCTGGCCACATGGCATTCAGCACAACCAATCAAAACACCAGATTCATCGACCCAAGCAGCCTAACAGTCTACACTGCAACAAAGAGGGATCTAGACAGGCGTGGTGGCGCAAGCTTTTAATCACAGCACTCACGAGGCAGAGGTAGGAGGATCGTTGTGAGTTTGAGGCCACCTTGAGACTACACAGTCAATTCCAGGGCAGCCTGGACTAGAGTAAAACCCTACCTTAAAAAAAAAAAAAAAAAAAAGAGGGATAGAGGTGGGCACTCACCATTGGTGAGACTGAAAGCCATCCTAAAAGGTAATAGGACCTACTTACACAAAGCCAGATACATAGGCCTGCTCTGGAAGTGCTAATCTCACCTTCCATGTCAGGGCATGTTATGTGTTACATTTGATTGATATATTCTTGGACTGCTCCACCATTCTCAAAGAAGCTGTATTTTGGTGTTGACTATTGTCTTTGACGTTTCCTGACTTATAGGGCCTTTGTCTTTTTCTTCTGTCATTACTGGGAGCATGGTCTCACTTGGCCCCCGGGCTGACCTGGAACCCATTTCAGACTAGAAATCTCAACCTCCTAGTTGACAGGATTAAGGGTGTGGGGCAACACACACCCTTAGGGACTGTGGTTTTATTAGAATATCTGTTTGCTTTTTTAAAAATATATATATTTATTTATTTATTTGAGAGAGAGAGAGAAAGACAGAGAGGGAGGATGGGTGTGCCAGAGCCTCCAGCCACTGCAAACAAACTCCAGATGTATGCGCATCCTTGTGCATCTGGCTTACGTGGGCCCTGGAGAATCCAACCGGGATCCTTTGGCTTTGCAGGCAAACACCTTAACCACTAAGCCACCTCTCCAGCCCCTATCTTGTTTGCTTTAATGCCTACTCTGGCATAAATACTCTTGTGCTGATTTTGGTTGAATGTGTATACTGCTCAGTTGAATTTTAGAATTTGCCAGTAATTTGCTTTGCCCAGTCTACTAGAATACTTGAATAGCAGGCAAACACCACCTAGGGTCACTTTTGCTGTTTTTCTTGGAGTATAAGAGCTACTCCTGGCACCTTAAATTCCTACCCTGAAGATATATACAGCCAGATTTACATGGCTAAGAACACTGTCAATTATTAGAAAACTCAAGCATCAAATTAACTTAAGATGCAAAAATCTATAATACAAGAAACACAAAAATATCAAGACAATACAATTCTACCAAAAACTATAAATCCATCAAAAATGACCTCCATGCGTGGTGGTGCACGCCTTTAATCCCAGCACTCTGGAGGCAGGGGTAGGAGGATCACTGTGAGTTCGAGGCCACCCTGAGACTACATAGTGAATTCCAGGTCAGCCTGGGCCAAAGTGAGACCCTACCTCAGGAAAGACCTTCATTGAAACCGTTTTAGATGAAATGCCTGACAAAGATTTAAAAAAAAAAAAAAAAAAGATTATATCAATGCTCGAAGAAATCAAAGGAATGAAAGAAAACAAACTCATGAAGGAATCCCAAGAGAAGACAGGAAGCCAACTAAATGAAATAAGGATGTCAATACAAGACATGAGTAAAGAAATAGAAATAATGAAAAAATACCAATCAGAAATACTAGAAATGAAAAATAGTAAGTCAAACAGAAAACTCTGTAGAAAGTCTCACCAGTAGAATGGATGAAGGAGAGGACAGCATAACTAAACTAGAAGACAGGTGGCAGATTTAATACAGTCCAATAAAGAGAAAGACAAACTAATAGGAAAGTATGAATGGGAATTTTAAGACATTTGGGACACTATGAACAGATCAAACGTAAGAATTCAGGGCATAGTAGAAAGAGAAGAATTTCATTCCAAAGGTATAGCAGGTATTTTCAATGAAATTATGGAAGAAAACTTCCCCCAAACAGGGCAAGTGATGCCAATGCACATACAGGAAGCCTTTAGAATGCCAGACAGACAAAAATCAGAAAAGAAACTCTCACCGTCATAAACTACAAAACACAAAAACTAGGGGCTAGAGAAATGGTTTAGCGGATAAGGTGCTTGCCTGCAAAGCCAAAGGACCCAGGTTCAATTCCCCAGGACCCACATAAGCTGTGAATTTGAGGCCACCTTGAGACTACATAGTTAATTCCAGGTCAGCCTGGACTAGAATGAGACCCTACCTCGAAAAACCAAACCGAAAAAAAAAAAAAATTATTTATTTGCAAGCAAAAAGAGAGAGAAAGTCAGGCAGAGACAGAATGGGTAGACCAGGGCCTCTTGCTGCTGCAAATGAACTTCAGGTATATGCGCCACTTTGTGCACCTGGCTTTACTTGGGTACTGGGGAACTGAACCCGAGCCATTAGGTTTTGTAAGCAAGTGCCTTAACTTCTGAGCTATCTCTCCAGCCCCCCCAAAAGACATTTTAAACTCAGTTTGTCAGAAAAATTCCCCTTCACTCAAGACAACTTAATTCTCAAACAGAAAGCTATCAGTAAAGAAAAGCAAGTGCTAAAATTTCAGTTTACAATTAAGATGAAGATGTGAAATACAAAATTCAATTCTCCAAAAGGGATACACTTCATTTACCAAGTAAATGGGCTTCCTACTTTTGCTACTGAATGTGTATTACTGTTTGTACAATCTCCCAGCCCCTGCACATAGAATATCCACTTAACAGTTTAAATTCTCCAGGCTTCTCTCTTCCCACTGTAGAAGTTACCTTTGCATTGTCAGGAACAAAGCAACCTACTAAAAGCAGCTAGTGGGAGGAAAGCATTCATCTTGGCCTTAGTGTTGAGGGGAACCTTCATGAAGGCAGGGAAAAGCATGGTGTGAGCAGAGGCAGGGCATCACCTCTGCCACAGCAGGTGGAAAACAGTAACAGGAGAGTGAGCTGACTAACACTGGCAAACTGGGGGCTTATAAACCTCAAGGTCTGTCCTGTAACACACCTCTTCCAGGAAGGCTCCACCTCCCAAACTGCTACCAGCTGGGAACCAAGAATTCAGAACACGTAAGTTTATGGGAGAGATCGATTCAATTCACCACACCCACCTTCCTTCAAAATTGGTATTTAGTAAATGCCAATCATTTTGGGTTTTTTTCCCTCCTTAATGAGAGAAAGCAAGAGCGCACGCAAAGCGGTGTGTGTGTGTGTGTGTGTGTGTGTGTGTGTGTGTGTGTGGATGATAGAGGGATGGGGGAATTGGTGTGTCAGGGCCTCCAGCCATTGTAATCGAACTCCAGACATGTGTGCCACCTTGTGTACATGTGCGACCTTGTGCATGTGTCACCTTATACGTCTGGCTTACATGGGATCTGGGGAGTGGAGCATGGGTCCTTAGGCAGGCAAGCCCCTTAACTGCTAAGCCATCTCTCCAGCCCCACAAATCATTTTTCTGCATTACATATACCAAATTTAATTACTTTGGACTATCTACAATCTAGAATAACTGTAGCCATCACTAAGGATATCTGAAACTGACTGCAGCAAGCACATATAACCTATATAAAACAATTTTTGCTGGGTGTGGTGGCACATGCCTTTAGTCTTAGCACTTAGGAGGCAGAGATATGAGGATCACTGGGAGTTGGAGGCCACCCTAAGACTACATAGTGAATTCCAGGTCAGCTTGGACTACAGAGATAGATATGGATAAAGCACTTGCCATGCAAGTGTGAGGAACTGAGTTCAAATCCCCAGAGCCACAAAGTAGTACAAGAGCTTTCTCAAATGCTTCCACTGCACAATGGGAGGCAGAGACAGGAGAGTCCTGGAAGCTTGTGGGCCAGCAGCCTGGAAAACACAGTAGTGAACAACCGTCTCAATCCCAAGCTTCTACAGCAAGATGGGTGGCAGAACACATAGTGGTGAACAAGACCCTGCCTAAAACCAGGTGGAAAGTGAGAATAAATAATTGAGGGTGTCCTCTGACCCCCAAACATGTCATGGTATGTGCATGCCTGTATTCATATGGACACACACAGGAGAAATGAAATGTCCTTGATAATGAAGCGACAGATTCTGCTGAGTACAGTGGTGTATGTGTGTAATACCAGCACTCAGAAGCTAAAGCAGAAGGATCATAAACTGGAAAGCAGCCTGGCTTCTCACAAACTAAACCAGGAAGGGGGGTGTTCAGTGGACACTGCATTTGCCAAACAACCCTGATTATCCGCATTCAGATCTCCAGACCCTGTCAAAGCCAGGAGCTATAACAACCTCTGTTGTCCCAGGGTACCTGTCATAAGAATGGAAACCGAGACAAAAAAGTTTTCTAGAAACTCTCAGAACAGAGAACAGACCCTGCCTCAAACAAGGTAGAAGACAAGGGTCAACCTGAAAGCTGTCCTCTGATCTCCCCAGCACTCACATGCCAAAATAAATAAGGCATGAGTCTTGGTTACTACAAAAGCAGAGAAAGACATTAATTACCTCTGATAAAGCATCCTGAAGGAATTATCCTTACTGAAAGTCTGACTGTCTGAGTGCATGGCGATCCTTTCTGGTATCCACCCAGTCAGGGCATGCAGATCAATATTCTGAAACATAAACACATTTCAGGCCTGTCAGTATCAAGCTTATAAATAACCCTCCAGAGCAGCTGTACAATCTCACTCATTTGCTGTAATGATCTGGATAAACTAGAACATGAAGTTCTGTTCTACTTGAATACCAGACAGTTCTTACACTGGTTAACATGGTAAAACAACAGAGACGAATGCTTTGGATATGCCAGTCACCACCTGTGAGTTCTTACAATAGGAGAATCAGCTCTAACATTTGACATACAATCCCATTCCTTGTGTAATTGCAGTAGATAAATTAAAAGACATTAGATATAGGGCTGGGCGTGGTGGCACATGCCTTTAATGCCAGCACTCAGGAGGCAGAGGTAGGAGGATTACCATGAGTTTGGGGCCACCCTGAGACTACCTAGTGAATTCCAGGTCAGCCTGGGCTAGAATGAGAATATACCTCAAAGAAACAAAAAAGGGCTGGAGAGATGGCTTAGCGGTTAAGGCGTTTGCCTGCGAAGCCAAAGGATGCCAGTTCGACTCTCCAGGACCCATGTAAGCCAGATGCACAAGGGGGCTCATGCGTCTGGAGTTCGTCTGCAGTGGCTGGAGGCCCTGGCACACCCATTCTCTCTCTCTCTCTCTCAAATAAACAACAAAAAATATATATATTGAAAAAAAAAAAAAAAAAAACAGGGCTGGAGAGATGGCTTAGCAGTTAAGGCACTTGCCTGTGAAGCCTAAGGACCCATGTTCAATCTCTCTCCAGATCTTGATCTCCATGTAAGCCAGACGCACAAAGGACACAAGAGCAAGGTCGCACATGCACGCTAGGCAGCACAAGCATCTAGAGTTTGATTGCAGTGGCTGAGGCCCTGGCACGCCAATCCCCCCACCCTAAAATAAATAAATAAAAATCTTAAAAAAAAAAAAACACCAAAAAGGCAATAGATTGCAATACTTAACTAAAAGTATATGAGGCTGGGCGTGGTGGCACATGCCTTTAATCCCAGCACTCAGGAGGCAGAGGTAGGAGGATTACTATGAGTTTACTATGAGACTACTTAGTGAATTCCAGGTCAGCCTTGGCTAGAATGAGAATATACCTCGGAAAACCAAAAAACAGCTGGAGAGATGGCTTAGCGTATGTCTGCAAAGCCAAAGGATGCCAGTTCAACTCTCCAGCACCCATGTAAGCCAGATGCACATGCGTCTAGAGTTCGTTTGCAATGGCTGGATGCCTTTGCGTGCCCATTCTCTCTCTCTCTCTCAAATAAAATATATTAAAAAAAAAAAAACATTATAGAGTTCTATTGTGATAGTGAATTCCAGGTCAGCCTGGGCTACAGTGAGACCCTACCTCAAAAAACAAAAACAAACAAACAAACAAAAAAAAAGAGTTCTATTGCATTCAGCTTTTCATTGACCTTTATTTTGATTGCTGAGCATAAGATTCTGAAATGGGGAGACTTGATTATCAGGCAAGGAAACTAATCAGGTATAAATGATGGGTATTTGCAAATGTGTCACTTCATTTAATTAGCCCCACCCTCCAGCAAAGGAACTTTTGACCTAACTCAGACTGCTGCTGAAGTCACTAATGTAGCCCAGTCTGGTCTCACACTCACAAGTGATCCTCCTGCCTCAGCCCCATAAGTGCTATGCCACTCTTACCCCATACCTAGCTCATATAATTTTTACAACCCTCCAAACCCTAAGAGGTGGCTAGCATCCTTAAACTACAGATACACAAAGAGGCCAAGACAGTTAAGTATCATTTCTGAGGGCATAGGCTGGTTGGTGTCAAAACTGAAAGCCAGGGAATAGACATATGGCTAAGCCAATTAGGGCACCTTCTTACAAAACCAAAGGACCCAGGTTCGATGTCTCAGGAACCACGTAAGCCAGATGCATAAGGTGGTACATGCCTTTGGAATTTGTTTGCAGTGGAAGGAGGCCCTGGTGCACCTATTCTATCACTGCATCCCCATAAATAAATAAATAAATATTTAAAAAATGTAAAGCCATGTCAATTGGATTTTTGGCTTAATTTAAGTCTTCTAATTTACCTCATAAAACTGAAAGACACCGCTAAATTTTACAGCTCATATTAATTAAGGTTGGAAAAAACAATTCGTTGTCCTTGAACTTAAAATTTAAGATACATATAAGGACATCAGAGTGATCCCCATCCCCTCTGATCTGGAAAGATCCACTGCAATTAGTTGATCTGTAGATCTCAGCACAACTAACCAGACATATGTTTTTGGCTTTTCATCTTTTTTTTTTTTTTTTTCCCGAAGGTAGGGTCTTGCTCTAGCCTAGGCTGACCTGGAATTCACTATGTAGTTTCAGGGTGGCCTCGAACTCAGAGATCCTCCTACCTCTGTCTACCACGTGCTGGGATTAAAGGCATGCGCCACCACGCCCGGCTTCTTCTTTTTTATTTTTTTTAATTTTTATTTATTTGAGAGAGAGAAAGGCAGATAGAGAAAGACAGAATGGGCACACCAGGGCCTCCAGCCACTGCAAATGAACTCCAGACACATGTGCCGCCTGTGCATCTGGCTTATGTGGGTACTGGGGAATTGAACCTGGGTCCTTAGGCTTCGAAGGAAAGCACCTCAGCCACTAAACCATGTCTCTAGTGCTGTTTTTGGCTTCTCTGGACAGAATTTACACACTGCTTTGTTGGTTTTTTGTTGTTGTTGTTGTTGTTGGTTTTTTTTTTGGTTTTTCGAGGTAGGGTCTCACTCTAGCCCAGGCTGACCTGGAATTCACTATGGAGTATCAGGGTGGCCTCGAACTCACGTGATCCTCCTCTGCCTCCTGAGTGCTGGGATTAAAGGCGTGCACCACCACTGCTATCTTTACACAAGAAAATGCATTGCCCTACAATAAAGGAATCAGTCCTATTTCCTCAGGGGTTGTTTATCTGCTTCCTTTTCCCATAAACAGTATCATAGTTCTTTAAGCTAAAATGTATTAAAAAGCACAAGTCACGTCCTAGACCACATAACCCATCACTTACTGAGTTGGATCCTGGGAAGTCATATCCTCCCATCACTTTCATGTATGCTTTCTCTATGAGAGATACCCAAAGTTCACTTTTGTTGTTGGAATAAGAACAGAGCAATTCTCCTTTATGATCAACAGGTAGCTGGTCATCAATTATCACCTGCAGAAAGAAAACCTTAACTTTCTTAGGCCAAACACAGCATCTTAAAATCCTCTCAAGGAAAATAAAAACCTCTCATACCAATAAAAGACACAATATACCTATTATCAATGACAGCTTATGTTTCTAAAATCTGATCAATTTTAACATACTTTTTTTTTGAGGCAGGGTCTCTCTCTCTCTAGCTCAGGTTAGCCTGGAACTTACTATAGACCAGGCTAGTTTTGAACTTACAGTGATCCTCCTAACTCAGCCTCCCAAGTGCTGTGATTAAAAGTGTATGCCACCACGCCTGGCTATAATGTTCTTTTTTTTTTTCCTGTTTTTTTCGAGATAGTGTCTCACTATAGCAGAGGCTGACCTGGAACTCTCTATGTAGTTTCAGGGTGGCCCCGAACTCATGGCAATCCTCCTACCTCTGCCCCCCAAGTGGTGGGACTAAAGGTGTGCACCACCATGGCCGGCTTATAATGTTCATTTTTATTCCGTCTTACAAGCTAATCTCACTGACAGGTAAGTCACTAGCTACGTGTCAGGTAACTACCATCAAAATTATTAGACAATCTAGAATGTGCATTGTATTTAAGATAATTACTAAAGAGCCTCACTATAAAATTAATAATAATGCCTATCATTTTAATCTAAACCAATAAAAAGATTCATGCTACATAGTTATTATGACTGAAACTATTTAAGTAACCCAGCAAACAATTACCACAAAGATACAATATTTAATTCAGATTAAAAACTAATCTGGGCTGGAGAAATGGCTTAATGGTTAAGGCAACACCAAAAGACCTAGGTTCAATTCCCCTGGACCCACGTAAGCCAGATGCACAAGGTGGCGCATCTGTCTGGAGTTTGTTTGCAGTGGCTGGAGGTCCTGGAGTGCTCATTCTCTCTCTGCCTCCCTCAAATGAATACATAAATAATAAATATTTTTTTAATGATGTGGAAGCTGGACATGGTGGCACATGCCTTCAATCCCAGCACTCAGGAGGCAGAGAAGGATCACTGTGAGCTTGAGGCCACCTTGAGACTGCATACTAAATTCTAGGTCAGCCTGGAACTTGAGAGGGAAAAAAAAATGATGCAAGAGCCGGTGTGGTGTCGCATGCCTTTAAGCCCAGTGCAAATTCACAAAATTTTTAATCCCAGCACAAAATTCACTAAAAAGTGAAAAAAAAAAAAAAACGAACTATCAGGCTAAAATATTTAGAATCCCACATTACTCTTACCAGAACTTTGCATAGTTTCTGAAAACTGTATTTCTTTTTGGTTTTTCAAGGTAGGGTCTCTCTCTAGCCCAGGCTATAAAACCATTTTTTTTTTTTTTTTTTTGAGGTAGGGTCTCACTCTAGCTCAGGCTGACCTGGAATTCACTATGTAGTCTCAGGGTGACCTAGAACTCACGGCAATCCTACTACCTCTGCCTCCCAAGTGCTGGGATTAAAGATATGCACCACCACGGCCGGCATGAAAGCCATTTTTAAAAAGATCTTGCTGAAAGGACTGGAGAGATGCCTTAGAGGTTAAGGTGCCTGCCTGCAAAGCCAAAGGATTCGATTTCCCAGTACTCACGTAAAGCCAGATGCATAATGAGGTATGCATGCATCTGGAGTTTGTTTGCAGTGGCTGGAGGCCCTGGCATGCCCATTCTCATTCTCTCTCTCTCTCTCTAATAATAATAATAATAAAATATCTAAAAAAAACCTTACTGGAGCTGGGCGTGGTGGTGCACACCTTTAATCCCAGCACTCAGGAGGCAGAGGTAGGAGGATCACTGTGAGTCTGAGGCCACCCTGAGACTCCATAGTGAATTCCAGGTCAGCCTGGGCTAGAGTGAGACCCTACCTCGAAAAACCAAAAAAAAAAAAAAAAAAAAAAAACCAACCAAACAAAAAAAAAACCCAAAACCTTACTGGAGGGGTGACAAAGTCTTTGAAGGCACTTGCTTTCAAAGCCTGATGGCCCAGGTTCAATTCCCCAGTGCTCATGTAAAGTCAGATGTACCAAGTGGTGCATGTGCAGGAAGCCCTGTGCACCCATACTCACTCACTCTCTTTCTCTGAAATAAATAAATCTCTCTTAAAAGCTGGACATAGTGACACATACTCCTTTAGTCCCAGCTACTTATAAGGATCCTGTGAGCCCAGGAGTTTGCAACCAGCTTAGGCAACATGGTAAAACCTATTTCCAAAACGAAAAAGACTTTGTACTTACAATGAGTTTTATTTTTATTAACAAATAAAAAACCAACATGGGCTGGAGAGGTGGCTTAGTGGTTAAGATGCTTGCCTGTAAAGCCTAAGGACCCAGGTTTGATTCCCTAGTAGTACCCACACAAGCCAGATGTACAAGGTGGTACATGTGTTTGCTGCAGTATGCAGTGGCTAGAGGCCCTAATGCACCCAGTTTCTCTATCTGCCTCTTTCTCTCTCTCAAATAAATAACACTTTAAAAAAATCAACGAAATTGTCTTTTAAAATGTAACAAGTAACATTCCTTAACTGCTTTCATTTAAGACTCAAAGGTTAGAAAGAGAAGAAAGAAGGGGTGGGTAAGGAGATAAGGGAGAGACATTCACCTTTCTTGGGACACCATTGAGGTGAAGTTTTACCATATACTTTCCACAGGGATTGTACTCTGGTTCACCGTCCTTATTCTGAGGGTAAATTATGCTTTTGGAAAGGAAAACATATTAAAATATAAATATTAATATTCAATTTAATCAATATACAGGATTTTATATGACATTTAAACATGATATTCTTTCAGACAGATATATATTGTCTTCAATTTTATAAAAACAACAAACACAGGACCTGGCTGTGGTGGCACATGATGCCTTTAATCCCAGCACACGGGAGGCTGAGGTAGGAGGGTTGCTGTTGAGTTTGAGGCCAGCCTGAGACCACATAGTGAATTCCAGGTCAGCCTAGGCTACAGTGAGATCTCACATCAAAAAAATACAAAAATTGGGCTGGAGAGATGGCTTAGTGTTTAAGTGCTTGCCTCTGAAGCCTAAGGACCTCAGTTCAAGGCTCGATTCCCCAGGACCCACGTAAGCCAGATACACAAGGTGGCACATGCATCTGGAGTTCGTTAGCAGTGGCTGGAGGCCTGGCGCGCCCATTCTCTATCTATCTTCCTCTTTCTCTCTCTGTGTGTCTGTCACTCTCCAATAAATAAATAAAAATAAAAAAACTTAACAAAAATAGCTAGGCATGGTGGCGCGTGCATTTAATTCCAGCAATCAGGAGGCAGAGGTAGAAGGGTTGCCGTTGAGTTTTAGGCCAGCCTGAGACTACACACTCAATTCCAGGTCAGCCTGGCTAGACTAAGAATGAGACCCTACCTCAACCCTCCCCCTCAAATGACTAAATGGTTAAAGGCATTGCTTACAAGCCTGCTGGCCACAGTTCAATTCCCCAGTACCCACATAATGCCAGATACATAAGGTGAGACATGCATCTGGAGATTGTCTGCAGGGGCAAGAGGCCCTGGTGTGCCCATTCTCTCTCTCCTTGAAAATAAATAAAAATTACTGTAAAAGTGAATATAAAATATTTTCCTCTAAAAGGCCTAGAAAAAGAATTTTAGGGCTGGAGAGATAGCTTAGCAGTTAAGGTGCTTGCCTTCGAAGCCTAAGGACCCATGTTCAATTTCTCCCCAGATCCCATGTAAGCCAGATGCACAAAAGGTGAGGCAAGTGCAAGGTCACACATGACCACTAGATGGTGCAAGCATCTGGAATTCGACTGCAGTAGCTAAGGCCCTGGCATGCCAATTCATTCTTTCTCTCTTAAAAATGAAAAAAGAAAGAATTTTACTCTAACTAAAGGACTCATTTACTATGTGTAAATTAATTTCTTGTTTCTTTGCCTTTTGTCTTTTCTTTGAAACAAGGATTCACAATCCTCCTGCCTTGGCCTGCCAAATGTTGAGATTACAGGTATGCACCACCCTGCCCAGACTATCAAAGTATTTTATGAGGTTGTAAGCCAGGGCATAAACTCTACAATATTCTGAAAAGTGCTCAACTTTTAACTATACACACTATAATAAATCATGTACTAAAAAGATATATTTGAATCACTTAGAATTATCTTGTATCACTGACTACATTTCAATAAGCCACAAACAATTAGATAAGTACAACTTTGATAAAGCTACAAAAAGCTGCATAATATGATACTTATAAGAACTTTCAGTTTCAGCTTTTTAAAAAATTTTATTTGGACCACATCAAGCACATTGTGAATTATATACTTATATGGCAAATAGTGTTGCATGTACTTGGAGTTCATTTGCAGTGGCTGGAGGCTCTGCCATGCCCATTCTCTCTGTCTCTTTTCTATCGCTCTCGTTTGCAAACAAACACATATTTTAAAAAACTATGATCAGTGACTTTTACACTGAATAATTTTAAACTAATATAATCTCAAAAACTGAAAATATTAAGAAACATTTCAAAACATTTTAAAGCAGGTCTAGGCAACAGAAATATGTGCTGGCTTTCTTTTCCTTTTTTATATTTTTAATTTTTATTTATTAGAGTCAAAGGAAGGGGAGAGAAAAAGAGAGAGGGAGAATAGGAATGCCTGAGCCTCTAGCCACTTGCAAACAAACTCCAGATGCATGCACCACTATGTGCATCTGGCTTACATAGGACCTGGAGAATTGAAACTGGGTTCTTAGGCTTCATAGGCATGCACCTTAACTGCTAAGCCATCTCTCCAGCCCTGTGCTGGCTTTTATATTTTCCAGTAACTAGATTAAAAATTAAAGAAAAAGATAAAACTACTTGTTTTAATTCAGTATGATTTCATCCTGTAATCAATAAAATATTTTGAGCTATTTTCCACTTCTATACTTTTAAATGTGTTTTGCATGTGTGTGTGCACATTTTGTGTGTGTGTGGTATGTGCATAGGTGTATATGTGTGTGCACATAACATACGAAGGTGCTTATGAACATGTGTATGGGTGTGTGTTGAGGTCAGAGCTCAACAACAGGGTATCATCTTCAAATACTCTCAACCATGTTTCTAAGACAGGGTCTCTTACTGAATCTGGAATTCACTGATTCACCTAGAATAGTGTCAGTGAGTCCCAGGGATCCCAACACTGGGGAGGTGTTGTATCACCACACCTAGTTTTTATGTGGGTGCTGGGGATCCGAACTCAGGACCTCATACTTGTGTGGCAAGCACTAACCAAGTAAGCCACCTCCCAAGCACCAAAATTAAAATTTTTACATTGAGTTTTCATAACTTTAGGTGTACCTTATACTTGTATCTTAAATAATAATAATGATGATGATGATGATGATATAAGTAGTCATAGGTGGCCAGCACCACCTTACTATACAATAAAGTTGTTAAGTACTATGTGATGGGATTTTTACTGATAACCTAACATTTATTGCAAATACATATTAGCTACATATGTACATGCTTTTAGTGCTTTAGAATGTCTTCCCACACTCATGATCATCATCTATACATAAGGCCCAAAGGAGTCTAGTTTGATGCTTCTCTCTCCACCTGATGTGGTTAAGGCCTGGGTTTTTAATTTCCAGTTAAGCAATAAGCATGTGAAGAACAAACACAGCATTTTACCTGGTAATCAGCTTCTTATTGAATCGTCTCTCATAAGCCGCACTGATTGCTAGTGATGCCACAAAAGAACAATCCGATACTATTGTCTGGTGATGAGAATAAGGAAAGAAAATACTCCTTCAATCATACAATTTCAACATTAGCACAATATTTATGCATTGAATCTACCAGTGAGTTTTGATATTAAATATTCTGACTATTCAAGCAGGAAAATAATAGAAACGTCATGCTGCTGACTTGCATATTCTCCAATAACTCCTACAAAATATTTTAATAAAGCTAATCTGAGTAATTCAATATCTTTAATACTTAGTCTCTTTTCAAAGATGAAAGGCAATTATCAAGTTTGTTAACTGCAAACACACAAAAAAATCTTTAATTGTTCATAACAGTTTTTCATATTATGTAATTATCTCAATGGTTATGCCAAATTGTGTACAGTGAGCTGGCCATGGTAGCAGATGCCTGTACTAGAAGGCTAATGCAGGAGGATCTTGACTTTGAGGTTAGCTTGGTCAACATAGCAAGAAGCCATCTCAGAAATGACTTTATTTTTTTTTTTGAGCTACAATCTTACTATGTATGTAGCCCAGGCTGGCTCTGAACTTTCAATCATCTTCCTAATGCTGAAATTACAGACATGCACCTTCATACCCAGCTGAAAAGATTTTTAACAGGCAGAATGAGAATACAATTATACTCATCTGAATATATAAAATCTTTAAAAAAAATTCAAATCCTTATTCAAGTTTCTGTAAAATGTCAACTTTCATGTAACATTAGGTAAGTTTGCCGGGCACTGTGGTGCACATCTTTAATCTCAACACTCAGGAGGAAAGAGGTAAGAGAATCACCATGAATTCATGAATACATGGCGAATACCAGGTCAGCCTGGGCTAGAATGAAACCTTACCTCAAAAAACAAACAAACAATGGCCGGGCGTGGTGGCGCACGCCTTTAATCCCAGCACTCAGGAGGCAGAGGTAGGAGGGTCGCCATGAGTTCGAGGCCACCCTGAGACTCCATAGTGAATTCCAGGTCAGCCTGGGCTAGAGTGAGACCCTACCTCGAAAAAACAAAAACAAACAAACAAAGTCTTTACCTGCTTTATGCTAAAACTGGATACGGTATATATCATTGTAGGATTGCTGGTCAGGTCCTCGGGTCGTACCCATTTGGAAAATGTAGTTTTTTGTTTAGGTGATAATGGTAGCTTGCCCAATCTGTCACTGAAATAATAATAAAAATTAAAATATTAAGATTTATCTTCAGGGATCTGGAGAGACAGCTCAGAGGTTAAGGCACTTGCCTGCAAAGTTTAACAACCCAGGTTCGATTCCTCAGTACCTACATAAGCCAGATGCACAAAGTAGCACATGCATCTGCTGTTCGTTTGCTGTTGCTGGTGGCACTGGCGCTCTCATTTTCTCCTTCACTTTGCCTCTCTTCTCTCTCTACGTGCAAATAAATAAAAATATTTGGCCAGGCGTCATAGCGCACACCTTTAATCCCAGTTCTTAGGAGAAGCAGGAGGATCACTGTGAGTTCCAGACCACCCTGAGACTACATAGTGAATTCCAGGTCAGCCTGGGCTAGAGCAAGATCCCACTTCAAAAAACCCCAAAAAAGTCAGACCTTGGTGGCGCACGCCTTTAATCCCAGCACTTGGAAGGCAGAGGTAGGAGGATTGCCATGAGTTTGAGGCCACCCTGAGACTACAGTTAATTCCAGGTCAGCCTGGGCTAGAGTGAGACCCTACCTCGAAAAACAAAAAAAAAAGAAAAAAAAGAGAGAGACCCAAAAGACTAATCTTCAATTCAGGTTTGGTGGCACATGTTTTTAGTCTTCATTATCTCTCTCACAGGACCTCTAGTGTTTCATTCAGGTTAACATTCTGGTCCTGTGTAATGTCAGGAGCTGATCATAAACATAGAGTTACAGAATTTAGAGGATTTAAAAATTTATCAGATTGAATAAAGGAAAGGTGGAGGAAAGGGCTAATCAAAATCTAAGAGGATATAAATAAGTCATATGGAAACCTACTTTTTTGGACAATGGAACACTAAGGAGCCATAGATTGTTACTAGAAAATTTTCAGTGCCAGAAACGGGATACCTTCCAGTGAAGTGTTGGCTAGGGAGGTCCCTGATGGCCCCAAAACATTACAGGCCATTGCATTGCAGAGGCCCTTGGTTTCCCACCAGAAAAAGATGGTTAAGACCCTATTGCTGAAGATTCCACATACTTGAGCTGCAAGTACACTGAGAAATCCTGCTGGACCTGAACTGAAAACCTCTTCCATGTAGATCAGCTGACAGAAAGCTGGAAGAAGCCACACTGCATGCAGTTCAATGGGAGAGAGAGAAATCAACAGTGAAGCTATTCAACAGTAGACACTGCAAGCCTTATACTTGGCCAGTCAGGCTAAATGAGCCAACGGGTGCAATAGTGGCACGTCTGTTATGGGGGAAACCAACTGCCCTCTAATTGGACTGGAGGCCCACTCCATGGGAGGGAATACATTCCTGATACTGAAAACCTACAACAGGGGTAATCATGAGCAATAGGGGTGTAATGTTTGCTGGTGTCTGGCTAAATGTATATATTTTCTCATCAAACTGCCCAGTAAGCACTTCTCCTAATGTTCACACCCTTATATTAATGCTACTCTCACTTTAGAAACTTCTTTTCAGATGGCAGTGACTTTGGGATGACTCAGAAGGCACCATGGTGCTGAGAAGAAGTGACAGAGGAGTGCTCAGCACTGAAATATCTCGATCACACCTCCACACCTCCCAAGGCTCAGGGTCCATTGAGGAAGAGGTGGCAGAAAGAATATAAGAGCCAAAGGAAGGGTAGGACTCCTTACAATGTGCTCCTCCAGACACAAAATGGCCTGGATATACACGACCTCCCAGTGCCTGACACTACCTACACAACACCATCATAATAGGAGGAAAAGATGATGACATCAAAATAAAAGATAGGCTAATTGAGAGTGGGAGAGGATATGATGGAGAGTGGAGTTTCAAAGGGGAAAGTGGGATGAGGGAGGGAATTACCATGGGATATTTTTTACAATTATGGAAGTTGTCAAAAAATAAAAAAGACTCATAGCTGGGCGTGGTGGCGCACACCTTTAATCCCAGCACTCAGGAGGCAGAGGTAGGAGTATCGCCTGTGAGTTTGAGGCCACTCTGAGACTTCATAGTGAATTCCAGGTCAGCCTGAGCTAGAGTGAGACCCTACTTTGAAAAATAAAATAAAATAAATTAATAATAATAAAGACTGGTTACCAGGTAGGCCCTTTGATGACTCCTCTTACTACTTACAGTTGAATACTGGTTTCCTTAGGATGACTAGAAACTGAGTCCTAAGACTAGTAATATTTTCTACTTTATTTATTTACTTGAGGGGGGGAGAATGAGTGCACCACGGCCTCTAGTCACTGCAAACTCCAGACACATGTGCTATCTTAAGCATCTGGCATTACATGGGTACTAAGGAACTGAATTCAAGTAATATTTTTAAGGCTCTTAACATAAATTGACATTGTCCTGGAAGTTTGTGCTAATGATACCTTCTATATAACAAAACTTTCTTTTTTTGCTTGGTTTTTCGAGGTAGGGTCTCACTCTAGCCCAAGGCTGACCTAAAATTCACTATGGAGTCTCAGGGTGGCCTCGAACTAATGGCAATCCTCCTACCTCTGCCTCCCGAGTGCTGGGATTAAAGGCGTGTGCCACCACGCCCGGCTTCTTTTTTCTTTCTTTTTTTTAAAATTTGAGACACACAGAGAGAGAAGAGAGAATGGGCATGCCAGGGCCTCTAGCCACTGCAAATGAACTCCAGACACATGTGTCAACTTGTACATCTGGCTTACGTGAGGCCTGGAGAATCAAACCTGGGTCCTTAGGCTTCGCAAGCAAGCGCCTTAACCACTAAGCCATCTCTCCAGCCCATAAACAACTTTCTTGAGCTGGATCTGCTTAGGAAACAATGTAATGACATTGTACTCCATTTCTCCATTCAATGACTTTACTGTCTTGGTTTCTAATATGAGCCAATTATCAAGTGGATAAATGCATTTACTTTGTGCCAGGTACTGTACTAGGTACTATGAAAAAAACGTCAGGCAAAAGGAATCCAACTGAGCCTATAGCCAGCCAATGAAAACAGAAGTGTTCTAGCTATGTTATGCCACCTCTTTCCACACTTCTTCTAGGCAGGGTTTCGCTTTAGCCCAGGCTGGCCTGGAATTCACTCTGTCACCTCAGACTTGCCTGGAACTCACAGTGATCCTCCTTCCTCAGCTGACTTGGAATTCACTATGTAGTCTCAGGATTGCCCTGAAATCAAAGCGATCCTCCTACTTCTGCCTCCGAAGTACTGGGATTAAAGCCAGGCCCAATTTCTTAAATGTTAACATGTGTGCATATGTATGCAAATGGGTGTATGTGTGCTATTTATGTACCACAATGCACCCAGCTTTACGTGGTGGCTGAGGAACTGAACATGGGATTACAGGCTTTGCAAGCAAGTACCTTTAAGCACTGAGCATCTCCCCCGTTGCTTTCAATTTTTTTACAGATATTAATTTCAAAGTTATGAATTCAACTGACCTTTCAGAGTACTGAAAAAGTACCAAATTTTAAAACAATGAAGTAAGGGCTAGAGAGACTATTTAGTGGTTAAGGCCTTCGCCTGTAAAGCCAACGGACCTCAGTTCAACTTCCCAGGACCCATTTAAGCCAGATGCACAAAGTGGCGCATGCATCTAGAGTTCATTTGCAGTGGCTGGAGGCCCTGGTGCACCCATTCTCTGACTCTGTCTCTGTTTCCCTCTCTTTTTATGCCTCTTTCCCTCTCTTGCTCTTTCAAATAAATAAATGAATTAAAAATTACAGTGCTTACTTACCAAAAAGGCATTGGATAAGCAAAGCGTTCCCTCAGATCAACACTCATGAAAGGAACATATTCTATACCATTTATTTTTGATGTTGTCCTATAAAGAATAAAAAAGAAAGAAAGAAAGAAAAAACTAAGATGAATTTTCAAGTCAACCTTAATCATCCTTTTTGTTTGTTTGTTTGTTTTGAGGGAGGGTCTTGCTCTAGCCTAGGCTGAGCTGGAATTCACTATGTAGTCTCAGGGTGGCCTTGAACTCATAGTGATCCTCCTACCTCTGTCTCCCAAGTGCTGGTATCAAAAGCGTGTGCCACCATGCCCCACTGTAGTCATGCTTATTTAAACTCTAAAACAGAGCTGGAGAGATGGCTTAGCAGTTAAGATGCTTGCCTGCAAAGCCAAAGGACCCAAGTTCGAGTCCCTAGGACCCACATAAGCCAGATGCACAAGGTGGCACATGTGTCTGGAGTTCATTTCAGTGGCTAGAGGCCCTGGCATGCTGATTCTATCTGCCTCTTTCTCTCTCTAAGATAAAATATAATAAACTCTGCAACGTGAACAGCCCTTTGATTAAAATCAAATGTAATTTTTGTTTGTTTTTATGAGGTAGGGTCTCGCCCTAGCCCAGGCTGATCTGAAATTTACTATGTAGTCTCAGGGTGGCCTCGAATTCATGGTGATCTTTCTATTGCATTAGAATGAGGCTGCCAACCTCATTAACATCTTTATTTGGACAAAATTTTATGAAATAAAGATCAGAAAATAACTGCTGTAAACCATTTCAGTAAGATTATTCCTTTTTTTTTTTTTTTTTCTCCTGAGGTAGGGTCTCACAATGACCTAGGATAACCTGGATAACTCACTCTGTAGTCCCAGGCTGGCCTCAAACTCCCAGTGATCCTCCTACTTCTGCCTCATAAATGCTTAGATTAAAGGTGTGAACCAGGTTGGAGAGATGGCTTAGCAGTCATGGTGCTTGCCTGCAAAGCTTAAGGACCCAGGTTTGATTCCCCAGAACCCATGTAAGCCAGATGCACATGGTGGCGCATGCACCTGGAGTTCATTTGCAGTGGCTACAGGCGCTGGTACACCCATTCTCTCTTTCTCTCTAATAAATAAAAATAAAAACAAATAAAGGTGTGTACCACCACACCTGGTAGGAGACTATTCTTTTTAAAAGTAATTTACTTATTTGAAAGGACAGAGGAAATGGATGGAGAGAATGGGTACACCAGGGCCACTTGCTACTATAAATGAACTCTAGACACAGGCACTACTTTGTGTGTCTGGCTCTACATGGGTACTGGGGACTCGAACCCAGGCTGTCAGGCTTTGCAGGCAAATGCCTTAACCGCTGAGCCATCTCTCCAGCCCAAACTATTCTTTAAAACTAACATATGTGAATATGTGATATAGCTTGTGGTATAGCGCTTGCCTAGCATGTGTGAGTCATGAACTGCTAGTACCAAATATTAACCAACCGAACAGCAGTAGCAACAAGAACAAAAACACCCACCTAATACTCTTCACAGCAGAACTCCAGTCTAAGGTCCACCTCTGTGTCCCACAAAAGGAAACAAAGCCAACTCTGTCCTAGTTATTTGGGGATTGGAAAGCTGACATTAACAATTCTACAAAATGTGTGTGTCCTTCATGTTTTCTGGTTATGGGAAAGTGGAATGAGTAGTGGGGGAAGGAATGGATGTCATGTACAGTCTGCTGACAAATGTAAAAAGTGAGGTTTACAGTGGCTCTGCACATTTTCTCCTTTACTTTCTTTTTTTCTTTTAGTGAAACAAGGTGTCTTTATAGAGCCCAGGTAGCCAGGCTGGTCTTGAACTCTCCATCTCTTATCTCAGCTTCTTCAATGCAGGGATTACAAGTGTACACTATTATGCTTAGTGACTACTTCTTTTTGTTTCTTTTTTTGAGGCAGGTTCTCACTCTAGCCCAGATTTATCTGGAACTCACTCTGTAGACCAGGATGTCTTTGAACTGACTGTGATCGGCCTATCTCTGCCTCCCAAGTGCTGGGATTAAAGTCATGTACCACCAGGCCAGCTACTAACTATTTCTTATGTAACTGCTTATTTTATTTAAAGTAGTTTCAGGGTAACACCAAAATTCAGACTCTGGGTAACCTTCAGTTGATTTGAATATTGAGTCAGCAATTCATAATAGTAACTTATTGGGATGCATGTATCTTTTTAGAGAGAAGATGAGAACTTCTCACTTGCATGAAGGAGAGCTACATTTTCGGGGTGGAAATGGAGATTTTTGTTTTGTTTTGTTGTGGCATGACATGTTACGCATGTGCACATAAACAAGAGCATGCAGATGTTAAGTAGCTGGAACGATGGACTTTTGTTAGTATGCCTTCTGCTCCAAAAAGCTCGTTTTCAGGCTGGAGAGATGGCTTAGTGGTTAAGTGCTTGCCTATGAAGCCTGAGGACCCTGGTTCGAGGCTTGATTCCCCAGGACCCACGTTAGCCAGATGCACAAGGGGGCGCATGTGTCTGGTGTTCTTTTGCAGTGGCTAGAGGCCCTGGTGTGCCCATTCTTTCTATCTGCCTCTTTCTCTGTCGCTCTCAAATAAATAAAAATAAAAACAAAAACCTCGTTTTCTTGGCCTGCATTGTTTGTTCACATGCAGTTTCCCCAGGCACAGGGAGCCAGGCTAGTAACAAGAGGAACCAGGATCTTCAGGAGGAAGAAAAGAAGCTCTCAGACTAGTATAGGAATCAGGATCATCAGCTGAAAGTAAAGATGCTCTCAGATGGCGGCAGCCTAGAAAGGAGCCCTTTCGGGAAAATTCAAAACAAACACCTACATGACTTGTATAATTCTATCCATGTGCAAGTAACCCAACTTCACAACAGCCACACTGGCTCAAAGATTTATTCTCTACACTGATTCAGAAAATCAAGGATTCCCACAGCATAATTCTACCAATGTGCAAACAATCCAACTTCACAACCGCCACAGTTACATATAATTATATATATATATATATATAATTTTTTGAAATAAAAAGCCCTTTAAAACTATTCACAGTTCCATACTTGTTTGGTGGCTATTTCAAAGTAACAAGCTCTGCCTCCCTCCCTCACTATCCACATAAAGCCAAATGGACAAAGTGGCACATGCATCTGGAGTTCCTTTGCAGAGGCTAGAGGCCCTGACGTGCTCATAGTCTCTCTCTCTCCTTGCTAATAAGTAAATAAAAATATTTTTAAAAAATAATAGTAAAAGGGACTGGAAAGGTGCCTCAGCATTTAAGGCGCTTACCTGCAAAGTCTAAATGACTGGGATTTGATTCCCCAGTACCCACATAAAGCCAGATGCAAGAAATGTAGCATGCCCCTGGAGTTCATTGGCAGTGCCTACAGATCATGGTGCACCCCCATTCATATTCATTCCCTCTCTGCTTACAAATAAGTAAATAAATAAATAAACAAATAAAATATTTTACAAAGAAGTAATAGTAGTAAAATCTAACAAAGATCTGAATACAAGTCTGCATGGAACATGTTATGAACTTCATTACTAGCATCCCGAGCAGGCTTACCTGAGCACTTCTATCTCCTCGGCTGTATACCTCTGTCCGTGTGCATCGCACGACTGGGGACTTATAAATGGCTGAGGTTTTTCAAGGAAGGGATTAGAACCAAGAGGAAAATGTGTTCTCACTGGAGGAGTCTTTGCTTTAATATTTGTTGATTTGACTTTGCAAACCGGCTTTGTCAAAGGCTCACTCAATGCTTCTGCCCTAAAACAGAAGCACAGAAAAACTGTTCTAGTTTATAGTCAAAATTTCTCTACTTGCTGGGTGTGGTAGTGCATGCCTTTAATCCAAGCACTCACGAAACAGAGGTAGGAGGACTGCCATGAGTTAGAGGCCAGCCTGAGACTACACAGTGAATTCCAGGTCAGCCTGGGATAGAACAAGACCCTACCTCTAAAAACAAAACAAAAAGAATGGATACAACTCCCGTGAAAATGCAACTAAGAGGCAACATGAAATAAGAGGAAGGCAGGGATTGGATCACTGAAGGCCTCACATGATATGCAAGGGAATTCTGACTGGTCTGTCAAAGAACTAACAAGCTAAAAAACATCTAACCTGAGGTCCTATATGAGCCTCAGAAGTCTTGTGAACATCTGAAATTATCTACAAAAACCAATTTACATCCATTTTCCTAGAGGGAGGATTCCTATAACTCTCAAGTTTCTCAGAAGCCATGACTGACACACCATCCCACCTACTTTTGCTAAGGGTATGCTCAGGAACATTGAGTGGGTTATCTATACTGGTAATACGTCAGCTATGAATCTGGTAGAAGTCAGAATGGGGAAGACAGCTGTGTGCCAGGTGCTACTATGCTCATGAATTTCAGGAAGTGAACTACAGGTCAGCAGATGATGCTGATGCCAAAGAGGGAGATGTTACCTCAATCTAAAAAGAAGAACTGGGAGAGGGTAATTTTAAAACTTCAAGTAATCTCCGTCCTTTTTCCTGTCTCTACAACACTCAAGAAACCTAATTCTCTTGTGCAAATCTATTCATTCTTTCAACAAATATCTACTGAACACGTTCAGTACTCTGTTAGGTGCTTCGTTAAGCACTAAACAAAAAGGCAAACTTCTGTTTCTATAGACCTTCCATTTAAGGGATGGAAGCTGGAAGTGACACAGACATCAACACAAAACACAATAAGCTGCCACTTCACTTCCCCATGCCTTAGAAAGGGACAGTAAGAAAACACGTCAGATGGAGCAACCAGGATGAAAATGTGGTAGAGATGCTCAGGACGGATGTCTGGAGAAAGCGGACTTCTGTCTGTTTGGGGGTAGGGTTCTCACTCTACCAGGCTGACCTGGAACTCACTCTGTATCCCCAGGCTGGCCTAGAACTCACAGTGATCCTACTACCTCAACCTCCTGAATGCTGGGAGGAAGCTGATACACATGCAAAATCAAGCAGCTTCACACAATATGATTTATGGAATGTGTGTGGCTAGAAGCAGGATCATTCTCAATCTCTATTTTCTGTAATAATGCTGGAAGGCTTTCTGAAAGTTTTCTTTGGAAATCTAATATTACACAACACAAAGGAAGTCTTCCATTTCAAATATCATATTCGGTTTTGTTTCATATATACCAAAACCTAAAAATATTTCTCAAATGATGGATGGGTTATTCTACTGGTTTAATGCAAGGACCGTGGGGCAAAGGGACTTCTTAAAAAAGAACAGGTGAACCTCTAACACACAATAAAACAACTAGCATTTTAGTGGCAAAACTCACCTATCTAGTGCTTGTCGCGCCAACTGTTTCAATTTGTTTTGCAGAGTTTTATCACCGGTTTCAGAAGACTTAAGAGAAAGAAAGAGATGTTCATTCTAAAGCATATCTTTAATTTAATTTTTCTTTTTAAATTTTTATCCATATTTCTTTACAAAAATTATAATTTGCATTTTATTTTTTGAAATTATGAGAGAACAAAGAAAATACTTTTTGTCCTTAAAGGTAATCATATAAGACTGTGCTGAATGTTTCTAGACTTAAAAACCACCTACATGCCGGGCATGGTGGCGCACGCCTTTAATCCCAGCACTTGGGAGGCAGAGGTAGGAGGATCACTGTGAGTTCAAGGCTACCCTGAGACTGCATAGTGAATTCCAGGTCAGCCTGAGCTAGAGTGAAACCCTACCTCAAAAAACCAAAACAAACAAAAACACCTACAGGGCTAGAAAGATGGCTTAGCAGTTAAGATGCATGCCTGCGAAGCCTAAGGACCCAGGTACAATGCTCCAGGGTCCACGTAAGCCAGATGCACATGGTGGCGCAGGCGTCTGGAGTTCGTATGCAGTGGCTAGAGGCACTGGCGTGCCCATTCTCACTCACTCTCTATCTCTCTCTCCCTCTCTCTGTCTCTAAAAATAAATAAATAAATAAAAGATGTGCATTAACAAACCTGGCTTCCACATAAAAAAAAAAATTAGAGGGCTGAAGACATGGCTTGGTGGTTAAGGCACTTGCCTGCAAAGCCTAAGTAATCCTGATCAACTCCCCAGATCCCACCAAAACCAAAAGAAAAAAAAAAAAAAAAAACTACTTATGGCTGAAGAGACAGCTAAGTGGTTTAGATACTTGCCTGAAAAGCCTAAGGAACAAAGCTCGATTCTCCAGTACCCATGTAAAGCTATGTGCACTAAGTGGCATATGCATCTGGAGTTCGTTTGCAATGCCAGGAAGCCCTGGTGAACCCATACTCACTCTCTGTACCTGCCTTTCTCTTTCTCTCTATCTCTAATAAGTAAATTAAAAAAAAAAAAAAAAAAGCTGGGCGTGGTGGTGCACGCCTTTAATCCCAGCACTCAGGAGGCAGAGGTAGGAGGATCATCGTGAGTTCGAAGCTACCCTGAGACTATATAATTCCAAGTCAGCCTGGACTAGAGTGAAACCATACCTTGAAAAACAAAAAAACAAAACAAAACAAAAAAACAGGCAATGTGGTGGTGCACACCATTAATTCAGCTCTCAGGAGGCAGAGGTAGGGGGACTGCCATGGGTTCAAGGCCATGACTGACACTACACAGTGAATTCTAGGTCAGCCTGGGCCAGAGTGAGACCCTACCTCAAAAAAAAAAAAAAAAAAAAATCCACAATGCTAACTACCCTACAAATGTTTGACTATGGTGCTACGGCAGACTAAGCAGCAGGACCTGAGGAAACCAAAACTTATCTCTGGTCCAAGAGACACAAAATTCAGGGTAGATGGTCTTTCTGACAGTAAGACCCTACTGAGGAAGACACTGGGGCTATCAGCCTCCCCCGCCCCACCTGGCTTATCTTCCTTCAAACATTCTGCCCTCCTAAGTACTGGATGCTCCTGGAGGCTGAGTCCCAATGAGGGAGAACAAGAAAAGCCACTCAGCAAAGAGATTTCACACTAGAAGTTAGTAATGCCACTACCTTACCAACTTTGTATTTAGCAAATGCTAAACAGCATTTATTATAAATTCATAGATTTGTGATGGCAAATTCTACCTGTACTAGTGGTAGTTATTATGTTATAAACAAGTTAAAAAATATTAGCTGTAATAATTTTTTTATAAAAAACAACTACTTAGTGACTAATGTAACAAAAAATAATAAAGTATAAATATCTACTACTAATTTTTTTCCTTTTCTTCTTTTGGGTTTGAACTTGCTATATATTGAATTTCTGATCCTACTGCCTCCCCCTCAACTTCCCAGTGCTGGCATTACAGGCATGTGCCAGTTTATGAGGTGCTGAAGATCAAATCCACGTCTTTATTCATACTAGGCCAGGCAAGCCCTCTACCAACTGAACTACATCCCCAGTCCCTCTTCAACTTGTAATAAGGATTAACTTAGTTATATTTATAAGGAGGATAATTTTTTCTTCAAGTAAAATTCACTAGTAAGGGAAAAAATTTCTTAACATAATTTCACAGAGTTTAACATGGAGCTATACATACGGTTTTCAGACAGAGATCCACAGCTTCTGTATACAGTTCTATAGCATCTTCAACATTCCCTTTTCCATCCTCATCAAAAGCCTGTGTAACAAGGAAATGGGCACGCTCTAGGTCCAACTGATGTTTTGATTTCAAAGGACCAGCACTCTTTGACTGAACTAGGATAAGGTAAAAAGCATATGACAGAATGAATATAAATGTAGCCGGGAACACCACCATTTTAACACAATCCTTCCTTTAAAAGGCTCAGCAAGACACATAAAAGATCATTTAAAAATTGAATAATTTTTCCCCTTTTTTAAAAAAAAATTATTTTTATTTATTTATTTGAGAGTGACAGGCAGAGAGAGAGAGGCAGAGAGAGAGAGAGAGAATGGGCGTGACAGGGCCTCCAGCCACTGCAAACGAACTCCAGATATGTGCGCCCCTTGTGCATCTGGCTAACGTGGGTCCTGGGGAAATGAGCCTCAAACCAGGGTCCTTAGGCTTCACAGGCAAGTGCTTAAACGCTAAGCCACCTCTCTAGCCCAATCTTTCCCTTTTTTAACACTAAGCTCCCTGCTGCTATAGACAACAGAGAAAAGGAATATTAAAATCATTTTATTGAAAAACAAACTTCTGCAAGCCTTATAATTGGCCAGCCAGGCCAAATGAGCCAATGGGTGCAATAGTGGCATGTCTGTTATGGGGGAAACCAATTGCCCTCTAACTGGACTGGAGGCCCGCTCCATGGGAGGGACTACATCCCTGATAACTGAAAACCTACAATGGGGTAGTCATGAGCTCTAGGGGTGTAACATCTGCTGATGTCTGGCTAAATGTATATACTATGCTTATCAAACTGCCCAGTAAGCACTTACCTTAATATTCATACCCTTATATTAATGCTACTCTCATTTTGGGTAGAGAATCTTCTCTTTTCAGATGGCAGTGACCTTGGGATGACTCAGAAGGTATCATAGTGCTGGAAAGAAGTGACTGGAGTACTGGGTAACATCTCTATCACACCTTCCAAGGCTCAGGGTCTAATACAGAAGAGGTGGCAGAAAGAATGTAGGAGCCAAAGGAAGGGTAGGACTCCTTACAACGTGCTCCCTCCAGACATAAAATGGCCTGGATATCCATGATCTCACAGTGCCTGACCTACCTATACAAGACCACCATAAGAGGAGGAAAAGATCATGACATAAAAATAAAAGAGACTGACTGAGATGGGGAGGGGATATGATGGAGAATATAATTTCAAAGGGTAAAGTGGGGGGAGGGAGGGTATTACCATGGGATAATTTTTATAATCATGGAAGATGTTAATAAAAATTGAGTAAAAAAAGAAAAACAAACTTTCCCTGCATCTTCATCTTCCTACTACCACTCCTAAAGTCAAAAAATAAAGCACAGAACTCCTTACATTCCTCCCTCCCCCAAAAATCAAAGCAAAAAACTTGGAAAATGCTAAATATTAAGAAACACTTAGAGGACTTCCAGTTAAGACAGCGGCGTAGATACCATGCCAAAGCAGCCTAGGGGGGGAAAGCCAAAAAAGAATGCAGCAAAATATACTCTTTTAGTAAAAAGTGAGGTGCATAGCAAATTGAAATGGCAGCAGAGAAGTAGGAGAGATCCAGAGCATCCACAGCCCGCACAGGCCGGCAGAAGCAGCTCCGGCAGGTCAGCAGACAGCGACGGCAGTGGCCAGAAAGCCGCCAGGCTCATCTTGAGCCTCAGGAAAAGCCAGGTGAGGGGATTTTCCACTCACACCAGAGCTCTCCTCAAACTCAAGAAACGTGAAGGGAGAACGGCAGTGAACAACAGAGGAGCAGATCACAAGGTAGAAGAACACATGGAACAGCGACAGAACTAGAGCAGCATCGGCAGCCTCCCTTCCCCCACCGCCAGTGCCCAGCTCCAGTGAACAGAGCATCGGTCCAGGGACCCGGCCACGCCAACTTGAACGGACAGCCGGACCCAAGCAGGAAAAGAGGTAACTGGGATTACACCAGGGAAGGATCTCACCTGGTCACAAGCTGACTTGGAACCCTCAACAGATCAGAACTCTTAATCTCCTTGTTGTCAGGATTAAGGCTGTGGGTGGGGCACCACACACCCAAAGGGACAGTTAGAGGATCTGGTTGTCACAATACCTACTCTTGGATAAATACTCTGAGGTTATAGAACATCAGATTGACTGATACATCTAATAATACCCAGCTAACTAGAAAATCCAATAATTAAATAATCCAGGATGCAAAAATATATACATTATAACACAAGAAACACCAAAAATCAAGACAATATAATCCACCAAAAAGTATTAATGCATCAGAAATGACCTCCAGTGAGAATGACGTAGAGGAAATGCATGAGAAAGATTTCAAAGGAATGATTATAAATATGTTTAAAGAAGTCAAAGAAGAAATCAAAGGCATGAAAGAGGAAATCAAAGGAATCAAAGAAGACACAGGACACCAATTTAATGAAATAAAGAGGTCAATACCAGACATAAATAAGGAAATAGAAACCTCAGACTAATAGAACTTTCTTCTCTTCCTTTCTAGTAGGTGTAGTCCTCCTTAATTTCAACTCATTAAAAAATGCTTTATAGTTTGGGGAAGTGGAAGGAAGGTTGGCACAAAAGATATTTTGATTAAAAAAGATGACGATGTGAAGGCCCGTTGTGGTAGACAGTTTTTGAAAGGAACTTGTAAAGCATTTACCATATTCTAAATTTGCACTCTTTGCAGACTTGTGCACATATATTCCGCTTTCAGAATAGTTTTGCAAATTGTACACAGACAAAAGGGGTGGAAGCTTTTTAATAAAGAATTTGCATTTATAAATGATCTGTATTAGAATATAATAAATCTCCAGTTATAGACGATTACTACCCGTGTTGTACAACAGATACCTTCTATTTTAGTTGCTAATAAAGGGCTACACAACTCAAAAAAAAAAAAAAAGAAATAATAAAGAAAAACCAGTCAGAATTACTAGCAATAAAGAACACAGTTAATGAAATTAAAAACTCTGTAGAAAACCTCACCAGTAGAATGGATGAAGGAGAGGACAGAATATCTAAGCTAGAAGACCAGGTGGCAGATCTAATACAGTCCAACAAAGAGAAAGACAAACTAATAGAAAAGTATGGGTGGGAATTTCAAGATATTCGGGACACTATGAAAAGATCAGACATAAGAATTCAGGGCATAGTAAAAGGAGAATTTCACTCCAAAGGCACAGTAGGCGTCTTCAAAAAAATCATAGAAGAAAACTTACCCCAAATTGGGAAAGAGGTGCCAATACAGATACAGGAATCCTTTAGAACACCAGGCAGACAAAACCTGGAAAGAACCTCTCCTCGCCATATTATAATCAAACTACCAAACACACAAACCAAAGAAAAAATATTGAAAGCAGTCAGAGAGAAAAATCTAGTTACCTACAAAGGCAAGCCTATCAGGATTACAGCAGATTACTCAACACAAACTTTAAAAGCCAGAAGGGCGTGGAGTGATGTATTCCAAATTCTGAAAGATAACAACTGTCAACCAAGGTTACTTTATCCTGCAAAACTATCCATTCAAACAGATCAAGAAATAAGGGCATTCCATGACAAAAGCAAGCTAAAGGAGTATTTGAAGATAAAACCAGCTCTACAGAAAATACTTGAAAAAATCCTCCATGCTGAAGAAAAAGAAAAGTACACATATAAGGAACTGGGAAAAAACAAACAATACTCAAATACTAATTAACACAAGAGAGCAAAGGTAAAACCGGAAGAACTACAAAAAAAAGGGCAAAAATGAATACACAGCTTTCAATATTATCTCTTAATATCAACGGCCTCAATGCCCCAAGCAAAAGGCATAGGTTCGCAGACTGGGTTAAAAAGCAGGATCCTTCAATTTGTTGCCTCTAAGAAACCCACCTTTCTACAAAGGATGGACACTATCTTAGGGCGAAAGGTTGGAAAATGGTGTTTCAAGCAAATGGACCTAGAAAACAAGCAGGGGTTGCTATCCTAATATCTGACAAGGTAGACTTCAGTCCAACATTAGTTAAGAAAGATAAGGAAGGCCACTTTGTATTGATTAAAGGCACCCTCCAACAGGTGGACATTACAACCCTAAACATATATGCTCCTAACATGGGGCCCCCCAAATTCATCAAACCAACACTATTAGAATTAAGGTCACAGATAACACCAAACACAGTGGTAGTGGGTGACTTCAACAACCCACTCTCATCAATTGACAGGTCATCCCAGGAAAAAATAAACAGAGAGGCATCTGGACTAAATGAGGTCATAGAAGGAATGGACCTAACAGATAGCTACAGGACATTTCATCCAAATGCTGCACAATATACATTCTTTCCAGCAGCACATGGAACATTCTCTAAAACAGACCATATATTAGGACACAAAGCAAATCTTTTATATATATATATATATTTTTTTAATTTATTTATTTGAGAGCGACAGACAGAGAGAAAGAGGCAGACAGAGAGACAGAGAGAATGGGCACGCCAGGGCCTCCAGCCACTGCAAACAAACTCCAGATGCGTGCGCCCCCTTGTGCATCTGGCTAACGTGGGTCCTGGGGAATTGAGCCTTGAACCGGGGTCCTTAGGCTTCACAGGCAAGCGCTTAACTGCTAAGCCATCTCTCCAGCCCCACAAAGCAAATCTTAACAAATACAGGAAAATTGAAAAAATTCCTTGCATTCTATCTGACCACAATGGAATGAAAACTACAAATCAATAGCAAGAAAGGCTATAGAGCATACACAAAATCATGGAAATTAAACAACACACTACTAAATGATGAATGGGTCAATGAAGAAATCAAGAAGGAAATCAAAAAATTTATAGAGTCAAACGATAATGAGAACACAACATACCAAAATCTCTGGGACACAATGAAGGCAGTCCTAAGAAGTAAATTTATAGCTTTAAGTGCCTATATTAAGAAATTAGAAAGGTCGCAAGTAAACGACCTAATGCTTCACCTTAAAGCCTTGGAAAAAGAACAAGGCAAACCAAAAATCAGTAGACGGGAAGAAATAATAAAGATTAGGGCAGAAATTAATGAAATAGAAACAAACAAACAAACAAAAAGTCCAAAGGAATCAATGAAACAAAGAGTTGGTTCTTTGAAAGGATAAACAAGATTGATAAACCCTTAGCAAATCTGACCAAAAGAAAGAGAGAAGAGACACAAATTAATAAAATTAGGGATGAAAAAGGTAACATCACAACAGATACCAAAGAAATTCAAAAAATTGTAGGGACATACTATAAAAGCATATACTCCATAAAGTATGAAAATCTGAAAGAAATGGATGATTTCCTTGATTTATATGACCTACCTAAATTAAATCAAGATGAGATTAATCACTTAAATAGACCTATAACAAGCATGGAGATCCAAGCACTTATCAAAAATCTCCAAACTAAAAAAAGTCTAGGCCCAGATGGATTCACTGCTGAATTTTACCAGACATTCAGGGAAGAACTAACACCATAAAAGCTCCTTAAGCTTTTCCATAAAATTGAAAAAGAAGGAATCCTACCAAATTCCTTCTATGAAGCTAGCATCACCCTGATACCAAAACCAGGCAAAGATAGAACAAAAAAAGAAAATTACAGACCAATCTCCCTCACGAACATAGTTGCAAAAATTCTCAACAAAATATTGGCAAACAGAATACAAGAATATATCAGAAAGATCATTCACCCTGACCAAGTAGGCTTTATCCCAGAGATGCAGGGATGGTTCAACATATGCAAATTGATAAATGCAATATATTATATAAATGGACTGAATGACAAAAACCACATGATCATCTCATTTGATGCAGAAAAAGCGTTTGACAAAATCCAACATCCCTTCATGATAAAAGTCCTACAGAGACTGGGAATAGAAGGAACATATCTCAATATAATAAAGGCTATTTATGACAAGCCTACAGCCAATATATTCCTAAATGGGGAAAAACTGGAAGCTTTTCCACTAAAATCAGGAAAAAGACAAGGGTGTCCACTGTCCCCACTTTTATTTAATATAGTACTGGAAGTCTTAGCCATAGCAATAAGGCAAGAGACACACATAAAAGGGATACAAATTGGAAAGGAAGAAATCAAGTTATCATTATTTGCAGGTGACATGATTCTATATATAAAGGACCCTAAAGACTCTACTAGCAAACTGTTAGAGCTGATAAACACCTACAGCCATGTAGCAGGATACAAAATAAATACACAGAAATCAGTAGCATTCCTATATGATAACAACAAACACACAGAGGATGAAATCAGAGAGTCACTCCCATTCACAATTGCATCAAAGAAAATAAAGTACCTTGGAATAAACCTAACCAAGGAAGTAAAGAATCTCTACAATGAAAAGTATAAAGCACTCAAGCAAGAAATTGCAGAAGACACTAGGAAATGGAAAAACATCCCTTGTTCCTGGATTGGAAGAATCAATATTGTGAAAATGGCAATCTTACCAAAAGCAATCTACACATTTAATGCAATCCCCATCAAAATTCCAAAGGCATTCTTCATGGAAATAGAAAACACAATCCAAAACTTCATTTGGAATCACAAAAAAACCTCGAATATCTAAAATAATACTGAGCAACAAAAATAAGGTGGGTGGTATCACCATATCTGATTTTAACCTATACTACAGAGCCATAGTAACAAAAACAGCATGGTGTTGGCACAAAAGCAGACATGTAGATCAATGGAACAGAATAGAGGACCCAGATATAAGTCCAGGTAGCTATAGCCACCTGATACTCGATAAAAATGCCAAAAATACTCATTGGAGAAAAGACAGCCTCTTCAGCAAATGGTGCTGGGAAAACTGGATACATATCTATAGAAGGATGAAAATAGATTCTTCTCTCCATGCACAAGAATTAAGTCCAAATGGACTAAAGACCTTAACATCAGACCTGAAACTCTGAAATTGCTAGAGGAAAAAGTAGGGGAAACCCTTCAACATATTGGTCTTGGCAAAGACTTTCTGAATATAACCCCAATTGCTCAGGCAATAAAACCACAGATTAACCACTGGGACCTCATGAAATTACAAAAATTTTGTACTGCAAAGGACACTGTGAATAAAGCAAAGAGGCAACCTACAGAATGGGAAAAGAATCTTTGCCAGCTATATATCTGATAGAGGATTAATATCTAGGATATACAAAGAACTCAAAAAGTTAAATAATAAGAAATCAAACAAGCCAATTAAAAAATGGGCTATGGAGCTAAATAGAGTTCTCAAAAGAAGAAATACAGATGGCGTATAAGCATCTAAAAAAATGTTCTACATCCCTAGTCATCAGGGAAATGCAGATTAAAACTACATGGAGATTCCATCTCATTCCTGTCAGATTGGCTACCATAATGACCATAAAAGCTGGGGAGGATGTGGAAAAAGAGGAACCCTTCTACACCGTTGGTGGGAATGCAATCTGGTCTAGCCATTATGGAAATCAGTGTGGAGGTTCCAAAAATAGCTAAAAATAGATCTACCATATGACCCAGCTATAGCACTCCTAGGCATATATCCTAAGGACTCATCCCATTTCCTTAGAAGTACATGCTCAACCATGTTTATTGACGCTCAATTCATAATAGCTGGGAAATGGAACCAGCCTAGATGTCCCTCAACTGATGAATGGATAATGAACATATGGCACATTTATACAATGGAGTTCTACAGCGGTAAAGAAAAATTAAGTTATGAAATTTACAGGAAAATGGATGGATCTGGAAAGGATTATACTAAGTGAGGTAACCCAGGCCCAGAAAGCCAAGAGCCGCATGTTCTCCCTCATATGTGGATCCTAGGTACAGATGATTGGACTTCTGTGTGAGAAGGAAAAAACTCAGTAGCAGAGGCCAGTAAGTTAAAAAGGAGATATAAAGGGAAGACAAAGGAAGGGAGGAGGGTACTAATAGGTTGGTATTGTATATATGTAAGTAGAAGAATAGATTAACTGGGGTGAAAAGGCCCAAAGTGAGGTCAGGGGAAGAGATTGAGTAAAGGAAAGGTGGAGGGAGGGCTAATCAAAATCTAAGAAGATGCAAATAAATCATATGGAATCCTCCAGTTTTGGACAATGGAACACTCAGGAGCCATAGATCGTTGTTAGAAAATTTTCAGTGCCAGGGATGGGATACCTCCAGTGAGTTGTTGGCCAGGGAGGTCCCTGATGCCCCCAAAACATTATAGGCCACTGCCGAGGCCCTTGGTTTCCCACCAGGAAAAGATAGTAAGACCCTATTGCTAAAGACTCCACATACTTGGGCTGCAAGGACACTGAGAAATCCTGCTGGAACTGAGCTCATAACCTCCTCCATGTAGACCAGCTGAGAGAAAACTGGAAGAAGTCATTCTACATGTAGTTCAATGGGAGAAAGAGATACCACCAGTGTAGATACTCAACAGTGGACACTGCAAGCCTTATACTTGGCCAGTCAGACCAAATGAGCCAATGGGTGCAATAGTGGCACATCTGTCATGGTGGAAACCAACTCCCCTCCAATTGGACTGGAGGCCCGCTCCATGGGAGGGAATACATCCCTGATACTAAAAACTTAAAACAGGGGTAGTCAAAAGCCCTAGGGGTGTAACATCTGCTGATGTCTGGAAAAATGTATATACTATGCTTATCAAACTGCCCAGTAAGCACTTCTCTTAATATTTATACCTTTATATTAACGCTACTCTCACTTTGGGTAGAGAATCTTCTCTTTTCAGATGGCAGTGACCTTGGGATGACTCAGAAGGTATCATAGTGCTGGAAAGAAGTGACTGGAGTACTGAGTAACATCTCGATCACACCTTCCAAGGCTCAGGGTCTAATGCAGAAGAGGTGGCAGAAAGAATGTTAAGAGCCAAAGGAAGGGCAGGACTCCTTACAACGTGCTCCCTCCAGACATAAAATGGCCTGGATATCCATGACCTCATAGTGCCTGACACTACCTACACAAGACCATCATAAGAGGAGGAAAAGATCATGACATCAAAATAAAAGAGACTGATAGAGATGGGGAGGGGATATGATGGGGAATGGAATTTCAAAGGGGAAAGTGGGGGGAGGGAGGGTAGTACCATGGGATATTTTTATAATCACAGAAAATGTTAATAAAAATTGAGAAAAGAAAAAAAAAGAAGTTATTAAACACTGAGCAAGATTAGACATTTTATTTTAATATCAGAAAAAGGTATGTTCCAACATTTAAAAAGTAGGCTCCAACAGGGTCCTCACCCAGATTGTGCCAATGATAAATTGTTTAAATACAGAAAATGAGACTGCAGAGATGGCTCAACGGTTAAGGCGCTTGCCTGCAATGCCTAAGACCCTGGGTTTGATGTCCCCAGTACCCACATATGCCAGATGCACAAAGTGGCGCAAATGTCTAGAGCTCATTTTCAGGTGCATCCATTCATATTCTCATTCTCTCTCTCACTCTCTGGCTCTTTCTTTCAAATAAATAAATTTAAATATGGATCAACTTTGTACCTACAGAACATCAGTGAACTGCTGGGCATGGTGGTACATGCCATTAACCCCAGCACTCAGGAGGCATAGGTAGGAAGATCCCTGTGAGTTCAAGGCCAGTCTGAGACTACATAGTGAATTCCAGGTCAGCCTGGGCTAGAGCAAGACCCTACCTCAAAAAAAAAAAAGAAAGAAAATCAGTGATTTGCATCTTTTCTATGTTTTTATCACTCTACTATTTATTTCCATATTATGATTTTTTAAAAGAGGAATAAGACAAAAAAGAGGAAAAGAGAACCACAAGGGGTAAAGTTATGACACTAGAGAAGAATACAAAAAACAGGACAAGTTAGCAGTCTTACTAACCTGCAGAGTGTAGAGCTTGAACTCTCTCTAGATACTCGTTTATTTTTTCTTGGATATGTTCGAGGCTTGATCCTGCCATTTCAGCATAAATTAAGGCTTGTGCAGCTTCCTAAAAATAAAAAATTAAAAGAAATCCAAAAGGTGTATTACAATTTTAATTTTCACTACTACTTTCTAATTCAGTATTGGTCTCATGAATGACAAACCATGAACATCTTCAAAAATTTTTCCCAGCCAGGCGTGGTGGTGCACGCCTTTAAATCCCAGCACTCAGGAGGCAGAGGTAGGAGGATCGCCATGAGTTTGAGGCCACCCTGAGACTACACAGTGAATTTCGGGTCAGCCTGGACTAGAGTGAGACCTGACTTTGAAAAACCAAAAATATATATATATATATATTTTTTTTCCATAAAGAAATGTTATGAGGCTGGAGAGATGACTTAGTAGTTAAGGTATTTGCCTGCGAAGCCTAGGGACCCAGATTTGATTCCCCAGTACTCACGTAAGCCAGATGCACAAGGTGGCATATACGTCTGGAGTTCCTTTGCAGTGGCTAGAGGCTTTGTAGGCAAGCACCATTCTCTCTCTAGCTCTATCTGCCTATTTCTCTCTAATAAATAAATAATAGAAAATATTTTGGAAAAAAAGAGAAAATTAAGTGATGTAAACCCTCCAAGGACCATTTGGTAGAGAACTGGGCTTGATGGCACATGCCTACATCCCGGCACTGAGAGGTGGGGATGGGAGGATGAGAGGTTAAAGGTCATCACTGGCTATACAGCAAGTTCTGAATCTGCCTCGAGAAATCAATAATAAAAAGTAAATAAATAAAGCAAAGCAAAACCCACTAACACATTTTCTTTGGTTTTCAATATTCTCAAATTTATATTCTGTTGAAAATGTACTGTTGAAAGAACCCAAGAGGGACTGATTATAACCTCTTCAGGATAGTCACAACTGATGTTCTGCTTTCCATCTACAAAGACCAGCATCAAGCAGTGAGACAGGGCTGGAGCATGGCTCTGACACAGAATACTTGCTTCTTGTACAAGGCCTAGTTTAATGTCCAGTATGATTCAAAACAAACAAACAAAAGCCTACCAAAATACCATTAAATGCTAAGAAAAATGGCTAAATTATAAAGGTTAAATATCTCAAAATAGAATAAAAATATCAGGATAGAACATAATAAAGCCGATTTCAGGGCTGGGGAGATGGCTTAGCAGTTAAAGCTCTTGCCTATAAAGCCAAAAGACTCAGGTGCAATCTCTCAGAACCCACATAAAGCCAGATGCACAAGGTGGTGCAAACATCTGAGTTCATTTTCAGTGACTGGCACACCCATGCTCTCTCTCCCCCTGCTCTTTCTTGCTCTCAAATTTTTTTTTAATTTTTTGTTTGTTTATTTTTATTTATTCATTTGAGAGTGACAGACAGAGAGGAGGAGGCAGAGAGACAGACCGAGAGAGAATTGGCACGCCAGGGCCTCCAGCCACTGCAAACGAACTCCAGACGCATGCGCCCCCTTGTGCATCTAGGTAACATGGGTCCTGGGGAATCAAGCCTCGAACCGGGATCCTCAGGTTTCACAGGCAAGCACTTAACCGCTAAGCCATCTCTTCAGCCCTCAATTTTTTTTTAAAGAAGGGTGATTTCAGTTGCATGAAATAATTAAGAAAACCTTAGCTGGTGCCGCACATCTTTAATCCCAGCACTCAGGAGGCAGAGGTAGGAGGATCACCATAAGTGAGACCACACCCAGCTCTTTTTTTTTTTTCAACTTTCTTAAGGATGAAATATTAAGTAACAACATCTTCTAAAGGAATAACTGGAGGCACCTTTTCATTTTTTCCTTAAATTAAGAGAACAGGCATGTCAGAGCCTCCAGCCACTGCAAATGAACTCCAGACATATGCACCACGTTGTGCATGTGACACATATGGGTCCTGGGGAATGGAACCTGGGTCCTTTGGCTTTGCAGGCAAGTACCTGAACTGCTAAGCCATCTTTGCAGCCCTGTTTTGTTTTGTTTTTGATTTTTTTCTTTATTTTTCTTTATTTATTTGAGAGCTACAGAGAGCGAGAGCGAGCGAGCTAGCGAAGGGGGGGGGGGGGGCGGGGAGAGAATGGGCGCGCCAGGGCCTCCAGCCAGAATTAGTGATAAGAACACGAACTGCAACGAATGATGTTGAAACCCACAATGAAGACTAAATAATAGGTGGTAAATGAAGTGCATAGTCCATGCACACAATGAAATAGTATGCGGGTATGTTTAAAATAGTATAGCAGGGCTGGAGAGATGGCTTAGCTGTTAAGGCATTTGCCTACAAAGCGTAAGCATCCTGGTTCATTCCTCAGCACCCACAAAAGCCGGAAGCACAGGTGGCACATGTGTCTGGAGTTTGTCTGCGGGTGCTGGAGGCTCTGGTACGCCCATTCTGTCTCTTTCCCTGTCTAATAAAAAAATAAACAAAATATTAAAAGATATTTCTTATACCAGCAAACAATGATTTGAGGAAAAGTTCAAACGGCTAGAAAAGGATTAAAGTAATATAAACGATATGATTTCAAGTTTGGGCAGAACAAAAATGCATACACAGATATGCATAGACCAAAATGGACATTGTATATGCTAGGAGATGGATTTGATCTTTTTAAATTTACTTTTGCTTTTGTTTGTTTTCGACGTAGGTCTCGCTCTAGCCCAGGCTTACCTGGAATTCACTATATAGTCTCAGGCTGGCCTCGAACTCACGGCAATCCTCCTACCTCTGCCTCCCGAGTGCTGAGATTAAAGGCGTGCGCCACCACGCCCGGCTAATTTAGTTGATTTTAAGAATATGTTTTATTTATTTTTATCTATTTGCAAGCAGAAAGAGATAAGAGGAGAGAAAGAGAACCCGGGCCTTCAGGCTTTGCAAGCTGAGCCGTCTCTCCAGGCATCATTTTTATTTTTTTTGTTTTTTTTTTGTTTCTACCTGCCATGTTATTACTAACCACTTCCTGCTGGCCACACAAATCAGAGTCAAGGGACTCGCTCCCCATCTTCACTACACCGTGGGCAACCGAGACAGTGGTCAGGGCAGGGGGTGGGTGGGAAGTGGGAGAAGCTTAGCCCCGCGGCAGGGGGATGGCCGGCCTACCTTGTAGTAAAACACAGCCTCGGAGTAGCGGCCTTCGTGGTCGCGCTGCACCGCCAGCCGCGCGAACTGCACCGCGTCCCGCTCCAGCGCCGAGGCGTCCATGGCAGGAGGGAGCCCGGTCCTGACGCGAGGACGCGAGGCCCCGAGGAGGCCCCCGGACGGAGGGGGATGGAGGGCGACACGGAACTCCGCGGACCCAGCCTTACCCCGACTTCCCGCGGTGGAGGAAGGACTGCGGGGCTTCACCAGCGCCGCGCGACACCCACCCTAAGTCCCCGGCGGGGTCGCCCTGACAGCGTCCCGCCTCGCTCCGTTTCCCCCTACCACCACCTACACACCGCGCAGGCGCTGCCCGCCCTCGGGAGTTTCTTTCTCCTAAGGGGCGGAGCCAAAGAGGCTCGCGAGAGTACCCGGGTGGGGTCGTGGCCGAAAGAGCTCGTGGGAGCACGGTCCGGTGGGCGCGGCCTAAAGGGTTAGCGGAAGTGCCGGTGGTGGTGGGCGGGGCCAGGCCCTTGCTGTGCACGTGACCACGCCATCTAACGGAATTGGGCGTGTGAAAGCAGGTGTCGCGTCAAAGCTGAGAGGGCTTCACCTGTGGGGAACGTGCCTGCGGATGATGAATGTGCAGGTGATGGATGTTTGTCTAGGGCGTTGTCTGCTCGTGCTGGCTGGCTTGTTTCCTCCTGTCACTGTAGAACAGGGTAGGTGTAAAGGAGTAATGAACAGCACCTGCCACCATCAGGATTTTGTTTTGTTTCCTTTTTTTTTTTTTGGAATTTTGTTTTCTTTTTCAGCAATTTTAGCAGTATCCAAGTTGCAAAGCTTCTGTGTACTTTGAAAATTTTATCCTGAAGCATTAATGTTTTGATCCTCTTTTTAATGATATTGCTTTGTGAATTTTATTCTAATACATAAAAATGCAGTTGTCAAGCCTGGCGTGGTGGTGCACGACTTTAATCCCAGCACTCAGGAGGTAGAGGTAGGAGGATCACCATGAGTTCGAGGCCATCCTGAGACTACATAGTGATTTCCAGGTCAGCCTGAGCTAGAGTGAAACCCTACCTCAAAAACCCAAAACCAAAACAAAACAATGCAATTGTCGGACTGGAGAGATGGCTTAGCAGTTAAGGTGCTTGCCTGCTAAGCCTAAGGACCCAGATTCAATTCCCCAGAACCCACGTAAGCCAGTTGCACAAGGTGTCCCATGTGTCTGGAGTTTGTTTGCAGTGGATAGAGGCCCTGCCGTGCCCATTCTCTATACATTAGCATCTACTATGGATCTTGCACTCGACAAACATGAAGCTGTGTCTGCAAATGCCTCTGCGAAGAGGTGGTGTCTCTGGTCATAGAATGTGTCCTGTCCGGGCTGGAGAGATGACTTAGTGGTTAAGCGCTTGCCTGTGAAGCCTAAAGACCCGGGTTGGAGGCTCGATTCCCCAGGACCCACGTTAGCCAGATGCACAAGGGGGCACATGCATCTGGAGTTCCTTTGCAGTGGCTGGAGGCCCTGGCGCGCCCATTCTCTCTCTCTCTCTTTCTCTCTCAAATAAATAAATAAAAATAAACAACAACAACAAAAAAGAATGTGTCCTGTCCTAAAAAGCCAGGCGTGGTGGCACATGCCTTTAATCCCAGCACTCGGAGGCAGAGGCAGGAAGATTGCCATTAGTTTGAAGCCACCCTGAAACTACATAGTGACTTCCAGGTCAGCCTGAACCAGAGTGAGACCCTACCTCAAAAAAAAAAAAAAAAAAAAAGAATGCGTCCAGTCCTGAACACTGGGTCCAAATGGCCTCACCTTGCAGCATGAGAACCCTCCAAACTGAGAGCTTAGACAGGCTGAATAGAGTCAGAAAGGAGCCTAAAGAGATTATGACTAGGGAACGTTACCTTGGTCTCTGTGTGGGTGTTTTCAGGTTCTGGTCATCTCATTCAAAGAATTAGAAAAGATAGTGTGGTAGTTTAAATGAATAAATGTTTCTCAACAGATTTAGTTTTATTAAAACTTCTTAGATTTCCAGCTACCTGGGTGGAGGAGGTATCACTGGAGGTCCAGCCCTAAGATGTGGTGGTGGATTTGCAATTTCAATGTAAATATATGCAAAGTGCCTAGTTCTACCTTGAGTTCCTGAAAGTGTGCTATGTGGTGTGGCTTTTGGCTGTGGTCTCTCTCTCTCTCTCTCTCTCTGCTTGGACCTGTGAAAGCAGGGCCAGCTTCTTCTGCCATTATGGAACTTCCCATGGATAAAAGCCTCAATAAATCCCTTCCTCCTTGCCAAGGCCATTGGTTTCCCACCAGGAATAGATGGTAAGACCCTATTGCTGAAGACTCCACATACTTGGGCTGCAAGACCATTGAAAAATCCTGCTGGAACTGAGCTCATAACCTCCTCCATGTAGACCAGCTGACAGAAAGCGGAAGAAGCCATTCTGCATGCAGTTCAGTGGGAGAGAGAGAAATCATCAGTGAAGATACTCAACAGTGGACACTGCAAGCCTTATATTTTGCCAGCCAGGCCAAATGAGCCAATGGGTGCAATAGTGGCACGTCTGTCATGGTGGAAACCAACTGCCCTCTAATTGGATTGGAGGCCCGCTCCATGGGAGGGAATACATTCCTGATACTGAAAACCTACAACGGGGTAGTCATGAGCCCTAGGGGTGTATGTAACATTTGCACTTCTCTTAATGTTCATACCTATATATTAATGCTACTCTTACTTTTGGTAGAGAACCTTCTCTTTTCAGATGGCAGTGACCTTGGGATGACGCAGAAGGCATCATGGTGCTGGAAAGAAGTGACAGGAGTGCTCAGCACTGCAATATCTCTATCACACCTTCCAAGGCTCAGGGTCTACTGTGGAAGAGCCAAAGGAAGGGTAGGACTCTACAACGTGCTCGTCCAGACACAAAATGGCCTGGATATCCATGACCTCACAGCACCTGACACTACCTACACAAGACCATCATAATAGGAGGAAAAGATGATAACATCAAAATAAAAGAAAAAGCAAAAAATAAAAATAAAATAAAAATAAAAGTGATTGAGAGGAGGAGAGGATATGATGGAGAATGAAGTTTCCAAGGGGAAAGTGTGTGGGGGTGGGGGGGGGGTGAGGGCATTACCATGGGATATTGTTTACAAATATGGAAGTTGTTAATTTAAAAAAATTCCTTCTTCCATAACTGTGTCTGGTCTGGAAGTTCATGTCAGAAAACCTGAAGCTGTCTACTACAGACACCAAATAAAAGCAGGGGGGAAAAAAATCATTAGAGCAAAGCAAAGGTACCAAAAAAAAAAAGAAAGAAAGAAAAAGGCAAGGGCTGGAGAGATTGCTTAGTAGTTAAGGCACTTGCTGGCAAAGCCAAAGGACCCAGATTCAGTTCCCCAGTTCTTTCTCACAAATAATAAATGTTTTTTAAAAGGTGAGCTGGGCGTGCTGGCGCACACCTTTAATACCAGCACTTGGGAGGCAGAAGTAGGAGGATAGCTGTGAGTTTGAGGTCAGCGTGGGCTAAAGTGAGACTCTACCTCGGGGTGGGGTGAGCTGCTGGGCGTGATGGCACATGCTTTTAATCCCAGAACTTGAGGTAGGAGGAGGATCACTGTGAGTTCGAGGCCAGCCTGAGACTACATAGTGAATTCCAGCTCAGCCTGTGCTTGAGAAAGACCCTACCTCAAAAACAAACAAAAACAAACAAAAAAGGCAAGGGGTGGGCTAAGCTGCAAGGGAGCTAACTTTGAGTTAGATTACCCAAGAACAGCAGAGGGTACTGTCTGGGACCTCTTTTGATGGGGTCTAAAAAAAAAAGCTGGTTACAAAGGCATTGTTCGAGTATTTTTCTATTTTGATTGACAGATGAGTTATATGAACTTTTCTCTATTGCACATTCTCTTCTCATCATGCATCTATTTTTTTTTTTTTTTTTTTTGGAGTGAAGTAAGGTCTGTTTCTAGCCCAGGTGAACCTGGAACTCACTCTGTAGACTCAGGCTGGCCTTGAACTCACAGCAGTTCTTCTAACTGCCTGGGTAGTGGGATTAAAGGCATATGATTTTTTTTAAAATACTTTTATCTATTTTAAAGGGGTGTGGGGGGAGAGAAAATGGGCATGCCAGGGCCTTGTCAGTGTAAAAGATTTCTAGACACCACTTTGTGCATCTTGCTTTCTGTGGGTACTGGGGAATTGAACTCAGGTCATTAGACTTTTCAGGCTAGTGCCTTAACCACCGAGCTATCTCTCTAGGCCAATGCATCTGATTTTTAAAAAATAATTTATTTATTTCTGAAGGGTTAATAGCCTTCCAGGAAAACTAGAGGGAACTAAAAAGTTAATAACTAACTTTAAGATCAGAAGGCCATAAAGAAGGGGAGACACCCAGTCCTCCCTAGATGATTCTGCTAAAAAGCCTGTTCTGAGCAAATAACTTTGATGCCTTATGTACTTCCCTTGGACCTGCAACTAATTCAGTCTGTTTGCCTTAGGATCCTCCTTCTAAATTTGAACCCCAGCCTGACTCAGTGCTTCAGCCTTCATTCCGAGGGAAGGCTGCTGACCCTCACTGTACCTTTCAATAAACAGTCTGTAGAGAGATCAAGTCCAGCATTCCCTTTTGTTGTTCTGTTACATTTTCCTTACAATTTGCAAAGGGGTAGAGAGACAGTGAGTGTGTATGGGCGCACCAGGGCCACTTGACACTGCAAACTAACTCCAGACACATGCACCATTTTGTGCATCTGGTTTTACGTGGGTACTGGGAAATCAAACCTGGGTTATCAAGCTTTGCACACAAGTGCTTTCAACTGCTATGTCATTACTCCAGCCCTGCTTTAAAAAAATTTTTTTTTACTTGGGCCGGGCGTGGTGGCACAAGCCTTTTTCGAGGCCACCCTGAGACTACATAGTGAATTCCACAGTGAATTCTGAGCTAGAGTCAGACCCTACCTCGAAAACCAAAACAAAACAAAAAATATTTTGCTTGGGCTGGTGAGATGGCTTGGTGGTTGAGGTGCTTGCCTACAAAGCTAAAGGACCCAGGTTTAATTCCTCAGGACCCACATAAGCCAGATGTGATGTCACATGTGTCCGGAATTCATTTGCAGCGGCAGGAGACCCTGGTGCGCCCTTCTCATTCTCTGTGTGTGTGTGTCTTTTTCTATCTCTCACATAAAGAAATAAAAAAATATTCATTTATTTGCAAGAGGAGAGGAGAGGTTTTTGTTTCGTTTTCAAAGTAGGATCTCACTTTGGTGCAGGCCAACCTGGAACTCACTCTATAGCTCCAGGCTGGCCTCAAACTCACAGCACTCTTCCCCTGTCTTCTGAGTGCTTGGGTTAAAGGCATGAGCCATTATACCTGGTTTGCATCTGATTTTAATCAGATGTAAACCCAGTTAATTATAGGCATAAAATGGTAAATAAGAGATTCTTCCCTAAAAGCTCACTTAAAGGACAGTTTGTTTTACTACATATGAACCCAAACCAGTCCAGTCAGCTGGCCCTATTTCCTCATTCCTGATATATCTAAAAAAAATTTTTTTTCAATATAAACTGATCACAGGGGCTGGGAAAATGACTCAGTGGTTAAAGGCACTTGCTTGCAAAGCCTGTTGGCCTGGGTTTCATACTCTAGCATCCACATAAAGCCAGATGCAAAATGTGGCGCATGCATCTGGAGTTTCTTTGCAGTGGTAAGAGACCCTGGTGCACCCATACAGTCTTTCTGTCTCCCTCTGCCTCTGCTCACAAGTAAAAAATAAATATTTAAAAAGCATAGGGCTGGAGAGATGGCTTAGCAGTTAAGCACTTGCCTGTGAAGCCTAAGGACCCTGGTTTGAGGCTCAATTCCCCAGGACCCACGTTAGCCAGATGCACAACAGGGTGCACGCGTCTAGAGTTCGTTTGCAGTGGCTGGAGGCCCTGGCGCGCCCATTCTCTCTCGCTCTCTCTCTCTCTGCCACTTTCTCTCTCTGTCACTTTCAAATAAATAAATAAATAAACAAAATTTAAAAAAAAGCATAAACTGCCCTCAAAAGGTTTGTTACTGAAGGTTTCTAGGGGCAGAGAAACTTATTTCATTGTTTGGAGCAGGTCATACATGAGGCTCACTCAATGCAGGTGTGTGTGTGTGGGGGGGGGGTTTCCTAGTTTGCCAACAAGTTGTTGAGTACTCTTAGGAAAAGGGTGTGTTTATCGCCCATGCTAAGCAGTGTCCCCCATTGCTACGTTATTCCCTATACTCTTCTGACTCACTTCCCCTGAGACCTTTCTCCCTGGCTTGTTAAAAAAGCCATAAGCAGAAGGTCGGTCTTCTCCAAACTACTCTATGCTCAATAGGATGGGATGGTCTCTCCTAATCTGCCCCTAAAGCTGTTCTATCTCCAGGTTCCCTCTGGAACACATCCACAAAATGTTCAGCCTGCGGGTCCAAATTTAAGCAGGCATCTCCTTTATGCCTATTTGGTGATCCTGGTGGTAGTTGTTTGTAGAGGATCATTTAAAGTGGATTTGTTGGGTTCTGGAAGACAGAAACTGTATGAGTTTAATGAGAAGAGGAAGGCTAAGACTAAGCAAGGAAATCAAATGGGAGGGATACCAGCAAAAGTAGGATGTGAGAGGGGGCGGCAAGTACCCCACACCTGTTCTCTCATTTCTGTGAGTGCAGAGTTGTACAGCTTATTAGCCTTGATGATAGATAGCTTTGTCCTGGAGGTCATTAGTCCTCAAATGGGTAAACAGGAGGTCAGAGTCTGGGGTGGTTTATTTTGGTAAGCTGTGGAGTTGGTCGGTTCATACATTTTTTAAAAAAAATATTTTATTTACAAAGACAGAAAAAGAAGGAGAGAATGGCGCACACCAGGGCCTTCTGCTACTGAGCTCCAGACATACACACCACTTTGTGCATCTGGCTTTATATGGGTACTGGGAAATTGAACTCCAGCCAGCAGGCTTTGCAAGCAAGACCCTTTAACCACCAAGCCATCTCACCAACCCCTTGCTCATGTTTTTAAAGGATTTATATAATGGTCACAAGAATGTTAGGTCACACACAGAGGTGGGCAATAAATGGCTATTTTGAGGGACAAAGACAGCCCAAGATAAATTTCGCCTTCCTACTTGTAACATTTTAGCTCTCCCATACCCCAGAATCTCTAATCGTTAACCAGCCCTGTTGAATGCTTAGCATAGCTATGGCTTCTACGGGCACTTTAGTGTACCGTTCTACTTGTTGGCCAATGATCACATTTTTGTGCATTTGTTGGTGGTTCTTTTTGTGTGTGCTTTTTTTGTTTTGTTTTCAAGGTACGGTCTCATTCTAGCCCAGACTGACCTGGAATTCACTATGTAGTTTCAGGCTGATCTAAAACTCACAGCAATCCTCCTACCTCTGCCTCCCAAGTGCTGGTCCTGCTGGTGCTTTTTAAATTATGAATTTTGAGGTTTATTGTAGGGGGGGAATTAAGATCAAGCGAGGAAGCTAGCTGAAAGACTCAAGCTTTGAAATTCTCCTCCTTGCCTAGCTGGAAAGGAAAAGGGGAGACAGAGCTGGGCGTGGTGGTGCACGCCTTTAATCCCAGCACTTAGGAGGCAGAGGTAGTAGAGAATACAGAGTGAATTCCAGGTCAGCCTGGGCTACAGTGAGACCCTACCTCAAAAAGCCCCCCCCCCCAAAAAAAGAGGGGGAAGACCTCCATCACAGAGAAATTTCCAGAGTTAAAAGGGCTCGGGAACATATACCCACACATGGAAAGCAAAGGCTAAGAACCAAAGATCCCCTAAACCACCTCTGCAGCCCACCACTTAATCCCTTCACTTTCTTCCATGTGGAGGTTTAGGGCAGATGTTTTTATGTTTTGCCTCACACAAATGCATGTTTCTTCTAAACTTTTGCTTTGTTTTTGTTTTTCAAGATAGGGTCTCATTCTAGCCCAGGCTGACCTGGAATTCACTATGTAGTCTAAAGAGTGGCCTCAAACTCACAGCAAGTGCTGGGATTAAAGGCATGTGCCACCATGACCGGCCCCCAACTTTTTTGCAAGGGTTTCTAGATTCTGTCTTCCACATGCACGTGAAACTGCTCCAGCCTTTTCCTAGAAACCAGTTTCTCCTACGTACACCTCACAAATTATGATTTCTTCCAATAATTCTTAATTTTATCCTTCTCAAATCCATTTTGATCAATTCTTTGTTAAAAATAGATAAGGGATCTGGAGAGATGGCTTAGCAGTTAAGGCACTTGCCTGTAAAGCCAAAGGACTCATGGCCTACTCTCTAGATCCCACATAAGCCAGACACACAAGTGCACAAGTTCACACATGCACACAAGATGGTACATGCATCTGGAGTTCGACTTCAGTGGCTGGAGGCCCTGGCATGCCAATGTATTCTCCCTCTTTCTCTCACAGAAAACAACAACAACAAAAGAATAGGATAAGGACTCAGAAACTGAGGTTCACAAATCTGGGAGACTTCTCCTAAACCCCCAAATTTTGCAAATCTGTTTCTTTTCCTTGAGACAGGGTCTTCTGTAGCCCAGCCTTCCCTCAAACTCAATATGTAGCTGAGTTTAACCTTGAACTTCTGATCACCCTGCCTCCACCTCTCCAGTGCTGGGATTAAAGGTATGAGCCCTCAAACCTGGTTTTAAAATAAAAAGTTTGGGCTGGAGAGATGGCTTAGTGGTTAAGCGCTTGCCTGTGAAGCCTAAGGACCCTGGTTCGAGGCTCGATTCCCCAGGACTCACGTTAGCCAGATGCATAAGGGGGCGCACACATCTGGAGTTTGTTTGCAGTGGCTGGAAGCCCTGGCGCGCCCATTCTCTCTCTCTTTCTCTGCCTCTTTCTCTGTCTGTTGCTCTCAAATAAATAAATAAAAATAAATAAACAAAAAGTTTTCAGCCTGGTACTACAGAGTGAGTTCCAGGTCAGCCAGTTCCAGATTAAGACCCTACCTCGAAGAACTCAAAAGAATTTTTAAAAACTCTTTCCCCCAAACTGGGCGTGGTGGCACACGCCTTTAATCCCAGCACTCGGGAGGCAGAGGTAGGAGGATTGCAGTGAGTTTGAGGCTATGGAGTGTTGACACTGGCCACCCATTGGAAGGCCAGCAGTGATATTGTGGAAGGTGGGCCTGGGTGTCCTCTTGCCTGTTTGTACAGTCAAGTGAGAGTTCTGAACAAGAGCCCTTCTGTCTGCATGGACGGAACGGGTTCTACTGAGACCTAATAAGTTCCTGAAGCCCCGCAGCAACCTTTGAACAGGGGAACCCATTCTGACCTCTGACTTCACTTGTTAGTTCAAAACCAGAGTGAGAAGTGCAAGGGTTAGAAAAAGGATTTGGCTTTGTCACCGAAGTTGTGGAGGCGCATGGAGCCTATCCAGGGTCTACAGCTGAGTGATGCCTATACTGGGGTCGGACACCCCCACACTTTGCCCCACAGTCCAAAGTTCTAAAAAGCCATAGAAACCAGGCGTGGTGATACACACCTTAAATCCTAGCACCCGGAAGGCAGAGGCAGGAGGATTGCTGTGAATTCAGGGCCAGCCTGAGGCTACACAGTGAATTCCAGGTCAGCCTGGGCTAGCGTGAGACCCTTCCTTGAAAAACAATACAAAACAAAAAGTCACTGAAGTCATTTGTGGGACCCAAGGAAGGGAAGAGTTGCTGGGTATTAGTGTAAGGCCACATGTGCCTGGATAGCCTTTTTTCTCCTGTTGTCCCTGTGGAAGTGGCCTCTGGTTGACAAACTTGATGACCATGTGGAGGCAGTTACCCTGATGCCACTCCTTTCCTGCTGCCCCCTGCTTTTATCTTCTTTCTTCTCTTCCACTGTCTCCTCTTCCCCTTGGCTTCCCATGTTCTGATTCTTGAGGGAGGAGCTTTTGTCAGAACCAGGGAGCAGCAGAGAAGCAGCGGTAACTTAGCTGAAAGACTCATCCCTGATGACTACCTGTCATAGCTCTGCAGAGTGTTATACAGCCTGTTGGAGGAGAAACGTCATCAGCAATCTGGTGGACCCTGCAAGCATCACAGCTGACCAGTCAGGCAAAATGTGCCAGCTGCTGCAATGGTGGCATCATCTCTGTTATGGGGTAACCAGCTACTCAAAGATTGGATTTGAGGCCCATTCCATGGGAGGGAATTCAAGCCAAATAGTCAAAGAACTATGGCCAGGAAGGCCATAGGCCAAGGAGGGATGCTACTACTGTTGTTTGGCTAAATGGGTGTATTATGACCACCAAACTTTCATCTAAATATTTATGCTTATGCCTACATATTAATGTGACTCTCACTTTGGGTTAGATGGTGGTTGACTACTAGGGGAGACTCAAAACTCACCAAAGTACTGAGAAGAAATGACAGTGGTGTGTTCAGCACTAAATGAGACATCTCGGGCTGGTGAAACGGCTTAGCGGTTAAGGCATTTGCCTGCAAAGCCTAAGGACCCTGGTTTGATTCCCCAGGACCCACATAAGCCAGATGCACAAGGGGGCACATGCATCTGGAGTTTGTTTGCAGTGGCTAAAGGCCCTGGCACACCCATTCTTTCTGTCTCTCTCTCTCTCAAATAAAATATTTTTTTTAAAACCTCTAAGAAAAAAATGAGACATCTCTATCACACCCTCCAAAGTGCAGGGACCACTGTGGGAGATATGGTGGAAAGTATGTACAAGCCAAAGGAAGGGGAGGAGTGCTGTGGGGAATGCTGTCTTCCAGAAGCAAAGTGGCAGTTGCATTATGATCTCACAGTGGTTGTTGCTACCTGTACAAGACTTGCATGATATGAGGGCAAAAATTATGATGACATCAAAACAGAAGAGGTGGAAAGTAGAAGGGGGTTCAGTGGAGGGAGATAGGAGAGGGGGACAAAGGAAGGCAGTGCGATGGGAGTTTGATCAGGGTACAATGTACATATGTATGGAGACTGTCAATAAAGTTTTTTTCTTTGAGGTAGGGTCTCACTCTAGCCCAGGCTAACCTGGAATTCACCATGTAGACTCAGGGTGACCTGGAACTCATGACAACCCTCCTACCTCTGCCTCCCAAGTGCTGGGAGAAGAGGTGTGAGCCACCAGTGTCAATAAGGTCTTTAAAAAAAAATGACTTTATTGATAGACAATTCTAAGACATGCCCCACACGCACATTTTAACATCTCAAAAACACACATTAATCTTATTTTTATTTATTTATTTATTTGAAAGACAGAGAGAAAGAGGCAGACAGAAAAGCATGAGAATGGGTACACAATCCTGCAATCCTACCTCTGCCTCCCAAGTGCTGGGATTAAAGGCGTGCACCACCACACCTAGCTAAATTTCATTTTCTTTCCACCACCATTCTATAAACAAATATAAAAAGCTGACAATTATACTGTCACTATCAGTACCTCCATAAATAGACAATGTATCTTATTTGCATGGGTTTTGCGTGTGTGTACATGCACACCCACCAAATCCTCTTGCTGCTAGAAATAAATGTCTGTCTGGCTTGATGTGGATGCTGGGGAATTGAGCCCTGGCCCACATGCTTTGCAAGGAAGTGCCTTTCAACACCTAGCCAAATCCCCACCTCTGGGTCTTGTCCCCCCGCCCCCCCCCCCCCCCCCCGCCGTTTTTTCGAGGTAGGGTTTCACTCTAGTTCAGGCTGACCTGGAATTTACTATGTAGTCTCAGGGTGGCCTCGAACTCACAGCAATCCTCCCACCTCTGCCTCCCGAGTGCTAGGATTAAAGGCGTGCGTGCGCCACCACACCCAGCTTCTGGGTCTTGTTTTTTATTCGGTATTGTTTCAACTATTGGAGTTCATGCATATAAACCCAATTCATTAATTTTAACTGCTATGTAGTATCCCAAAACATAGCCACACACCATTATTCATAGTCATTTTGAGGCTGTCAGTTTGCTATTACACAGAATGTGTCTGTGGACAAGGATCCTTGTGCACACTTCCTGGAGCACACTGTGTAACTAAAAGAGAAACTGCTGGCCTAAGTATGATTACACAAGTCCAATATGACTAACACTGTTAATTCCTCTCCCAAAGAACCACAAGTTACAGTCACATCAAATCAAGAATTCCTGTTACACTGTCAGACTTTCTTTTTTACTTTTGGTTTTTCAAGGCAGGGTCTTGCTCTAATCCAGGCTGACCTGGAATCCACTCTGTAGTCCCAGGCTGGTCTCGAGCTCATGGCAATCCTCCTACCTCTGCCTCCCAAGTGCTGGGGTTAAAGGCATGCAGCACCACATCTGGCAAGACTTTTTTTTTTTCTTTTTCTTCTTCTATGTGAAGGCTATGAAATATTATTTTATTGATTGTTGTTTCCATTTCTCTGAATGATCTTTCTTTATTTCTTGGCCAGCTGGATTTCCTATACCCCTGGGACTTGCTCTTTCAAATCCTTTCTCTGGGGAAAGTTGAAGAAAGATCAGGATCCATCTTTAAACAAATGTTGAGGAGAATCCAGCAGCGATGCTTTCAGGTCCTGGGCTTTTATTGATGGAAGACTTTTCTTGACTCAGTGTCTGTCCTTCAGATTTTTTTTTTTTTTGAGGTAGGGTCTCACCTGGAATTCACTATGTAGTCTCAGGCTGGCCTCCAACTCACCCCTGCCTCCTGAGTGCTGGGATTAAAGGCATGCACCACCATGCCTGGCCAGATCTACTTTTTATAATTCAGTCTTTCAGGGTATATACTCCAGGGTTTCATGCATCACGTGACAGTATATGTGGGCACGTGGTTTCATTTCTGTTGTCGTCTTAGTTCAGCCAACATTTGTTCATTTTGTTAATCTTTGCAGGAACAGTTCCGTTTCACAGGCCATTTCTACTGGCTTTGTTTTCTACCTGCCTCAGTTGCTTCTGCTCAAATCTTTACTGTTCCCTTCCTTCTACTGTGATGCCTCAGAGACACAAATGACTAGCATGCGCAAGACCTTCAGGTTCAGTCCTCACTATCACAAATAAAGAATTGAAGGGGAGATGGAAGGAAAACAGTTTACAGTCAAGGCATGCAAGGTAGCATGGGTTAATATTCTTCTATCAGTTCTGCCTCTATTTTATGTACTTGGTTTTTTTTGAGTTAGGGTCTCTAGCCCAGGCTGACTTAGAATTCACTCTGTGGTCTCAGGGTGGCCTTGAACTCATGGAAATCCTCCTACTCTGCCTCCCAAGTGCTGAGATTAAAGGCATGCACCACCATGCCTGGCTTCAGCACAGGTTTTTAAGAAACAAGCTCCTTTTCCACAATTAAATGAACTTCCTGGTAACGGATGTTTTATTCTACTCCAATGGGCACACCTTAATACTATCTGCCAGTGGCTAGGACTTAGCATCTGAACAGCAGTGACTCAAGTCCACTTTCAGACTTAGATTTGACTTCCTTTATCAACAAGTACATAATGAACATCCAACATGGACATATGATAGGAACGGTACAAGGTCTAACTACACCAGAGAGAGCAAAGATCCTGTGTAGTCCTTTGAGAGCTTACAGCCATGTGGAAGGAGAGAAGAATCAGCACAGAAAACCCAGGGGAAGACAGACTGTCTCAGTACCTCTGGCCACTGCAAATGAACTCCAGATGCATGTGCCACCTCGTGCATCTGGCTTACATGGGTACTGGGGAGTCGAACCTGGGTCTTTAGGCTTTGCAGGCAAGCACCTTTACACTAAGGTCCCCTCTCCCCAGTGCTTTTAAAAAAATTTTTATTTATTTTCAAGTAGAGAGAGGGAGAGAGAAAGAAAAGACAGACAAACATAGAGAATGGGCACACCAGGGCCTCCAGCTACTACAAATGAACGCCAGATGCTTGTGCTATTTTAAGCATGAATTTATGTTGGTATTGGGGACTTAAACCCAGGTCGTTAGGCTTTTTAAGAAGCACCTTAATCAGTGAGATATCTTTCCAGTCCCCAGGGCTTTTTAACAGTTGTTAGAGATAAAGGGCATGGTTTTACACTTACCAACTACTCTGAAAAAAATCTCGATAATTTTTTTCTTTAAATTTTATTTTAGAGAGTGAGAGAAAACAAAATGAGAGAGAGAATGGGCACACCAGGGCCTCTAGCCATTGCAAATGAACTCCAGACACATGTGCCACCTTGTACATCTGGCTTTCTGTGGGTCCTGGGGAATCAAACATGGGTCCTTAGGCTTTGTAAGCAAGTGCATTAACTGATGAGCCATCTCTCTAGCCCTTGATTACAGTTTCTAAATTTAAATTGTACAGATGCCAGTTACCATGAAAGGTACAGTCTTGATACTTCATTATCCCAAGTAATCCATTTCCTAGGAGCTCTCTTGCTTTGGACTTCCTACAACTTCTTTACAATCAACGTTACTAAAGGTGGTACAACCATGCCTACCTTTCTCAGACTTCATAAAATGAAACCATTCTAGTTTTCTCCTGCTGTGAGCTCAGGGAATGACATAGTGGTCTCCACCCTGACACCCAGGATTCACCCTCCTTGGGTTAATCCTTTTCTATGGTGTACCGATTAGTCTGCATGACAAGTAGCACATGGCACAGGGATGATATGTTGCTCTGGAGCATAGCTTACAAAAGTCCCAGAAGCTTCGATCTGTATGTAGCTTTCTTTGCTTCTGCTTTTCCCTCTTGACTCTCTTGCTCCAGGGGAAGGAAGCCAGCTGCTACATCTGGATCCGTAAGGAGAAGACCATGGGGTGAGATACTGAACCCACCAGCTAACAGTCCCCTGGAAGAAGCTCAGAAAATTCTCCAGGGCCATTCATAGTGGTAAGTGCCTATAAATCTCAGACTTAGGAGGCAGACGCAGGAAGATCATTACACACAAGGCCATCCTGGTTCATATAGTGAGTTCCAGGCCAGCCTGGCATACAGTGTGAGCATGCCTCAAATCCCTTGAAAAAGAAAATTCTCCATGCCCAGCCAATAGCTTGAGAGTAACCCCAGGAGGTACCTTGAGACAGAACTTCTTAGCCAAACTGCTTCTGGAGTCCTAATTCTCAATAAAAAATTATGAAGCTGGGCGTGGTGATGCACACCTTTAATCCCAGCACTTGGGAGGCATAGGTAAGAGGATCACTGAGAGTTTGAGATTATATAATGAATTCCAGGTCAGCCTGGGTTAGAGTGAAACACTACCTCAAAATACAAAAACAAACTATATATATGTATATATATATATATGGGGGCAGGAGGGTCTGGAGAGATGGCTTATTGGCTAAGGGGCTTTCCTGCAAAGCCTAATGACCTGAGCTAGATTCTCCAGTACCCACGTAAAGCCAGATATACAAGGTGACACATGTGTGTGGAGTTCATTTGCAGTAGCTAGAGGCCATGGTGTGCCCATTTATTCTCTCCCTCCCCCTCTCCCCGCCTCTGGGCTCAATCTCCAGCACTGGAGGGGGGAGAAGAAAGAGGAAAGGGGGACGATAGAGGGTGAAGGGGAAGAGACAGGAGAAGAAATAAATCCTTCACTAGTTACCTGTTACTTGCAGGGTATAGATAAAACCACTTAACAGTACAAAACTCCAGATGGTGCTTTCTCAAGGTTCTTAATGTCACAATCACATCTCCTTCACATGGAAATTCTAAACAGATGAGCCCATCATTCATTTAAAATAGATGCACTGGTCCACCTACAACTTTAGCATTTGCAGTAATTTTTCATTATGATATCCTGACAAACATTTTTCTCATTTATAGATGGAAGTGGACACTCAGAGAGGTGATCTGCCTTAGGTTACAAAGCTGATAAAAGGCAGAGCTAAAATGCCAGTACAAATTTGTTTAGGTGTAAACACTGTGCCCTGCCATTTTAGTGCAGGCTGGTGCTGAATTTATGATACATCCTGCATCTGCCTCCCAAATACTGGGATTATAGGTGTGACCACCATGCCCACTCACTTTGTGTTTTCTAATCTTGCAACTCTGAATAATTCCTGAATGTATCTTTATGTGGTCATCCAATGCCTAGTTAATGGAAGAAAACTGAACTGGAGACACTGCTTACAAACAGGCTCATTTGTATTTCTGAGAAAAACTGAAACTACAAAGTTTCATTTATTCAATTTGAATAAATATTGACACTAGACCTTACATTCAATGACATCAGACTGGCAAGTGAGTCACATTTGAACAGTAACCATATGAAAAAGGGAGAAGAGTTAGAGCAGAAAAGATAAATAAAAAGCTAATAAAACTTGGAAGAAATAGCTCTGTGTCTTCTTTTAAATGTCCATGAAAACATTAAGCATATGTTATGATTCATGATGACTCATCTCAAGCAGAGGCTCTTAAACAGAGACTGTGAACAACTGAAGAGTAGAGTCAGCACTAAGAATTTCAATGATATCCAATTCAAACATGCACAGGGCGAGTAAAGTTATTTTATTAAATCATGCACATCACGTGTGTTAGTGCAAATAGTTTAATCTGTACTCCAGAAATTCTATTGTCCGTTATATCTTTACAAAATAGATTTCAAACAATTATTTACTTTAAAAAATGTAATTTTGAAGTTAAGCATATCAGAACAATATTTGCAATAACCTATATACAAGAGGTACTGGGTACCACTGGCATATTAGCATTCTGTGGTGGAGTGGCTTCCTGCAACAGAAAATGATGAAATGAACTATATGACAGTATCTTCTATAAGTAATTTGTGACTAATTCCTCCATAAATCTAGTGATCTCCCAACAGCAATCCAAAATATAACCTTTAAAGTATCAACAATGACTGCCAAACATCACAAGGTAAATTATATTCTAAACTCCTAATTGCAATCCCTGGCTAGACATATATCTTCCCGTAGAACACTCAAAACAACTCAATGACATTCCCTCTCTGTCTTAATGACTGAGAACATAACTGTGTGATACTTGAGGATATTCTATGAGCTAAATAAACTTTACTGACGTAACCATGGTGCTGCAGCACAAAACCATAGCTAAGCTTTCGCTTCAGTGTTTTAAGTCTGTAGCATCAAGCAGTGTTTGGGTGCTTTGTTGTGCAGGGAACACTTATCAATCTGGAATAGTGCTTCTGATTAGCAGAACATCCCAATAAGCAACAATAAAGAGAAAATAACCATTTGCATACCTAATCAGAAAAATCTGTGGTAGGTAAGAACAGCTCATCTTGAACATGAATTAGCTCCAAAACATCGTAACCAATAAAAGCTTATCTAAAGAGATATAATTCTTTCTTGAGTTAAAACATGCTTGGAGGAATAGATGACAGGAAAAAAAAATCATGCTTTCTAAAATGCTGTATATGAGAAAATAACTTGGCTTTTAAAGAAAATATCTCTCTTAAATACATGAGGTTATAAATTACATTCCAATTGACTTAACAGTTCGGTTGGCTGCACGGAAACGGTGTGATTATTATGTTTTTGCTCCCAGAAATACTTCTGATTGCTCAAGAAAATACAGGTTTCTCATGGAAAGTTTGTCAAAGCTCATGTCCTTCACATCTTCAAGTCAGGTTAAGGCTGAACAAATGTGCACATATTCCCCACATTGTCATTATAACAGTGTATTTCCCCAAACGTAGTTTTCATTTAAAAAAAAAAACAAAACAAAACCCACACAAATAGTTGTCTAAGTCTTGTTCCCAATAGCTCAGTGGTTTTATAATAAGTAAAAATGGCGTAAATATGTAAAAAATATATATGTGTGTGTATATATTTTAAACTGATAGGCACTGAGCACACAGGGCCTCTCTTCCCATGTAGTGGTTGTTTGGTTTGGGTAGGTATCAAATCAGAAAAAATGAATTATGTGGCCATCAGAATTCAGAGTGAAACACTTATAAATTTAATGATATAAATAATCTGGTGTACTAAGAAGCCTACTTTAGGCCACCCACAATATTCATAATCTCAACTAATTTAAAAATTACATGAAAGCTGTAAGCAAGTTATTGCTTACAGTAGAATCAAGTCACAACTTTATATCCTCTCTATAGACAGATACATTTTATATAATTTAAAGCAATGACCCTACAGCTGTACTCTTGCACTTTGCTGCTTTAAGAGGTAAAAAGGAAGAGAATGGTTGCTTGTCCCCAGCATGAGTGTGATGCCAGCTTCTAGAGGGAGGACGGTGTACAGACTCAAGAGACACTCTCATGGAGAAGCTCTGGCCAGACCTGGCACATACAGCACGATGGCTGTCACCGCAACCAGGGCCGCCAACATGGGCATCCAGGGCCAGGGTTTCTGTATGGAAAGAAATCAAGAGTCAGTATCACATTCTCCCCTCTCCTTTCACATCTACTAACCCCACGGTGCCACTGAGTCCCGCATACTTAACAGGAGTCCTTGCATTGTAAGAATAAAGTGTAAAAAGAAAAGGAGAGGGAATGAATGCAAATATAAGAAGAGCTATCATAGCAGGAGCATTGTTTGCAAGCCTAATACATTCCAGAAAAGTCCTGGGACATATTCAACTTTGTTATAGTTGAAATTTAGTAATGACTTCTAAATATCCTTTAGGCTCTGCCTCATGTGTTAATTTAGATATGCATGGATTCCAACATAGCTGATGCCTGTGGTATGTTCCTGCCTAAAAGGTTTATTTCTTCATGATACAAGTTGGGATTGGGAATAAAAAGGTATAGGCTTCATTCTGCAACTTGAAACAAGAGAAGATAAAATCGATGGAGAAGTGCCACTGGAGCCCCTACCTATATATATGATCCTTCTGAAAAAGTGTCCAGTATCACAGACATGATCATTTCACATGCTCTGCTAATGCACATGCCAGTTAAAGTCAAAGCTGGTCCCTGTTAGCTTTCAAGAGGGCTTTATAATTTCAACTTGCTTTGGTTGGTATCTTTATTTTCACTAGTATTCCTGGAGCACTATTGGCAAAGAAAAAGTTGGCTTTTTAAAGAAATGTTCTGATTTGCAGTCCAGGGCTCAGAAAGTAAGTTGGATAGGGTAGAGATTGTGGGCCAGTGATTCACTATGTCCATCTCCTTCTCTTTCATCTCCACAGCTATAGTAAAAAATAGCAAAGGGTTGAAACAAATTCCACACCATGGAAGATGGAAGAGAGTAGGGGACAAGAGCTGCTGAAAACCTCAGAGATGCAAACTCTTCATTTCTCATTCAAATCAGATTAAGTACATCATTGGGAAGGGGAATGATATTGCAGAAATTCACTGCTTACTCCACTTTGCTAGAGATAAAGACTCAGTTAAAAGAGGCATACTAACAATTGGTTAGGTTGGAATTAATTCATGGTTAGCATTACTACAAAGAAAACAAGACATATGTTATTAGTTAATTGTTCATTCACTGGTATGACACAAATATGCAGCATACTAAATGAAGGGTTTGCTTCAGGTAACAAAATACCCATGTGGTGTTGCCATGCACTCTATTACAAATATGGCACAGACAGGTGACAGGGACAAACAGACAAGGACTCAACAGTAGTGCTTGTACCTTTCTCTACCACAATGGACCGAAACACCAAAACAGGAAAGCCAGGAATAGGCCGATGAATACGGCTGGGACGGGTTGTAATATGGAGGGCTAAAGAAGGGAAGGGATATTAAAATCATTTTATGCTATGAAAAAAAAAATCAGATAAGATGATTTAGACCCGAGGGGGTTGGGAAGAAAGGAAGGAAGACTGAGGTAATAGAAGTATACCATTCATGTTTTGCACTGATTCAAACATTTAAAGACATCTAACACAATTCAGAATGATGGGCTGTGGTATGCATGTTGGCAAATACCAGTTCAGAAGAGTAACTGGGGGCCATAGTCACTGTGGGTGATCCTAAAACTCTAAGGAAATGAGACCCACTGAAACAGAGCAGAGATGCTCTGCTTGACAATGTAGTATTTCCAAGTCCACTACTGGATAATGTGTTCCTTTGTCAATGGCTAAGGTAGAGTTTATCCTTCCATCAAAAAATATTTCCCAGGGGCTGGAGAGATGGCTTAGTGGTTAAGACATTTGCCTGCAAAGCCAAAGGATCCCGGTTCAATTCTCCAGGACCCATGCAAACCAGATGTACAAGGGGGCGCATGCATCTGGAGTTCATTTGCAATGGCTGGAGGCCCTGGCATGCCCATTCTCTCTCTCTCTCCCAAATAAATAAATAAAATATATTTTTAAAAAGTTCCCAAGCTGGGCGTGGTGGTGCACACCTTTAATCCCAGCACTTGGGAGACAGAGGTAGGAGGATCACCGTGAGTTCGAGGCTATGTAGTCTCAGGGTGGCCTCAAATTCATGGTGATCCTCCTCCTTCTTCTGCTCCCAAGTGCTGGGATGAAAGGCATGCACCACCACACCCAGCTTATGTGTGATTTTTTTAATGGGAAAGAAGTTACTTGGAATTTAAGTTTAAAATCACAGAAAGGTAAAGTGTTCCCTAATGTGAACAGCAAGGTTTTCTGTAAAGTTCCTAAACAAGGGGGTGGGGTGGGAGTGTCATTCTAATTATGCAAGATGTCTTCATAAGTTAAGTTGGCAGGAAATTTAAATTCTAACAATTAGATGTAAATTAACATAAAAGAGAAGTAATCAAACCATCATGATCTGATTTTAGAACTTTGCAATCTACATTTAAAAAAATAGCCAGGCATGGTGGTATATGCCTATAATTTCAGCATGCAGAAGGCTGAGGTAGGAGGATTGCCATGAGTTGAGACCAGCCTGGGCTACAGAATAAGTTCCAGGTCAGCTTAGGCTAGAGTGAGACCCTGTCTCAAAAAAAAAAATAAATAAATAAAATAAATTGATAAAAATAAATGCAATCCACTCTTATTTAGCATAAAGCCTTCAATCCACCCATTTCTAAAGGGCTGGTACCTCAGCAGCAATCCGATTGTCCAAAGTCTGTGACTTTCTTAAACAAAAGGCAGCTGCACACATGAGCATCCGTGACAGCTGCATAACTGGACAGCCATGCAACATGACTCTTTTGCACTTGTTGAAAGTTAAGCAGAGTGCTTCTTCCACAGAAAGAAAGCATGTGGCTCACATTCACTAGTGTCCAAGCCGTGACAGTTGGAATAAGTCAGAGCACAACCAACCACACTGAACATCCATCAGTTAGGCCCACAGAGGCAATGGTCACCAAAACATACGACACGACACTTATTTAGTATAACACTCTCTGAGGACCTATCTAGCAAATGAAAACCAAGTATTACAAAAACTTAGTATATAGCAAAAGTCTTCCTCAACTCTTGGTCTGTCTCTTTTTCTTAAACATATATTTAGAGAGCCCTAAAAAGATTCACCTACTATTTCCAAAGACTTACAGGATGCCAAACAGACAGTACGCTTTTTAGGAACGTACATTTCTAGTATACAACAAAACCAAGCTGGCGCTTCCCCTTCCTGACAAGAAAATTCAAAGGGTCAACTGGACTGCTATCTCTACATGGGCCCTGGGTGGTACGAGATTCATTTCCTAGCAGGGAAGAAACAAAACCAGTGATGGTTTAGTGATAGAACTTTAGAGAGTTCAGCCACTTGTTCTACTGACAGGATGCTTCCTTTGGGTGGTCATCAAGCTCCTCTAGGGGTACACATTATAAAGACAAAGCCTAAGAAAAAAAATCCCATCAGTACAATGATTTGGTCATAGACATTCAAAAGGAAGAGCATACTTTGTTCCTCAGACTGTGAGTTTCAAGAAAGTCCTCTGAAAATCAATTTCAAGCCTGTCCCCTTCCTCTCAATCAAGGCTAAGCCAAGTAGGCAAACACTTACATTATTTCCTTTCTCTCGAAGCAGCTTCAAGTGGTCTTTACATTGTTTGAGCTCATCTGTGATTGACTGCTTTTCCTGCTCAGTCATTTCAAATTTCAACTTCAGTTCTGAGAGTACAGTCTGTGTCTTTTCATACTAAAGGCAAAGAAAAAAGAGTGTGCACACTTGACTTAAGGTGGGTATGAAGTTATGGTTCCAGTCAGGTTGATATACCAGGCCCTGTTTACTAACCCTCAAGACCACAGACAAGCATTTTTGTTTCAAGGGGTATGAGAGGTATTTGAAATCACAGCAGAAGCCTTTAATGTTGATTTAATTCTATGTAATAATTTTCTGGTCCTGGCATTGAAAATAACAAAAAAGATACCATTTTGTCATCTGATTCTGTCTTTCTTTTACTGATTGATTGACTGATTATTCTATTTGCGGCAGTATCTCACTGTATCCCAAGGCTAACCTGGAATTCACTTGGAAGCCTCAGGCTGGCCTTGAACTCAAGACGATCCTCCTTCCATAGCCTTGCAGGTGCTGGGACTAATGGCATGTGCCATCATGTCTGGCCTGCTTCCAATATATAAAGGGATCAACTGTTTGTGTGTGTGTTTCGAGGTAGGGTCTTACTCTAGCCCAGGCTGACCTGGAATTCACTATATAGTCTCAGGGTGGCCTTGAACTCATGGCACTCCTACTACCTCTGCCTCCTGAGTGCTGGGAATAAAGGCGTGTGCCACCATGCCTGGCTGTGTTTTTTTTTTTTTGTTATTGTTGTTCTTTTGTTTTGTTTTTTAACGCAAGTTATGGGATAAGAAAATAACTTTTGAAAATTTTCTTTTGAATAAAAGAAAAGCAGGTAAATAAAAATTCCATAGCCTGCTTAAATGGCGATGTTAGGAGGTCTGAATTTATATCCTGGTAAGTAAGCAATATTAACCAAGCTTCCCGCCCCAAGGTAGGATCTTGGTCTAGCCCAGGCTGACCTGGAAGTCACTATAGAGTCTCAGACTGGCCTCAAACTCGCTCAGCTAGCCAGGCTATTTTAATCTTGAAATAAAAAGCATTAATTTCCAGCAAGTCTCCCTTTACCCATCACTCTGGACCAATGGTTTCTAGGGAAACAAATCAAAGAAGTTTATCTATAGTACCCACCCTTGACTGGACAATTTCTTGTCACTTAAAACCTAACAGTATCAATTTTATGGCCATCCTCCTACCTCTGCCTCCTTTAATTCCAGCACTCAGAAGGTAGAGGTAGAAGGATCACTGTGAGTTCAAGGCCATCCTGGGAGTACAAATTGAGTTCCAGGTCAGCCTGGAGTGAGATTCTACCACAAAAAATAAAAAAGCACTTTTCTCATACCTTTGTGGTTTTTTTCTTAATTATTCATATAAAACCTGTTGTATATAATAATTAGTAAGACCAAGGTCACCTCCTGCAGCCTTAGCTTCACACATTTCTGTCCCATTTGCCTTTTAACTCTGAGGTAAAAATGTAAAAGGGAGATATCACATCATATTACTAACACATCAGTTCACAGCAATTTAACCTACTATGGCACTCATGTAAATTCTGGAGATACATGCTCATGATAGTGTGCATGATAAGCATGATTCCATGAGAAAGGAGTTCAAAGGGAAATACTGCGCAGAACTAAAAATTAGTAACACATTTGCAGTGGATCACACAGAGATCACAACCTCACCGAAGTCTTTTAGTTACAGACACAGAGTAGTTCACATTACAGAGGAGAGCGAGACTGACACGTCATTGCACAAGGAAATACAGTGAACAGGAAAGTAGAAGGGAAACACTGACAAGCTCAGACGATTTTTAAATGTGCTGCAGATAATGCAATCCAAAAACTACCGAGATTTAGATGCTGTGACAGCACGCCATGGCTATCTGTGGACACAGTTAAAACATTTTGCACTGATTATACAGTGACTGTTAACAGGTAAACCATTCAACAAAATGGCTAATGTATCCATCGTTACGGACAACCGAATCATCTTCCAGCCATGATATTCTTCACAAATACTGAAAGAATCATAGCATATGGACTGGAAGAATACAAAGTGCATACAGTATTACATACTAAGATATTAAGTTTGGTACAAAACCAAATGAGAGTCCTCCTAAAATACATATCCTTAGCAAGGTTAAAGAACAGATAAAATTAATCTGTCTATATGAAATAAAAATTATTACAGGTTTTTTTTGAACAAACATGGAAGACAGAAGAACAATAATCAATTTCAAACTCAAGACACTTCAAGAAAAGTGCAAAGGAAAAACTGCATTGATTAAATCTCAAAAAAACAACGCTGAGACAATTCATTGTAGAAAACAAAGAGCTGTCTTTAGCTTCCTTCTTTCTACCTTATAAAAAATCTTTGCAAAAAAAAATATAAATAAATAAAGGTAAAGCTGGGTGTGGGGGCACACGCCTTTAATTCCAGCACTCGGGAGGCAGAAGTAGGAGGATCACTGTGGGTTTGAGGCCACCTTGAGACTACATAGTGAATTCCAGGTCAGCCTGAGCTAGAGTGAAACCCTACCTTAAACCCACCCCCAACCCCCCCCTCCAAAAAAAAAAACCTCTTTGCTGTGAGTGAGTCTACAGCTGGGGGTGGAGGAAGAATCCCAGAGGAGCAGACAGGCTTTATCAGCCTTTCATAACCCCCCACACCCAGATGGCCAGGAAACAATACAGGTAGCAGTGTGGGGCCAGAATGACTAAATACAGTTCTTTTTTTTTTTTTTTTTTGGTTTTTCAAGGTAGGGTCTCACTCTAGCCCAGGCTGACCTGAAATTCATTATGGAGTCTCAGGGTGGCCTCGAACTCATGGCAATCCTCCTACCTCTGCCTCCTGAGTGCTGGGATTAAAGGCGTGCACCACCACGCCCGGCCTTAAATACAGTTCTTACTGCACAGCGGGCTTGTCCATTTCAAGGCAGTGCGCCAGTCTTGCTCAGGAAGACTTTGGGTGGGCCCCTTCAAAGTCATTCCTCACCACTTTTAGCATGGTATTTACAAAACTGCCAAAGTCAAGGCTTCAAGCAAAATCGCAAGGTAACTTAATTGTGCATGCTTGAGAAGAAACAGAAAAAGAGGTGGAGCAGAGAAATAAAATGTCAAAGAACAGGTGTTTGGCTGCCTGCTGGGTACAGGGTGAATTTAAGTAACTTCTTGTTTTGTTCCTGAGGCTGACCTGGAAATATGGACTGATCCTCCTGCCTTCACCTCCCAAGCCAGCCTTAGATAATGTTTTGAGATAGGGTTTCATGCTACAGCTCAGCTGGCTGAGATCTCACTATGCAGCCTGGCCTGGACTTGAACTCACAGCAATTCTCCTGACTCAGCCTCCCGAATGTTGTGTGATGACAGGCATGAGGATCATACTGGCTTAAGTAACTTTTACCTTTTTGTTTGAGTTTTGGAGGTGGGTTCTTGCTCTAGTCCACACTGACCTGCAATTCACTATGTATTCTCAAGGTGGCCTTGAACTCACAGTGATCCTCCTGTGCTTGGATTAAAAGTGTGTGCCACCATGCCCAGCTTTAAGTAACTTTCAAGCCAGTTTCACCAGAGTATGTCTCCAGCAGTACAGTGTGGCCCTAGTCTGCCATCCAAGAGTACTCTAAATATTATACTCCCTTTGAAGGCTATCAATGGACCAAGTCATCTAGTACAAAGGGATTCTCATATAGGTTAACTGTTGGAGAAAAATTAAATATAACTTTATGTACATGGATTTTTGAAAACAAACATTCCTGGTGAATTTCCTGTACATGGATCATGATACACAGCTAGAAATCACCTAGCTGGGTGGGATGCTCCCACTGTCAACCAGTGACAGGTAAGGTAATGTCTGTTTCCCTTTATTTCTAGGTAGCATGGACATCAGATTTGCATTGGGCGTTAGGTCCAACCACAACCGGGCTCTTAATGTCATTTGGCTTTACCTCTCTCTGTACGTCCTGTGCTTGGTTTTCAGCCTTACTGAGAAGAGTTCTTAAGTCAGCTGAATCTCGAAGATGCTGTTCTTTCAAGGACCCCACTTGGTTCTCAAGCTCTTTCCTGGTCATCTGAAGGATGCTGAGGTCACTTGTAAGCTCTAAACTCTGCTTCTGAGAGCTGCAATGTGAGTATAGACACAGTTATTCACAGGCAAAAACTGAGCACAACAGGAAGTCCAATTTCTTTTTTTTAAAGTTTATTTATTTTTAATTTATTTATTTGAGAGAGCAAGAGAGCAAGAGGGAGGGAGGGAGGGAGAGAAAAAGAGAAAGAGAGAGAGAAACAAAGAAAGAAAGGGCGTGCAAGGGCCTCCAGCCACTGCAAAGGAACTGTAGACGCATGCGGCCCCATTGTGCATCTGGCTTACATGGGTCCCGGGGAATTGAACAGAGGTCCTTTGGCTTTGCAGGCAAAGGCCTTAACTGTTAAGCCATCTCTCCAGCGTCCTTAAGTTTATTTTTAATATTTTATTTCATATTGTTTATTGTTACTAGAGAGAGAGAAAGAAGGAGATAGAAAGAAAGAAAGAGAGAGAGAGAGAGAATGAGTGTGCCAAGGCCTCTAGCCACTGCAAATGAATTCCAGACACGTGTGCCACCTAGTGCATCTGGCTTTCGTGGGGAAAGGGGAATTAAACCTGGATCCTTAGGCTTTGTGGGCAAGCACCATAACCACTAAGCCATTTCTCCAGCCCCCAATTTCTTTTTTTTTTTTTTTAATGTTTTATTTATTTATTTATTCATTTTAGAGAAAGAGAGAGAATGGGCATGCCAGGGCCTTCAGCCACTGCAAAGCCTTGGACAAATGAGCCAATGGGTGCAACAGTGGCACAACTGTTATGGGAGAAACCAACTGCTCTCTAACTGAACTGGAGGCCTGTTTCATGGGAGGGACTACATCCCTGATACTGAAAACCTACAACAGGGGCAGTCATGAGCCCTAGGGGTATAACATGTGCTGCTGTCTGGCTAAATGTATACACTATGCTCACCAAACTGCCCAGTAAGCACTTCTCTTAATGTTCATACCTATATATTAATGCTACTCTTACTTTTGGTTACAGAAGCTTCTCTTTTCAAATGGCAGTGGCCTTGGGATGACTCAGAAGGCAGCATGGTGCTGAGAAAAAGTGACAGAGGAGTGCTCAGTACTGAAATATCTCTATTGTACCTTACAAGGCTCAGGGTCCATTGCGGAAGAGGTGGCAGAAAGAATGTAAGAGCCAAAGGAAGGGTAGGACTCCTTACAATGTGCTCTTCCAGACAAAATGGCCTGGATATCCATGACCTCACAGCGCCTGACACTACCTACACAAGACCATCATAATAGGAGGAAAAGATCACGACATCAAAATAAGAGAGACTGATTAAAGCCGGGTATGGTGGTGCACATCTTTAATCCCAGCTCTTGGGAGGCAGAGGTAGTAGGATTGCTGTGAGTTCAAGTCCACCCTGAGACTACATAGTGAATTCCAGGTCAGCCTGGGCTAGAGTGAGACTCTACCTTGGAAAAAACAAAAACAGAAACAGAAAAAAAAAAAAGAGAGAGAGAGAGAGAGAGAGAGAGAGAGACTGATTGAGAGGGGTAGGGGATATGATGAACAGTGGAGTTTCAAAGGGAAAGTGGGAGGAGGGAGGGAATTACCATGGGATATTGTTTACAATTAATGGAGTTGTCAGTAAAAAAAAAATTAATTTAAAAAAGGTCAAAATTTAATACTTATTACAGTAAAAATATCTGGTATACACATGAGCAAAGCAGTATGATATACATGAATAGAAATGACTTGGTCAAGTCAGGCATCGTGACACACACCTTGAATCCCAACACTTGGGAGGCAAGAGGTAGGCAGATGGCTGTGAGTTTGAGGTCAGCCTGGGATTACAGAATGAGTAGCTAGGTCAGCCTCAGCTAGAGAGAGACCCTACCTCAAAATAAAACTAAATAAATAAAGGCTGGAGAGATGGCTTAGAGGTTAAGTCACTTGCCTACAATGCATAAGGACCCATGTTCTACTCCCCAGATCTCACATAAAGCCAGACGCACAAGGTGACATATGTGCAAGATCTCATATACACAAGGTAGGGCACACATCTGGAGTTGGACTACAATGGCTAGAGGCCCTGGTACACCAATTCTCTCTCTTAAAAAAAAAAAAAAAAACTCTCCCCCCAGAAGGCTCAGTATGGTGGTACACGCCTTTAATCCCAGCACCCAGGAGGCAGAGGTAGAAGGATAAGGATTGCTAAAATTTAAACGCCAGAGACTACATAGTGAATTCCTGGTCAGCCTGGGCTAGAGTGAGACCCTACTCTGGAAATAAAGAAATAGAAAAAGAAATCAAGCTAGCTAGCTGGATGGAGAGATGGTGTAGTGGTTAAGGCATTTGACTGTGAAGCCTAAGGATCCAGGTTTGATTCCCTAGTACCCACATAAGTCTCATGTACAAGGTGCATATGTCTGGTTCTTTTTTTTTTTTTTTTTTGAGGCAGGGTCTCATTCTAGTCCAGGCTGACCTCAGCATCCTGTGTGCTTGGATTATAAGTGTAAGCAGACAGAGGTAGAAAGGAGGAGGCAGAGGTATAAAAGTTGCTGCAAGGAGCCGGGCATGGTGGCGCACGCCTTTAATCCCAGCAGAGGTAGTAGGATTACCATGAGTTCAAGGCCACCCTGAGATTACATAGTGAATTCCAGGTCAGGTGAGACCCTACCTCAAAAAAAAAAAAAAAAAAGAAAAATGCTGTAAGGTTAAGACCAACCTGGAGCTACAGAGTGAGTTCCAGGAGGTCAGCCTGGACAATCTAGAGTGAGAAGCTATCTTGGGGAGGGGGTTAAAAAAAGGAATTTTGAGCTGGGCATGGTGGTGCATGCCTTTAATCCCAACACTTGGGAGGCAGAGATAGGATCACCAAGAGATCGAGGCCACCCTGAGACTACATAGTGAATTCCAGGTCAGCCTGAGCTAGAGTACGGGGGGGGGGGGGGGGGGGGAAGGAATTTTGGGCTGGAGAGATGGCTCAGTGTTCATTAAAGGTACTTTTGCAAAGCCTACTGGCCCAGTTTAAATTCCCAAGCGCCCATGTAAATCCAGATGCACAAAGAAGTACATGCATCTGGTGTTTGCTTGCAGTGGCAGGAGCCCTGGCATACCCATTCTGCCTTCTTCTCTCTCATGTGAATAAATAAATACAAATATTTTTTTAAAAAAACAGTGACTTTAGGCCAGGTGTTGTAGGGCATGCCTTTAATCCCAGCACTTAGGATGCGGAAGTAGGAGGATCACTGTGAGTTTGAAGCCACCCTGAGACTACATAGTAAATTCCAGGCAAGCTTGGGCTAGAGTGAGACCCTACCTAGAAAAGCCAAAAAAAAAAAAAAAAAAAAGAGTAATTTTAGAAAGAAACATGTACTCTGGGACTGGGGAGGTGGGTCAGCAGTTAAAGTTGCCTGCCAACCTTGTTTCAATTCCCCAGTACCCATGTAAAGCCAGAAGTACAATGTGGCACATGTGCCTGGAATTTATTTGTAGTGGAGAAAGGTTCTAGTGTGTACATTTATCCAATTTTCTCTCAAAAAATTTTTTTAAATATATACTATTTTTATAACTTTGTATTAAACCATAAACATTATTATTATTATTTTTTTATGAGAGAGAGAACTGGTGTACCAGGGCCTGTAGCCACTGCAATCTAACTCAAGACGTATGTGCCACCTTGTGTTTGGCTTACATGGGATCTGGGGAGTTGAACATGGGGCCTTAGGCTTTATAGGCAAGTACCTCAATTGCTAAGCCATCTCTCCAGCCCCCAAAACATTTTTAAAAAAATATATATATATTTATTATATATATATTTTATATACTATATATATATATATATATATATATATATAGTGGCATACGCCTGTAATGCCAGCACTTGGGAGGCAGAGGTAGGAGGATCGCCGTGAGTTCAAGGCCACCCTGAGACTACATAGTGAATTCCAGGTCAGCCTGAGTTAGAGTGAAACCCTACCTCAAAAAAACATTAAGAAAAAAAAAAAAAAACCACACACACACACAAATATAGATGGGGCCTGGAGATATAGCTAGACCCTAGGTGCAACCCTTAGCATCAGGATAGGGGACAGACTGTGACTTGCTCATTGAAAAATAAAAACAATATGGAATGGATCAATTTTATAGAAGGAATCAATTTTGATCTTAAAATTTGGTAAATTTGTAAGACAATAGGACTCCACTAAATTCATTGGTATAAGTCTAATAAACTCAACAATTTGCTTGTAACTTTTTTTGATACTTTCTAAAAAAATTTGGCCAGGCATGGTGGTCAATGCCATTAATTTCAGCACTTCAGAGGCAGAGATAGGAGAATCTCTGAGTTTAAGGCCAGTTTCAAAATATTAAAAAAAAAAAAAAAAAAAAGGTGAGGTGGTGGTGGGAGAGATGACTCCACAAGTAAAAGGCAGTTGTCTGCAAAGTCTAATAACCAGGGTTCTATTCCCCAGAACACACTTAAAGCCACATGTATAATGTGATACATGCACCTGGAGTTTGTCTGCAGCAGCTAGAGGCACTAGAGTGCCCATTCTCTCTCTCTGTTATCTCTGTGCTTGCAAATAAATGAATCATATTTTTTGAGGTAGGGTCTCACTCTAGCTCAGGCTGACCTATGTGGTCTCAGGGTGGCCGCACTCACAGAGATCCTACCTCTGCCTCCCAAGTGCTAAAGGCATGTGCCACCATGCCTGGCATAAATAAATTTTTTTGTTTTTATTTTTCCAGGTAGGGTCTCACTCTAGCCCAGGCTGACGTGGAACTAACTATGTAGTCTCAGGGTGGCCTCCAACTCATGGTGATCCTCCTACCTCCCGAATGCTGGGATTAAAGGCGTGTACCACCACACACAGCTATAAATGAAATATTTAAAGAAAGAATTCTTCCCATAACCCTGTTTGAAGTTCTTTTACCTTTTTCTGTGTAGTGGGGGAAGGTTTGCTAGGGATGGAACTCAGGGCTTCATGAGTGCTAGGAAAATTGTCTACCACTTAGCTACATGCCCAAGCCCACCCTACATTAAATTCAGAAGATAAATTTGTATCTTCTGTATTACAAATAGTTGATTCTAGCCATCTGATCATCACCCTTATGAACAGAGAGGATCATGGGATGAAAGGTAAATAATACCCTGTCAAATAACCAGAATCTGACTAAAGACTTTGTTACAGAGGTATTTAAGTATCAAATCTGAGAAAAGTTAAGTATGTAACATTAAGAAAAGGAACTTCTTCCATACTTGTGCAATTCTTTCTCTTGTCGCTGCAGCTCTGATGACAGTAGAACATTTTCCTTTTTTAGAGAATGACACTCCATTTCCAATGCATCCCATTCTTTTCTCAATTTCTCTAGCTCACCTAAAATAGCCCCAAAACATACTTGTTAATATAGGAACATAAATCTATCATAATTCAGAAGATAAAGAACAGTATCTTAGAGAACATATTTTTCCCCTTCAAAGCATGTAGGTTTTTTCTGCATGGCTATCTGTTGAATCCTGTTACTTTCATCAATGCCTCAAGGAAATTCTATTAACTTGAGATTGTAAAGTACTTTTCCTCTACTTCATTGTTTTAAGACCAGGTGCGCCAACACACTGACAAATAACTTTCAATGGTACTACACAGTATTAATAAGATTGTAAAATCCTGTAATTTTTGCAGTAGTTGACTGTGCTCAAGCTGAAGCCCTGCTGTAAGGAAAGGGCTGCTGGGTGGGTGGGGTGATGGTGCACCCTGAAGCCCCAGCACTTAGAGACAGGTAAGAGAATCACTTGAACTCAAGGACAACTTGGAGTATACAGTGAGACCCAGCTCTCCCCACTCCACCGGAAGGAAAAAAAGGCATGCCAGCAAAGGTGGCACATGCCTTTAATCCTAGCACTGGGGAGGCAGGGGCAGCGGGAGCCCTTTGAGTTTGAAGCCAGCCTGAGATTACATAGTGAATTCTAGGTCAGCCTGGGCTAAAGCAAGACCCATCTGGAACACCCTAACCCCCAGTGCGAAAAACGCACACACACACAATCAGTCAAGGGCTTTATGTAAAATAAAATCCATTTCCCAACCTTGCAACCTTGTTGCTTCCTCTCTCTGCTGGTCTTCGCACTGCTGACATCGGAGCTGGAAACTGCTTTGCAGACTCCTGATTTCCGTCTCATATTCAGCGGCTGCTTTCCTCCACCTCTCCAGCTCGGCTCGCACCTTCCTGAGTTCCTCTTGCAAAGAAGCAAAGTCAGTGTCCCGCTCAGAGGCAGCCTTTGCTGCCGCTTGATGAAGGAGCAAGATCTCATCCTGGGCATTAAGCAGTTTATCTCTGGAGTTTGTGATTTCACTGTCCTTCTCCTCCCGAAGATTCTCAATGTCCATGTGTAACCTCTGCAGCTGGGCTACAAAAATATATTTATCCATCATTTTCTTAGTCCATTGTAATGAGAGATAAAATAACAGGTCATTACTGGCTATAGCTACCACAGAGCAGTTTCTTTCTTTCTCTCTTTCGTTTTTGGTTTTTTGAGGTAAGAGTCTATGATGGTCAGGGCGCACGCACACACGTAGGGTCTCGCTCCAGCCCAGGCTGACCTGGAATTCACTCTGTATTCTCAGGCTGGCCTCAAACTCACTGTGATTCTCCTACCTCCGTCTCCCGAGTGCTGGGACTAAAGGTGTGCAACCCCATGCCGGGCTACATGTTATTTTTTTCTATCCTCTTGCTGATAAGTCTTTCGTTTTGGGAGAGGGAGGTGTTGAGACAGGGACTCATGTAGCCCAGACTGGCCTTGAACCCTCTATGTAGCTGAGGCTGGGTGTGAATGCATGATTCTCTTCCCTCCACTTTCCAAGTGCTACGATTACAGGATGTACCACCCACCACACCCAGCTCCATTTTACCAAATCTTCACTTCTGCTTTTTCCACTAAAGGGATCTCACTAAAGAAAAAGGTCTAAAAACTCAGCTGTGACCAGCTCAAAAGAAGAACCAAAGCCATGAAAAATGTTGACTCTGCATTTTCCTTTCTGTTCGTTTGTTGTTATTGCTGGTTTTTCAAGGTAGGGTCTTGCTCTAGCCCAAGCTTATCAGGAATTCACTATGTAGTCTCAGACTGGCCTTAAACTCACAGTGATCCTCCTACCTCTGCCTCCAAAGTGCTGAGACTAAAGGCGTGCTCCATCACACCCAGCCCTTTCCATTCTTTTTGAATCACTAAAAACTAACAAGTGGGCTGGAGAGATAGCTTAGCGATTAAGGTGCTTGCTGTAAAGGCAAAGGACTCAGGTTCAATTCCCCAGGACCCACATAAGCCAGATGCACAAGGTGCCTCATGCATCTGGAGTCAGTTTGCAGTGGCTGAAGGCCCTGGCCCACCTATTCACTCTCTCTCACTCTCTCCATCTCTCTCTATATCTGCATCTTTCTCCTCAAATAAATTAATAAAAATTTTAAAAAAGAAACAGTAACAATCCCCATCAACTTTGGAACATCCCATACCTTGAAGAACCTGTATTTGTTTAGCGGATTCCTCAACTTGGTTTCGGTAGGCTTTTCTTTCTTCTTCCAAGAGAGCTAAAAGTAAAGACACAGGGTTATCAAATCTTGTGAGGTTTTAAAGGTATTCACCATTGAGCAGCTGAAAATTTCTAAAAAAATTTCTCCTAAAGTTTACCCAAAACACAGCAGTTATACAATAAACTATCAGCATTAAGCATTAATATTTTTAGGAACACAAACAGTTGTAAGTAAAAAATCTATGAAACTGAGTAACAGACTTTCATCTTGATAGCTGTTAATCATTTTGAGCTTAAGTTAAAAGAAAGGGGAGGGTACTGGAGAGATGGCTTTAGCTGTTAAGGCATGTGCCTGTGAAGCCTAAGGACCCAGGTTCGATTCCAAATTAGCCAGATGCACATGATGGCTCATGCTTCTGTAGTTCATTTACAGTGACTGGAGGCCCTGGAGCACCCATTTTTTATTCTTTCCCCAATCTCTTCTCTCTTCCCCTACCTCTGTCTCCAAGGGTAGCCTGGGCAACTTAATAAGAACTTGTCTCAAGATTTTTTTTTTCAAGACACTTTAGACCAGGCTGACCTGGAATTCATTATGTAGTTTTCAGGCGGGCCTCGGATTCATAGTGACCCTCCTACCTTAGCTTCCCAAGTGCTAGGATTAAAAGCATGCACCAGCATGCCTGGGTTTCTTTTTGAAACATTTTTGAGGCACAGTCTTGCTATTTCTGCCCAGGCCGACTTCCTCAAAGTCATATGTGCTACTGGCCTTGGCTTAGAAAATTCTGTATCTTAACATTGACTGGTTTCTTACTAACGACTAATACCAGGAAAAAAAATTAGATAGATAGATATCATAGAGAACATAAATTTCCTTATCTTGTACTAAGCAACTAACATCAAGTACAATAAAAACTTACAATAAATTGGTATCATGTCTTTTTTTTTCTTTTTGTTGTACAGGTTGACTGAGCATCCTAATCCTCCCAAAATCAGAACCACTTTTTAAAAAAGTATATTTTATTTATTTATTTGAGAGAAAGAAAGAGGCAGGAAGTGGGGGTGGGGAATGGGCACGCCAGGGCCTCCAGCCACTGCAAATGAATACCAGATGCATGCTCCCCCTTGTACATTTGGCTGACGAGAACCACTTTTTGTTTCGGTTTGTTTTTCAAGGTAGGGTCTCAATCTGGCCCAGGCTAACCTGGAATTCACTATGTAGTCTCAGGGTGGCCTTGAACTCACAGCGATCCTCCTACCTCTGCCTCCCGAGTATTGGGATTCAAGGTGTGTGCCACACGGCCAGCTTCGGAACCACTTTTGATCCCACATATTTCATATAAGAGAGGCTACGCAAATGTCCAACCATCACCTATCTCGGACAGCTGTGGGTCTGGAGCTATACACGTCTCTGAGCCCCAACTTTTGTGCCATCCAACTATGTCCTGCTGCCTTCTTCATACAACTCCTCAGGAATCAAAGCAATCTGGATCTCACCTTGAAGTTCAAAGCATTTTTGTTTACTTGTTCTAGCTAGCTCCTGGGCTTCGATCAGTTCTTTGCGGAGATGCTGAATGTCTTGTTTTGCCTCAATTTCTGATTGGGCACCCTGTAGATCATCTGATAAAACATGTTAATTTTAAAGCAAGAGTTAGTACCACACTGTAATGCCTATAATCAAAGACTGGCAATATCTTCCATGCTTAGGAATGTATAGTTAATAAAAATACCACTACTGAGTTAAATAAAACTTAGTAGTAAGTATTTTAGTCATATTACTCGAAGAACATGCACATAGTTAATACTAATAACGGTACTATAAAACATAGACATTGAGTTAATTCACTGATGAAGAGCTTCTATAAGACTTAAAATCCAGAGAAACAGGCATAACATTTTTATCTTTTTTTTTTTTTTTTTTTGGTTTATTGTTTGTTTTGAAGCAGGGTCTCACTATAGGTCAAACTGACCTGGAATTCACTCTGCAGCCCAGGGTGGCCTCAGTCACTGAAATCCTCCTATATCAGTCTACTTAGTGCTGGAATTAAAGTTAAATACATGCACTAGTATGCCTGGCATCACAATCAATTTTGATATCTGATAAAGATGACAAACCAGAACACACAGCACTTCCTTTTCAAATAAAATGAAAAGAACAGGTTTTATGCTAATGACATTTCAAGACACAATATAATCAACACAATAATGAATTGTGCAAACATAGGGGACCTATTGTTTGCACATTAGTTCTCTGAACCATATGAGGGATCAACATTCTAATTATAGTGAATAAGATGCCACGCATGAAATTAGACAAACACAAGCTCCCAAGAGTGTGGGTCACAGGAAGAGAGACACTGACAAGAATATTTACCAATTAAGTTTGACACACACAAATGACTACATTCAAACTAACCAAGTGAGTGTACAACTCTCCTTCTAGAAAACCAAGTGCCAGTTTTTTTTTTTTTTTTTTTTTTTTTACAAAGCACTAATAAGAAACCTTTGTTTGCTTGCTAAGTAAGGTTGAGTAAGGGTTGGTTGTGTGGGAAAATGCTCTTATTAGTTCTCTGGCACAGGTCCAGCTTCACAACACTGCAGTTGTGTCCCAGAAAGGGAGGCTTTGTATCAATCTGCTTTATAATCTGGGATAAGATTGTGATGAGTACAAGTGGAAAATGTGTAGATAAAAGTAAAGTAAAGCCTTCCTACACCAAATCTATCTTATTTATCTTTTCTTTTCTTTCTTTCTTTGTTTTATTTTGTTTTTTGTTTTTGTGAGGTAGGGTCTCACTCTAGCTCAGGCTGACCTCGCATTCACTATGTAGTCTCGGGGTGGCCTTGAACTCACCTCGATCCTCCTACCTCTGCCTCCCAAGTGCTGGGAATAAAGGCGTGAGCTACCACGCCCAGCTATCTTTTCTTTTTTAGACCAAGTCTTTGTAGTCCAGGCTGTCCTTGAACTTGCAGTCTTGCCTCAGTCTTTCAACTGGCTGGGATTACAAGTGTATGCCACAAGAATTGATTCCATTTTATTAGATGTAGAAGCTAAGCAGAAATAAATGCTATTGAGAAGTTAGGACAGATGAAAAGACTAACAGAACATTTTTCCCAGCCCTCCCAGCATTTGGAAGACTAAGGCAGGAGGATCTCTAGTTCATGATTTTTAAAAAAACATTATTTATTTACTTATTTCAGAGTGAGAAAGAGGCAGGGAGAGAGAGAGAGAGAGAGAGGGAGGGAGGGAGGGAGGGAGGGAGGGAGAGAGAGAGAGAGAGAGAGAGAATGAATGGGTGCACCAGGGCCTCCAGCCACTGCAAACGAACTCCAGATGCATGCGCACCCTTGTGCATCTGGCTTATGTGAGTCCTAGAGAATCAAACCAGGATCCTTTGGCTTTGCAGGCAAATGACTTAACAGCTAAGCCATCTCTCCACCCCTAGTTCATGACTTTTTAAAATTAATTATTAAATAATTTGCAAGTAGAGAGAGAGAGAAAGAGTGACAGAATGGGCATACCAGAGCCTCCAGCCACTGCAAACAAACTCCAGATGCACGAGCTTTACATGGATACTGGGGAATCGAACCCTGGTCATAGGGTTTGCAAGCAAGCGCCTTAACTCCTCAGCCGTCTCTCTAGCCCTAGTTCATGATTTTAATAAAATAAGAGAATCTGCTTTTCTCTTAACACCAATGGAACCCTTTGAATTGTCTGATATATGAGCTATTTCACTAACTAAATATCTTTGAACTTAAATGTATAGACAGAAGCAGTCCTGACATCCTGCAAGTACTTAGTGCCCAACACATAGTCCAATCATGACATTGGTATCAGAAATGTTGTGCCAGAAGCCAGATTTCTTGGACAAAGGCAAAAATCCTACAACTACAGATGCTTCTAAATAAAGAAATTCGCACAGTCCACCACTGCCATCCCTTAGCCCCTAACAGCTTTCTGGCTGGTGTCAGGCTACTGTGCCATCTTGTCTAACCCACTGGACTGAGCTTCTCTTGTGTAGAATGAAGAGCAGAATAAAGGGTGAAAACCCCAGGTTTATCAACAAGCCTCCCCCAAAACACTTTATTTTAAAAATACATTTATAAACATTGACATTTCCTATCTGCTTCATTCTAAACAAATAATTACCAAGAAATAAATGTTCCTTCCTTTTTAGAGATGAGACAAGTAAACAAGTTTATCACACGCATTGCATATTTTAGCCACATTTAAAAGTTCTCAGCCTTGAGGCTGGAGAGAAGGCTCAGTGATTAAAGGTACTTGCTTGCAAAAGCCTGATGACCTGGGTTCAATTCCCCCGTACACACATAAAGCCAGATGCACAAAGTGGCATATGCCCCTGGAGTACATTTGCAGTTGCAGAAAGCCTTTAACCACTGAGCCATTTCTCTAGTCTAATACATAAATTTTAGTTCCTGCTTTTTTAAAATATTTTTTAAATTGGTTTTTCGAGGTAGGGTCTCACCCCAAGGCTGCCTGGAATTCACTGTGTAGTCTCAGGGTGGCCTTGAACTCATGGCAATCCTCCTACATCTGCCTCCCAAGTGCTGGAATTACAGGTGTGTGCCACCACGTCTGGCTTTAAAGTACCTGTTTTTAATCAGTTAACTCCAACTGAGAACTTCATATATTACATGAAATAGATCTTGTGGCAAAAGGCAAATCTAGTATCCTGGCTTATGATGTTCTAAAAACAACGTTAAATTACCTTTCAGTAGGGATACTTTAGCAAGAGGTTCATTTAGATCTTGCTCATCCATTTGGGCATCTAAAAGGGAGGAAAAAGATAATTACAAGTAGTATTCAAATCTATCAGCAAACTATTATCATCAAAAGAAATAATTAGAATGGATATACTTCTTATATTACATTGAAAATAACTTTAATAAGATATTTAAGATGCAGGAGAGTGACTTGATACAAGAGATGAACTGATAAAAGATCTGTTTCCATTAAGCACACATTCTGAAATTTCCATCAGTATTAACCAAGACACCCAAGCCTTCAATATTATCTTCACACTTGCCAGCATCTCTGTCACACTCACCAGTTGTATCGTCACTGCACACTTGGCAGCATCACTGTCACACTCACCAGTTGTATCGTCACTGCACACTTGGCAGCATCTCTGTCACACTCACCAGTTGTATCGTCACTGCACACTTGGCAGCATCACTGTCACACTCACCAGTTGTATCGTCACTGCTTTTTTCCTTGCTTGGGCTCAGAGTATCTGATAAATCAGATTCCTTTGTTCTTGACTGATTTTCTACCAAGATAAAAAAAGTAAAAAATATCATAATTCAATACTTTACATTAAGAAAACTGCTTTGCATCATGAGTGCTTAAAATTTCTTGCTATGCAAAAATTTCTTACTTCTTCACCACCCTGGCCCAAAAATGGAATGCTGGTTACTCCACACTGTTCACATTAAATTACAATGTGGGCACTGCCTGCTATGCAGAGGGCTGGGGCTTTTATTGAAGTCTGTCCAGTTGCCAACTGGAAACAAAACTGAAGCAACCTTGTTTGCAGTGGCTGGACGCCCTGGCATGCCCATTCTCTCTCTCTCAAATAAATAAATAAATCACCTTAATAAAGAGTAGGGCCTACCTATCTGCATATATATGGCATTCTTTAGGACAGGGTTTACAGAGGTCATTTTTCTCACCAAAGTCCTGTATCATCTCTCCTAGGCCTCAGCCAAGCTTGATATCACAGAATCTCGCCACAGTCTGGTTCTCACAGGTTCCAACAAGAACTCTGCTTCAGTCAAACAGGTTTCATTATAAGGCCGGACAGGACTGCTCATTATGGACTGCATTCTTTTATTGAGTCTGTAATTTGCTGACCTCAACAACCAGTCTCTCTACTTGGCCTTTACATTCTGTAAGATATAGCTTAAACTTCACTGCCTCTAAGGAAGTGTTCATTTCTCTAGCATGTCACTGTTTCATTGTATTTTTTAATGAACTAATTCATTTTAATATTTTATTCTTATTTGTTTATTTGAAAGAGAGAAAGAGGCAGATAGAGAAAAAGAATTGGGCCTCTAGGTGCTGCAAACAAATTCCAGATGCATGAGCCACCTTGTGCATTTGGCTTTATGTGGGTTCTGGAGAATCAAAACTGAGTTCTTTGGCTTTACAGGCATGCACCTTAACCACTAAGCCATCTCTCCAGCCCTCATGGTATTTTTTTTTTTTTTTTTTTTTTGGGGTTTTTCGAGGTAGGGTCTCACTCTAGCTCAGGCTGACCTGGAATTCACTATGTAATCCTCAGGGTGGCCTCGAACTCATGGCGATCCTCCTACCTCTGCCTCCCAAGTGCTAGGATTAAAGGCGTGCACCCCACGCCCGGCCCTCATCGTATTTTTTAAATTTTTATTTTAATTAATTTGAGAGAGAGAAGGAGGGAGAGGCAGACAGAGAATGAGCACATCAGGGCCTCTAGCCAGTACAAACAAACTCTCGATACATGCACCATTGTGTACATCTGGCTTATGTGGGTACTGGGGAATTGAACTTGCGCCCTTAGGCTTCAGAGACAAGCACCTTAACCACTAAGCTATCTCTCCAACCCCCTCATTGTATTTATTAAAATTTATGAGGGAAAGAGACACATGGGGGGATGGGTGTGCCAGGGCTTCCTGCTGCTGCAAATGAACTCTAGACACATGCCATTTTGTGCATATGACTTTATGTAAGTAATAGGAAATCAAACCCTGCCATCAAGCTTTGCAAGAAAGTGCCTCTTAACCTCTGAGCCATCTCTCCAGCCTTCATTCTATTCTTCTGCCTTATTTTAAAAATATTTTTAGGGCTGGAGAGACGGCTTAGCAGTTAAGGCGTTTGCCTGCAAAGCTAAAGGATCCCAGTTCTATTCTCCCGGACCCACATAAACCAGCTGCACAAGGGGGCGCATGCATCTGGAATTCTTCTGCAGTGGCTTGAAGGCCCCTGTGCACCCATATATTTTTTTTTCTCTCTCCCTCCCTCTCAAATAAGAGAAAGGGGGATGGAGATAAAGATAGGGAGAGAGAGACAGGAAAAGAATGGGCGCACCAGGTCCTCTTGTCATTGTAAACTCCAGATATATACACCACTTTGTGCATCTGGCTTTATGTGGGTACTGGAGAATTGAACCCAGGCTGTCAGGGCTCTGCAAGCAAGAGTATATTATTATTTGTAATCAAACCCACTACATTTTATATTTTATTTTTATTTATTTATTTATTTGATAGAGAAAGAGGGAGGGAGGGAGGGAGGGAGGGAGAGAGAGACAGGGGGCGGGGAGAAGAGAGAGAGAATGGGCATGCCAGGGCCTCCAGCAACTGCAACTCCAGACACATGTAGGCCCCTTGTGCATCTGGCTAATGTGGGACCTGGGGAATAGAACCTGTGTCCTTTGGCTTTGTAGGCAAATGCCTTAACCGCTAAGCCATCCCTCCAGCCCAATCCCATTTTATATCATTCTAAGTGCACATATGTATCTCATGCATTCCACAAGAGGATGCTTGTTTATATAATCACAAAATAACACATTATATGTTTGTGCTATTTGTACCTATATATATATATATTTAAAATGCAAAAAAAAATGGTTTATAGTACTTTTCTTTTTTTTTTTTTTTAAAAAAAAACTTTTTGTTGTTCTTGTTGTTCTTGTTTCAAGTTAGAGTTTCACTCTAGCCCAGGCTGACCTGGAATTCACTATGGAGTATCAGGGTGGCCTCGAACTCACAGCAATCCTCCTACCTCTGCCTCCCAAGTGTAAAAAAGTTTTTTTAAAAATTTGTTTGAGAGAGAAAGAGGCAGATAGAGAGAATGGATGAGCCAAGGCCTTCAGCCACTGCAAACAAACTCTAGACGCATATGCCATCTAGTGCATCTGGCTTACATGGGTCCTGGGGAATTGAACCTGGGTCCTTTGGCTTTGCAGGCAAATGCCTTAACCGCTAAGCCATCTCTCCAGCCCTATAGTACTTTTCCATAAGGAAATAACTAATAGACATCACTATTTCTTTAATTTTTTCTATAAGGAAATAATATACTAATAGGTATATGTAAAGACGCTCACTGTTAAGCTGGGTGGTGGTGTACTCCAGAGGCAGAGATAGGTAGATCGTTGTGAATTCAAGGGTAGCCTGGGGACTACAGAGTTAGTTCCAGGTCAGCTTAGACTAGAGGGACACCCTATCTCAAATACTAACAGAGAAACAAAGAAATGCTTACTGCTCTATTGACCATTATGGTAAAATGAAATGTATATGGAAAATATTCAAGGTATACTGACTACTACTAAGTAAATATTAAGGTAAAGAGAGGACATATAACTTAACCCTATGTAGATTACAAAAGTTATTTGTTTTATTTCGAGATAGGGTCTCACTATGTAGCTCAGGCTGGCCTCAAACTCACGATTCTGTTGCTTGAGCTAGTTAAGTGCTAACCTCAGACCTAGGTGTAGTGTTCTGTAGTCATCAGACACCTTCAAGTGTGAGCGTTGTAACACTGAATACCAAATTACACTTTTAGATAGAGCAGGCTAGCACATAGATAGAAAAGGATCCAGAGACTGGAGAGATGGGTCAGCAGTTAAGGTGCTTCCTTGTGATGACCGACAACCCCATTTTAGTTCCCCAAAAAACAAAAAAGAAAGGAAAGGGTTTACTGTGGCTAGGCATGGTGGCACACACTGTTAATCCTAGCACTGGGAAGGCTGAGGTAGGAGGACTGCTGTGAGTTTGAGGCCAACCTGAGACTACACAGTGAATTCCAGGTCAGCCTGGATTAGAGTGAGACATTGCCTCGAAAACGGGGGGGGGGGGGGGGGGGGGGGGGGCGGGAGGGGGAGAAGGAAGGGAGAGAAGAAAAGGATCTAGTCTAAAGAGTAGAAAGAAAGACAGAAACATGGCTCTGCTGATCCTAAGATTTTTAGCAATTTTATGACATGAAATTGAAGTAAAGCAGAGAAGTGTATTTTCACAACTATTCTTTCAGCTTTTGTTCTAGACCTATAGTTGTAGCTGAGAGTTAAATCTGATTTTATAAGTCAGAGAACTGAGGCCCGGGCATGGGGGCACAAACTTGTAAACACAGAACTGAGGCCAGTGCTGAGGCTGGAGAATCATGAGTTTGAGGCCAGGAAAACAATACAAAACCAAAAATAAAAACTGTGAACAGGGCTGGGGAGGTGTCTCAGTGGTTAAGAGCACTTGATGCATATACAGAAGGAAAGTAGACTGACCACCAGAAAAGCTGGGTGTGGCCAGGGGGAGGACAGAGACCTGAGAAGTGCTGGGGCTCACTGGCAAATGGCAGTTCTGGGTTGAAGGAGAGACCACTTCTCAAGGATATAATTGGTTGAGTGACACAAAAGAGAGTCCTAAGCTTCCACCTGGCCTCTGCACACATGGGCATCTGATCACGTGTGTGTATACCATATCACACACAACATGCACACTCTACACATGTGCAAGTATAAAAACCAAAGAACTAACCACAGAACAATGAAGAAACTGAGGCTAAAGTGAGTTTGGGGCAGTGTCAGAGTTATCTACTCTACCTACTTGTATTCTACTTTTTTGTTTGTTTGTTTGGTTGGTTTTTTTGGGGCTGGGTCTCACCCTAGCCCAGGCTGACTTGGATTTATATGTAGTCTCAGAGTAGCCTTGAACTCACAGCATTCCTCCTACCTCTGCCTCCCTAATGCTGGGATTTAAAGTGTAAGCCACCATGCCCAGCTACTTCTTTTGGTTTTAATTTATTTGAGAGAGAGAGGGAGGCAGATAAGAGAATGGGTGCACCAGGGCCTCCAGCCACTGCAAACAAACTCCAGACGCGTGCGCCACCTTGTGCATCTGGCTTACGTGGGTCCTGGGGAATTGAACCTAGGTCCTTTGGCTTTGTTGGCAAGCACCTCAACCCCTAAGCCATTTCTCCAGCCCTATTTCTTTTCTTAAAAACTATTTTTATTTATTTATTTGAAAGAGAGAAAGAGGCTGACAGAGACAAAGAATCTGTGCACCAGGGCCTCTAGCTACTGCAAACAAACTCCAGATGCATGTGCCACCATGTATATCTGGCTTATGTGGGTACTGGGGAGTCAAATCTGGGTCATTAGGTTTTGCAAGCACCTTAACAGCTAAGCCATCTCTTCAGCCCTACTTGTATTCTACTTCTCTTGCCCAAGAGTATGTGGTTGGGGGTGGCTATCCACTTTGCTCTCAAAATTGTAGCACCGTGGAACTGTTAACAAAATGCTGATGAGTTTAATTCACTTGTAGGGAGTTATTTGTCCTATTCATTCAATAAATGTCCTTACCTTCAGACACTCACACTTTTCTCATTTTTGTGTGCATGCACCTGCATGTTTGTATGCACATTCATGCATGTGTGAGTGTGTCATTCTTGCTGAGGCAGGGTCTCTCACTTGAGCACAGAGCTGTCTGAGTCAGCTAGTCTAGTTAGCCAGCTTGCTCCAGGGATTCTGTCTCTGCCTCTCCTGTTGGGAATACAGGTGGCCGCCACGCCCTCCAGGATTATGAGTGCTAGGGACTGGAACATCAGTTTTGTGTGGCACTTCATCCACTAAGCTCTCCTTTCAGTCCCACTTGCTGTTTTATTTTATTTATTTATTTACTATTGGTTTTTTGAGGTAGGGTCTCACCCTAGCCCAAGCTGACCGGAATTCACTATGTAGTCTCAGGGTGGCCTCGAACTCAAGGTGATCCTCCTACCTCTGCCTCCCAAGTGCTGGGATTAAAGGCATGTGCCATCACGCCCTGCGGGCTTATTTATTTTTATTTATTATTTTATTTTTTATTTATTTTTCCGAGGTAGGGTCTCACTCTAGCCCAGGCTGAACTGGAATTCACTACGGAGTCTCAGGGTGGCCTGGAACTCACGGTGATCCTCCTACCTCTGCCTTCAAGTGCTGGGATTAAAGACGTGCGCCACCACGCCCAGCATTTTTTTTTACTTTTTTGAGGTAGGGTCTTGCTCTGGTCCAGGCTGACCTGGAATTAACTATGTAGTCTCACGGTGGCCTTGAGCTCATGTCAATCCTCCTACCTCTGCCTCCCGAGTGCTGGGATTAAAGGAGTAAGCCACCACGACCGGCTTATTTTTTTTTTAAATATTTATTTAATTTTTTTTTGAGGTAGTGTCTCACTCTATTCCCAAGCTGGCCTCGAACTCACAGCAATCCTCTCCTACCTCTGCCTCCCAAGTGCTGGACATACACCACCACACCCAGCAAAAATATTTTAATTTATTTATTAGAGGAAAAGGGGGGATGGGGGTACACCAGGGCATCTTGCCACTGCAAACAAATTGCAAATGCATGTGCCACTTTGTGCATCTGGCTTAAGTAGGCTTTGCAAGCAAACACCTTTAACCATTAAGCAATCTCCCAGCCATCTCTTGCTGCTTTTAAATGTTTTATTTTTATTTATTTATTTGAGAGAGAGAGATAAGGAGATAGGCAGGTAGAAAGAGAGAGAGAGAGAGAGAGACAGAGAGAGAGAGAGACAGAGAATGGGCACACCAGGGCCTCCAGCCACTGTAAATGAACCCCCTTGTGCATCTGGCTTACATGGGTCTTGGGGAGTCGAACCTGGGTCCTTTGACTTTGCAGGCAAGCACCTTAACTGCTAAGCCATCTCTCCAGCCCTCTTGCTGCTTTTAAAGCAACCACAAAACAATAGAATTTTAAAAATCCTTCCATATCTGTCCAATTTGTTCCTTAAAATAAAAACCCAGCCAGGCGTGGTGGCGCACACCTTTAATCCCGGCACTTGGGAGGCAGAAGATTGTTGCAAATTCAAGGCCACCCTGAAACTACATAGTGAATTCCAGGTCAGTCTGAGCTAGAGTGAGACCCAACCTCGAAAAACCAAAATAAATAAATAAAAACAAGGGCTGGAGAAATGGATCAAGGGTTCAAAATACTTGCTTGCAAAATACGACAGCTTAAGTTCGAATCTCCAGTACCCATATAAAACCAGATGCACAAAGTGGCACCTGTGTCTAGAGTTTGTTTATAGTGAGAAGAGGTACTAGTGTACCTACTCTCCTCCATACCTCTTCTTGCAAATAAATAACTGGTATATAGATATAGAAGACAGATAGGTAGGTAGATAGAAAGAAACCCAGACAAATGTGAGCATTCACACCTGTAATACCAGCACTCAGGAAGCTAAGACAGGAGGATCTGAGTTCAAGGCCAACAAACAAACCAAAACATTACATGACCAATCAATCAAACAAAACCCCAGAGGTGGAATGCTAGATCAAAACCCATGTTCTTCAAAACTTCTGGTGCATATTTTATAGTCATATTTTAAAAACACACTAGTAATATTGCACAAATCATTTTTTTTTTTTTTTTTGAGGTAGGGTCTTGCTCTAGCCCAGGCTGACCTGGAATTCACTATGCAGTCTCAGGGTGGCCTCAACCTCTCAGCGATCATCCTACCTCTGCCTCCCAAGACCTGGGATTAAAGGCATGTACCATTATTTATTTGCCAGCAGAAAGTAAGAGAGACCAACAGAGAGATAGAGGGCACACCAGGGCCTGTAGCCACTACAAACGAACTCTAGACACATGTGTCCCTTGTGCATCTGGCTTACATGGGTACTGGGGAATTGAACTCGGGTCCATTGGCTTTGCAAGCAAATGCCTTAACCGCTAAGCCATCTCTCCAGCCCATAAATCATTCTTAATGGCATCACACAATGCCAGTCAAATATATTCCATTCCAGAATGTAATATAGTCCATGGAAGAAGTAAGGATCTTTTCTCTAGAGAAGCACCAGTCTCCCCACCCCCAGCTTTGATTCCACTTAAAGTGTTAGCAAGTCAACCAACTAATCTGAATAGGTGCTTAGGTGCTGAAGTAAATGCTATTTTAAAGTCAGCTCTCATCTCACTTCAGTAAGATGAAATAAAGTGCCATGTGTACTAAAAATAGTTCCCTATTCAGAAACCCAACACTCAGGTCCAGAACAATGTCAGTGTTGCATATTCTATGAATTCTTTCACCTAATATGGCTTCTGCTGAGCCCAAAATCAAGAAGCCACCAGAGACCAGAAATAACATCATTTTAAACCTTTTAAAGTCTTATAAACTGAATGTACTAAAGCAAACTAAATATACTAAAATTAACTATTCCAAATTTTACCATTCTAACTGAACAGAAAGATTACGAATCTGGTTTTAAATTTTATGCTTGCCAAATCCGGTACAAGCTCCGATCCAACAATGAACACATCCCACCAGATTTCCTCTGCATAAAAAAAGGGTAGTAGGATGATTTTAAAGCATACTTTTCTTCCCTAAGCTTAACAACTGCAACAGAAAGAGCTAACATAGAAAAACTACATTAGACAATTATTCAACTATTACAAAATGTAGCAAAATTTTAAATTGACAAAAGTCATCACTTTTGTTTAGATCAAACTGAGATATCAACAATTAAGGAAATTTGAACATAAGATATTTTAAAGGCATTATATAACCCCAAAACAAAATTTCAAATATTTTTCATTACCTTAAAAGTTTCACATTGTGTTTGATTAGAATTTTGATCAAAATAAAAAACTGCAGAAATGAAACCCAAGGATCATAACCAAACCTATTAGAAAAACTTTCAAAAAACCACATGCAAATATCCACTTGAAAAGCAGCTTTCCTACTAAGATTTTTCTTACAAGAACCCTTTTATATAATATCTGGCACTGTTGCTATACTGTCATTTTGTGAGCTATAAGAAATTAACCAATGGTTAAATTATATGACCTTGCAAAAGTTTACACTAACCCTCATTACCCAAAGGAGTTGTCAATTAAACAGAAAAAGCAGAAAACAAACCTTTCGAAAGCTTTGTTTCTTCTACCACTTTGGTTAGATGCCCCTGGACGATCAGCTTCTCTGCCAAAGAAAACAGGCGTTACTACCAAGCCCGACACAGCAGCATTTCCCTGTGCAGAGCTGTAACACATTCCATGACCAAATTTAAAGATGATAGCATCACTCCTATGACCAAGCTTGAACAAAAAACCTGAACCAGGACCTCAGGCTTGACAGAGCAATCAAGACAATGCAGAAGCCTGGGGTTGGGGAGACAATTTGCCTTTTGTCTTCAGTGCATGTCACCTTATTGTAAAGTCAGGATCTTTTCTTTTCTTTCTTTTCTTTTCTTCTCTCTCTCTCTCTCTCTCTCTTTCTTTCTTTTGGTTTTTCAAGGTAGGTTTTTTAGTTTTTCTAGCACAGGCTGTCCTGGAATTCACTATGTAATCTCAGGCTGGCCTCAAACTCACAGCAATCCTCCTACCTTTGCCTCCTGAGTGCTGGGATTAAAAGCATATACCACCATGCCCGGCTCAGGATCTTTTTATAAAGCAACAATGCAGTCTCTAAATCAGGGATGTTCTAAGACCTTATATGTAAATCAGATATAAAAATCATGTTATTCCAAGTTTACTTTTCTCTGTTGATGAAATTTAACAGATACCTAAGAAACTTACTGCAGGAGAATAAATGATTTTAGAAGAGCTATTTAAAGAAATAAGAATGCTGTGTTTAATGGCATAATGTGCTTCTGTAATTTATTTGGTATTATTTTCATAATCTACATTTCACTGAGGCAGATAACAGATCTATTATAAATATTCCCAGCTTTTATCCTAATTACAGTGGTTTCTTTCAATTTACTCTATTGCCATATGTGAAAAATTTTTTTCTGTTGGCTGGAGAGATTGCTTAGCTGTTAAGGCGCTTGCCGGAGAAGCCTAAGGACTCATGTTTGACTCTCCAGATCCCATGTAAGCCAGATGAACAGTGATGCAAGCATGCAAGGTTGCACATGCACACAAGGGGTATACACGTCTGGAGTTCAATTGCAGCGGCTAGAGGCCCTGGCGTGCCAATTCTCCCCTCCCCCCATAAAAAAAAAAGGCCAGACTGTTGGGCTTGCCTCAAAAAAAATTTTTTTTCTGTTCATTTAGCAACCATCTACAATTTGGTCCACACTATCACCAAATCACTGAAACCAATCAACACCATTACAACTTCTCATTTCCAAACCCCAGGGTGCCTTTCCATCTCTTATAGATTGTTTATTCCTGCCTTTCTTTTTCTTTTCAAATGTTTTTTGTGGGTGTGTAGGCGTGACAGGGTCTTTTGCAAACTAATGTCACACTATGAGTTCTTATCTGTTGTAATGTGGGGGTACTGTGGAGTTGAACCCAAGCCAGCAGGCTTTGAAGCAAGTGCCTTTAACCACTGAGTAATCTCACCCCCTGTCTTTCTCTTTTTAAAATATTTTCATTCTATTTATTATTTTTTGTTCTGATTTTTCGAGGTAGGGTCTCACTCTAGCCCAGGCTGACCTGGAATTCACTCTGTAGTCTCAGGGTGGCCTCAAACTCACAGCAACCCTAACCTCTGCCTCTGAAGTGATAGGATTAAAGGCATGTGCCACCCCACCACGCTACCCCCTGCCTTTCTCAAAAACAAAGATTTTCCTTTATTATTTTTTTTGAGGTAGGGTCTCACTCTAGCACAGGCTGACCTAGAATTCACTATGTAGTCTCAGGGTGGCCTCAAAGTCACAGCAATCCTCCTAACTCTGCACCCCAAGTGCTGAAATTAAAGGACCACTATGCCTGGCTTTATCCCTGCCTTTCTTAACAACAAAGGTAAGTTGCCTACACTGCCTTGAACTCATTGTTAGCTCAGCCAGAATTGAATTTACAACCCTCCTACCTCAACCTCCCAAGTAGCTGGGATTACAGGCTTGTGCCACCAGGCTCAGCTTGGATTTAGACCATTTTAAAAGGCATTATTAGGGCTGGAGAGATGGTTCAGCAGTTAAGGCAATTCGATTCCCCAGGACCCATGTAAGCCATGCATATGGTGGCACATCCATCTGGAGTTCGTTTGCTGGAGGCCTGGCACGACTATTCTATCTCTCTCAAAATAAATAAATAAATAAATAAATAAATAAATTTAAAGGCATTATTAGTATTACAGTAAGTAAATTATAATATGCCCTACCTGTTCTCTGGCTCTACTCCATTCCCAAAATTCACTTTCTAAAAGCAGTAACTTTCAACTTTTAGCTATTTTTCCATTATGTACATTTATTTTAAAGTTTTCTTTTATTTATTTAGCTTTTAAGAGACAGAATTTCACTATGGGACCCAGGCTAGCCTCAAACTCACAATACTTCTGTTCTAACTTCCTGACTTTAGATATTTATTGATCACCTCTTATACACAATCTGCCTTATACTTCACAGCCAAGAAGCTATGAGCAGAAGCATAAAATTCCCAATTCTATCACATACACCAGTAACCCATCATCCCCCCCCCCAAGTTTGTTTGTTTGTTTATTGTCACTGATAACCAAACCCACAGCCTTGCACTTACTAGGCAGATGCTCATCCACTGAGCTAAATCCTCATCCCCAGGTTTTTATTTTTTTTAGAGACAGTAAATAACTTAGACTGGCCTCTAACTCAGGATCTTCCTGCCTCAACTTACCAATCGACGGGATCACAGCTTGTGGATATCATCACATTGACTTTTCCCAGTCTTCTCCCCTCCCCCAGGTAGTATCTCGCTCTAGCTCAGGCTAACCTGGTGATCATTCTGTAGTCCCAGGCTGGCCTCAAACTCACAGCGACCCTCCTACCTCTACCTCTTAAGTGTTGGGATTAAAGCCATGTGCCACTACGCCCAGCTCTTTTCCCAGCCTTTTAATATTGCTGCTTCAGTCTTGTTCCCTTAGGCTTCACAGGCACGTGCTTAACTCCTAAGCCATCTCTCCAGCCCCCACTTTAAAAAAAAATTTATTTATTTATTTGACAGAGAAAGAGGGAAAGAGAGAGAATGAATGAATGGGCATGCCAGGGCCTCCACCCACTGCAAAGGAACTCCAGATGCATGCGCCCCCTTGTGCATCTGGCTAACATGGGTCCTGGGGAATCAAACCTGGGTCCTTCAGCTTTGCAGGCAAACGCCTTAATAACTAAGCCATCCCTTTAGCCCTCCACTCATTCTTGAACTTATTATTCAAACATTAGATCTTTAGGAATTTTCAAAGATTATTTTGAAATTTTAAGATTTTTCAAAAATTAAAAAGAAACATGCTTCTCATGTTGTTTTCACTTCTTGGACTCTTCTACTGATTTAAATCTTTTGCTTACCAGAAGTTTTAATTGCAGAGCTGGAGAGATGGCTTAGCAGTTAAGGCGCTTGCCTGTGAAGCCTAAGAGCCCAGGTTTGATTCCCCAATAACCACGTAAACAAGATGCACAAAGTGACATCTGGATTTCATTTGCAGTGGCTGGAGGCCCTGACCCTGGTCACCGGCAAAAAAAAAAAAAAAAAAAAGTTTCACTTGCAAGTTGGGGGACCAAATCAGTTAGTTGGTAAAGTGTCTGCATTGCAAGCTTCTGACCTTAACCCATCAGAGATATCAGAGATTCAAGAAGAGAAGTTGAGAACTATTTAGCACAAATGAAAGAGAAAATAAGAGGGCTTTCTTTCTTTGGTTTAGAAACTTCCTGTTTTGCCAAAGGCAGAGGCAGGAGGATCACTGTGAGTTTGAAGCTAGCCTGAGACTACGTAGTGAATTCTAGGTCAGAATGGGCAAGAGCAAGACCCTACCTCAAACAAAAATGGCCATGTGTGGTCCTGGAGGAAGGTCACAGAAAGGTCTATGAGAACACCCTGTGGGGTTTTGGAAGTAGCTTTCCCCTAAGCTGGTCCCCTAAGCTCAGGTTTAGTGCAGGTGGCTGCTCAGGGGCCTTTGTGTTCAGGGCCTCTGCAGCTGGCTCCTTCATTCAAATCACTGGTCCCACCTGAGGGATGGTGTCTTGCTTTGGCTGGGCGGACATCAAGCCTGCTGCTACCCCAGGGCCTTTGAACTTGCTGGTTCCTGTGTTTGGAGGTGTTCTCATCCAGGTGTTTTGATGGCCCACTCCCCTGTCTCCTTCAGGTTTCTGCTCAAACTCCTTATTTATTATTATTTATTTATTTGAAAGCAGGGAGATAGAAAGAATGGGCACATCAGTGCCTCTAGCCATTGCAAACAAACTCCAGATGCATGCAACACCTTGTGCATCTGATTTTACAAGGGTCCTGAACCTGGATCATTAAGGCTTTGCAGGCAAACACCTTAACCACTGAGCCATCTCTCCAGCACCATGAAATGCCATTTTATCCACACAGCTTTCTTAGGGTAATATGTTTAAGATGGAAACTACCAGCTCACCCCCTCTGCAACCTTGTCCCCTGATTGGTCAGCCTGAGACTACATGGTGAATTACAGGTTAGCCTGGGCTAGAGCATAACCCTACCTTGAAAACAAGGCCCCCCAAAGGAAGACTGAAAAACTTCTTTTGTTTGTTTGAGGGTTCCTATAATGAGGTAATCATTTCTCTCCTCTTTTTAATTTTTATTTTTATTTTATTTTTTTTTTGAGGTAGGGTCTCATTCTGGCCCAGGCTGTCCTGGAATTCACTACATAGTCACAGGGTGGCCTTTAACTCATGGCGATCCTCCTACCTCTGCCTCCCAAGTGCTGGAATTAAAGGCATGTGCCACCATGCCCGGCATCTTTTTGTTATATATGAGATGGGATCTTAGCCAGGTTGGCCTACAACTTGCAGTCCTCCTGCCTTAGCCTCCTGAATACTAAGATTACATATGTACACTACCATACTTGGCTGTCTTCCACTTAAAAAAATATATTTTATTTATTTGCAAGGAGAGCGAGAAAAGAGAGAAAGAATGGGTATGCCAGGGCTTCTAGCCACTGCAGATGAACTCCAGACACATGAGCCACATTGTGCATATGGCTTACGTGGGTACTGGGGAATTGAACTTGGGTCCTTAGGTTTCAAAGGCAAGTGCCTTAACTGATAAGCCATCTCTCCAGCCCATGCCATCCTCTTTTTTTGTTTGTTTTGTTTTTTGAGACAGGGCCTCACTCGAACCCAGGCTAACCTGGAATTCACTATGTAGTCTCAAGGTGGCCTCAAGCTCATGGTGATCCTCCTACCTCTGCATTCCAGATGCTGGGATTAAAGGCATGTGCCACCACACCTAGCCCATGTTTTTGAGAGAGAAAATTGGCACACCAGGGCCTCAGCCACTGAAATTGAAATCTAGGTGCTTGTGCCACCTAGTGGGCATGTGCGACCTTGCGCTTGCCTCATCTTTGTGCATCTGGTTTACGTGAGATCTGGAAGGTTGAACATGTGTCCTTAGGCTTCACAGGCAAGCACCTTAACTGCTAAGCCATCAATCCAGCCCCCATGCCATCCATTTTTAGGGTTATATATACTTACTGTAAACACACACACACACAAGAGGGCTGGAGAGATGGCTCAGCGGTTATGGCGCTTGCCTGCAAAGCCAAAGGACCTTCATCCTAATAAGCCAGATGCACAATGTGGCGCATGCATCTGGAGTTCGTTTGCAGTGGCTGGAAGCCCTGGCGCACCAATTCTCTCTCTCTCAAATAAATAAATAAAACTAAAAAAAAAAAAAACCAGGCCGGGCGTGGTGGTGCATGCCTTTAATCCCAGCACTCGGGAGGCAGAGGTAGGAGAATTGCCGTGACTTCGCGGCCACCCTGAGGCTCCATGGTGAATTCCAGGTCAGCCTGGGCTAGAGTGAGACCCTACCTCGAAAGACCAAAATAAATAAATAAATAAATAAATAAATAAATAAATAAATGGAAAAAAAGCCACAAATGCATAAAACACAAATATACAGATTAATTATTATAAACAAATTTCTGTGTGTCCACAGCCCAACTCAAAAGACAAGTTTCCCACCATCCCCAAATCCCTCGATAGTTTCCTTTCCAGTCAACATCCTTTCTCTCCAATAAAGGCAACTAACTATACTGACTTTTTTGTGGGAGGGGAAGGGGATGGTTGATGAGTGTACGTGTACATGGGCCACCACACACATGTGGAAGTGACAGGATAACTTCTCAGTGTCCCCACATTCCACCTTGCTTGAGGAAAGCCTCTCATTCTCATTGTTGGTCACTGATGTGTTAGCCAGGGTAGTAGTTGTTCACTAACGTGTTAGCCAGGTCAAATGGTCCATGAGCTTCCAGATAATTCTCCTGTATTTGCCTCCCATCCTGCATGTCACCATGCTGGAATTATAGAAGTCCACCACAGCTTCTGGATTTTACATGGGTTCTGGAGATCTAAACATGACTCAGACTCAAGCAGCAATTGATTTATCCACTGAGAATCTCCATCTTTACCCTTTTAAGGCACTTACTCTTTCACGTCTCTTATTTTCATTTCTTTTTTTTTTTTTTTTTTTTTTTTTTGAGGTAAGGTCTCACTTTCATCCAGGCTGTAGTCACTCTGTAGTCCCAGGCTGGCCTCAAACTCAGTGATCCTCCTACCTCTGCCTCCTGAGTGCTGGGATTAAAGGTGTGTGCCATAACATCTGGCAATCACATAACTTTAGTCACACTATTCAAATATGTATGACTAAATATCACTTTAACATTATAAAAACTGAATATTACAATATGCTTTCTTAGACCAACAGACCACACTAATGCACTCATCACTTGACTGCTGAAGATCCTAGGATTGTGTCCACATTAAATTATTATACATACTGCTGCTCTGAACATCCTGGAATTTGAAGCTTGTGCATTTCTGTAGGGAACTCACCATGGAGTAGAATGGAGAGTATCATAATTTTTACTGTATTATCTAAGCACTTAGTTAATAGTCAGAAAACAGAGTTGCAAAAGCTACTGAATCTTACAAAAATTGAACAGAAGTTAACCAAGCTTATTTCTTAGTTGACAGGAATAAATTAGGTGCTAATTACATTACTGTGTGGCACAAAATCAACAGGAAGAACAACAGGACATGCTCAGAAGCTAGGGGTAGCACAAGTCCACCAGGAGTAAGTTTATCTTCTCACAGCCAGAGACCCATTTTAATTCAATGACAGCTACAACTAACTGAAGTGCAGACTATAACTACCATGGGGGTCCTAAACAGATGAAAGGGATGGGTGAATAAAGGAGAATCAGGCAATAATGTGCTTAAGAAAGGCGAGCTGGAGAGATGGCTTAGCAGTTAAGGCACTTGCCTGCAAAGCCAAAGGACCACAGTTTGATTCCCCATGACTCATGTAAACCAGATGCACAAAGTGGCGCATGCTTCTGAAGTTCATTTGCGGTGGCTACAGAGACCCTGGTGCTCCCATTCTCATTCTCTCTCTCTCTCTCTTAAACACACACACACACATTAAAACAGAGTAAAAGGCATACATGTTGACAATTAAGTAAGAAGTGAGACAATCTCTAAATTATGAGAAAATATTATTCTAACATGAAAAAAAAGTACAGCTAGGTCAATTGGCTTTCAATGCTGGATGACTGGGGATAGAAAAGGAGAAAAACAAGTTACCTTGACAGGAAAAAACTTCCATGAGCACCTCTCCAGAATCCCTCCCACACATTTCTACTTGTTGCCTAACAAGTATTTCTTTGTACCATGCATTACAAAGCACATAGAAAATATAGTCTCAGTAAGCTTTCACAATAATTACATGAGGTAGACACTACCTCCCCATGTTGCAAGTGAAGAAATTAAGTTAAAAGAACTTAATTTACCTGGAATCATGCTGCTAGCCAAAGACCAAACCAGGATTCAGATCAATGTCCCTCGAACTCAGTTCTACCATCATCAGTGGAAATGAACTAGTCACCCAAAAGGTTATTAAAAAGCAAGTAAAGCCGGGTGTGGTGGCGCACGCCTTTAATCCCAGTACTTGGGAGGCAGAGGTAGGAAGACTGACATGAGTTCAAGGCCATCCTGAGACTACACAGAGAATTCCAGGTCAGCATGAGCTAGAGTGAGACCCTACCTCAGAGGAAAAAAAAAGAGCAAGTATAGGATGGGAAGATGGTTTAGTGGTTAAAGGCACTTGCCTGCAAAGCCTACCATTCTGGGTTCAATTCCCAAGCTACCCATGTAAGCCAGACACAAAAAGTGGCACTTGTGTTTGGGGTTCATTTGCAGTAGGATAGAACCCAAGGGCATGCACACAGACATGTGCACATGCAAATAGATGACAAAGGGATGGAGAGATGGCTTGGCAGTTAATTCATTTGTCTGAAAAGCCAAAGGACCCAGGTTTGATTCCTCAGTGCCCATGTAAAGCCAGATGCACAAGGTGGCACATGCACCTAGAGTTCATTTGCAGTTGCTAGAGGCCCTGGTGCACCCATTCTCTCTTTCTATCTGCTTCTCTCTCTCTCTCAAATAAATAAATAAATGAAATCAATTTTATGGCTGGAGAGATGGCTTAGCAATTTAAGCGCTTGCCTGCAAAGCCTGAGGACCCCAGTTCGAGGCTTGATTCCCCAGGACCCATGTAAGCCAGATGCACAAGGGAGTGCATGCATCTGGAGTTCGTTTGTAGTGCCTGGAAGCCCTGGTATGCCCATTCTCTCTCTCTTCCCCCCTCTTTCTCTGTCAAATAAATAATAAAAATAAACAAAAAATTAAAAAAAATAAATTTTAAAAATAGGTGTGGTGGTTTGATTCAGGTGTCCCCCATAAATTTAAGTATACTGAATGCTAGGTTCCCAGCTGATGGAGATTTGGGAATTAACGCCTCCTGGAGGGAGTGTGTTGTTGGGGCGGGCTTATGGGTGTTATAGCCAGTGTCCCCATGCCAGTGTTTGGCACACTCTCCTATTGCTGTTGTCCACCTGATGTTGGCCAGGGGGTGATGTCCACCTTCTGCTCATGCCATTCTTTTCCCCTGCCATTGTGGGGCTTCCCCTCGAGCCTGTAAGCCAAAATAAATCCTTTTCCCCACATGCTGCTCTTAGTTGGGTGATTTCTACCACCAATGAGAACCTGACTGCAACAGTAAAGTGGTACCAAGGAGTGGGACTGCTGCTAGACACCTGACTGTGTGGCTTTGACCTTTTGGAGCTGACTTTCAAGAGGAATGTGGAAGGATTTGAAACCTTGGCCTAAGAGATGCCTTGCAGTGCTGTAAGTACAGCTTGATTGACTATTCTGGTCAGGCTACAAGACCTGAATGCAGTAAGAACTATGGACTGTGAGGTTTGGCTTATGAGGGTGAGAAAGAGCTTTGCTTGGATTGGGCTGGCAGTTTGTGTGAGAAGCTTGCTCTAAAATGCCCGTGTCCTGAGAAGTTGTGCAGGGTTGCTTTGTGTAGAAATGAACTGGAGTGAGCAGAGGGATATGGCACAGAAAGAAAAATCTTTGGGTGAACTGCTGCCCGTTCAGCTGCAATTGCGAGATTACAACCTTTGAGATTGAGCCAGCTGACCTGCATTGGGGCAACAGGAAGAATGTACTCTTTTGAAGGGGCCTGAGTGTTCAAGGAGTGTCCTGTTCTTCAATGTCCGCTTTATTTCCCCTGGATTAACAAATTGGCACCCTACCTGGTATTGTGGAGTATAAGAAATACAGGAAAGAGAGGGTCATTGAGTTTGCAACACAGTCTTGTGTTTTGGAAATGGCCGTGGGCAGTGTGAAGCAGGTTTGCTGGATGCCTGCATGGAGACTCCATGGCGCCATGAGGACGAACCATGGATTGCAGTGGAGACCCAGTGGAGATGCCGGGCCCACGAGATGGCTGCTAAGGAAAGCTGCTGGCTCCGATGAAGCTTTCCAGGACTGTGAATCCTGTGAGTAGCCTAGCTGGAGGGGCAGAATTGGAATTCCAGAGACTTGTTGCTGGTTACAGTTATTGAATTTGGAGATTTGCCACTAGCTAGCGTTGTTGGACTTGGAGTTACAGAATTTGATGTTTGTCCTGGTTGTTTTAAATCTTGTATTGGCTGAATGTTTCTTTGCTATGCCCAATGCTATCTTTTGAAGTGTGAATATTTATTCTGTGCCATTATGGGTTTTTTGAGGTTATTTTTTGGTATTATGGCTCAGTTAAAAGACCTTGGACTATGGGGAAATATGAACATCATTGGAATTGATAAAAACTATGGGGACATTTAAAGTTGGACTGAATACATTGTATTTTATATCATGTATGGATATCAGTTTATGGGGGCCAGAGGCGGAATGTGGTGGTTTGATTCAGGTGTCCCCCATAAATTTAGGTATCCTTAATGCTAGGTTCACAGCTGATGGAGATTTGGGGAATTAACGCCTCCTGGAGGGAGTGTATTGTTGGGGCGGGCTTATGGGTGTTGTACCCAGTGTCCCCATGCCAGTGTTTGGCACACTCTCCTGTTACTGTCCACCTGATGTTGGCCAGGGGGTGATGTCCACCCTCTGCTCATACCATCGTTTTCCCCTGCCATCGTGGAGCTTCCCCTCGAGCCTGTAAGCCAAAATAAATCCTTTTTCCCACAAGCTGCTCTTAGTTGGGTGATTTCTACTAGCAATGAGAACCTGACTGCAACAATAGGTCACACTTTTTTTGGGGGGGTGGGGGGTTTTGAGGTAGGGTCTCACACTATCTCAGGCTGACCTGGAATTCACTATGGAGTCTCAGGGTGGCCTCGAACTCACGGCGATCCTCCTACCTCTGCCTCCTGAGTGCTGGGATTAAAGGCGTGCGCCCAGCGGTAACACATTTTTTTTTTTAAAAAGAAAGTAAGTCAGGCATGGTGGCGCACGCCTTTAATCCCAGCACTCGGGAGGCAGAGGTAGGAGGATTGCCGTGAGTTCGAGGCCACCCTGAGACTCCATAGTGACTTCCAGGTCAGCCTGGGCTAGAGTGAGACCCTACCTCAAAAAAATAAAAATAAAAAAAAATGTGTTACCGCTGGGCGCACGCCTTTAATCCCAGCACTCGGGAGGCAGAGGTAGGAGGATTGCCATGAGTTTGAGGCCACCCTGAGACTACATAGTGAATTCCAGGAGAGCTTGAGCTAGAGTGAGACCCTACCTCGAAACCCCCCTCAAAAAAAAAGTGAATAGGAAAAATAAATTAAGATTAGAAGTAATAACACAATACACTTGGAGTAAGAATTTATAATTAGTGTTCAACATCAAGGTAGCACCTACTCTCCATTCAGAGACTGGCAGCTCTCCAGTAGAAAAGTCCTTGGGATCTTATAGGAAGCTCAAGTGTCCTAATCTTAATAATGCATTCATTCAGAAGGTTCAGAGGGTTATTAATTTCTTTTCTTTTCCTTTTTATTTTTTTTTTAAATGTAGGGTCTTTATCTCAGGCTGACCTAAAATTCAGTATGTAGTTCCAGGCTGGCCTCAAACTCACGGTGATCCTCCTACCTTTGCCTCCCAAGTGCTGGGATTAATGGCATGCACCACCACACCCAGCAGGGTTATTATTTCTGATGAAATAAATTTTTAAAGCAAATCTTGCTACAGAAGATATTCTGCCTTTTCCTAAAAACAATCCCAGAAGCTATTTGCCCTAAAACATTAGGAAGGAAGAAAAAGGGGGAAAGAATTTAGAATCCAATGACAGAAGAGAATGACAACAAAATGAAATAGACTAATTTCTAAATAAAAGCACTTTTTTTTCTAAATAGAAACAATGTACTTACTAAAACACCATTGGCATGAATTTAAAACTGCCACAATTGTGTGGTTATACTGGGAGAAAATCTGGTAAAAATGTTAAGAAAAATAGTTAACTAGGACAATGACCCAAACTAAAAACAGTTTTTTGGTTTTTTTTTTTTTAAGTTAGCAATATATAGCTTACAGAGTTTTCCTATAAAAGGAATATAAACTCCTCAGAGCAAGGAATCATAATTATTTATTCTTTGCCATAACAGCTTCATCTTAGAGAAATGAGAATGTTTAAAAATGCTTTAAGCTGAATGTGTATGGGATCACCCAGTGTTCTGAGGCTGACCTCACTGAGTGACGCACAGTAAATAAATACTCAGTCACACGGCAACATGAGTCAGTGGACTCCTCCAAATAAGGGTTCCCCTTCAGCCAAGAGCAAAGTACTAGCAGGAAGGAAGGAATGAGAGAAGCACACAGAGGGAGGGAGAGAGGGAAATAGACTATAATTTCAAAATGGGGGTGGGGACAGGAGGAAAGTTTTTGAAAATCAGGGCCAGAAATACAAAAACCAGGAAACCTGGATTAAGAATACAAAGCATGAGGCTCATTACTGGGCGCCTGCTAACTAACTACAAGGAGAGGCAGATGCCCCTCCAGGGGTGGCCCTGAAAGGAAAGTTCTGACTAGGCAGTCAGCTCTCTCTTATCAGTACATAAAAGGGTCGGCAGCTGTCCAGACTACTATCTTTCACGATGCCCAGGAAATGTTCCTAGATTGCCAACCCCCACCCCACGTCTTTCTCCACACTTGACCCCTTCAGGTTTTCACTCAAGCTACAAGTTAACTAAGTAACAGAGCTCATGGGCATGGCTGAAACAGACTTAGAGAAGCACAACACAAAAGTCTCAAGGTATCCATTAAGTTTATAAATAAACTTAAAGTAACTAAGCTTTGCAGGGAACATGGAAAGAATGTTCTGAATCGATGAAAATAAACACTTTGTTGAAAGCTTTTTACCAAATTTTAATGATTCCACTTAATTCTAGATTTCATGTGGCACGTTTATACAGAACTTTAAAAATTTATTTTATTTTTACTTACTTAGAGAGAGAGAGAGAGGGAGAGGGTGTGCCAGGCCTCCAGCCACTGCGAACAAACTCCAGACATATGCGCCACCATGTGCATCTGGCTTACATAGATCCTGGGAAGTGGAACCTCCAGCCCTTATACAGAATTTTATAGCATGCAAATTATGCAAAAAGTTAAACTTAATTCTGTTCAAAGTCCAACCTCTTTTTCCTGGATTAAGAGCTCTTCTCTAAGGCTGGAGCTATTGTTCAGTAGTTAAGGCACTTGCTGGCAAAGCAAAAGGACCCAGGTTTGATTCCCCAGAACACATATAAGCAAGATGTATAAGGTAGCACAAGCGTCCGGAGTTCATTTGCTGTGGTTAGGAGGCCCTGGTGTGCCCATTCTTTCTCTAACTGCCTCTCTCTGTCCCACCTTCTCTTAAATTAAAAAAAAAAAAAAAAAAACTTTTAAAGAGCTCTTCTCTAAAAAGTAAATCATTTATTTCCTCCCTATGGAGTTGTTCTCTTCTGAATTCATACATGTTTGCTGAAAAACTACCAGCATACTAAGGATAGGCATGGAGAGGGGGAACTAAACTATGTGCTTTTTAAATCTGTTGGGGGGGGGGTATGGAGGTCAGAGGTCAATCGCGGTGTCTGTCCTCACCTTCCACCTCCTTGGTTTTGCCACTGTTGCACTAGACCAGCTGACCTATGAGCTTCCAAATTCTCCTGCTTGGGCCTCCCACTGCCATAGGTGTGTTGGGATCATGGATACACAGGCCATTTTGTGCTTGGCTTTTAGGGGATGCTGGAAGGACTGAACTTGGTTAAAAAAAAAAAAATGAAATGTCCCAACAAACAACAAATGAAGCCAAAGGTAACCATCTCAACTCTGGCAATACCATATTTGAGGAGCTAAACAAAGTCAGAGAATTTTGAGATACACTAGAAAACTGTTGCCACTTGCTATGTAAAACTCAAAAACAAGATTCTAACAATAAGCCTCTCCCTAGCTACACTAATGTAGTCTAACATGTAACTATTTGCACTTAGAAGCTCAATATGTGCAGTGCTTGTTTTTTTTTTTTTTTTTTTTTTTGAGCTACCCTTTGTATACAGGGTTTTTTGTTTGTATTTATTTATTTATTTGAGAGTGGCAGGGAGAGAGAAAGAGAGTGAGTGAGAATGGGCGCACCAGGGCATCCAGCCACTGCAAACGAACTCCAGATAGATACATGTGTCACCTTGTGCATTTGGCTTACATGGGTCCTGGGGAAGCGAGCTTCAAACCGGGGACCTTAGGCTTCACAGGCAAGCGCTTAACCACTAAGCTATCTCTCTAGCCCACGTATACAGGGTTTTATAGTTTTTCTATGTATGATACATATGCACGTTTGTACGTGTGTGTGTGTTCACGCACAGAGCCTCTTGTTTCTGTGCAAATGAACAGCAGATACTTGTGCCACTTTTTGCTCCCAGCATCCACGGTCATCTTGGGAAGTAAAATTCAGCTGGCAGGCTTTGCAAGCAAGCCCCTTTAACCACTGAGCCATTTTCTCAGCCCAACTCTCTACATGTTCTCATTAAGAGGGTTTGCAGTTATTTATATACCTTTTGTTCTCTTAATACTTATTTGGTCCATTTTTCACATGAATATGATGTAATAAAAAATCTCTAAGCAGGGCTGGAGAGATGGCTTAATGGTTAAGCCTGTGACCTAAGGACCCTGGTTCAGGGCTCAATTCCCCAGGACCCATGTGAGCCAGATGCACAAGGGGACACACGCGTCTAGAGTTCCTTTGCAGTGGCTGGAGGCCCTGGCGTGCCCATATTCATTCTTTCTCTCTCTCAAATAAATAAAAGAAAAAAATTTGAAAAAAAATCTCTACGCAGCTTTTCTACATTTAAAATGAATACTAGTTTGAGTCAAAACCAAGGTTTTATAAATAGTTTAAATGAAATGCTCAATTAAAAACTAGATATAGGGCTGGAGAGATGGCATAGTGGTTAAGCGCTTGCCTGTGAAGCCTAAGGACACCAGTTCGAGGCTTGATTTCCCAGGACCCACATTAGCCAGGTGCACGAGAGGGCGCATGCATCCAGAGTTTGTTTGCAGTGGCTGGAGGCCCTGGAGTGCCCATTCTCGCTCTATCTATCTGCCTCTTTCTCTCTGTCACTCTCAAATAAATAAATAAATAAAATGAATTCGATATTAAAAAAAATTCCCCCCCCTTAAGCAAGGGCTTTATTTTTCACACACAAAAGAAAGGATTTTTGAACAACTCAGTAAAACAGTCTTTAAAAAAATTTTCATTTCTTTTGGCTCAAAATATAAATTCGAAAAGTTCAAAATAAAAACAAGTCAAAGAATTAGCCTACATAGGAAAGTATAAATATTTCAGCTGGCGTGGTAGTGCATACCTTTAACTTCACCACTCAGGAAGCTGAGATGAGAGGAATTACAATGAGTTTGAGGTCATCATGGGCTACCAAGTAAGTTTCAGATCAGCCTAGGCTAGAGTGAGACCTTGCTTTAAAAAGAAAAAAAAAAAGCCGGGCGTGGTGGTGCACGCCTTTAATCCCAGCACTCGGGAGGCAGAGGTAGGAGGATCGCCGTGAGTTCGAGGCCACCCTGAGACTACATAGTGAATTCCAGGTCAGCCTGGGCTAGAGTGAGACCCTACCTCGAAAAATCGAAAAACCAAAAAAAGAAAAAAAAAAAGTATAACTACTTCTAGGATCTGTTTTAATTTTTAATTTTTATTTACCTATTTATTAGAGTGAGCAAGAGAGACAGAGAGAGGGAAAATGGGCATGCCAGGGCCTCCAGCCACGGCAAATGAACTCCAGACGCATGTGCCACCTTGTGCATCTTGCTTACGTGTTCCTGTGGAATCGCACCAAGGTCCCTTAGCTTTGTAGGTAAGCGCCTTAACCGCTAAGCCATCTCTCCAGCCCCAGTAAGAGTATTTTAAAACAGATCCTAGGGCTAGAGAGATGGCTTAGTGGTTAAGGCACTTGTCTGCAAAGCCAAAGGACTACTTACTAGCTTCGGTGGGTATGAATGATCTTGTCTCAATCAGATCACTGTGCTAATGCCTTAAAACAAATTTAATTCCAAGAATGGTGGTACAGGGCCTTAGTCCCAGCACCGTGAGTTCAAGGCCACCCTGACACTGCAGAATGAATTCCAGGTTAGTCTGGGCTACAGTAAAACCCTACCTGAAGAAAAAAAAAAAACAAAAACAAAACAAAACAAAACAAAAAAACCCCTGAGATTTAGTAATCAGAAGGTATGATGAGAAGGTAACCAAAAAAGTACTAATCTTTGGTTTGTATTAAGTGGATGGAAAATATGCCATATTTATTAAATAATTTGCACAAAAGTAACCCTAAACTTACATTATCTCTGAAACTGACCAAAACATAAGCTCTTCTAAAGCCAATGAATAAAATTATGTATTTCCTTAATTACTTCTAAGAAGTTATAATATTTGATCTGTTGAGCTTGTGTCTACTATGTAAGCCTTACACCCCTCAAATTGTCCTGAAACTGTAGATGAAGCAAACCATACATACACAGGCATTCACACAATGAGATATGCATACAAATTTAGAAAACTGAGCCAGGCACGGTGGTGCAAGCCTTCAATCCCAGCATTCAAGCGGCAGAAGTAGAAAGTTCGCTATGACTTCAAGGTCATCCTGGGACTACATAGTGAATTCCAGGTTAGCTTGGGCTACAGTGAGACCTTATTTGAAAACAATAACAAAAATATTAGAAATCACTCATTTCAAAGAGAAAAATGCTTGAGAATATTTGCTGGTAGAAGAAAGTGAACATATAAACCAACTTTTATTAGACATGGTATCGTGGTTTGATTCAGGTGTCCCTGAATCAAACTTAGGTGTTCTGAATGCTAAGCTCCCAGCCGGTGGAGATTTGAGAATTAACACCTCCAGGAGGCAGCATATTGTTGGGGGCGGGCTTATGGCTGTTATAGCCACCTCCCCCTTGCTAGTGTTTGGCACACTCTCCTGTTGCTATTGCCCACCTTATGTTGGCCAGGGGTGATGTCCACCCTCTGCTCATGCCATCGTTTTCCCTGCCACCATGGAGCTTCCCCTTCAGTCTGTAAGCCAAAATAAACCCTTTTTTTTACCAAAAGCTGCTCTTGGTCGGGTGATTTCTGCCAGCAATGCTAACCTGACTGCAACACACATGGTGATCTGTACTTGTAATTAACAAGACTAAGAAAATAACCTGATTTTTTTTTTTTTTGGTCTATTATAGATTTAAGCACCAAAAAATATTTAAATAAAAGGGAATTTACAATTTTTTGCTCAAAATTGAGCATGGGTCTAAATCACCTCAAAGCCAGCCTATCTTTTATACATATATTTTTGCTTGTGTGTTTATGTGTGTGTGATGTATGCATGTGTATGTGCTCTTGCAGGACCCTTGAACTCCCTTGTGGTTGGTGGTTGTAACAGATCGTCAGGTGCCCTGATCCATCACTGTTTCATCTATTCTTATTCTGTTTTGGGTGGTGGTGTTGTTGTTGTTTGTGCAAGCACAGGCGAGTCCCTAGTCTCTGCTCCCCTCTGCACAACTGGGGTTACAGGCACCTGTGACCATGTCAGCTTCTTGAATGGGCTCTGGAATTTCAAACTCAGGTGCTTTCAGGCTCCCTCAGGCCCTCATACTTGCACAGGAAGCACACTTAACCATTGAGCCATCTCTCCAGCCCTAAAATATTGTTAAAGGTAGCCTTATAGGCCGTGCCAACAATAGACAATTGACATCATAGTGAGTGCTACCATCAGATCTGGTGTCCAGAGGACTATTTTTATGGACTCATTCATTCTAAGAAATTTATTTAGAATTTTAAAATTGTGATATTACTAGAACTTAAACAAAATAGGTGTTATGGGGCTGGGAAAAAGGCTAACTTGTCAAAGGCACTTGTTTGCAAAGCTGCCAGCCCAGGTTCGATTCCCGAGCACCCATGTAAAGCCAGACACATGTAAAAAATAAAATAAAAATAAATAAATAAATAAATCCTTTCAAAAGTTATTACTATCTCTTCATGAAGAAGTCACCACAATGTTTAGATGCTTAGCACCTAAGACTTCTATTTTTATTTTTTTATTTTTTGGTTTTTAGAGGTAGGCTCTCTCTCTAGCCCAGGTTAGCCTGGAATTCACTATGTGGCCTCAGGCTAGCCTCAAACTCACAGAAATCCTCCTACCTCTGCCTCCTGAGTGCTGGGATTAAAGGCATGTTCCAACACACCCAGCTAGACTTCTATTTTATTCTTTCCTGAAGAATGAATTTTAATTAGTAAGTTTAACAGTTTTCCAACCATGTGTTTATGTGTGTGTATCTAATATAAAATGTTCAACTCTATGTGTGAAGGGAAATGTAATATTTTTCTCAGAATAGAAAAATAGAAAAAAAAAATAATGAAAAGGTTTGATGCTCTTTGAAGATAGCTACTTGTCCATTTCTATGACAAGCACATCAAGATCCTCATTATTATTCTCATTTTCCAATTTTAGCTCCTGAAGTCATTAAAACCAAAGTGAAAAATACTCTGTACTCACTCTGGCATTCTATGAATTCATGAATAAAAGGGCAGTCCCTGCCACTCTTAGAAAGCAAGTACTGTAATAAAGAAAGAAACACCTTTAAGGAGATAGTTTGTTGCTGTCTTTAAAACCACCAGCAAAGGCTAATATGCTAATACAGGTAACTGAATAGAACTAACAAAGTTCAGTATACTTTAATACTAAAGCAACATATGTAATCATTAATTTGTCCTGAATAATTGGCTTTTAAAGGTGCAGTTTTTAATCCACAGAGCTAAAAAGACTAAGGAAAACAAAAAATCTCAAACAATGAGGCTTAGTGGTTAAGGCATTTGCCTGCAAAAGCCAAAGGATCCTGGTTCGAATCTCAAGGACCCATGTAACCAGATGCACAAGGGGGCACATGTATCTAGAATTCGTTTGCAGTGGCTAGAGGCCCTGGTGTGCCCATTCTCACGTGCTCTCTCTCTCTTAAATAAATGAAATATATTTAAAAAAAAAACTCAAGCAACAAACCACCCTAAAATACTGCTGTAAAAAGCTTCTTTAGGGGCTGGAGGGATGGCTTAGCAGTTAAAGCACTTGTCTGCCAAGCCAAAGGACCCAGGTTTAATTCCCCAGGACCCATGTAAGCCAGATGCACAAGGTGGTGCATGCAACTGGAATTTGTTTAAAGTGGCTGGAGGCCCTGGCACACCCATTCTCTCTGTTTCTCTCTCTCTCTCTCTCTCTCTCTCTCTCTCTCTCTCTGTGTCTTAAATATATGTGTATATATATATATTTTATATAAGCTTGGGCTGGAGAGATGGCTTAATGGTTAAGTGCTTGCCTGTGAAGCCTAAGGACCCATGCGTCTGGAGTTCGTTTGCAGTGGCTGGAGGCCCTAGTGTGCCCATTCTCTCTCTCTCTCTCGTTCTCAAATTCAAAAAAAAAAAAAAAAAAAGCTTCTTCAGGGCTGGAGAAATGGCTCAGCAGTTAAGGCACTTGCCTGCAATGTCTAATGATCTGGCTTTGATTCCCCAGTACCCATGTAAAGCCAAATGCACAAAGTGGTACATGTGTCAGGAGTTCATTTGCAGTGGCTGGAGGCACAGGTGCACCTGTTCATTCTTTTCCTCTCTTCTCTTGCAAATAAATAAATTTTAAAAATAAAAATAAAAAACGCTTCTTCTGAGCTGGAAAGATGGCTCAAGCAGTTGAGGTTCTTGCTTGTAAAACCTAACAACCTGAGTTCAATTCCCCAGTACTCACATAAAGCCAGATGCACAAGGTGTTGCATGCATCTGGAGTCCGTTTGCAATGGCTAGATGCCCTAGTGCATCCATTCTCATATTCACTCTCTGTCAAATAAATAAATAAAAATACTATATATACAGATATAGATAGATATAGCTATATAATGAGGGTAAGAAGGAGACTATGTGGGAAGATGTCCCTAAAAGGAGGGGGAAACTAGAAAAGAGAACGGAAGGAATGAAAATACTGTATTCTATGGAATCTTGTTTTGTTTTTCAAAATAGGGTCTCACTCTAGCTCAGGCTGACCTAGAATTCACTATGTAGTCCCAGGGTGGCCTTGAACTCACAGCAATCCTCCTACCTCTGCCTCCCAAGTGCTAGAATTAAAGGCGTGCACCATCTTGCCCAGCTTTTTTTTTTTTTTTAATTAGCATGAAAGCAGAAGGGGGCTACTGAGGGAAAGAGGATCAATGGGAAGGGGAGGAGGACAGACATGGGATGTAAACAAGAGCAAATTATGTGTAACACATATATGAAGAACTCATAAAGACCTATTCTTTTGTATGCTTACTAACTTAAGTACAGGACTTTATGAAACTTATTTAAAACCAAACTTCAGACCAATATCAAAGGATTTCGGATGACTTACTAAAAACAATGTATCCTACCATCAAGCTAAGATCATCTCTTAATATCTGAACTGTACCCTAACCTACTTAGTATATTTACTCAGATAACCTTTACCACTGATGTAAAATGATTAATACATGTGTATCCACTTCTACAAAAGTATTTTCTATGTATATAGGAGAAAAGTCTTACAGTGAGCACTGGTCAAGGATTTAGAGCATGATGTTTTTTTGTTTTTTTTTTTTTTTAAATATATTTTATTTATTTGAGAGGGAGAGAGAAAAAGAGAGAATATGGGCGCACCAGGTCCTCCAGCCACTGCAAACGAACTCCAGATACATGCGCCCTCTTGTGCATCTGGCTTACATGGGCCCTGGGGAATCAAACCGGGGTCCTTTGGCTATGCTGGCAAATGCCTTAACTGCTAAGCCATCTTCTCCAGCCCGAGCATGATATTTTTAATTACTTTTTTCCCCTCAAGGTATTGTCTCACTCTAGCCCATGCTGACCCAGAATTCACTATGTAGTCTAACACTGGCCTCAAACTCATGGCAATCCTCCTACCTTGGCCTCCTCAGTGCTGGGATTAAAGGTGTGTGCCACCACACCCAACTTTTAATTGCTTTTAATATGACTTGCATTCAGGCCCGTGTGAGTTCAGTGTGCCATACAGTGGACAGTATGGCACTGATAATCCAAAAGGAATGAGGTATTTGTTGGAAGGAAGAGGAACCTATGATAGTAAACAGAGGTATAGAAAAGTAAAAAAAGGCAAATCTAGAAACATGAAATGAGAACCACTCTACTTAAAATGCATTTTATTTATGCAATGAGTTTCCTACCAATTATGATTTTCTTTTTCTTTTTTGTTTTGGTTTTTCGAGGTAGGGTCTCACTCTTGCTCAGGCAGACCTGGAACTTACTTTGTTGTCTCAGGGTGGCCTTGAACTCACGGCTATCCTACCTCTGCCTCATGAGTGCTGGGATTAAAGGTGTGCGCCACCACGGCCAGCTATGATTTTCTTTGCACCTATGCTGTTCAATACTACAGCCATCAGCTGCATGTGCTACTGAACCCTCCAAATGTGGCTGGGTGTAAAACAAAAATAAAATCATTTCAAACAGTAAGGAAAGGGCAATGTGATGTGTTTTATTAATAACCTCAAAATACTGGCTGCATGTTTAAATAAAATTTTGTATATTGTGGGTTGAATAAAATTTTGTAGTAAAATTTATTTTATCTGCTTTTTAAAACTTTTTAAAAAATACTTATTTATTTGAGAAAGAGATACAGAAATAGGCAAGGGGAGAGAAAGAGAAAATGGGAGCGTCAGGGCCTCCAGCCACTGCAAACGAACCCCAGATGTGTGCGCCCCCTTGTGCATCTGGCTTACGTGGGTCCTGGGGAAACTGAACCTGGGTCCTTTGGCTTTGCAGGCAAATGCCTTAACCGCTAAGCCACCTCTCCAGCCCTCAAAATTTAAATAACATGTGACTCTCATTGTAAACAGCCTACTCTAAACTTAGATATATAGATTATACTTATTAATTTTCTCTTATACCTGTTCTTGGTACACTCTACTATTTAGAGTACTTTTTTTTAAAGATTTCTAAAAAATGTTATTTATTAGAGACGGGGGGAGGGAGGGGAGAGGAATGAATATGGGCACTCCATGGCCTCCAGCCACTGCAAATGAACTCCAGGTGCATGTGCCACCATGTGCATCTGGCTTACATGGGACCTGGAGAATTGAACCTGGATCCTTAGGGTTTACAGGCATGTGCCTTAACTGCTAAGTCATCTCTCCAGCTCTAGAGTACTTTTTGTTTTAAAGAAGTCATGTAATATTATGGCTATGAGCCTTGGTAATTGGGAATATTTGGTTTATTATAAGAGATTCACAATGGAATTGTAGTCCATGTTAATAGAAGTATACTGTTATGACTAAACTTGATGTAATGAAGTTTTGAGTTATATGCCAAAATATACTACTCTCATAAACAAAATCCTAAATATTTTAACAATGAAATAATAATTTTAGCAGGGGGTTGCCTTTAAAATATTTCATCTTTCAAAATTTATTTATTTGAAAGAGAATTTTTGGGCATTCCAGGGCCTCTTGCTACTTCAATCAAATTCCAAATGCATGTGCCACTTTGTATGTCTAGCTTTACTTGAGTACTGGGGAATTGATCCAAGGCCAGCAGGTTTTGCGCACAAGCCATCTCCCCAGTCCTAAAATATTTAATCTTAAAGAGTCTATAACTGTTCTATAATATAAAAGCAGTCTACTATTCTAAAATTTCTGACAATTTACACAGTAATTTGGCAACTAAGTACTAAATAGATGGCTTTGCATTTTACGTGATGATTCTTAACTGAAGGCTAAAACTTAGATTAACACTAAGTACATATTCAGGTCAAGAGAATGATGGATTTGATGGAAAAGTGTATATGCCAGAAAAAGAAAATCAAACAAAATATTAACAGAAAATAAAGCTACAATTAAGGAAAGTAAGTGCTTGCACATTGATTAATTCGTTTTTACAAAAATTGGCCAATATGTGTAAAACAAACAGCAACTAATAATTTTGGTTCAATGAATATAAACTACACCTTTAAAAATTAGATCAAATTATATTTTTGAAAAATTAAGCAGTTTTTTTTTTTTTTTCCCCCCGAGGTAGGGTGTCACTCTAGCTCACGCTGACCTGGAATTCACTGTGGAGTCTCAGGGTGGCCTCGAACTTATGGCAATCCTCCTTCCTCTGCCTCCCAAGTGCTGGGATTAAAGGCGTGTGCCACCACGCCCAGCAAATTAAGCAGTTTTTACAAAACAGAAAAGTAAAGTATGAATAAATTTTCTTTTTCTTTTTCTTTTTCTTTTTCTTTTGGCTTTTCGAGGTAGGGTCTCACTCTAGTCCAGGATGACCTGGAATTCACTATGTAGTCTCAGGGTGGCCTTGAACTCACAGCGATCCACCTACCTCTGCCTCCCGAGTGCTGGGATTAAAGGCATGTGCCACCACGACCGGCTCAAGAATAAAGAAACTTTCTACAGAGTTCTGAACTTCATTATATATGTGATTATGTCTTGACTATATAGCTCACTCATACATGACTGCCTGGGTCTATTTTGCCAGTTATACATATATGCATCTATTTTTTCTTTTTGCAATGCTAGGGATTGAATCCCAGGGCCTTGCACATACTAGGCCAGCAATCTACTATGGAGGTATACCCCCGCTCACTAGATATTGATTAGAAACAAACCAATCAAATAAAAACAAAATAAAATATATCACTTCCTAATTTCAAGAGTTTAACTTCTTACTTACTAAGAACTATAAAGATATCCCCTGATACATGGAGAAAGTAAGTGACCTTGATGTTCTCTACTAACTCCTGCATTTAAAAGAATGAAATACTACACATGTAGATGAGCATTCACAGACAGTGATTTTATTCCTTTAGAACTCCAAGCATCTAGTGCAGGACCTGGCACATACTGACACTCAAAGTTAGGTGAAAAAGGAGGTGGTCAAAGGTGAACAATGAATTTTAAAGGGTTGTACAAGCCAGTGGATAGAAAGTGTTCCATGTAAAAGCAAGAAAACCAATACATACTAGCTGTACATTTTTGGCAAGAGGGAATTCTTGCCAGTCAGAAAACCAAAAACTAATAATGAATATTTCTGATGGCAGAAATAACTATTCTCATTCTCTCTGATCAATACAACAGATGAATAAAGAAAACAATTTCAAGCTGGGCGGGGTGGCTCACGCCTTTAATTTCAGCACTCGGGAAGCAGAGGTAGGATGATCGCTGTGAGTTCAAGGCAACCCTGAGAATACAGAGTGAATTCCGGGTCAGTCTAGACTACAGTGAAACCCTACCTCGCAAAACGAAAACCAGTTTCTACAACATGTTCAAGGGTTCAATGTATGTTTAAACTCACACACTGGGCTGGAGAGATGGCTTAGCAGTTAAGGTACTTGTCGGCAAAGCCAAAAGACCCAGATTTGATTCCTCAGGACCCACATAAGCCAGATACACAAGGTGGCACATGTGTCTGGAGCTCATTTTCAGTGGCTGGAGGACCTGGCATGCTTACTGTTTCTCTCTCTCCCCCCCCCCCTTCCTCTTTCTCTCTCTCACATACACACACAAAATAAAGAAGGAAAGAAGGAAAGATGAAAATAAAGAAAAGACAAGAAAAAAGTAAACTCACACATTAAAAACGGGAACCTGAATGCCAGGCATGGTGGCCTGCAGGGGTAGAGGATCACCATGAGTTCCAGTCCACAATGAGACTACATAATGAATTTCAGGTCAGTCTGGGCTAGAGTGAGACCTTACTTTGAAAAACCAAAATACAAATAAACAAAAAAATGGGAACCTAGTGTCAGGAGTGGTGGTGTATACCTTTAATCCCAACACTCAGGAGGCAAAGGTAGGAGGATCACCATGAGTTCAAGGCCAGCCTGAGACTACACAGTGAATTCCAGATCAGCCTGGGCTACAGCGAGATCCAACCTCAAAAAAAGTTGGGGGCGGGGGAAGGACCTGGAATCAGAGCTTGGCAGAACAAAAATAGTGGTATAGCTCTTGGAAAAGTACAGTGAACAGAAAAGGGTTACATAAGTCACTGCTGCAATGAACCTCATGAGTTTCTTACTAGACTGAGATTTCCATATAGCAAGGAATATCTAAGAATAGATCATAGCCTTAAGTCTTAAAAAATGAAGATAATCCTGATTTTAAAAGAAGAATTCAATGGTATGTAAATAGAATGTTTTTACTCCAAATACTTAAAACCTTAATACATTTTTAGCTCTGTATCCTGCTTAAATAATAGAAGGACATCATGAAAGAAAAATATTTAAGTTTTTTACGCTACCTTTTTCTGTGCTCCCATTTATTTTAGGTAAGAAGTCATCAACTTGTATCCCTAGGATTAAGACAGGATAACATTGCCTGATCAAAGAAAATATTACAAGCGGTTTCAAGTGTAACCAAGGCATATGTCTTCTTACTCATACTTTCTAGAGAACACTATATTTACTTTCATAAGAAAGCTTCTACTTGACTCTCTACTAACACAGGCGTGGCGGTCTTCCAGCGAGTCTTAGAAGAAAAAGGATCCCACTATTGTTCCTGGAATATATCAGGTACAGAGACATTTCATTCCTCAAGGATTATATGATGGTGCCCACTGGTGGTAATCATGCAAACTGCAAAAGGAAGTTGTCTGAGAGTGGAACATTTTATACCTAGTATGTAAAATGTCCCTTACTGAGCAACCATTGTGAGAGGTGAACAAAGTCAGAGCCCACTGAAATTCAGCTTCAAGTGAGAAATGTGAGCAACACCTACCCAAGCTGCTGCATTCCTTCAGAGTTTTCTCCTGAAGATGTTCTAACCGGACTGTAAATAAAAGCCCAAAAAAAGCTATTTCACAGACAAAGAGAAATAAAAAATCAAATTAATTCAGTTTCTGTATTACTCCCTTACCTTGTAGAGCCGTTAGCCTTTCATTGGTGAAATCGTTATCAGCTTGCAATGCTTCTATTTTTGCCTGCAATTCCTGTTCTTTTTCTTCCATTTCATCTATTTTGTGTTGTAATTCTTTCTTCTCGGCTTGTCCCTTCTGTTGGATTTCCTCCTGTTTGCCCTCTGCCACCTGGTGAGGAGGCATGTTTTAATCATTTCATAAAATCTCTCCTTGGTTTAAGAGGCCTAAGATAGGTCTAACTTCATTCACTTAAACCTTTAAAGAGTATTCTGAGATACAGGTCTTATTTATAAAGTTGGGTTTTCTAAAGAGGATAAGGACCAAGGTTTGCTATTAAAGTGGTATGCATTGAGGGCACTCCTCCATTTCACCCATGAGGAAAAATCTTGGAGCAAAAGACCAGGCACAAGAGAAATACAGAATCAAAATCTGCATTTTATTTTTCTTTTTCTCGAGGTAGGGTCTCACTCTAGCTCAGGCTGACCTGGAATTCACTATGGAGTCTCAGATTGGCCTTGAACTCACTGCGATCCTCCTACCTCTGCCTCCCAAGTGCTGGGATTAAAGGCGTGCGCCACCACACCTGGCTTTTTTCTTTTTTTCTTTTTAAATCTGCATTTTCTTAAGAGGGAAATGATATTTTACTTGAGCATTAAAATTGTCATGACTTGTTTGTAAATTCTAAAATACAACTTATTCTGAAATTATATAAACAATTTATGTTTAGTTAAAAAAAAAAGATGGTATGGGGGACTGGAGAGATGGTTTAGCGGGTAAGGCACTTGCCTGTAAATCCTAAGGACCCAGACTTGATTCCCCAGTACCAACATAAGCCAGATGCACAAGGGGATGCATGCATCTGGAGTTCATTTTCAGGGGCTGGAAATCCTGGCATTCCTATTCTATCTATCCACCTCTAAAGTACAAAAAATAAATAATAATAAAAAAAAAAGATGATGGGGGCTGGAGATATGGCGCTTGCTGCAAAGCCTAAGAACTCATGTTCAAATCTCCAGGTACCATATAAATCAGACACATAGTGACACAAGTGTGAAATGTCACACACACAAGGAGACACACATGTCTGCAGTTTATTCACAGTGACTAAAGGCTGGTATGCCCATTCTTTTTCTCTCTCTCACACACACAAAAAGATGATGGTATATGCCCTGTTCAGAAAGATCTAATTTTACAAAATCTATCTTAAAAAAAAGAAAGGGGGAAAAAAAAGCCATGGGAAGCCAAGACATGCCTTTAATCCCAGCACCGTTTTTAACCTTTTTATTTTTATTTTTTTTGGTTTTTCAAGGTAGCGTCTTACTCTAGCTGAGGCTGACCTGGAATTCGCTATACGTAGTCTCAGGGCGGCCTCGAACTCATGCCAATCCTCCTACCTCTGCCTCCCAAGTGCTGGGATTAAAGGCGTGAGCCACCACACCCGGCTTCCTTTTAATATATTTTAATATACTACTGGGCTAGAGAGATGGCTTAGCATTTAAAGCAGTTGTCTGCAAAGCCAAAGGACTCAGGTTCAATTCCCCAGTGCCCACATAAACCAAATGTTCAAGATGGCACATGCACCTACAGTTTGTTTACAGTGGCTAGAGGCCCTGGCATGCCCAATCTCTCTATCTGCTTCTCTCTCTCAAATAAATATAAAATAATTTTTAATTTTTTTTTATTTGAGACAGAGAGGGAGGAGGGAGAAAAAAAATGGTTACACCAGGGTCTCCTGCCACTGCAAACAAACTCCAGATGTATGCACCACTTTGTGCATTTGGCTTTACATGGGTACTGGGGAAGCAAGGCAGGTAAATAGTCTTTGCAGCAAGCATAACTGCTATGCCATCTCTCCAGCCCTGTTTTTTTGTTTGTTTTTTGGATTTTGTTTTTCGAGGTAGGGTTTCACTCTAGCTCAGGCTAACCTGGAATTAACTATGTAGTCTCAGGGTGGCCTCAAACTCACGACGATCCTCCTTACCTCTGCCTCCCGAGTGCTGGGATTAAAGGTGTGCGCCACCACGCCCGGCTTTCTCCAGCCCTTTTTAGAATATTTTTCTTTATTTTTAAGAAGAGAAAGAATGGGCACCAGAGCCTCTTGCTGCTACAAACGAACTCCATATACATGTGCCACTTTGTGCATCTGGTTTTATATGGGTACTGGGGAATTGAAACTAGCCCATTAGGTTTTGCTAGCAAGTGCCTTTAACCACTGAGCCAATCTCTCCAGCCTGAGCTCTTTTAAAATAATTAAGTCAGAATACAAAGTATTGGTTTTAATTATATTTTCATATATATGTCCTTACAGTGCTCCCTTCTGCTTTCAGGTCATAGGTACTCATTTCCTCCCTTCTTACAATCTGTCTTCTGGTTTCATGACCTATATGCACACATTTAAATTATATAAGATGGGTTTTCACTGATTCTCTTACAAGATTTTAAAGGATCCTCCAGACATTATCCTGCAATCTGATCTGACCTTATTTAAATGTTCAACAGCTGCAGGGAATGGCAACTGAAACAAAATCAATAGCAGCCCTCAGGGCTGAAGACTACCAGGGTCCAGCAGACTACAGACCAGAAAAAAAACAAAAAACAGAAGAATCTTTGAGTAATTTTTTAAAAATTTATTTTATCTATTTATTTATTTATTTAGAGGGAGGGAGGGAGGGAGAGAGAGACTGGGTGTGCCAGTGCCTCCAGCTGCTGCAAACGAACTCCAGATGCATGCACCACCTTGTGCATCTAGCTTACGTGGATCCTAGGGAATCGAACTGGGGTCCTTAGGCTTCGCAGGCAAATGCCTTAACCGCTAAGCCATTTTGCACTAAAGAGCGAGCCCTACCTAGGACAGCCTGACACAGCTGTTTCAGGTTTTAAGAAGCATCAGAGGGGCTGGAGAGATGGTTTAGTGGTTAAGGCGCATGCAGGCATCTTGATTTCACTACCAATTTCAACTTTTCAATTTTAACAAATTTTATACCAACAACTATTAAGCAATATCTGAACTTCTAAGTTGTCTAGGTGTATTAACACACTTTCCTGTGGATTGAATACATACCTTTAATTTATCAGATAAATCTTTAATTTCATTAACTGCTCCATTATATTTATTTGCTAATTCTCTCAATTCTTCCTGAGTCCGCTCATTCATTTCTTTCAGATGGGTACATTCATCTTCGGTATTACTCAGACTTCGCTGCAATACAAGATAACAAGCAATGATTTAGAATAAATTCACATTTGTCATTTAGGATTCAATATAAATTAAATTTCTAAAAAACATAACTTTATAGGTTATTTTACAACATTTGCTCTGGACTTTATACAAAGCTTATTCTTCTTATTATTTTTTAATTTTTTTGAGGTACGGTCTCACCTAGCCCAGGCTGACCAGGAGTTCACTATGTAGTTTTACAGGTGGCCTCGAACTCATGGTGATCTTCCTACCTCTGCCTTCCAAGTTCTGGGATTAAAGGCGTGGTGACGCCTGGCCTGAAATCTTTAAATATTTTAGTTTTATTTATTTATTTGAGAGAGGGAAAGAGGCTGAGAGAGAGAGAGAGAGAGAGAATGGGTGAGCCAGGGCTTCCAGCCACTGCAAACAAACTTGCCACCTTGCGTATCTGGCTTACTAGGGAATTGAACCAAGGTCCATTGGCTTTGCCGGCGAGTGCCTTAACCGCTAAGCCATCCCTCCAGCCCTACAAAGCTTATTTTATAAAAAGAGCTGGGCATGGTCACACACGCCTTTAATCCCAACACTTGGGCGGCAGAGGTAGGAGGATCGCCATGAGTTCAAGGGCACCCTGAGACTACATAGTGAATTCCAGGTCAGCCTGAACTAGAAGACCCTACCTCGAAAAACCAAGGGAAAAAAATTTTTCATTTTTCTTCAGGTATAGAAAATACAACTAAGCATTTCTTCTTCTTCTTTTTTTTTTTTTTTTTTTTTTTTTTTTTTTTGGCCTTTCTTTAGCATTTCTTTTTAAAATGTTGGGGGATGAGGTGGGAAAAAGAAACTACATACGTTTATGTTTTTAATACATTGGATGGGATCACTTTTAGCCTTGAAAATATTTAAAACCTGTTAATTCCTTTCTTACTTGTTTTTGACAGGACTACATAACTCAAGCTGGCCTCTAATTCACTATACAGGCCAGGCTAACCTAACACTTGTGATTATTATCCCTCAAACTACAGTGCTGGAGGGCAGGTGTATACCACACTCAACTCTATTAATCCTTAGAGTAATTTAATAACCTGTAACCATTCACTTAATATGAAAAGTAGAAGTAGTAACTTCATTTGGATGTCAAATTAATCAAGGCACAATGAATCATTTTACATTCTAGCATGAAGCCGTAACACAACCATCCTGGCACTGAAGGTATGTTTACAAAATAAGTTTATTATAAGCATTTCTCATGAAATCCAGTGATAGGTAACTTCTGTGTTAATTTTGCAGTGGTTCAAAAGAATGACACACATGAATTAGGATGTTTTGTTGTTATTGTAGTTTTTTAGCACTAATGAATCCTTTTTCTTTTATAAAAAAATTTTTTATGTGTGTATGTGTGTATGTGTATGTGTGTGTGTGTGTGAGAGAGAGAGAGAGAGAGACAGAGAGAGAGAGAGACAGAGAGAGAGAGAGACAGAGAGAGAGAGAGAATGGATACACTAGTACCTCTAGCCACTGCAAATGAACTCCATATGCATGCACCACCATGTTCATCTGGCTTATGTGGGTTCTGGGGAATCAAACTTGGGTCCTTAGGCTTCCCAAGCAAGGGTGGCCTTAACTGCTAAGCCATCTCTCTAGCCCTCTTTTTCTTTATAATGGGAATTAACCCCAGGGACACACACATGGTAATCCTATTCTCTACCATTGAACTACACACTCAGCTCCAAGAATCAGATTCTGATTGTTCCTAAGGGCTTTGAAGATTTTCTCTCTGAACTTCCAAGTAGAAGACACAGCTCTACTCTTCGGAGCATGGTAAATTAGGAATACACGGTTTTATGTTCTTGGCTTTACAGTAACAGTCTTCAACTAGAAGAAAAGCAAAATGCTATGCCAGATCAATTTCTGGCCATTAAGAAGGCTGCTTCCTATAAGAGTGTAAACAGTAACATTCCCTGGTTAGCCTTTATTTTCTCAGTCAGCAAAACTCCAAGACTATGACAAGAATTCCTATTAATGAGAGCAGCATCTGATGGATAGCAAATATTATCTAGCTGTATGCCAAAACCCAAGTTTAAATTATAAAAATAAATAACTAAATAAAAATATTTAGTTAAAATATTTAAAAAAAAAAAACCCTGGTACTAATTAGCATTTTTAAAGTGAAATACCTCAACTTCTGAAAGTTTCCTGACAACTTCAATTTTCTCCTGAAGAACCCGCCTCAGGGACTCTTTGGCTGTTGTCTCATAGTTGTGTTTGTCCTCCTGTAACGCAATGAGCTCCTTCCGTAAACTATCTTCTGTTTGAGTCTAGAAGAAAAGACATTTATAATTATAGACAAGTTATTTTTTTCTTTCAAGCTCTTACTCTTTGAAGAAAGAACTGCCTTGTGATGCCCTCTGTTATGGTGCCTCCAAACAGATGATGCTGGCTCATCTGTATTTGAAAGTTACCATTAAATTATACTTTCACAAATAATAATTCCTACTTCCAATAAAAAGCTAAAGGCAGGCTTGAGAGATGGCTTAGTGGTTAAGGTGCTCGCCTACAAAGCCAAAGGATCCAGGTGCGATTCCCCAGGACCCACGTAAAGCCGGATGCACAAGGGGCACATGCATCTGGAGTTCATTTGCAGTGACTAGAGGCCTTGGCATGCCCATTCTCTCTCTCTCCACCTGCCTATTTTTTTTTTTCTCTCTCTCAAATAAATAAAGAAAAATAAAATATTTTTTTAAAAAGCTAAAGGCAATTTTTCTCAAATATATAAAATTAATTACTCATATGTATCTATCTTCTATGGAAGCCATCATATTTACATTTGTGAGCAAAAAATTGTTAACTTCTGAAGCATTAAACAATTTTTTATTTACTTACTAGGAAGGGAGGAAGAGAGAAAAAGTGAGAGAGAGAGAAGAAATATAAATAGGTGTGCCAGGACCTCTTGCCACTGCAAATGAACTCCAGATGCATGCACCACTTTGTGTATCTGAGTTTACATGGATAGTAGAGAATCAAACCCAGGTCAGTAGGCTTTGCAAGAAAATGCCTTTAACTGCTGAGCCATCTCTCCAGCCTTAAAACAATGGTTAAAACAAATCAGTAAGAGAATCAAGGGGGTAAAATCAGACTCCATGTCAAGAACAAAAAATTTACAAGATGGGGCTGGAAGGATGGCTTAGCAATTAAGGCATTTGCCTGCAAAGCCAAAGGACCCAGGTTAGATTCCCCAGGACCCAACATTAGCCAGATGCACAAGGGGACATAGGAGTCTGGAGTTTGTTTGCAGTGGCTGGAGGTGATGGCACGCCCATTCTCTCTCTCTCTGTCTCTCCCTTCCTCTGTTAAACAAATACATAATAAAATATATTTTTTAAAAATGTACAAGAGGAGCATGTCATCAGGAAGCTATCAAAATTGGCTACAGTTATGTCTAACAAGCCAAGAGAAGAGCTTCACTCAGACCAAAACTGGGATAATTTGACCATCAATAAAGACAGCAACTGAAATATGATAAAGCATAAAAAAATGGTTAAATAGCCGGGCATGGTGGCGCACGCCTTTAATCCCAGCACTCGGGAGGCAGAGGTAAGAGGATTGCTGTGAGTTCAAGGCCACCCTGAGACTATATAGTGAATTCCAGGTCAGCCTGGGCTACAGTGAGACCCTACCTCAAAAAAAAAAAAAAAAAAAGGTTAAATATAAGTGAGGGAAAAAACATTACTGTTATTCTCTGGTGGACAAAAAGCAGCCAATTTATTACTTTGAAATCCAGAAAACAAGAGAAGAAAGGCACTTATCCTAGGGCTTTTACTTTAGACACTGTGCTTCAGAGTAACCAAATAGTTCATGAGGGAAAATTCTTTTTGTAGAGGTAATCCAGCTAAATAAATGAAGGAATGACAGAATTATGACATAATTTTTGTAATCTTTTTTTAAATATTTTTTATTTTTATTTGACAGAGAAAGAGGGAACGAGAGAGACAGGGTGAGAAAATGGGCGCTCCAGGGCCTCCAGCCACTGCAAACGAATTCCAGATGCATGCGCCCCCTTGTGCATCTGACTATCGTAGGTCCTGGGGAATTGAGCCTGGGTCCTTTGGCTTTGCAGGCAAACGCCTTACCCGCTAAGCCATCCCTCCAGCCCATTTTTGTAATCTTGAAAAAAATAATACAGCTAGTTAAGAATAAGTAACAAGTAAAATCCAAAAAAGGCATTATGTTCTTCTTGGTTAAAGAACACAATACCATTCATGAATTGTTGACAAAGAAAAAAAAAAAACTCAAAAACAAGCTATGGAACTGAAATCAGACCAAATGTACACATCACATCACTACTGTGGTCTTTGAGGGGAGCTAGAAAATGTTTACACAGCAACACAGACTGAGGCAAATTCTTAGTGGGCTAATAACCCAGTTTCATCAATGAAAATCACAATAGAAAAAAAGCATTAGAGCCAGCACTCGGGAGGCAGAGGTAGGAGGATCGCCATTAGTTTGAGGCCACCCTGAGACTACATAGTGAATTCCAGGTCAGGTTGGGCTAGAGCAAGACCTTACCTCAAGAAAAAAAAAATTAGAATTGCACATGAGTATTACATCATTCTTGCTACTTGCACAGGTATGTCTGAAATCTTTCATAACAGAAGACTTAAAGGAATGGCAGAACTGTAAGGTTTAAGCATATACTCAAAAAAAAAAAAAAGTCACAGAAAGAAACTATATACATGCCATATGTTCCTCCTTATGTACTTGAGATTAAATACCTACTTTGGAGCATGCCTGTAATTGGTTCCCCATAACTTCTAACCGTGATAAGAGTCTATCTTCATCTATTAAAGCCTGTGGAAGGAGAAAAAATAAATATAAATAAATCCCAGGGTAACTAAATTAAAATTTATTTATCAGACAGTTCTACTGCCAACAAAAGAAATAAAAGTAAAGGACTGGAGAGATGGCTTAGGGGTTAAGGCATTTGCCTGCAAAGCCAAAGGACTCAAGTTCAATTCCCCAGGACCCACGTAAGCCAGATACACAAGGTGGCACATGCATCTGGAGTTCGTTTGCAGTGGCTGGAGGCTGCTTGAGACAACATTGTGAATTCCAGGTCAGCCTGGGTTAGAGCAAGACCCTACCTCGAAAAAATAAACAAAAAGGAAGAAAAAAAAATGTAGGTGGCTGGGGAATTGAACTGGGCCTGCAGCCTTTGCAAGCAAGTGCCTTTAACCACTTTAGCCACTGAGCCATCTCCTTATCAGCATGTCCTTCAGGTAGGAAGCAACTACCTTTGTTCGCTACAAAATTTTAGTTTTAGTTGATTAAACACATATTTTATAAAAACTGTTTAAATGTTTTGTTTTTTTTTAATACAGACAATTGGAATACCTGCCAACTGGTATCTGAAGCCTCTTGGGTGATGGCTAGTAGCCGCTGAAGCGTGGCTAACTTCTGTTCCAACATCTGCTCCCGGTGTAAGGCCTCCTAACATTATAAACCACAAAACAGATTCAGCATGATTCCTCTGAAGAATCATCAGCTGTCAGTATAGTTTGAATATATACTCATATTGTGTCCCCTCCATGCATTTCAAAATATTACTTACAAACTTGATAGTCCCTTAAACACAGATAGGCTACGTCATCTTAGTCTCATCATCTGTTGAGCTACAAGCTACTAGGTACTCTAGCTATAACTTTTTCCCCAAATGGAAAACAACTTCCTTCTGTTTACTTTTCACTTATAATCAGATTAGAAAAAGCTAACAAATGTTTTAGCTTCCATATCATACACACATGAACATGTACATGTATATGAAATATGTATATCTCAGAATAAACGCATTATAAACTAAGTCAAAATAATCTGGTCAGTATCACAGCTATATTATAATAACTTATCTTAATAATATGATGTCTAAAAGAGTAGCAATTTTTCTTTTTAAAATGCTAAATACACACACATATGTATGTATAAGTATATAAGAGACTACTCCCACAGCCTTTGGCATTTTCAGGTACTCTAATCTTCTTCTCAATTACATGTCAGGTAGCAACAACTAATATGGCAGAAGTTAAGATCCACCAAGCACAAGTTCAGTATCACTAAGAGGTCAGGGGAGTAGTTATGGTGAAGGAGACTGAAAAAGCAAAGTCTGTGTTCCAGCAGGTTGTTTATATTTGATGGTGCCCCTGCTACAGCCAGAGAAGGTAACACTCACAGCATTTAGCTGTGGCTTCCACACACCTTCACCTCCTGAAATTCCTGTCAATAAAGACTTACTAACCTTGAAGCCATCTCAACAGAGACGTGCATGCTGCAAACATAGCACTTAAGACCTTAAGCATTAATTCATCACTCTTCACATCCTCGATAAACAAACAAACTGGGGAGATATGTCCTATGTGAGAATTAGAAGCACTATGTTCAGTGTAATTCTAAAAATATAGAATCTGGGTGGGAGAGATGGCTTAGTGGTTAAGGCACTTGCTTGCAAAGCCAAAGAACCCAGGTTTGATTCCCCAGGACCCACATAAGCCAGATGCACAAGGTGGCGCATGCGTCTGGAGTTCATTTGCAGTGGCTACAGGACCTGGGGTGCCCATTCTCTCTCTCTCAAATAAGTAAAAATTTTAAATTTTTTAAAAAAAATAAGGGCTGGAGAGATGGCTTAGCAGTTAAGGAGACTTGCCTGTAAAGCCAAAGACCCAGGTTCGATTCCCCAGGACCCACATAAGCCAGATATATGCACAAGGGGGCGCATATGTCTGGAGCTCATTTGCAGTGGCTGGAGGCCCTGGCACATCCATTCATTCTCTTTCTCTCTCTCCCTCCCTCCCTCAAATAAATAAATAAATAAGTCTTTAAAATAAAATGAAAATATAAATCGGGCATGGTGATGCACGCCTTTAATCCCAGCACTCAGGAGGCAGAAGTAGGATTGCTGTGAGTTCAAGGCCATCCTGAAACTACATAGTGAATTCCAGGTCAGCCAAGACTAGAGTGAGATGCTACCTCGAAAAACCAAAAAATATATATGTATATATCACATATACACACACACTAATAAAAACTGTATCACCTAAAAACCTGCATTAAAACAGCTTACATTAAGCCGGGCGTGGTGGCGCACGCCTTTAATCCCAGCACTCGGGAGGCAGAGGTAGGAGGATCGCCATGAGTTCAAGGCCACCCTGAGACTCCATAGTGAATTCCAGGTCAGCCTGGGCTAGAGTGAGACCCTACCTCGAAAAACCAAAAAAAAAAAAAAAAAAAAAAAAAAAAACACAGCTTACATTAAACCAAGAACATTTACCACATTTTCAACCCCTAAAACCCAGGAAATTACATAGGCAAAGCATTTTTCTGATTATCAAAACCATCAGCCAGCCACATGTTTAGAATCTACCTCCACTAGGTGGTGTCATTTCACTTATTTTAAAATTCCATTTCATAAGTTTCTATGTGTATATTTTATTTATTTATTGAAAGAGAGAGAGAAAACCAGAACACCAGGGCCTCTAGCCACTACAAATGAACTCCAGCCACAAGCACCACCTTGTGCGTCTAGATTATGTAAGTACTGGGGAATCGAATCTGGGTCTTTAGGCTTCACAGGCAAGCACCATAACTGCTAAGCCATCTCTCCATGAGTTCCTTAACTAAAACAAATTCTAACACCTTAGTTCTAAGCATGAAATGCAATGGTCCAAAGGTTCCTAATTTACACTATAATAAGCATATATACAAAAAAGAAAAAGACTGGGTAGTATAATGCCTCTCAAATAGTCAGAAAAGGGAAAGTAAATGGATATTCAAAGAACTGGAAAGGAAAATTAGGGCATGAAATTCCCAATCCATAATGACAACCACAGTGTGTAGAGTTAGGCTAGTTTAACCTACACAAGCCCCATATTCCTTACATGGAAAATGAAGTGCAAATTAATCTCAAGTTTCTGCCACCTTTGAAAACAGAGGTGTTTATCAGTTGATGCATGTTCCTACTGCATGGTGAATGACCACTGACATTTACAGCATACATTCCACCTTGTATTGCTACTCTTATGTGCTTTAGGTATAGAAATATACTTCATAATGTGGAGAGCTAAGAAAAATGAAGCCCAAGGATTTTAAACAACTTTCTCAAGACATCAGAAGTTGAAGCCAGGGATCAAATGTAGGGCATTCTTCCTGCAGTCTGTACCCTTAAAGACTACTAAAGTGCAAATGTACACAACTGTTTTCTATGCACCAGAGGATCAGCCTCTTGAAAATAAGATCTACTAGCATGTTGGTGATTTTCTGTACATCCTCACAGCCGTACATGGTCTTGGCTAAGGGCAAGGCTCTCAGTAACTGACTCCTGGAAATAACATAGGGACACACAACTGAATGCTGCACAAATAAAATGATTCACCCAACATCACTGAATTCACTGAGCAGCAGAAACAAGAGAAAGCCTTCAATCTCTAAACTCATCCAGGAATTCTGCAACCACACTCTTACTATGATCTAACCTAAAAGAACTGTAATTCAGCCCAAATCTACATAAATCACAAAATAAATAACACCCGTATGCTTTTATAGAGCTGGATGGCTCTTGAATTAAATGCTGTACGCTGCCTGTGGGGAAGCCCTTATCATGGACCCAGCAACGTGGAACAAGAGACTCTAGAAACTCAGGTTACGTGCTAATCCCAGTGCTGGCACACAGCTGATGTATGACATTGTGTAGAATTTTAAATCCTCCTGTCCCTCATAGCCCCACCTGAGCAACTAGGAATGAAATTAGCAGATTGTAAGATTAAATGAATAACTGAGGCAAAGTCTTAGGATAGGGCATGACAAATAGTATGTGCCGTGTAGCGTGAATTCATGAAAGTCATCTATGGTAAGGGGCTGCTTGGATTCCTCATATTACAAGAAAATTCCCTCCTACACGGAAAGGGCATCCAGACTTGCCGTCCGGACTCAATCTTCTTCCTACCATCTACTTTCAAACCCTTCAGTTGTCTAGCAGCATATTTCTTTTAAGTTATATTGTATTTGCAAACTAGCAAAATAGAAATCCAAGTTGTTCAATTTTACATTTAATGACAGGATTCTCAAGATTTACTTTTACCTGTAGATACTGAGAAAGTTGGAATAATTCCTGAGAGTACATACTTGGAGTGTTAGCAGCAACCTATAAGCAAGATGTCACAATATCAGCAGTCACAGAAAACATTTTATTACGAAAGACATTCAAGACAAACCAGCCAGGCGTGGTAGCACACACCTTTGATCTCAATACTTGAGAGACTGAGGTAGGAGGCCAGCCTGAGCTACCAAGTGAGTTCCTGGTCAATCAGGGCTAGAGTAAGACCTTTTCTAAAAAATAAAAATAAAAAGGCAAACCAGAGCCGGAGATGGTGGTGCATGCCTTTAATCTCAGCACTCTGGAGGCAGAGGTAGGAGGATCACTGTGAGTTCAAGGCCACCCTGAGACTACATAATGAATTCCAGGTCAGCCTAGGCTAGAGTGAAACCCTATTTTGAAAAACAAATAAAACAACAAACAAAAAAGACAAACCAATTCCATAAGATGTCTATTTATATAAAATTTTTTTCACTTAATCCATTCTCTTAGTTCTCAAAATATTTCTGCTCAGAAATTCTATTTTCATTTTTTTTATTTATTTGAGAGGTGGGAGAGAAAGAGAATGGGTGTGCCAGGGCCTATATTTACTGCAAATCAACTCCAGCATGTATGCGCCGCCATGTGCATCAGGCTCACATGGGTACTGGGGAATCAAACCTGGGTCTTTAGGTTTTGCAGGCAAGTGCCTTAACCACTAAACCATCTATCCAGCCCTTTGCTCAGAATTTATAGATGATACTATGCTGATTGTCTTAAAATTTTAAAAAAGTATTAAATGCCAAGTTGAAAACATTCCTTGATAAGTCAAATCACAAATCTGTGGAACAAAAGCAACAAAGCCCTTTTCTAATTTACAATATTTCCTAACTCATAGACATATATGCATTTTTCCTTTAAAATTTGTAATTAAATATTTCTTCAACAAGTCATTTAGAAATAACCAATTTTAGGCTGGGCATGGTGGTGCACACCTTTAATCCCAGCACTTGGGAGACAGAGGTAGAAGGATCACCATGAGTTTGAGGCCACCCTGAGACTACATAGTAAATTCCAGGTCACCCTGGATTAGAGTGAGACCCTACCTCAAAAATAAATAAATAAATAAATAAAATTTGACTGCTATTGAAAGTATGTGTCAGGGATGGAGGATAACATGAAATCTCACACTCTAACAAAAACCCAAAAATTAATAATAATAATAATGGAAAGACAAAACTAGACAGGGTGTGGTGGCACATGCCCTTAATCCCAGCATTTAGGAGCCTGAGGTAAGAGGATCACCAGGAGTTCAAGGCCAGGCTGGGTCTATAGACTGAGTTATAGGTTAGCAGGGCTAGAGTGAGATCCTCCTTAGCAAAAACAGAGGTGGGAGACAAAGAACCAAAACTCTATCCAATAGCAAGAGACAATGAAAACAGTTTTGATTTTTTTCTTATTATAGTTAATTTTAAAATATTTTCCCAATAGTTTAGTTGTTGCATACTAAAAACAATATTCAGTTAGTCATGGCAGTGTTTATCTGTAATCCCAGCACTTAGGAGGTAGAGCCAGGAAAATGAGTTCAAAACCACCCAAGGCTACATGAGACCATCTCAAAAATCAAAAACAAACCAACAAAACTCCCAATATTCACATTAATGTGAAAAGGCCTAAAAGAGATATTGTTTTTGTCATTTAGCAGTGATTCGATGGTGGGTGGATGTGTGTGTGTGTGTCTTTTGAGGTATGAGGTCTCACTTTAGTCCAGGTTCATCTGGAATTCACTATGTAGTCTCAAGGTGGACTCAAACTCACAGCAATCCTCCTACCTCTGTCTCCTGAGTGCTGGGATTAAAGGTGGGCACCACCATGCCTAGCCAATAGTATGGTTTTAATGCCTCAGTATTTCTGAACAAAAGAAATTATAGTCTAGGGGCTGGAGAGTTGGCTTAGCAGTTAAGGTGCTAGCCTGCAAAGCCAAAGGACACAGGTTCAACTCCCCAGGACCCACATAAGCCAGGTGGCGCATGTGTTGAGGTTCATTTGCAGTGGCTGGGGGCCCTGACGCGCCCATTCACTTTCTATCTGCCTCTTTCTCTCTCACTCTATCACAAATACAAATAAATAAATAAATAAAAACAGAAAGTATTTTGTCTAGCAATCAATTATGTTTCTGGTCAGGTTGTGTTACAGTTGATCTCCAAAGATAATAAAAGAATAATTTCACCAAGTTCATGTTTCTACACTACTTTGCTGTACAGGTAAAGGCTGAAGTACTTGAATAGAAAGTATTAGAAACATCCTCAATAGAACTGTTCCTCAGAATAAAAGGTCAAAGTTCACATTCCTTACTGCAGGCTAGGCACAACCCAGATACTCCTAGTCTACTAGGTCACCTGTTTGCTGGAGATAGTGAAGGCTTTTCCCAAAGCAGCACCCATCCTAAGTTCTGCAGACACTGAAGATCCGAAGCCTGCATTAACTACTTAACCACATGCACTTCTATTTTGTTACAAAGAAGAAATACATTTCTAGGTAAAGCATATTAAAAATAATCATTTCAAAATAAATAGTATTTCAAAGTTTAGAAAAATAATCATTAGCAACTTACTTTGTCAACAGGACTTGGCAATGGAGCATGGATGACACTGAAAAGTAAAATTTAGAATTTTTATCTAATTTCCTGACAACAGAGGAAACAAGAGCATGAGAGTACCAGAATAACCTAAGTCACAAAATTGCTGCCTTTGCCTACACATGTCAATCTTCAATCCTTCATAAATGTATGACATTCTAAAATTAAATAAATACATATAAAAATCTCCTTTACTCATCAATGCATTTCTTTAGTTGTTTTTATTAATTTTTTCTATTTCTTAAAATCAAGTTCAAACCCAAAATGTACTGAAAGCCCTTCAAGAAACTACTTACTGAGGGCTTTGGTCAATTCCTTCATTCTAAGTATTTCTGTATAGAAAAGCATATTTTAAATCATACATTTGAATTTTGCGGGGTATAATTTTTTAAACTTTTTATTACATGGCCTCTGAGGAATTGTGGCCCATAAATTCTTTTAAATTAAATATTACTATATAGAGTTTTAAAAAGTGAAGTTCGGGCTAGAGAGATGGCTTAGTGGTTAAGGCATTTGCCTGCAAAGCCAAAGGACCAGGTTTGGTTGCCCAGGACCCACATAAGCCAGATGCATAAGGGGGCGCATGTGTCAGGAGTTCATTTACAGTGAGTGGTTGAAGGCCCTGGAGTGCCCATTTTCTCCCCCACCCCTCTCTCTATCTCTTATCTCCTTTTAAAAAAAAAGTGAAGTTCAACTGGAAAGTTGTTCCAGTACAGAACAACATTAACTGTCAAAATACTAAAACTACCCCCTACCGAGCCACCTAAGAAACTAACTGTAAGCTTAGATGTATGAAACTGTACTTGGTGTATCAATTTCAAAGAAAACATTCAACAGCACATTAACTGCTACTAACATCCTTTGGGGCCTGATAAAGAATTACTGACAGAAAGGCAGGGAAATGTTAGTTAATGCAGGCTCAGAAGCTGCTGACTGGTCCAAATTCTGGCTGTCCATGCTGAAAGGCAAATTACCTAATCAGACAAGGCCTCATCCCCTGTCCATAAAGTGAGATAATTATAACCAAGATATGCCTCAGCTTCCCCATCTATAAAGTGAAGGTAATACTTATAAAACCAATTCTATAGGATTCTTTTTATTTAAAAAAAAAATTTATTTTTTTAAATGAAGTTTTTCAAGGTAGAGTCTCACTCTAGCCCAGGCTGACCTGGAATTCACTATGTAGTCTCAGGGTGGCCTTGAACTCACGGCAATCCTGCTACTTCTGCTTCCCGAGTGTTGGAATTAAAGGCGTGTGCCACCACGCCCGGCCCTCATTTTTGTTATTTGAGGCAGGGTCTTGTTCTAGGCCAGGCTGACCTGGAATTCACTGTGTAGTCCAGGGCATCCTCAAACTCATGGCAATCCTCCTACCTCTGTCTCCCGAGAGCTGGGATTAAAAGCAGGTGCCACTATACCCAGCTTAACTTTTTTTAATTATTAATTTGTGTGAGTATGGATCACACATGCCACAGCAGGATGTGGAGGTCAGCAGACAACTCTCAGGTCCGTCTGTCCACCTCATCTGAGGCTGCGCTTCTCCAGATGTCACTCTGCTCTTCTTTGTGCTGTGTTCAACAAGAACTTCCAGAAAGTCTCCTGTCTCTACCTGACATTACACAAGCCTGCACAACTTTCAGCTTCCTTTTTTTTTTTTTTTTTTTTTGAGGTAGGGTTTAGCTCTAACCCAGGCTGACCTGAAATTCACTCTGGAGTCTCAGGGTGGCATTGATCTCTTGGTGATCCTCCTACCTCTGCCTCCTGAGTACTGGGATTAAAGGAGTGCGCCACCACTCCTGCCAGCCAGCTTTTGACATAAGGTCTAAGTATCAAACTCAGGGACTGAGGCTTGAGTAGCGAGCACTTAATCCACTGAGCCATCTCCCCAGCTCCAGGGTCAAGTATTAAATGGCTTAGCAGTTAAGGCATTTGCCTGCAAAGCCAAGGGACCCAGGTTCGATTCCCCAGGACCCATGTAAGCCAGATGCACAAGGGGGTGCACACGTCTGGAATTCGTTTGCAGTGGCTGATGGCCCTGGTGTACCCATTCTCTCTCTCTCTCCCCGTCTCTCTGCCAAATAATAAATGAATAAAATAAATAAAAATATTTTAAAAAAAATAATAAAATAAATAAATAAAGAGCTTAAAACAGTGTTCCAGACATACTAAGCAACTGATCATTTCTTCTGTCATTAGAAATGTGCAGCTAAGGAAGCCAGGACCCCTGTTTTACAAAGGGTGGAAGGATGTAGAGGAAGACTGCCACCTTTGTCCTTGCTAGTTACTAATCACTTCACATCTTAGAAGCAGTGATGGTCAGCTGAAGCAGGATGACTGGGTATAAAAGCTCACAGAGTTAGCTGCTTAATCATGTGTAAGCTGCTGAGAAAAAGCATCTGGTATGAGGTGTAAAACAGAGCTCTAAGTACTAGCACCCACTGCCATCTCACACATGTGACATGATCTGCACAGCTTCACGGAGCCTGAGTCAGCTTTGACTATACTGTACTGACTACATGTCTGGTGCCTTTTCAGAGCCTACCTGTCATCAGGCCCTAACAATGGTATTGCCTAGTGAAGGTTAAAAAAATAATAATAATAAAACAGATAACTTTAGCTATTCTTTACTCTATAAAATTAAATAGAATTTTGTCAAATCACAGCCTACAGAGATAACCATTTTTGACAAGTACTTTTGTTTCCTGCAGATATGTGATAAGAGAAATGAATGTAATAAAGTCTAAGTTGAAGCAGATAGGGCTTTTAAAAATCCAGTTTTCTGGGCTGGAGAGATGGCTTAGCAGTTAAGGCACTTGCCTGCAAAGCCTCAGGACCCAGGTTCGATTTTCCAGGTCCCACGTAAAACAGATGTCCGTGTGTCTGAAGTTCGTTTGCAGTGGCTAGAAGCCCTGGCACACCTATTCTCATTCACTATCTCTCCCTCCCTCTCTCTCTCTCTCTCTCTCTCTCTGTCATTAATAAATAAATAAAAATAAATAAAAAAATTTTGAAAAATCTTAAAATCCAGTTTTCTTAGTAATCTAAGAAGAAACGACTTGGCCCTTATGAAATCTGAAGTGGTAGTTTGAATGTGATAATTTAAATGTATAACCCCATAGACTCAGATGTTTCATTAAAATTAAGCTTGTAACATGAGTCCCTAACAGGTAAGTCCCTACTAAAGGGGGCTGGATCTTCAAGTCCAGCCCTAAGGTATATGGAGAGCAGTTTGAGCTCCGGCTATTCTTGTTTACTGGTGTTGACTCCCCTCGCCCCGCCACACACACACTTAGATGCTGGAGCAAACCAGCTTCTTCCACCATTGATGGAATTTCCTCCTAGATTATGTAAGCCTGAAATAAACCCTTCCTCCCATAAGCTATATCTGGTTGGATGTTTCTCCCAGCATTGGGGAGCTGACTGCAACATTTAGTTAACAAACAAAAGATTAAAAAATCAAAAAGCACATTCTACAAAAATATATTTGCGTTTTATAAACACTATCTTGAATATAGGTGTATTTTGTATGAATTGTGGAAAAACTCCATCTATATCTATCTATATGTATATATTAGAAAAGAGTATGTTAGAAAATGAAAACTGCCATTAATGTTAGATTTTTGGATTACAGATAATTTCTGTTTTTAATCAATAGAAAGCTGTACAATATTTTCTTATTAAGAAAATCAAGAAACAAAGAGTTGGCAGTTTGAGAACTACCTACGGAAGATCTTTATAACATTAAAAGTTATATATACTTGGCATTCTTTATTTTACTTTATTATTATTTTTATTTTTTGGTTTTCCAAGGTAGGGTTTCACTCTAGCCCAGGATGACCTGGAATTCACTGTGTAGTCTCAAGGTGGCCTCAAACTCACAGCGATCCTCTACCTCTGCCTCCCAAATGCTGGGTTTAAAGGCTTGCACCACCACACCCAGCCACTTTAAAAAATTTTTTTAAGTATTTTTATTTATTTGCAAAGGACAAAGCATATTTGTATATGATCATGCCAGGGCCTCTTGCTGCTGGAAATAAACTCCAGACACATGAACCACTCTGTGAATCTGGCTACAGGTAGGTACTGGGGAATGGAACCTGAGCCAGCTAGCTTTGCAAGGAAGCATCCGTAATTACTGAGCAATTTCCCCAGCCTAAAATTGCCATTCTTGACATACCTAAACCATTTAAATTGCTAATAAAAATTAGAATAGGGCTGGAGAGATGGCTTAGTAGTTAAGGCACTTGCTTGTGAAGCCTAAATCCATGTTCAATCACTCTCCAGATACCCACATAAGCCACACACACAAAGGTGAGGCAAGTGCAAGGTCGCACATGCCCACTAGGTGGCGCAAGCATCTGGAGTTCGATTCCAGTGGATGTGGCACAGGCATGACAATTCTCCCTTCTCTCTCTCTCAAAAAAGTTTCTCATGTAATTATTTTTTGCCAGGTATGATCCTAAGTTATAATCACATTTAGGACTCATAAAACTTCTCAGAATGGAATAAGCTTATCTTCATGCTTCTGATGAGGAAAGGAAGGCCTTGTTAAGTCACAGAATAAGTGGAGTCAGGCTTGGAACTAAACTACCCCAAAGACTACTTGGATCTTCTTCCAGCTTTAGAGACCTGTCCATTCAAAATTTATGCCCTTCAGAAAGTCATTAAGATTATTTAACAGGTTGGCAGCAAATTTTTAAATGATGCAAAATTTAACCACTTTTAAAACAACAATAAGAAATACTGCAAAGGAAACGGGAGCAAAGGAAGAGCTTTTGAAGGAAAGAAAATATTATGTTACATATAGAAACAAATTCCTAACATATTCAAAGTTTTGCTCCAAATAATGAAACCTGGTTTTAAAAAGCACAAGCTGTGCCGGGTGTGGTGGCGCACGCCTTTAATCCCAGCACTCAGGAGGTAGAAGAGGTAGGAGGAATGCCATGAGTTTGAGGCCACCCAGAGACTCCATAGTGAATTCCAGGTCAGCCTGGGCTAGAGTGAGACCCTACCTCGAAAAACCAAAAATAAAAAAATTTTTAAAAAGCTGAACTTAAGTTTACATTTTAAAATTTAGATTTCATGTCAGAACTTTATACTGGTTCATTATAAAACAAAAATACAACTTTACAGAAAAAGCTTTTAAATATTCTACCAAAATAAGCTACCAACTATATTGACAGTTTCAAATTCACTAAGATTATGACACAGGTATTAACTTCACAGGCAATCACAGTCTTAGAAGTACAATATTACATGCATGTCAAAATAAACAGAGGACTGGAGGATGGCTTAGTGATTAAGGCACTAGCCTGCCAAGCTAAAGGACCCAGGTTTGATTCCCAAGGACCCACCCACCTTAGCCAAATGCAAACACGGTGCATGCTTCTGGAGTTTGTTTACAGTGGCTGAAGGCCCTGGCACACCTATTCTCTCCCTTCCTCCCTCCCTCCCTCTCTCTCCCAAATATAAATAAAATATTAAAAAATTGCCAGGTGTGGTGGCGCACGCCTTTAATCCAAACACTCAGAGGCAGAGGTAGGAGGATTGCCATGAGTTCAAAGGCAGCCTGAGCCAGAGTGAAACCCTACCTCAAAAAAAAAAAAAAAAAAAAAACACAAAAAACAAAATATATATATATAAAGTTAAAAAGTTATTTTTCACCAGTAACATATCCTGGATATAACACATAAAAAAATTCCATGTTTATCCAAATATAGCTAACTCATGTTAAATTTAGCAACATATTATTGTTTACTAGAACTGCAACTAATATGAAAGCAATTAAAATGTAGTATATTAATATTCCAGAAGATAGCATGTCAATACTCTAAAATCATTAATGTAATCCTGGAGTATTAACAGTATATCACCATCTAAAATATTACCAACCAAGATAATTTTTTAAAATTTCACAGCACTAAATAATACTCACTCTGAGCGGAGCCGGGCTTCCATGCCATCTGGCAGAAAAAGTTTTATTGTGGAAACAATACACCCATGGGTAACTGGTTAAAACAAATAACAGAATAATTGTTTAAAAATATAAACCTTGGTACTTCTCATATCTAACTGTACATTTCATTCATGAAAGTAATAATTTCTAGGAGAATAAAGAAATCTGGTAGCTTGGTGAGAATATTTATCATACTAGAGAAACTCATTCCCATCCATCATGAGTCACAGTCACAAGATAGAACTATCACAAAGTTATTTCATACACACACACACATACAAAATTCTGTAACAATAGTCAATGGAGTCAGTAGTTGAAGTATAGAAATACAACTTAGAAAATATTTTTGTCCCCATTTGTCAACATTACACCTAGTCTACTCCTCTATCTCCTAACATACCTCACAGACCTCTAAAGTTTTCATAATACTGTTTAGAATATACCAATCAATCTCCTTTTTTCTTTTTTTCTTTTTCTTTTTTGTTTTCGAGGTAGGGTCTTATTTTAGCCAAGGCTGACCTAGAATTCACTATGCAGTCTCAGGGTGGCCTTGAACTAACAACAATCCAACTACCTTGGCCTCTGAGTACTGGATGTTATTTATTTATTTATTTACTTATTATTTATTTGTTTGCAAGGAGAGAGAATGGACTCACTCTATAGTACCAGGCTTGCCTCAAAGTCACATCCTCCTACCTCTGCCTACCAAGTGCTGGAATTAAAGGTGTGCACCACCATGTCCGGCTCTCTCCCATTTTATGGGCAAGAAAACCTAGATTTGAGATGAGTAAAATGCCTCCACTCTCCTAGCATCAGAGTAGCTTGCTATTACCTATGAAGAAAGTTCTTTGGGCCATTTTAAATTGTTTGTCTTCTTAATGGTTGTCCTTTCCTCTAGTTCAGTATCCTTATGTAGCACCACACCAGTCACTTCACTCTGTAGACAACCCATGGCTGCTTCTCTCTCTCCTTCATAACATCACACCAGTCATCTGTAGACGACAACCTGTGGTGGCTTCTCACTCTCTTCTTTTCGTATTGAAGGGTTCAAATACAGCATCTTTACAGAGCTTCTCTGTAGTAGGGCTTATAGTGGTGGGGGTGGTCTGCTTTTATTTCCCTGTTCTTCAGATACACATCTTCAATAGTTCAACAGATTGATTTGCTTATTTCACAAGACAGACTGAAAGCTAACATGGGCTGAGGAAAGGACACTGGAAAGTAATCACCAGACTGGTGATTACCAAGACTGCATTACACTTGTCAAAGTTCACCCAATTTTACATGTAGAACTGGCATGTAAGTAATATATATTTCAATAAAACTAACTTTAGCCAGGTGTGGTGGTGCACACCTTTAATCCCAGCACTCAGGAGGCAGATGTAGCAGGATCACCATGAGTTCAAGGCCAACTTGAGACTGCATGGTGAATTCCAGGTCAGCTTGGGCTAGACCCTACTTAAAAAAATAGTAATAATTTCTAATTTTTGTCAGAGTAACTTATGGATCACAACCATATTATCAAGATAGTATTATCAACATAAAGTGATACGATGACTACCAGGAAACATACATTAAAGAATTCAGCACAGTTTGGCCAATACTTATTTTTATTGACTATATGTAAAAAAGTGCTAACATAGCTCAAAAACCACCTACTGGGCAGCCTTCTAAATTTTGCCTAGGACAGCCATCATTGTCATGGACCACTTGGACTCTTCCTTTCTGGCTGTACTCTCTATTCTGCCATCACAGGTCTCCTACACACAGCCAAGTCACATGAATCTCCAAACACCCGATGACCACTTTTACACACCTATCCTTCTTTTAGTGATGTTCTTTATCTCCTTGCCTGTGTGATCAAATGCTGCTTTTCCTCCAGGTTAGGCTTTCTAATTCCTTCACTAAGGCAGAATATGAGTTAGATATTCCCAGAGCCTAACATATCTAATTCTTACAAATACTAAGCAGTCTACGGAGCAAATACTGATCACTTACACAACTTCCATCTCATCAGATGAGACTCTGCAGGCAGCAGGGATTATTAGGTGCCCATCTTTAAATATGCATTCCTAGCAAAGTCATTTAGAACAAGGTAGCTATTTAATAAATGCTTATTCAATATGTCTAAGAACATGTCAGCTTAATATTTAGTAGCTCCCATTTCTCCAGAGGAAAAATGATCCTTAGTGTGAGGACAATGGGATTTTATCACCATGCACAAGAATTACTAAAACTTTCCTCTACGTGGCAGAAGATGGGAAAGGGTAGATTTACCAATGTTCTGTGGTGCCTTTGGGATATACTATTAACAGTTTTAAAAAAATTGAGTGCAATAAAAAGGTCCAGCAACAACCTTATTTTACCAATAAATTTAAATGGTGCTAAAGCTTTTTTATTTTTTTAAGAAAAACAAGTGGGCAAGTTATAGAATAATACTGCATTGCCAGAGCTGATAGCTTGTGATATACAACGTCATGAATTACATTGCTCGGATAGGTCACCCAAAAGTTCAGCACATGTACTAATGCCCAAATCAATGAAATGAGTCACGGCTACTATTAGGGAGAACAGGGGTCCTACACTATTGAAGGCAAGAAAAAAAGTTCACATCTGACTAAGCTGACAACCGAACAGCCCACTTCATCTGTGGAACATCTCATGTCAACCAGACACAAACAAATGTTAGAAATCTTTTGTTGTGGTTATTGCTTTGTTTTTCAAGGTAGGATCTTGCTCTAGCCCAGGCTGACCTGGAATTCACTCTATAGTCTCAGGCTGACCTTGAACTCACAGTCATCCTCCTACCTCTGCCTCCTGAAAGCTGGGATTAAAGGCATGTGCCACCATGCCCAGTTTCTCAAATGCTAGAAATTTTTTCAATGTGTGTAACAGTTTGAATGTATGTCGCCACAACCAAAATGTTTTATTAAGCCTGTAACTTGGGTCTCCAGCCACTTGGCTGGAAGTGACACCAAGGGTGGATCCTTGGGTCCAGCCCAAAGGTGGAGAGAGCGGGTTGTTCTCTGGCGGGTTTGTGTTTGCAGGTGCTGGTGTTTGCTTGCCGCAGTGGTTGCCGCTGCTTGGCTCTATGGAAGTCAGTAGCTTCTTCCAACATTGACAGAACTCCCTCTGGATTTGTAAGCTTGAAGTAAACTCCTTCTTCCCATAAACTGTATCTGGTTAGAAGTTCATCCCAGCAATGTGGAGCTGACTACACCAATGTACAACAGGCAAGTATTTAAAACAACCTGACAGACATAATTTACTACTTACACAAATCAGAGCCGGGTGTGGTGGCGCACACCTTTAATCCCAGCACTTGGGAGACAGAGGTAGGAGGATCACCATGAGTTCAAGGCCACCCTGAGATTACACAGTGAATTCCAGGTCAGCCTGAGCTAGAGTGAGAACCTACCATGAGAAACAAAAAAAAAAAAAAAAAACTTATACAAATCAACAGCAAGAATGCCCCAAGTGGAGTGCTTACAGGCGTTAACAGAACAGGATTTGAAGGTCAAATGAATTTTGGAAACACTTAGTAAAAAGAAATGTAAAGTGTTTGGTATTTTTTTTTTTTAAACTCTGGGTGATTTTGGTGGGGGAGCCTAAAGGGCTTTTGTACATCATGAAGTCTTACAAATAAGATCAAGTTTCCAAACTTACTTGACCACTGAGCCTCCTCCTGCTTTTTAAGAACACTTACACAGGATCTGATACTATGAAGGAAATACTTAGGAAAATACTGCTCTAAAAAACTTCTATGGGGCTGGAAAGATGGCTTAATGGTTAAGGTGCTTGCCTACAAAGCCTAAGGACTCTTGTTACTCTTCAGATCTCATGTAAACCAGATGCACAGTGATGCAAGCATGCAACAACAACAACAACAAAAACATAAAAACCCAAGAAACGTTTAAGAAACAAGCAAACAAGACTGAATCAGGTATGAACATTTCTGGCCTGAGAAATTACTTGTATTAACTGATTTTGATACTCTAAGATAAAATAAACTTAAGGACTTTCAATCTGTACATTTTGCTTTATAAAACTTCTAATTCTTCAACTTTAAGAGTTGATGAAGAGGGCTGGAGAGATTGCTTAGCAGCCTGCGAAGCCAAAGGACCCGGGTTAGATTTTCAGGACCCATGTAAGCCAGATGCACAAGGAGCACATGCACCTGGAGTTCGTTTGCAGTGGCTGGAGGCCCTGACATGCCCACTCTTTCTCTGTGTCTGTCTCTCCTCTCTCTGATTGCAAATAAAGAAAGAAAAATAAGCCAGATGTGGTGGCACACGCCTTTAATCCCAGCACTTGGGACGCAGAGGTAGGAGGATCACTGAGAGTTTGAGGCCACCCTGAGACTCCATAGTGAATTCCAGGTCAGCATGGGCTAGAGTGAAACCCTACCTCGAAAACCTAAAAAAAAAATAGTAATAAAAATAAAAAAATTTTTTTTGAAGCCTCAAAGACTTAAAAAAAAAAAAAAAGAGTTGAGGAGGCAGAGAAAGACAGCTACATAGACAGGTAATTTAGTCTAACATTTTTTGTCATGCCCTTACTTAAACTGTAGTTGTGCCATCATAAAACTTTCCTGCTTCAACTACTTGTAGCTTAAGTATAATTAATCAGCCTGGGCTAGAGTGAGACCCTACCTCAAAAAACCAAAAAAAAAAAAAAAAAGTATAATTAATCTGTTTTCCTCCACACTGGGGATTAAACTCAGGAACTCATGTATGCTAGGCAAGGCTCTACCACAGAGTTACATACAACGTTTCTCCCCTTTCCTCCACCCTCCATCAAGCCCAGGGATTGATGCATGCTGGGTAAGGAGTTATGCATCTCATGGGACAAGCAGCATGAATGCTTTATTCCCTCTCTTTATATACCTATTTTCAGAATATAAGCTGTTTTGCAAAATTCTTCCAAAGGCGATAAAATAATTTTTTTTAGTTTCAATGTATCAAATTGAACATGTTTGATATAGTTCAATCCATTTTTCGATATAGTTGTTATCACTCTCTGATGCTCAATCTCTCTCATTCCCAGTGGGGGCTCACTTGCATAAATTCCTATAAGCCCTTTATTGGGAGGCCAGCAGTTTTAGACAAATAACACCACTGCTTCCTGGTATGACAAAATTTTCCAAGCTCAATTTGTATAATTACTGGCCTAGACTTGGTATCAACTAGTTATTGAAGGAGTCTTGTTTTGACCTCATTGGTAGAAGGAACTTTTGATCTAAGTATACAGATTTCCTTAGTACTTTATCTTACCACACACCATGAAGGAATACCACAAACTGGTTTATTTGTCAACTTGGTCCTGAGACATGGTGGTTTGCTGGATTTACCAACTTGTACAATAAATCCATTGAGAAGTTGCTGGATACAAAACAGTATTGCTGGGAATGATACTGAAAACTAAGGGTTATAACTAGGTTCCCAGCTTTCAGACAATTTCAATAGCAAAAGGAAAAAACAGAGATATATAAACCTGATTTTAAAAAGGCTGAGGGTAGAAAACAATGGGGGCATTGGGAACAAGCAAAGGCAGCAGATGAAGACGAGGAAGGGTTACAAGGAAGACAATGACAACGATGAAGAAGAAGGAAAAAGAAGAGGAGGAGGAAAAGAGGATAATGAAAGGATGCAAGGGAGATGGTACAGGGACTTGAGTTTGGACTCCAGCACCCAGAGGAGAAGAAAGGAAAAGGAGGATGAAGTCAGAGGAGGCAGAAAGGAGGAAGAAAGGAGGAGGAGGAAGAAATGAAGAGGAGGATGAAAGGAGGAGGAAGAAAGGAAGAGGAGGATGAAAGGAGGAGGAAGAAGAAAGGAGAGAGAAGAAAAGGAGGAGGAGGAAAAGGAGAGGAAGAAAAAACAGGTAGAAGGAAGAAAGGAGGAAGAAGATGAAAGGAGAAGGAAGAAAGGGGGAGAAGGAAGAAAGGGGGAGGAGAAAGAAATAGGGAGGAGGAAGAAAGGGGGAGGAAGAAAGAGGGAGGAGGGAGAAAGAGGGAGGAGAAAGAAAAGGGAGGAGGAAAAAGGAAGAGAAAGAAATGAAGAGGGGGATGAAAGGAGGAAGAGGATGAAAGGAAGAGAAGGAATAAAGAAGGAGAAAGAAAGGAGGAAGAGGAAGAAATGAGAAGGAAAGTAGGAGGAGGAGGAAAGGAGGAAGAAGAAAGTAGGAGAAGGAAGAGGAGGATGAAAGGAGAGGGAGGAAGAAAGGAGGAGGAAGAGGAGGAAGAAGGAGACCTCACTCTCCTCACCTTCTGTGACTCTCACGGAGATCACTCTCTCCTGTGTGCTCATGGCTGTGACCTCACTCTCCTCACCTTCTGTGACTCTCACGGAGATCACTCTCTCCTGTGTGCTCATGGCTGTAACCTCACTCTCCCTCAACTTCATTTAAGATTCCATTAAGTATCTTCTGCAATGGTAGCTTGGTGAACAACAGAAACTTGACACATGGTTCCTATATGTTCTAGAAAGTTAATTGGGAAAGTATAAAACAGAGATGGATATAATCAGAGATAATGTCATATTATTTGTGAATGCTACTCTCACAGGGTGTACCTCATTGACCAGAAATAATGAATCAGAGTTGCGAGTGATTGATCAGAGATTCATGCTCTATTCTTGGTTTTGTTTTCAAATGTAATAATGTTCAATATAAAAGATGTTAAAAGCCAGGTGTGGTGGCGCATGCCTTTAATCCCAGCACTCGGGAGGCAGAGGTAGGAGGATTGCCATGAGTTCAAGGCCACCCTAAGACTACATAGTGAATTCCTGGTCAGCCTTGGGCCAGAGTGAGACCCTACCTCAAAAAAAAAAAAAAAAAAAAAAAAAAGTTAAAAATTGGGCTGGAGAGATGGCTTGCCGGTTAAGGTGCTTGCCTTTGAAGCCTAAGTTTCCAGGTTTGATTCTCCAAGTCCCACGTAATTTCCCAGGACCCATATAAGCCAGATGCATAAGGTGGTGCATGTGTCTGCAGTTTGCAGTGGCTGGAGGCCCTGGCACACTCATTTTCTTTCTCTCTCTCTGCCTCTCTCTCATACACACTCTCTCAAATAAACAAATAAAAGTTTAAAAGAAAAACCAAAAATTTCTGTTTCTTTGATATTTCGAAAAGCTGAGCTTTCTGGATACTCTAATCTCTGATGACAGTTATTTTACTTCAGGGTTTCAAATATCACTCCATTTTTGTCTGATGTTTAGATTTTGTTGAGAGCTGATGTTGTTCTGATGGATTTAGCTTCATAAATAAGCTGGTCGTTTTCTCTCCCTACTTCTAATAATGTGCGATCAGTAGTCTTCACATTTCAAGTCTACAGTGTCACCAAGAGGTGACTCTTCCTGTCTGTTTGGAGTTCTAATCTGCTTGTTACATTGGTAGTGTTTCTTCTTGGCGTAGGTCTCTGATGTTGTATAAGGTGAGGATTCTGACTAAAGCGCTTGTCACACTCATCACACTGAGAGTGTTCTCTCTGGTGTGGGTTCTCTGATGCTGTTTAAGGTGAGAAGCCTGGCTAACCCATTGGTTTCACTATCACATGGGTAGGATTTTTCTCCAGTATGAATTCTCCGGTGCTGAGTGAGGTTTAATCCACACTAGTCATGTAGGGGTTTTCCCCAATAAGGATTCAGCAATGTTGAATGAGATTAATTAGAGTTGTGACAGAAACTTTCCCACAATCAGCACATGTATGGGAGTTCTTTCCAGCATGGACCTTCTAGTACTGAAGGAGAGTGGAATGCTGACTGCAACTCTTCTTTCAAAGCAATTGTGTGTATCACTGACAGTCTGCTGTCTCTGCCTTCCTCTGCAGACCTCAGATTCTAGCTTTACTGGATTCCAAAATGGACTGAATACCAGTGACACTCCAGAAATCATGGAGGCCTTCATTGCCAGAACTAGTAGACAAGCTATGGATGCTGCAGAGAGAAGAACTGGAGGGCAGAGCTAGCACAAGGCTACTGGAGCCCAAGTGATACTATCACAAGGCACGGTTGTCAGACATAGGAATGGAGAACTGGGTGTTATCCTTTCTGAATTTCAGCCTTGCTTTGGTGAAGTCTTCCCTCGCTATCCTCCCTTTTATCTGTTTCTTCCACGTCACTGTATACTAGAAGTACATAATATGTTAATCTTTATTTTATAAGGGCTCATACTAAAGTGTTTTGCCTTGAATCTCAGAAGAGACTTTGGACATCAGACTGTTAGGACTTTTAAGACTTATAAGACTCTTAGAGATGGACTAAATGCACTTTCATTATAAAATGAACAAAAGATTTTAGGGGTAACCAGGCGTGGTGGCGAACGCCTTTAATCCCAGCACTCGGGAGGCAGATGTAGGAGGATTGCTGTGAGTTTGAAGACACCCTGAAACTACATAGTAAATTCCAGGTCAGCCTGGACTAGAGTGAGACCCTATCTCGAAAAACCAAAAAAAAAAAAAAAAAAAAAAAAAAAAAGAGAGAGAGAGAGAGAGAGAGAGAGAGACTTTAGGGGTCAAAATGAAATGTTAAGGCTTAAAAGTAGTAGGAGGTTCACTTGCATGCCTGCCCTGACAGCCTGGGTTCAATTCCCCAATGACTATGGAAAGCCAGATGCACAAAGTGGCATATGCACTTGGAGTTCATCTGCAGTGGCAAGAAATCCTGGTGTGACGATACTCAATCTCTTTCTCTCTGTGTGTCGTGCAAATAAATAAGTACTTAAAAAAAAAAAGTAGTATGTTTGTCTAGCCAGGTATGGTGGTACACTCCTTCAATCCCAGCAGTTGGGAGGCAGAGGCAGGAGGATTGCCAAGAGTTTGAGGCCATCCTGAGACTACTTGGTGAATTCCAGATCAGCCTGGGCTAGAGTGAGACCTTACCACAAGGAAGGGAGGGAGGGGTGGAGGGAGGCAGGCAGGAAGGAAGGCAGTTAGGAAGGAAGGAGGGTAGTAGTATGTTTGGATGTACAATTGACAAGGGGTGGACTTCAGATGATTAATCTTCATATCTTCATTATTAACTTGGCTGTATTTAGAATTACCTTGAAGATTCACCTCTAGATAAATTGAGTGGGGTTCCAAAGGGGTTTAACCAAGGAAGAAAGCCCAACCCCTAGATATGGATGCCACCATTCCTGATGAGCTGGGGTCCCCACCTGAGTGAAAAGTGACAAAGGAGCCCTATGGGCATGCTCCAGTCACCGTGAATTCTGCGCTGATACACTGCACTCTCTCAAGACTGTAAGCCAAAATAAATCCTTCTTCCCTGAGGTTGCTCTCTCTGCCAGGAACTTGGTCACAGCAAGAAGAGAAACTTAATATACTAAGTCAGTCTCTGACCATGGGCTTAAGGCTATCAGTCTCACAGTTATCTTGAGGTTTGACTAACTGCCAAACACGCCTGGCTAAATTGCCACACAGGGCAGGGTCACAAACCATTGTACCCTTCATAGTCTATGCTTCATGACACTTCAACCTCTCAGTATGTCTGTGTCTGGCTTTCCCTTCTCGATGACCTCCATACAAGGCATTTGCCTGGCAGCGAATGTAACACTGTTTCCAGGTTCCTTGACTTATTTTGAGGTGCCAGAGTAGCTCTGTTTCTAACACCAGGCCCACCCTCAAGAATCTACCCAACTGTAGCTCTACAGGATAGAGCAAGTAACAGAATGGATTTCTTCTCTAATCTGACCTGTCACACAGGAAGAGTCACTGTCATGCCAAATCCCCCAAATGGACTGGTTAAGATTTGTGAGGAGAAGTGTGGGCCTGCCCTCTGGGTAGGGCTGCCAGTGACTTCCCCAGGTTGGCTTAGCCTACCTTCTGCATGAGGCTTCTTCTTCCTCTCCTTGCCCTCACCCCCTTTACCTCACAGCCTTTCTAGTGTTCTGTACTTTGCAACTTCCCTACCATCTTCCCTGTGAGTCACAGTGAGCTCGCTAGCTTCTCTCTTGGTTTGCATTCACCGCATCACGGGAGGATGCTTCTAACCCACCATTTGTTCCCAGAATTATTTTGATATCTATTGTATATGGTTTATTTCTGTTCTCATTCCTCACCTTTTGTTTTTTTGGTAGTATTTTTTTTCCCCCAAGGTAGGGACTCGCTCTAGCTCAGGCTGACCTGGAATTCACTATGTAGTTTCAGGATGGCCTCAAACCATCACTATTTATGAATTATCCATTTTTCTGCCTGCTTGCTTATTCTTAAAACAACCAGCATTAAGCTTTACCAGTGTTTTTTAGAGTTTTTCATTTGTTTCAACAATTTCTTATTCTTTCTGTCTTTCCCTCTAAAGTGCTGTTTCTTTACTGTTTTTCTTCTGAAATACTGAAGGAATTTAAGAATATTAATTTTCGTTACGTTTTTATTTATTTATTTGAGAGAAAAAGGCGGGGGGGGGGTGGGAATCAATGAGCACACCAAGGCCTCCAGACACTGCAAACAAACTCCAGACACATGTGCCACCTTGTGCCTCTGGCTTACATGGGTCCACGGGAACAGAACCTGGGTGCTTTGGTTTTGCAGGCAAGTGCCTTAACCATTCAGCCATCTCTCCAGCCCATGAATATTAATTTTGACAAAAAGATATAAGTGTGTTAGAGTTGTAAAAGTAACCTTCCTTTCTCTATAGAGTTCAAAAATCCTCCTGATTTCATTCAGAGCTAGCCAATACAGTTGTATATTTCGGGAGAATTCTAAAGTAGAACAAAACTAATCACACTACCGTGTGATTATCTTTCCACAGCATTTTTTTTTAATTTTTTTGTTTATTTATTTATTTGACAGCGACAGAGAGAAGGAGGCAGAGAGAGAGAGAGAGAAAGAGAGAGAGAGAGAGAATGGGCACGCCAGAGCTTCCAGCCTCTGTAAACGAACTCCAGATGTGAGCGCCCCCTTGTGCATCTGGCTAACGTGGGTCCTGGGGAATTGAGCCTCGAACCGGAGTCCTTAGGCTTCACAGGCAAGCGCTTAACCGCTAAGCCATCTCTCCAGCCCTCCACAGCATTTTCTACAGAAAAGTGCTTCAGCCGGGCGTGGTGGTGCACACCTTTAATCCCAGCACTTGGGAGCAGAGGCAGAATGATCGCTGAGGCCACCCTGAGACTACATAGTAAATTCCAGGTCAGCCTGGACTAGAGTGAGACCCTATCTCAAAAATACAAGAAGAGAAGCCAGGTGTGGTGGTGCACGCCCTTAATCCCAGCACTTGGGAGGCAGAGGTAGGAGGATCACCGAGAGTTCGAGGCCACCCTGAGACTACATAGCAAATCCCAGGTCAGCCTGGACCAGAGTGAGACCCTACCTCGAAAAAAGGAAAAAAAAAAAAAAAATACAAGAAGAGGCCAGGCACACCTTTAATCCCAGCACTAGGGAGGCAGAAGTAGGAGGATCACCGTAAGTTCAAGGCCACCCTGAGATGACACAATGAATTCCAGGCCAGCCTGGGCTAGAGTGAGACCCAACCTCGGAAAAAAACAAAAACAAAAACAAAAACAGAAACAAAAAAAAAAAAAAAGGAATGTGCTTTAGACATACACGAGGAGGAAAAATATGAGAGATCTGGGAAGAGTTGCAAGCTGCATTCTACAATGGTCAGTCCCATAAGTCTACACGTATGTCAGTGTATTAAAGGCTCTGCTTACTTTAGCACAACTATTTCCAAGAGTATTTGATAACTTAAATCTAATATCAATTAACATCTAATAATTCCCTTTGGGAACTATCAGCAAAAGGAAGAAATTTCTAGAAGCAAATACAATGTAATCAGATGATCTTCTCTGTAGTTTATAACTGGGGATCAATTTACCTGATTTCAAATATGCAATGGCACAGCAGATATAGGCATACCCAATGCAGCTGTTCTTATACTGAAATTCAATTCTCTTACTGAGGAGTAATCACTGTTTTATGTCAAAACTCAATCACTGTTAGATAACTGTAAATGAAAATTACTCTGGGGTTAAAGAGATGAATTAGCAGTTAAGGCACTTGCATGCAAAGCCAAAGTACCCAGGTTTAATTCCCCAGGACCCATGTAAGCCAGATGCACAAGGTGGTGCATGCATCTAGAGTATGTTTGCAGTGGCTGCCCATTTGCTCTGCCTCTTTCTCTTTCTGCCTCTCTCTCTCAAATAAATAAAAGAATAGAAAATTACTCTGAGTTTGGCCATTCCCAAATTCAAGTATCAACACAAAAGTTACTGAGGAGGCCAACAAAGCCAAGAAAAATAATATTACTATTGCAACCCTAGAGCAAGTTTATATAGATATGCAACACGTAGACTCACCAGTATCAGCATGCCACCACTGCCCAGACGACCTCACTGTGAGAAAGAAGTACCAGAGTCTAATGATCATCGCATCACAGCAGCTCACAGAAACCAGAGGAATAACTTGCCAAATTATCCTTCCGTGGTCTATATCAAGGGAATGCAGCATAGCTGCCCTCTTTTGGATTGTACCAAGTGGTTTAATTTTGTGATTCAGGCATAAATTTTTATGATTAGAGAGTAGACAATGAACTAGATAGAGCCAGAAATCTTCAGAATTATGAAAATACCAAAATAGGCCAATCTACATTGATTTTTTCCTAATATGTATTTATTTAACCGAAAACTTCCAGGTTCAAGAGCTGAAGCACCTGAGCCATGGCAGCTGCACCGAATACTATATATTAAGGGCCTCCCCAGCCCTCTTCTCTTCTCTCTTACTAGCAGACTTCTGATTTTGTTTGGGATGACGATGTACACACAACCTAGAGATAAATCACATCTGATCTACGTCAATCACGAATCTCCCTGTTCTCCATTGCCAGGTAATTTCCTGAATTTCCTTGGATCTGCAGATAACTAGGTCTATATCCTATTCATGAGGCCAGTGATGCATAGGAAGGCATACGCTGGGAGTGTTCTCTGAAAGACTGATTTTTCACACAAAAAGAGGCACAAGAAGACATTTTGTCTCCACTTCACTCTCTTTGCTTAGGATCCTGACATGAGGAAAATGATGCCTGTGGCTACAACTATCAATCACCCTCTGACCATGAGATATGCAAAAGCACAAGAAAACCAGTTAATGGCTGCAGAACAAAAGGACAATTAGATCTTAGAACCCCAATTATTATTAAAATTTTATGATAAAATATTTGACATATTACATTTTTATTACTTTTTAGGTAGCTTATAGAATAACAGGGTTGATTATGTCATTTTCTTTTTTTAAGAAATGTTTTGAAAATCTAAGCATCTATATTTTTGTTTATAGGACAGAGAGACAGAAGTATGGATGTACTAACTCCTGCTGGCACTGCAAATGAACTAACTCCAGACTCATGGGCCACTTTATGCATCTGGCTTTACATGGGTACTGAGGAATTGAGCCTGAGCCAGCAGGCTTTCCAAGCCATTCTCCTAGCCCACATTGTTGTGTACACACACACCCATAAGACTTTAGTCATATTTACCCATTACTCTCCATATCCCCTCTTGCTGGTCTCCTTCTGGTCCCCAAACAGCTCACCTTCTGCTTTTGTCAGATGGAGCCTCAATTATATAATGAAGTTGACTAAGCAAACTGCCTGCCCGACTTTTTCACTGAGCGTCCGTAAGTCTTGCCATTAATAATGACTACCCCACGTTTTCAGTTTGTCTAAGGATGCTATTACCACAGCTAACTATGCTAACTGGCACAATACAATAGCTTCCTATGTTTTCATATCATAATGAAGAATACAAATTACTAATGAACATTTTATAGTTTCAAATTTCAGAAAAGGAAAAGAACTAAGTGACTTTAAGCTTTTTTCACTGCATATATAACTGCTATATTTAAATAGCTTTGACAAGCATGTAACATTTTGTAACACTAAATGACAAAGAATTTTAAAATCTATAAAAACAGGTAATAGAAAAACAGATCAATCCTTAGCCATACCTTTCCGTGTGTTCTCTGTAACATCTACCCCAAACTGGATAATGTCACCAGAAAGAATTTCACATGGTGGGCTTTCTTCAGAGCCTCGACTCAACCTCTGGCTATTTATAAAGGTACCATTACTACTTTTAGTGTCTTGGAGATAAAACTGCAAAAAAAAAAAAAAAAGAAAAAAAGCCAATGATTAATAGCAATATTTTCCATCTTGCTTTTTAAAAAGTCCTGTCAACTTTCCAAACGACTTCAAGTGGATTTTCCTCTATTAACAAAAAACACTCAGTTCGATCCTCCTACCTCTGCCTCCTGAGTGCTGGGATTAAAGGCATGTGCCACCATGTCTAGCTAAAATATTTACAAACAGAGATTTGGGGGGGGGGGGAATGAATGAGCATATCAGGACCTCCAAACACTGCAAATGAACTCCAGATGCATGCACCACTTTGTGCATCTGGCTTTATGTGAGTACTGGGGAACTGAACTCAGGTTGTTAGGCTTTGCAAACAAGCACCTTAACCATTGACTCATCTCTCTAGTCCCCAACTGATTTAAAACTGAACTAAACAAAATGGAGGAACTGCTTTAGAAAAAAGGTTGTCAGCAGGCCTGATGGTGCATGCCTTTAGTCCCAGCACTTGGGAAGCAGAGATAGGAGGATCTCTGTGAGTTTGAGACCACCATGAAACTACAGAGTGCATTCCAGGTCAACCTGGACTAGAGGGAGACCCTACCTCCTCAAAAAGTCAAGAAAGAGAAAAGAAAAGAAGTTGTCATGTCCTTAAAATATTAAACACGACATTAGTATATAACTCAACAATTCCACTCTTAGGTATTTATCCAAAACTGAAAACATGTCTATGCAGATGCTCACAGCAGCATTATTCATAATAACTACAAAGTAGTTTTTTAAGTAGGAATAACCCAAATACCTATCAAGTGATGACTGGACAAACAAATGCAGCAATATACATACACTGATTATTATTTGGCAATACAAAGGAATAAAGAACTGAAATCCACTACAACATGAGGAGCCTGTAGAATGCAATGTTAAAAAAAAAAAATCCAGTTGGGGATAGGTATATTGGTATATAATGGTTTAATGGGGCTGGATATAATTCCCTGTCTGCAGTGTCAGCACTCAGGAGTCTGAGCCAGGAGGATTACGAGTTCAAGTCCAACTCTGAGTTTGGTGAGACCCTGTCCCAAAAAAAGGAGTACTTGGGAGGCAGAGTTTTAAGTATCGCTGTGAGCTAGAGGACAGCCTTAGACTACATAGTGAATTCAAGTCACTAACAATATGAAACTAAAGATGATGGTTGTACAGTTCTGTGATTGTACTAAAACCAACAGAATGTATACTTTAAAGGGTGAATTTGGGCTGAAGAGATGGCTCAGGGGTTAAGGTGCTTCCTTGCAAAGTTTAATGACCAGGGTTCAATTACCTAGTACCCATGTAAATCCAGATGCACAAAGTGGCCCATGCACATAGGTTTGTTTGCAGTGACAAGCTGCCCTGGCATGCCTATTCATTCATTCTCTCTCCCTCCCTCCCTCTCTCCCTCCCTCCCTCTCCCCCCCCCTCTCTCTCTCTCCATCTCTCCCTCTCCCTCTCTATCTCTCTGCTTGCAAATAATTTTTCTTTATTACAAATGGGTAGATTTTAGGCCTGACATGGTGGCCCACACCTGCAATCCCAGCACTCAGTAGTCTAAGGCATTAGAATCACAAGTCTGACACCAGCCTGAGCAATATAACAAGACCTTATCTCAAGAGGGAAAACAGCTATGACACCGATATTAAAATCTCTCCCATTACTATCCACTGACCTTGTATCATTTATCCTCAACTCTTCCCACAAGCAAGCTTCCAAAATTCACAATAAAAACTAATCAATTTGGGCTGGAGAGACGGCTTAGCAGTTAAGGCGTTTGCCTGCAAAGCCAAAGGATCCTGGTTCGATTCTCCAGGACCCACGTAAGCCAAATACACAAGAGGACACATGCATCTGGAGTTTGTTTGCAGTGGCTGGAGGCCCTGGTGTGCCCATTCTCTCTCTCTCAAACAAATAAATAAAATAAAATATTTTTTAATAAAAACTAGTCATTTTGCAGAAAATGTAAAAATTATATACCACAGCACTTGGGAGGCAGAGGTAGGGAGAATCACCATGAGTTCAAGGCTACCCTGAGACTACACAGTGAATTCCAGGTCAACCTGAGCTAGAGTGAGACCCTACCTCAAAAAACCAAAAAAAAAATTTTATATATATATATATATATATATATATATATATATATATATATCAATAATTCTTAGGTAACAACTTAAAGACCACCAGGCTATTCTGTCTAAAAATTCAAAATTGACCAACTATTGATTTTTTTCTAGCAGTTTATGCATTTAATTATAGACCATTAATAAAACTGATCCATGAAAGGAAGGGGAACTCACAAAGGGTGGAACAGATTGGGGGGATAGGAGCACTTTGAACCAATCATTGTGTTGTTCTTATCATTATTTCCTCAATAGTGTATCTGTACAGCATTTATAAATATGACTTTATAAACAAAACAAACAGAACAATCAAAAACTGAAAACAGCCAAGCATGATGGCACACACCTTTTTTAAAAATTTTATTTTATTTTATTTATTTACATATTACAGACAGACAGAGGGAGGGAGGGGGTAGAGAGAGAGAGAGAAAGAATGCGTGCACAAGGGCCTCTAGCCACTGCAAATGAACTCCAGATGCATGTGCCACCATGTGCATCTGGCTTACATGGATTCTGGGATGCTGAACGTAGGTCCGTAGGCTTCGCAGGCAAGTGCCTTAACCGCTAAACCATCTCTCCAGCTCAGCACACACTTTTAATCCCAGCATTCAGGAGGTAGAGGTAGAGGTAGGAGGATCACTATGAGATGACAGAGTGAGTTACAGGTCAGCCTGGGCTAGAGTGAGACCCTAATTTGAAAAAAATATAAATAAATAAATTGTGTTGGTATCTTACAAGTTCATTTAAAATTTACATACACCAGGGAGATTAGCATAAGTGACATTTTTAGGTATTTTTCTGTATTGTAGCTTGCACAGAGGAGGTTTTCGGTTTTTTGTTTGTTTTTGTTTTTCAAGGTAGGGTTTCACTGTAGCCCAGGGTGAGCTGGAATTTACTATGTAGTCTCAGAGTGGCCTCGAACTCATAGCAATCCTTCTACACCTCTGCTTCCTGAGTGCTGGGATTAAAGGCATGACCCACCACAGCCCAGCTGTTTTTAGTATCTTCTTAGGAAACATGACAACAACTGGATTCAGGTATAGACTTTTTCAATAATTTCTGTCCAGGTAAGTCATAAAAATAGGCAGCAGAACTAAGTTTACAGTCACTTTCAAACTTGAACTAGTAATCCATCACTGTGAAAAGTCAATTTAGTAGATTGCAACTTGCTTTAAAAAAAAAAAGTGAAAGAAAAAGAAAACAAAGAGATGAAAAAGAACAGTACTGTTTTGTAAAACTTTGTTGAAAAGCAAATAAAAAAAGAAATGATTTTGTACCCCCAGTCAAATAATTTGTTCAATTTAAATCTACACTTACAAGCTGGGTGTGGTGGCACACGCCTTTAATCCCAGCACTCAGGAGGCAGAAGTAAGAGGATCACCCTGAGTTGGAGGCCACCCTGAGAATACAGTGAATTCCGGGCCAGCCTCCGCTGGGGTGAGACCCTACCTCGAATGCTCCCCTCCCCCAAAAATCTACACTTCTAGAAATTACTCCATTTTAAGGTGTTTTGTGCATATGTACGCATGTTGTACATGTATGGGTGCATGTGTATTTGTGGGTGCACACAAACTAATTCTGGATGTCTTCTTCAGTTGTTCTCCACCTTATTCATTGAGACAGGGTCTCCTACTGAACCTAAGACTACAGATGTGACTAGAGTAGCCGAACAGCAAGCCCAGAGAGGGAGCATCCTACCTCAGTGCTGAGCCATCTCCCCAAACAAACAAAACAAAACAAAACAAAACAAAAAATATATTTATATTTTGTTTTTCGAGGTATGGCTTCACTCTAGTCCAGGCTAGCCTGGAATTCATTATGTAGTCTCAGGGTGGCCTCAAACTCATGGTGATCCTCCTATATCTGCCTCCCTAGTGCTAGAATCAAAGGTGTGCACCACCAAGCCAGGCTTAAAAAATATTTTTATTTTTTTATTTATTTGAAGACAGAGAGAGAGAAGCACAGAGAGACAAGGCCTCCAGCCACTTCCATCGGACTCCAGATGCATGTGCCACTTTATGCACCTGGCTTACATGGGTCTAGGGGAATCAAACCTGGGTCCTTTGGCTTTGCAGGGAAGCGTCTTAACCACTAAGCCATCTCTCCAGCCCCACAAGAAACTTGTTTTTAATATTTTATTTTTATTTGTTTGAGAGGGAGGGAAGGAGATGAAGAGTTAGATAGATAGCCTCCACAAGGGACTTTTTAAACATTAAGAATGGGTTCCACATGGACTGTACTTGTCCCAAAATATATATTCCTTTAAATACCTTAAGGTACCTATTTGCACATGTTGGGGGGCTCCTGCCACTGCAAACAAATGCCAGATGCATGCACCTCTTTTTGTGTCTGGCTTTACATGGCTACTTGGGCCAGCAGGCTTTTCAGGCAAGTGTCTTTAACCACTGAGATATCTCCCTAGTTCCCCAAAACAGAAATGTCTGGAGGGTGGGAGGGAAAATGAGAATGAGTATGAATGGGAACACCAGAGCCTCCTAACACTGCATACACACTCTAGATGCATGGGTTACTTTGTGTACCTGGGTTTACATGGATGCTGGGGAATTGAACCAGAGCTATAAGGCTTTGCAAGCAAATGTATCTAACCATTGAGCAATCTCCCCCGCCCCAACAACTTTTTTTTAATCCAACAACACATTTTTAATCTTTCTCAATCAATCATCAACTGAAATCTGACAGAATAAGATAAAATCCAAAGCCACAGCAACAGTTGTAATACGAAGAAGCAGAAATATAACCAAATGGACCACAAAACAAAGGTGAGCAGGGAAACCCATCACCTGACACCCAGCTGCATGGAAGCAGGGTCTGCGCATGAGTGTAAAAGGAGGCCATGGGGGATGTGAGGGACTTGAAAATAACATAATGGCCACTAGATGTTCAAGGACAGTATGGAGGCCATTTTAAGAGAAGCTGAAAATGGAAACATAGCTTAATTCCCAACTCTCTCACTCAGTTAAACCCTACCCCTGTAGAAATTCTTAAAACCAGCCTACCAACCAAAGCTGCCTTCCAAGACAGGGCTCCACAATGAGGGACTGGTACAGGGAGTAGAACCAAACTGAAGGACATGGATGACAGATGACAAGACGAAAAGGAAAGAAAAGACCCAGAACAAAGGACAAGAGGAAAGGAAGGCACTGTGTTTTTTAACATTTACAAAAGCAACGCAAGAGGAGCTATATGAACTAGAAAACAAACTAAGACACATTAGGAAATTAACTGAAGGCAAAAGAGTACTATAACCACAATTATAGAACTACAACGAGATGGCTCAGCAGTTAAGAAACTTGCCTGCAAAGCCTAAGGACCCAGGTTCTATTCCCCAGTACCCACGTTAAAGCCAGATGCACAACTGGAGCATGCATCTGGAGTCTGTTTGCAGTGGCTAGAGGCCCTGGTGTGCTCATTCTCTCTCGCTCACTCACTCTCTTTTTCTCTCTTAAAATAAAAAAAGAACTCTAAAAAGGTGGGAGGACTTAAGAAACACAAACTAAAAGGAGCACAATATTGACTAAGGAGAGATGAAAGGTGAAAGAGAAACAATTTTATAAAAGCACACACACAAAAATAAACTGGGGGCTATGGGAGATGGCTCACTGGATAAAGTACTGTGCATGAGTGGGATTTGAGTTTGGATCCCCAGCACCTATGAAAATGCTGGGTGTGGCAGTCAGCCTGTAACCCTAGTGCTCAGGAGGCAGACAGGGGACAACCGCGCCCCAGCTAGCTGCCTAGCCAGACCAGCCAAACTTGCAAGCCTTGGGCTCAAGTGAGAGGTACTGTTCCCGTAAATAAAACTGAGAGCAATCTCAGAAGACACCTGACCTCAACCTCTGGCCTCTATACACGTGACCTGTACACACACATGCAGACATACGCATGTGAACATGCATCCACACACACATGCACACCACACATACCCCTCCCCAAAAAAGGATGCAAACAAAGTGACATCAGCAAAAGGTCGGAGGAGGCAGTTCCAAACTTCTACCCCCACATAAAAACATCAGAATGACTATTCTAGAACTCTGGAAAGCACTCAGAGACTCAGAGCAACAAACATTGACTGAAGGCCAAGGCAACTTAGAGCAAATAAGCCAGACTCAGGCATTGCATTTTTTGTCTCATAAGCAGAATCTAAATTTATGTTATTTATATATATATGTATATATATGAAAGGTATGAAAATAGATAAAGAAGAGTCTAAAGAGGAGGTGGAACAAGAGAGAACAATGGAAGGGGGAAAAGAAGAAAAGGACTGCATGTTCTCTAAATATATATATTCTCTAGATATATATGTTTGCATTATATATTATATATAATTTATATGGCATGTATTTATGTCATGATAGCAGAGAGGGGACTATGAAAAAAAGGGAGCAGTAAGAAGATGAAGAAGAGAATAATACAAATATAAACAAAGTAGAGTGAGTATGAGGTCTTCATAAAGAGCCCATTATAGCCATGCGTGGTGTTGTACACCTTAAATCCCAGCAGCAGAGATTGTAGAGATAGGAGGACTGTGCTGAGTTCAAGGCCAACAAGGAACTACAGAGTGAATTCCAGCTCAGCCTGGGCTACAGTCAGGCCCTAATTTGAAATAAATAAAATTAAAGGGCTGCAGTAATGGCTTAGTGGTAAAGGTGTATGTCTGCAAAGCCTAAGGACCCAGGTTCGATTCTCCAGGTCCCATGTAAGCCAGATGCACAAGGTGGTGCATGCGTCTGGAGTTCGTTTGCAGTGGCTGGAGGCCCTGGTGTGCCCATTCTCACTCTATCTCTCTCCCTCTCTCTGTTTCAAATAAATAAATAAAATGTTTTAAAAAATAATATTAAAATTAAAAAATAAAAAACAGAAAGTCAAAGGCAACTTGAAACTGGTAGGACAGACAGGTTTGTGGCCCCACTTACCCCTGCCCCATCCTCCATCAGCAGGCAGTCCAGTGCAGGCTCCAGAGGGAGTAGAACAAACCTCAATCATAAATCTCTATGCACTTTCCCAGAAGCCATGTGAAGCTTGCCCAAGCTAGAAAAGCCTTTCACACTGCTTGAAAAGTGTGATGTGGGGATAGATCGATGGCTTAGTGGTGAAGGCATTTGCCTGCAAAGCCAAAGAATCCTGGTTCGACTCTCCAGGACCCACATAAGTCAGATGCACAACACACGCATCTGGAATTTGTTTGCAGTGGCTGGAGGACCTGGCCTACCCATTCTCTGTCTCTCTCCCTCCATCTCTCTCCCTCTCTTTCTCAAATAAATTTAAAAATTTTTTAAGTAATATCCTCTTATGACAAAAAAAAAAAAATCAGGGGCTAGAGAGAAATGGCTCAGTAGTTAAAGGCAAAGCCAGACAACTGAGTTCAATTCCCCAGTACCCACATAAAGCCAGATGCATGAAGTGGCATGTGTATCTGAAGTTTGGTTGCAGTGGCAGGAGGCTCTGGCATGCCCATTCTTTCATTCATTTATATTCTCTATCTCTATTTCTCCTTGCAAATAAATAATAAAAGTATTTTAAAAAGTCAATAAACTGGCAGATTAAAAGCTGCTTGTGCCAGGCATGGTGGCGCATGCCTTTAATCCCAGCACTCGGGACTCCACAGTGAATTCCAGGTCAGCCTGGGCTAGAGTGAAACCCTACCTCCAAAAAAAAAAAAAAACAGAAAAAAAGCTGCTTGTAAACCAGGCATGGTGTCACACGCCTTTAATCCCCGCACTTGGGAGGCAGAGGTAGGAGGATCTCCATGAGTTTAAGGCCACCCTGAGACTACAGAATGAATTCCAGGTCAGACTGAGCTACAGTGAGACCCTACCTTGAAAAATCAAACACACACACACACACACACACACACACACACACACAACCCTGCTTGTGGGCTGGGAAGATGGTTTAGCAGTTAGCCTGCTGAACTGAGTTTGGGCCTCCAGTACCCACATAAAGCTGGAAGCAAAGTGTTACACCTGTCACCCAACATGCTTACCACAGTGGGAAGCACATTCAGGCAAGCAACGAGAGACCTTGTCTCAAATAAGATGGAAGGAGAGGACCAATGTCCCGAGATTGTCCTCTGACCTACACATGCACCCCCTGGCACACAGATGCCTCCCCCCCACACACACACACAAACAGCATACACAGAAAGTTGCTTACATGTCATGCAGTACCACAGTGGGAAGCACATTCAGGCAAGCAACGAGAGACCTTGTCTCAAATAAGATGGAAGGAGAGGACCAATGTCCCGAGATTGTCCTCTGACCTACACATGCACCCCCTGGCACACAGATGCCTCCCCCCCACACACACACACAAACAGCATACACAGAAAGTTGCTTACATGTCATGCAGTGATGAGAAGAAAGAAGACAAGGACAGACTACATTACAAAGACAAGGAGCATTAGAAACTCAGAGTGAAGCCAGGTGTGGTGGCACACGCCTTTAATCCCAGCACTTGGGAGGCAGAGGTAGGAAGATCACCATGAGTTCAAGCCCACCCTCAGACAACATAGTTAATTCCAGGTCAGCCTGGGCCAGAGCAAGACCCTAGCTCAAAAAAAAAAAAAAGAGGGGGGCTGAAGAGATAGATGGCTTAGGAGTTACGGCATTTGCCTACAAAGCCAAAGGATCCCAGTTTGATTCTCCAGGACCCACATAAGCCAGATGCACAAGGGGGCACATGCATCTGGAGTTTGTTTGCAGTGGCTGGGGGCCCTGGCGCGCTCTCGTGCGCTCTCTCTCCCTCTTTCTCTCTCTCTCAAATAACTAAATAAAATATATATATTTTTAAAAAAAGCCGGGCATGGTGGCACACACCTTTAATCCCAGCACTCAGGAGGCAGAGGTAGGAGGATCACCGTTAGTTCAAGGCCACCCTAAGATTACAGAGTGAGACCCTAACTCGAAAAATAAAAAAAAGAAAAAGAAAAAAGAAACTCAGACTGACAGACAACTAGAGAGAGCTGAAAAACAGAAAGACAACTCAAGAAAAAGAAGCCAGTGCCAAAGGACTCCTTGAAGGAGAATCAGCCACACCCAAATGCAGGCCAGGAAGCCTGCCGAAGAGAGATGTGGTGGCCCTAGCCCACAATCCTCACAAGCCACAACCCATGTGGGCTTCAGTGAGATACTCCTCCAGTGGGCTGAGTCAGGTGGAAAGGATTTCAATTTTGTCACTCCTCGTGTCTCCCATGGCTGTGGCCTACAGTATCGTGAGAGGGAATCTATTATTCAAAACTGAGTTGCTGGGCTGGAAAGATGGTTCAGTGGTCAAGGCACTTGCCTATGAATGTTCCATTCCTCAGTACCCCTATAAGCAGATGCACAAGATGGCACATGTGTCTAGAGTTAGTTTGCAGTGGCTAGAGGCCCTGGTGTGCTGATTCTCATTCTCTATCTGCCTCTTTCTCTAATAAATAAATAAAATTTTTATTCTTTTTTAATTAAAGAGAATTAACTAGCTAACATACGATAATGGTTAGTTGAATCAACCTCAAGATCCACTCCCAGGGATCCACCTCTCCAAATAGGCTCCTCCCAAACTGCCACCACCTGGGGACTGAGTATGGATGGGGCTTAATCACAAACACATGAGATTATGGGACATGTCACATTCAAACCACTGCTAGGGAGAACCTGCCTAACCCCAGAGGCTGTAATGCCACCTATGACCAGCAGAGGGCGCTGGTTCACACAGAACAGAAGTTACTAAAGTGAAGCTGGCTCTGGCAGACATGTGACACTTGTCTTAAAACTAGCATAAATACGCAGACAATCTTTAGGTTCAAGTGACCTACATCCACCTGGCAGCTTCCAATTTTAAATAACTCAGACAGAAGCCCCTCCAACACTTCATCTTTTTCCTTACCTTGGGTTTCCCTTTTTTTATTCTATTTTTTTGTTTCGAGGTAGGATCTCACTCTAGCCCAGGCTGACCTGAAATTCACTATGGAGCCTCAGGGTGTCCTCGAGCTTGTGGTGATCCTACCTCCCGATCTGAAGCTCCTACCTCCCGATCTGCCTCGAGTGCTGGGATTAAAGGCGTGCACCACCACGCCCGGCTTCCCTTTTTTCTTTTTACTATACTTTCAGTAGTATTTAACACTCTCTCTTTCTCTCTCTCTCTCTCTCGTGTGTGTGTGTGTGTGTGTGTGTGTGTGTGTGTCTCACACCAGAGACTGGTCATAAGACCTTACACATGCAAGGCAACTGCTCTACCACTGAGCATTACTCCAGCCTTTGTAGCCTTTGGCTGGGGAGGTCATGAATCCTAGGGGTGAAACTACTACTGTTGTTTGGCTAGATGGGTATATTATATCCAAACAGTTCTTTCAAGACAAGCACAAACTAAAGTAATTCGTGGTCACCAAGCCAGCATTGCAGAAAATATCTAAAGGAATCCTACACACACACACACAAAAAAAAAAAAAAAAAAAATTAAAGGAAACTTATAATCATGAAAGCAGAGAAAAGAATAAATTTCCAGAGGGGAATAGATGAAAAAATAAGAACAGGGAAAGAATTAATTAATCATGTTCAACTCAGTATACCGTAAATTTATAGTTCTAAGTAAATTACATTAAAAAAATTAGAACAGGGAGCTGGGCGTGGTGGCGCACACCTTTAATCCCAGCACTCAGGAGGCAGAGGTAGGAGGATCACCGTTAGTTCAAGGCAACCCTGAGACTCCATAGTGAATTCCAGGTCAGCCTGAGCTACAGTGAGACCCTGCCTTGAAAAACAAAAAACAAAACAAAAAAAAATTAGAACAGGATTGGGGAGATAGCTCAGTAATTAAGGCACTTGCCAGCAAAACCTAACAACCCAAGATCGATTTCCCAGTACCCACAAAAAGGCAGATGCACAAAGTGCCACACACATCTGGAGTTCATTTGTAGCAGCTGAAGGCCTTGGCGCACCCATTCTATCTATCTGTCTCTCATCTCTCTATCTCTGTTTGCAAATAAATAAATAAAAATATTTGATAAAAAATCAGAACAATCTTAAATATATAACTTAATGATGAATCACAAGGTCTTAAACAAGTACAAGGCAAAAACAAAAGCAGGGAACAGAAGAAAATAATATTGGTGAAATTAATGATACTGGGCCAAAAAGAACAATACAAATCAGTTAAACAGAAACTTGGGCATAGCAGCACACACCTTTAATCCCAGCAAGTAGTCTGATAACTATGACTTCTTGGCTAGCCTGGAACTACAGAGTGAATTCCATGTCAGCCTGGATAGAATGAGACCATACCTCCAAAAAAACAAAAACAAAAACAACAACAAAAACCTCAATCCCAGCACTCGGGGTGCAGAGGTAGAAGGATCATTATGAGTTCCAGGTCAGCCTGGGGTAGAGTGAAACCTTACCTCAAAAAAAAAACAAAAACTGAGCCAGGTGTGTGGTGGTGCATGCCTCTACTCCCAGCACTCGGGAGGCAGAGGTAGAAAGATCGCCGTGAGTTCAAGGTCACCCTAAGACTACATAGTGAATTTCAGATCAGCTTGGGCTAGAGTGAGAGACCCTACCATAAAAACAAAAACAAAAAATAAAAATAATCAAAAAAAACCCAGACAGCAATAAAGTCTACTGGATTGTTATAAGATATTTTGAAAACCCTATTTCCTAAAACAATAGAAAATCTAGAAGAGGGCTGGAGATATGGCTTAGTGGTTAAGGCGTTTGCCTGTGAAGCATAAGAACCCAGGTTCAATGTTCACCAAACTGCCTGGTAAGCACTTCTCTTAATGTTCATACCCATATGTTAATGCTACTCTCACTTTTGGTTACAGAACCTTCTCTTTTCAGATGGCAGTGACCTTGGGATGACTCAGAAGGTACCATGGTGCTGAGAAGAAGTGACAGAGGAGTGCTCAGCACTGTAATATCTCTACTACATCTTCCAAGGCTTAGGGTTCATTGCGGAAGAGGTGGCAGAAAGAATGTAAGAGCCAAAGGAAGGATAGGACTCCTTAGAATGTACTCCTCCAGACACAAAATGGCCTGGATGTCCATAAACTTGCAGTGCCTGACACTACCTACACAAGACCATCATAGTAGGAGGAAAAGATGATGACACCAAAATAAAACAGAGACTGACTGAGATGCGCAAGGCGCATGATGGAGAGTGGAGTTGCAGAGCTGGGCATGGTGGTGCACGCCTTTAATCCCAGCACTTGGAGGCAGAATGGATCCTGTGAGTTCAAGGCCACCCTGAGACTACATAGTGAATTCCAGGTCAGCCTGGACTAGAGCGAAACCCCACCTCAAAAAATCAAAAAAAAAAAAAAAAAAAAAAAAAAAAGGAGCGTGCAGTTGCAAAGGGGGAAATGGGGGAGGGAGGGGAATTACCAGGGTTATTGTCCATAATTATGGAAGTTGTCAATAAAATCATGATTGCCGGGCGTGGTGGTACACACCTTTAATCCCAGCACTCGGGAGGCAGAGGTAGGAGGACTGCTGTGAGTTTGAGGCCACTCTGAGACTCCATAGTGAATTCCAGGTCAGCCTGGGCTAGAATGAGACCCTACCTCGAAAAACCAAAAAAGAATTCCAGGTCAGCCTGACCTAGAGCGAGACCCTACCTCAAAAAATAAAAACAAACAAACAAAAAAACTGGTTTAGGTCCCCAGGACCCATGTAATCCAGATGCACAAGGTGGCTGGATGCCCTGGCATGCCCATTCCCTCTGTCTCTGTCTCTCTCCCCCCTCCATAAGTAAATGAATAAATAAAATATTTTTAAAAAGAAAAAAGAAAAAAGGAAAAAGGAAAGAAAGAAAAGAAGCCAGGCATGGTGGCTCATGCTTTTAATCCTAGCACTTGGGAGGCAGAGGTAGGAGGATCACCATGAGTTTAAGGCCTCCCTGAGACTACATAGTGAATTCCAGGTCAGCCTCAGCTAAAACAAGCCGCAAGACCCTACCTGGAAAAACCAAAAAGAAAGGAAGGGTGGGGAGGACGGAGGGAGGGAATCTAAGAGAAATGGATAAATTCCTAGATATATATGACCTACCAAAATTAAGTCAAGACAAAATAAGCAACTTAACCACATCTGTAATGGTAGTATGACTGAAGTAGTCTCCCAACAAAGAAAGGCCCAGTATGCTAAATTTACAATACCTTTAAAGAAAAGTAAACATTAATGTTCCTCACCTGTTCCATAAAATAGAAAGGGAAGGAAAACTACCGAATTGATCTTGTGAAGCTAATATTGCCCTGATGAGAACACAATGTGAAACGAAAACTGTAGAACAAACTCCAAAATGGAGATGTAAAAATCCTTAATAAGATAACTACAAACTAACAACATATAACAAAGATCATACACTATGACCAAGTTGGTTTTATTCTAGAGATGCAAGAATGGTTCAACACCCGTAAATCAAGAAACATTAATGAAAAATGTGATTTCAGGATTTAAAAAAAAAATCACAAAATCAACTCAATAAATGAAAAAAAGGCTTTTTTTGTTTGTTTGTTTTTCAAGGTAGGGTCTCACTCTGTTCCAGGTGGACCTGGAATTTACTATGTAGTTTCAGGGTGGCCTCAAACTCACAACGATCTTCCTACCTCTGCCTACTTAAAGGTGTGCGCCACCACACCCAGCTAAGAAAAGCCTTTTTTTAAAAAAAAAAAGTTTTATTTTTATTTATATATTTACTTGACAGAGAAAAGAGGGAGGGGGGAGAGAGAGTAAGAGAGAATGGGCGTGCCAGGCCACCAGCCACTGCAAATGAACTCCAGATGCATGCGCCCCCTTGTGTATCTGGCTAACATGGGTCCTGGGGAATCGAACCTGGGTCCTTTGGCTTTGCAGGCAAGTGCCTTAACCACTAAGCCATCCCTGAAGCCCAAGAAAAGCCTTTTGACAAAAGTCAATGTCTGGATAAGAATCTTTGAAAAAATTATAAGGGTGTGGTAGTTTGAATAGATGTCTCCCAATAGATTCAGGAGTTTTATTCAAGCTTGTAACTTGGTTGTCATTGTGGGTGGATCCCAGGGTCCAGCCCTAAGGTGTGGAAGCACATCTGGAATTCCAGCCTAACTATATGCAGAGTGCTTGAGCTCTTCCTGGGGTTCCCAGAGTGTGCTAGTTTATGGTGCTGCTGGTGGCTTTTCTCTCTGCGTGGATCTGTGAAAAGGGGACCAGCTCCTTCCGCCATTATGGAACTTCCCCTGGACCTGTAAGCTTCAATAAAACCCCTTCCACCCATAAACTGTGTCTGATCTGGAGGTTGGTTCATCCCAGCAACATGAAGAAGACAACAACAAAAGGTCATATATCAACATACATATAGGCAACATCATACTGAATATGGGTAAAAATTTAGGAGCATTTCCTTTAAAAGTAGTAATGAACCAGGCTCAGGAGCACATACCTTTAATCCCAGCACTCAGGAAGCAGAGGTAAGAGGGTTGCAGTGAGTTCAAGGCCAGGCTGAGACTACATAGCAAATTTTAGGTCAGCCTGGGCTACAGCAAGACCCTACCTAGAAAAACGAAGGAAGGGAGGGAGGGAGGGAGGAAGAGAATGGAAGGCAGGGAAGGGAGGGAAGGGAAGGAAAGAAAGGAAGGAAGATGGATGGATGGATGGATGGATGGATGGATGGAAGGAAGGAAGGAGATACTCCACTCTTACTCCTGCAGTGCTTGAAGTCTTAGTTACATCAATAATGCAAGAGAAAGAACAAACGAGCAAACAGGCTTACAGACAGAAAAAGAAACCAAACAGGCAAATAGGCAGAAAGAGTAATGCTGGAGGTATCACCACTGAGACAGTGACAAAGGTAGTCACACAGATCAATGGGGTACAATAGAGGGCCCAGAAATAACCCAGAATCTTCAACAACCAAATTTTGAACAAAGGTGTCAACATACACTGCAGAAATGATGGCCTCTTCTATAGAAGGTTCTGGGATACCTGGACATTCACCTTTAGAAGAATGCAGTTAGATGCCTATCTCTCAGCCTGCACAAAAATCAATTCATAATGGGTCAAAGGCCTTAAGGTAAGACCTGCAACTCTCAAGATATAGGCCTAGGCTAGGACTTTCTGAAAAGAATGCTAGTAACTTGAGAAGTGACAGCAAGAATTTACAGTGGGATTGTTTGAAATCAAAGACTGCTTCTGTCCAGCAAACGACACAACCAGAAGAATGGTGAGCCTCCAGGGTGGGAGAAAATCTTTGCCAACTGTACATTAGACCAGGCAATCTATGAAGAACTCTAAAAATTAGGGCTGTAGCCATCCAACAAATAAAAGAAAGCAAATAACCAATGAATACCCAAATAAATGTTTAATATTCCTATCCATACGGAAGTTAAACCAACACTGAGATTTCATCTCCCCTACTCTGAATGGCTTTCATCATGAAAAAAAAAAAAAAATGATGACAGATGCTGGTAGAGATATAGAAGTGAACCTTACACACTCCTGGTGGGAATATAAACTAATGCAGCCAGTATTTCAGGCAGGTGGCAAGTTCCTCAAAAAAAAAACTAAAATTAGTATTACCATTTGATCCACTTAAAAACATTCACGAATAGATTTTTGAAGGAATCACAGTCAGCATACTATAACACATCATAGTTCTTTTCTTTTTTCTTTTCCCGAGGTTGGGTATCATTCTAGCTCAGGCTGACCTGGAATTCACTATGTAGTCTCAGGTTGGACTCAAACTCATGGAAATCCTCCTACCTCTACCTCCTGATTCAACTAATTAGATAAATTAATTAAATAGATTAATCCCTTGCCTGGAAATAAAGGTGTGTGCCACCACACCAGGCAACACATCCATATACGTATTTTATTTTTTTTTCTCGAGGTAGGGTTTTACTCTAACTCAGGCTAACCTGACTCACAGTGACCCTCCTACCTCTGCTTCCCGAGTGCTGGAATTAAAGGCATGTGCCACCACGTCCAGCAACACATCCATATTTCTTGCTGCAATATTCACAATAGCCAATGTCAATCCAGATCTAAGACTGGACAGGGTTGGGGACATGGCTCTCAGCAAGTAAGAATGTTCCACCAAGCAGCAGAACATGAAAAGAGCTGATTTACTCTGAAGTAGATTCCCCAGCACCCATGTAAAGTGTTGTGTGGCCACACATGCCTACAACCACAGACCCATGGAAAACAGAGACCACGGAATTGCTGAGGTTCACTGGTCAGCCAATCTGACCAAAATGACTGCACTGGGGTCAGTGACAGATCTGTCAAGGAGCCAATATGGATGAGCAGAGTTTAGCCTCTGAACAAGCATACATTACATACCACATCACACACAAATGTAAAAAAAAAGAGAGAGATGAAATGGAAAGATGGAGGGAGTGCTAAACAATAAGTCATATGGAAACCTACTTTTTTGGACAATAGAACACACAGGAGCCATAGGTTGTTACTAGAAAATTTTCAGTGCCAGGGATGGGATACCTTCCAGTGAGTTGTTGGCCAGGGAGGTCCCTGATGACCCCAAAACATTACAGGTCATTGCCGAGGCCCTTAGTTTCCCACCAGGAATAGATGGTAAGACCCTGTTGCTGAAGACATTACCCCTAGGGGTGTAACATCTGCTACTGTCTGGCTAAATGTATATACTATCCTCACCAAACTGGCCAGTAAGCACTTCCCTTAATGTTCATACCCATATATTAATGCTACTCTCACTTTTGGTTACAGAACCTTCTCTTTTCAGATGGCAGTGACCTTGGGATGACTCAGAAGGCACCATGGTGCTGAGAAGAAGTAACAGAGGAGTGCTCAGCACTGAAATATGTCTATCACACCTTCCAAGGCTAGGGTCCATTGCGGAAGAGGTGGCAGAAAGAATGTAAGAGCCAAAGGAAGGGTAGAACTTACAACGTGCTCTTCCAGACACAAAATGGCCTGGATATCCATGATCTCACAATGCCTGACACTATCTACACAAGACCATCATAAATAGGAGGAAAAGATCATGACATTAAAATAAAAGAAAGACTGATTGAGAAGAGGAGGTGATATGATGGAGAGTGGAGTTTCAAAGGTAAAAGTGGGGGGAGGGAGGGAATTACCATGGAATATTGTGTACAATTACGGAAGTTGTCAATAAAAAAATAAAATTAAAATAAAATTCAATTAAAAAAAACAGAGGGGCTGGAGAGATGGCTAGATTCCCCAGGACCCACGTAAGCCAGATGCACAAGGGGGTTCATGCATCTCAAGTTCCTTTGCAGTGGCTGGAGGCCCTGGTGTACCCATTCTCTCTCTCTCTCTGCCTCTTTCTCTCTCTCTGTCCATCACTCTCAAATAAACAAAAACAAACAACAACAACAACAAAAAAAAAAAACAGAACAGAAAGAGATGAATGGACAAAGGAAATTTGGTCTATATAAACAATGTCATTGGGCTATAAGTAAGAATAAAATTCATGACATATATAGAAAAATGGAACTGGAGATCATCAGGGTAAATCAGGATTGGAAAGTTAAAAACTAGGTGGGTGTGGTGGTGCACACTTTTAATCCCAGCACTTGGGAGGCAGAGGTAGGAGGGATCACCATGTGTTCGAGGCACCCTGATATTACATAGTGAATTCCAGGTCACCCTGAGCTAAAAGCAAGACCCTAACTCAAAAAAAAAAAAAAAAAAAGAAAGAAAGAAAGGAAGAAAGCAAGCAAGCAAGCAAGAAAGAAAGAAAGAAAGCAAGCAAGCAAGCAAGATAAAAACTGTACGTTTCCTATCATATCCTATGTGGGAGATACAACTCTGGGTTTGTCTGTGAAGGTGTTTCCAGAGAAGTTTAAATAAATACAGAAACACCCACCCTGAATGTGTGTACCACTATGGCATGGGTGGGGTACTGGACTCAATAAAAAGGAGAAAGTAAATTTAGCCCAACATTCACATCTCTGCTGCTGCTTTTTTTTTTGGAATTTTTAAAATATATTTTATTTGTTTGTTTGAGAGAAGGACAGAGAAAGAGGCAGAGAGAGAAAAAGAGAGAGAGAGAATGGGCATGCCAAGGCCTCTAGCCACTGCAAACGAACTCCAGACACATGTGCCACCTTCTGCACCTGGCTTACGTGGGACCTGAAGAACCAGAAGAATCAAACCTGGGTCCTTGGGATTCTCTCTCCTTCTCTGCTTGCAAATTAATAAATAAATTTTTAAATTTATTTTTTAAAAAAGAAAGAACAAAGATAAAGATGGCAGCCAGCTGTAGTGGTGCACACCTTTAATCCCAGCACATGGGAGGCAGAGGTAAGAGGATTGCCATGAGTTCAAGGCCACCCTGAGACTACATAGTGAATTCCACATCAGTCTGGGCTAGAGCGAAACCCTACCTTGACAAAAAAAAAAAAAAAAAAAAAAAAAACGAAGAAAAGATGTCTGGAGAGATGGCTTAACGGTTAAGACATTTGTGTGTGAAGCCAAAGGACCCAGGTTCAATTCCCCAGGACCCACATAAACCACATACAAAAGGTGGCGCATGGTCTGGATTTTGTTTACAGTGGCTAAAGACCCTGGTGTACCAATTCTTCCCCCCACCCCTCCCCCGCACCTCTTTTTCTCTTTCAAGTAAATTCAAGTAATTGAATTAAAAAAAAAAAGCTGACAGAAAGCTGGAAGAAGCCATTCTACATGTAGTTCAATGGGAGAGAGAAACCACCAGTGAAGATGCTCAACAGCGGACACTGCAAGCCTTGTAATTGGCCAGCCAGGCCAAATGAGCCAACGGCTGCAATAGTGGCATGTCTGTCATGGTGGAAACCAACTGCCCTCCAATTGGTCTGGAGGCCCGCTCCATGGTGGGGAATACATCCCTGATACTGAAAACTTAAAACAGGGGTAGTCATGAGCCCTAGGGGTGTAACATCTGCTGATGTCTGCATAAGTGTATATACTATGCTTATCAAACTGCCCAGTAAGCACTTCTCTTAATATTCATACCCTTGTATTAATGCTACTCTCACTTTGGGTAGAGAATCTTCTCTTTTCAGATGGCAGTGACCTTGGGACAACTCAGAAGGTATCATGGTGCTGGAAAGAAGTGACTAGAGTACAGAGTAACTTCTTGATCACACCTTCCAAGGCTCAGGGTCTAATGCGGAAGAGGTGGCGGAAAGAATGTAAGAGCCAAAGGAAGGGTAGGACTCCTTACAACATGCTCCCTCCAGACATAAAATGGCCTGGATATCCATGACCTCACAGTGCCTGACACTACCTACACAAGACCATCATAAGAGGAGGAAAAGATCATGACATCAAAATGAAAGAGAGACTGATTGAGATGGGGAGGGGATATGATGGAGAATGGAATTTCAAAGGGGAAAGTGGGGGGAGGGAGGGTAGCACCATGGGATATTTTTTATAATCATGGAAAATGTTAATAAAAATTAAGAAAAAAAAAAGAAAAAAGAAAAGAAAATGGGCGTAGTAGTGCACACCTTTAATACCAGCACTCAGGAGGTAGAGGTAGGAGGCTTACCATGAGTTCAAGTTGAGGTCATCCTGAGACTACATAGTGAATTCCAGGTCCCTATCTCAAAAAAAAAAAAAAGAAAGAAAGAAAGAAAGAAAGGAAAAGAGCCGAGTGTTGTGGCACATGCTTCTAATCCCAGCACTAGGGAAGTAGAGATAGGATCACTGTGAGTGCAAGGCCAGCCTGAGAATTCCAGGTCAGCCTGGGCTACAGTGAGACCCTACCTTGAAAAACAAAATAAAAAAATAAAAGTTAACATTAAAAAAAAGGAAAAGAAAAAACATGGCATGTTCTTTCTCATATATGTAACCTAGGTATTTGCATACATATATGTGATATGAAAGAAAAGGAGGACTATTTGTGGGGCAGAAGGGAACCTCTGGGAGGGGATGTTGCAGGGTGCAGGCAACGCTGATAAATACAATGACTTATAACAGAGACAATAACATATTAAAATAAAATTCAAGAACAAGGTAGGGGGTAACCAGTTCTATCACTGCTATTCAACACTATACTGAAGGTTTTTATACCCACAGACAGTTAGAAGAAAAAAAACAACCAAATTGGAAAGGAAAAGGTAAAATGATCTTATATCTAGTAAATCCCATCAAACACATAAAAACACCATTCATTTGAGCTCATAAATTCAACAAAAGTTCATCAAACACAAGTAGAAACGTGAAAAGCTTACGTTTTTCTAAATTACAAAACTTTTTTCCTTTTGTTGTGTTGGAGTAAACCCAGGCTTTTATGCATCATGGGCAAAGTGCTCTACTACTCAATATACTCCCTGCCCAGCAGCTGTTACCCACTAGGAATGAACGTGCTAAAAAGAAAATTAAGAAAGCACTTCTGGTTGGAATAGCATCTAAAAGAATAAAATACTTATGAATAAATTTAATCAGGGAGGTAAAAATATTATACATTAAGAGCTAGGGCTGGGAAAGTAGCTCAGTGGTTGAAGGTGCTTGCTTGTAAAGCCTGCCAGCCTTGGTTTGATTTCACAGTACCCACAAAAAACCGAATACACCAAGTATGTACTCCATTTGTTGCAGTAAGAAGCCCTAGCATGTTCTCCCCCTGAAACCCTATCCTCACCCTCTTCCTCCCTTCTCACAAATAATAAATAAACACACAAATAAATAAAATTAAAAAGCTATACAACACTGCTTAAAGATTCTACAGATTTAACACAATCTCTTATCAAAATTTCAATATCCATTTTCAGAAATGGGAAAGTTTGTCCTCAAGTTCATATGGAACTGGCAAGAGATCTTGCAGCAGAACAATCTTGAAAAAGAACACTTATTTCTTTGTTTATTTTTATTTATTTATTTGAGAGCAACAGACAGAGAGAGAGAGAGAGAGAATGGGCATGCCAGAGCCTCCAGCCACTGAAGATGAACTCCAGACGCGTGCGCCCCCTTGTGCATCTGGCTCATGTGGGTCCTGGGGAATCGAGCCTTGAACGGGGGTCCTTAGGCTCCACAGGAAAGCGCTTAACCACTAAGCCATCCCTCCAGCCCAAGAAAACACTTCTTACATGAATTTGAAAATTCAAAATTTATAAGTGGAGCCGGGTGTGGTGGCGCACTCCTTTAATCCCAGCACTTGGAAGGCAGAGGTAGGAGGATCACCGTGAGTTCAACATCACCTTGAGACGACATAGTGAATTCCAGGTCAGCTTGGGCTACTGTGAGACCCTACCTCAAAAAAAAAAAAAAAAATTCACAAGTGAACTACAAGTAATCAAAAAAGGGTAGCCAGGCATGGTGGCACAAGCTTTTAATCCCAGCACTCTGGCGGCAGAGGTAGGAGGATCAGTATGAGTTTGAGGCCAAGCCTGGTTCCAGGTCAGCCTAGACTAGGATAGAGTGAGACCCTATCTTGGGGTGGAAAAAGGTAGGTCGTGAGGCCAGGCATGGCGGAACAGGCCTGTCATACCAGCACTTGGGAGGTACAAGCAAGAGGATCAGGACTTCAAGGTCATCTTTGGCTATACAGTTAGTTTGAGGCCAACCTTGTCTACCTAAGACCCTGTGTCAGGCAAGCTAGCAAACCAAAAAAAAAAAAAAAAAAAAAAAAAAAAAAATTCAAAGCAGGGTGGCAGTAGCACAAGGACAGGAAATTGAACTAAAAGTCCAGAAATACATACATCTATGGCTCAGACATTTTGACAAAATTGCTAAGTCTGTTGAGTGGAGACAGGAAAATCTTTCAGCAAAAGGTGCTGGTACAGATAGACAGCCATATGCACAAGAATGAAGCTGGACTACAGCTCACACCACACACAAAAACTTAACTCAAAATGAATCAAATCCTTTCTATTCTTTTTGCAACTATTTTTTTCTGTTCCTTTTTCTTCTTTTGCTGGGATTACCAGGCATAGCAAATATATTGGTACATGCAGTGGCTGACAGGTCCCTCTTGTTCTATTCATTTTTCTTTTTTTGTTGTTGTTGTTTGTTTATTTATTTATTTGACAGCGACCGAGAGAAGGAGGCAGAGAGAGAGAGAGAGAGAGAGAGAGAGACAGAGAGAGAGAGAATGGGCGCGCCAGGGCCTCCAGCCTCTGTAAACAAACTCCAGATGCATGTGCCCCCTTGTGCATCTGGCTAACGTGGGTCCTGGGGAATTGAGCCTCGAACCGGAGTTCTTAGGCTTCACAGGCAAGCGCTTAACCACTAAGCCATCTCTCCAGCCCTCTATTCATTTTTCTACACCACATGTTCCCTTTGACCCTCAATCAAGGTAATTCCAGTTGCCACAGTCATCTCCTCTATAGCTTCCTATGTCTGATAAGTCTGTGGCTGACCATCCACTGGGCTATTATTTTAATTATTGAACTTTCTATGATTCCTATCTGCTAATATTCCCCACTGTGGAGACTCATTCTTATTTTCTGTCTGTGGTATCCTTCACCTCCATGAGCAGATTTAAGATAAAAACTGTCCAGAAGCTGGGCGTGGTGGCACACACCTTTAATCCCAGCAATTGGGAGGCAGAGGTAGGAGAATCACTGTGAGTTCAAGGACAGCCTGAGACATGGTGAATTGCAGGTAAACCTGGGCTAGACCAAGACCCTAGCTGGGGAGTGGGGGGAGACTGTATCCAAAGTCCAATGGCTTGGCTTTCCCAAAGACAGTTTCTGGCACACTTTCCCAAGGGAATTAATGCGTCCATACTTTTCTGTCGCTTTGTATGCTTTTCAATTTCTTGTTAAGACGTGAATATTCGCTGGGTGTGGGGGTGCGTGCCTTTATTCCCAGCACTTGGGAGGGAGGTAGGAGGATTGCTGTGAGTTCAAGGCCACCCTGAGAATTCCAGGTCAGCCTAGGCTAGAGTGAGATCCTACCTTGAAAAAAAAAAAAGTGAACATTCTGAATATTGGAAATAGTAACTCTGGAAATCAGACGGGGTTGGGAATGCTCCTTCTCTTTAGATACCCTGTCTGACGCCAGGTAAGCTATTTCTCTCCCTTGGGGATGAGGGTATTCAAACAATGACTAGTTTCTGTACAGCCTCTAAAAAAAACCAAAACCATCTATCTTAACTCCTACTCCCATTTCAAAGTCTCATCAGGAACACAGGTTCTTCCATTACCCATGGCTGCTGCAGAACTGGAGGGTGAACACCGCACACTGAAATCCTCCAAAACACACCGGCCTCCTTTGTTAGGTTCGCAGTAGGACTTAAAATGGCTGCTGCAAGCAGTTCAGGCAGCTGTTTTGATGAAAGAGCCAAGTTCAGGGGTTTCCTGAACTCCACCATTTCATGTGATTTCTTTCCCTTTAGTCATGTTTCCAACAAACGAACAAACAAATGAACAAACAAGTTTCTAGTCTGTATTAACCACTACTATTCACTGCCTGTCTACTATGTACAGATGTTTGGCATGCATTATTTCTGATTCTTACAATAACTCTATTAAGGAGATATTAAAACCTTCATTTTTGAGCCAGGCATGGTGGCACACACCTTTAATCCCAGCATCACTCCAGAGGCAGAGGTAGGTGGATGGCTGTGAGTTCAAGGCCACCCTGTGACTATAGTGAATTCCAGGTCAGCCTGGGCTAGACAGTGAGACTCTATGGTGGGGGGGGGGGGCTTATTTTTTAAAAATCTGAGGCTCAGGTTGTGTGTGTGTGTGTGTGTACATGCACGTATGTATCTGTGTGGGTACACATGTGTATCCATTTGGTTGTGGAGACCAGAGGACAACCTCATATACTTCAGAAACACTATCTACCTTTATTCAAACAGGATCTCTCACTGGCCAGAAATTCAAGCCCCAGGAGTCCTCCTGTCTCCAGCAGGATTATAGCCACAGGCATTTTTACATGGGTTCTGGCCACTGAATTTAGGTCCTCATGTTTGTGAGGCAAGCACTTCACTGACTCGCTGTGAGTTCAAGGCCACCCTGAGACTACATAGTGAATTCCAGGTCAGCCTGAGCTAGAGCAAAACCCTACCTCGAAAAAAAAAAAAAAAGAAAAAGAAAAGAAATTGTCCTGAAGCATAGTCAGAACTCGGGCTGGGAAGAAGGTTCGGCGGGTACAAGTGCTTGCTGTGCAAGTGTGATGACCTAAATTGGGATCCCTACAACCCATATAAAGTAGGGTGGGGTGGCTTGCTTATGAAATCCTAGCACACCTACAGCAAGAAGGGAGGCACTGACAGAAAACTCAAAGGCCTGCCACACACAGTGGCAAACAGCATGAAGCCCAACCTCAAACAAGTGGAAGGTGACACAAGACACTCAAGGTCGTCCTGTGATCGCCACATGCACATGCATGGAACGTTCCTGACCACACTCAGACAGTTACGCATATCCACACTCAAAAGATTTTACTTAAAAGAGGAAAACAGGGCTGGTGCAATGGCTTAGTGGTTAAGGCACTTGCCAGAAAAGTCTAAGTACCCAGGTTCAATTCTCCAGGTCCCAAGTAAACCAGATGCACAAGGTGCCACATGCATCTGTAGTTTGTTTGCAGTGGCTACAGGCCCCAGCATGGCCATTCTCTCTCTCTCTCAATCTCTCTCTAATTCCCTCTTCTCCAATAAATATATAAAAACGTTTTAAAGAATTTTTAAAGAAAGAGGAAAATAAAGAGCTCATTTTGACTTTAAATCCACCACAAGCACAAATCATTTAGTGTGCAGTGACACACTCTCTCCTGAGCTATATCCCAAACCACTGAGTGTGCAACACTTACATGGCACCCATCTTGTAGAGATGCACATCCAGAAATTCACATGCAGAAACCCCAAATTAAGAATAAATTAAGTACCTAAGTCCTGCGAGGTTGCTGAGAAATGGTTATGCATAATTGTTGCTAAGAAGGCACTTATGAGTGAGGGTGGTGATTGGAATGAAAAGGCGAGGAGGAGGAGGGTGACAGCACGTTTATATATAGTTAAGGCCCATCCCTACAGGGTAACAAAATTCAAAGGAACAAGGAGAGAAATTCAAGATAAAATGACACTGCAAAGACCTTGGCAGACAAGGTGAGACTTCCTAAGACAAAAGACACAAGTGAAATATTTGATGAATATTGAGTGCTCTTAAGAGCACTATTCTTATGGCTCTGATGATCGAGTAGAAGAGTCACCAAACATAAGGAGAAGTCAAGACTGACTCATTTTGCTACTAAACATTTAGCTGTTTCTTCAAGTGCTCACACTTAGGCCCTATATACATATTCAGCCTACATTTATGCAACTTTTCTGCCTCCCTGTTTGCATTTCAGAGGCTTGAAAGTTTTAATTGCACCACTAATGAGGGGAGTCACAGTTTTACTTGTAGGTTGTAAGAAAATGTTGAAAATTGGCAAAATGTTTCAGCAAAATGAAATTTCACATGTATACTAGAGTGAAACTTGCCAACATTTCACAGAATGACCTTGCAAATACTAGAAATTTGCCAGAAAATGTTTCCCCATCTTCCAAGTGGATTTTAGACCAATTCACTGTAAATGAAATCTTTACGGTGGAGTCAATTCAAGAGGAAAAGTTTTTTGTTTTTTTTTTTAAATTATCTCTCTCTGGCCTGGCATGGTGGCACACACCTTTAATCTCAGGACTTGGGAGGCAAAGGTAGGAAGAACGCTATAAGTTTGAGGCCACCTTGAGACTACATAGTGAATTCTAGGTCAGCCCAGACTAGAGCGAGACCCTACCATGAAAACAAAACAAAACAAAACAAAAATTGTATCTCTCTACAGAAGAACAAAAACAAGATCATAAGGACAGAAGTAGGAAAGGTATGAAGGTGAAAAACTTTAAATGTAATCAGAACATAACAGTAAACTGTAAGAATTGTTTCCTAAATACCCTTATACAAACAATTCAATGAGATTCCCGAACAAAATCATTTAATTTCTTAATCTCAGTAAGAAATAACCTAATCCATCCGCAGAACATTAGGGTCTGACAGGCGAGACTATCGACAGCGTACACATCATCTGGAGACTAACCTATCTTCAACACCCCAAGATTGGAGGGTCAACAAATTTTTCAGTACTTTTCCTTTCATAATGTGTTAACCAGAGCAAGAGACACTCAATTTTGCCTCTAGGCTCCTACTCATGCAACTATAATCCCAAAGCCCATCTTTCAATTTCAAGGAGTTTATTTACTTCAAAATATGTCAATATTCAGAGGAAGTCATAAGCCCTGGGGGGTATAACGTCTGTTTGGGTCTGGCTAAATGCATATATTATGCTCACCAAACTGCCCAGTAAGCACTTTTCTTAATGTTCACACCCATATATGCAGGACTCGGGAGGCTGAGGTAGGAGAATCGCCATGAGTTCAAGGCCACCCTGAGACTACATAGTTAATTCCAGGACGACCTGGACCAGAGTGAGACCCTACCTCGAAGAAAAAAAAAAAAAAAAAGAATCACTAATTCTGGGCTGGAGAGATGGCTGAGTGGCTAAGGCTCTTGCCTTAACTAAGCCATTTTCCTAACCCCTCACAGTGATCCTCTTACCTCTCTGCCTTCCAACTGCTGGGATTGAAGTGTATGCCACCACGCCCAGCTTTATAAATACACAATTTAAAAAAAAATTACTTTTGGACTAGAGAGATGACTTAGCAGTTAAGGCGTTTGCTGGCAAAGCCAAAGGACCCAGGTTCTATTCTCCAGTGCCTACATAAAACCAGATGCACAAAGTGGTACAGGTGTCTGGCATTCACTTGCAGTGGCTGGAGGCCCTGCTGTGCCTATTCTCTCTCTCTCTCTCTTTTTCCACCTCTTTTGCTCTCAAATAAATAAACAAAATGTTTTAAACATTTTATTTTATTACTTATTTATTTGAGAGAGAGAGATACAGAAATAGGCAGGTAGAAGGAGAGAGGGAGAGAGAGAGAGAGAGAGAGAGAGAGGGAGGGAGGGAGGGAGGGAGGGAGGAAGAGAATGAATGGGCGCTCCAGTAAACGAACTCCAGATGCATGTGCCCCCATGTGCATCTGGCTTATGTGGGTTCTGGGGAATCAAACCGAAGTCCTTTGGATATACTAGTCATAATCTGAGCCAAGGTGTTTGAAACATCGGTTGTTGAGACAGTGCAATGGCACATGCACAGTGCAAATCTTTGACTATGTGTCAAAGACCCAAGGCTGCAGGCACAACAGGACTATAGTTCAATAATACCAGAAACACCCCCAGAGTCATTGCACTTTTGATTTTGAATTAATTTTGGGTCACTACACAGTCAAAAACCTACTAACAAATTTTTTGCAACCCAACATCAATTATGCTGCCCCACTGGGGTCACGATCAATAGTTAAAGCTATGACCACTGGGCATGGTGGTGCACACCTTTAATTCCAGCACTCAGGAGGCAGAGGTAGGAGGATCGCCAACAGTTCGAGGCCACCCTGAGTCTACATAGTGAATTCCAGGTCAGCCTGAGTTGAGTGAAACTCTACCTCAAACAAAAACAAAAAGCAGAGAGAGAGAAATGGAGAGGGGTGGGGAGAAAGAGAGAGAAAATAGGTGTGCCAGGGCCTCTTGCTCCTGTAAATGCACTCCAGATTCATTTACCACTTTGTGCATCTGGCTTTATATGAGTAATGGGGAATCAAACCCAGGCTGTGCAGATTTGCAAGCAACTTCATTTAACTACTGAGCCTACTCACCAGCCCTGAAAGTCTTTCAAAATAACATTAATCAGCCGGGTGTGAAGGCTGAGGTAGGAGGATTGGATTGCCATGAGTTCGAGGCCAGCCTGAGACTACAAAGTGAATTCCAGGTCAGCCTGAACTAGAGTGAGACCCTGACTCAAAAAAATATATAATAATAATAACAATAATAACACTAATCACCCTACGTAATCTACTCTTCCTCCCAAGCCCCATCAATTCCACAACTGGTTCCATTCCACACTTGCAGTTGAGTAATCAGGTCCAGACCTGTAGGAGTTTACTAATTCTGTTCTTGAACCCAAGAAGCCCCTGCTTTGACTTGGCCACATTCTCTACTTACTAACTCTACCAATTAAAAGTCTTCTTTTCAGCCGGGCGTGGTGGCTCACGCCTTTAATCCCAGCACTCGGGAGGCAGAGGTGGGAGAATCACCGTGAGTTCGAGGCCACCCTGAAACTACATAGTGAGTTCCAGGTCAGCCTGGGCTAGAGTGAGACCCTACCTCAAAAAAAAAAAAAAGTCTCCTTTTCTCACCAGGGTTGGTGGGTCAAGAGATAGGAGGATCACCATGAGTTTGAGGCCACCCTGAGACTACAGAGTACATTCCAGGTCAGCCTGAGCTAGAGTGAGACCCTACCTCAGAACCCCCATCCCCCCAAAAAAGAAAAAAAAAAGTCTCCTTTTTCTTTCTGAAGTCCAGTTTGAACATCTTAACAAATAAATCTCTCTGAGAAAAAAATTTCTCACCAAAAATCCTCCCTTAACTAACTCAAACTCCAGGCATTGCTCCAAGTTAAACAGCTAACTCCCAAACCTCTATAATCTCATCTTTTCCCATTCTTAATAGTGACTCCCTTGTAAGAAAGTCCCAACAGACACAAATCACAAATGATTTTATGTGTGTTGGGGGTGCTAGAGATCAAACACAGAGCCTTGCACATATTATGCAAGTGCTCTATCACTGATCAACTCCACCCTGGAAAGCTCTGGTTGTTGTTCTAGGTTTGTTGCTTTTTATCTCTTAAAGAAAATAATAAAATAAAATAAAGATACTTAGGAGGCTGGGCATAAGACATGTCAGCATGAACTAGAGTCAGATTCTACTTCAAAAACAAAAACCTGCTTTATGGGACTAGATAGATGACTCAATGGACAAAGCACCTGCACACGAATGTTAGGCCAGAGTTCAGATCCCAGCACTCCCACAAATGCTTCCCACTTGTAATCTCAGCATTCAGAAGGCGGAGATGGGATTCCAGGACAACCTGGTTGGCTAATGCAAGCCTAACTCAATCAGCAAGCTCTAGCTTTAGGTAACCTCAGTAAACAAGGTGTAATGTCATCAAGGAAGACATCCAATGTCACTCTGCCCTCTACACATATGTACACATAGGCATGCATACGTACATACAAGCATGTACACCATATATATGTGCCATGCAGAAAAGAAAATAAACTTCCTTGCCAATTGAACAAACCAATTATAAAACAATTATTAAACAAACTGTGACACAGATTGGGGATTCCCTAAGCAAAGTCATCGTTTGTTTGTTTTTTTCCCGGGAATGGGGGAACTGAACCCATGGCCTCATACATGCCAGGCAAGTGCTCTGCCACTGAGCTATACTTCCAGCCCAAAGCAGAAGGAACCACAGAGGCATTGGTATACTAGATAGTCACTTTAATCAACTAACACGGCACCCACAGAGTGATATAAAAAGGAAATTACTGGTCTGAAGAGATGGCTTAGCAGTTAAGGTGCTTGCCTGCAAGGCCTAAAGACCCATGTTCTACTTTCCAGATCCTACTTAGCTAGATGCACAAAACTGAGGCAAGCACAAGGTCGCACTTGCCCATTAGGTGGGGCAAGCATCTAGAGTTCAATTGCAGTGGCTAAGGCCCTGCAGTGACGATTCTCTCCCCCCATCACCCCGCCCCCCCCCCCCAAGGTAAGAGGATTGCCAGGAGTTCAAGGCCATGCTGAGGCTATATAGTGAATTCCAGGTCAGCCTGGGCTAGAGTGAGACCCTATCTCAGAAAACCAAAAAAAAAAAAAAAAAAAAGGAAAAAGAAAAAAGAATCTAATCCATAGAAGCAATAAAATTACAGATGTACAAATGGCAAACTCATACATAACTTCACTGAAGGTTAACAGCAGTTAACAACTGGAAGATAACTAAACTAATGACTACCTGAACTGTATGAGAGACCAAAGTGACAGCCTATAACCCAGTGTTCAGGAGGCTAAAGCAGGAAGATTGCAAATCCCAGGCAAAATGACAACAAATACTTGTATGATGACTATCTGATGTACTCCATCACAACCATCAGAAACAAGGAGGCAAAGCTGTAGACACTAGGATTAAAATATAAGGAAGATACACAGTAACCACTTGCTACAAAACCAATGCTGCAGCCTTAGAAGGCACAAACCTGGAAGAGTGTACATAACTTCTTCCCAGGACTGATCTTAGAGTTCAATGTCCACCTAAGAAAGATAACAAAACTTCATTCACTAACCCTAACAGTCCTCATTTTCATATAAGCTATTTGATAAAAAATAATACAAAGATGAAAAAGATGGGAGAGAAAAATGTTACCACAAAATGAGAGAAAACCATAAATACAAGAATTTTCCAGACCACAAAGGGAGGGCAAACTCCAAGGACAATAAAAAATGAAAAAGAGCTGGGCATAGCAGCGCACACCTTTAATCACAGCACTCGAGAGGCAGAGGTAGGAGGATTGCCATGAGTTCAAAACCATCCTGAGACTCTAGTGAATTCCAGGTCAGCCTGGGCTACAGTGAAACCCTACCTTGAAAAACCAAGAGAAAGAGAGAGTGGGAGTGCGCGCTGGAGAGATAGCTTAGTGGCTAAGGTGCTTGCTTCCAAAGTCTAAAGATCCAGGTTCAATTCCTCAGCACCCATATAAACCAGATGCACAAAGTGGTACATGCATCCGGAGTTCATTTGCAGTGGTTAGAGGCCCTACAGTGCCCATTCTCTATCTGCCTCTCTCTCTCCCTCTCTCTCTGTACCCAAAAAACAAACAAACAAATAAATAAATACACAAATTTTTTTTTAAGGACTGAAGAGATGGCTTAGCGGTTAAGGTGCTTGCCTGCGAAGCGTAAGGACCCAGGTTCAATTCTCCGGGTCCCATGTAAGCCAGATGTACATGGTGGCACATGCATCTGGAGTTTGTTTGCAGTGGCTAGAGGCCCTGTCATGCCTATTCCCCCCCCCTAAATAAATAAATATAAATCTTTAAAAAAAAATTTTTTTTAAAAAAAGAATGAAGGCTGGAGAGATGGCTTTGTGGTTAAGCACTTGCCTGTGAAGCCGAAGGACCCCGGTTCGAGGCTCAATTCCCCAGGACCCAGGTAAGCCAGATGCACAAGGTGGCACATGTATCTGGAGTTCGTTTTCAGTGGCTGGAGGCTCTGGTGTGCCCATTCTCTCTCTCTCTCTCTCGCTCTTTCTCTCTCTCTGTTCCTCTCAAATAAATAATTAAATAAAAACAAAAAAAATTAAAAAATGGTAAAAGAGGAATGAAGGTGAATAAATTCAAATGTTCATAAATTTCCCACACAAAGAGCAGACTTCAGAAGCAAAGTCACTGACTTCAGGAATGCAATCATGGACTTTTTCTGGTTTTTGTAACTTGGGAGTAATTCAAACCACAAGACTGATTATTTCTACGTCTTCAGGATCCCTGCCCTTAAAAGAAAGCAATGTGGCGCTGGAGAGATGGCCAGCAGTTCAGGCACTTGCCTACAAAGCCTTAAGCCTGCATTCGATTCCCCAGGATCCATGTAAAGCCAGATGCACATAATCGTGCATGTGTCTGGAGGTCGTTTGAAGTGACTGGAAATCCTGGCACACCCATTCTCTCTCTGTCTCTCTCAAATAAATAAATAATTTTTAAAAATCAGGAACAGAGCTGGGCATGGTGGTGCATGTCTTTAATCTCAGCACTCAGGAGGTAGAGGTAGGAGGATCACCATGAGTTCGAAGCCACTCTGAGACTACATAGTCAGCCTGAGCTAGAGTGAGACCCTCCCTCAAAAAAAAAAGGGGGGGGCAGGTGTGGTGGCGCATGCCTTTAATACCAGCACTTAGGAGGCAGAGGTAGGTGGATCGCCATGAGTTAAAGGCCACCCTGAGACTCCATAGTGAATTCCAGGTCAGCCTGAACTAGAGTGAGACCCTACCTCGAAAAACAAACAAAGAAAGATTGTTTTATTAGTGAAGAGAAACAAGAACAGATCAGCTCTGCACACATTCAACATAAGGTGTCTGTCAGTCACCAAGTGGAAATATCACAAAGGATGGTGTATAGGTGTACATCAACCCTCAAAGTTCTCAAAACAAACAGTGCCATACACACTGGAATATTATTCAGCAGTAAAGAGGAAGTTGTAATGCAGGCTATCATATGGGGAGACCTTGAGAACATAATGTTTGGAAAATGAACTAGTCCCCAAAAGACAAATACTGTATCATTGCAATGAAATGAGGTAAACAACTCAAAATCATAATGAGGGCTGGACAGACAACTCAGAGGTTGAGACACTTGCCTACAAAGCCTAACAACTCAAGTTTGATTCCCTATTACCCATGAAAAGCCAGATGCACAAGATGGCACATGCATCTAGAATTTGTTTGCGGCAGCTAGAGGCTCTAGCACGCACATTTTCTCTTTCTGTCTCTCCTCTCTCTCCCTCTCTCTCTCTCAACTTGTAAATAAATAAATACAAATATGGGGGGGGGGGCGTAACGGCAAGCTGGACGTGGTGGTACTCACCTTTAATCCGAGCACTCTGGAGGCATAGGTAGAGGATTGCCGAGAGTTCGAGGCCACCCTGATACTACATAGTGAATTCCAAGTCAGCCTGAGCTAGAGGGAGACCCTACCTCCAACAACCGAAAAATAAAAATAAAAACCATACACACACACAACATAATAGCAGAAAGTAGTATACGTTTATCTAGAGGTGAAGAAAGTAAAAAATGGGGAATCAGCTGAGCATGGTGGCCCAAATCTTTAATCCCAGCATTCAGAAGGCAGAGGTAAGAGGATCGCAATGAGTTCAAGACTGGCCTGAGACTACATAGTAAATTACAGGTCAGTCTGGGATAGAGTGAGAACCTTCTTCAAAAAACAAGACAAAAAGGATGGGAGGGCTAGAGAAACGGCTTAGTAGTTAAGATGCTTGCCTGCCAAGCCTAAGGACTCATGTTCTACTCTCCAGGTCCCACAGAAGCCAGACGCACACAGCAACACAAGCACATAAGATCACACATGCACACTAGGTGGTGTACGTGTCTTGAGTTCGATTACAGTGGGTAGAGGCCATGGAGCACCCATATTCTTCCCTATTTGCCTCTCTCTCAAGTAAATTTAAAATAAATATATTTAAAAAATAAATATATTTTTAAAATACAAAGGTGGTTACATATATGAAAGTAGAATTTAGAGGAAGAAGTCTGGGCTTGAGATATAACTTTGGACAACAACAGAATATAAATAGACTTAAAATCAAGAGACAAGATGAGATCACCCAGGGAACAAGGACACAATCTTGAAGCAGTTCAAAGTTTAGATGTCAGGGAGATAAGGATTAAAGTTGAGCAAACTAGTTCCTCCTGGAAGCTGTGCCAAGGGTTTTTCCAAGAATAAGAGATCAACTGTCAAATGCTGCCAATCAGAGTAGTTAAGGTAAGGAACAGTGACTGACCACTGGAAGGAACAAACTGTAGCCATGAATATCACCTGGGAAAGAACAATAGCAGAAAGGAAAAGGAAAGAGAAGCAGACGAAGCGAGAAGAATAGGAAGAAGAAGAAAGAAGTAGCAATAGTTGAGTACTGGAGAATAAAAACCTAACCCAAACGGTTCAAGGGAAAAGAGAATGAGACAACACATACACACCAATCTTTTAAGGAGTCTGGTTTTAAAGGAAAGCAAAGAAACAAGACAGACCTAAAAGGAAAAATGGGGTCAAGAGGTTTTTTTAAGAAGTGGGGTCTTAAACCGGGCATGGTGGTGCATGCCTTTAATCCCAGCAATAGGGAGGCAGAGGTAGGAGGATCGCCAACAATTCAAGGCCACCCTGAGGCTACACAGTGAATTCCAGGTCAGCCTGAGCCAGTGTGAGACCCTACCTCGAAAAAAGAAAAAGAAGAAGAAGAGGGGTCTTGTCATGTTCCCCAGACTAACCTCAAATTCCTCATCTCACTGTTCTCCTCCCTCAAGGCACTAGTGAGCCCAAGTGAGAAAATCATGATTTAATTAGAGCAAAGCCACCCTTGTTTATGTAGCAGTGATAATACAGCAGGAAACAGGAGGCATGCAGCCTAACCTTCAAGGAATCAGTCTCCTTAATGGAGTTTTTGATGCTGAGCCATGAAGACTGAGTTAAGTGTCGGGATGAGAGGGAAGGGGAGTAAGCAATGAGCCATGATGGGTGAGAAAAAGCACAGCAAATGGGGCTGGCAAGGGAGGAGCTGCCATGCAAATGGTAACACTGAGCGTGGCAGGAAATGAAACCAGAAGCGAGCAGTATTCTTCCAGAAGTATAAAGCCATATATAATCTTTATAATAACAGTGAAAGGGAACTTACCACTAGAAGTTTTAGACAATGTGATAGTTTAAATGGATGTCCCTCAATAGATACAGGAATTTATTAAAGCTTGTAACTTATTAGATTTCCAGCTGCCTGGCTGGAGTGGGTGTATTTAGGGGCAGATCTAAATTCCAGCCTAAAGGTATGCTTAAGCTTTGTCTGGTGTTCCTGGAGTGTGCTTTGTTTGTGGTGCTGGTGGTGGTATCTATCTCAGCTTGGACCTGTGAAAGGGAGCCAACTTCTTCCCTCATTATGGAACTTCCCCTGGATTGAAAGTTTGAAAGAAATCCCTTCTTCCTATAAACTGTGTCTGGCGAGGAAGTTCATCCCACCAACTGAAGCTGACAGCTAGAGGGAAGGAAGCACTGAGATCAAACCAGTATTTCCTCCAGGTCAGAAATGGCTTCAGGGGTATTAGACAAAAGACCAGTTATATGCTGCTAACTGTCATAATAAGGTTCTGAACTAAGATAGTTTAGTACAAAGGGCTTAATGTCAGATCCTCCAAGATTAGTGTCTAGACCTAAGTGTTTGGCCTGAGTTAGGGCAGTCAGTAGGACAGCTAATCATGTGTGTTGTCTGAAACACGAGTTTGGCTAGTTTGGATATTTTACTTTAAGCTTCTCTGCAGAATATGCAGTGAGTCATTATGAGAAGTAGAAAATTCAGACATGAGCCAGACATGGTGGCACACACCTATCATCCCAGCTATGAGGAAGACTTTCAACTTAGTCAGGCCTTATCTCACAATAAACTAAGAGGTCTAGTGATATGGTTCAGGGAAGCCTCTGAGCGCTGGGCCTCACAAGAACAAAGCACAGGCAAGCCCTCAGAACTGCAAGTAGGGGAGGGGAAAGGAAAGAGAGGACAGGGCAAAGCAAGAAAAAATCAGAAATCTGGGCCCAATATATTATCAATGAAAGGTATAAACATTTGAGTAATCATTAAAATTAAACAACAAGTTTAAAAAAATAACAGAAAAAAAAATGGAATTTAAGGAACATTAAACTTGAGAAACGAGTGGAGAAACTGCTTGAAGGAATCTCAGAACAGTCAGAAAGGCACAAGGAAAATCAAGGAAACAAACAGTAAAACTAAGAGGTCAGAAAAACAGCCAAGGGCTAGCTAAAAAATCTACCAGGAAACACAAGACATGCCATGGTGAGTCAATAAACTGTAAGGGATCAAACTCATGTCACCCAACAACCTGAAGTCATTAATTCTATGGTACTAACTTCAAAACTTAGCACTTTCTGGAACATCTATCTCTTCTTGGAGTCTAGTCACATCTAGGACATCACCCAAAGTCATAGGAGATCGGAACAACTGAGAAAACTATTGAGGGAGGTGTGTGTTGTTGGGGTTGGGGCTGCAGTGGGTAGGCATGGGCTGCTCGCAGAGCGAAGGAGTCAGGAAGATGGCAGTACTAAACCCAGAGGGATTCTCTGTGGTGCTGTACATGCTTCGGCCACACTGCAACCTTTGAGGGCCAAGCCACATGGGCTGGGTCCGGAGCACAGACTGTAGAGGCCACCAGCTTGGCATCACCGGTCAGGCAGAAGGCCCTGGGGTGCCACAGGCATCCACAGGGTGGCATTCCCGTTCCATGTCTCCACTCCTATAAGTTCTCTGTGTTACTCATTTTCTTTTCATATTAAATGGGGCTCTCCTGTGTGGCAAAGGCTTTAAAAGCCAAAAGGCAGTGCTGAAATGCAGCCACAGGCACAAAAAGATCTGCACCTCACCCACATTCCCACAACCAGAGAGGGCTTAAATATCCTGGGAGAGGCTTAAATATCCTGGGAGGAGCGCCCCCAGGAGAACAAGCCCTTCGGCCCCTCCTGGACTCCACCCAGACCCAAGGGCCAGAGCTAACAGGACTGCAAAACCAGGGCTTCTTTCCCTTTCCCTTTCCCTCCCCCTCCCCCTCTGCCCCTTCCTTCCTTCCTTCCCTCCCTCCCTCCCTCCCTCCCTCCCTCCTTCCTTCCTTCCTTCCTTCCTTTTTTCCTTTCCCCTGTGGTAAGTTCTCTCTACCCCAGGCTGACACGGAATTCACTATGTAATCTCAGGGTGGCCTTGAATTCACAAGGATCCTCCTACCTCTCTACCTTCCCAGTGCTGGGATTAAAGGCATGTGCCACCACACTCAGCCAGTGCTCATTAGGTCTCTGTGTGTGTCTCTGTAATAAATAAAATAAAATAAAAAATCTCAGCCGGGTGTGGTGGCGCATGCCTTTAATCCCAGCACTTGGGAGGCAGAGGTAGGAGGATCACTGTGAATTTGAGGCCACCCTGAGACTACATAGTGAATTACAGGTCAGCCTGAACTACAGGGATACTTTACCACGAAAGGTAACCCAGGCCCAGAAAGCCAAACGTCATATGTTCTTTCTCATATGTGGATCGCAGCTATAAATGATTGGACTTCTATGTAAGTAGGAATAAAACTCAGCAGCAGAGGCCAGTAAGCTAGAGAGGATATATAAAGGGAACAGAAAGGGAGGGAGGGAGGACTTAAAAGGATGGTATTGTATATACGTATAAGTAGAAGAGCAGATTAATGAGGGTGAAAAGGCCTAAAATGAGGTCAGCAGAAGAGACTGAGTAAAGGAAAGGTGGAGAGAGGGCTAATCAAAATCTAAGAAGATGCAAATAAATCATATGGAATCCTCTGGTTTTGGACAATGGAACACTCAGGAGCCATAGATCGTTGTTAAAAAATTTTCAGTGCCAGGGATGGGATACCTTCCAGTGAGTTGTTGGCCAGGGGGCGTCCCTGCTGCCCCCAAAACATTATAGGCCTTTGCCAAGGCCCTTGGTTTCCCACCAGGAATAGATGGTAAGACCCTATTGCTGAAGACTCCACATACTTGGACTGCAAAGCCACTGAGAAATCCTGCTGGAACTGAGCTGATAGCCTCCTCCATCTAGACAGCTGAGAGAAAGCTGGAAGAAGCCATTCCATATGTAGTTCAATGGGAGAAAGAGAGACCACCAGTGAAGATACTCAACAGTGGACACTGCAAACCTTATAATTGGCCAGCCACGCCAAATGAGCCAACGGCTGCAATAGTGGCACATCTGTCATGGTGGAAACCAACTGCCCTCCAATTGGACTGGAGGCCCGCTCCATGGGGGGGAATACATCCCTGATACTGAAAACTTAAAACAGGGGTAGTCATGAGTGTACCCTAGGGGTGTAACATCTGCTGATGTCTGGAAAAATGTATATACTATGTTTATCAAACTGCCCAGTAAGCACTTCTCTTAATATGTATACCCTTATATTAACGTTACTCTCACTTTGGGTAGAGAATCTTCTCTTTTCAGATGGCAGTGACCTTGGGATGACTCAGAAGGTATCATAGTGCTAGAAAGAAGTGACTGGAGACTGAGTAACATCTCGATCACACCTTCCAAGGCTCAGGGTCTAATGCGGAAGAGGTGGCGGAAAGAATATAAGAGCCAAAGGGTAGGACTCCTTACAACGTGCTCCCTCCAGACATAAAAATGGCCTGGATACCCATGACCTCATAGTGCCTGACACTGCTTTCACAAGACCATCATAAGAGGAGGAAAAGATCATGACATCAAAATAAAAGAGAGACTGATTGAGATGGGGAGGGGATATGATGGAGAATGGAATTTCAAAGGGGAAAGTGGGGGTGAAGGGAGGGTATTACCATGGGATATTTTTTATTATCATGGAAAATGTTAATAAAAATTGAGAAAAAAATCACTTAATCTTGGATAACTGTACTGTACTGTATTAATGGGGAGTAAGTAATTCAAAGATGTTAGGCTCTACCCATACAGAAGAATTCCACAAAGAACTTTAAAAGCTCAAAAGCGTATTTTCAGATGGGTCCCTAAAGCAAAATCAGTATATCAGAAAGGACATTACAGAATTATTTACTTCAACCCGTAAAAGTAATAGCATTTTCTTAAGAGCAGGGTGGGGAAAACTCCCAAATTGTGAGTCACTGGATTAAAGACCAACTGGTTTCAGGACTCAGCCAAGAGCAAGAAGATCAAGATTCAGGAAACAGCAAATACAGCTCTCTCAGCCAGGAAGAAAAAGTCATGCTGGGTTAGCACCTCCAGTTTGGGTGAGTCAAAGAGAGAAAAGCCTGATCAGACTTGACTACAGCACATGGGAAAATTTGTAGCTGTTTTCTTATCTTTTGGGTTAGTCCCTGGCCTTTTGTTAGTTTGTTTTTTGTTTTTTTCAACTTTTTAATTTTCTATTAAAACATATTGATTGCATTCAAAAAATAAAATGAGGGGTTGGAAAGATTGGTCAGTGGTTCAAGGGACTTGCATACAAAGCCTAATGGCTTGGGTTTGATTCCCCAGTACCCACATAAAGCCAGACACACAACACAAAATCCTGGGGAATCCAACCATGGTCATTAGACTTGAGAGGCCTTAACCACTAAGCCATTTTCCCAGCCCTCAAATTTTTTTTTTCCTTTGGTTTTTCCAGACAGGGTCTCACTATAGCCTACAATGACCTGGCATTTACTCTGTAGTCCCAAGCCGGGATTAAAGGAGTGTGCTACGACTCCCAGCCAGGAATTTGTATCTCAATATATTTATGATCTCTTTTTGTTTGTTTTCCAAGGTAGAATCTTGCTCTAGCCTAGACTGACCTGGAATTCACTATGTACATATGCCACCACACCTGGCATATTTATGATGTCTTTAGAAGTTCTCCCCTTCTCTACTGCCAAACCACCTTGGACATGCCCTATCTCCTCTGATCTCGGAAGCTAAGCAGGGTTGGGCTTGGTTAGTACTTGGATGGGAAAAGTTCTTCCCTTCTCTATACAGTGTTCCTGTAGTGGCAGCCTGCTACAGGGTCATAAGTTCTTTATTTATTTATTTATTTAAAATTTATTTAAAATTTATTTAAAATTTATTTAAAAATTAAAAGAGGAAAAAAAAGAGGAAAAGAGTGCTGGAGAGATGGCTCAGCTGTTAAAGGTACTTGCTTGCAAAGTCTTATGGCCCAGGTTCAAGTCCTCACCTCTCACATGAACCCAGACGCACAAAGGAGCAAATATCTGGAGTTTATATGAAGTGGCAGGAAGCCCTGGCATATCCATATGCTACCTTTCTCTCTGCCTTTCTTTTTAAAATATTTAGTTATTTATTTTATGAGAGAGAAAGAGAAAGAATGGATATGCCAGGGCCTCTGGCCACTGCAAATGAATGCCAGACACTTGTGACACCTTATACACCTGTTGGTCCTGGGTTCTTTGTTGTTGCGCGCAAACACCTTAACTGCCCAGCCATCTTCTCCAGCCCTCTGTGTCTTTCAAATAAATAAATAAATAATTTTTAAATGAGTATTATGCACAAGAAGTTTGAAAAATTGTACTAACAGCCAGGAATGGCCATGGTGGTGCACACCTTTAATCCCAACACTTGGGAAGCAGAGGTAAAAGGATCGTTGTGAGCTTGAGCCCACCCTATGACTACACAGTAAATTCCAAGACAGCCTGGGCTAGTGTGAAAACCTACCTCAGAAAAAAAAACTAAATAAATAAATAAATAAATAAAAGAAAATGAAAGAAAAGAAAAATTGTCCTAAAATACATCCTAGTCCAGAGGTGCACTGTAATGAGGTAGCACAATAGTAGAAAATTAGTAGACCCCTTCCAAGGCTCAGTCTATTGCAGAAGAGGTGGCAGAAAGAATGTAAGAGCCAAAGGAAGGGTAGGACTCCTTACAACGTGCTCCCCACAGACACAAAATGGCCTGGATATCCATGACCTCACAGTGCCTGACACTACCTACAAAAGACCATCATAATAGGAGAAAAAGATCATGACATCAAAATGACTGACCGGGGGGGGGGGGTGGAATATGATGGAGAATGTGTTTTCTAAGGGGAAAGTGGGGGAGGGAGGGCATTACCATGGGATATTGTTTACAATCATGGAAGTTGTTAATAAAAAAGACTAGGAAGGTACATGTATGGCCTACATAACATTAGGAAGGGAAAGCCAGGGCCAGGCGTGGTGGCGCATGCCTTTAATCCCAGCACTTGGGAGGCAGAGGTAGGAGGATGGCCAGGAGATCGAAACCACCCAGAAACTACATAGTGAATTCCAGGTCAGCCTGAGCTAGAGTGAGAACCTCCAAAAAACAAAAATAATTTCATTAAAATACCAAATAGGAAGTCATATAACTTGCTTGTATTATTAAATGTTTAAGCACATTAACACATTTCCATATTTAAGATGCACAAAGGGGTGCATGCATCTGAAGTTTGCAGTGACTGTAAGTCCTGTTGCACTCATTCTCTCTGTCTCTCTGTCTCTCTCTCTCTCTCTCTCTCTCTCTCTCTCTCTACTTGCAAATAAATAAATTAGTAATATTTTTAAATAGAAAAAACAGAAATATTGAAATGGACTTCAAAAAGTCAATTTGTAGCTCGTAAAGGGGGACTGGAGAGATGGCTTAGCTGTTAAGGTGCTTGCCTGCAAAGTCTAAGGACCCAGGTTCAATTCCCCAGTACCCATCCAAATACACAAGGGGACACATGCATCTGGAGTTCGTTTGCACTAGCTAGAGTCCCTAGCACGCCCATTCTCTCTCCATCTGTCTCTTTTCTCTCTCTCTGCTTGCAAATAAATAAAAGAAAAAGAAAAATAACTCATAAAGGTATCCATATCTTAACTTTATTTTCATTTTCAAACTGTTTTTCGAAGACTGAGAAATGTACACTGTCAGGCATATTATCAGCAGCAAACTTGGTTTTCAAAGCGGAAGTGACAATGCAGATCCTGGGTTTTGACACACATGCTTTAACAGCAGATAAACACTGAGAAAGTAAGAGGACAAAGACTCACAACTACAGCACATGCTAGAAACAAGATAGGTTTTTCAAAGGTATACTAAAACCTGCACGTGGCAATACATGCAAATAATCCCAACTGCTAGGAGAGTCAAGGAGGAAGACAGTGAGGTCAAGGTTAATTTGAGCAAGGCACATGAAACTACCCCCCCCCCAAAAAAGTAAGACTGTTGCTACATTGTTGTACTGGGCCCCACTCCTTAAAAAAGCTATTTCTCTCAAGCCTGGCATAGTGGAACCCTGTAATCCTAGTACTTGACAAACTGAGATAAGAGGATCACCATGAGTTCAAGGCCAGCCTAGGCTACATGGTAAATTCCAGGTCAGAGTGGGGGAGGGAGGAGCCAGGTGTGGTGGTGCTTACCTTTAATCTAACCCTTTAGTCCCAGCACTTGAGAGGCAGAGATAGAAGAATCACAATGAGTTTGAGGCCACCCTGAGAGTGCATAGTGAATTTTAGGTCAGCTTGGGCTACGGTGAGACCCTACCTCAAGGAAACAGAAAAGCAGGATAGAGGAAACTATCATTCTACTCTACTTTCTCTGCTCCTCGCCAAAATGAGACTTTCATCTTAGAATTCACAAGATATACTTGCAATATGTATTTCAGCATATATCTTTATATCATGTATCTCCAAGAAATTGAAAATATTTTACTTGACCACTTTGCTCTAAAGCAAAAATTTATAAATTTACAATAGATTTTTGATACTTCTTTATATAAAAATTAACAATTTAATTTCTAGACACCTAGATTATAAGGCAATTCCATATACATTCATTGTACTCATTAATTTAAGAGATTACTTATTGAATTGATAATTGCCTGACATCTTTATTTTTTTTTCTTTTTACAAGTAGGTAGTATGGGTGATGTGTATACACATGGTATATGTGCATTAAGTATGCAGATGCACAGCTGTGGAGGCCAGAAGAAAACATCAGATGTCCTCCTCTAACACTCTTTTCTTGGGACAAGAGTCTCTTCCTAAACTTGGAACTCCAATTTTAGTGACAGACTAGCTAACCAGGAAGGCTCAAAGAGTCTCCTTGCTCTGGTCTCCCAGCACTAGGGTTATGGGCATGCACAGCCATGTCCAATATTTTACATGATCTGGAGGATAAAACTCAGGTCCTCAGGCTAGAGAGATGCCTTAGCAGTTAAAGCAGTTGCCGGAAAAGCCAAAGGACCCAGGTTTGATTCCCCAGTACCTAAGTAAAGGCCAATGCACAAAGTGGGACATGAATCTGGAGCACCCATTCCATCTCTTTCTTTTTCTCTCTCCCCCTGCCTCTGCCTCTCTCCCTCCCTCAAATACATAAATATTTTTTTAAAAAATTCAGCGGGGGAGAAAGGGCATTACCATGGGATATTTTTTATAATCATGGAAGTTGTTAACAAAAAAAAACTGGAAAAAGAAAAAAAACTCACAGCCAGGCAGAGTGGCGCATGCCTTTAATCCCAGCATTCAGCAGGCAGAGGTAGGAGGATCGCGGTGAGTACAAGGCCACCCTGAGACTACATAGTGAATTCCAGGTCAGCCTGGGCAAGAGTGAGACCCTACCTCAAAAAAAAAAAAAAAAAAAAAAAAAAAAATCAGGTCCTCCTGATTGCTCAACAAGCACTCTTACAGACTTAGCCATCTCCCCCAACCCTCTTCACATTTTTCTTAATGTTGAAAGTACATTTTATCAGGTAGTTACATATTCAGCCTCTACCACAAAAACAGGAATGCAAGACTAGCAAACTATTACAAAATAACGTAAGAAAATAAAGGATGAGCTGGGCATGGTGGCTCACACCTTTCATTCTCCCTCTCAGGAGGCAAAGGTAGAAGGACTACCAAGAGTTCAAGGTCACCCTGAAACTACATAGTAAATTCCAGGTCAGCCTGAGCTACAGTGAAACCCTACCTTGGGAAAAAAGAAAGAAAGAAAGAAAGAAAGAAAGAAAGAAAGAAAGAAAGAAAGAAAGAAGGGAAGGAGGGAGGGAGGGAGGGAGGGGGGAGGGGGGGGGGAGGGGAGGGGAGGGGAGGGGAGGGGAGGGGAGGGGAGGGGAGGGGAGGGGAGGGGAGGGGAGGGAGGGAAGGGAAGGGAAGGGAAGGGAAGGGAAGGGAAGGGAAGGGAAGGGAAGGGAAGGGAAGGGAAGGGAAGGAAGCAAGGAAAGGAAGCAAGGAAAGGAAGCAAGGAAAGGAAGCAAGGAAAGGAAGCAAGGAAAGAAAGAAGAAAGAAGGAAAACAAATAAAGTTAACAGAACTTGATAACAAGTTGTTATCTCTACTGCAAAAACATTAATATTTACCATCGTGTTATTACTGTTTTGTTTTTTAATCCTTTACTTTGATTTCTAAGATCTTCTAACTCTTCTGTAAAAGTTAGATGTTTGTCAGGGTGGACACTAAAATATTTAATCCTTTTTATGAAAACTAGAGTATCTATGCTAAAATTCTTATTAAAGCTCAAATGTAAAATAACAATAAAGGGATAGGGAGATGGCTCAGAGGTTAAAGGCACTTGCTTGCAAAGCCTGGTGGCCTGGGTTCAATTCCCCAGTACCCAGGTAAAGCCAGATGCACAGAGTGATCCATGTGTCTGGAGTTCGTTTGCAATGGCTAAGAAGCCCTGGTGTACCCATTCTCAATCTATCTCTCCTTGAAAATAAATAAAAGTATCTTTAAAAAATTTGTGTGTGGGGCTGGAAAGATGGCTTAGCAGTTAAGTGCTTGCCTGTGAAGCCTAAGGACCCGGTTTGAGGCTTGATTCCCCAGGACCCACATAAGCCAGATGCACAAAGTGGCACATGCATCTGGAGTTCCTTTGCAGTGGCTGGAAGCCCTGGCACACCCATTCTCTCTCTCTCTCTCTCTCTCTCTCTCTCTCTCTCTCTGCCTCTTTCTCTCCCTGTCTGTCACCCTCAAATAAATAAAAATAAACAAAGAAAAAAATTTGTGTGTGCATTTGTCCATGTATTGTGCATATGCATGTGCAGCCTGAGCTAGGGTGATACTCTACCTTGAAAAACCAAAAATAAAAAAAGCTTAATATTTTGACATCTGTGACTCATAAACAAATAACACAAAATCACCTACATTTGTACACACCTGATCTTGTCAGATCTCAGAAGCTAAGCAGGGTCTAGTCTGGTCAGTAATTATATGCCACAAATTATATTTCACCCAGTATGATTACAAGTAAAATATTAATCTACTAAGGAATTAACCTAAACAACAAATCACTGAATTGTATAGCTTTTCTCTTGCCACATTTAACTTTGTGTGCACATGGGGCTCCATAGGAGAAGCAGCAATTAAAAGTGGGGAATACACAGATTATCATCAAAGGTAAAATCACGCTCCTTTCACGCACACAGAAATAATTAACTATTGTCTGCAGCCACTCAGTAAAGTGCTTTAAGCATGGTCAGCTCTCTCACGGCCTTCTTCACCGATTCTCAGTGAGCTTCAACATGCACCATTCTACTAAACCAAGCCACTGGGAAGACAGACTTTGTTGTGGTTTGACATGAAATGGACTCCCACAGGCTCATGTGTTGAGGCTGGGTCCTCAATGTAATGTTAAGAAGTGAGGCTTTGGGGAAGTGATGGGATCATGAGAGCCCTGATGTGATCATCACACTAAACCACGGATATCTTTTTTTTTTTTGTTTTGTTTTTTTGTTTTTTGAGGTAGGGTCTCACTCTAGCCCAGGCTGACCTGGAATTCACTATGGAGTCTCAGGGTGGCCTTGAACTCATGGCGATCCTCCTACCTCTGCCTCCCGAGTGCTGGGATTAAAGGCGTGCGCCACCACGCCCGGCTCCATGGATATCTTAATAACTGAATATACAATATACAACTGGTCAGTGGTACCAACTGGGATTCCTGAGAAGTTACTGTGTGCCTTTAAAGGGTATTTCTAGTTTTGTTGTGGTGTTCTGTTGTTGTTTTTAGTTGTCTTAGGGTTTTCTTCAGGTGCTTGCCTGTAAAGCCTAAGAACCCAGGTTCAACTCCCCAGTACCCCTGTAAGCCAGTTGCACAAGGTGGCACATGTGTTTGCTTCCAATGGCTAGAGGCCCTGGTGCGTCCACTCACTCACTCACATTCTCTCTCTCTCAAATAAATAAAATAGGTTTCTGGGGGAGAGGGGAATTTAGCCAGGTGTGGTGGTGCACACCTCTAATCCCAGTACTCGGGAGGCAGAGGCAGATGGATCACTGTGAGTTGGAGGCCACCCTAATATTACATAGTGAATTCCAAGTCATCCTGGGCTACAGAGTGAGACCCTACCTTGAAAAACCAAAAGGAAAGGAAAGGAAAAGGGAAAAAGGAAAAAAGGAAAGGAAGGGAAAAAACGAAAGGAAGGGAAAAGGGACAAAGGAGGAAACAGGAAAAAAGGAAAAGGGGAAAAGGGAAAGGAAAGGAGAAATAATTTTTTAAAAACCCATTGGAGGGCTGTAGAAATGGCTTAGTGGTTAAGGCACTTGCCTATGAAGCCAAAGGACCCAGGTTTGATTCTCTAGGACCCACATAATTCAGATGCACAAGGGGCATATGAATCTAGAGTTCATTTGCAGTGGCTAGAAGCCCTAGAATGCCCATTCTCTCTGTCTGCCTCTCTCTCAATCTCTCTCTCCTTGCAAATAAATAAATAAAATTAAAAAAAAAAAAACATTGAATTAACTAGTATTTGAGTATGGTGGTTTGTTTTTCTTATTTTAATTTTTATTTTATTTATTTGACAGAGAAAGAGGGAGAGAGAGAGAGAGAAAGAGAGAATGGGCACGCCGGGCCCTCCAGCCACTGCAAATGAACTCCAGACACGTGCAACCCCTTGTGCATCTGGCTTACGTGGGTCTTGGGGAATCAAACTTGGGTCCGTTGGCTTTGCAGGCAAACACCTTAACTGCTAACCCATCCCTCAAGGCCAGTTTGTTTTTTCCAGGTTCCTTATATGTGTGCTCTCCTTTCTCTTTAGCATGGAGGATCCTTTCAAGTATTTTCTATAAAGCTGGTTTTGTCTTCAAACATTCCTTTAGCCTGCTTTTGTCGTGGAATGTCCTTATTTCTCCGTCTATTTGAATGGATAGCTTTCAGAACCTGGAATACATCACTCCAAGCCCTAGTGGTTTTTAAAGTTTGTGTGAAGTAATCTGCTGTGATCCTGATGGGCTTACCTTTGTATAGGCTCAGAAAGCCAAACATCACATGTTTTCTCTCATATGTGGGTCCTAGCTACAAATGAATGGACTTCTAGGTGAGCAGAAATAAAACTCAGTACCACAGGCAGTAAGCTAGAGAAGAGATATAAAGGGAATTGAAAGGGAGGAAGGGAGTACTTAATAGGATGGTACTGTATATATATGTAAGTAAAAGAACAGATTAATGGGGGTGAAAAGGCCTAAGTGAGGTCAGGGGAAGAAATTGAGTAAAGGAAAGGTGGAGGAAGGGCTAATCAAAATCTAAGACAACATAAATAAATCATATGGAAACCTACTTTGTTGGACAATGGAACACTCAGGAGCCATGGATTGTTACTAGAAAATTTTCATTGCCAGGGATGGAATACCTTACAGTGAGTTGTTGGACAGGGAGGTTCCTGATGCCCCCAAAATATTACAGGCCATTGCCGAGGCCCTTGGTTTTCCATCAGGAATAGATGGAAAGACCATATTTCTGAAGACTCCACATACTTGAGCTGCAAGGTCACCAAGAAAACCTACTAGAACTGAGCTGAAAACCTCCTCTATGCAGACCAGCTGAAAGAAAGCTGGAAAAAGACAAGCTACATGCAGTTCAATGGGACAGAGAGAAATCAACAGTGACAATAATCAACAGTGGACACTGCAAGCCTTATATTTGGCCAGCCAGGCCAAAAGAGCCAACGAGTCCAATAGTGGCACAACTGTTATGGGGGAAACCAACTGCCCTCTAATTGGACTGGAGGCCCGCTCCATGGGAGGGAATACATCCCTGATACTGAAAACCTGCAACGGGGTAGTTATGAGCCCTAGGGGTGTAATATATGCTGCTGTCTGGCTAAATGTATATACTATGCTCATCAAACTGCCCAGTAGGCACTTCTCTTAAAGTTCACACCCAAACATTAATGCTACTCTCAATTTGGTTAGAGAACCTTCACTTTTCATATGGCAATGACCTTGGGATGACTCAGAAGGCACCATGGTGCTGAGAAGAAGTGACAGAGGAATACTCAGCACTGAAATATGTCTATCACACCTTCTAAGGCTCAGGGTCCATTGCGTAAGATGTGGCAGAAAGAATGTAAGAGCCAAAGGAAGGGTACGACTCCTTACAATGTGCTCCTCCAGACACAAAATGGCCTGGATATCCATGACCTCACAGTGCCTGATACTACCTACACAAGACCATCATAATAGGAGGAAAAGATAATGACATCAAAATAAAAGAGAGACTAATTGACAGGGGGAGGGGATATTAAAGAGAGCGGAGTTTCAAAAGGGAAAGTGGGGGAAGGGAGGGAATTACCATGGGATATTGTTTACAATCATGGAAGTTGTCAATAAAAAAAATAAATAAATTTTTTAAAAGTAAAGAAAAAAAATGAATACAGCTGGGCATGGAGCATGGGGCATGGGGCATGGGGCATGGTGGCACACACCTTTAATCTCAGTACAAAGAAGGCAGAGATAGGAGGATCACCATTAGTTTGAGGCCACCCTGAAACTACATCAGTGAATTCCAGGTCAGCCTGAGCTAGGGTGAGACTCTACCTCAAAAAACCAAAAAATAAATAAATAAATAATATTTATTTAATTTCTTTTTGTTTTTATTTTTTGAGGTAGGGTCTCACTGTAGCCCAGGATGACCTGGAATTCACTCTGTAGTCTCAGGGTAGCCTCGAATTCACGGCGATCCTCTTACCTCTGCCTCCCAAATGCTGGGATTAAAGGCATGCACCACCATACCCAGCTTAAAATAAAATAATTTTTTAAAATATTTTTATGTTTATTTATTTACTAGAGAGTGACAGAGAGAGACAGAATGGCGCGCACCAGGGCCTCCGGCCACTGCAAATGAACTCCAGATGCTTGTGGCCCCTTGTTCATCTGACTAACATGGGTCCTAGGGAATAAAGACTTGAACCCGGGTTCATAAGCTTCACAGGCAAGCGCTTAACCGCTAAGCCATCTCTCCAGCCCAAAATAAAATAATTTTTTAAAAAGTAAATCAAGCAGGGTGTGGTGGCGCACGCCTTTAATCAAAGCACTTGGGAGGCAGAGGTAGGAGGATCACAGTGAGTTCCAGGCCACCCTGAGACTACAGAGTGAATTTCAGGTCAGCCTGAGCTAGAGTGAGACCCTACCTCAAAAAACCAAAAGAATAAAAACAAAAAGTAAATCAATCAAGCAAATATAGTTAAGCTAAAGACAAACAGCATAGCTACACTAAGATCAGATAATACAACTATAAACCAAAATTCAGAAGAGATAAAGAGGACCAGTACATATTAATAAAGGGAGCAATTTATCAAGACATGAGAAACTGGAAATATTTATGCACTATATTTGGGGGCTCCAAATTTCATAAAGCAAACAGTAAAAGGTTTAAAAGCAGAGATAGATCATACAATGATAGTAGGTAAATTAATACCCAACTCAGGTCTTTAAAAAGGTCTTTCAAACTGAAAATTAATGAAGAAAATTCAATGCTTAGCTACACCACAGATGAACTGTATTTAAAAATATGTACAGGGGCTGAAGAGATAGCTTAGGGGTTAAGGCATTTACCTGTTAAGCCTAAGGACCCATGTTCGACTCTCCAGGTCCCACATAAGCCAGATGTACAAGGTAGTGCAAACGTACAAGGTCACACATGTGCACAAAGTGGTACACATGGCTGACTTCGATTGCAGTGGCTGGAGGCCCTGGTGCACCAACTCTCTCCCTCACTCTTTCTCTCTTACTCTTATGCCCTCTCTCAAAAAAAAAAAAAAAAAAAAAAAAGTACAGAATAACCCATTCAACAGCAACAGAAAATACACTCTTGTCAGTAACCCATGGAACCTTCCCTAAAACTGATCCCATCAGAGGCCACAAAGTAAGTAATAATAAATACAAGAGATGGGCTGGAGAGATGACTTAGCAGTTAAGGCATTTGCCTGCGAAGCCAAAAGACCCAGATGCACAAGGGGCACATGCATCTGGAGTTTGTTTACAGTGGCTGGAGGCTCTGGTGTGCCCATTCTATCTGTGTGTGTGTCTGTCTGTCTGTCTCTGTCTCTCCCTCCCTCCCCCCCCCGCCTGCAAAGTAAAATAAAATTTTTAAAAATGCAAGAGAATCAAAACAATTCCTAGTACTTTATCAGATCACAGTGGAACACAGAAAACAGCAACAAGAAAAAGCACAGAACTCTACAAATACATGGAAATTGAGCAATACTTTTGATTGAATAGTGGATCAATGAAGGAATAAGTAAATGTAAAAGTTCCTAAAATCAGCCAGACATCTGGCATATACCCTTAAATCTCAACACTCAGGAAGCTAAGGCAGGACAATTGCCATGAGTTCAGAGTCAGCCTGGGCTAGAAAAACAAACAAAAATCCTAGACTCAGTTAAAAATGATAGTTCAACAGGAGAGAGAGAAATCACCAGTGGAGATACTCAACAGTGGACACTGCAAGCCTTATATTTGGCCAGCCAGGCAAAATGAGGCAACAGGTGCAATAGTGGCAGGTCTTTTATGGGAGAAGCCAACTGCCCTGTAACTTGACTGGAGGCCCACTTCATGTGAGGGAACACATCCCTGATACTGAAAACCTACAACAGGGGTAGTCATGAGCCCTAGGGATGTAACGTCTGCTGCTGTCTGGCTAAATTTATATACTATGCTCACCAATCTGCTCAGTAAGCACTTCTCTTAATGTTCATACCCGTATATAATTCTACTCTCACATTTTAAAATATTTTTTTATTTTTTATTTATTTGATAGAGAGCAAACGAGAGAGAGAGAGAAAATGGGCACACCACCTTGCGCATCCGGCTAATGTGGGTCCTGGGGAATAGTACCTGGGTCCTTTGGCTTTGCAGGCAAACGCCTTAACCGCTAAGCCATCCCTCCAGCCCTCCTCTCACTTTTGGTTACAGAAGCTTCTCTTTTCAGATGGTGGTGACCTCTGGAATGACTCAGAAGGCATCATGGTGCTGAGAAGAAGTGACAGAGTGCTCAGCACTGCAATATCTCTATCACACCTTCCAAGGCTCAGGGTCCATTGCAGAAGAGGTGGCAGAAAGAATGTAAGGGCCAAAGGAAGGGTAGGACTCCTTACAACGTGTTCCTCCAGACACAAAATGGCCTGGATATACATGACCTCACAGTGCCTGACACTATCTACACAAGACCATCATAATAGGAGGAGAAGATGCTAACATCAAAATAAAAGAGAAACTGATTGGGGAGGGGGGGGATATGATGGAGAGTGGAGTTTCAAAAAAGTAGGGAGAGGGAAAGAATTACCATGGGATATTGTTTACAATTGTGGAAGTTGTCAGGAGGGTATTACCATGGAATATTTTTTATAATCATGGAAATTGTTAATAAAAATTTGGAAAAAAAAAAAAAGAGCCAGGCGTGGTGGCGCACGCCTTTAATCCCAGCACTCGGGATGCAGAGGTAGGAGGATTGCCATGAGTTCAAGGCCACGCTGAGACGACAGAGTGAATTCCAGGCCAGCCTGGACTAGTGTGAGACCCTACCTCAGAAAACAAAACAAAAAAAAAAAAAAAAATGATGGCACAGGTCTGGAGAGATTGCTTAATGGATAAGATGCTTGCCTGCAAAGCCTAGGTTCAATTCCCTAGTACCCACATAAACCACATAAAATGCATAGGATCATGCATGCGCCTGGGGTTTCTTTGCAGTGGCTAGAGGTCCTGGTGTGGCCATTCTCTCTATCTGCTTCTTTCTGTCTCTTTCTCAAATGATAGCACAAATGACCAGAGCCTCATTAGGAAAGTTTAAGGTTATAAGTACCTTCATTACAAGTCAGAGAATTCTAAATAAATAACCTAATGAGGGCTGGAGAGATGGCTTAGCAGTTAAGGCATTTGCCTGCAAAGCCAAAGGACCTCGGTTCAATTCCCCAGGATCCACGTAAGATGGTGCATGTGTCTGGAGTTCATTCTCAGTGGCTGGAGGCCCTGATGTGCCCAATTCTCTCTTTCTCTGTGTACGTCTGCCTCTTTCTCTCTTGCACTCTCTCAAATAAATAAAATTAAAAAAAAAAAACCTAATGACACACCTCAAGGTTATTAGCAAAACAGCAGAAATCAATGAGACAGAAAACAAGGGGTCAATCAGACACAGAGCTGGCTCTCTAGAAGAGGCTAACAAGCCCTGGCAACACTGCCCAGAAGTCAGACAAGATGCAAATTAATAAAAGTAGAGATGAACAGAGGAATTTTACAAGAGGACCCAAGGAAATTTCAGAATCATTAAGAAAATTCTTTGAAAATTTACACTCCATTTTTGGTCAGGACATCCTAGCGATTCTCCAGTCTCTGCTCCTCACAGACTAGGGTTACAGATGTGCATAGCAGTGTCCATCTTTTTTTTTATTTTTAATTTTTTTGATATTTTTATTTATTTGAGAGAAAGATGCAGAGAGAGAGAGAATGGGCATACCAGGACCTCTAGGCACTGCAAGCTCCAGACACATGAGCCACCTTGTGCATCTGGCTTTACATGGGGACTGGGAAATTGAACCCAGATCCTTAGGCTTTGCAGGCAAGCACCTTTAGCCACTGAAACATCTCTCCAGCTAGACATTCAACTTTTCATGTGACTGCTGAAGAGTCAAACTTGGGAGGTTCCAAGCCCTCAGACTTAATCCTGAGCCATCTCCCCAGCCCATTATTCAGTTTGAGTACTGCTACATAAACTTTCGAAATAGCTATAAAAGCTAAAACAAAGGTAAAATTGTAAGGTCTGGAAAGATGGCTCAGCAGTTAAAGGCACTTGTTTGCAAAGCTTGCCAGCTTAGTTTCAATTCCTCAGTAACCACATACAGCTGGACGCAAAGTGGTGTGTGCATCTATGATCCCAGTGCCAAATGAGAGGCAGAGGCAGGAAAATTCAAAGCCATGGACCAGCTAGTATGACATTCATTTGCATTGTGGCACTTAGTTTATAGTGGCAACAGACCTTGTCTCAAAGAAGGTGGCACACAAACCCCTCAAATGTTGTCCTCTGACCTACACATGCACACCTATGGCACACACACTGGACAACACATACATACACAAATGAATTTTTTCAAAGGATAAAATTTTGATACAATTCTCAAATCATATCACTGGTAAGGAAGGGGTAAAAAGAACTATTAAAATTATGTATTTTTAAAAAATAGGCTAGCCCCGCCAGACACAAAATGGCCTGAATATCCATGACCTCACAGTGCCTGACACTACCTACACAAGACCATCATAAGAGGAGGAAAAGATCATGACATCAAAATTAAAAGAGATTGATTGAGATGGGGAGGGGATATGATGGATAATGGAATTTCAAAGGGGAAAGTGGGGGAAGGGAGGCTATTACCATGGGATATTTTTTATAATCATGGAAGATGTTAATAAAAATTGAGGAAAAAAATAGGCTAGCCAGGAGTGGTGGTGCACACCTTTAATCCCAGCACTTGGGAAGCAGGAGTTAGGAGGACTGCTGTGAGTTCGAAGCCACCCTGAGACTACATAGTGAATTCCAGGTCAGCCTGGCTAGAGCAAGACTCTACCTTGAGGAAAAAAAAAAAAGAAAAAATGGGCTAGAGAGATGGCTTAATGGTTAAGGCATTTCCCTGCAAAGTCTAAGGACTCAGATTCTATTCCCCAGGATCCACATAAGCCATATGCACAAGATGACACATGCATCTGGAGATCGTTTACAGTGGCTGGATGCCCTGGCATGCCCATTCTCCCCCCCCCCCCCGCCGTGCCTCTTTCTCTTCCTATTTCCCTCTCTCCCTCTCTCTCTCACTCACTCACTCACTCATTCAAAAAAAAAAATAATAATAATGTACAGAATAACCCATCCAACAGCAACAGAAATCACTCTTGTCAGTAACCCATGAAACCTTCCCTAAAACTGATTCCATCAGAGGTCACAGAGTAACTAATACTAAATAGAAGAGAATCAAAACAATTCCTAGTACTTTACCAGATCACAGTGGAACACAGAAAACAGCAGCAAGAAAAAGCACAGGACTCTACAAATATTAGGAAATTGAACATTTAATTCCAGCACTTGAGAGGCAGAGATAGGAGGATCACCGTGAGTTCGAGGCCACCTTGAGACTGCATAGTTAATTCCAGGTCAGCTGGGGCTAGAGCAAGGCCCTACCTCAAAAAATCAAAACTGGGGTCTGGAGAGATGGCTTAGCGATTAAGGCACATGCCTATGATGCCTAAGGACCCCGGGGTTTGATTCTCCAGGTCCTAAAGGCCCTGGCGCGCCCATTCTCTCCCCCCCCCCCTCAGTCTCTAATAAATAAAAATAAAATCTTAAAAAAAAAAACAAAAACTGGGACTTCCAGTCAAGATGGCGTCCTGCTAACCACCCTTCAGCTCCCAGGACCACAGCAAGACCCGAGGAGATAAACCACCACTCCTACTTCAGCCAAGCCCCAGCTGAAGCCACAGAAGAATTGGGGAGATGAGTAAGAATACAGCTTTCAGGCTGGAGAGATGGCTTAGCAGTTAATTGCTTGCCTGTGAAGCCTAAGGACCCCAGTTCAAGGCTTGATTCCCCAGGACCCACGTTACCCAGATGCACAAGGGGCGCACGCATTGGAGTTCATTTGTAGTGGCTGGAAGCCCTGGCACGCCCCCATTCTTTCTCTGCCTCTCTCTCTCTCTCTCTCTGTTGCTCTCAAATAAATAAAAATTAAAAAATATTTAAAAAATAATCATTCAATCCAGGGCTGGAGAGATGGCTTAGCGGTTAAGGAATTTGCCTGCAAAGCCAAAGGATCCCGATTTGATCCTCCAGGACCCTGGATGCCCTGGCGCACCCATTCTCTCTCTCTCCCCTTCTTTCTCTCTCTCTCAAATAGATATATTTTTTTAAAGTCATTCAATCCAATGATATTTTAACACCCTCTATGTGCCTAATTCATATGGTGAGTAAAATTACTACCATAAGGCTGGAGAGATGGCTTTGCAGTTAAGGGGCTTGCCTGTGAAGCCTAAAGACCCAGGTTCAATTCTCCAGGTCCCACATAAGCCAGATGCACATGGTGACACATGTATCTGAAGTTTGTTTGCAGTGGCTAGAGGCCCTGGCGCTCTCGGTCTCTTTCTCTCCCTCTGTCTCTAATAAATAAATAAAAATAAAAAGATATTAAGCTGGGTGTGGTGGTGCATGCCTTTAATCCCAGCACTTGGGAGGCAGAGGTAGGAGGATCACCATGAGTTCAAGGCCACCCTGAGACTACATAGTGAATTCCAGGTCAGCCTGGACTAGAGTGAGAGACTACCTTGAAAAACCAAAAATAAACAAATAAATAAATAAATAGGTAAAAGAAATTTAAAATTTTTAAAATTACTATCATATCTCCCAAGCTCAGATTGGGATTTTTCAAGATGCTTTTATTTATATATTTACTTGTAAGCAGAGACAGACAGAGAAAGGGTGTGCCAGGGCTTAGTGCTGCTGTTAGTCCAGATGCATGCACCCCTTTGTGCACTGGATTTATGTGGGTACTGAGGAAATTAGCCCCAGCCATCAGGCTTTGCAAACAGCATCCTAACCACTAAGTCATCTCTCCAGCCCCAGACTGCAATATTTAAACTGTTACCTTACCAACCACTTTGCAGTTCCTGCATTAAGACTCCAAGACAGGCATGGTAGCATGTGTCTTTAATCTTTTAAGCACTTGTGAGGTAGAGGTAAAAGGATCACTATGAGTTCAAGGCCAGCCTGAGGCTACATAGTGAATTCCACATCAGCCTAGGCTAGAGTAAGACCCCACTTAAAAAAAAAAAAAAAAAAAAAAAAAAAAAAAAACAGGCTGGAAAGACAGCTTAGCAGTTAAGGTGCTTGTATGCAAAGCCAAGGACTCAGGTTCAATCCCCCAGGATCCATGTATGCCAGATGCACAAGGGGGCACACAAGTCTAGAGTTCATTTACAGTAACTGGAGGTCCTAGCGTGCCCATACTGTCTGTCTGTCTGTCTCTATCTATCAATCTTCTACCTGCCTGGGAGGAAGACTCAGCAATTAAAGGCACTTGCTCACAAAATCCAATAGCCAGGGTTCAATTCCCAAGCCACCCACATAAGCCAGACACTGCCCCCCCCCCAAAAAAAGAACTAACAGTGCACATCCATCTGTTTGTAGAGGTAAGAGGTCAACTTATTGCACATGCATGGGAACACACATGCAAATCAACTTCTGAAATGTCTCAAGGACTAGAAATGGCTCAGTCATTTTAAAAAAATTAGAAAAAAGAATCTATAAAAAGAAAATTATCCTCAATTAAGTATTATTTTGCATAAGAATAATTATACATATATAATAGCTTAAAACTAACATTGCCAGGCATAGTGGCGCCTTTGATCCCAGCACTCAGGAGGCAGAGGTAGGAGGACTGCCATAAATTCGAGGCTACCCTGAAACTATATAGTGAATTCCAGGTCAACCTGGGCTAGAGCAAGACCCTACCTTGGGAAAAAAAAAAAAAATCAAACACAAGATTGTGTTGAAGCCCAAAATACTTAGCAAATGGTTTGGCATGTTGTAAGTCCTCAGTAAATAATGGTTTGAGCACATATTGACAATTGAGTCCATGATGTCCAATTGAAAAATAACTTCAATGACCTTTTGGCCTTTGACCCTCTAAGGGTTTGTGGAAAATAACTGCTGCTCACAGGTCCCTCTCTAAGAGCTGTACAGTGCCTGATCCTTACTCTTAAAGAGTTCACACATGTCAGAGCAATACAGCATTTGCACTGCACTTCTGTTTGTGTTTATGCCCCATAGTGATATAGTAATACAGAAAGTTCTATGATGAAGAGTGGAGTTTCAAAAGGGAAAGTAGAAGGCAGGAGGGAATTTCAATGGGATATTATTTACAATCATGGAAACTGTATGTGGTGGTTTGATTCAGGTGTCCCCCATAAACTTAGCCGTTCTGAATGCTAGGTTCCCCAGCTGATGGAGATTTGGGAATTAAAACCTCCAGGAGGCAGTGTATTGTTGAGGGCGGGCTTATGGGTGTTATAGCCAGTTTCCCCTTGCCAGCGTTTGGCACACTCTCCTGTTCCTGTTGTCCACTTTATGTGGGCCAGAGGGTGATGTCCACCCTCTGCTCATGCCATCATTTTCCCTGCCACCGTGGAGTTTCCCCTCAACCTGTAAGCCAAAATAAATCCTCTTTTTCCCATGAGCTGCTCTTGGTTGGGTGATTTCTACCAGCAATGAGAACCTGACTGCAACAATGTCAATTTAAAAAAAAGAAAGAAAAGGAAAGTTCTAGAGGAGTACAGAGAAGAGGCAATTAATGCTCCAGATATCATGAATTGGTACTGGAATGAAGCCTCAGAAATAAGGAGGAGAGTTCATCCTGGGAGACAAAACAATCAAATAAAGCACTTGTTCTAGAAACAGTGAGCACTGTCACATGGCTGAAACACCAAGTTTGAGATGAAAAAAAAAAGAGTAATGGGGGCTGGAGGGATGGCTTAGCGGTTAAGGCGTTTGCCTGCAAAGCCAAAGGACCCAGGTTCAATTCCCCAGGACCCATGTTAGCCAGACGCACAAAGGGAGCACACATCTGGAATTTGTTTGCAATGGCTGAAGGCCCTTGCGCGCCCATCCTCTCTCCCCCTCTTTCTCTGTCAAATAAATAAATAAATAAAAAGATTTCATGTTTCAACAAAAAGAGTAATGAAAAACAAAGTTGGGAAAAAAAGAAAATGAGAAAAGCCCGGCTTGGTGGTACATGCCTTTAATCCCAGAACTCAGGAGGCAGAGAGGTAGGAGGCTCACCGTCTGTTCAAGACCACCCTAAGACTACATAGTGGCTTACATGGGACCTGGAGAATCGTACTTAGGTCCTCAGGCTTTGCAGACATTCACCCTAACCGCTAATCCATCTCTCCAGGCTTTTTTTTTTTTTTTTTTTTTTTGAGTGACAGACAGAGAGAGAAAGAGGCAGAGAGAGAAAGAGAGAGAAGAATGGGCACGCCAGGGCCTCCAGCCACTGCAAACAAACTCCAGACACATGTGTCCCCTTGTGCATCTGGCTAACATGGGTCTTGGGGAATCAAGCCTTGAACCCAGTCCTTAGGCTTCACAGGCAAGCGCTTAACCACTAAGCCATCTCTCCAGCCCTCTCCAGCCCTTTTTTGTTTATTTTATTAAAAGGGTCAGGCATAGCCGGGCGTGGTGGCGCACGCCTTTAATCCCAGCACTCGGGAGGCAGAGGTAGGAGGATCACCGAGAGTTCAAGACCACCCTGAGACTACATAGTTAATTCCATGTCAGAGTAGACCCTACCTTGCAAAACAAAACAAACAAACAAAAAAAAAGGGTCAGGCATGGTGGCACATGCCTTTAATCCCAGCACTTGGGAGGCAGAGGTAAGAGAATCCACGAATTCAAGGCCACCCTGGGCAACAGTGAGACCTTACCTTGAAAAACCAAAAAAAAAAAAAAAAAAGTGGGGGTGGGGAGTGGCTAGAGTCAATTTGGTGGGACACACCTTTAATCCCAGAAGGCTAAAATAGGAGGACTGCGAGGAGCTTGAGGCCAGGCGGTGGCTACAGAGTGAGTTCCAGATTAGTCTGAGCTAGAGACCCTACAATGAAATACCAAAAAAACAAGTAATACAATAAAAAATAGCCTAGGGGCTGGAGAGATGGCTTAGCAGCTAAGGTGCTCACCTGAAAAGCCAAAGAATACAAGTTCAATTCTCCGGTACCCACATAAAGCCAGATGCACAAGGTGGTACATGTGTCTGGAGTCACTTTGCAGTAGCTAGAAGCCCTGATGTACCCATTCTCTCTCTCTCTCTCTCTCTCTCTCTCTCTCTCTCTCTCTCTCAAATAAATAAATACAAAAAAAGTAAAAAATAAAATAGGACTGGAGAGATTGCTCAGTAGTTAAGGCACTTGCTTGCAAAGCCAAAGGACCCAGGTTCGATTCCCCAGGACCCACGTAAGCCAGATGCAAAACGTGGCACATGCATCTGGAGTCATTTGCAGTGGCTGGATGCCCTGATGTGCCCACTCTGTCTCCCTCTCCCTCCTTGTCTCTCTCAAATAAATAAATAAAAATAAAAATATTAAAATATAAAATAATTTGGGCTGGAGAGATGGCTTAGCAGTTAAGCGCTTGCCTGTGAAGCCTAAGGACCCCAGTTCAAGGCTCGGTTCCCCAGGACCCACGTTAGCCAGATGCACAAGGGGGCACACGTGTCCAGAGTTCGTTTGCAGTGGCTGGAAGCCCTAATGCGCCCATTCTCACTCTCTCCCTCTATCTGTCTTTCTGTGTCTGTCGCTCACAAATAAATAAATAAATAATGAACAAAAAATTAAAAAATAAGTAAATAAATAAATAATTTTTAAAAGCTAGGGCTAAATCAAGACCCTACCTTACAAAAAGGAGAGGGAAGAAGCCGGGCATGGTGGTGCACGCCTTGAATCCCAGCACTCGGGAGGCAGAGATAGGAGGATCGCGGAGAGTTCGGGGCCACCTTGAGACTACATAGTGAATTCCAACTCAGCCTGGACTACCAGGAGGCCCTACCTCAAAAAAAAAAAAAAAGAAAGAAAGAAAGAAAGAAAAGAAAAAGAAAAAGGGCTGGAAAGATGGCTTAACAGTTAAGGCGCTAGCACACAAAGCTAAAGGACCCAGGTTCAATTCCCCAAGACCCATGTAAGCCAGATGTACAAGGTGGTGTATGCTTCTATAGTATATCTGCAGCAGCCCTGGTATGTCCATTCTCTCTCTCTCTCTCTCTCTCTTTCCTTCTCAAATATAAATAAAAATAAAATACATTTTTAAAAACAAAGTAAGAGAAAGCAAATAGCTAGTTCTGGGCTTCATAACAAGCCCTGTCTCCAAAGCTTCCCCTTACCCAGTTAAAGAGCTAATCACAATCTTTTCACTTAAACCCTAAATGACAGACACTCTCTACAATGAGAACAGATGCTAAGCTCTAACATAAATACCACTTAAACACAAACAGGTGCCTGAAAAGGTAAAGAATGAACTTAAGCTATGGGGTAAAGATAAATAACTGAAAATGATTGGTACATGAACCCTATTTTTGAAAACTTAGGGCCTGGGGATACAGCTCAGTGGTAGAGTTCAGCCCCTAGATTCTATCCCCAGTAGCACCAAAATTAAAAAAAAAAACCTGGACTGGGGATTGTTCAGAGGGTAAAGTTCTCACTACTCAAGCTGGAGTGAATGCCCGGGATCAATCCTGTTGTTGCAGTCAGGTTCAAATTGCTGGAAGAAATCACCTGACCAAAAGCAGCTTGTGGGAAAAAAAGTTTATTTTGGCCAAACACTGGCAAGGGGAAACTGGCTATAATACCCATAAGCCCACCCCCAACAATACACTGCATCTAGGAGCTTTAACTCCTAAATCTCCATCAGCTGGAAACTACATTCTTAACACCTAAGTTTATGGGGGACACCTGAATCAAATCACCACATTCCATCACTGACCCCCATAACTGATAACCATCCATAATGTAAAATACAACGCATTCAGTCCAACTTTTAAAATCCCCATAGTTTTTATCAATCCTAATGATGTTCAAACATTCTCACAAGATCTTTTGACTGACCCATAATAGCAAAAACAAAAAACAAAAAAAAAAAACCCATAATGATGGCCAGGCATGGTGGCACACACCTTTAATCCTAGTACTTGGAGGGCAGAGGTAGATCACCATGAGACTACATAGTAAATTCCAGGTCAGCCTAGGCTGAAGTGAAACCCTATTTTGAACCCCTCCCCCCCCCAAAAAAAAATAGAAGCCATAATGGCACAGAATAAACACACTGCAAAAGACAACACTGGGCAAAGAAAGTTCAAACAATACAATATTTCAATAGGGTAAACATCAAATTCTGTAGCTCCAAGTTCAACTCTAGCCAGTAACAAGTCTCCAAGTCAATTCTAACCAGCAACAAGTCTCTGGAGGTCCAATTCTGCCCCTCCAACTAGGCTACTAACAGTCCTGGAAAACTTCATCACCAGGACCAGCAGCTCTCCTTAGCAGCCATCTCGTGGTCCTGGCATCTCCACTGCATCTCCTCTGCAACCCACGATTCATCCTAACAGCTCCATTGGGTCTCCATGCAGGCATCCAGCAATGTGCTTCACAATGTCCATGGCCATTTCCAAAACATAAGACCATGTTGCAAATTCAATGACCCTCTTCTTCTTGTATTTCTTATGCTCCACAATACCAGGTAGGGTGGCAATTTGTTAATCCAGGAGGGAATAAATCAGACATTGAAGAACAGGACACTCCTTCAGCTGGCCCAATCTCAACGGTTGTAATCTCTCATACAATTGCGGAAGTTTGGCCCAAAAATTTCATTTTTTTCTGTGCCATATCCCTCTGCTCACACCAGTCCATTTCTACGCAATGCAACCCTGCACAAATTCTCAGGGCAGAGGCATAACAGCAAGCCTCTCACACAAACTGCTTTTAGCCCAGTGCAGGCAAAGTTCTTTCTCACCCTCACAAGCCAGACCTCACAATCCATAGTTCTTACTGCATTCAGGTCTTTCAACTCTGACCAGAATAGTTCATCAAGCTTTACTTACAGCACTGCAAGACATCTCTTAGGCTGAGGTTTCAAAACCTTCTATATTCCTCTCAAAAATCAGCTCCAAGACTGATTGAGAAGGAGAGGGGATATGATGGAGAATGGAGTTTCAAAGGGGAAAGTGGGGGGGGGGGAGGTATTACCATGGGATGGATGGATGATATATATATATATATATATATATATATATATTTATATTTTTTTTTTTTTTTTTTTTTGGTTTTTTGAGGTAGGGTCTCACTCTAGCCCAGGCTGACCTGGAATTCACTATGGAGTCTCAGGGTGGCCTCGAACTCACGGCGATCCTCCTACCTCTGCCTCCCGTGTGCTGGGATTAAAGGCGTGCGCCACCACGCCCGGCTCCATGGGATATTTTTTATAATCATGGAAGTTGTTAATAAAAATTTGAAAAAAAAAATCAGCTCCAAAAGGCCAAAAGCCACACAATCAGGTGTCTAGGAGAAATCCAATTCCTCTGGTACCAACTTTAATGTTGCAGTCAGGTTCGCACTGCTGGTAGAAATCACCCAACCAAAACCAACTTGTGGGAAAGAAGATTTATTTTAGTTTACAGACTCAAGAGAAAGCTCCATGATGGCAGGAGAAAATGATGGCATGAGTAGAGGGTGAACATCACCTCCTGGCCAACATGAGATGGACATGAGCAGCAGGAGAGTATGCCAAACACTGGCAAGGGGAAAGTGGCTATAATACTCATAAGCCCACCCCAACAATACACTGCCTCCAGGAGGCTTTAATTCCCAAATCTCCATTAGCTGGAAACATGCATTCACCTAACTTTATGGGGGACATCTAAATCAAACCACCAAACCCATCTTGATATGAAAAACAAAACCAGGGCTACAGAGATGGCTTAGTGGTTAAGATACTTGCCTATATATCTTTTTTTTTTTTTAATTTGAAAGAGAGAAAGAAGCAGAGAGAGATGGAGAAAATGGGTACACCAGGGCCTCCAGCCACTGCAAACAAACTCCAGATGCATGTGCCACCTTGTGCATCTGGCTTATGTGGGTCCTGGGAAATCAAATCGAGGTCCCTTGGCTTTGCAGACAAAACGCCTTAACCGCTAAGCCATCTACCCAGCCCTTTGCCTATGTATCTTAAGGGACACAGGTTCGATTTCCCAGTACCCATGTAAGCCAGATGCACAAGGTGGCATATGTGTCTGGGGGCCCTGGCACACCTACCATTCTCTTTCTTTATCTGCCTCTTTCTCTCGCTCAAAAATAAATAAAATATATCATTTTTAAAAAATAGCCAGGCCGAGGGGGGTGGCGCATGCCTTTAATCCCAGCACTTGGGAGGCAGAGGTAGGAGGATCACTGTGAGTTCAAGGCCACCCTGAGACTACACAGTGAGTTCCAGGTCAGAATGAGCTAGAGTGAGACCCTACCTCAAAAAAAAAAAAAAAAAAAAAAAAAGCTGGGAGCTGGAGGGATGGCTTAGTGATTAAGGTGCTTGCCTGTAAAGCCTAAGGATCCAGGTTCGATTCTTCCACATAAGCCAGATTCACATGGTGGTGCATGCATCTGGAGTTCGTTTGCAGTGACTACAGGCCCTGGCATGCCCATTCACACTCACTCTGTCTCTCCCTCTGTCTGCCTCTAATAAATAAAGAAATCTTAATAAATAAATAAGCCAAACATGGTGACGCACACCTTTATTCCCAGCACTTGGGAGACAGAGGTAGGAAGATTACTGTGAGGCTAGCCTGAGACTAGTGATTCCAGGTCAGCCTGCGCTAGAGCAAAACCCTACCTTGAAAAACCAAAATAAAATAAAATAAACAGAAGCTGTTAATTCCAGCACAGCAAGACACCAAGACAGGTGAATTTCCAGGAATCTCAGAAGCTAGTGGCAAGCACAGCAAAGAACAGCAGAGGCAGAATCCAGAATGAGAAACTTCAGGACTGGCAAGGACCAACCTAAAAGTTGTCCCTGACCTCCACACATGTGCAACAGAACACACACCATGCACAGACAGAATACAAAAGGACCTCAAAGGGCTTAGCGGGTAAGGTGTTTGCCTGCAAAACCAAAGGATCCCAGTTCGATTCTCTAGGACCCATGAAAGCCAGAGGCACAAGGGGGTGCATGCATCTGGAGTTTGTTTGCAATGGCTGGAGGCCCTGGCGCACCCATTATCTCCCTCTTTCTCTCTGCCTCCTTCCTCTCAAATAAATAAATAAAATATATTTTTAGAGCCATAGATTGTTGCTAGAAAATTTTCAGTGCCAGGGATGGGATACCTTCCAGTGAGTTGTTAGCCAGGGAGGTCCCTGATACCCCCAAAACATTACAGGTCATTGTCAAGGCCCTTGATTTCCCACCAGGAATAGATGATAAGACCCTATTGCTGAAGACTTCACATACTTGGGCTGCAAGGCCAATGAGAAATCCTACTGGAACTGAGCTGATAACCGCCTCCATGTAGACCAGCTGACAGAAAGCGGGAAGAAGCCATTTTGCATGCAGTTCAATGGGAGAAAGAGAAATCACCAGTGAAGATACTCAACAGTGGACAATGCAAGCCTTATATTTGGCCTCCCAGGCCAAATGAGCCAACGGGTGCAACAGTGGCACATCTGTCATGGTAGAAACCAACTCCCCTATAACTGGACTGGAGGACAGCTCCATGGGAGAGAATACATCCCTGATACTGAAAACCTAAAACAGGTGTAGTCAATGAGCCCTAGGGGGTATAAAGTCTGCTGCTGTCTGGCTAAATGTATATACTATGCTTATCAAACTGCCCAGTAAGCACTTCTCTTAATGTTCATACCCATATATTAATGCTACTCTCACTTCTGGTAGAGAATCTTCTCTCTTCAGATGGCAGTGACTTTGAGATAACTCAGAAGGCATCATGGTGCTGGAAAGAAGTGACAGAGGAGTACTCAGTACTGCATTATCTCTATCACACCTTCCAAAGCTTCCAAAGCTATTGCGGAAGAGGTGGCGGAAAGAATGTAAGAGCCAAAGGAAAGCACAATGGAGTTCAACTGCAGTGGCTAAAGGCCCTAGCATACCAATTCTCTCCCTCCCTCCTTCCTTCCCCCACCTGATAAAAAATTGTAATAAAAACCGGGCTGGAGAGATGGCTTAGAGGTTAAGGCATTTGCCTGCAAAGCCAAAGGACCCAGGTTCGGTTCTCCAGGACCCATGTTAGCCAGAGGCACAAGGGGGCGCACACATCTGGAGTTTGTTTGCAGTGGCTAGATGCCCTGGCGTACCCATTCTGTCTCTCTTTCTCTGTCAAATAAATAAGTATAAAATATTTTTAAAACTGTAATAAAAACCAAAAATTAATTTTAAAAAGCTGGGCGTGGTGGTGCACACCTTTAATCCCAGCACTTGGGAGGCAAAGGTAGGTGAATTGTCTTAGTTCAAGGCCACCCTGAGAATACATAGTGAATTCCAGGTCAATTCCTGGGCTACAGCAAGACCCTACCTCAAAAAACCACCAAAAAAAAAAAAAAAACCTAGTACCTCTCAAAGGCACTTCTGTGCCTTTTCTTACATTTTTGTTTGTTTATTTATTTACTTGAGAGCGACAGAGAGAAGGAGGCAGAGAGAGAGAGAGAGGAGAGAGAGAGAATGGGCGCGCAAGAGCTTCCAGCCTCTGTAAACAAATTCCAGATGTGTGCGCCCCTTGTGCACCTGGCTAACGTGGGTCCTAGGGAATTGAGCCTTGAACCGGGGTCCTTAGGCTTCACAGACAAGCGCTTAACTGCTAAGCCATCTCTCCAGCCCCTGTGCCTTTTCTTAAGCAATGTCTCCACCTAGGACATGACTCACCACTCTTGACTGACTGGATACAGTCTTTGCTTTTTTTGTAGATCCTAAGGTCTAGCACAATTTGGATTTCCTCCATGGATCTACATCATCCATGAAACCTTCCCTAAAACCTTCCTTTTTTTTTTTTTGAGGTAGGGTCTCAAGTCTAGCCCAGGCTGACATGGCATTCGGTCCGTAGTTCCAGGCTAGCCCCAAACTCACAGCAATTACCTACCTCTGCCTCCCAAGTGCTGGGATTAAATGAGTGCGTCATCACACCTGGCAAACCTTCTATTCTTACAGAACTTCTCTCTCTCTGCTGAAATCCTAATGGAAAAGTTAATTTAAGACTTATCTTTTCTGACTCACTGGCATTTAATCATTTTCATTTCTACTGTCAACCTGGGTCTTTGCACTTACAAAATCACATCCTATTTAAAATGTAGCAAAGCCTTGGGATGGCACAGTGTTTATGAGGTTGGTCTCTACATTCTACAGTCAAGAATCAAATACCTAGGCTCAAATCTCAGCTCTACCATTTACTAGCCTATGTGAACTCAGGCAAGTTAACCCAGCCTAATCTCTTTATGCCTCCATTTATTCGTATTCATGGAAAAAAATAAGTACATACCTCAAGAGTTAAGACTCAAGCATTTATAACAGAGTATGGTAGTACACAGAGCACAAGTGTTAGCTAAGCTAACCTAAGGCCACCCTACACAGTGTTACATCATTTTCTCTTAAATGGTAATTTGTAACACACATACACACACATACACTCCCTTTTACTTTTTTGTTTCTTTCTAGACAGGGTTTCACTGTAGCCCAGGCTGACCTGGAACTCATTCTGTAGTATCAAACTGTCCTTGAATTCACAATAATCCCCCTACCTCTGCCTCCAATTGCTGGGACTAACATGTGTCACCAAACCATGCTACACATTTTTCTTTTTCTTTTTCTTTTTCTTTTTCTCTTCTTTTCTTTTCTTTTCTTTTCTTTTCTTTTTTTTGAGACAGGATCTTTCTTTTTTTTTTTTTTTTTTTGGTTTTTCGAGGTAGGGTCTCACTCTAGCCCAGGCTGACCTGGAATTCACTATGGAGTCTCAGGGTGGCCTCGAACTCACAGCGATCCTCCTACCTCTGCCTCCCGAGTGCTGGGATTAAAGGCGTGCGCCACCACGCCCAGCTTGAGACAGGATCTTTCTATGTATCCTGGCTGGCTGGCCTCAACTCACGTGTAATCCTCCTGCCTCTGCCTCTGGTGCCAAGATTCTAGGTGTACACCTCTACCTCTGCTTTAGAGCTCTCCTCAGCCTTTAATAACCTAAGAGTCCATGTACTTCCCCTGGTTAATAATCAAGGCCCTTCATGACCTACCATCACACTATCTACAACATTTTAGGCAACAAGCCAGGCATGGTATCTCACGCCTTTAATGCCAGCACTAGGGAGGCTGAGATAGGACGGTCGCCGTGAATTCAAGGCCAGCTTTAAGACTACATAGCGAATTCCAGGTCAGCTTAGGCTAGAGTGAGACCCTACCTGGGTGGGTGGAGGGGCAGAAAAAAAAACTTTATGCAACAACTACTTTACAAAATATCAAGAAACAGACACATGAAGCAGAAGCCTTCCCCTCTGTGGTCTAATCATCAATTACAAGTCAGCACAAACACAAAAGCACCACCAATCACACAATGAGGATACTGTTCACCCATAGCTTCTCTCCAGAACACTCCAGTTTCCTTGGCATTTGGAAGATGGAAGGTTTGTTCAAACTTTGGGCTTTAAAAAAAAAATTATTTATTTGCAAGCAGAGGGAGAGAATGGGCACGCCAGGGCCTCTAGCCTTGCAAATGAACTGTAGATGCATGTGCCACTGCATCTGGATTTACCTGGGTACTGGGGAATCCAACTGGGGTCCTTGGGCTTTACAGGCAAGCACCTTAACCACTGAGTCATCTCTTCAATCCTTGGCTCTCTTTTGTTGTTTGGGGGTTTTTTGATTGTTTGTTTTGTTTTGTTTTGTTGAGGTAGGGTCTCACTCTAGCCCATGCTAACCTGGCAGTCATTCTGTAGTCTTACTCTACCACACCCCCTTAAAAAGACATTTTTCTTTACTTATACATGTCCACTCCAATTTTAATGTCTAATTCAACACCTTCTTGTGATTTAAACACATACAACATTTTCTTCTCTCACTCAACTGTTTTCAAGGTGTATAATCACCCCCTTTCTCCAATATAGAAGCATCCAGAAAGAAATAATCACTTCTAACCAGTGGCCATCTCCTTACCCCCTCATGACAATCCCCTGCAATAAAACACATCATGACAAAACAGGTGTGCAAACATTAAGCCCATGTGGTGGCACACACCTTTAATTCCAGCACTCAAAAGGCAGAGGTAGGAGGATCACCATGAAGTTTAAGGCCACCCTGAGACTACATAGTGAATTCCAGGTCAGCATGGGCTAGAGGGAGACCCGACCTCAAAAAAATTAATTAATTAATTTAAAAAAGTGGAAGACTATTATGTCAGCTGACAACCATTAGTGAGTAAATTATAATGAGACCAAAGACTACTGTGAGAGACTACTGTGTCAAACACTAGCCTGCCACCAATTCTCCAAAGTATCAAATAGGCCCATCCAAATCACAAGTCCTTTTAGGCTACCTTCTGTGTAATCATGGATATATCCTCTTGCTCAGTAGCACTTTTGCATAAAGTAAAAAAGATTAAGGGCTGGAAAGATAGCTCAATGGATGAAGGCACTTGCCTGCAAAACCTAATGACCCAAGTTTGATTCCCTAGTACCCAAGTAAAGGCAGATGTACAAAGTGGTACATGCATCTGGAGTTTGAACGCTGTGGCTGGAAGCCCTGGCATGCCCATTCCTTTCTCCACCCTCTTTCTCTCTCTCTACTTGCAAATAAATAAACAAATAAAAAATATTAAACCTGAAGACGGACATGGTGGTACACGCCTTTAATCCCAGCACTCAGGAGGCAGAGATAGGAGGATCGCTGAGAGTTCGATTCCAGGTCAGCCTGGACTACAGTGAGACCCTACCTTGAAAAAAAAATTTTAATTATCACTTACATATCTATGTATACAGTCTTTTACTTAATAAATTCCAAGTGAACTTCAAAAACAAACCAAAAAAGTGTCACCTAAATTTCAATCTGCCAATGTTTTGCATATTTTCTAAAATGTACATGTACTAGTTGAATAATCAAGAAGTTTCTAGTAGCCAAGCATGGTAGTTCATGCCTATAATATCAACACATGGAGCCGGGTGTGGTGGCGCACGCCTTTAATCCCAGCACTCGGGAGGCAGAGGTAGGAGGATCACCATGAGTTCGAGGCCACCCTGAGAATACAGTGTGAATTCCAGGTCAGCCTGGGCTAGAGTGAGACCCTACCTCGAAGAAAAAAAAAAACAAAAAAAAACACTTGGGAGGTTGAGGCACAAGAACTGCCTTGAGTTCAAGGCCAACTTGGACAACAGCATGAGACCTTATTACAATTTTTTTTTTATTTCAAGTGTCTATTATTTCTCCCAGCTTTTTTGTTTGTTTTGTTTTGTTTTAAGGTAGAATCTCACACTAGCCCAAGCTGACCTGGGACTCATTTTGTAGTTCCAGACTGTCCCTGAACACACAGCGATCGTTCTACCTTTCCTTTCTTTCTTCCTTTATTTATTTATTTGCAAGCAGTGTTACGATTAAGGTGCGCACCACCATGCCTGGCTCTTGCAGTTTTCAGAGGCCATCTTACAATGGTCAATGCAGGCTATAAATCACCTACAAAGTCAACCAAAGAGCATAGTACACACTCCAGTTTCTGACCTCCCAGGCAAAATGCCTACTGGGACAAAGTTATCAACTTCATTCATTTCTATTTTTAAATTATTTCATCATATTAAAGAAAGTAAACTAAGCCAGGCATGGACAAGGCACTTGTTGCAAAGTCTAACAACCTCGGTTTGATTCCCCAGTACCCTCATAAAGCCAGATGCACAGTGATGCATGCATCTGGAGTCTGTTTACAGATAATGAGATATCTCTCAGTGTCTGGCACAGAATATATGCTCAATAAAAAATGTTTGTCTACAGTTGGACAGCTTGGTGGTGGTTAAGGTGCTTGCTTGCGAAGCAAAAGGACCCAGATTCCATTTTCCAGCACCCACATAAAGCCAGATGCACAAGGTGGCGCATGCATCTGGAGTTCATTTGCAGTGGCTAGAGGCCCTGGAGTGCCCATTCTCTACTTGCCTCTGCCTCTCTCTCCACCCCCTCAAATAAATAAATGAAGTATTTTTTTTTAAGATGTGGGCTGGAAAGATGGCTTAGAGGTTTTAAAGTGCTTGCCTGTGAAACCTAACACTTGTTGAAATCTCCAAGTCCCACACAGCCCAGACACAAGTGACATAAGTATGCAATGTCACACATGCGCACAAGGGGGTATACACATCTGGAGTTCATTCACAGCAGCTGAAAGGCCCTAGCGTGCCCATTCTCTTGCTCTCTCTCTCTCTGCCTCTTTCTCTGTCTCTCTCAAAAATAAAAATAAAATAATAAAATAAGCCAGGCGTGGCGGTGCATGCCTTTAATACCAGCACTTGGGAGGCAGAGGTAGGAGGATCACTGTGAGTTCGAGGCCACCCTGAGACTACACAGTGAATTCCAGGTCAGCCTGGACTACAGTGAAACCCTACCTCAAAAAAACATAATTAATTAATTAATTAAAATAAATTAATAAAATAAATGAATAATAAAATAATTTTTTAAAAGTTTGTCTAGCCATGGATGGTGGTGCACGCCTTTAATCCCAGCACAGCACCCAGGAAGGAGGAGGATGAAGTCAGCTTGAGACTACAAAGTAAATTCCAGGTCAGCCTGGGCTACAGCGAAACCCTGCCTCAAAAAAACAAAATACAAAAAACAAGTTTGTCCAAACCCAAAAATTAACAGTTAATTCCTAAAATAATTTGATCACAAGGCAAGATCTAACAGACTATTTTTTAAAAATTAGATAGGGGCCGGGCGTGGTGGCGCACACCTTTAATCCCAGCACTCGGGAGGCAGAGGTAGGAGGATCGCCATGAGTTCAAGGCCACCCTGAGACTCCATAGTGAATTCCAGGTCAGCCTGGGCTAGAGTGAGACCCTACCTCGAAAAACCAAAAAAACAAAAAATAAAAATAAAAATTAGATAGGGGGCTGAAGAGATGGCTTAGCAGTTAAGGCACTTGCCTGCAAAGCCAAAGGACCCAGATTCAATTCCCCAGTACCCATGTAAACCATATGCACAAGGTGGCGCACGCATCTAGAGTTTGTTTACAGTGGACTAGAGGTCCTCGTGTTCCCAGTCTCTCTCCCTCTTTCAAATAAATAAAAGTAACAGCCGAAGACGGGCTTAGTGGCACACACCTTTAAACCCAGAACTTCAGAGGCAGAGGTAGGAGGATCTCTGTGAATCTGAGGCCACCCTGAGAATACATAGTTCCAGATCAGCCAGGGCCAGAGTGAGATAGGGCCAGGCATGGTGGTGCACGCCTTTTTAATCCCAGCACTTGGGAGGCAGAGGTAAGAGGATCAACAAAAGTTTGAGACCATTCTGAGACTACAAAGTGAATTTCAGTTCAGCCTGGACTAGAACAAGACCCTACCTTAAAAAACAAAACAATAAAAAAAAAAAGATTACCCAGCACTTGGGAAGCAGAGGTAGGAGGATCGCTGTGAATTTGAGGCCACCCTGAGACTCCATAGTGAATTCCAGGTCAGCCTGGGCTAGAGTGAGACCCTACTTCGAAAAACCAAAAAAACAAAAAAAAAAAGATTAGATAGAAAAACAGTGATTATACCCACATATAAAATATAACCTCTACACACAGAATACACATAGCCTGAAATCCTGAGTGTTATTTTAGCTAATAGGGCAAAAGGAAAAAAACATTCATGGTAGAAATAAACTAGTCTACCCTTCAAAGTTCAGTCTTCGTAAGTCCTTTCCTCCTCCACTTCCTCCCTGTCGTCTTCTTTCCTTTCCCAACCCCCTCTGTTTTTTGAGACAGGGTTTCACTATGTATCCCAGGCTGGCCTTAAACTCATGTCGCCCAGGCTATCCTCAAATTTGAAGTAGTCCTTCCTAGGCTGAGATTACAGGTGTGCACCATGTCACCAGGCACTAGTTTTGAAAGAGAAAAAACTGAGTCTACTTTGAGTACTGAATGCAAGGAAAGAGCATTTGCAAAGCATGTACTACATGCACTGTTTGATTAGGCTGGGTCTAACAGCTCCCTGGGGACATAGAAAAGTAAAAATTTAACAGCTAGTTGTGTTAAGACAGTAGTAAAGTGATGTTTGAATTCAATACAGTCTCTAAGAATAGTCATTTTAAAGGATTACAGGGAATCTATCAAGTCTTTGAGGAAACCAAATGTTAGCTTTCAGGGAGAAAGAAAATCTGTTCTACAGGTTTTTTTTTAAAGAAAAAAAAAAAAGCATCTGGTGTTACACAGGAAAAATTAACATACTTTTCAGTTCTCATCCTACACAGACTAGGTAACAGGTATTATGCAAGCACACAGCACTTGGGCAATCTTTTCCTCCTAGCTCTAAAAGGTAGTATGTTTAATAATTCCTTAATTCGGTGGCTTCAGAAGTATTGTTTCCTCTTTTGAGGCTCAAATTTCTTTCATTTCAAAACAGCATTCTTGGAGAAAAATTCTTTTAAGACTTAATCATGTCATTCAGAAAGGGGGGCAAAAAGTCAGGAGACAGATCTGGAGATATTCCTGTGACTCTTATATAACTTACTTTAACTTGGAATTAACTCAGTAGTTCAAGCAAAACCTTAGGTTTTTAAGGACAAGGATGAGATCTATACTCTCCATACACACAGAATTGCGAGAGAGAGAGAAAGAAGGAAGGAAAGAAAGAGGGATCTCAGACTTCAAAAATATAAGCACACAAGCAAATTACAGGGCCAACATAAGCATGCTAAAATGGCTTAAAGTGAAAAATGATCTTATTTTAAGTAATGCTATAAGCCATACTACTAGATATAATTTCAGAAAATCAGTTAATGTCCAGACATTAATTTCTGAATATCTCCCTGTAAGTACGAAATAGGTATGTTCTTCCAACTTATAAACAAAACTCTGAAGTAAAATTACACTTACTCTTGCTTAATTAAGTTGCCTTTAATTATTACAAATTATTCCACCCAAGTCAAATGTTTCAAACCTTCCAAAAAAAATAATAAGGTTATACAGTGATTATCCTACCAGCAAGGCTCTGAACTGAACTCAACTAAAAGCTATGTGGTAACTACATTTCACCACTGGGACACTTGAGCCCAGTGTGACAGTGGCCACAGATTCCGGGCATTACTTTGGGCACCTCTCCTTGCTTAATCAAGCACTGAACTGTGTAGATTCACCTTGTTAAAAAAAAAAAAAAGACAGCCAGCAAGAGACCAAGTTTCACTATCTAGTTTTCCTAAACGAATAAGGGTTTGGGATTTCACTGGGAATGACCAAGTGATTAAGATGCCATTGCTCTTCGGAGGTATTTAATGACAATACCTTCTCTGTTTTCCATTCAACCACCTCAATTAAATTTCCACTAGAATCAGGCACCAAACAACAACAACAAAAAAAAGTTCATTGTATAAGGGAAAAAAGTGTCCCTGGCATACTGCACACAAAATGCCTCCCTCAGAGGGGGAAAGGGTACAGAAAAAAACAAAGATTGTTAGACAACCGTAGTGCCATTACCTTATTCGTCTTGTGATCAAACCAGACGAGAGCATGGTTCCTTGACAGCACTTTGCAATCAAAGGTGGCATTATTCTGAGCCGGTCGACAGCGTGCCACCGAGCGGCCGATCTTGATGGGCTCGTCCAGGTAGACATGACGCTCCTGAAACGGGTGCGAGTTCGGGCGGCAAGTGAAGATGGCCAAGGCTGACGGCATCGAGGACAGACTGGAGAGGGTTTGTCTCTCCTACCAGGGGACAATGAGACGTTTCTCCTCCAGGTTTCCAATGCTCTTCACCAAAAAAAAAATAAAAATACTTATCTCCCCACTTATCCCCCCAAAATTTGTAAATTAAAACAAACTGCACATTGTCTACGCATAACCAGTGAACATCAACAACAACTCTTCACTTGGGAGGGAAGATGAGGCAGCCCCATCATGTCCTGTTAAAACACAGCAGCAGCAGGAGCTCCCGGGCCACACAAAGTCCCCAACCAGCAGCTTTCAATCCATCTTCCCTGGGAAGGAAAAGCTCAAACATTGGGCTAAGAAAACTCCTGGAAGACGACAGTTTGGGCACGGTGGAGGTGTCCAAGCAGATGAGTTGTCACAACAGAACAATTCTTGGGTCTCACCGGGAGATGGTGGCCGCTTCTCCCCCTCCTCGGTAGCGGAAACGTTACGGCGGCACTGCAGCATGAAGAGAGAGAGAGAAAAGCGGGGTCGTCGGTTCGGTGCAGCCCGAGGGGAAAGGAAGGTGGAACCTAGGAGCTCCGGGTAACAGAAGCCGGCCGGTCCGCACGGACCTCGGACGTGGAGACACCAGCGACCAGGACGACCACCACCGACGGGGAGTTGGGGGGGGGGGTGTCTTAGAGGGACGGCGGGGCGAGCTGCATGGCCGCCGCCACCGCCGCCGTCGTCGCGTGCAGGCCGCCCGGGAGTGGCAAGGCAAGGAAAGGGGTGTCCCCGGCCGGCTCGAGCTCGGAGCCCAGGGGCCGCAGAGTCGCGCGGTTCCACTGAAGCACCTTGGCGGCCGGTGGTCTGTATCGTCGTCGTCGTTCCCCACCCGTCCGGCGATTCCTCCCCCCACCAAGGGCAGGGCGAGCTCTCGGAAGAGTCCCGGCCGGCGGGAAGTTGATGGCTTGTGTCCCTTTGGGTTCCGCTGCTGCCCCTCAACACACGGGCCACATCCCGTCAGGACCGTCGTCTCCCGGAGGGTCGCATCTCAGGGGACGCCGGCTCCCGGAGGTTGAAAGCGAGAGAAGAGAGGCCTGGAGGCCCCGGGGCTGGGTCCGCCGCAGCCTCCACCCCTCGAGGCCAGTGCGGCAAAAAAAAAAAAAAAAAGCTCAGGCAATGCCCGACCGCGCAGGAAACTTTCCGACCTGGTGGGAGGAGAAACGCGAAAACAAACGGCCGTCAGGAGTCGGTGCCCGCTCGCCTCAGCCCTCGCCCTCCTCAGCCAGTACGCCGCCACCGGCCACGACCTCCGTCGACCTCTCCTTAGGCAAGCGATGGGAATCTGGGACGTCACGCCCGCTCCTGCCTCCCTTGGCCTCCACCGTCGTCTCTGCTTCAGCCGCCGCCACCGCCTCAGCTTACCTTGCCAGCGCCGGCCGCCATAGTGACTCTGACTGAAACCTACCCCGGTGCACCGCCACGGGAACGCGCACCCTTTCCAAGGACCCTCCTACCCCCACCCCCCCCCCACGTCTCGCGTGCCGTAGTCCCGGGGAGGTCACGTGAGAGACGCGGCGGAAACCATGTTTGACGCGGGCTGGAAAGAGGGCGGGGACTTTACTTGGAATGGGGTTCTGGACGCCATCTTTGCTAAGGGCAGGGGCCTTCAAACTGCAGAACCACCTCAAAACGACCATTTTGGCTAAGGGCAAGGGAATAATTCTAGGGAATGTTTAAGTCAACAAACGGTGTCAACTTCCGGTTTTACCTTCTTACGGAGGTTTCAACTTTTACTGAATTTATTTCGCTGGGGCTCTCACTAAAATAGGCACAGACGAAGAAAACAGAGCCAGGCAAATGAGATGTTAGTTAGTAGCGATCGTAGCTCCAGGCAACTCAGTCACCCACGGCCGCCCTATGGGTGAGTCACCAAACTCCACACTTTATGTAGATTTTGACAACAGGAAGATCATCCTTCTGCTCAATTCTTGGTGTTTCGCTCTTGAAGAAAACTCTCAGTTCCTGCATCCCGTTTTCAATGTCAGTCCTAACCTGGCATGGCGCGCACGCGCCTTTAATCCCAGCACTCCGGAGGCAGAGGTAGGAGGACCGCTGTGAGTTCGAGGCCACCCTGAGACTCCATAGTGAATTCCAGGCCAGCCTGGACCAGACTGAAACCTTACCTAAAAAATAAAAAAACTAAATAAAAACTTCAATGAGTGAGTTTGAGGCTAGCCCGGGAATACAGAGTGACTTCCAAGTCAGCCTGGGCTAGAGTGAAATCCTGCCTCAAAACAAGCCTCAAGGCAAGGTTGGACAGAATCTTTTTTTTTTTTTTTTTTTTTTTTGGTTTTTCGAGGTAGGGTCTCACTCTGGTCCAGGCTGACCTGGAATTCACTATGTAGTCTCAGGGTGGCCTTGAACTCATGGCAATCCTCCTACCTCTGCCTCCCTAGTGCTGGGATTAAAGGCGTGCGCCACCACGCCCGGCTGGTTGGACAGAATCTTAATGATGTAGAATCAGTGTTCACTTCATTCTTGGCATTCCTGTGACAACTGGCTACACTGTGACCTTGGACAAGTCTCTAAACTTTGTCAGGCCTCTTTTTCTCTTCTATAACATGGAGTTAATAATTCATAACTATCAAGCGGGGCGTGATAGCGATCTTCAATCCCAGCGCTTGGGAGACAGAAGTAGGAGAAGCACCGAAAGTTCTAGGCCAGCCTGAGACTACATAGTGAAGTCCAGGTTACAAAACCAAAACAAACAGGGGCAGGAGGGTCACCTAAACTTTTCTTGAACAGGTAAGCTGAATGAAGACAGGTAGGACAGTCACAGTAAATACAGTATTTGCTGAATGGCTTAATAAGTTTCCAGGAGAGGGATAGCAAGCAGTGAAATGAGGCTGTTTAAAACAGTACATCAGTGTGCCTGGCATGGTGGCTAAGTAAATATTTAATGTGTGAATGAAAATTACGTACTGTTACTCATGAGAGAATGAAGCAGGGGCAGCACAAAGCAAATCTGGAGAAGATAGGCATTGTACTATGAAGACCTCACCCCCTCTGTGTGAATGTGTATGAGATTAAACTCAGGGCCATACACATGCTAGGTAGGCAGGACCAAGACTTTACATACTTTTCACAGGCTTCTCATCATTTTAGCACATATATTGAATAACTACCGTGTTTGAGGGGCTTTATCTTAGTACAATAAAGACATGTTGAACTGGATGTGGTGGCACACGCCTTTAATCCTAGCACCCAGGAGGCAGAAGTAGAAGGATCTCCAAGAGTTCGAGGCTGCTCTGAGATTACATAGTGATTTTCAGGACAGCTTCGGCTAGAGTGAAACCCTACCTAAAAAAAAAAAAAAAAAGGCCTCAGAATCAAAACATGGCATCACCATTCAGCAACTGTAAATAGTATATTACTTAAGATCTCTTAAGTTTCAGTTTCTTAGTTTGAAAAAACTAAATACTATTTCACAGAATCTTGTTAGGATTAAATAAGATAAAGCAAAACAAAGCCGAGCATGGTGGTACATGCCTTTACTCCCAGCACTCAGGAGGCAGAGGTCAGACGATCACCAAAAGTTCAAGGCCACCCTGAGACTAGTGAATTCCAGGTCAGCCTGGCTAAAGTGAGACCCTACCTTGAAAACCCAAAATGAAAAAAAAAAAAAAAGAGAGAGAGCAAGACAAAATACACAAAATGTCAATCATGATGCCTGGGAAAACAGTAAATTCTCTTTAAAAAAAAAATCTCGTCAGCCTGGGCCAGAGTGAGACCCTACCTTGAAAAACAAAAACAAAACAAAAAAATTTAACAGTATTTATTTAATTTTGCCAGCCAGGCCAAATGAGTAGACAGGTGCAATAGTGGCACGTCTGTCATGGTGGAAACCAACTGCCCTCTAATTGGACTGGAGGCCTGCTCCATAGGAGGGAATACATCCCTGATACTGAAAACTGAAAACAGGGGGTAGTCATGAGCCCTAGGGGTGTAACGTCTGCTGCTGTCTGGCTAAATGAATATACTATGCTCACCAAACTGCCCAGCAAGCACTTCTCTTAATGTTCATATCCATATATTAATGCTACAGTCACTTTTGGAAGAGAACCTTCTCTTTTCAGATGGCAATGACCTTGGGATGACTCAGAAAGCATCATGGTGCTGGGAAGAAGTGACAGTAGTGCTCAGCACTGCAATATCTCTATCACCCCTTCCAAGGCTTAGGGTCCATTGCGGAAGAAATGGCAGAGAGAATGTAAGAGCCAAAGGAAGGCTAGGACTCCTTACAACATGCTCCTCTAGACACAAAGTGGCCTGGATATCCATGACCTCACAGTGCCTGACACTACCTACTCAAGACCATCATAATAGGAGGAAAAGATCAAGACATCAAAATAAAAAAGAGACTTATTGAGAGGAGGATGGGATATGATGGGGAATGGAGTTTCAAGGGGAAAGTGGGGGGAGGAAGGGCATTACCATGGAATATTGTTTATAATCATGGAAGTTGTTAATAAAAAAATCAAAATAATAATAATAATATTTATTTTATTTGAGAGAGAATGTGCGTACCAGGGCCTCCAGCCACTGCAAATGAACATCAGGCGCATGCGCCCCCTTGTGTATCTGGTTTATTTGGGTCCTGGAGAATAGAACCGGGATCTTTTGGCTTTGCAGGCAAATGCCTTAACCACTAAACCATCTCTCCAGCACTCAATTTGTATTATTATTGCTAATAGTGACAATTCTCCCAACTCTCTACATACATTAAGGAACTGAATGTTTTATCTCATATTTGTGTATAGAGATTTAATCATAAATATGAAAACAAGAAAAATAGCCAGGCAGTGGTGGCACACGCCTTTAATCCCAGCACCCAGAGGGAGGAGGCTGGACAAGAGTTTGAGGCCCACCCTGAGACTACATAGTGAATTCCAAATTGGCCTGGGCTACAGTGAGACCTTATCTATCCTCCTACCTCTGCCTCCCAAGTGCTGGGATTAAAGGCGTGAGCCACCATGCCTGACAGCACACGCCTATAATCTCAGCCTTTAATCCCAGCACTTGGGAGGCAGAGGTAGGAGGATCACTGTGAGTGCAAGGCCACCCTGAGACTACAGAGTGAATTCTGGGTCAACCTGGGCTAGAGTGAGACCCTACCTTGAAAAACCAAAAAAAAAAAAAAAAAAAAAAAAAGGTGTGTGCCATCACGCCCAACTATTTTTTTTCAATACATTATAAGATTTACTTTTATTTATTTTATTTATTTATTAGAGAGAGAGAGACTGAGAATGGGCACAACAGGGTGTCCAGTCACTGCAAATGAACTCCAGACACATGCGCCACCATGTGTATCTGGCTTATGTGGGACCTGGGGAATCAAACCTGGGTCTTCTGACTTCACAGACATGCACCTCACCTGTACATGGTGGTACATGCGTCTGGAGTTCGTTTGCAGTGGCTGGAGGCCCTGGCGTGCCCATTCTTTCTTCTCTCTCTGTCTGTCTGTCTCTCTCTTTCTGCCTCTTTCCCTCTCTCGCTCTCTCAAATAAATAATAAATAAAAGTAAAATAAAATAAAATTTTGTGTGGATACAGAATCAGAGAGAGGAACACCCATGTGGCTTACAATTCAAAATATCTCATGCATGAGAGTTCTTAAGACTTTTCTGTGCCTGCCAAGTAACAGTGAGTGAAGAACTTCTTCAATGCCATTTTGGCATTTCCAGTATCCTGTGTAACTTGGTATGATTCTTTATGCTACTGGGTTATAGCAGTTCCAAGCCCATTCTGGCATTATAGCAGTCCCAATTCCCATTAATTTTGGCAAATGTTATAGTGGAATAGTGGAGCTGAACATAAAGGGATTTTTCTTTCCTTCTTTCTTTCTTTTTTCTTTTTTTGGTTTTCCAAGGTTGGATCTCAAGCTAGCTCAGGCTAACCTGGAATTCACTATGTAGTCTCAGGGTGGCCTCGAGCTCATGGAGATCCTCCTACCTCTGCCCCCCAAGTGCTGGCATTAAATGTGCGCACCATCTTGCCCAGCCTAAAAACTTTTATTTAATATTTTTTATTTATTTCAGAGAGAGAGAGAGAGAATGAGCACACCAGGGCCTCCAGCTGCAGCAAACAAACTCCAGATGCATGTGCTACTTTGTGCATCTGGCTTATGTGGGTCCTAAAGAGTTGAACCTGTTTCCTTTGGCTTTTCAGGCAAAGTGCCTTAACCACTAAGCCATCTCTCCAGCCCCTCTTCCATTTTTTTAAGTAAACAGTTTTTTTTTTTCATTAGTTATGTATATAGTGGGTATACTGCCATGATGGTACCACTGTTAGCCTTCTCCCTGTTGTCCCCCCATGAGGACTGTGGGTATTGCATTGTGGGGGTGGCCATCAGTTATGGGGGAGAGGCAATGTCTTTGTGTATAATGACCCAACTTAGGGCTCTAACTCTTCCATTTTTTAAATTGTTTGCTCTTTTTATACACTGGTAAGATTACTACTACCATGTTCCAGGTTAGTTTTGTTTTATTCTTGGAAAATATATATATATTTTTGAGAGAGAGAGAATGGTCATACCAGGGCCTTCATCTGCTGTAAATGAACTCCAGATGTATGCCCCTTCTGTGCATGTGTGACGTTGCATGCTTATATCACTGTGTCTGGCTAAGTGGGACCTGGAGATTTGAACATCAGTTCTTAGACTTCACAGGCAAGCGCCTTAACCTCTAAACCATCTCTCCAGGGATTAAAGGCATGCAACACCAAGCCCAAGCCTGGCACTCCTGTTGTTTTTGAAACTGACTCAATCTGTAACCCAAGGTGTCCTGAAATCACTATGTAGCCCATGCTAGTCCGGAACCCATAAGGATCCCCCTGCCTCAGCCTCCCTGGTGCTAGGATTATAAGCATGAGGCCCCATGCCTGGCCCAAGTTACTTTTCAATCTTAGAAAATAAAAAAGAGGACTGGAGAGATGGCTTAGTGGTTAAGGCACTTTCCTGCAAAGCCAAAGCACCCAGGTTCAATTCCCTGGTACCTACGTTAAGACAGATGCACAAGGTGGCGCATGCCTCTAGAGTGGCTAGAGGTCCTGGGGTACCCATTCTCTCTCTGTCTCTCTCTCTCTCTCACTCTCGCTCTCAGATAAATAAATGAAAAGAAAATAGAGATCCGGGCGTGGTGGCACACACTTTTAATGCCAGCACTCAGGAAGTTGAGGTAGTAGGATTGCCATAAGTCCAAGGCCAGCCTGGGACTAATTCCAGGTCAGCATGGGCTACAGTGAAACCCTGCCTCTAAAGACCAAAAGGAAAAGAAAAAAAAGAAGAGAATTATTTGCCTAGTACAATCAAAGTCAATTAAAGCCCAGATTCATCAGAAACTCATTCTGTAGCACCAGGCTAGCCTTGAACTCATTACCATCCTCCTACTTTTAGTGCCACCACACCTGGCTCTGGGAATGTAATTTTTTTTAACTTTTTAAAATTTTTATTTATTTATTTGAGAGAGGCAGAGAGAGAGAATGGGCACACCAAGACCTCCAGCCACTGCAAACGAACACCAGACACATGTACCACCTTGTGCATCATCTTGTTTACATGGATCTGATAGTCAAAGATGGGTCCTTTGGCTTTGCAAGCAAGCACCTTAACTGGTAAACCATCTCTCCAGCTACATATATATTGCCGGTGTGGTGGCACACACCTTTAATCCCAGCACTCAGGAAGCAGAGGTAGGAGGATTGTCACAAATTCTAGGCCACCCTGAGACTACATAGTGAATTCCAGGTCAGCCTACTCTAGAGTGAAACCCTGTCTCAAAAAACCAAAACAAAACAAAAAAATTAACTGAGTTTACAGAGTCATTTCGAATTTACCTGAAATGATAATCGCATATCATTGGGATATGTGCTTTGTAGGCAAGCACCTTAACCGCTAAGCCATCCCTCCAGGTCGCCCACTTTTTTTTTTTTTTTTTTTTTTTTGAGATAGGGTCTCACTCTAGCCCAGGCTAACCTGGAATTCACTATGTAGTCTCAGGCTGGCCTCAAACTCACAGCGATCCTCCTACCTCTTCCTCCCAAATGCTAGGATTAAAGGTGTGGGCCACCATGCCTGGCTTCTTCTTCTTCTTTTTTTTTTTCCCAAGGTAGGGTCTCACTCTAGCTCAGGCTGACCTGGAATTCACTATGTAGTCTCAGGGTGGCCTCGAACTCATGCCAATCCTCCTACCTCTGCCTCCCAAATACTGTGGGATTAAAGGCATACGCCACCACGACGGCTTCAGTTATTTTTTTTTCCTTTGGTGTTTGGAGGTGGGTCTTGTTCCAGCCCAGACTGAGCTAGAATTCACTATGTAGTCTCAGGGTGGCCTCAAACTCACAGCGATCCTCCTAGCTGTGTTTGCCAAATGCTGGGATTAGAGGTCTTTTCTTTTTTTAAAAAATTTTTTATTTGTGAAAAAATGGGTGTGCCAGGGCCTCCAGCCACTGCAAAGGAACTCTAAACTCATGCCCCACCTTGTGCATCTAGCTTTATGTGGGCACTAGGGAATCGAACCTGGTTCCTTTGGCTTTGCCAGCAAGCACCTTAACCTCTAAGCCATCTCTCCAGCCCTATAATTGGACTTCTATTACTTAGGATATACTAAATTATGGATCATATACAGCTAATTAAGTCAGACACCTATATAGCAAATACTATATAGTTAATCAATTAAAGAGAAAACCAGGAATATTCAAATGTAAAATTGTGGGCATATAATTTTTTTTTTTCAAGGCAAGGTCTCACTCTAGCCCAGATTAAACAGAAACTCACTCTGTAGTCCCAGGCTAGCTTTGAATTCATTACCATCCTCCTACCTTTAGTTCAGAGACTAAAACCAAGTGCCACCACACCTGATTGTGGCCATATAATTTTATTTATTTATTCATTCATTATTTATTTTTGAGATAAGGTTTCACATATTTCTGACTGGCCTTAAATTCCCTAGGTAGACTAGGATGACCTTAAACTTCTGATTCTCCTGTTCCTATTTCCCAAGTGCCAGGATTACAGATGTGTGCAGCCACACCCAGTTTGTACAGTACTAAAGGTTTTCACGCATGCTAGACAAGCACTCCCCAGCCTGACATATAATATATTTAAAGGCACACACTGATTTATTAAGACTAAACTTGAGCTAGATATGGTAGTGTAGCCTTGTAAAGGCAACATTAAGGAGGTAGAAACAGCAGGAGGATCAGAAGTTCAAGGCAAGTCTGGACAATTTATTTAGCCTGGGCTACAGGAGACCCTGCCTCAAAAAAAAAAAAAAAAAAAAAGTTGATCCTCTGCCCACTAAGCTCCTCAAGGAGATCCTAATGAGTGGAAATGCTCTGTCATTTCCCAGGTGTCCAGGGTGGAGTTACCCAAACATTCCAGAAACAGTGCTCATCTGTTTTTGGCTTCCTGGTTCTTTGAGAAATAAAAGAAAAATAATTACCTGGAGACAAATAGGGACTTTTTTTTTTCATTTAACAAACTTTTTCTGTGAGTATATAAAGAGGGAATCTGGATATTAAGTCCAGAAAGGTTCACAGGCAATGAATCCACTTTTTGTTTTTTCTTTTTTTCTCATTTTACAAGCAAGGAATCTGAAGCCCAGAAAAGGAAACTTTGGTGAGTTTTTCTCAGAACATCTCTGTGTGGTAATAGAGTAGTAACTATTTTATAGGTAGGGTAACTCATGTCAGGCTCACATGCTAAAATTTTCAGTATGACTGATCCTAATCACTAAGTAGATTCTAAGTATATATTGAGTGTTTCTAGAAAATACCTTCAGTAATTATTCTTGCTGCATAGGAATGCATACTTTTTATATATCTAAATAAATAAACAGATGTAAAGTAGAAGTCCTCTCAAACCAGTCTGGTGCTAACAGATTGCTAGCTCTGTCCTTCCATATGTTTTTTCTAAGCCATCTGAGGCATGCCCTTTTAAAAATACCACATTATTTAATAGAAATGAGAACGTCAACAGGAAAAAGCCTTATTTTTTACTGAGTTTTTTTTTTTTTTTTTTTTTTTTGGTTTTTCAGGGAACAGTCTTGCTCTAGCCCAGGATAACCTGGAATTCACCCAGCAAGATATATATATTTTTAAAAGTATTGTTTAAAGAATGTTTTAAAAAGCCGAGCAGGGTCTCACTCTGGCTCGGGTGACCTGGAATTTACTATGTAGTCTCAGGGTAGCCTTGAACTCACCGTGATCCTCCTACCTCTGTCTCCCGAGTGCTGGGATTCAAGGTGTGCACCACCACACACAGCTGGAAACTGACATTTTGAATAATAATTTCAAATGTAATTATTCATGATTCCTTTTAATAAGTTCCACTAATATATTTTGTTTCACGGGCTGGAGATATGGCTCAGAAGTTAAGGCATTTGCCTTCAGAACTTAAAAACCCCAGTTTAATTCTCCAGTACCCACTTAAACCAGATCACAAAGTGGCCCATGCATCTGGTGTTTGTTTGCAGTGGCTAGAGGTCCTGGCACACCTATTCTCTCTATCTGCCTCTCTCTCTCTCTCTCTCTCAATCAAATAAATATATATATGTATATATATATAACAATAATTTTTTAAAGTTACTTTGCCAGGCATGGTGGCGCACACCTTTAATCTTGCTGGGTGAATTCCAGGTCAGCCTGGGCCAGAGTGAAACCCTACCTTGAAAAAACAAAACAAAAAAAATTATTATTATTTTAAGCCAGACATGGTGGTGCATGCCTTTAATCCTAGCACTTGGGAGGCAGAAGCCACCCTGAGACTACATAATGTATTCTAGGTCAGCCCGGGCTAGAGTGAGACCCTACCTTAAAAAGCCCCAATAAATAAATAAATAAATAAATAAATAAATAAATAAATAAGGGCTGGAGAAATGGTTTAGCAGTTAAGGTGCTTGCCTGCAAAGCCAAAGGACCTTGGTTCGATTCCCCAGGACCCACATAAACCAGATGCACAAGCGTCTGGAGTTTGTTTGCAGTGGCTATAGACCCTGGCATGCCCATTCTCCCTCTCTCTGGCTCTCTCTTTCTCAAATAAATAAATAACCACTATTTTTTAAAAAATCAAAAATAAATAAAACAAAAATAAATTGCAAGCTGGGCATGGTGGCACATGCCTTTAACCCCAGCACTCAGGAGGACATAGTAAATTCCAGAATTCCAGGTCAGTCTGAGCTAGAGTGAGACCCTGCCTTAAAAAAAAAAAAGCCATAAATTACAAAACAGGCTGGACATGTTGGCACATTCCTAAAATCCAGTGGTCAGGAAGAACCAAGATTCTGGGATTTTGTTTTAGACAAGTGTGGGATTTTCTCAAACAAACAACAACAAAACCTTACAAAGCATTAACCTATATATACTGTCCTTTTAATATACTCTTCCAAACAACTATTAGAGGAATAAAAGTTAAAGAAACTCTCCACCCACGGAATTAGACTCCTCAAGAGGAGTAAACAGACAAGCCTTATCCAGTGTCTTGTAAGGCCACAGAAGAGCTTTGTCACGCAAACAGTGATACTTATCATTGAGTACTTGCCTTGGCACTGTGAACTTCCCCTAGAGACTTTGGAGCTAAAAATATGGACATACAAATGTTCACTTGTCACATAATAATTCATCAAAAGGCCTTTGGACAAGCAAGTGGAAGAACGCATTTCCTTTTGTCCTGCCTATTGACTTTTATTTTATTTCATTTTGAGATGATTAAAAAACTTAGAAAACTTTCAAGAATAGCACAAAGAATTTCCACATGCCCTTTATCCAAATTGATCATAATTATTGTCATTGTTTGGTGTTTTGAAGTAGGGTCTTGCTCTAGCCCAGGCTAACCTGGAATTCACTATGTAGTCTCAGGCTGGCCTCAAACTCACAGCGATCCTCCTACCTCTGCCTCCCAAGTGTTGGGATTAAAGGCATGCTCTACCACACCCAGCTAAATTCATTAATTTTTTAAAAATATTTTTTATTTTTTTTTATCTGAGAGAGAGAATATGGACATGCCAGGGCCTTCAGCCACTGCAAACAAACTCCAGGCACATGTGTCTCCTGGTTTATGTAGGTCCTGAGCAATTGAACCTGGGTCCTTTGGCTTTGCAGGCAAGCAACTTATCTGCTACACTATCCCTCCAACCCTAATTTCATTAACTTTTTTTTTTTTTTTTTTTTTTTTGGTTTTTCGAGGTAGGGTCTCACTCTAGTCCAGGCTGACCTGGAATTCACTATGGAGTCTCAGGGTGGCCTCGAACTCACGGCAGTCCTCCTACCTCTGCCTCCCAAGTGCTGGGATTAAAGGCGTGCGCCACCATGCCCGGCTTCATTAACTTTTAAAAATATTTGTATTTCATTTATTTGAGAGAGAGAACATGGGCATATCAGGTCCTCTAGCTGCTGCAAACAAACTCTAAACACATATGCCACCAAATGGGTTCTGGGGAGTCAAACATGGGTCCTTAGCCTTCATAGGCACACACCTTAACCACTTCGCCATCTCTGAAGACTATAAATTCTTTTTTTTTTTTTTTTTTTTTTTTTTTTTAGGAAAGCCCAATAGACTGCCTGCTTTTTTCTTTCTTTCTTTCTTTCTTTTTTGGTTTTTCGAGAGGTAGGGTCTCTCTCTAGTCCAGGCTGACCTGGAATTCACTGTGGAGTCTCAGGGTGGCCTCAAACTTACGGTGATCCTCCTATCTCTGCCTCCTGAGTGCTAGGATTAAAGGCGTGCCTGGTTTCCCTTTTTCTTTTTCTTTTTTAAAATATGTTTTATTTTTATTTATTTATTTGACAAAGAAAGAGGGAGGGAAAGAGAGAGAGAGAGAATGGGTGCGCCAGGGCCTCCAGCCACTGCAAACGAACTCAAATGCATTCGTCCCCTTGTGCATCTGGCTAACGTGGGTCCTGGGGAATCGAACCTGGGTCGTTTGGCTTTGTAGGCAAACATAACCGCTAAGCCATCCTTCCAGCCCCCCCTTTTTTTTTTTTTTAATTTATTAGCTGGCCATGGTGGTGCACGCCTTTAATCCCAGCACTCGGGAGGCAGAGGTAGGAGGATCGCCGTGAGTTTGAGGCCACCCTGAGACTCCATAGTGAGTTCCAGTTCAGCCTGGGCTAGAGTGAGACACTGCCTCGAAAAACAAAACAAAACAAAAAAAAATTATTGACAACTTCCATAATTGTAAACAATATCCCATGGTAATTCCCTCCCTCCCCCCACTTTCCCCTTTGAAACTCCACTCTCCATCATACCCCTTCCCCCTCTCAGTCTCTCTTTTATTTTGATGTCATCGTCTTTTCTTCCTATTATGATAGTCTTTTGTTTTGTTTTGTTTTGTTTTTTTGAGGTAGGGTCTCACTCTAGCCCAGGCTGACCTGGAATTCACTATGGAATCTTAGGGTGGCCTTGAACTCACAGCAATCCTACCTCTGCCTCCCGAGTTCTGGGATTAAAGGCGTGCGCCACCACACCCGGCTATGATGGTCTTGTGTAGGTAGTGTCAGGCACTGGGAGGTCATGGATATCCGGGCCATTTTGTGTCGGGAGGAGTCCTACCCTTTCTTTGGCTCTTACATTCTTTCCGCCACCTCTTCCACAATGGACCCTGAGCCATGGAAGGTATGATTGAGATATTTCAGTGCTGAGCACTCCTCTGTCACTTCTTCCCAGCACCATGGTACCTTCTGAGTCATCCCATGGCCCTTTTTTTTTTTTTAATGCAAGAGAAAGAGTTGGTGCACGAGGGCCTCCAGCCACTCTAATCAAACTCCAGATGCATGCACCACCTTGTGTGCATGTGCAACCTTGCATGCTTGTGTCACTTTATGCACCTGGCTTATGTGGGACCTGGAAAGTTGAAAATGGGTCCTTAGGCTTCGCAGACAAGCACCTTAACTACTAAGTCATCTCTCCAGCCCTAAATTCATGACTTTTAGAAAACATTTTGCACTGGAAGCTAAGACTTCCTCCTGGTCACTTTGGGTTCCTAATGTCTTTGAATGAATAGGCTGGGAAAGGAGTTATAGCTGAGAAAGGAGTTATAGCAGGGGTGATTGATCCAGACTACCAGGGGAAAATTGGATTGCTCCTCCACAATGGAGGTAAGGAAGAGCATGTTTGGAGTGCAGGAGATCCTTTAAGGTGTCTCTTAGTGTTACCATGCCCTGTTATCAAAGTCAATGGACAATTGCAACAACCCAATTGAAGTAGTGTGATAAATGGCCCAGATCCTTCAGGAATGAAGGTATGGGTCAACCCTCCAGGTAAAGAACCAAGACCTGCTGAGGTGCTTGCTGAAGGTGGAGGAAATACAGAATGGGTAGTAGAAGAAGGCAGTTACAAATACCAGCTAAGGCCATGTGACCAATTACAGAAACAAGGATTGCAATTGCAATGTTTCTGTCCTACCTTGATACAGAGTGTTTGTATATATCTACACCAATATTAAGATTATATTACTCGCTGTTGAATTTATTTTAGACCTATTATATTAGAGACTAAGCTTTGTGTTGGGGGGAAGATTTTGCGGTTCTGGTTGTACATGGGATAGTTATACCATGTTAGGCAGAATTATGAGCTTGTTTCTGTTTTCATTTGGAAATTAAGTTGCTATGCCCAGTTCTCGGCACCCCCAGTGACCACCACGGAGAACCAAACACGTATGCAAGGGCAAGGAGCTTTATTTCAGGCTTAAGCTCGGTCTCTTGACTTCTCCAACACAGTGGATCCGTACAAGAGCCCCGAGAAGTGGGACGGTAGGGTTTTTATAGGGATTTCACCATAGAAGAAGAGGATGGGTACATGATTGGTTGATTTAAACAGTAACTGCACTTGTACTCTTCTGATTGGTTTAGGATTTTGGCAGCTAAAAGTTGGCGGGCTGGGGCTAGGGGAATTGAACTTATCTATGACTACAGGAATGTATGGCATAATCAGTTTCCAGTAACTGTTAAACCCACCCTTACCAGAAAATAAAAACTTAGACCTTGCCAGGAAATAGAAATTTAGGCCTACTGAGGACTCTGAAGCCTGTCATGGCATCCATCTGGTTCCTGAGTCCTTCAAAGTATGATGTAAGGAGATATGACTTGGTGCCAAGTTGACAAGGGGTGGACTTGTGATAGTTAAGGTGATGTCAACTTGATCTGTTTAGTAATCCACAGAAATCCCTTTCGGCTGGGTCTTGGAGGTTGCTTCCAGTAAGGATCAACTAAAGGAGGAAGTCCTTGGGGGGGGGGGGCTCAGAGGGGTCTGCATATAAGGAAGCTCTGGGTGAAAAGAGCCCTTCCTTCCACTTGGCTGCTGGAGCTGCTGCTTGCTGCCTTCCAGCATGGATTGAAGACCAGCATCAACTGAAGACCCATGTGGATTGAAACCCAGTGGCTCCTCAGGAAGCCTCTAGGCCTTCCAGTGCCATCTGCAATGCCGGATGGGGACTGCTGAGGCATCTGGCCACTTGGACTGAACAGCTACCAGGTTCCGAGATTCTCGGGCCTAAAACTGCTATTGGACTACCAGAAGCTAATCAATAAATTCCCTTCTTAAAATTAAAAAAAAAAAATTGCCACATTTTCCTTCTATCTCTCTTATATATTATTTTTTCTGCAAGTATTTTTTGGGGATGTGTATAGGGTTATGTGTGTACCATGGTGTGCATATGAAGGTCAGAGGATAACTTCAGGCATTGCTCCTTGCCTCCATCTTGTTTGAGGCAGGGTCACTTGGTGATTGGTATATTCCCCAGGCTAGCTGGCCCTTGGATTTCATCAGATTCTCCAGTCACTGTCCTGGGATGTCAGACACTTGGACTAGAGTATCCAGGTTTATTTGGATTCTGAGTATCTAACATCAGGTAATTAGGTTTGTACACAGTTTTTTTGTTTGTTTGTTTGTTTGTTTTTTCAGGGAAGGGTGTCTCTAGCCCAGGCTGACCTGGAATTCACTTTGTAGTCTCGGGGTGGCCTTGAACTCAAGGTGATCCTCCTACTGCCTTCTGAGTGCTGGGATTAAAGGTGTGCACCACCACGCCTGGCTTTATTTTTATTTATTTATTTATTTATTTATTTATTTATTTATTTTTGGCTTTTCAAGGTAGGGTCTCGCTCTAGCCCAGGCTGACCTAGAATTCACTTTGTAGTCTCAGGGTGGCCTTGAACTGAAGGTGATCCTCCTACCTCTGCCTCCAGAGTGTTGGGATTAAAGACGTGTGCCACCACGCCTGGTTTATAATTTTAACGCTCATTTGTAAATCAACAATTTTCTCTACCTTTAGTCCAGTCTACAGACTCCAGTCTGTAGAAAGGTAAACATTGCAGCATTCATTGGTATAGCAAAAACATTTACAAAATACTGGTTAAATGCAGCCATCCAATGCAATATTGTATAGATGGTAGGAAATAAGGAAGCAATCTGGGCATGGTGGTACACGCCTTTAATTCCAGCACTTGGGAGGCAGAGATAGGAGGATTGCTATGAGTTCAAGGTCACCCTGAGACTACATAGTGAATTTCAGGTCAGCCTGGGCTAGAGTGAGAAAAAAAAAAAAAAAATCATTTTTAAAATTTTATTTTAAAAATAATTTTTGCAAATATTCTTGCTGTTCTGATTTTGTAATACTCTGGACAGGCAAAACATTCACTATATTAAGACCATGCATGGCCGGGTGTGGTGACACTAATCCCAGTGTTTGGGAGGCAGAGGTAGGAGGATCACCATGAGTTCAAGGCCACCCTGAGACTCATAGTAAATTCTAGGTCAGCCTGTGCTAGAGTGAGACCCTAACTTGGAAAAAAAAAAAAAAAAAAAGACCATGCATGGATGGGGGGAGAAAGCAGGGGAGGATAGGGTGTGGGGGGAGAAGTGTCCTGGGAAGAAGGTGGGGGAGAGGGCAGGGTGGGGTAGGGTGGGAGGAGGGAAGGAAGGAAGGAGGGGAGGGAAAGAAAGAGGGGGGAAGAAGGGAGGGTGAGGAAGAGAAAGAGAGAAGGAGGGAGAAAGGAGGAAGGGAAGGGAAGGGGAGGAAAAGGGAGGAGGGAAAGAGGGAGGGTGGGGGAGGGAGGAGTGAAGGAAGGAGAGAGGAAGAGAGGGAGGGAGGGCAAAAGGGAGGGGGAGGGAAAGAAAGAGAGGAAGGAGGAGAGAAAGAGAGAGGGAGGGAAGAAGGAAGAAAGGCTGGAGACACAGCTCAGTGGTAGAGTGCTTTGTTTGCCTGTAGAGTGCCCTAAATTCAATCCCCAGTACCACCAAGAAAAAAAGAAAAAGAGGAGCTGGAGAGATGGCTGAGTGGTTAAGATGCTTGCTTGCAAAGCCTAACAACCCAGGTTCAATTCTCCAGTACCCACATAAAGCCAGATGCACTAAGTGACACATGCATTTGGAGTTCCTTTGAAGCAGCTAGAGGCTCTGGCATGCCCATTTTCTGTCTCTCGTCTCTTCTCTCTCTCTCTCTGCTTGCAAATAAATAAATAAAATACTAAAAAAAGAAAGAAAGAAAGGAAAGGAAAGAGAGAGAGAAAAAAGGGAGGAAAAATCAAGTTGAAAGATAATTGTTGGTGATGATATAAAAGAACATTTCTGCATTGGTGGGAATATGAATTGGCATAGACTCTATGGAAAATCACATGAATGTTCCTCAAGAAACTAAAAGTTGAACACATAACCCAGCAATCCTACTTGGAGACACATCTAAAGGAATTAAAATCAGTCAAAGAGACATTTATTTGCTCTCCCATGGTCACTGCAATATTATGCACAATAGCCAACAGCACCAATTTTCCAGCCATTTGAGTATAAGATGACTAATAGAGCTGGCTGACATCCAGCTGAACCTCACAAGAAATGACTGCCTACAATTGCCCAGCTGAGTAATTCCCAGATTCTTGACTTATAGAAACTGAACGATAATAATCACTTATGTTTGTGTTTATGCCACTAAATTTGAGATAATATGTCATGTGGCAGTAGGTAATTAAGATTCTGCTACATGCTATAGATTCTATAGAACACATAAAACTGCCCCAAGAAAATTTTCAGAAAAGATGGAATATCATAGGCTGGACAGGTGACTTAGCAGTTAAGGCATTTGCCTGCAAAGTCTAAGGACCCAGGTTTGATTCCCCAGTACCCACATAAGCCAGATGCACAAGGTGATGCATGCATCTGGACTTCATTTTCAGTGGCTGGAGGCTGTGGTGTGCCCATTCTCTCTGTCTCTCTCTCCCCCTTAAATAAATAAATCTTACCTTCTTTTTTTTTAATAATTGTTTTTCCTTTTTTTAAATTAATTTATTTATTTACTTGAGAGAGCAAGAGAGAGAAAGAGGCAGACACAGACAGAGAGACTGGGCATGCCAGGGCCTCCAGCCACTGCAAACAAACTCCAGACGCATACCCACCTTGTACATCTGGCTTACGTGGGTTCTAGGGAGTTGAACGGAGGTCCTTTGGCTTTGTAGGTAAACACCTTAACTGCTAAGCCATCTCTCCAGCCCACCTTCTTAAAAAAGGGGGGGGGGGCTGGAGAGATGGCTGTGAAGCCTAAGGACCCAGGTTCGATTCTCCAGGTCCCACGTAAGCCAGATGCACATGGTAGCACATGCATCTGGAGTTCGTTTGCAGTGGCCAGAGGCCCTGTAGTGCCCATTCTGTCTCCCTGTCTCTGTTTCTAATAATAAATAAAGACATTAAAAAAGGGGGGCTGGAGGGATGGTTTATGGTTTAGCGGTTAAGGCGTTTGCCTGCAAAGCCAAAGGACCCAGGTTAGCCAGGTGCACAAGGGGCGCATGCGTCTGGAGTTCGTTTGCAGTGGCTGGGGGCCCTGGCGTGCCCATTCATTCTCTCTTTCTCCCTGTTTCTCTGTCAAATAAATTAATTAATTAAAATTAAAAAAAAATAGAGCTAGGCGTGGTGGCACACGCCTTTAATTCCAGCACTTGGGAGGCAAGGTAGGAGAACTGCCATAAGTTCGAGGCCACCCTGGAAGACTGAGACTGCATCGTGAATTTCAGGCCAGCCTGGGCTAGAGCAAGACCTTACCTCCAAAAAAAAAAAAAAGAAAGAAAGAAAGAAAAAAGAACACTTCAGAAATGACTAGTACTTGGTACTTGCAGGAGAATTTAAGGTTAAGGTGGGGCAAGGAAAATCATTCAAGGTAAAGGCATATCTTTTTTAAATTTTTATTTATTTATTTTATTTATTTGTGAAAGAGAGAAATGAATGGGCATACCAGGGCCTCTAGCCATGGCAAACAAACTCCAGAAACATGTGCCTTCTTATGCATCTGGCTTACGTGGGTCTTGGGTAATCAACCTGGGTCTAAAGGAGTATCTTGACCATAGGGCCAGAAACAAGAGAACATGGCTTATTTGAAAAACAGCCGTCAGCTCAGTGTGACTGAGATGTAGTATGTTTAAAGAATAAAGTCAAAGCCGGGCGTGGTGGCGCACGCCTTTAATCCCAGCACTCGGGAGGCAGAGGTAGGAGGATCGCCGTGAGTTCGAGGCCACCCTGAGACTCCATAGTGAATTCCAGGTCAGCCTGGGCTAGAGTGAGACCCTACCTCGAAAAACCAAAAAAAAAAAAAAAAAAAAAAAAAAGAATAAAGTCAAAAGCCAGACGTGGTGGCACACACCTTTAGTCCCAACACTCTGGAGGCAGAGGTAGGAGGATCTCTGTGAGTTCAAGGCCACCTTGAGAATACATAGTGAATTCCATGTCAGCCTGGGCTAGAGTGAAACCCTACTTCAAAACAACACCAACATCAAAAAAGAATAAAGTCAAGTGTTGGAGAGATGGTTTAGTGGTTAAGGCGCATGCCTGCGAAACCTAAGGCCCCAGGTTTTTTTCTCTGGGTCCCACGTAAGCCAGATGCACATGGTGGAACATGGGCTCTGGTATGCCCATTCTCTTTCTCTCTCTCTCCGTCTTTCTGTCTCTAATAAATAAATAAAAATCTTCAGAAAAAACAAAAAGAATAAAGTCAGCTGGGCATGGTGGTACATGCCTTTAATCCCAGCACTTGGGAGGCAGAGGTAGGAGAGGAGCCAAGAAATATCTCCCAAAGAACCTGAACCTTAGATACCATGCTTTGTACAGGCTGTTTTGATTCTGAAGGCAACAGAGACATTAAAGAATTTTTCTTTTTTGGTTTTTCAAGGTATGCCCAGCACATTAAAGGATTTTTTAGCAGGGAACTGACATAATTAACATTCTAGAATGTTACATTTTACACATTTTAGAATCATGGCTAAATGGAAGATAGATTGGAGGTTGAATGGCCATTTAGAAGCCTTTGTAAATACAGATGAGAAATCATTATTATTATTATTTTGTTTTGTTTTTCAAGGTAGGGTCTCATTCTAGCCTAGGCTTATCTGGAATTCACTATGTCATCTCAGGGTGGCCTCGAACTCTCAGTGATCCTCCTACATCTGACTCCTAAAGGCTGGGATTAAAGGAGTGTGCCACCACTCCCGGTGAGAAATCAGTGGACTAAGACTGGGAGGCACAGTTTGTTTTGTTGTTGTTGTTGTTTGTTTTCTTTTTTGAGGTAGGGTCTCCCTCTAGCCCAGGCTGACATGAAATTCACTATATACTCTCAGGGTGGCCTCAAACTCACTGCGATCCTCCTACCTTTGCCTCTAGAGTGCTGAGATTAAAAGCATGCACCACCACTCCCAGCTAGGAGGTACAGTTTTTAAAATATGAGCAAAGGAGACTGGAGAGATGGCTCAATGTTCAAAAGCACTTGTTGGGGCTGGAGGGATGGCTTAGAAGTTAAGGCATTTGCCTGCAAAGCCCAAGGTCCCAGGTTCAATTCCCCAGGACCCATGTAAACCAGATGCATAAGGTGGCACATAGATCTAGAGTTTTATAGTGGCAAAGGCCCTACTGTGCCTATTCTCTATCTGCCTCTGTCTTTCCCTCTCCCTCTCAAATAAATAAATTAATTGACAAAATAAAGTATGAAAAAACTAGGAAAGGAAGCTGGGCGTGGTGGCACATGCCTTTAATCCCAGCACTCAGGAGGCAGAGGTAGGAGGATTGCCATGAGTTCAAGGCCACCCTGAGAATACAGAGTGAATTCCAGGTCAGTCTGGGCTAGAGAGAGGCCTTACCTTGAAAAACCAAAAGAAAAAAAGAAAAAGAAGAGCAAGGCTTTTTTGTTTGGTTTTGTTTGTTTGGGTTTTGGAGGCAGGGTTTCACTCTAGCCTAGACTGACCTGGAATTCACTATGTAGTCTCAGGCTGCCCTCCAACTCATGGCAATCCTCCTACCTCTGTCTCCCAAGTGCTGGGACTAAAGGTGTGCACCACCAAGCAGGGCTCTGTTTTTTTTTTTTTGGTTTTTCGAGGTAGGGTCTCACTCTAGCTTAGGCTGACCTGGAATTCACTATGGAGTCTCAGGGTGGCCTCGAACTCACGGCCATTTTTTTTTTTTTAAAGGAAATTCTGAGGTGAATTTTTGAGGTATCAGAGGTTTGTTTATTTTTATTTATTTATTTGAGAGCGACAGAGAGAGAGAGAGAGAGAGAGAAAGAATGGGTGCACCAGGGCCTCCCGCCAATGCAAATGAACTCCAGATATGTGTGCCCCCCTTGTGAGTGGGTCCTGGGGAATTGAGCCTTGAAGTGGGGTCCTTAGGCTTCACAGGCAAGTGCTCAACCGGTAAGACATTTCTCTAGCCCTTGTTTTGTTTTCGATGGTTGTGATTCAGGTGAGTTTGAGTGATTTATATACGCTTTTCTTTTCTTTTCTTTTCTTTCTTTCTTTCTTTCTTTCTTTCTTTCTTTCTTTCTTTCTTTCTTTCTCTTGTTCTCTCTTTCTCTCTTTCTCTCTTTCTTTCTTTCTTCCTTTCTTTCTTTCTTTTTTGTGGCGCCAGAGGTCAAAACCAGGGCCTCATGCTAGACTGAGCTATATCCCCACCATGACCTTTATAACTTTAGGTAGGCATGCAGGGTGGCAGAAACACTGTTCTAGGGTTGGAGAAATGGCTTAGTGACTTTGAGGCCAGCCTGAGGATACATAGTGAATTCCAGGTCATCATGGGCTAGAGTGAGACCCTACCTCAAAAAACAAAAAAACAGGGGCTGGAGAGATGGCTTAACGGTTAAGTGCTTACTTGTGAAGCCTAAGGACCCCGGTTTGAAGCTCGATTCCCCAATACCCACATAAGCCAGATGCACAAGGTGGCGCATGCATCTGGACTTTGTTTGCAGTGGCTGGAGGCCCTAGTGCACCCATTCTCTACCACCCCCCCTCTGCCTCTTTCTCTCTGTTGCTCTCAGAAAAAAAGCCACCCCCCCAAAAAAAAAGACCTAGGTAAGGGCTGGAGGGATGGCTTAGCAGTTAAGGTGCTTACCTACAAAGCCAAAGGGCCCAGGTTCAATTCCCCAAGATCTATGTAAACCAGAGGCCAAATTGGCACATGAGTTTGGAGTTCATTTGCAGTGGTTGGAAGCCCTGACACACCCATTCTCTCTCTTTCCTTCTCTCTCTCAAATAAATAAATACAAATAAAATATTTGGAGGCTAGAGAGATGGCTTCACGGTTAAGGATCTTGCCTGCAAAGTTAAAGGACCCAGGTTCAATTCCCCAGCACCCACATAAGCCATATGCATAAGGTGGTAATGCATCTGGAGCTCTTTTGCAGTGGCTGGAGGTCCTGGCATGCCCATTGTGTGTGTGTGTGTCTCTCTCTCCTTGAAAATAAATAAATAAGCCAGGCATGATGGTGCACGCCTTTAATCCCAGCACTTGGGAGGCAGAGGTAGGAGGATTGCCATGAGTCTGAGGTCATCCTGAGACTACATAGTGAGTTCCAGGTCAGCCTGGGCTAGAGTGAGACCCTACCTCAAAACACCAAAAAATAAACAAATAAAATAAAATAAAAACACAAGACAGCATATTTATTTACTTGGTTGGTTTTTTCAATTTTTTTTTTTTTTCAACGTAAGGTCTTGCTCTAGCCCAGGCTGACCTGGAATTCACTATGTAGCTTCAGGCTGGCCTCAAACTCACAGCAGTCCTCCCACCTCTGCCTTCCTAGTGCTGGGATTAAAACCATGTGCCACCATGCCTGGCTTGATCACCTTCCCTTTTCATTCCTCCCCTTCCTGCTGATCCCCTCCTCCCTGCAAATAGTCCACCTTTGGCTTTTTGGTCATTTATATATATAAATAAATCTAGGTTCCATATGTGAAAGAGAGGCCAGGCATGGTAGCACATGCCTTTAGTCCCAGCATTTGGGAGACAGATGTAGGCAGATTGCTGTGAGTTCGAGGCCACCCTGAGACTACATAATGAATTCCAGGTCCGCCTGGGCTAGAGTGAAACCCTACCTTGAACCCCCCGCCCCAAGAAAGAAAAAAAGGAAAAGAAAAAGAATAAAAGACAAGGCATGCTTCATATGTGAAAGAGAACATGTGATTTAATCTTTCTTTTCCATCTCTCATTAACCTCTCTTGTTCCTCCCATCCCCTCACTTTAGACCCCTTTTACCTCATAGTCCCCTTTCTATTTTTTAAAAAAAATATTTATATTTATTTATTTCAGAGAGAGAGAAGGAGAGAGAAAGAGGCAGATAGAGAATGGGTGCTCAGGGCCTCCAGCCACTGCAAATGAATTCCAGATGCATGCATCCCCTTGTGCATCTGACTTACATAGGTCCTGGGGCTTTGCAGAAAAATACCTTAATGGCTAAGCCATGTCTCCAGCCCCCCCTTTCTACTTACACACACACACACAACTTTAAAAAATATATTTTATTTTTATTTATGCCCCCAAAACATTACAGGCCATTGATGAGGCCCTTGGTTTCCCACCAGGAATAGATGGTAAGACCCTATTGCTGAAGACTCCACATACTTGGGCTTCAAGGCCACTGAGAAACCCTGCTGGAGCCGAGCTGAAAACCTCCACCATGTAGACCAGCCGACAGAAAGCTGGCAAAAGCCACGCTGCATGCAATTCAATGGGAGAGAGAGAAATCACCAGTGAAGACACCCAGCAGTGGACACTGCAAGCCTTATATTTGGCCATCCAGGCCAAATGAGCCAATGGGTGCAATAGTGGCATGTCTGTTATGGGGGAAACCAACAGCCCTCTAATTTGACTGGAGGCCCACTCCATAGTAGGGAATACATCCTTGATACTGAAAACCTACAACAAGGGTAGTCATGAGCCCTAGGAGTATAATGTCTGCTGCTGTCTGGCTAAAAGTATATACTATGCTCACCAAACTGCCCAGTAAGCACTTCTATTAATGTTCATGCCCATATGTTAATGCAACTCTCACTTTTGGTTAGAGAACCTTCCCTTTTCAGATGGCAATGACTTCGGGATGACTCAGAAGGCACCATGGTTGCTGAGAACTTCAGCACTGCAATATCTCTATCACACCTTCCATGGCTCAGGGTCCATTGCAGAAGAGGTAGCAGAAAGAATGTAAGAGCCAAAGGAAGGGTAGGACTCTTTACAACATGCTCCTCCAGACACAAAATGGCCTGGATATCCATGACCTCACAGTGCTTGACACTACCTACACAAAACCCTCATAATAGGAAGAAAAGATCATACATCAAAATAAAAGAGAGACTGATTGAGAGGGGGAGGGGAAATGATGGAGAGTGGAGTTTCAAAGGGGAAAGTGGGGGGAGGGAGGGAATTACCATAGAATGTGGCTTACAATTATGGAACTTTTCAATAAAAAAATAAAATAAAATAAAAATGTATCATGGGGGCTGAAGAGATGGGTTGGAGTTTAAGACACTTGCCTTCAAAGCCTAAAGACCCAGGTTTGGTTCCCCAGTACCCATGTAAGCCAGAGGCACAGGGTGGCACATGAGTCTGGAGTTCATTTGCAGTGGCTGGAGGCCTTGGTGTACCCATTTTTTCCTCTCTCTCTGTCTCTCTATCTGCCTCCCCCCACCTCTCAAATAAAATATTTTTAAAAAATCTATCGGCAGAATGCATGTCACCTTATTTGTGGATATAGTTGCAGTTTTTAAAAATATGGGCCAGGAAGATTGCTCAGTGGCTAAGAGTGCTTACCACTTAAGCAAAAGGGCCTGAGTTTGATTCCCCCAGAACCAATATAAAAAGCTGGGCACTGGGGCTGGACAGATGGCTTAGTGGTTAAGGTACTTGCCTGTGAAGCCTAAGAACCCAGGTTCAATTCCCCAGTACCCACATAATGTCAGATGCACAAGATGAGTAGAGGCCCTGGTGTGCCCATTCTCTCTCTCTCCTTGCAAATAAATGAAAAAGTAAATAAAAGCAAAAACTTAGCCGGGCCTGGTGGTGCACACCTTTAATCCCAGCACTCAGGAGGCAGAGGTAGGAGGATCACCATGAGTTCAAGGCCACCCTAAGACTACACAGTAAATTTCAGATCAGCCTGCACTGCCTCGACAAAAAAAAAAAAAAAAAAGCTGGGCATGACCACACATCTCTGACGTCAGCACATGGAGAGGGGATGGTAACCAAAGAATGTCAGGAAGGGCACCAACAATTCTCTGTCCACTACATGTACACACATAGCATGTGCATCTGTACATATACATACATCACACAAATACTATACATATACTCATGCAAAGAGAAGTCACCACTTATTTTTTTAGATTTTTTTTCAAATTTTCTTTCTATCTCTGCTGTTTTAAACTCTTTTGGCAGTCAGTTTCATTTTATTTTATTATTAATTTATTTGTTTATTTATTAGAGAGAGAGAGAGAAAGAGACAGAGAGGAAGAGAAAAAAAAGGGCACTCTGGGGCCTCTAGCTACTACAAACGAACTCCAGATGCATGTGTCATCTTGTGCATCTGGCTTACATGAGTCCTGGAGAATTGAACCTGGATTCTTTTTTTTTCTTTTTTTCTTTTTTTAATTCACAATCAATGAACCTGGATTCTTTGGCTCGGCAAGCAATGTCTTAACTGCTAAGCCATCTCTCCAGCCCAATTGTTTTAGATTTTTTGTTTTATTTATTTGCAAGCAAAGAGGGAGGGAGAGAGAATGAGGGGGAGGGAATGGGTATACCAGGGTCTCCTTCCATTGCAATCAAACACCAGATGCATCTGCCACTTTGTTCATCTGGCTTTACTAGGGTATTGGGGAATTGAACCTAGGCCATCAGGCTTTTGTAAATAAATGCCTTTAACCACTGAGCTGTCTCTCCAGCCTGCTGCTTAATTTTTGTCAGCATAAAAATCACAATGACTGTTGGAGAGATGGCTGGGTGGCTAAGGTACTTGCCTGCCTAAGCCTAAGGACCCACGTACAACTTTCCAGGTCCCATGTAAGCCAGATGGACAAAGTGACACAAGCATGAAAGGTTGCACATGCGCACAAGGTGGTGCACATGTGTCTGGAGTTTGATTGCAGTAGCTGGAGGCCCTGGCACACCAGTTCTCTCTCTCTCTCTCTCTCTCTCTCTCTTGCTCTCACTCTCACTCTCTCACATTAAAAAAAAAGTCCAGACTGTTGGTCTTGCCAAAAAAAAAAAAAGGAACAAAAATATCACAATGAGGGCTAGAGAAATGGCTTAGTGGTTAAGGCACTTGCCTGCCAAGCCTAAGGACCCATGTTTGACTCTCCAGATCCCACATGAGCCAGATGTACAAGGTGATGCAAGCACACAAAGTCGCATATATGCTCAAGATGGTGCATGCACCAATTCTCTCTCTCTCATTAAAAAAAAAAGTCACAATGAGTGATATTAGACAGAGTAAAAGGAGTGGAGTATGCTTGCCCAGAAAACTTAGTGGGAAAACCTCCATTGTAATGAGATACCACAATCTACTTAACTTTTGCAACATTTAAGTGATAAAAATGAGTGCACAATAAAAATTTTCTGGTAGGCTGGACAGATGGTTTAGCAGCTAAGGCGCTTCCTTACGAAGCCCAAGGACCCAGGTTTGATTCCCCAGGACCCATGTAAGTCAGATGCACAAGGTGGTGCATGCATCTGGAATTCCTTTGTAATGAATGGCTGGAGGCCCTGGCACGCACATTCTCTGTCTCTCTCTGTGTGTGTGTCTCTCTCTCTCTCTTTTCTTGAGGTAGGGTCTTACTTAGCTCAGGCTGACTTGGAATTCACTATGTCTCAAGGTGGCCTCGAACTCATGATAATCCACCTACCTCTGCCTTCCAAGTGCTGGAATTAAAGGCGTGTGCCACCAAGCCTGGCCCATTCTCCATTCTCTTTCTTTCTTTCTTTCTTTTAAAAATAAATTTTATTTATTTATTTGCAAGCAGAGAGAGATAGAGAATGGGCACACCAGGGCCTCTAGCCACTCACTGCAAATGGACTCCAGACACATTGTTGCTTGTGCATCTGGCTTACATGGGTGCTGGGAAATTGACCCTGGGTCCTTTGGCTTCACAGGCAAATGCCTTAACCACTAAACAATCTCTCCATGCCCCATTCTCTGTTTCTATTTACCTTTCTCTCACTCTCCAATAAATAAATATTTTTTTTTTCGAGGTAGGGTCTCACTCTGGTACAGGCTGACCTGGAATTAACTGTGTAGTCTCAGGGTGGCCTTGAACTCACAGCGATCCTCCTACCTCTGCCTCCCAAGTGCTGGGATTAAAGGTGTGTGCCACCATGCCTGGCTAAATAAAATATAATTTTTTTCAGCATACCCTGGTTCTATATATTTTGGGGAACACTTAAATATACAAAGGAAGCGTGCAGGGCTGGAGGGATGGCTTAGCAGTTAAGCGCTTGCCTGTGAAGCCTAAGGACCACGGTTCATGGCCAATTCCCCAGGACCCACATTAGCCAGATGCACAAGGGGACGCACCCATCTGGAGTTCGTTTGCAGTGGCTGAAAGCCCTGGCGCGCCCATTCTCTCTCTCTCTCTCTCTCTGTCACTCTCAAATAAAAAAAAAATTAACAAAGGAAGTGTGCAATGTTTAAAAGAAGATATGAACAATGTTGGTGGCCTGTGTAACGGAGAATTCAGAGTACTTTGGGAAACTGAAGATACTTAAAAGTTGATCCCCAATTTCTAGTAACACTAAAAATGAGCAGTTCAATTTGATACAAATATACATATTTAAAATGTGTGCAGTTCAGTGTGGCCTACCAATTTTAGATTGCTTTTGTGCAAGAAAATATAATCAATTAAAAAAATACCAGAGAGGGCTGGGAAGATAGTTTAGTGGGTAAGGCACTTGCCTGTAAAGCCAAAGGACTGAGGTTCAATTCTCCAGGACCCACATAAGCCAGATGCACAAGGTGGCACAGGAGTCTGGAGCTCGTTTGCAGTGTCTGGAGGTCCTGGTGAGACCATTCTCTCCCTCTCTCTCTCTCTCTTTCTCAAACAAACAAACAAACAAATAAATAAATAAATAAAATGTTTTTATTTATTTATTTATTTATTTGAGAGTGACAGACAGAGAGAGAAAAAGGCAGATAGATAGATAGATAGATAGATAGATAGATAGATAGATAGATAGATAGAGAATGGGTGCGCCAGGGCCTCTAGCCAGTGCAAAGGACCTCCAGATGCCAGCGCCCCTTGTGCATCTGGCTAACGTGGGTCCTGGGGAATTGAGCCTCGAACTGGGGTCCTTAGGCTTGACAGGCAAGTGCTTTAACCGCTAAGCCATCTCTCTAGCCCAATAAAAATATTTTTAAAACTACCAGAGAGGTGGAAACAAAAAGCTCTCTGGATCTGTACAGCAACAGTGAACATCGCTTCAGTAGGTAGCAGTTGTGGTGGAAATAGCACCCTTGGGAATCAAGAAGCACTGCAAGATGGAAGGTCACAAATCTGGTGATGGGGAGTAAGGTGGACAGTAAGGTGCATTTTCCCTGGCATCGTATTCCAGGACAAAAGGAGGAAAGTCGATCTGCTCCGGTGATATGGCAGAAACCAGCGGGTGCAAGCTGTCCACATGTTGGACTTTATCCTTCAGTCCTGAGACAGAAAAGGTGGTGAAAAACCACGTTGAGACCTTTGAACGAATTGTTGGGTGAACAAAATAAACAGCCTTCAAATTCCTCTTGTACTTGACATCTACAACACCGTAGAGTTTCTTCAGGAAGTCAGAATCTAGGTGATTGTATTCGCTGGTCAATGTGTGAAAATACACTCATACATATTCCTTCACAGCAGTGTGATCCATCGCATGGATAAAATATAAGAGAGCCTTGTCCATATCTATCAATGTTACAGGAATGTTTCTTCCAACTACCACCGTCACTGTACGACCACAGTTATCCACACCTGTTTGGTATAAGGCTTTCAGAGAAGCAATATCAGACTGGTCCTCAGATCTTGCTTGGCACAACCAGCATTATAATTTCTCTGATGCTGCTTCTGCAGGGCTGCTTCAGACAACTATCCTCGAAGGACGAGTTTTCTTTGCTTATCAGTATCTCCTTCCATTCGAGCAAAAGCATGAGAGCTCATGAAAGACGCATCAACTCCTAAGCCTTCATCTTCCTCTTCTTGGTTGTCCTCAGAAGCACCCCGCTTTTCGCTTATTCGAATCCGCTGTTCAGGTACCACAGGCTCCCCTTCTGCATTTCCAATGTCTGCAGGAAGGCTTGGCAATGATTGGCTCTCCTCCTTGGGAAGTACAGAGGTAGCAGCTTCTGGTAAGTGGCCTCTTCAAGTTCCGAAACAGCAAAGACTGCTTTTTTCAATGGTTTCCCCATGAATCTCTAGACATCTCCTTCCAGTTCGAAGTGCAATGTGTGTTGCGTCCTCTAAAGGATAACCTCGTTTCGCAGAATTGATGACACAGAATCCAACAGAAGACATTGACTGCTCTCCATAGCTCCATTTCGTCTTTAAAGCCAGGGCTTTACACCTACGGCCTGCTGTACCCAGGGAATCAGCAGGCCACACATTGCCAGCTGGAGCACATTTCTGTAGCAGCTTTACAGGGAACTTTCAGCTGCAGTGCGACAGCGGCCCTTGTGCTCAGGTCCCACTGCGTGAATGAGGAGCCCAGCAGTTAGGTTAAATCCCTCTGTTGATTGCGCTTCACCTGTTTGGCACCCGTTAAGTTTCAACAGGTCTTCCTTCAATTCTGGCCCTGACAGCAGGAATACTTTCTGACACAGGATTCTTTTTTTTTTTTTTTGTTTTTTCGAGGTAGGGTCTCACTCTAGCCCAGGCTGACCTGGAATTCACTATGGAGTCTCAGGGTGGCCTTGAACTCACGGTGATCCTCCTACCTCTGCCTCCCGAGTGCTGGGATTAAAGGCATGCACCACCACGCCCGGCTCTGACACGGGATTCTTGTCGGTGAGACCTTCATTGCTGGTGTTCACAATGGCGGTACAGTTCAGTAATGCCACTTTCCTGTCAATATCCTTATTGTAAAGAAATGGTGATCTAATAGTGTCCTCCTGAAATGCTTCAGGCGAGGTATCAGAACTTAATTCGTCTTCACGCGAGTCACCCCAGCTTGTCAACGTATCCACATCCACAAACTGGGAAGGTGCACCCAAGGGATCCATGGAGTAGGAACTTTGGCTTGTCCTTTTCCAAACTCTTCAGCAATTCAATGTTTCTTGGAAATTTTAGAACTCTCCGGCGGGTGTCCCATCGGGGCGGCAGCAGCGCAGGTTAGGAGCCCGGCTCCTGGGCCAGCGTGAGCAGCTGCGGACGCGAAAGCGCCCAATAATATATATATATATATATACATATATATATACATATATATATATATACATATATATATATTTAATTTTTTGTTTATTTTTATTTATTTATTTGAGAATGACAGACAGACAGGGAGAGAAAGAGGCAGGTAGATAGAGAAAGAATGGGTGCGCCAGGGCCTCCAGCCACTGCAAACGAACTCCAGATGCATGCGCCACCTTGTGCATCTGGCTTACGTGGGTCCTGGGAAATCAAGCCTCGAATAGGGGTCCTTAGGTTTCACAGGCAAGCGCTTAACTGCTGGGCCATCTCTCCAGCCCCAATAAAATATTTTTTAAAAAGTTTCTGGGCTGGGGTGATGGCTCAGCAGTTAAAGGTGCTTGTTTACAAAGCCTGTCAGCCCTGGTTTGATTCCCCAGGACCCACATAAAAGCTGGATGCAAGGTGGCATTTTATCTGGAGTTCATATCAGTGACAAGAGACCCTGGTGCACCCATACGTGCGTGAAAACATGCGCACCTGCATGCAAGTAAATATATAAATACTAAATAAAATATAATATCATAAATTTTTATCAAGTGCAAAATATCTAATGAATTTTTTTTGTTGTTTGTTTTTCGTTTTCGAGGTAGGGTTTCACTCTAGTCCAGGCTGACCTGGAATTCACTATGTAGTTTCAGGGTGGCCTTGAACTCACAGTGATCCTCCTACCTCTGCCTCCCAAGTGCAGGGATTAAAGGCATGCGCCACCACACCGGGCTTTCTTTAATTTTTTTTTTTTTAACATTTTAAAATTATTTATTTATTTAAGAGCGACAGAGAAAGAGGCAGATAGAGAGAGAGGGAGAAGGGGCACACCAGGGCCTCCAGCCACTGCAAACAAACTCCAGATGTGTGCGCCCACTTGTGCATCTGGCTAACGTGGGTCCTGGGGAATCAAGCCTCGAACCAGGATCCTTAGGCTTCACAGGCAAGGGTTTAACTGCTAAGCCATCTCTCCAACCCAGGAAAAACATTTTGAATCCAAGCCTGGTACAGCTCCTCCAGGTTGTACCTGATGGACGTGCCGCCCTGGTTGGCCTTGACTGCTTTGTGAAGCTTCCGCCACGTGTCCTGAGTGTAGTTGTCAGGCAGCCGTGGCCTGTCTCGGAAGTTCTTGATGACCAGCTTCCTGGAGCCTCCCGCGCCCCCGGGCTTGGCAGGATCCGCAGCCAACGCCTCGGGCTTGGTGAGGCCGTTGGTGCGGCTCATGAGCGCCGAGACGCTGCCCTTCTTCGGGCCTTCGTCCGCCATGGCTGGGCCGGACACCGCCCCGCCCCGCGCCACCCCACGCCTGGCTTTCTAATGAATATTTTTATTTTATTTTATTTTATTATTTTTTTTTTTCAAAGTAGGGTCTTGTTCTAGCCCAGGCTTACTTGGAATTCACTATGTAGTCTCAGGGTGGCCTCAAATTCACAACAATCCTACTTCTGCCTCCCAAGTGTTGAGATTAATATTTTATTTATTCATTTGAGAGAGAGAGATAGAAAGTGGGCCAGACATGGTGGCACACACCTTTAATCATGGTACTTGGGGAGTACACAATACACCTGGCTTTAAAAAATCTTTTTATTGCCAGGTATGGTGGCACATACCTTTAATCCCAGCACTTGGAAGGCAGAGGTCAGAGAATCACTATTATTTTGAGGCCACCCTGAGACTACATAGTGAATTCCAGGTCAGCCTGGGCTAGAATGAGATCCTGCCTCAAAAAAAGCAAAAAAGGTGCTCGCTTCGGCAGCACAGACACTAAAATTGGAACGATACAGAGATTAGCATGGCCCCTGCGCAAGGATGACCCTCAAATTCTTGAAGCATTGCATATTAAAAAAAAAAAAAAGGAAAAAAGAGGTGGTGGAAAGAATGTAAGAGCCAAAGGAAGGGTAGGACTCCTTACAACATGCTCCCTCCAGACATAAAATGGCCTGGATATCCATGACCTCATAGTGCCTGACACTACCTACACAAGACCATCATAAGAGGAGGAAAAGATCATGACATCAAAATAAAAGAGAGTCTGATTGAGATGGGGAGGGGATATGATGGATAATGGAATTTCAAAGGGGAAGTGGGGGGAGGGAGAGTATTACTATGGGATATTTTTAATAATCATGGAAAATGTTATTAAAATTAAGAAAAAAAGGAAAGAAAAGGAAAAAAAGGGTGCTGGAGAGATGGTTTAGCAGTTAAGGTGTATGCCTGCAAAACTTAAGGATCCATGTTCAACTTCAGGTCCCACACAAGCCAGATGCACAAGGTGATAACAAGCACAGCAAGGCTGCACATGTGCAGTAGGTGGCCCACGGGTTTGGAGTTCGATTGCAGTGGCTGGAGGCCCTGCAGTGCCAATACTCTCTCATTCTTGCTCTTTCATAAAAACAAACAAACAAACAAACAAACAAACAAACAAACAAAAATGGGCTGGAGAAATGGTTTAGCAGTTAAGGGGCTTGCCTGCAAAGCCTAAGCATCCATCTTCGACCATCCAGATCCCATACAATCCAGACGTACAGGATGATGCAAGAGTGCAAAGTTGCACATGTATCTGTAGTTTGATTGCAGTGGATGGATGCTCTGGCACACCAATTCTCTCTCTCTGTCTCTTTTATTAAAAAATGAAAAAAAAAAAAAAAAGCTGAGCATGGTGGGGCACACCTTTAATCCCAGCACTTGGGAGGCAGAGGTAAGAAGATAGCTATGAGTTCAAGGCCATGCTGAAATTATATAATGGATTCCAGGTAAGCCTAAGCTAGAGCAAGACCCTACCTTAAAAAAAGAAGAAGAAGGAGGAGGAGGAGGAGAAGGAAGAGAAGGGAGGAGGAAGAAGCTGCCGTGTGGTGGTACACGCACACCTTTAATCCCAGCACTCGGATGGTAGAGGTAGGAGGATTGCTGTGAGTTCACAGCCACCCTGAGACTACATAGTGAATTCCAGGTCAGCCTAGACCAGAATGAAACCTTACCTTGAAAAACTAAAACAAACAGAAAAAAAAAATACAAAAAAAAGGGGGGGAGGCTGGAGAGATGGCTTAGCAGTTAAGGTGCTTGCCTATGAAGCCTGAGAATGCCTGTTCGAATCTCTAGATCCCACTTGCATAGCCAGACCCAAATGACACAAGCATGCAATGACACACATGGTCACAAGGGGGCGATCACGTCCGGAGTTCATTCACAGCGGCTGAAAGGTCCTGGTGCACCCATTCTCTCTCTCTCTCTCTCAAAAAAATTGTTTAATAATAACAAAAAAAATGCTTATTTGAGAGAGAGAGGACAGGACAGATACAGAGAGAAAGAGTATGGGCATAGCAGGGCATCTTGCCACTGCAAATGAACTCCATGTACGTGCACCACCTTGTACACCCAGCTTTATGTGGGTATTGGGGAATTGAACCCAGGCCTTCAGGCTTTGCAAGCAAGCCCCCTTAACTGCTGAGCCATCTCTTCGCCCCTGTTGTGTGCATTTGACAACCTGTTGTTCAGTTAATAAATACAGGGAATCTTCTTAAAAATATATAGTATTGAGCAAGGCATGGTGGCACACGCCTTTAATCCCAGCACTTGGGAGGCAGAGGTAGGAGGATCACTGTGAGCTCGAGACCACCCTGAGATTCCGTAGTGAATTCCAGGTCAGCCTAAGCTAGAGTGAAACCCTACCTTGAAAAACAAACAAAAAATATAGTATTTTCTATATAGCCAAATAAAATTCAAATTCCTTCCTACAATGCACAAGTTCTTGCCTGACTTCAAAACTGCATTCCTCTTCTAAACCTAGCCTTTCCTGCTATCCTCAGGCTCACCCTTTAGACATTCTGGCTTCTAAGCTTCTAGAACATCACTGCCATTTGGAATATTCTGTAAAAATGAGGATGTTATTTTGCACTGTTCACTGTCCTGCCTCAGGTTCCCAAGCCCAGGACTTAACACAGTCAGTGATGTGGTTATGGAAGCCAATGAATTGTTTCAACTCATTTTGCTTCCAACACTGATCACATGTCAAGGAGCACATGAACTGTGGCCAATGCACCGAGAAAATAGATTTCTAATTTAATTTAATTTTAAATTAAAATATCCATCTTAAGCCGGGCGTGGTGGTGCACGCCTTTAATCCCAGCACTCGGGAGGCAGAGGTAGGAGGATTGCCATGAGTTCAAGGCCACCCTGAGATGACAGAGTTAATTCCAGGTCAGCCTGGACCAGAGTGAGACCCTATCTTGAAAAACAAAAAAAAAACAAAACAAACAAACAAACAAAAAATCCATCTGTGACTGGTGGTTACCATACTCAGCAATACTGTACTAGAACCCATCAAGTTTGTCTTAAAATTTTTATTTATTTTTATTTACTTATTTGCAAGCAGAGAGAAAGAAAAGGACACAGAAAGAATGGGTGCACCAGGACTTATAGACATTGCAAATGCACGCTTGATGCATGTGCCACCTTGTGCATCTGACTTTATGTGGGCACTGGAGAATCAAACCTGGGTCCTTAGGCTTTGCAGGCAAGCACCTTAACACCTGGGCCATCTCTCCAGCCTCCGCTTGTCCCTTTTTAAGGCCTTTTGTTATGTGGGAAGTTATGTTGATGCAATGACAAAACTTCAGTTACATTATCATGCAGGCTGTTCTCAACATCAAGGAACAAATGGGCATACCAAAATAAGAAGCTTGGTGCTGGAGAGATGGCCCAGGTATTAATGCACTTGCCTGCAAAACTTAACAATCTGGCTTCATTTCCTCAGTACTCATGTAAAGACAGATTCACAAAGTGACACATGTATTTGGAGTTTGCAGTGGTTAGGGGTGCTGGTGCACCCATACTCTGCCTCTGTTGGTTTGTATCTCTCTACTTGCAAATAAACAAATAAATAAGTAAAAATGGGGGGAGTTCAAGGTAGGATCTTGCTCTAGCCCAGGCTGACCTGGAATTTACTATGTATTCTCAGGTTGGCCTTATAGACAACTCACAACAATCCGCCTTCCCCAGCCTCCCAAGTGCTAGGAATAAAGGCATGTTCCACTTTGCCTGGCTAAAAAGCCTCCAAGTTAAGATGCTTGAGTTATGGGCTGAAGAGATGGCTTTAGTGGTTAAGGCACTTGCCTATGAAGCCTAAGGACCTATGTTCAACTCCAGATCCCACGAAAGTCAGATGCACAAAGGTGAGGCAAGCGCAAGGTCACACATGCCCACTAGGTGGCGCAAGTGTCTGTCATTCGATTTCAGTGGCTAAGGCCTTGCTTGGTTCACCAATTCTCTCTCTCTCTCTCTTTCTAAAATAAAATAAAAATAATAATAAATAGGGCTGGAGAGATGGCTTAGCAGTTAAGGCACCTGCCTGCAAAACCAAAGGATACTGGTTCAAATCTCCAGGACCCATGTAAGCCAGATACACAAGGGGGTACATATGTCTGGGGTCCTTTGCAGTTCCTGGATGCCTTGGCGTGCCCATTCTCTCTCTTTCTCTCTCTCTCCCTTTCTTTCTCTATCTCAAATAAATAAATAAAATATATTTAAAAAATAAATAAATAAAAGCAAGAGGCTTGAGTCACATACTGTTTATGAAATCAAAACATACAGTGAGCCAGGCTTGGTGGCACACATCTTTAATCCCAGCACTTGGGAGGCAGAGGTAGGAGGATCACTGGGAGTTCGAGGCCACCCTAAGATTACATAGTGAATTCCAGGTTAGCCTGGGTTAGAGCAAGACCCTACCTTGAAAGACCAAATAAAACAAAACAAAACAAACAACAACAAACAGTGAAAGGCTAGGTGAATGAAATAGCCTAAGTGAACAATTATGAAAGTGTACAGGGAAAGGTGGAAGGATGATGCTACTTAAATCCCAGGTTATAGCCGGGCGTGGTGGCGCACGCCTTTAATCCCAGCACTCGGGAGGCAGAGGTAGGAGGATCGCCATGAGTTCGAGGCCACCCTGAGACTCCATAGTGAATTCCAGGTCAGCCTGGGCTAGAGTGAGACCCTACCTCGAAAAACCAAAAAAAAAAAAAAAAAAATACAAAAAAAAGGGGGGGAGGCTGGAGAGATGGCTTAGCAGTTAAGGTGCTTGCCTATGAAGCCTGAGAATGCCTGTTCGAATCTCTAGATCCCACTTGCATAGCCAGACCCAAATGACACAAGCATGCAATGACACACATGGTCACAAGGGGGCGATCACGTCCGGAGTTCATTCACAGCGGCTGAAAGGTCCTGGTGCACCCATTCTCTCTCTCTCTCTCTCAAAAAATTGTTTAATAATAACAAAAAAAATGCTTATTTGAGAGAGAGAGGACAGGACAGATACAGAGAGAAAGAGTATGGGCATAGCAGGGCATCTTGCCACTGCAAATGAACTCCATGTACGTGCACCACCTTGTACACCCAGCTTTATGTGGGTATTGGGGAATTGAACCCAGGCCTTCAGGCTTTGCAAGCAAGCCCCCTTAACTGCTGAGCCATCTCTTCGCCCCTGTTGTGTGCATTTGACAACCTGTTGTTCAGTTAATAAATACAGGGAATCTTCTTAAAATATATAGTATTGAGCAAGGCATGGTGGCACACACCTTTAATCCCAGCACTTGGGAGGCAGAGGTAGGAGGATCACTGTGAGCTCGAGACCACCCTGAGATTCCGTAGTGAATTCCAGGTCAGCCTAAGCTAGAGTGAAAACCCTACCTTGAAAAACAAACAAAAAATATAGTATTTTCTATATAGCCAAATAAAATTCCCAAATTCCTTCCTACAATGCACAAGTTCTTGCCTGACTTCAAAACTGCATTCCTCTTCTAAACTAGCCTTTCCTGCTATCCTCAGGCTCACCCTTTAGACATTCTGGCTTCTAAGCTTCTAGAACATCACTGCCATTTGGAATATTCTGTAAAAATGAGGATGTTATTTTGCACTGTTCACTGTCCTGCCTCAGGTTCCCAAGCCCAGGACTTAACACAGTCAGTGATGTGGTTATGGAAGCCAATGAATTGTTTCAACTCATTTTGCTTCCAACACTGATCACATGTCAAGGAGCACATGAACTGTGGCCAATGCACCGAGAAAATAGATTCTAATTTAATTTACTTCATCTATAACATTAAAAACAACCATCCCTTAGCCGGGGCGTGGGTGTTGTGTGCACTCCTTTATCCAGCATTCGTATTGTATTCTCACCCCCCCCCCCCCCCCCCCCCCCCCCCCCCCCCCCCCCCCCCCCCCCCCCCCCCCCCCCCCCCCCCCCCCCCCCCCCCCCCCCCCCCCCCCCCCCCCCCCCCCCCCCCCCCCCCCCCCCCCCCCCCCCCCCCCCCCCCCCCCCCCCCCACCCGCCCCCCCCCCTGCCCCCACCCCACTGTGAGACCCTATCTTGAAAAACAAAAAAAAAACAAAACAAAACAAACAAACAAAAAATCCATCTGTGACTGGTGGTTACCATACTCAGCAATACTGTACTAGAACCCATCAAGTTTGTCTTAAAATTTTTATTTTATTTTATTTATTCATTTGAGAGAGAGAGATAGAAAGTGGGCCAGACATGGTGGCACACACCTTTAATCCCAGCACTTGGGAGGCAGAGGTAGGAGGATTGCTGTGAGTTCACAGCCACCCTGAGACTACATAGTGAATTCCAGGTTAGCCTGGGTTAGAGCAAGACCCTACCTTGAAAAACAAACAAAAAATATAGTATTTTCTATATAGCCAAATAAAATTCCCAAATTCCTTCCTACAATGCACAAGTTCTTGCCTGACTTCAAAACTGCATTCCTCTTCTAAACTAGCCTTTCCTGCTATCCTCAGGCTCACCCTTTAGACATTCTGGCTTCTAAGCTTCTAGAACATCACTGCCATTTGGAATATTCTGTAAAAATGAGGATGTTATTTTGCACTGTTCACTGTCCTGCCTCAGGTTCCCAAGCCCAGGACTTAACACAGTCAGTGATGTGGTTATGGAAGCCAATGAATTGTTTCAACTCATTTTGCTTCCAACACTGATCACATGTCAAGGAGCACATGAACTGTGGCCAATGCACCGAGAAAATAGATTTCTAATTTAATTTAATTTTAAATTAAAATATCCATCTTAAGCCGGGCGTGGTGGTGCACGCCTTTAATCCCAGCACTCGGGAGGCAGAGGTAGGAGGATTGCCATGAGTTCAAGGCCACCCTGAGATGACAGAGTTAATTCCAGGTCAGCCTGGACCAGAGTGAGACCCTATCTTGAAAAACAAAAAAAAAACAAAACAAACAAACAAACAAAAAATCCATCTGTGACTGGTGGTTACCATACTCAGCAATACTGTACTAGAACCCATCAAGTTTGTCTTAAAATTTTTATTTATTTTTATTTACTTATTTGCAAGCAGAGAGAAAGAAAAGGACACAGAAAGAATGGGTGCACCAGGACTTATAGACATTGCAAATGCACGCTTGATGCATGTGCCACCTTGTGCATCTGACTTTATGTGGGCACTGGAGAATCAAACCTGGGTCCTTAGGCTTTGCAGGCAAGCACCTTAACACCTGGGCCATCTCTCCAGCCTCCGCTTGTCCCTTTTTAAGGCCTTTTGTTATGTGGGAAGTTATGTTGATGCAATGACAAAACTTCAGTTACATTATCATGCAGGCTGTTCTCAACATCAAGGAACAAATGGGCATACCAAAATAAGAAGCTTGGTGCTGGAGAGATGGCCCAGGTATTAATGCACTTGCCTGCAAAACTTAACAATCTGGCTTCATTTCCTCAGTACTCATGTAAAGACAGATTCACAAAGTGACACATGTATTTGGAGTTTGCAGTGGTTAGGGGTGCTGGTGCACCCATACTCTGCCTCTGTTGGTTTGTATCTCTCTACTTGCAAATAAACAAATAAATAAGTAAAAATGGGGGGAGTTCAAGGTAGGATCTTGCTCTAGCCCAGGCTGACCTGGAATTTACTATGTATTCTCAGGTTGGCCTTATAGACAACTCACAACAATCCGCCTTCCCCAGCCTCCCAAGTGCTAGGAATAAAGGCATGTTCCACTTTGCCTGGCTAAAAAGCCTCCAAGTTAAGATGCTTGAGTTATGGGCTGAAGAGATGGCTTTAGTGGTTAAGGCACTTGCCTATGAAGCCTAAGGACCTATGTTCAACTCCAGATCCCACGAAAGTCAGATGCACAAAGGTGAGGCAAGCGCAAGGTCACACATGCCCACTAGGTGGCGCAAGTGTCTGTCATTCGATTTCAGTGGCTAAGGCCTTGCTTGGTTCACCAATTCTCTCTCTCTCTCTCTTTCTAAAATAAAATAAAAATAATAATAAATAGGGCTGGAGAGATGGCTTAGCAGTTAAGGCACCTGCCTGCAAAACCAAAGGATACTGGTTCAAATCTCCAGGACCCATGTAAGCCAGATACACAAGGGGGTACATATGTCTGGGGTCCTTTGCAGTTCCTGGATGCCTTGGCGTGCCCATTCTCTCTCTTTCTCTCTCTCTCCCTTTCTTTCTCTATCTCAAATAAATAAATAAAATATATTTAAAAAATAAATAAATAAAAGCAAGAGGCTTGAGTCACATACTGTTTATGAAATCAAAACATACAGTGAGCCAGGCTTGGTGGCACACATCTTTAATCCCAGCACTTGGGAGGCAGAGGTAGGAGGATCACTGGGAGTTCGAGGCCACCCTAAGATTACATAGTGAATTCCAGGTTAGCCTGGGTTAGAGCAAGACCCTACCTTGAAAGACCAAATAAAACAAAACAAAACAAACAACAACAAACAGTGAAAGGCTAGGTGAATGAAATAGCCTAAGTGAACAATTATGAAAGTGTACAGGGAAAGGTGGAAGGATGATGCTACTTAAATCCCAGGTTATAGCCGGGCGTGGTGGCGCACGCCTTTAATCCCAGCACTCGGGAGGCAGAGGTAGGAGGATCGCCATGAGTTCGAGGCCACCCTGAGACTCCATAGTGAATTCCAGGTCAGCCTGGGCTAGAGTGAGACCCTACCTCGAAAAACCAAAAAAAAAAAAAAAAAAAAAAAAATCCCAGGTTATTCTACATTTGAATGTCCTACACATCTCTGTTGATTCGACATTCTCTACCAATGGACCACAGTTGAGGTTTAAGCAGTGGGATCATAGTCAGAAAGTGCCCTGTGTCAGAGACATATACTTGTTCCATCAGAAGTATTCAGGAGGGACAAGCACACTTGGCCTTTATGTGACTTAAACTCCTCTTCTGAATAACTGATTTTTCTTTCTTCTTACTTTTTTTTCCCCAAGGTAAGGTCTCACACTAGCCTAAGCTGACCTGTAACTCACTCTCTAGTACCATCATGCCCAGCTTCTACTATGTTTTTTTTTTTTAAACTATAGCCTTATGTGTTTGGAGCAGAGAACATATGAACCAAAACAGTTATTACCAATGAGAGGTTAAGATTTAATAAATATTAAAGGCTCATGTATATTTATTCTATCATAAGTATTAACTGTCTCATATATATTTAAATTGTTATCAATATTTAGTGTCTAGATGTCACATGTATATTTATGAATCTGACTTTTGTTTTTACTTTATTCTCTTTGAATGTCATTTTATTGGACTCTGCTTGCTACTTATCATATCAAAGAGTTAGCCGGGCATGGTGGCACACACCTTTAATCCCAGCACTTGGGAGGCAGAGGTAGGATGATTATTGTGAGTTTGAGGCCATTCTGAGACTGCATAGCGAACAGGTCAGCCTGGGCTAGAGTGAACACTACTTCAAAAAGCCAAACAAACAAAAACAACAAAGAGTTGCCTATTTTCCAGATCATTTTATCTTTTTTTTGGGGGGGGGAGGGTTGAGGTTGGGTCTTGCTCTAGCCCATGCTGACCTGGAGTGCACTATGTAGTCTTAGGGTGACCTCGAACTCACAACAATCCTCCTACCTATACCTCCCAAGTGCTGGGATTAAAAGCATGTGTCACTATGCTGGCTCAAAATATATTCATCTGCTTATTTATTTATTTATGAGAGGGAGAAAGAGAATGGGCACTCCAGGGCCTCCAGTCACTGCAAACAAACTGTAGATGCATGTGTTACTTTGTGCTTCTGGCTTATCTGGGTCCTGGGGAACTGAACCTGGATCCTTTGGCTTTGCAGGCAAGTGCCTTAACCACTGAGCCATCTCTCCAGCCCCCTTTGTAAATTTTTTTTTTTTCATTCTTCTTTGTAAATTCTTGACAAGAACATGTCTAAAAACAGCAGGCCTGGTTTCGAATCTTTGTATTTCTTTTATTTTCCCTAGATAGAAGAAGTTCTCACACAGAATGGAATCAGAATACATAGTAACTTAATAGTGTACGGCCAATACTGGCTACCTGGGCAACCAGCCAAGGAAGACTTCCTGAATTCAGGTGAATTTTGGTAATTCTTTCAGTTTGCATTGGCAGACTGTTAGTTTTCCTAGAATAGCAAGAACAAACATTGTTTGTTTCCAAACAAACAGTTGGACATTTTTCTCTACTAGGGTTGCTATGTGGTCAGCATTAGACAAAAATAACAATAACAAGAGCTGGAAGGCCCCTCCCTGTTGACCAGCTGTCAGGATACTGGAAAGAGCTATGCACCTGTTGGGGGAGGAAAGTCATCAACAGTGTTAACCAACAGAGGACCCTGCAAGCTCCATGGCTGGCCAGCCAGGCCTAATGTACCACCTGGTGCAATGGTGGCATGTCTGTTATGGGGGAAACCATTTGCTCTGTGATTAAACCGGAGAACACCTGCTGGGAATTCCTGCTGGTACTTAAATCCTAATCAAAAGCCTATGGCACTTGCCGGGCGTGGTGGCGTACACCTTTAATCCCAGCACTCGGGAGGCAGAGGTAGGAGGATTGCTGTGAGTTCGAGGCCACCCTGAGACTACAGAGTGAATTCCAGGTCAGCCTGAGCTAGAGTGAGACCCTACCTCAAAAAAAAAAAAAAAAAAAAAAAAAAAAAAGCCTGTGGCTTGGGAGATCATAAGCTCTGGGGGCTCTTACATTCTTTCCATCATCTCTTCTGCAGTGGTGCCTGAGCCTTGGAGGGTGTGAGAGATGTCTCACTTAGTGCTGAACACTCCACTGTCACTTCTCAGCACTATGATGAGTTTTGAGTCACCTCCAGTGGTCACCACCATCTGAAAAGAGAAGCTTCTCTAACCAAAAGTGTGAGTACAATTAACATATGGGCATAGGGTGGGGGAGATGGCTCAGTGGTTTATGGTACTTGCTTACAAAGCCTTATGACCTGAGTTCAATTCCCCAGTCCCCACGTAAAATCAGATGCACAAAGTGGCACAAATGTCTGGAGTTTGTTTGCAGTGGCACTAGACCCTGGTATTCTCTCTTTCTCTCTCCTTGCAAATAAATAAAAAAATCTTTAAAAATGGACTTAAATGTAAGTACTTGAGGACCATTTGGTGAGCGTAATATATGTATGTTTAGGCAGACAACAATAGTAGTTCCCCCCTATGGCTTATGAACCCCTGTCCCCAGTCATAGGCTTTTTTTGGTTTTGATTTTCTAGGTAGGGTCTTGCTCTAGCCCAGGCTGACCTGGAATTTACTATATATACTCAGGCTGGCCTTGAACTCACAGCAATTCTTCTACCCCTGCCTTCCTAGCGCTGGGATTAAAGGTGTGTGCCACCACACCCAGCTCAGGCTTTTGATTAAGTGTTCAGTACCAGGCAAGAATTCCCTCCTTCTATTTTATTTTATTTATTTGTTTGTTTGTTTGTCTTTTGGTTTCTCAAGGTAGGGCCTCGCTCTAGCTCAGGCTGACCTGGAATTCACTATGTAGTCTCAGGATGGCCTCGAACTCACAGTGATTCTCCTATCTCTGCCTCCCGAGTGTGGGATTAAAGGCATGTACCACCATATGCGGCTCTCCTTCTAGTTTATTAACCTGCAGTCTCTTGTTTTCTACTCATCGTCATTCCCAATATCAAGCAAACTCTTTTTCTACTACCCAGCTTGGGAAACCAGAAAAAGAAAGCTGTTAGAATTATATAATATAGTTATGGGTGGAGGAGGTTCATCTGTATCTGATGAAACAGCATGAAGTTGGAGCTGGGGTGTGGCTCAGTGGTGGAACACTTACCCAGCATGTATGAGCCTCTGGGTTCCATCCCAACACTGTAAAAGAAAGAAAGAAAGAAAGAAAGAAAGAAAGAAAGAAAGAAAGAAAGAAAGAAAGAAAGAAAGAAAAAAAAAAAAAACAACCCAGAGGCCAGCTGTAGATATGACTTAGTGGCAAAGGCATTTACCTATAAATGCCAAAGGACCCAGGTTTGATTCCCCAGTACCCATGTAAAGCCAGCTGCCCAAGGTGATACATGGTACATGTATATGGAATTCCATTTCTGTTTGCCATGTCCGGAGGTGGTAGGGTCTCACTCTAGCTCAGGCTGTCCTGGAATTCACTATGTAGTCTCAGGGTGGCCTCTAACTCTTGGAGATCCTCCTGTCTCTGATTCCCAAGTGCTAGGATTAAAGGCATGTGCTACCATGCCCGGCTTTTTATTCAAAATATTTTTATTTATTTATTTGACAGAGAAAGAGGGAGGAAGAGAGAGAGAGAGAATGGGCTTGCCAGGGTCTCCAGCCACTGCAAATAAACTCCAGACATATGTGCCCCCTTGTGTATCTGCCTAACGTGGGTCCTGGGGAATCAAACCTGGGTCCTTTGGCTTTGCAGGCAAACGCCTTAACTGCTAAGCCATCCTTCCAGCCCATGTTTGGCTTTTTGAGGTAGGGTCTCACTCTAGTCCAAGTGATCTAGGACTCACTCTATAGTCCCAGGCTGGCCTTGAACTCACAGAGATTCACCTATATCAGTCTTCTAGTTCTGGTACTAAACCTAGCTTTTTGTTATTGTTGTTTTGCTCTGTTTTCAAGGAAGAAAGGTTTTGGTTTGGCTTACAGTTTTCCATCATGGTGAGGAATGCATGGCAAGAAGAGGGCTAGGCTGCTGGTGACACTGTATCTATAATCAGGAAGCAGAGAGACATGAATCTTGGTGACTTTTTCTATTTTTCATTTCACCTGCTATTAAGCTCTGTTCAGTCCACTTATATGTTAGACAATTGAAAAGCAGCCTTCAAATAAGTGAGGCTTTAATTTTCATAAGCTAAGGGTGCAAAATATATTTAAAATTTTTTACTTGGGAGGCAGAGGTAGGAGGATCGCTGTATGAGGCCAGCCTGAGACTACATATAGTGAATTCTAGGTCAGCCTGGGTCAGAGAGAGACCCTTCCTCAAAAAAAAAAAAAAAAAAAAAAAAAATTCTGCCATGCATGGTGGTGCACACCTTTAATCCTAGCACTTGGGGGGCAGATGTAGGAGGATCACCATTAGTTCGAGGCCACCCTGATATTACATAGTGAATTACAAATAAGCCTTGGTTTATGGAAGACTCTACCTCAAAAAAAAAAAAATCATATCAAAGCCCAACATGGTGGCACACACCTTTAATCCCAGCACTTGGTAGGCAGAGGGAGGAGGATCACCATGAATTTGAGGCCACCCTGAAATGACAGTAAATTCCAGGTCAGCCTGCCTGGGCTAGAGTGAGACCCTATCTCAAAAAGTAAAAAAAAAAAAAAAAAAAAAAAAAAATAGGGCTGGAGAGATGGCTTAGTAGTTAAGGCATTTGCCTGCAAAGCCTACGGACCCAGGTTTGATTCCCCAGTACCTACATAAGGCAGATGCACAAGGTGGCACATGCATCTAGAGTTTGCAGTGGCTGGAGGCCCTTCTCTCTCTCTCTCCCTCCCTCCCTGTGTCTTTCTGTCTCTCAAATAAATAAATAAAAAAAACCCAAAATAAAAAATAAATAATCTTCCCTTCCAAATTTGCATTCGAACTTGGGTCTTTCAGAGATATGTGGCAGTACACCACTGTCTTCATTGACAGATAACAAAGTAGACTTTGGCCTTCCTGTAGTTCTCTGTGTTTTCTTTTCTTTTCTTTTTTTTTCTGTGTTTTCTTACCATTGAATTGTAGTTATACCCCAGAAGGTCTGACCACATTTAGCCCAAGAACAAGGAACTGTCCTGGCTGTCCAGTATCTACGGCATTCAGACTCCTGCAGGTCCTTTAAGTAAACTAATGCCCAAAAGTCTGATATTGCAATTCACATCATGTCTCATACTCATCCTTTCTTCTTTTCTTTCATTTGTTTATTTATTTGAGAGATAGAAAGAGGCAGAGAGACAGAAAGAGAGACAGAGACAGACAGACAGACAGACAATGGGCATGCCAGGGCAAACAAACTCCAGACACATGTGCCACCTTGTGCATCTGGTTTTGCATGTGTACTAAGGGATTGAACCTAGGTCCTTAGGCTTTGCAAGCAAGTGCCTTATCTGCTCAGCCATCTCTCCAGCGCTTTTTCTTTTCTTGTTTGGTTTTTCGAGGTAGGGTCTCACTCTAACTCAGGCTGACCTGGAATTCACTACGTAGACTCAGAGATAACCTCAAACTTATGGCGATCCTCTTACCTCTGCCTCCTGAGGGCTTGTTTTTGTTTTGTTCAATGTAGCTCAGGCTGACCTGGAATTCACTATGTAGTCTTAGGCTGGCTTCTAACTCATGGTGATCCTCCTACCTCTGTCTCCCAAGTGCTGGTGTGCCACACCTGGCTTTTTTCCTCTTTCCTTTTTCCTTTTTCCTTTTTCCTTTTTTTTTTTTTTTTTTTTTTTTAAGCTGTGAAGATTGCTGAAATGTCAGGAGGTTGGTTAGGGGTGAGTAGGGAAGTGTGGAATGTTTTTAATCCTACACTCAATGTTCTTGGTAATACTAGAAGAGCAACAGAGCCATGGGTTCAGTTATGTTCTTGGCTAACGCAGCTTACCCTGACTTAAGTGCTCCTCATGTTGAGGAAAAAAAAAAAAAACCCAAAAAACTAGACTGACAGTAAATACAACCTGAGCCACTGATGTGACCTGGCTGCCAAACCAAGCAAATGTGATCTGAAGTGACATTAATAGAAGGCTACTGGCTGGCACAAGAAAGGTTGTGGTTCTAGGGTACACTCTGTTGTGATCAGCTCACACCTGGAGGATGGTGTTTTGTTCTGTATTTTAAAATAATTTTTTTTGTTTATTTTTATTTATTTATTTGAGAGCAACAGACAGAGAGGGAAAAAGGCGGATAGATAGACAGAGAATGGGCACAGCAGGGCCTCCAGCCACTGCAAATGAACTCCAGATGCATGCACCACCTTGTGCATCTGGCTTATTTGGGTCCTGGGGAATCAGGCCTTGAACCTGGATCCTTAGGCATCACAGGCAAGTGCTTAACCATTAAGCCATCTCTCCAGCCCTGTTGTGTTTTCTAAAATTAATTAATCTTTTATTAACAACTTCCATGATTGTAAACAATATCCCACAGTAATGCCCTCCCTCCCCCCACTTTCCCCTTTGAAACTGCATTCTCCATCATATCCCCTCCCCGTCACAATCAGTCTCTCTTTTCTTTTGATGCCATGATCTTTTCCTCCTATTACAATGGTCTCGTGTAGGTAGTATCAGGCACTGTGAGGTCATGGATATCCAGGCCATTTTTTGTTTTGTTTTGTTTTTTCAAGGTAGGGTTTCACTCTAGCTCAGGCTGACCTGGAATTCAATATGTAGTCTCAGGGTGGCCTCGAACTCATGGTGATCCTCCTACCTCTGCCTCCCGAGTGCTGGGATTAAAGGCGTGCGCCACCACGCCCGGCTTCCAGGCCATTTTGTGTCTGGAGGAACACGTTGTAAGGAGTCCTACCCTTCCTCTGGCTCTTACACACACACACACACACACACACACACACACACACACACTCTCTCTCTCTCTCTCTCTCTATATATATATATATAAATATTTTTATTTGCAAGCAAAAAGAGAGAGAGAGAAGCTGGGCATGGTGGCACAAGCCTTTAATCCCAACACTCGGGGGGAGGCAGAGGTAGGAGGATTGCTGTGAGTTCTAGGCCACCCTGAGACTACATAGTTAATTCCTCAAAAAAAAAAAAAAAAAAAAGTCTCTCTTAATTAGAAACCAACTTAAGGACATTATAAAACACAGCAAAACAAAAAGACATTTAAGGGCTGGAGAGATGGCTTAGCGGTTAAGGCATTTGCCTGCAAAGCCAAAGAATCCCAGTTCAATTCTCTAGGACCCACGTAAGCCAGATGCACAAGGGGGTGCATGCATCTGAAGTTCCTTTGCAGTGTCTGGAGGCCCTGGTGCACCCATTCTCTCTCTGTCTCTCTACCTCTTTCTCTCTCTCTCTCAAATAAATAAATAAAATATATTTAAAAACAAAGAGGGCTGGAGGAATGGTTTAACAGTTAAGGCGTTTGTCTGCAAAGCCAAAGGACTCAGGTTCGATTCCCCAGGACCCACGTTAGCCAGATGCACAAGGGGCGCACGTGTCTGGAGTTCGTTTGCAGTGCCTGGAGCCCTAGCACCCATTCGCTCTTTCTCTCTTCCTCTCTTTCTCTCTGCCAAATAAAAACAAACAAACAAACAAGCAAACATTTAAAGCCAGGCATAATGGTGTGCTCCTTGAATCCCAGCACTCAGGAGGCAGTGGTGGTAGGAGGATCACTGAGTTTGGGGCCAGCCTGGGACTACAGAGTGAACTCCAGGGCAGCCTGAGTTAGAGTAAGACCCTACCTCTGGGGGTGGGGGTGGGGTGGCGGCGGAAAGGACATTTAAAAACCATGTAAAGGGGGCTGGAGAGATGGCTTAGCAGTTAAGACTCTAGGAAGCCTAAGGACCCAGGTTTAATACACCAGATTCCATGTAAGCCAGATGCACATAGTGGCACATGCATCTGAAGTTCGTTCACAGTGACTAGAGGCCCTGGCATGCCCATGTTTTCTTTCATAAATAAATAAATATTTTAAAAAAACATGTAAAAATAAAATAGGGAGCTGAAGATATGGCTCCGCAGTTATAGGCACTTGCTTGAAAATCATTGTGGTCCAGGTTGAATGCCCTAGTACCCATGTAAAGTCAGTTGCACAAAGTAGCACATGCATCTGGAGCTCATCTGCAGTGGCAGGAAGCCCTAGTGTGCCCATTCTCTTCTCCCTCCCTTCTTCTTCTTCTTTTTTTTTTTTTTTTTAACCCCGAGGTAGGGGCTATTACATTCTTTCTGCCACCTCTTCCTCAATGGACCCTGAGCCTTGGAAGGTGTGTTGTTCTGTGTTTTAAAAGTGATGTTGACAATTTGGGACTTTGTCCAAGTTGGGTGATAGGATGATAAATTGCCTAGAATCCTTTGAGGAACAGTTGGAGGAATTGGGTTAGTTTACCTTGGAAACTAGAAGATAGGAAGGTGTGGAATAATTATTTTGAAACATTCACAGGGCTATCAGTTAGGAGAGTTGGGCTTTTCAGTGTAAGCCCAGTTTATATAAATTTGACTGATGGGTGTACATTGTCTCCATGTAAAGAAGGATTTTCTAGCCCTTATGAACATCTAGAAAATAGCAGCTCTGAAAGGTAGTGACAACTTTAATAGCTGGTATATGTACATACTAGAAAAGAGGTTAAGTTGGGCATGGTGGCACACACCTTTAATACCAACCAACACTCGAGAGGCAGAGGTAGGAGGATCCAAAAAAAAAAAAAAAAAAGGAAAAGAAGAAAAGAGGTTAGCTGACCCAGTATCAAGAACTCTCTCTCTCTCTCTCTTTCTTTCTCTCTCTCTAATATATAAAAAATAGGACTGGAGAGATGGCTTAGAAGTTAAGGGACTTGTCTGCAAAGCCTAAGGACACAGGTTCAATTCCCCGGTACCCATTTAAGCCAGATGCACAAGGTGGTGCATACATTTGGAGTTCATTTGCAGCGTCTGGAGGCCCTGGCATGCCCATTCTCTCTCTCTCTCTCTCTTTCAGTCTCTAATAAATAGATTAAAAAGAGAGAGAGAGAGCCAGGCGTGGTGGCGCACACCTTTAATCCCAGCACTCGGAAGGCAGAGGTAGGAGGATTGCCGTGAGTTCGAAGCCACCCTGAGACTCCATAGTGAATTCCAGGTCAGCCTGGGCTAGAGTGAAACCTTACCTCGAAAAACAAAAAAAAAAAAAAAGAGAGAGAGAGAGATGATGTGATCCAAAATGCTGTCAGATTCAAAAGTTATAATGACAAACCTTGTGGTGATTGCAATGTAAAATGTCCCCAAGTGTTTGTGATTAAGCTTCCTACTTAGTCCCCAGCTAATGAAGCCACTGGGAAGTAGGGCCTTGCTGCTGGAAGAGATGTGTGTCCCTGGGAGCTGGCCCTGATGTCGATTTACCCAGTCCACTGGGTGTTCAGAGCTAGCTCACTGTGGCTACTTCCTCCCAGATGATATGATAAGACTTGATGCCCCAGCTACCTGCTCTGCCATGCTTTCCCTGCCTTGATGAAACTTCCCCTCAAAAGTGTAAAGTGAGCCAGGCGTGGTGGTGCACACACACCTTTAATCACAGTACCCTGGAGGCAGAGGTAGGAAGATCTCCGTGAGTTGGAGGCCATCCTGAGACTACATAGTGAATTACAGGTCAGCCTGGGCTAGAGTGAGACCCTAACTCGAAAAACAAGCAAACAAACAAAAAATAAGAAGCTGGGTTTTTTCTTTTTTTCAAGTGAATATAATATCATTTTATTGTCTTTGTAGCAAAACTGGCTTAGAACTGGATCACTTGGCCCCTTTTCTCTTCTTATCTCCTTCCAGTTCAAAATGTTTGCATCTCTCAATAGCCAACATTCTTTTAGATCTGCAGTTTGGCTCAACACCATCTAGCCTCTGCACAATCTTCATAGTTTTAGCCTTTTTCTAGAATATAAGCTTTGCCAGGCGTGGTTGCGCACACCTTCAATCTCAGCACTGCGGAGGCAGAGGTAGGAGGATCCTGTGAGTTCAAGGCCACCCTGAGACTCTGTAGTGAATTCCAGTCAGCCTGGACTAAAGCAAGACCCTACCTCAAAAAACCAAAACCAAAAGCAACAAACAAGGAGAATATAGGCTTAGTCCATCCATCATAGCCAGTCCCTGTCATAACGCTGTTTTCCCTGGGCATACAGAGAATCCTTGCCCTTTTTGTACTGGGTCACTTTGTGGGGCTGATGCTTGCTGCACTTCTTGCAGAAAGTCTGGCCAGTTTTAGGGACATTCACCATATTGGCAGGAGTGCTATCAGCACAGAAAGCACAAGAAGCTTTTCTAACCAAAGGTGAGAGTGGTTCTGGAGAGGTGACTGAGTGGTTAAGATGCTTGCCTGTGAAGCCTATGGACCTAGGTTCAATTCCCCAGTACCCATGTAGAGCCAGATGCACAAGTGTATGGAGTTTGTTTGAAGTGGCAGGAAGCTCTGGTGTGTTCGTTCTCTCTGCTTCTTTTTGTTTTTTTTTTTTTTTTCAAATAATAATTTTTTAAAACCCTTGATACTTTGTATGCTTTATTTCTCATCTCAACATGTTGATTTCAGAGTGTCTGAGTATTTGGACAAGATTTACCTAAATCAAATATTATAAGACACCATTGCAAAGAATGGTAGTTTGTGTTCACAGGTCAAAGAACTAGCTCCATGGAACTGGCCATTAAAGACCATTAATCATTAAAGACATAGTAATATGCAAATGTGTGCATTGTGATAGTTTCTCTTCTTCCAATCCTCAGTGAAGTGTTAGTAATGATTCATTTTCTTTTCTGTTTTCTTTTTCTTTGGTTTTTCCAGGTAGGGTCTCACTCTAGTTCAGGCTGACCTGGAATTCACTATGTAGTCTCAGAGTGGCCTTGAACTCATGCTGATCCTCCTACTTCTGCCTCCTGAGTGCTGGGATTAAAGGCGTGCGCCACCACACCAAGCTCTTTTCTTTTTTTTTTTTTTTTAAAAATTATTTATTTATTTATTTGAAAGAGGAAGGGAGGGAGAAAGAGAGAGAATGGGCATACCAGGGCCTCCAGCCACTGCAAATGAATTCCAGACACATGTGTCACCCTGTGCGTCTGTCTTATGTGGGTACTGGAGAATCAAACCTGGGTCCTTAGCCTTTGCAGGCAAGCACCTTAACCACCAAGCCATCTTTTCAGCCTGTCTTTTTTTTTTTTTTTTTTTGGTTTTTCGAGGTGGGGTTCTCACTCTAGCCCAGGTTGACCTGAAATTCACTATGTAGTCTCAGGGTGGTCTTGAACTCATACGATCCTCCTACCTCTGCCTCCTGAGTGCTGGGATTAAAGGCATGAGCCACCAAACCTGGCTTTTTTCTTTTTAAAATATTTTATTTTTATTTATTAGAGTCAGAGAGAGAGAGAGAATGGGCATGCCAGGGCTTCTGGCCACTGCAAATGAACTCCAGATGCATGTGCCACCATGTGCATCTGGCTTATGTGGGATCTGGGGAATCGAACCTGGGTCCTTAGACTTCACAGGTACACCCTGAACTACTAAGCCATCTCTCCAGTCCCCAGCATTGTCTTTTGAGGCTGTTAGGATTACATATGATGATAATGAGTGTAAAAGCACACCAACATTATGTAGTTTTTTCAAAAAACACATTTATTATGTGTTTTCAGTTGTCTCCAAATTTTCTTTTCTCCAAGCCGGGCGTGGTGGTGCATGCCTTTAATCCCAGCACTTGGGAGGCAAAAGTAGGTGGATGGCCGTGAGTTCAAGGCCACCCTGAGATTACATAGTGAATTCCAGGTCAGCCTGGGCTAGAGAACCTACCTCAGAAAACAAAAACAAACAAAAAAATTTTTTTTGATTTTGAGGAGATATGGTTGCACTCTTGTCCAGCTCAAACCCATTTTCTTTTCTTTTTTCTTTAAACAAACTCCAGACACATGCACCACCTTGTGTATCTGGTTTATGTAGATCCTGGGAATTTTTTTTTCTTTTTTTGCGAGGTAGGGTTTCACTCTAGTCCAGGCTGACCTAGAATTCACTATGTAGTCTCAGAGTGGCCTCGAACTCATGGTGATTCTCCTACCTCTGCCTCCTGAGTGCTGGGATTAAAGGCATCGCTGTGATGGAGGGATGGCTTAGTGGTTAATGCGTTTGCCTGCAAAGCCAAAGGACCCAGGTTTGATTCCCCAGGACCCACGTAAAACAGATGCACAAGGGGGTACATGGCATCTGGAGTTCATCTGCAGTGGCTGGAGGCTCTGGCATGCTCATTCTCTCTCTCCCTCTTTCTCTGTCAAATAAATAAATAAATAAAAATAAAATATTTAAAGGCATGCACTACCAATCCTGGCTGATCCTGAGGAATTGAACCTGGGTCCTTTGGCTTTGCAGCAAGCACCTTAACCACTAACCCATCTCTCCAGCCCCCTAATCCATTTTCTTTTTGCTGACCTGGAATTCACTATCGAGTCTCAGGGTGGCCTTGAACTCACAGTGATCCTCCTACCTCTGCCTCCTGAGTGCTGGGATTAAAGGAAGGCGTGCGCCACCACGCCCAGCTTCCCTAACCCATTTTCTATTGTAGTATTATTGTGTTCCCTAATTACTTTCGCTGAATAAATCCTAATCAGTGGTACCTTTCTGTACCAATAATCAGTTGCAATCCAACAGAATAAGTGCCTCCTGGGAGCCCAGTTTAGTGCCGGCCTCAAACAATGCAAAGTCACCTTTGCTCTGAGAGCATGGTCCAGAAGTTGCTGGAAAGGCCAGCCTATTCCACCTGGGTCCTGGAGATGTATGAGTGTTGAGTGAGTCAGCCAGATTAATAAAGGTGGGAAGGGCTCCGGTGGAAAGGGAACAGAGGAGACAAAGTACAAATATGTGAATCAGCAGATGGCAGAAGTGAACATTAAGCCTGCCTGGAAATTGTCCTAAATACTGGGCTAATTATTCTGCCTCTCAGACACTCAATTTCCTTACCTGTAAAGTAACCAGGCATGGTGACCCACACCTCTAATCCCAGCACTTTAGGAGACTGAGGCAGGGGGATTACAAACTGGAGGCCAGTTTAGACTATACAGGGAGACCCTATTCTATCTCAGACAAAACAGACAAACCAAATCACGGCAAGCAAACATGCCTGCAAAGCCAAAGAACCCAGGTTCGATTCCCCAGAACCCAAGTTGGCCAGATGCACAAGAGGGCTCATGCATCTGGAGTTCGTTTGCAGGAGGCCCTGGCGCGCCTATTCTGTGTCTCTCTCCCTCTCTTTCCCTGTCAAATAAATAAGTAAAAATTTTAAAAAAATCTCTAAGGGGGCTGGTAGAAAGGCTTAGCGGTTAAGGCACTTGCCTGAGAAGCCTAAGGACCCAGGTTCTAATTCCCTCCACATAAACCAGATGCAGAATGTGGCACAAGCGTATGTATTTCGTTTGTAGTGTCTGGAGGCCCTGGCGCGCCCATTCTCCGTCTATATGCCTTTCTCTCTCTCTCTGAAATAAATAAATACATAAAATATGTACATAATTTTTAAAGAGCTGTAAGTCAAGCAGGCGACATTAAGTCTGGGTGCTGGGGGGGGGAATGCGAACCTAGGAAATCTGAGCACAGCAAAGCGGCGCTGCCAGGGTCACGTGACATCACGCCCCGCCCCTCTCCTCGCCGGCGCGTCTGGAGCGGCTGCGGCAGCCCCTGGTGCGCATGCGTCCAGTTCCCCCACCAGCGCGCTCTGCGGCGCGGTCCGCGGAGGAGGCAAGGCGAGCGGCGGGCTCGGGGTGGAGGACAGCCGATGGCTCTGGCGGGTCCAGCGGTATTGGGACCCGGTTCTAGCGGGTCTTCTGTGGACGAGACCGTGGCTGCGGCCGAGGGTCGCGAGACGTCTGGCCTTGCGGCTCCAGAAGACGATGAAGAAGAAGAGGATGGCCGCCGCGGCCGGGGCCTGCTGCGTTGGGATGGCTTCTCGGCCTGGCTGCACTGCGTGTGTGTGGTGGGCTTCGATCTGGAGCTGGGCCAGGCGGTGGAGGTGAGGCCCCGGCCCCCGCGTCCCGTCTCCGTCCATCCTCGTGCTCCCGGCCGAGCCCGTCTGTGGACGGCGGGGCGGCGCATCCGGGCGTGGCCGGCCGTCCCCCCTCCGAGGCCCTGTCCACCGGCCCTTCCCCTGGGAGGGTCTTGGGGCTGCGGCTTAGGGGTGAAAAGTTCTTCTAGGCCCCTCCTATAATACTTGTTGACGTTCGTCTTAAAAAAAGAAAGGAAGAAAATCCGAGCCCCGCGCCCTCCTTTGATCCCAGCACTTGGGACTTGGGAGGCAGAGGCTGTGAGTTCGAGGCTGCCCTGAGACTACATAGTGAATTCCATGTCAGCCTGAGCTCGAGCTAGACCCTACCACAACCTCCACACTCCCCGTCCCCACCCCTCCAAAAAAATTCAGCAACACAGGAATAACTGACAGTTTTAGCAGCCACCCACAAAAGGCTGCCCGGGACAGGATGTTTGCGACTTTTTCAAGGAAGGGAAACAATAAATACTTCTGACAGGGTGAACTAGAATAGCCAGGCGTGCACGTCCAAGGGGTTAGGCTCGGTCCGTTGTGTCCATTGCTGTCTGAGCCAAAGTGCTTATCTTAGCCTTCGTTTTTTTGTTTTTGTTTTTTCCTTTTTCCTTCTTTTGTTCCCCATTTCTGGGTAGTGTGTAATGGGCCTTCACACTCTGTTAGGGAAAGAATATCTCAGGCCTTTTGAATGCTAGGCAAGGGTTCTACCACTGAGCTACATCCTCAGATCCTGGTGCTTATTTATTTATTTGACAGAGAAAGAGAGAAAGAGAGTGAGAGAGAAAGAACGGGTGCGCCAGGGGCTCCAGCCACTGCAACTGAACTCTATATGTGTGTGCCCCCTTGTGCATCTGGCTAACATGTGTCCTGAGGAATCAAACCTAGGCCCTTTGGCTTTGCAGGCAAGTGCCCTAACCGCTAAGCCATCCCTCCAGCCCTTATTTATTTAATGTATTTTTATTTATTACACACCACACAGAATATGGACACACAAGGCCTTCAGCCACTGCAAAAGAACTCCAGATGCGTGCACCGCCTTGTGCATCTGCCTTGCGTGGGTACTGGGGAACCAAACCTGGGTCTGCAGGCTTCACAGGCAATCACCTTAACCGCTAAGCCATCGCTCCATCCTATTTATTTATTTTAGAGAGAAGAGTCAGTGAGAGAAAGAAAATGGGCATGCCAGGGCCTCCTGCCACAGCAAATGAATTCCAGATGCATGCCCCACTTTGTTCATCTAGCCTTGGTACTGGGGAATTGAACCCAAGCTAGCAGGCTTTGCCAGCAAGCAACTTTTACCACTGAGCTATTTTCCAAGTCTTCTCCTGTTGCTTCTTAATTTTTTTTTTGAGGCAAGCCCAACAGACTGGCTTTTTTTTTTTTTTTTTTTAAATAGAGTGAGAGAGAGAGAGAATATTAGTGCTCCAGGGCTTACAGCCACTGTAATTGAGCTCCAGACATCTTGTGCGCATGTGTGATCTTGCACATGCATCACCTGCTTCTGGCTTACGTGGGATCTGGGGAGTCGAACATGGGTCCTTAGGCTTTGCAGGCAAACGTCTTGACCACTAAGCCATTTCATACACACACCTACACACACATACATATATAAAATACTGACTTCCTTCTTATTTATTTACAGAGAGAGAGAGCGAGAGAAAGAGTGAGTATATGCATGATAAACTCCAGATGCATCTAGTGCATTTAGATCCACCTTGTGCATTTGGCTTTGTGAGGGCACTGGGGAATTGAACCTGCGCTGTGTCTTAACTACTGAGCCATCTCTCCATCCCTTAATACTGCTTCTGAAACAGTTGACGTGAAAGTATATGTCAAGATAAGGAAAACTGTTTGTCAATCTGTCAAGTTTTCCACCTTAACTTAAGGCTTTTGAATCTTTTTTTTTTTTTTTTTTTTTTTTTAGGTAGAGTCCAGCTCTAGCTCAGGCTGACTTGGAATTCACAGTGTAGCCTCATGGTGGCCTCGAACTCACAGCGATCCTCCTACTTCTGTCTCCCATTTGAATCTTATTTTTTTTTTTTTTTACGTTGTTTAGGGTTCTTTTTGTTAACATAAGAGGTTGTCTTTATGTGTGCAAGAAAAATTGTTACTGGAATGATGTATATTTAGAAATTAGAAAAAATTTTCATTTGTGTGGCGAGAGAGAGATAGAATGAGCCAGAGCCTCTTGCCAAGGCAAACTCCAGAAGCATTGGCTACTTTGTGCATCTGGCTTTATGTGGGTACTGGGAAATTGAACTTGGGCTGGCAGGCTTTGCAAGCAGATATGTTTAACTACTGAGCCGTATCCCTAGAACTATTTTAAAAAATATATTTTTAGCCGGGCATGGTGGCACATGGCTTTAATCCCAGCACTCGGGAGGTAGAGGTAGGAGGATCGCTGTGAGTTCGAGGCCACCCTGAGACTCCATAGTGAATTCCAGGTCAGCCTGAGCTAGAGTGAGACCCTACCTTGAAAAACCAAAATAAATAAATTAATAAATAAAAATAATAATAAATAAAAAAATATTTTTGCCCGGCGTGGTGGTGCACGCCTTTAATCCCAGCACTCGGGAGGCAGAGGTAGGAGGATCACCGTGAGTTTGAGGCCACCCTGAGATTTCATAGTGAATTCCAGGTCAGCCTGGGCCAGAGTGAGACCCTACCTCAAAAAACCAAAAAAAGAAAGAAAAGAAAAGAAATTATCTTTATTCATTTATTTGAGAGAGAGAGAAAATGAATGGCCATTGCATATGAACTCTAGATGCATGTGCCGCCTTGTGCATCTGGCTTACATGGGTCCTGGGGAAGTGAAACTGGGTCTTTATGATTCACAGGCAAGTGCCTTAATCACTAAGCCATCTCTCCAGCGTCCCCCAGACCTATTTTTGTTGTTTTGGTGACAGTGGCAGATTTTAATCACATCCTGACTTTGGGGACCTAAGTTGGCTAAGGATGTTCTTAATCTTGGTTTTGTCATTGCATAGTTCTGGGAATTCTGAGTTTCCTCTAAGATATTAACATTATGCTAAATATGCATACAAATATAAAGAAGATGTGCTCTAGATTGAGACAAGCATTCACTGGAGAGCCACACATCTCCGTAGTTCATAGGACCAAATGGAGTAACTGATGACTGATGAGTAAATATGTGAGCATTTATTTCTTGTACAAATATATTCATCAGGGCTGGCGAGATAGCTTAGTGATTAAGGTGCTTGCCTATGAAGCCTAAGGACCCATGTTCTACTCTCCAGGTTCCATGTAAGTCAAATGCACAAAGTGATGCAAGTGCACAAGGTTGCACATGTGCACAAGATCACTTATGCGTCTGGAGTTCAGTTGCAGTGGCTAGAGGCCCTGGTATACCATTTCTCTCTCTCTAGCTCTCTGATATTAAAAAGAAAAGAAATATATTTATTAAAAAATTATTTATTTGAAGCTGGGCGTGGTGGCGCACGCCTTTAATCCAAGCACTTGGAGGCAGAGGTGGGAGGATCACTATGAGTTTGAGGCCACCCTGAGACTATATAGTGAATTCCAGGTCACCCTGGACTAGAGTGAGACCCTACCTCAAAACAACAACAAAAAATTATTTATTTGGGCTGGAGGGATGCCTTAGCTGTTAAGGCACTTGTCCACAAAGCCAAAGGACCCAGGTTTGATTCTCCAGGACCCATATAAGCCAGATACACAAGGTGGCGCATGCGTCTGGTGTTTGCAGTGGCTGGAGGCCCTGGTGCACCCCTTCTGTCTCTCTCTCCCTCTGTGTGTGTCTCTCTGCTTCTTTCTCTCTCAAATAAATAAATATAAAATAATCAAAAAATTGTTTATTTGATGTATAGAGAGAGACAGAAAAACTATGGCATACCAGGGCCTTCTGCCACCATACAGAGATGAACTCTGGACATTGTCTGGCTTTTCAAGGGTACTGGGGAATCAAATCAGGGATGTAAAGTTTTACAAGCAAGAGCCATCTCTCTGCAGCTATGAGCAATTTTTTTTTTTTTAATCTTGGAGGCAGTTAAGTTTGAAGACAGTTATCTGCAAACCGATTATGATCTATGTTGGCATGATAACCAGAAGTTCCACATATAGCAAAATAAAATTTAACTGGAAAGCTTAGATTGTTATTTGATTGCTTTTTTTTTTTTTTTTTTTTCCTGGTTTTATGAGGTAGGGTCCAACTCTAGCCCAGGCTGACCTAGAACTCACTCTGTAGTCTCAGGGTGGCCTTGAACTCACAGCAGTCCTCCTACCTCTGCCTCCCAAGTGCTGGGATTAAAGGCGTGCGCCACTACACCCTGCTGATTGCATTTTTAAAATATTTTATTTATTTGAGAGAGAGAAGAGTTGACAGAGAGAGAGTGGGTGTGCCAGGGCATCCAGCAAATGAACTCCACATGCATGCGCCACCTTGTGCATGTGGCTTATGTGGGCCCTGGGGGATTGAACCTGGGTCCTTTGGCTTTGCAGGCGAGTGACTTAACTACTAAGCCATCTCTCCAGCCCTTGATTGCATTTTTAAATAGATAAAGGAGTTGATTTTGGATTCTCATAATTTGAAACAACACTCTTTGGTGTTTGTTTTGTTTTACTGAAGGGCTTAACATAGTTCCAGTGTTAAAACAAATAGGAATCACTGAATGACTTTGAGTTTCATTCCGTATGGTATTTATTGCTGCACAGAATTTTCTTTAGGCAAGAATGGCTTAATTTACTTTTCAGAGGTAGGACCATTGCTGTAGGTTCAAGGCTAGCCTGGAACTCCAGAACCAGAACCAATTCCAGGTCAGCCTGAGCTAGAGTGAGACCCTGCCTGGAAACAAACAAACACCAAAAACCCCTCTTGAGCTAGGCATGGCATGGTGGTGCACGCCTTTAGGCACAGCAGTTGGGAGGTTGAAGTAGGAGGATTGAGTTCAAGCCCAGCCTGGAGCTACACTGAGTTGCTGGTCAATATGGGCTAAAGAAGAAACCCTGTCTCTCAAAAAACACACAGAGCCAGGCGTCGTGGCTCATGCCTTTAAATCCAGCACTGGGGAGTTCAAGGCCACCCTGAGACTACATGGTGAATTCAAGGTCAGTCTGAACCACAGTGAAACCCTACCTCGAACCCCCCCCCCCAAAAAAAAAACAATGAACTCCACTAGAAAAACAGCTTAAGACAGTATTATGTGTGCAGTTTCATGGACCATTTTCTTCTACTCCATTCTTCCCAGATGAAGGTTCAATGATTTCAGAAAGGACTTGTCAGGTTTCCCTAATAAGGAAAGATAAAGATAATATATGAGATGCAAAATGACTTAATTTTGCCATTTTTTTCCTGAAGGAGAAATATGGACTATTTTGCCTTAACGCCTTTCATAAAAAATTATTTATTTGTAAGCAGAGGAGGAGGTTCCTGTGATGCAGGATTTTGCGGTTCAAGAGGGGTCCCCTAATGTATGAACCCCAAGTTTTGGATTATTGAGGGGAAAATGAAAAATTGTGGGGTTTATTTAAGGGAGAAATAAATTGTGGGGTTTAGGAAACATGCTGTCATGTGGAAGCATAGTTTATAAGGTTCATTTAAGAGAAACAGATTTTTTGGGGGGCGGGGACTGGAGTAGAACCTCAAGCATGTGGACTTAAGAGAAACTGAGGGTTTTAAAGAGATTAGCGCAAAGCTGCTGACCTGTAGACAGTAGAATCTAGGAGCTTGTATATAGAAAGTTGGAAAGAACCCATGCATCATAGATTGGGAAACCAGAGGAAAATCATGCATGTAATCAAAGAGAGAAGTTATTCCAAACTATAAAACAGAGACAAACAAATGGTTTTATGCTCCTCTCCCCCCAGCCAGGCTGGGTGAGGGAGAAGCTGGACATGAGTTCCATTTTTATGGTGGCATCTCATGGTTCTCTGAGCCTCACTCAATCCCTAGCTGAAACTGCCTAAAAAAGATAGCTTTCTCCTGTCCTCCTTCACCACGGCCTCTAGCCACTGGCAACGAACTACAGATGCATGCACCACTTTGTGCATATGACTTTACATAGGTACTAGGGAATCAAACCTGGGTTGTTCGGCTTTGCAGGCAAGGGCCTTAACCAATGAGTCATGTCTCCAGTCCTCTTACTCTTATTTTTTTTTAAAATATTTTATTTATTTATTTATTGATGTAAGGTTTCACTGTAGCCTAGGCTGACCTGGAATTCACTACATAGTCTCAGGGTGGCCTCGAACTCATGGCAATCCTCCTACCTCTTCCTCCTGAGTGCTGGAATTAAGGCATGTGCCACCATGACCAGCCCCCTTACGCCTTTTGTAATCAAGTACCTGCCCGGGTTTAATTCCCTAGTATCCATGCAGTAAGTGGCGCATGTATCTCTGGGATTCATTTGCAGCAGCAAGAGGCCCTGACACACTGATGCTCACTTGCTTTTTCTGTCTCATAAATAAAATTAAAAAAAAATAGAATAAAGAATAAGAAAAGCCAGGTGTGGTACTGCATGCCTTTAATCCCAGCACTCGGGAGGCAGAGGTAGGAGGATCACCATAAATTCGAGGCCACCCTGAGACTACATAGTCAATTGCAGATCAGCCTGAGCTAGAGTGAGACCCTACCTTGAAAAACAAAACAATAACAACAACAAAAGTATATGTATGTATGTATATGTACGTGTGTATATATATGTATGTGTGTATGTATGTATGTGTGTGTATATATATGTGTGTGTGTGTGTATATATATATATATATATATATATATACACATACATATACATACATACACACACACACACACACATAAAAACCTTAGCTGGAGAGTGGTTAAGGCACTTGCCTGCAAAGCCAAAGGACCCAGGTTTGATTCCCCAGGACCCATGTAAGCCAGATGCACAAGGTGGCACAAACATTTGGAGTTGGCTTGCAGTGGCTGGAGTCCTTGGTGCACCCATTCTCTGTCTTCTCTCTCTCTGGCTCTTTATCTCAAATAAAAAAATATTTTAAAAATCTATTTAAAGAAAAAAAAAAAACATGGGCTAGGGAGATGACTCCAATTAAACATGCTTGCTTACAAAGCCTGTCAGTCCAGGTTTGATTCTTCAGAACTCATGTAAAGCCAGAAGCACAAAGTGACACATCCATCTGGAGTTCCTTAGCAGCAGCAAGAGTGGCCATTCACCCCACATCAAATAAGAAAATATTTTTAAATAAAAAGAAAACCAGTCCCCCCTAAAATAACTGATTATTGCTCCCACAATGCATAAACTACAACCCCATGGGGAATACCTGCAACCCTACTGAGGAGCGTCCTCAACAGAATGGGGGCAGGGATGAGGGGAAAGAGGGTACAAACACATGATGTATCCATATGAAACATCTTGCTAATAATAATAATAATAAAGAAGAAAGAAAACCAGGGCTGGAGAGATGGCTTAGTGGTTAAGGTGCTTGCTTACGAAGCCTAAGGACCCATGTTCAACTTTCCAGATCCCACATAAGCCAGATGCACAAGGTGACACATAAGGTAATGTAAGCATGCAAGATTGTGCATGCACACAGGATGGCACACGTGTCTTGGAGTTCAGTGGCAGTGACTAGAGGCCTTGGTGCGCCAATTCTGTGTCACTGAATCTGTCATAAAAAATACAAAATAAACTGGGTGTGGTGGTGCACACCTTTAATCCCAGCACTTGGGAGGCAGAGGTAGGGGGATCACTGTGATTTGGAGACCACCTTGAGGTTACAGAGTGAATTCCAGGACAGTCTGGGCTAGAGTGAGATCCTACCTTGAACCCCCCCCAAAAAATAAAATAAATAAATATAAAAAAATGCAAAATAAAGCCGGGTGTGGTGGTGTACGCCTTTAATCCCAGTACTTGGGAGGCAGAGGGAGGAGGATCACCGTGAGTTGGAGGCCACCCTGAGACTACAGAGTGAATTCCAGTTCAGCCTGGACTAGTGTGAGACCCTGCCTTGAGAAACCGAAAATAAATTTAAACAAACAAACAAAAACAAAGGGGCTCAACAAGAAGATTATTTGAAGAATATTTTCAAATTGAGCAAACTCATGGCAATCCTATAGAGATAGTAATCCCAGTGCTGGGATTACAGGCGTGCCTCAACATGCCTGGATTTTTTTATTTTTTATTTTTTTTTGAGGTAGGTTCTCACTGTATGTCCATGTTGGCCTTGACATAGCAATCCTCTGAACTCTTAACTTCAGAGTGTTGGGATTAGAGGCACGAACCACCACACCTGGTGATTTTCATTTTCATTTACTTATTTGAGGCAGAGAGAGAGAATGGGTGCACCAGGGCCTATAGCCGTTTGCAAATGAACTCCAGACAAATGTACCACCTTCTGCATCTGATTTACATGGGTCCTGGGGAATCGAACCTGGGTCCTTTGACTTTGAAGGAAAGCACCTTAACCACTAAGCCATCTCTCCAGCCCCCTTTTATTTCTTTGGAGATAAGGTCTCACTCTAGCCAGGCTGACCTGGAAATCACTTTGTAGTCCCAAAATGGCCTTGAACTCACAGCGATTCTCCTTAATTATGCCTCCAGAGTGCTGGGATGAAAGGCATGTGTCAACCCGGCTCCCATCTTATTTTCTTGAGACGGGGTAGGATTTCTCAACCTGGAGTTCACTTTTTTTTTTTTTTTTTAGCTTGACTGGTTGACCAGTGAGCATCTTTGATCCTTCACCCTTAGCACTGGGCTTTTCTCACTGCTGGGGATTGAACTCAGTTTGTCATACTTGCACAGCAAGCACTTTTCCTCACTTAGCCATCATCCCCAGTTTACTTCTTACAAATACAAAAATTAGTGCCAGGCTGGGTGTGGTGGCCACGCCTTTAGGAGGCAGAAGTAGGAGGATTGTCATGAGTTTGATGCCACTTTGAGAGTACATAGTGAATTTCAGGTCAGCCTGTGCTAGAGTGAGACCCTACCTCAAAAACAAACAAAAAAATAAAAATAAAAGTAGTCGGGCATGGTGGTGCATGCCTTTAATCGTAGCCCTTGAGAGACAGGTAGAAGGATCTCTATGAGTTTGAAGCCACCCTGAAACTACAGAGTGAATTCTTGGTCAGCCTGGGCTAGAAGAGTGAGACCCTAATTTGGAGAAAAAAAAAAAGCAACCAACCCAACAAACAAAAAAATTGGTGGCTTAGTGGTTAAGATGGTTGCCTGCAAAGCCAAAGGTCCCAGATTCCATTCCCCAGGACCCACATAAGCCAGATGCACAAGGTGGTACATGTGTCTGGTGCACCCATACTCTATGTATATGCCTCTTAAGTACACAAAATAAGGTAAAAAAGATTTTTTATATAATTTTTTATAATTTTTAAAGATTTATTTTTATTAATTAGAGGCAGAGGGAGAGAGAGAATGCCAGGGCCTCTAGCCACTGCAAACGAACTCCAGACACATGCACTACCAGGTGCATCTGGCTTATGTGGGACCTAGAGAATTGGACCTAGGTTCGTTAGGCTTTACAGGCATGCGCCTTAACTGCCAAGCCATGTCTCTAGCCCAATAAAAAAGATTTTTAAAAAAAATCTGGGCGTGGTGGCTCATGCCTTTAATCCCAACACTCGGGAGGCAGAGGTAGGAGGATTATCGTGAGTTGGAGGCCACCCTGAGACTACATAGTGAATTCCAGGTCAGCCTGGGCTAGAGTAAAACCCTACCCCCGCAAAAAAGTAAGAGCTGGGCGTGGTGGCACACGCCTTTAATCCCAGCACTCTGGAGGCAGAGGTAGGAGGATCACCATGAGTTCGAGGCCACCCTGAGACTCCATAGTGAATTCCAGGTGGTCAGCCTGGGCTAGAGTGAGACCCTACCTCGAAAAACCAAAAAACAAACAAACAAAGTAAGAATGGACTAATGATCAACAATTTAGTCTAGGTCTTGAGAGATGGCTTAGCAGTTAAGGCACTTGCCTAAGAAACCCAAGAACTGAGGTTCGATTCCCCAGTACCCACATAAGCCAGATGCCCAAGGTGACACATGCGTCTGGAGCTTGTTTGTTGTGGCTGGAGGTCCTGACACATCCATTCTCTATCTGCCTCCCTTTCTCTTTCTCTCAAATAAGTACATAAAATATTTTTTAAGAAAAGAATTGAGTCTAGGGCTGGAGAGATAACTTAGTAACTTAATAAGTTAAGACACTTGTCTTCAAAACCAAAGGACTTAGGTTCAATTCCCCAAAACTTATGTAAGCCAGATGCACACAGACACAGTGGTGTGTGTCAGGAGTTCATTTCCAGTGGCTGAAAGCCCTGGCATGCCCAGTATCTCTCTCTGCCTCTTTCTCTCCCATGAATAAATAAATAAATAAAAGAATTTAGTCTATCTGTAGTATGGAGGTACATGTGTGCACTCAAGAAGCAGGCTGGAGGATTATTGCAAGTTTGAGATCAACCTGGTCTTCAAAGTGAGTTACAGCCCAGCTTGGGCCACACAGTGAGAAATTGACTCTAAATAAATAAGGCCTGGAGAGATGGCTTAGTGGTTTAGGCAATTGCCTGAGAAGCTTGAGGACTCGGGTTCTACTCCCCAGTACCCATGTAAGCCAGATGCACAAAGTGGCACATGCGTCTGGAGTTTGTTTGCTCTGGCTAGAGGCCCTGGCATGCCCATTCCCCCTACCTCTCCCATCTGCCTCTTTCTCTTGATCAAATAAATAAAAATTTTAAAAAATAAATTATTTATTTTTGTTTTTTTCAAGGTAGGATCTTGCTCTAGCCCAGGATAACCTGTAATTCACTATGTGGTCTCAGTCTGGGCTCAAACTGAGATATCCTCCAATGTCTACCTCTTAAATACTGGGATTAAATGCATGTGCCACCATTCCTGTTATGACTTGGCATTTTTGTTGATGCTATTTTCCCTCCTTTATATAATTTTGTATCCCTTAAGGGTTGATTTGGTTGTTAGGAACAAAGACTCTTCTCAAATAAATTCAATAGAGGTTGTAAAAATGTAGACAGTTCACTGAACCCGCGTGCAGGCAGCAGGGAAGAACCCTATGGAATCTTGATCAGCCCAGCTCTGGGCCTTTGTCTAGAGATGTGTGAAGTAGGCTGTGTGTGTCCTCTGCTCTCCATGCTGAGGTCATTTTCCTCTGAAAGGACTTAATTTCTGCTCCCCTGTAACTTGTGTTCAAGTTCGGGTTAGAGTATTAGTGATTTTAGCCAAACTCTGCTCTTCTAGATTGAGTCTACTCTTTTTTCTAGACTGAGGCTGAAATTTAATACAAATGCAGGAATTTCTGGCTCAGCAGAGGTCAGGACCCCTTTTGTTTAGTCAGCTGTAGTCTCTAAGTTCAGCCTCAAGTAGGACGAGAGCTCATTCCAAAGCCTGGGCTGGACAGCAAGCCCCAGTGTATACCATAAGAAGCTGATTTTATTGGTAAACATTTTGGGAGGAAACTATTTGGCAGATTATTAAAGTCTTTTCACAGATAATGATTTTTTTAGGGGGGTTAAATTTATTTATTTTTTGGTTTTTCGAGGTAGGGTCTCACTCTAGCTCAGGCTGACTTGGAGTTTACTATGTAGTCCTCAGGGTAGTTTCAAACTCACAGTGATCCTCCTACCTCTGCCTCCTGAGTGCTGGGATTAAAGGTGTGCGCCACCATGTGTGGTGAGATTTTAAGTTTTTAAAAATATTATTTATTTATTTGCAAGGAGAGAGGGAGAGAGAGAGGGAGAGAATGAATGAATGAATATGGGTACCCTAGGGCCTCTAGCTGCTGCAAACAAATTCCAGATACATGTGCCACTTTGTGCATCTAGCTTTACATGGATACTGGGAAATTGAACCTGGGCTGTCAGGCTTTTCAAGCAAGCGCCTTAGCCACTGTGCAATCTCTCTAGTACCAGTACCTATCTTATAGATAATTTTATTTTGATTTTCGGTTTGTTGAGGTATGGTTTTGCTCTAGCCCTGACTGACCTGGAATTCATTATGTAGTCTCAGGGTGGCCTCGAACTCATGGCAGTCCTCTTAATTCTGCCTCCCAAGTGCTGGGTTAAAGGCTTGTGTTTGTGTGGTTCAGTGGTGAATGCATCTGGAGTTCATTTGCAGGCTCTGGAGTCCCTTGTGCACCCATTCTTGCTTTCTCTGCTTGAAAATAAATAAATGGAGTATTAATTTTTTTTAATCTAATGTAAATTTTACTTAGTTCTTCCAACTTTGTTTTATTAAGCTTATAAATTTATTTTTTATTATTGATTTATTTTATTTTCTTTTATTTGGTTTTTGGAGGTAGGGTCTCACTCTATTTCAGGCTGACCTGGTAATTCACTATATAGTCTCAGGGTGGCCTAGAACTCACTGCGATCCTCCTACCCTGCCTCCCGAGTGCTGGGATTAAAGGCATGCACCATCACACCCGACTATTATTGATTTATTTTGTGGTAGGTTCTCATATGTTGTCTGGGTTGTTCTTTAGCACAAAGGATCCTCCTGGCCCAGCCTCCTGAGTAACTGCTACTGCAGGAGCCTACCATTATGCCTGGTTGTGATTTCTTAAAAACTTTTTTAACTGTAGCCAAGTAGAAATTTTATAAGTCCTCACTAATGTATATGTTTAACAGAATTTAACTCTTTCTATTCCAGGTAATTTATCCTCAACATTCCAGACTCACTGATAAAGAAGTAAGTAAAACTATTGTTCTGAATAGTATACTGTCCTGTTCTGTTTGTTTTTATTGGTGTGTGTATGTCAGCATATATACCTTTTGTTTTCTTTTTCAGAAAACCAATATTTGCTATTTGTCTTTTCCAGATTCAAATTCAGGTAACTATTTTTTTCACGTGGTATTCCTCTTAAATTTTGTATTAAGAGTACTGGTTATATTCTTAATATGTGAAAATTAACCAAAATAGAATATTAGAATGCATACTTAGTTTCAGCCCAGTAGTTGAGTACTTTTGAGTTTTGTTTACTGATGCTAGTCATGCCATCCTTGATTTCAGTCTGCTCAACTCTTGAGATTATTGTTACAGTGTGATGAAGTGAAGGAAATAGTATGTTTGTGGATTTATAGTTTACTTTTAGTTCAGTATTTAGGAGCTTGCCAGTGTGAGTTAATATATAAAGTACTTGGAGTACAGCTTGGTTTATAGAAAACTAATAATTGTTTGCCCATTGTTAAGCTTGCTTTTGCTGGTCCTTTTCAGCTTACCCTATGTGTGGTCCAAAACCTTGACATCTTTCAGGTCACCTCTTGTGTTTTGCTTTCCAAACAGTTTAGGCGTTAGAACATTCATCTTCTCAAGCCACACACAGTCAGAACCCTTAAAATAGCATTTGTCCAGTTCTCTTTCCTTTTGTGGTTTCTTCTAATGCCTTCATATTTACTTTATCGATTTGGGAGACTTGACAGTTATTTTCTTCTTCTTTCTCTTTTTTTTTTTTTTTTTTTTTGAGATACAGTCTCACTCTAGTTCAGGCTGATCTGGAATTCACTATGTAGTCTCAGGGTGGCCTCGAACTCAACAGCAGTCCTCCTACCTCTGCCTCCCAAGTGCTGGGAATCAAACCTGGGTCCTTAGGTTTCGTAGGCAAGCGCCTTAACCATTCAGCCATCACCCCAGCCTTAGTATATTTTTAAAAAAAATAATTAAAGTATTCATTTATTTGCAGGCAGAGAGAAATATAGAGAGAAGAGTGATAGAGAGAGTCGGTGTGCCAGGGCCTCTAGCCACTGTAAACAAACTCTATATGCATGCACCACTTTGTGCATTTGGCTTTACATGGGTACTGGAGAATTGAAGCTGGGTTGTTAGGCTTTGCAGGCAAGTGCCTTAACAGATGAGTCATCTCTCCAGCCCCTTAGTCTCTCTCTCTCTCTCTCTCTCTCTCTCTCTCTCTCTCTCTCTTCTTTTTTGTTTTTTTTAGTTAGGGTGTTGTTCTAGCTCAGGCTGACCTGGAATTCACTATGGAGTCTCAGGGTGGCCTCAAACTCGTGGTGATCCTTCTACCTCTGCCTCTCAAGTGCTGGGATTAAAGACATGTGCCACCACACCCAGCCCCCTTAGTCCCTTCTTATTTTTATTTTATTTTATTTTAAATATATTTTATTGCCAGGCGTGGTGACGCATGCCTTTAATCCCAGCACTTGGGGGGCAGAGGTAGGAGGATTGCCATGAGTTCGAGGCTACCCTGAGACTCCATAGTGAATTCCAGGTCAGCCTGGGCTAGAGTGAGACCTTACCTCGAAAAACAAAAACAAACAAATAAAAAAAAAAAACCTGTCTCTTGATACATTACATATTGCCTTTAAAAAAACTGTTTTTTTGCCAGGCATGGTGGTGTATACCTTTAATCCCAGCACTCAGGAGGCAGAGGTAGGAGGATTGTCATGAGTTTGAAGTCACCCTGAGAATACAGAGTGAATTTCAGGTCAGCTTGGGGTACAGTGAGACCCTACCTCAAAAAACAAAACAAAACAAAAATTTTTTTTAATTTGAGAGAGAGAATGGGCACTCCAGAACCTTTAACCATTGCAAACAAACTCCAGACACGTGCGCCCCCTTGTGCACATGTGTGACATTGTATGCGTGCATCACTGCATCTGGGTTATGTGGGACCTGGAGATTCGAACATGAGTTCTTAGGTTTCACAGGCAAGCACCTTAACTGCTAAGCCATCTCTCCAGCCCTTATTTATTTGTAAACAGAGAGAGAGATAGAAAGAAGAGAGACAGAGAATGGTCATACCAGGGCCTCCAGCTGCTGCAAAGGAACTTCAGATGTATGTATCACATTGGGGAATTGAACTTAGGTTCTTAACCTCTTCAGGCAGGTGCTTAAACTGCTGAACTATCTCTCCAGCTCTACATACTACCTTTTTGTCTTTTTCTTTCTGAAGATAGTGTTGGACTGGACTCCTAGTATTCAAGGTATCTTGAGTTGTACTGTTTACAGGATGAACTGACTTGCTGTGATGGGGATCCCAGTAGATTGTGTGGTAACCTTATCAGACTTTTGACTGGCTTCCATAATGCTTTCATGTCTCTACATGAGCATATGGAGATCAGAATATGGGCCCAACCCATACCCCATATGTTTGTGGTGTAAGGATTATTTTGAGCTGGAGGGTAAATGGTGGATGCAAAAAGAGTTCTCTCCTCCCTATATGCCTAAAAACAGTATGTAAGATTCTCTTTATGAAGGTCTCTTCCTGTCTTTTTTTTTGCTCGAGGTAGGGTCTTGCTGTAGCCCAAAATGACCTGGAATTCACTATGTAGACTCAGGCTGGCCTCAAACTCACAAGGATCCTATTACCTTGGCCTCCCTAGTGTTGGGATTAAAGGTGTGTACCACCACTCCTGGATTCCCTCGTCCCTTTCTATGAGGAAGAGGATTCTGAATCATTAGAAACAATTCTTTTTTTGGGGGGGGGGGTTTCGAGGTGGGGTCTAGCTCAGGCTGACCCGGAATTCACTATGTAGTCTTAGCGTGGCCTTGAACTCATGGCGATCCTTCTACCTCTGCCTCCCAAGTGCTGGGATTAAAGGCGTATGCCACCACGCCTGGCCCTAGGAACAATTCTTTTTTTTTTTGGTAGGGTCTCACTCTAAGCCCAGGCTGACCTGGAATTCACTGTGTAGTCTCAGGGTGGCCTCAAACTCACGGCGATCCTCCTACCTCTGCCTCCCTAGTGCTGGGATTAAAGGTGTGCACCACCACGCCCGGCTAACAACAATTCTTGTTACAGAAGGTATTGCCTTGAATCTGTGTAAATAAGCCTCCTTAAAATAATCCTCAGCTCTCCTTGGTTTTCCATAGATGTTATCTTTCCACAATTTACTACTTTTTTTTTTCTTTTGTTTTTCGTGGTAGGGTCTCATCACAACCTACACAATTTACTACTTCTAAAAGACCAACCTTTCCTTTCTTTTCTTTCTTTTTTTTGCTTGTTTATGCTTGTGTAATAAGTATGGTATATGTGTATGTTATGTGCCTATGTGGTGCCCCATGCTCTCACCTGGGGTGGGGTACACTTGCCTACGGTGGCCATAGTGGGACAAAGTGTGCTCCTGCTCTACCACTCTTCTGCCGTCCCCCTCCCACCACCAATGTAGGGTTTCACTGTAGTCCAGGCTTACCTGGAATTCACTAGGTAGTCTCAGGGTGGTCTCAAACTCATAGCTGTCCTCTTACCTCAGCCTCCCCAGTGCTAGGATTAAAGGTGTGCACCACCACACCCAACTTGTTCTGCCCATTTTTATTTAATCTGGAGTCTCTTACTCATTCTGGAGTTTGCCATGTTTTCAGAAAGTTTGGCGATTCTCAGCTCAGCTCCCCTAGGGGACTAGGGTTACTTATGTGCATGGCCATGTCCAGCTGTTTACGTGGGTCCTGGATATTTGTACTCAGGCTGTCTCTCAGGCCTCCGCATGCTTGCACAGGAAGTACCCTTGACCTCCTCAGCCATGTCTCCAGCCTGACCAACCTTTTTAAAAATTTAATTTTTTTTTCTTGTGTGTGTGTGTGTGGGGGGTGCATACATATGTGGGCATATGCATGCCATGGTGCGTGTACAGAATATACCAACCTTGGGTGTTGGTCCTTACCTTCACATGGGCTCTGGAGATCTGAACTCAGCAAGAGCTTTTACCCTCCAAGACATCTCCCTATCCCAAGACCAGCTCTTTTTTTTTATTCAAAGTTTTATTAACAACTTCCATGATTATAAAGATTATCCTGTGGTAATAGCCTCCCTCCCCCCACTTTTCCCTTTGAAACTCCATCTTCATCATATCCCCTCCCCATCTCAATCATTGTCTCTTTTATTTTGATGTCATGATCTTTTCCTCCTCTTATGATGGTCTTGTGTAGGTAGTGTCAGGCACTGTGAGAGGTCATGGATATCCAGGTCATTTTGTGTCTGGGGGGAGCATGTTGTAAGGAGTCCTACCCTTCCTTTGGCTCTTACATTCTTTCTGCCACCTCTTCCACATTAGACCCTGAGCCTTGGAAGGTGTGATAGAGATATTACAGTACTGAGCACTCTGGTCACTTCTTTCCAGCACCATGATGCGTTCTGAATCATCCCAAGGTCACTGCCATCTGAAAAGAGAGGATTCTCTACCAAAAGTGAGAGTAGCATTAATATAAGGGTATGAACATTAAGAGAAGTGCTTACTGGGTAGTTTGATAAGCATAGTATATACATTTCTCCAGACATCAGCAGACGTTACACCCCTAGGGCTCCTGACTACCCCTGTTTTAAGTTTTCTGTATCAGGGATGTATTCCCTCCCATGGAGCAGGTCTCCAGTCCAACTAGAGGGCAGTTGGTTTCCACCATGACAGACGTGCCACTATTGCACCCGTTGGCTCATTTGGCCTGGCTGGCCAAATATAAAGCTTGCAGTGTCCATTGTTGAGTATCTTCACTGGTGATTTCTCTTTCTCCCATTGAACTGCATGCAGCTTTCTGTCAGCTGAAGACCAGCTCTTTTTATTGTTGTTTAGTCATATATACCCTTTGTTATCCTAAGAGGTGAGCATTAATTTGAGCAGTAATATTAATTTTAATTTTTGTTTATTTTTATTTATTTGACAACAAACAGACAGAGAGAGAGAAAGAGGCAGATAGAGTGAGAGAGAATGGGCGTGCCAGGGCCTTCAGCCACTGCAAACGAACTCCAGACACATGCGCCCCCTTTTGCATCTGGCTAATGTGGGTTCTGGGGAATTGAGCCTCGAACTGGGGCCCTTAGGCTTCACAGGCAAGCGCTTAACCGCTAAGCCATCTCTCCAGCCCAATATTAATTTTAATATGACAGCAAGAGCCCAAGTACTTTGTATGCATTTGACATTACAGATCTCAGTTGTGATTATCCATATAATTTGTTTCTTTTCTGTCTCATAAATAGAAGTTGAAATTACTATGCCAACTTTGAAATTGACTTAAAATTTCCAAAATAGCTTTTATTTATTTTTTATTTATTTATTTTTTGTTTTTTTTTTGAGGTAGGGTCTCACTCTAGCCCAGGCTAACCTAGAATTCCCTCTGTAGTCTCAGGGTGGCCTTGAACTCACAGCAATCCTCTTACCTCTGCCTCCCAAGTGCTAGGATTAAAGGCGTGCACCACCGTGCCTGGCTGAATACAAAGTAGCTTTTTTTGCTGTGGAAGGAAAGCTAGACATAGCAGAGCTGACTTTAGAAGAGAATCCTAAATCAAAGTTATGCTTATATGGTACAGACAAGTAAAAGTTAAACAACATTTTAGACTGTATGAAAGCTATACAGAAAAAAAAAAAAAAAAAAACTTTTAGAATTCCTAATGAAATGACTTCTCAGTTCTCACCGTCTTTTTCTCATACACACCTTAGGTCTTTGTGACTTTAGAACGTTTTTTTTTTTTTTTTTTTTTGGTCTTTCGAGGTAGAGTCTCACTCTAGCCAAGGCTGACCTGGCCTTGAACTCACGGTGATCTTCCTACCTCTGCCTCCCAAGTGCTATGATTAAAGGCATGCGCCACCACGCCCAGCTTGACTTTAGAACTTTTATTTGTTCTTGTCCATCTGAGTAGATTTTGTGTGAGTGTAAATTTAACATGTGCTTATGGTCTGGAGAGATGGCTCAGCAGTTAAGGCACTTGCCTGCAAAGCCTAATGACCTGAGTTTGATTTCCTAGGACCCATGTAAAGCCAGATGCACAAAGAGGCACATGCATCTGGAGTTCATCATCTCCTTTGGAGAAATATCTATTCAAATCCTTTTTTTTTTTTAGCTTTTTAGCGTAGGGTCTCACTCTAGGCCAAGCTGACCTGGAATTCACTTTGTAGTCTCAGGGTAGCCTTGAACTCATAGTGATCCTCTTATCTCTGCCTCCTGAGTGCTGGGATTAAAAGTGTGCATCATCACACCCAGCTTTTTCCAATTAAAAGAAAGAAAGAATTAAAAAAAAAAGTATTTAATCTATTTTTATTTATTTACTAGAGAGAGAGAGAGAATGGGCATGCCAGGGCCTCTAGCCACTGCAAATGAACACTAGTTGCATGCGCCACCATGTGCATCTGGCTTATATGGGACTTGGAGAATTGAACCTGGGTCTTTAGGCTTCGCAAGCACATGCTTTAACCACTAAGACATTTCTTCAGCCCTAAACATTTTTTTTTATTTATTTGCAAGCAGAGAGAGATAAAGGAGAGACAGGGAGATAAAGAGAGAATGGGCACACCAGGGCCTACAGCTGCTGCAAACTAACTCCAGTTGCTTGCACCACTGTGCATCTGGCTTTACGTGGGAACTCATGTCGTTAGGCTTTGCAGGCAAGTGCTTTAGCGAATGATCCATCTCTCCAGCCCCCTTTTCTTATTTTTGTATTGGATTGTTTGAGTTGTGTTGTTGAGGTATAGTTCTGTGTGTGTGTAGTATGTGTGATCTGTATGCACATGGTATATGTACACACATGTGGAGGCCACAGGAGGATCTGCTTTATCACTTTTCCACCTTATTTCTCATGACAAGTCTGAGTGAATCTGGTGCTGCCAATTTTCAGCCAGACTGGTTGACCAGGAAGCCCCAGTTGTCTGTCTTCCTGTCTCCCCACTCCTGGCACTGGGGCTACAGGTGTGTGGCCATGGCTTTTTAAAAATTTTATTTTATTTTAATATTTTATTTTTATTTATTTGACAGAGAAAGAGGGAGAGAGAGAGAAGGCCACCAGCCACTGCAAATGAACTCCAGATGCTTGTACCCCCTTGTGCATCTGGCTAATGTGGGTTCTGGGGAATCAAACCTGGGTCCTTTAGCTTTGCAAGCAAATGCCGTAACCGCTAAGCCATCCCTCCAGCCTGGCCATGGCTTTTTATGTGATCAAGTCTTTTTTTTTTTTTTGGTTTTTCAAGGTAGGGTCCCACTCCAGCCCAGGCTGACCTGGAATTCACTATGGAGTCTCAGGGTGGCCTCGAACTCACAGTGATCCTCCTACCTCTGCCTCCCGAGTGCTGGGATTAAAGGCGTGCGCCACCACGCCCGGCTCGTGATCAAGTCTTTACTTAGACCAGTGTGTTCACTTGCTCACCCATCTCCCCAGCACAGTTTCTTTTCCAGTTTTTTTTTTTTTTTTTTTTTTTTTTTTTGTACATAGGGTCTCTATAGTCCACGCTGACCTGGAATTCACTGTGTCCAGGCTGGGCCTTGAACTTATGGAAATCGTCCTGTATCAGCCTCACAAGTGCTGTGGTGCTGTGATTACAGGCATGTGCCACCACACCTGGAATAAAGAGGTTGCTTTGTTTTGGGAGGGAGGTGGTTTTCTAGGTAGGGTCTTGCTCTAGCACAGGCTGACCTGGAATTCACTATGGTGTCTCAGGTCTCAGGCTGGCCTCAAACTCACGGCAGTCCTCCGACCTTTGTCTCCTGAGTGCTGGGATTAAAAGTGTGCGCCACCATGCCCAGCTAGTTTTTTTTTTTTTTTTTTAATATTTTGTTAGAGAGAAAGAGAGAGAGAGGGAGGCAGGGGGGGGGGGGATAGGTACATCGGGACCTTTAGCCACTACAAACAAACTCCAAATGAATGTGCTATCTTGTGCATCTGGCTTTCTATGGGTACAGGGGAAGTGAATCTGGGTCCTTTGGCTTTGCAGGCAAGTGCCCTAACCACTAAGTTATCTATTCAGCCTGGCAGGTTGGTTTTAACCAAACTTAAACATATTGTGAAGTTTCTATTTCCTGTTTAGAATTCAATATGCTAAAGAAAAAATAGTTATGTGTGTGGTAATAAGTAATAAAAATACTGAAGACATTAAAAAGACATATATATATATATATATTTTTTTTTTCTTTTGGTTTTTCGAGGTAGGGTCTCACTCTAGCCCAGGCTGACCTAGAATTCACTATGGAGTTTCAGGGTGGTCTTGAACTCATGGCCTTGAACTCATGCTGGGATTAAAGGTGTGTGCCATAATGCCTGGTTTAAAAAATATATTTTTATTTATTTATTTGAGAGAGAGAGAAAGAGGCAAATAAAGAGGGAGATAATGGGCATGCCAGTACCTCCAGCCACTGCAAACGAATTCCAAATGCATGCATGCACTTGTGCATCTGGCCTACGTGGGTCCTGGAGAATTGAACTGGGTTCCTTTGGCTTTGTAAGCAAACTCCTTAATGGCTAAGCCATCTCTCCAACCCAATACTAAGCACTTTTAATGTGATTATGTTATTCTAAATATAGTACCTGAGTAAAATCAGAGTGATATTACAAGTGTTTAAATTTTTTTTTTTTTTTTTTGGTTTTTCGAGGTAGGGTCTCACTCTAGCCTAGGCTGGCCTGGAATTCACTATGGAGTCTCAGGGTGGCCTCGAACTCACGGTGATCCTCCTACCTCTGCCTCCTGAGTGCTGGGATTGAAGGCGTGCGCCACCACGCCTGGCTAAATTTTTTTAAAATTTTTATTTATATATTTGAGAGAGAGAGGAAAAGAAGGCAGAGAGAGAGGGAGAATATGAACATGGGCACACCAGGGCATCCAGCCCTTGCAAAAGAACTGCAGATACATGTGCCACCTTGTGAAACTGGCTTATGTGGGTCCTAGGGAATTGAACCTGGGTCCTTTGGCTTTTCAAGCAAGTGCCTTAATGCCTAAGCCATCTCTCTAGTCCACAAATGTTTTATTGTTTTTATTTTTTTTCTTCAGGGTAGGAGCTTAAGGTGCTAGGTGTGGCTCTTAAGACTCTCTGAGTAAGCCGGTTGTGGTGGTGCACGCCTTTAATCCCAGCACTCGGGAGGCAGAGGTAGGAGGATGACTGTGAGTTTGAGGCCACCCTGAGACTCCATAGAGAATTCCAGGTCAGCCTGAGCTAAAGTGAGACCCTACCTCGAAAAACCAAAAAAAAAAAAAAAAAAAAAAAAAAAAAAAAAAAAAAGACTCTCAGAGAATGTACAAAAGTGACGCTTGATGTTGGGTTTGCCTGCTCTGAGAGCATTCAAGTAGGCTAAGTGGAACAAGATATAGGGAGATTCTAAAATTTAACTAAACAATGTACACATTCAGTAAAAAACAGCACAGAGTATTTATGCAAGAGTAGGTATTATGACAACCAGATCCTCTAACAAAGTCACAGCCCCTTACGATGTGTGGTGCCCTACACACTTAATCCTGTCAACTAAGAGGCTAAGATTTCTGGTCTGTTGAAGGTTCCAAGTCAGGTTGTGACTAAGTGAAACTCTTCCCTAATGAACAACAGAAGAGGAAACAAAGCCACTATAAATCAGGAAGCAACAAATGACAAGCCCTAAATATAGTTTATTTAAGAATGGCAAATCCAGCCGGGTGTGGTGGTACACGCCTTTAATCCCAGTACTCGGGAGGCAGAGGTAGGAGGCTCGCCGAGAGTTCGAAGCTACCCTGAGACCACAGAGTGAATTCCAGGTCAGCCTGGTCTAGAGTGAGACCCTACATCAAAAAACAAAGAACAAAAAACAAAACAAAAAAATGAATGGCAAATCCAACCATCCATCCGATTAAACATATAATTTATATATATTTATGTATTTACATATAATTTATTATAACATATAATTTATCCTGATATGGAAGGTGCAATTAGCCACCATGCCCAGCAAACTTTATATTTTACCATGATTGAAGATGAAATTTTTATATTTTTAAAAATTTATTATTATTATTATATGCTTTTTGGTTTTTCGAGGTAGGGTCTCACTCTAGCTCAGGCTGACCTGGAATTCATGGCAATCCTTCTACTTTTGCCTCCCTAGTGCTGGGATTAAAGGTGTGTACCACCATGTCCTGCTTCCAGCCACTGCAAATGAACTCCAGATGCATGCGCCACTATGTGCATCTGGCTTATGTGGGACCTGGAGAATTGAACCTGGGTCCTTAGGCTTCGCAGGCATGTGACTTTAAGCGCTAAGCCATCTCTCTAGCCCCAGCCCTTAGTTTTGATTTTGCCTCTAACTAGCCAAGATGGATTAAGCAGTTCCTCAAATCTTTAGGGTTTCTTATTTCTCCTTTGAAACATGACAGAATGGTTGAAGATGTTTATAAGGTTTGGAAGCTGTATAAAACTTGAAACGTGGGCTGGAGAGATGGCTTAGTGGTTAAGACGTTTGTGTGGGAAGCCAAAGGACCCAGGTTCCATTCCCCAGGACCCACATAAGCCAGATATGCAAGGTGGTGCATGTGTCTAGAGTTTGTTTACAGTGGCTGAAGGCCCTGGCATGCTCATTCTCTCTCTTTCTCTCAAATAAATAAAATAAAATAAAATAAATAAATTTTTAAGAAAGCTGATGAAACTGGGTAGATGCTCCACTAAGTTGTCCTCACTTTCTTTCATTTTGTTTTCACTAGGTTGTCTTGGAGATACCCAGTTTTGTTTTCGATTTCGACAGTCTTCTGGAAGGAGGGTATCACTGCATTGTCTCCTTGATCAATTTGACAAAGATTTGCCAGTGTACTTAAAGGTTAGAAAAATCTCCATGTGAGAGGAATCTCATATTAGAACTCTTATAACTAATGTGTTTCGTTGCCTCTGTTATGACATTCAGATATAATTTGCTTTTCTTGCTTACTTTATAATATAGCTGGATGTGTGTGTGTGTGTGTGTGTGTTTGTATTTATTTTTTTAAAGAAAAAACACACTCTATATGCATATGCCATTATGAGCATCTAGCTTATGTGAGTTATAGGGAGTTGAGGCTAGGTCCAAACATTTTGACAATCAAAGTAGTTATGTTAGCTTCTGGTATCCCAGACATTCAAAATGTGATATCAGATTAATTACCAACATGGAGGTTGAGGGCTTGCCTAGCACCTGTGAGGCTCTAGGTTAAATTCCTAGTACCACAGAATAAATAAACATACACATAAATAAATAAACTATTATAGCTGGATATTTTAAGGGGATCTAAATTACACAGATTCAGCATATCAGTGAAACTGACTATAAGGTTTCTGTGCTGCAGATATAATACCAGTGTGAATTATAGAAATTTATTAGAATGCTAAGGCAATTTCTTTGTTACTAACTCTTTGTTTAGATGTGCAAAATAGAATGGTACTATTCAGAAATTGTCACCCATAGTTGGAGTAGTAATTCCTTGTGGTCATAACTCATGTTTTATGACAGCACACTTACTTACAACCATTTGATTTTTAATAAATTTTGCTTTACATTTGCTGTTCATTAAAGTAATTTTTTTTTTCAAGGTAGTGTCTCTCTAGTCTAGGCTGAGCTAGAACTCACTCTGCAGTTCCAGACTGGCCTCAAACTCACAGTGATCATTCTACCTCCTGAGTGCTGGGATCAAAGGTTTGTGCCACCATACCCAGCTTAAAGGAATTTTTTTGGTGATTATTTATTTGTTTACTTCAGAGAGAGAGAGAGAGAGAGAGAGAGAGAGGCAGAGAGAAAGAATGGGCACACAAGGACTGTGAACAAATCCCAGACGCATGCACCACCTTGTGCATCTGGCTTATGTGGGTACTGGGGAATCGAACTTGGGCCCCTTAGGCTTCTCAGAGAAGTATCTTAACCACTGAGCCATTTCTTTGCTCTCACCTTTTTTTTTTTTTTTTTTTTGAGGTAGGATCTTGCTCCAACCCAGGTTGACCTGGAATTCACTATGTAGTCTCAGAGTGTCCTTGAACTAATGGGCAATCCTCCTACTTTTGACTCCCAAATTCTGGGATTAAAGGCATGTGCTACCTTGCCTGGTGGGAATTTATTTTATTTTATTTATTTATTTATTTATTTATTTTTTGAGGTAGGGTCTCACTCTAGCTCAGGCTGACCTGGAATTCACTCTGTAGTCTTAGGGTGGCCTGGAACTCACTGTGATCCTCCTACCTCTGCCTCCCGAGTGCTGGGATTAAAGGCGTACGCCACCATGCCTGGCCTCCTAGCGGGAACTTTTAATAACCCAGGTGATCTCAGAATCTGTTTCTGCTCTTAGTACTTTATGCTTCTATCTTGGGCTGGGCAAGATACATTTTCCATCAGCACATCCAGTATGAACTTGATATCATTTACCAGAAATCAGCCTTTATAGCTGACCTCTCTGGTTCTATTAACAGCAGAAATGTGCTCTCAATTAGCAAAGATAGGACCTTAGAAATGTGCCTTAGAGAAAGAAAGAAAGAAAGAAAGAAAGAAAGAAAGAAAGAAAGAGGAAGGGGAAGGAGAAGGGGAAAGGGAAGGGGAAGGGGAAGGGAAGAATCCAGGCCTAGTGGCACCCTTTGATCCTAGCACTTGGGAAGGCAGAAGTAGGAGAATTGTTGTGAGTTTGAGGCCAGCCTGAGACTACATAGTGAATTCCAGGTCAGCCTGTGCTTGAGTGTGAGTGAGACCCTACCTTGAAAAACAAAAAAGAAAGAAAAGAAAGAAATTGTTCTGGCCATCTGCTCCTTGCCATATTCTTTTTTTTTTTTTTTTGCTTTTTGAGGTAGGGTCTCACTCTAGCCCAGGCTAACCTAAAATTCACTATGTAGTCTCAGGCTGCCCTAGAATTCACAGTGATCCTCCTACCTCTGCCTCCCAAATGCTGGGATTAAAGGTGTGTGCCATTACGCCTGGCGCTCTTACCATGTTCTATGGCTACCACAGTGAACATGCTTTTGCAGCTAATAATGGTTATTTATTAACTTTTTTACCTTCTAGGTACTATATTAATATGCTATATTATCCATTAATCCTCCCTACAGTCCTTTTTTTTTTTTTGTTTGTTTTATTTATTTGAGAGCGACAGAGAGAAGGAGGCAGAGAGAGAGAGAGAGAGAGAGAGAGAATGGGCGTGCCAGAGCTTCCAGCCTCTGTAAACGAACTCCAGATGCGTGCTCCCCCCTTGTGCATCTGGCTAACATGGGTCCTGGGGAATTGTGCCTCGAACCGGGGTCCTTAGGCTTCACAGGCAAGCGCTTAACTGCTAAGTCATCTCTCCAGCCCAGTCCTTTTTTTTTTTTTTTTTTTTTTTGCAGATAATGGACTTCAGGGAAATTTGCCCAAAGACGTTCTGCCCTTTGCTGTTACCACCATACTATGTCTTATATAGTATTGTCAGCTGAAGTATGTGGGTGTGTGTCTATGTGTACACACACTTATATATGTGTTTTAAAAATAGATTAAAATATGAAATTGTACCAAAATAAAACATTAACAAAAAAAATAGATTAAAATAGATCGGCGTGGTAGCTCATGCCTTTAATCCCAGCACGCCGGAGGCAGAGGTAGGAGGATCACCATGAGTTTGAGGCTACCCTGAGACGACATAGTGAATACCAGGTCAGCCTGAGACCCTACCTGGAGAAAGAAAAAAAAATAGACTAAAATGGCTAGGTGTGGTGGTGCACACCTTTAATCCCAGCACTCAGGAGGCAGAGGTGGGGGATTGCTGTGAATTCAAGGCCATCCTGAGAATACATATTAAATTCAGGTCAGCTGGGCTAGAGTGAGACCCTGCCTCTACAAATCCAGAGAAAACTACACTAAGATGAGTAGCAGTTGCTGAATAAAGAAAGAACTGTATAATTTTGGATCTTTCAAAATAAGACCCTTTTCCAATTCTTATTTTTTTTTCCAGTTCTTCCCCCACCTCTTCATCAACAACTCCTTGATCCCAATTTCTTTTCTTTTCTTTCTTTCTTTTTTTTTTTTTTTTTTGTATTTTGGTTTTTTGAGGGAGGGTCTTGCTCTAGCTCAGTGTGACCTGGAAATCACTATGTAGTCTCAGGGTGGCCTTGAACTCACAGTGATCCTCCTACCTCTCTGTCTCTGAAGTGCTGGGATTAAAGGCATGTGCCACCATGCCTGCCTTTTTTTTTTTTTTTTTTTTGTCCAATTTCTTTTCTTTGTTGTTGGTTTTTCCTTTCCAGTTTCTAATCTTGTCTCTTCTATACACATGACATATTTTAGTACTTTTCCATGAGATGGTTATATTTATCTGCCTGTGGTTTTGCTCAAATTCCTGGCTTTATAAACCTGGAATTTCTTTGTTTAAATCATATCCACACTTCAGCTCTGACACTTCCACTTTACCCTTCTGTAACACTCTGTGCTTTCTTCATGCGATACATCCTCCTATTACATAATTAAAATTTTTTTTTAATTGTCAACTTCCATAATTACAGACAATAAACCATGGTAATTCCCCCCCCCGACACTTTCCCCTATGCAACTCCACTCTCCATCATACCCCTTCCTCCTCTCAGTCAGTCTCTCTATTTCCTCCTATTATGGCTTCTAGATGCACACCATTGTCCAAAAACATGTTAGATTTTGACTGGCCCTCCCCCCACCTTTCCTTTACTCAATGTCTTCTCCTGACCTCACTTAGGTCTATCCAACCCCAACCATCGTTCTTCTACTTAACATATATACAATACCATCCTCTTAAGTCCCCCCTTCCTTTCTATAACTTTTATATCCCCTTTGTAACTTACTGGTCTCTGCTACTGAGTTTTATTCCAACTCACATAGAAGTCCAAACATTTGTAGCGAATATCCACATATGAGAGAGAACATGCAATGTTTGGATTTCTGGGCCTGGGTTACCTCACTAAATATAATCCTTTCCAGATCCATCCATTTCCCTGCAAATTTTATAATTTTCTTTTTCTTTACTGCTGAGTAGAAGTCCACTATATAAATGTTCCACATCTTCAATTATCCACTCATCAGTTGAGGGACATCTAGGCTGGTTCCATTTCCTAGCTATTGTGAATAATAGAGTAGCAAAAAACATGGTTGAGCAAGTGCTTCTAAAGTAGTGAGACAAGTCCTTAGGATATATGCCTAGGAGTGATATAGCTGGGTCATACGGTAAATCTATTTTTAGCTGTCTTAGGAGTCTCCACACTAATTTCCACCATGGCTCTACCAGATTGCATTCCCACCAAGGGTGCAGAAGTGCTCCTTTTTCTGCATCCTTGTCAGCATTTGTTATTTGTTTTCTTTTTTTTTTTCAATTTTTTTTGGTTGATTTTTTAAATTTATTTATTTGAGAGCTACAGGCAGAGAGAGAAAGAGGCAGAGAGAGAGAGAGAGAGAGAGAATGGGCGCGCCAGAGCCTCCAGCCACTGCAAACTAACTCCAGACGCATGTGCTCCCTTGTGCATCTGGCTAACGTGGGTCCTGGGGAACCGAGCCTTGAACCAGGGTCCTCAGGTTTCACAGGCAAGCACTTAACCGCTAAGCCATCTCTCCAGCCCTATTTGTTTTCTTGATGATAGCCATTCTGACAAGAGTGAGATGAAATCTCAAAATAGTTTTAATTTGCATTTTCCTGATGGCTATTTTTCAACTTTTCTTATCCCCCTAGATTGTACTGATCTTAAGGAACTGTGTCTGATACACCACTTTTTTTTTTAAAAGATTTTATTTATTTATTTTATTAGAGACAAGGGGCTAGAGAGAGAAAGAGAAAGAGAATGGGTGCTCCAGCGCCTCTAGCCACTGCAAACAAACTCGACACATGCGCCACCATGTGCATCTGCTTTATGTGGAACCTGAATAATCGAACCTGAGTCCTTAGGCTTTACAGGCATGAGCCTTAATCGCTAGGCCATCTTCCAGCCCTGCGCCTCTTTTTTTTTTTTTTTTTTTTTTTTTAGTTTATGTATTTATTTATGTGAGAGGGAGAGAGAGAGAGAGAGAGAGAGAGAGCGCTAGAAAGAGAGAGAATGGGCATAGCAGGGCCTCTGGGATTTTCCATCTGCTGACAAAGGTAAGTTTTAGCTCCTCATCAATTAATTCTTTACAGTAACTCAGTGAATTAGTTCAACTTTTAGCTTATTTTCTGCCACAGATGCAAATAGATAGAGAGAACAGAGGCAGAGAGATAGAAAGAGAGAATGGGTGTGCCAAGCTTGCTGCTGCCAATGAACTCCAGACGCATGTACCGCCTTGTGCATCTGGCTTACATGGGTATTGGGGAATTGAACCTAGGTCCTTAGGCTTCACAAGCTAGCACCTTAATTGCTAAGATCTCTCCTGTCAGGCATTTAACTTCTTATATTTCTTCTCGAAATTTTGTTAGCTGGCCATGGTGGTGCATGCCTTTAATCCCAGACCTCAGGAGGCAGAGGTAGGAGGGTTGCTGTGAGTTTGAGGTCAGCCTGGGACTACATAGTGAATTCCAGGTCAGCCTGGGCTAGAGTGAGACCCTACCTTGAAAGACCAACCAACCAAACAAAAAATGACCACAGCTGAGTACCTCCCTGGGGAAAGTCTCATCTTTGGTCTTTAGATTATGATTATTTTAGCTTTGGGCAAGTTAGCAAGTTTTTTATCTGGATGTTCCTGTCATGAGGTTCTTATTTCTGAAAAACACAACTAGTTGGTTGTATGTACCGTTTGTGTTGGTTTGGGTTATCACAGAAGTCTGCTGTCAGCACTAGTGAGTGCCCGTGCATAGGAACATTGGCGTGTGTTTGCTCTCTCATAGAAAGATCCTGCTTACTTTTATGGATACGTGTACTTCCGACAAGTTCGAGATCAGACTCTTAAAAGAGGCTACTTCCAGAAGGTAACTTTCATACACGTTAATAATTTTTTAATATTGTTATTAGAAAAATTAAGAGCCAGGCATGATGATTCATGCCTGAAATTGCAGCAGTTGAGAGGTGGAGGGAAGAGAATCAGGAGTTGAAGGGCATCTTGGACTACATGAGCCCCTGTCTTAAAAAAAAAAAGGAAAACCTATTAGGTTTAAGTCTTTTTTTAAAAAAATTACATTTAGCTGGGCGTGGTGGCACACGCCTTTAATCCCAGCACTCGGGAGGCAGAGGTAGGAGGATCGCCGTGAGTTTGAGGCCACCCTGAGACTCCATAGTGAATTCCAGGTCAGCCTGGGCTAGAGTGAGACCCTACCTCAAAAAAACAAACAAAAAAAAAAATTACATTTTATTTATTTATTTATTTGAGGGAGAGAAAGACAGAGAGAGACAGACAGACAGAATGGGTGTGCCAAGGCATCCAGCCACTGCAGAGGAACTCCAGATGCATGCGCCCCCTTGTGCATCTGACTAACGTGGGTCTTGGAGAATGGATCCGGGATCCTTTAGCTTTGCAGGCAAACACCTTAACTGCTAAGCCATCTCTCCAGCCCAGGTTTGTCTTTTATGTTTATCTGTGCATGCATGCATGCGTGCTTTCATTTCTTTCTTTCTTTTCTTTTTTTTTTTTTTTTTGGTTTTGGTTTTGTGTTTTCGATCTAAGGTCTCATTCTAGCTCAGGCTGATCTGGAATTCACTATGTAGTCTTAGAGTAGCCTCAAACTCATCCTCCTACCTCTGCCTCCCCAAGTGCTGGGATTAAAGGCATGCACCACCACGCCCGGCTTTGTGCATTTTTTGATTATAGATGCTAGTCTCTAGATTGTTTTGCATGTGCGTGGGTGTGCCTGAGGAGGCCAGTAGTTGATACCTGGTGTCTTCTTTGATGCTGCCTATCTTACTCTGTAGGGTCTTTCACATAAACTCAGAGCTATCTTGTTCAGGTAGCCTAGCTGCCTGGGGAGCCCCTGACTCTGCCTCCCAAGCACTGACATTACAGGTGGGCCACCAAATTCACCTGGCGTTTACATGGGTGCCAAGAATGTAAACTCTGATTCTCAATTCTCAGACTTGGGCGAGAGTGCTCTTGATTTTTTAAAAAAATTTTTCATTTTAATTTTTAAAGTATTTTATTTATTTATTTATTTATTTATTTGAGAGAACTAGGCAGACAGATACAGAGAGAAAGTGAGAGAGAGAGAAGAGAGGAATGAGCACACCAAGGCCTCTAGCTCCTGCAAACGAATTCCAGACACATGTGCCACCTTGTGCTTCTGGCTTACATGGGTACTGGGGAATCAAACCTGGGTCCTTAGTCTTTGCAGGCAAGTGCCTTAATTGCTAAGTCATCTTCTAGCCCTGCTCTTGATTTTCTTTTTTTGTTTTTTTGATTTTTTGAGATAGGGTCTCAGTATAGTCCAGCAGACCTGGAATTCACTATATAGTCTCAGGGTGGCCTCAAACTCATGGCGATCCTCCTACCTCTGCCTCCCAAGTGCTGGGATTAAAGGTGTGGGCCACCACGCCTGGCCCTGCTCTTAATTTTTTAAAATATATTTAAAAATTTTTATTTTTATTTGTTTATTTGAGAGAGAGAGAGAGTCAGAGAGAGTTTTAACTGCTAAGTTTTTGCTATCTCTGGACCAGGTTTCTAATAGTAGCTTAGAATATGTTACAGTTATTACAGAATAAGCAAATTGTAATACTGTTGCAGTCATTGAAGCCAGAAGCGTCTGGTTTTGATGAGCCAGTAAGTAAAAATTAGCAACATCTTAGCAATTATTGTTTCCATCCTAAATGTAGGATCTTTTCCTTAAATCAAAAAGAAAAAAATAAAAATAAAAATAAAAAGGGGGGCTGGAGAGATGGCTTAGCGGTTAAGTGCTTGCCTGTGAAGCCTAAGGACCCCGGTTCGAGGCTTGATTCCCCAGGACCCACGTTAGCCAGATGCGTAAGGGGGTGCATGCATCTGGAGTTCGTTTGCAGTGGCTGGAAGCCCTGGCGCACCCATTCTGTCTCTCTGCCTCTTTCTCTCTCTGTTGCTCTCAAATAAATAAATAAAAATAAACCAAAAAAAAAAAAAAAAAGGGAACAAATGAAGAAAAGTGAATCAGTCCTCTTAATGCCAGCTATTAGGACTTACCTTATCCATTTAAAATTGGATTTAAGCCGGGCGTGGTGGCGCACGCCTTTAATCCCAGCACTTGGGAGGCAGAGGTAAGAGGATTGCCATGAGTTCGAGGCCACCCTGAGACGACATAGTGAATTCCAGGTCAGCCTGAACTAGAGTGAGACCCTACCTCGAAAAACCAAAAAACAAACAAAAAAAAAAAAAAAAAAAATAAAATAAAATTGGATTTGTCCTGACCACTGACTGATGCAGAATGGAAAGGTAGAGTGGTTTTCAAGAAAAACTACATTAAAAAAATTAGTGTAATTTATATTTTTTTGTTTTTTGAGGTAGGGTCTCACTGTAGTCCAGGCTGACCTGGAATTCACTTTGTAGTCTCAGGCTGACCTTGAACTCACAGTGATCCTTCTACCTGTGCCTCTCAAATGCTGGGATTAAAGGTGTGCATCTCCATGCCCAGCTGAGTGTAATTTTATATAGAATGTAACCAAGCTGAAATTTGCAGGGTTTTTTTTTTTTTTTTTTTTTTTTTTTTCCAGGTAGGGTCTTGCTCTAGCTCAGGCTGACTTGGAATTCACTGTGTAGTCTCTTAGGGTGGTATCAAATTCATGGTGATCCTGTAACCTCTGCCTCCGGAGTGCTGGGATTAAAGGTGTGTACCACCACGCCCTGTTGGTTTTTTTTTTTTTTAATTTATTTATTTGAGAGAGAGAGAAAGAGGCTGATAGAGAATGGGCATGTCAGGCCTCCAGCTACTGCAAAGGAACTCAGATGCATATGCCACCTTGTGCATATGGCTTATGTGGGTCCTGGGGAGTGAACCTGGGTCCTTGGGCTTTGCAGTCAAGTGCCTTAACTTTTAAGCTACCTCTCTAGCCTGAGTCTGCTTTCCTTAAATATGTGCTTTGAAAATATTTTTAATTCAAAAATCTACTCTTTTCCCTGAATTGAGCTTTTTCATAAATACTGAACATAATGGCAAACTCAAATTATAATCACTAGTCAATTTAAAAAACATTGTGCGAGGATCGCTATGAGTTGAAGGCTACCCTGAGAATACAGAGTGAATTCCAGGTCATGGTAGGCTAGAGTGAGACACTACCTATAACCCCCCCGCCACACACACACACACATACACACCAAAAAAAAAAAAACAACAAGAAAAACAAAACAAAAACAATAATAATAATATAAATAAATTAAAAAACCATTGTTACCTTTCTCTCCTCAGTCACTGGTTTTGATCAGCAAGCTGCCTTATATTCATTTTTTTCACACCGTACTCAAACAGATAGCACCAGAATATTTTGAGAAAAATGAACCTTATTTGGAAGCAGGTAAGGTAAACACTGCATGAACTGTATGTTCTTATCAAAAGAGTTCTAAAATTTTTACTGAATGTGTATGACAAGAATGAAGTTATTTTAAAAATCTGGAAGAGAATCTAAGGGCTTGTATGATGAGAAAGATACAAAGCTGTTTGTCTGGCATCTTTCCCCCCAAATACCAAAAGTCGTATCTGTTGTTCTCTCCTCTAACGATGCTCAGATAAATCTGTTTGGTAGGTATTGACAACTTCCATAATTATAGATAATAAACCATGATAATTCCCTCCCTTCCCCCACTTTCCCCTTCACAAATCTACTCTCCATCATATCCCCTCCCTTTCTCAATCAGTCTCTCTTTTATTTTGATGTCATCATCTTTTCCTCCTATTATAAGGGTTTTGTGTAGGTAGTACCTGGCATTGTGAGGTCATGGATAGCCAGGCCATTTTGTGTCTGGAAGAGTGCATTGTAAGCAGTCCAACCATTCCTTTGGCTCTTAGATTCTTTCTGCCACCTCTTCTGCAATGGACCCTGAACTTTGGAGGGTATGATAAGAGATGGTGTCACCATCTCAGTACTGTGGTGCCCTTTTAAAAAAGTTTTAAAAAATATTTTAGTTTTATTTATTTATTAGAGACCAAGAGGGGTGGGGGGAGGAGAATGGGCATATTAAGGCCTCTAACCACTGCAAAAGAACTCCAGACACATGTACCATTTTGTGCATCTGGCTTATGTGGATTCCGGGGAGTTGAACCTGGATTCTTAGGCTTTGCAGACAAGCATCTTAACCACTAAGCCATCTGTCCAGCCCACTATGGTACCTTTTGAGTCATCCCAGAGGTCATTGCCATCTGAAAAGAGAAGCTTCTCTAACCAAAAGTGAAGAGTTATAGGTATGAACATTAAGAAAAGTGCTTACAGGGCACTTTGGTGAGCATAATACATGTATTTAGCCAGACAACAGCAGGCATTACACCCCTAGGACTGGTGACCTCCCCACCATAGTCTTTTGTCTAGATTTTCAGTACCAGGCATGTATTCCCATAGAGTTTGCCTCCAGTCCAATTAGAGAGCAGTTGGTTTTCCCCATAACAGACATGCCACTATTGTACCCATTGGGTCATTTAGCCTGGCTGGCCATACATAAGGCTTGCAGTGTCCACTGTTGTTTATCACAGCTGGTGACCTCTCTCCCATAGGGCTGTATGCAGTGTAGCTTTTTCTAGCTTTCTGTCAGTTGGTCTACAGGGAGGAGGTTTTCAGCCCAGTTCCACCTTGATTTCTCAGTAACCTTGCAGCCAAAGCATGTGAAGTCTTTAGCAATAATGTCTTACCATCTATTTCTGGCGGAAAATCAAGAGTGTTGGCAATGGTTTATAATGTTTTGGGCGCATCAGGGGCCTCCCTGGCCAACAACTCACTGGAGGGTATCCCATCCCTGGCACAAATTTTTTCTAGTAGCAATCTATGGCTTATGGATGTGCCATTATCCAAAAAGTAGGTTTCTATACGGCTTGTTCATAACATTTTAAATTTTGATTAACCCTTTCCTCACCCTTCTTTTACTCAATGTCTCATTCATTTATTTGAGAGAGAAAGAAACAGAGCGAGAAAGAGAGAATGGACACATCAGGGCCTCTTGCCACTGCAAACACACTCTAGATGCATGTACTACCATGTGCAGTTGGTTTACTTGGGTACTGGGGAATCAAACTTGGGTTCTTAGGTTTCATAGGCAAGCACCTTAACACCTAAGCCATATCTCCAATCCTAATTTTCTGTTCTTATAGAATTGCGTTCTAACATTTTTAATATTTGCTTTGTCCATTTGCATTTAAAAAACCATTTTGTTACATTTTTCAGCTTGTAATGATGTTGACCGATGGCCTGCCCCAGTGCCAGGGAAAACATTGCATCTGCCTATTATGGGCGTGGTAATGAAGGTAAGAGCTTACTATCTTACCTGTCTCCTTTTTTAAAACCCTGGAGAGCCGGGGCGTGGTGGTGCACGCCTTTAATCCCAGCACTCGGGAGGCAGAGGTAGAAGGGAGGCAGAGGTAGGAGGATCACCGTGAGTTCAAGGCCACCCTGAGACTCCATAGTGAATTCCAGGTCAGCCTGGGCTAGAGTGAGACCCTACCTCGAAAAAAAAAAAAAAAAAAAAAAAAAACCCTAGAGAAAGTTCACACATGGATTTTACTCTTTAATTTCCTAATAATGTGTAGTAGCAGTATTACAGCTTTCCCTTTTTGTTTTGTTTTGTTTTGGTTTTTCAAGGTAGGGTCTTGCTTTAGCCCAGGCTGACCTCAAATTCACTTTTCTACCTCTGTTTCTGGAGTGCTGGGATTAAAAGTGTCCACCACCATGCCTGGCTCTTTATTTTTTATTTTTTATTTTTTTCCAAGGTAAGGTCTTGCTCTAGCCCAGGCTTACCTGGAAATTCACTATGTAATCTCAGGGTGACCTCGAACTCACAGTGATCCTCCTATTAGCCTCTGCTTCCAGAGTGCTGGGATTAAAGCTGTGTGCCACCACTGTCCGGCTTGTTTTGTTTCTTTGAGGTGGAGTCTCGCTCTAGCTCAGGCTGACCTAGAATTCACTATGTAGTCTCAGGGTGGCCTTGAACTTCTGATGATCCTACCTGTGCCTCCTGAGAGCTGGAGTTAAAGGCATGTGCCACCACGCCCTGCTTGCTTTCACTTTTTTGTGGGGTATGTGTATGTGTGTAGGGCAAAGGTTGATTTGGGGTGTCTTGTGTTAGGGTCTCACTCTAGCCCAGGCTGACCTGGAACTCACTCTGCAGTCCCTGGCTGGCCTGTCATTCACAGTGATCCTCCTACCTGAGTGATGGGAGTAAAGAAGGCATGTGCCACCATGCTTGGCCAGTTCTTAGTCTTAAATGATCTTGCTAACTTGTAATATTAGGCTTAATGTTTATCGTGAAATAGTCTCTATTAAGGTGTTTTCATCTTTTAAAATATTTTAATTTATTTATTTTCAAGCAGAGTGGGGGGTGAGAGGGGGCGAGAGAGAGAGAGAGAGAGAGAGAGAGAGAATGGGCATGCCAGGGTCTCCAGCTGCTGCAAAGGAAGTCCAGATGTGTATTAGTCAGGGTTCTGTAGAGGAACAGAACTGCTAGAATGAATTATTTTAAAAAGGGAATCTATTGGATTAGTTTATGGTAGTCCAATAGCAGTTGCAGGCCCGAGAATCACAGAACCTGGTAGCTGCTCAGTCCACATGGCCAGATGCCTCAGGAGTCCCCATCCGGCACCACAGATGGTGCCAGAAAGCTTGGAGGTTTCCTGAGGAGCCACTGAGTTTCGATCCACGCGGGTCTTCAGTTGATGCTGGTCTTTAGTCTGTGCTGGTCTTCAATCCACGCTGGAATGCAGCGAGCAGCTCCAGCAGCCAAGTGGAAGGAAGGAAGGGGCTCTTTTTACCCAGAACTTCCTTATATCAAGTCCCCCTCTGAGCAGGGCCCTACTCTGGGGGAAGGGCTCACTCTAGGACTTCCTCCTTTAGTTGATCCTTCCTGGAAGCAACCCACCCGAAAGGGATTTCTGAGGATTACTAAACAGATCAAGTTGATAACACCTTAACTATCACAAGATGCATGTGCCAATTTGTGCATCTGGCTTTATGTGGGTACTGGGAAATTGAACCCATGTCATTGGGCTTTGCAAGCAAGCACCTTAACTGCTGAGCCATCTCTCCAGCCCTGGTATTTTCATGTTTAGGTGTTCTGTTTTTGTTGTTTATTTATATAATTATTTTTTGTTGCCCTGGGAATTGAACCCAGGTCCTCATGTGTTCTAGGTAAGCACTCTACCAGTGGGTCCATGTTTCATTTTTAAAGAAATAGCATTTTAGCTGGGCGTGGTGGCGCACACCTTTAATCCCAGCACTCGGGAGGCAGAGGTAGGATGATTGCCATGAGTTCCACCCTGAGACTACATAGTGAATTCCAGGTCAGCCCCAGCTAGAGTGAGAGCCTACCTCGAAAAACAAATAAACAACAAAAAAAAGAAATAGCATTTTATTGAGGTTTTGTAGAGTATGTCAGGTATTAACCACTCATGTAAGAAGTTGTAATGTAAGATTTTGTTTTGACAGTGTTCTTTTGTTAAATTTGTTTTTGAGAGAGAGAATGTGAGCCAGGTCTTTCAGCCACTGCAGACAAACTCCAGACACGTGTACCCCTTTGTGCACATGTGTGACATTGTGCTTGCGACACTGTGTCTGGCTATGTGGGACCTGGAGATTTGAACATGAGTTCTTAGGCTTTGCCAGCAAGCACTTTAACTGCTAAGCCATCTCTCCAGCCTGATAATGTTCTTTTAATTTGCTTGTTCTTTTTTTTTTTCTTTCTTTTCCTTTTTTTTTTTTTTTTTTGTTTGTTTTTTGTTTTTTCAAGGTAGGGTCTCACTAGCTCAGGCAGACCTGGAATTCACTACATAGTCTCAGGGTGGCCTCAAACTCACTGTGATCCTCCTCCTACCTCTGCCTCCCAAGGGCTGGGATTAAAGGTGTTTGCCACCACACCTGGCTTAATTTGCTTATTCTTTACATGTATTTCTTTTTTTCCTTGGGACAAGATCAAAAGTAACACTGATAGTCCATTGTTTTCTGTGGCATTTATATAAAAGTTTGGCAGGCTTAAAAGGGTGTGTTTGGGTGTGTGTATATTCATGGAGCAAAGAAAGACTGGAAAAATAAATAGGAAGTTGTATGAGGTTGATGTCTTTGGTCTGTTTCTCAGCATATTAGCTTCTGAGTTGATTTATTATTTCTGTCATGGAGATCTTGTTTCACTTTCTGGTATGGATAAAAATGAATAACCTTAGTTTTTAGCCCAATTTTAAAATCTGTTATAAGTATTTTGTTTTCATAGCTTTAGTGTATCTTTTTAGCCACAGGATAGAGCACTTCACATAAACCTAAAGATAATTTCTTCTCTTTCTCTTGAAGGTACAGATTCCTACATGTCATGATAAGCCTGGGACAACTCCAATAGCACAGTTAACTCAGCAGGTAGTATGGTACTGTGGTAAAATTATCACAAATTTTTTTATTTGTATGTGTGCCATTCTTACGTGTGTGTGTGTGTGTGTGTGTGTGTGTGTGTGTACCACCATGCCCAGCCATTTTTTTTTCCCTTGGGCAGGAGCTTTGCATTTCTTCCTTATCTTATGTTCTGGGCTTCCCCATTTCTGGGAATCCAGCTCATTTATTCCTTCCCTTAAATTATATCTATAGTCTAATAAAATCTGTAAATTTATGTGAGCTGGGGGAGTGGTGGTGCAAACCTTTAATCCCAGCCCTTGGGAGACAGAGGTAGGAGGATCAAGGCTACCCTGAGACTACATAGTGAATTCCAGGTCAGCCCGTGCTAGAGTGAGACCTTACCTTGAAAAACAAAAATAAAATCTAAAATTAAAAAACAAACAAACAAGCCGGGCGTGGTGGCGCACGCCTTTAATCCCAGCACTCGGGAGGCAGAGGTAGGAGGATTGCTGTGAGTTCGAGGCCACCCTGAGACTCCGTAGTGAATTCCAGGTCAGCCTGAGCTAGAGTGAGACCCTACCTCGAAAAACCAAAAAAAAAAAAAAACAACAAACAAACAAACAAACAAACAAAACAAAAAAACTGCTACAAGGTTTAATACTGCCAAAAGCTACTGACTTTGGAAAATAGCCAGGAGACTGATGATTTTAGAAGACTCAGTCAAAAGAATCCCCTTGGACTGGAGAGATGGCTTACAAATCCTAAGGACCCAGGTTCAGTTCCCCATTACCCATGTAAGCCAGGTGCACAAGGTGGTGCATGCATCTGGAATTTGTTTGCAGTGGCTGGAGGCCCTGGTATCCATTCTCTCTTTGCATTTGCCTTTCTCTCTCAAACAATTTTTTTTATCTTTATTTTTTATTTTTTGGTTTTTCGAGGTAGGGTGTCATTCTAGCTCAGGCTGACCTGGAATTCACTATGTAGTCTCAAGGTAGCCTTAAACTCATGGAGATCCTCCTACCTCTACCTCCCGGGTGCTGAAATTAAAGACATGTGCCCCATGCCTGGCTGCAATATATATATTTTAAAGAAAAGAATCCTGGGCTGGAGAGATAGCTTAGCAGTTAAGGAGCTTGCCTGTGAAGCCTAAGGACCCAGGTTTGATTCTCCAGGTCCCACGTTAGCCAGATGCACATTGTGGCACATGCATTTGGAGTTCGTTTGCAGTGGCTAGAGGGTCTGGCATGCCCATTCTCTCTCTCTCTGTCCCTCTGTATCTAATAAATAAATAATGATAAAAAAAAATTTTAAAAAAGAAAAGAATCCTCTTGATTTTTCTGAAAGCAGTATCTGTTTATGAGTTGAGTTGAAGTTTTCTTTTAGAATGTTTTACTGCTATATTAGCATTCCTCCCTATTCTTTGAATTGAGTAAAAGTGGTTCTGGCCACTACTTAATTAATTCTTTATTTTAAAGTTAAAAAATTACTTTATTTACTTATTAGACAGAGGCAGATAGAGAGAATGGGCAGGCCAGGTGTATCTGCCTGACGTGGGTACTGGGGGATGGAACTTGGGTCCTTAGGCTTCTCAGGCAAGCTCCTTATCCACTAAATCATCTCTCCAGCCCCTAATTAATTCTTTTCCCATGGTGTGTATGTGTATGTATGTGTGTGTATATATATATTACATTTATTTTTATCTTCTGCTCTACTAGACCATTCTGTCTCTAGCTGCTCCTGTAAGAACAGATATTTTCTTTTTTTGCATGTATTTAGAGTATGTGTGTAGTATGGTGTATGCTCATGTCTGTTGCAGATGCATACCATGTGTGTGTCTGCAGAGGCCAGAGGAGAATGTCAGATGTCCTTTTTATAGATCATTCACTTACTTCCTTGAGATGGTGTCTTTCCCTTATCCTGGTGCTGCTGTCTATCTGTGAGTCCCAGTCATTCTCCAGTCTCTGCTTCCCCCAGACTGGGATTACAGATGTGCATGGCCACCCCTAGCTTTTTATATAGGTTCTGGGAAGTTGAAGTTGGCAGTCTCTGGCCTCAGAGGCCATTGTGTTTAAGCAGCAAGTGCTCTTAACTGCTGAGCAATCTTTAACAAAAGTAGAAGAGATACTAACAAGAATAGAAAGGGCAATATGGCTTACTGATTGTGAGATAGGCATTTTTTGTTTTGTTTTGTTTTGAGGTAGGGTTTCACAGTAGCTCAGGCTACCTGGAGTTCACTGTGTAGTCTCAGGGTACCTCTGCCTCCTGAGTGCTGGAATTAAAGATGTGCGCGGCCGGCATGTTTATTTTATTATTATTATTATTTTTTGTTGTTGTTGTTTATTTATTGAGACAAGGTCTCACTGTGTAGCCCTAACTGACCAACTTGCTTAAGCAGACCTTGAACTTGCAGCCCTCCTCCTGCCTCTGTCTCCTAAATGCTGGGATTATAAGCATGTGTCATCATGCCCGGCTCAACATAGGCATATTTTCACCATCAATTTCTGCAAATGTTAGTGATGTCTCCTTTGTTCTGTTTCATCTCTCAGGCAGACACACACATATCTGTGGTTTTACCTACTGTTCATGAGGTGGATCTTTTCAGGTAAGAATAACCACTTTTACTAGTTGCATTATCTCTTAGTTTGTGAGATTGTTTTTAATTTATTCAGAATCTTTGTGTAGGATGTAGAAAAACTAGGACAAATTACTCATGTTTTCCACATGAAAGTCAGCAGTTCATCCCTAGGTACATTTTATGAGCTTTGGAAACAAGGGAAATTAGAACATGGATTAGTTATTACATGGTTAAAGCAGATTGTTTGTTTTATTTGGCATGAGAATTTTAGAGACATTGGAAAATACACTTTTTGAACTAAGTGTAATGGCACATACCAATGGTCCCTATATTCAAGGGACTGAAATAGAAGGGTTGCCATGAGTTTGAGGCCAGCCTGGGCTACAGAGTGAGTTCCAGGTGAGCCTGGGCTGGAGTGAAACTCTGCTTCAAATAAACAAACAAAAAGGAAAATACAATATAAAAAAATATTTATTGACAACTTTCATAACTATAGACAATATACCATGGTCCTAATTCCCTCCTACCAACATCCCTTTTCTCCCTCCAAACCTCCCTCCACTAAATCCCTTCTTCTTTTCAGCTAGTCTGTCTTCTATTTCGATGCTATCATTTTTTTCCTCCCATTAGGCAGGTCTTATATAGGTTCAGCTACTGTGAGGTCATGAATATCAAGGCCACTTTGTGTCTGAAAGACAGTATTGTAAACAGTCCTCCCCTTCCATTGGCACTTACATTCTTTCAGCCACCTCTTCTGCAATGGTTCTTGATCCTTGGAGGGTGTGATAGAGATGCTTTACTTAGTGCTGAACACTCCACTGTCACTTCTCAGCACTTTTAGGTGTTTACTCAATAAAAATGGAAACATGTTCATACAAGGTCTTGGATACAAATATTTATACTCTGTGAGTTGCTTTATTTATAACATCTTGAAATTAGGTACAACCAAAATGCCTATCAGCTGGTGAAAGGATAAAAAAGTGTAATATATGCATGCACATAGACTGTGACTAGCAGTAGTAAAAAAAAAAACAAAAAAAACACAAATAAGCCATTGATGCATACTATAGCAGGAATGACTCACAGGCAGAATGGTAAGTCATACTTTCTAAAGATGCTTACTGGATGATTCAGCTTATGTAATATTCTAGCATAGGCAAAATTCTAGGAACAGAAGTCAGATCAGTAGTTGCATGAGGCTCGGGGAAGTGAAAGAACTGTATCTTTGGTACAGCTAGAAATTATGTTATAGCAGTGAATGAAAAAGGGGAGTGTCCCTCAAGTCAATGAAAGAGTACCACAGGAAAAAAACACAAAGATTTGCAGACTATTGACAGTCTTAAGACTTAATTCAACATGAGATAATTTGAGAAATTAGCAGAAATACAGGTGTTACAGTCAGGTTCACATTGCTGACAGAAATCACCCAACCAAGAGCAGTTTTTGGGGAAAAAAAGGGTTTATTTTGACTTACAGACTTGAGGGGAAGCTCCATGATGGCATGGGAAAACGACGGCATGAGCACAGGCTGGACATCACCCCCTGGCCACCAATAGCATCAGGAGAGTGTGCCAAACACTGGCATGGGGAAGCTGGCTATAACACCCATTAGCTCGCCCCCAACAATACACTACCTCCAGGAAGTGTTAATTCCCAAATCTCCATCAGCTCCTAGCATTGAGAGCACCTAAGTATATGGGGGACAACTGAATCAAAACACAACACCACGATAGGATTCAGTTACTAAAGAGTTTTTGTGTGTGTGGAGGATTTTTGTTTTGTCTTTGAGACTCTGTATAGCCTAGATTACCTCAGACATACAACCCTTCTGCCTCAGCATCTTGAGTGCTGGGATTGTAGATGTGTTCACTATGTCAGCTGTAGCAGTCTTCCTTCTGAACTTCCGGGAAGGATGTTATAAACATTCTTGTTACTCCTGATTGTCTGGGCTTTGGAGCATTTGGCCTCCATTACAAATGCCATTGCTTAGCATGTGTCTCTTCCGCCAACAGAAAGAAATCACATACTAGCTGGGTGTGGTGGCACACTTTTAATCCCAGCACTTGGGAGGCAGAGAAGAGGTAGGAGGATCTCCATGAGTTCAAGGCCACCATGAGACTACATAGTGAATTCCAGGTCAGCCTGGGCTAGAGTGAGACCCTACCTTGACAAACTAAAAGGAAAAAAAAAGAAAGAAAGAAAGAAAGAAAGAAAGAAAGAAAGAAAGAGAAATATCATGCTATTGTTTTCAGTGTAAGGAAATTATTTGTTACTTCTTTTTTTTGTTTTGTTCTGTTTTGTTGAGGTAGGGTCTCCTCTAGTGCAGGCTGACCTGGAATTCACTATGTAGTCTCAGGGTGACCTCAAACTCATGGCGATCCTACTACCTCTCCTCTGCCTGCCGCGTGCTTGGATTAAAGGTGTGTGCCAGGCTGGAGAGATGGCTTAGTGGTTAAGCGCTTGCCTGCGAAGCCTAAGGACCCCGGTTCGAGGCTCCATTCTCCAGGACCCATGTTATCCAGATGCACAAGGGGGCGCACACATCTGGAGTTCGTTTGCAGTGGCTGGAGGCCCTGACGTGCCCATTCTCTCTCTCTCTCTGTGTCTCTTTCTCTCTGTCTCTCTGTCACTCTCAAATAAATAAATAAAAATGAACAAAAAAATTCTTTTAAAGGTGTGTGCCATCTCGCCTGGCTTTTTTTTTTTTTTTTTTTAAGATGAGAATACTCAGTTGAAGATACAACTCAAGGCTAGAGGGCTTGCCCAACATGCACAAGGCCCTAGGTCCTAGGTTCAATACTCACTACTTCTCAAAAAAAAAAAAAAAAAAAAAAAAGCAGTCTTCAAAAACAGTCTAATTTTACAGTGATAATATTATGACAAGCATGAAATACCTGATTGTCAGATTAGTGTTTTTCTCTGACAGGACTTTTCTTGTGTGCACAACGTTTTTCCCCTTTTAAAAATATTTATTTATTTATTTTTGGTTTGTCAATGTAGGGTCTCACTCTAGGCCAGGCTGGCCTGGAATTCACTATGTAGCCTCAGGGTGGCCTCAAATGCATGGTGATCCTCCTACCTTTGCCTCCTGGGTGCTGGCATTAAAGGCGTGCACCACCATACCTAGCTAATATTTGCTTTTTATAACTTATTTATTTGAGAGAGAAAGAGAAAAAAAAAGAGATAGATAGAGAGAATGAGCATGCTAGGACCTGCAGGAACTGCAAACAAACTCCAGATGTATGTGCCACCTTGTGCATTTGGTTTACATGGGTCCTGGGGATTCGAACCTGGGTCCTTTGGCTTTGTAGGCAAGTGCCTTAACCGCTAAGCCATCTCTCCAGCTATTAGCTCTCTCTTCATCACAAAAATTGTCCTCTCAGTTTTGAAGTTGACGTAGAAATGTAAGGGTAGTTTTCTGACACAGTTTATAAAGAACCTGACATTTTCTTACCTCAGTCTCTTCAAGATAGGGACTCTTTACCAGATGATATTTGCAGTTGACTCCTAGTATAGCTAGAGACACACTGTCTTCTCACCCCCACCCCAGTATCCCTTTATAACTTGAAAATGAAGCAGGTTTTGCTTTCTAGGCATTAGCAGGATAAAGAGTCATGGGCATTTGAGACAGAGAGGAAGAGAGGCAGAGAGAGGGGGGGAGAGTGAGAGAATGAAAGAGAATGAGCACACAGGGACACATGTCACTTTGTACATCTGGCTTTATGTGGGTACTGGGGAATCAAACCCAGGCCGTTAGGCTTTGTAGGCAAGTGTCTTATCTGCTGAGCCATCTCCCTGGCCCTGTTTATGTATTTGGTTTTTCTGAGGTAGGGTCTTGCTCTCACCTAGGCTGACCTGGAATTCATTATGTAGTCTCAGGGTGGCCTTGAACTCAAAATAGTACACCTACCTCTGCCTCCCAAGGGCTAGGATTAAAGGTGTGTGCCACCACGCCTGGCTTACTTTTTTTTTTTTTTTTTTAATGTGTTTTACTGTTTTGAGAAACTGTTCATGTAGTATAGTCTGGCTTTGACTCTGTTTATCTGGGGATGATCATGAGCTCTGATTCTCCTATCCCAACCTTCGAATTGCTAGGAATACAGGAGTGTGTCACCAACCCCTTTTGGGCGTGTGTGTGTGTGTTCACCAGCCCCTTTTGGGGGTGCATGTGTGTGTATATATGTGTTTCAAAAGGAACTTACGGGGCTGTAGAGATGGCTTAGCACTTAAGGTGCTGGCCTGCGAAGCCAAAGGACCCAGGTTCATTTCCCCAGGACCGACATAAGCCAGATACACAAAGTAGCACATGCATCTGGAGTTTGTTTACAGGGGCTAGAGGGCATGCCCATTCTCCCTTTCTTTCTTCCTTCCTTCCTTCCTTCCTTCCTTCCTTCCTTCCTTCCTTCCTTCCTTTCTTTCTTTCTTTTTCTCTCTCTGCCTCTTTCTCTCTTGTAAATAAATAAATAAAAATTAAAAAATTAAAAAAGGAGCTTATTGTTGGGCATGGTGGTGCACATCTTTAGTCCCAGCACTTGGGAGGCAGAGGTAGGAGGATCACCATGAATTCGAGGCCACCCTGAGACTACATAAGTGAATTCCAGGTCAGCCTGGGCTAGAGTGAAACCCTACCTCAAAAAAAGGAGGGGGGACTTATGCCTCTGTGTATTGCCATATTCTAAAGTAATTTAATAGGTCAAGATAACAGTAGCAGGAAAAAATTGTGAAGTTTTTAGAATGATTATATAGGGATTTGGAAACGAGAGTAGATAAATAGTATATCTGTCCTGTGTAAACACTTTCTAGGTGCTTCTGCCCAGTTTTCCTGCACAGTCAGATGCTATGGGAGTTGGTGCTGTTGGGTGAGCCCCTCGTGGTCATGGCTCCATCACCATCTGAGTCCTCAGAAACTGTACTGGCCCTTGTAAAGTGAGTATACTTGGTTCCTGATGGTGATATCTGCAGTATTTTCCCATCTGTGATTTATTTCCCCAAACATTACATCAATCCATACAGCCACTCTGTTGGAAAATAATGTTTTTTTTGTTTGTTTGTTTTTGTTTTGTTTGTTTGTTTTTCAAGGTAGGGTCTTACTCAAGCCCAGACTGACCTGGAATTCACTATGTAGTCTCAGGGTGGCCTTGAACTCACAGCGATCCTCCTACCTCTGCCTCACAAGTGCTGGGATTAAAGGCATGTGCCACCTTCTAAATACCAGTTTTATTAGTAGTGTTTAGTCAAAGGCACATAGCTAGTAAGTGAGTGAGTCAGAAGTTCATCCCACCTTCTATCCAAAGACCAATTAATTTTTTCAGTATGCCATTCCATGCATATTTCCATTGCTGCTTTTAGTTCCCTAAAATGACTTTACCACTCAAAATCATCTGTCCCATTGTATGAAGTATTTATCTCTATGGTTCATGGTGATAGCATAGAGCCTTCAGTTTCTGTGTGCCTTGTTTCACATGGTCTTCCTGCTCCACAGCTGTATTTCTCCACTCAAGTACTTCAGTGATTTTCGACCTTATTTCACAATTCATGATAGTGAATTCAAAGAATATACCACCCGCACTCAAGCTCCGTAAGTAAACAGAATAACTTTTATTGACCAAGTATTACCTTTGTAACCCAAATTATACAGAATTATTGTGCATAATAGAATTTTCATTTAAAATAATAACTTACTGACAGAAAAATTTACAGAAGGTTTGAGGAGCTACTGGCAATTTACTATTTGAAGTTAATAACTTTGGATTCTAAATTGTCATTAATATTGGTTGGACTGTATGTTTGGATTCTGCTTTTGTTATGAAAAATCTAATCTATGGAAGGGAAGACTAATCTTACCTTTTCCATTTTAACTCCTGTTTTATTATTGCTTGTCTTCTTTTCACAGGCAAGTGTTAGAACAACAGGAGAAAATTCCATTTACTTTCCCCATTCTTTTTTTTCCCATTCTTTTTTTAAACTATTTATTGACAGCTTCCATAAATATAGACAATATGCCATGATCATAATCTTCTCTCACCACCCTCCCTTTTTCTCTGCCCAGAACCCTCTCCACTGAATCCCTTTCTTTTTTTTTTAATTTTATGTATTTTTTTTGGTTTTTCGAGGTAGTGTCTCACTCTGGCCCAGGCTTACCTGGAATTAACTATGTAGTCTCAGGGTGGCCTTGAACTCCTAGATCCTCCTAACTTTGCCTCCCAAGTACTGGGATTAAAGGCGTGTGCCACCATACCTGGTCCTTTTAAAGATATTTATTTATTATTTATTATTTATTTATTTATGAGAGAGAGAGAGAGAAAGAGAGAGAGAGAGACAGAAATAGGCAGGTCCAGAAAGAGAGAGAGAGAGAGAGAGAGAGAGAGAGAATGGGCACGCCAGGGCCTCCAGGCACTGCAAACGAACTCCAGATGTGTGCGCCCCCTTGTGAATATGGCTTACGTGGGTCCTGGGGAATCGAACCTGAGTCCATTGACTTTGCAGGCAGATGTCTGAACCACTAAGCCATCCCTCCAGCCCTCCCTTCTTTTTTTAAATAAAATTTTTATTCTTATTTGTTTATTAGAGAGAGGTTGAGAGAATGGGTGCACCAGGGCCTTTAGTCACTGCAAACGAACTCCACGCACGTGTGCTGCCATGTACATCTGGCTTTCTTGGCTTCTGAGGAATCAAACCTGGGTCCTTAGCCTTTATAGGCAAGTGCCTTAACCACTAAGCCATCTTTCCAGGCCTGAATCCCTTCTTCTTTCCAACTAGTTTTTTCTTTTCTTTCCTCTTTTTTTTTTTTTTTTTTTTTTGATTTTGGAGGTAGGGTTTCACTTTAGTCCAGGCTGACCTGGAACTCACTCTGTAGTCTCAGACTGGCCTCAAACTCATGGTGACCCTCCTACCTCTGCCTCCCAAGTGCTGGGATTAAAGGCATGTGCCACCACGCCCGGCCTTTCTTTTCTTTTTTAAAATAAAACATTTAATATATTTATTTGAGACAGAAAGAGAGAAAGAAGCAGAGCAAAAGAGAGAAAGAAAACAGGTGTGCCAGAGCCTCTGTCCCTGCAGACAAACTCCAGACTCATGTGCCACCTTGTATATACCTGGCTTACATGGGTCCTGGGGAATTGAACCTAGTCCTTAGACTTTTCAGGGCAGCACCTTAACTGCTAAGCCATCTCTCTAGACCTTCTATTTTTTTAAGTTTATTTTATTTATTTATTTGTAAGCAGAGAGAGATAGTAGAAAGACAGACAAAGAATGGGAAGAAGAAAAGTAGAGAAGAAAGAAGAGCCGGGTGTGGTGGCTCACCCCTTTAATCCCAGCACTTAGGAAGCAGAGGTAGGAGGATCACAGAGAAGAGTTCAAGGCCACCCTGAGACTACAAAAAAAAAAAAAAAAAAAAAAAAAAGGCTGCATCAGGGCCTCTGGCCACTGCAAACAAACTCTAGATGTATATGCTACTTTATGCATCTGGCTTTATATGGTTACTGCGGAATTGAACCACGGTTATTAGGCTTTGTAGGCAAGTGCCTTAGTGGCTGAGCCATCTCTCCAGCTCTTTCTTCAATTTTGATGCCATCTTTTTTTTTTTTTTTTTTTTTTTTGAGGTAGTGTCTTGCTCTAGACTTCATTATGTAGTCTCAGGGTGGCCTTCAACTCATAAATCTCCTACCTGTGCCTCCCAAGTGCTGGGATTGAAGGCATGTGCCACCATGCCCAGCTGCCATCAATTTTTTTTTTTTTTTTTTGGCTTTTCAAGGTAGGGTTTCACTCTAGCTCAGGCTGACCTGGAATTTACTATGTAATCTAATTTTTTATTGTTTTTTTTTTTATTTGTTTGTTTTTCGAGGTAGAGTCTCACTCTAGCCCAGGCTGACCTGGAATTCACTATATAGTCTCAGGGTGGCCTCGAACTCACTGTGATCCTCCTACCTCTGCCACCAGAGTGCTGGGATTAAAGGTGTGCGCCACCACGCCCAGCATTGTTTCTTTTGAGGTACCCTGGCTGTAGCCCAGGCTGAGCTGGAATTCACTGTGAAGTCTCAGGCTGGCTTTCAACTCTCAGTGATTTTCTTACCTCTGCCTTCCAAGTGCTGGGATTAAAGGTGTGCGTCACCATGTCTGACTCACCATCATTTTTTTTCCTCCTATAATGTAGGTCTTGTGTAGGTAGAGTCAGCCACTGTGAGATCATAAATATCATGGCCACTTTGTGTCTGGATGATAGCATTGTAAGCAGTCCTCCCTTTGGCTTTTACATTCTTTCTTCACTTCTTCCACAATGATACTTTCTCCATTCTTGATTTTTGAGTTGTGTCTTCAGGTTAACTGCCCAGTGTCTGTCATTACTTGTCTGCAGGTTAACTTCTCAATGTCCATCATTGCTCTGCTGTTCTTTCTGCTGGACTAGTGAGAAGCCCACTTCTTAATGGTTTCTTCCTGCTTTTGCAACTTTAATGCCTTTTTGTTGTTTCTTCTGAGACATAGGGTCTCATATAGCTCAGACTGGCCTTGAATTCTCTATGTAGCCAAGGCTGACCTTGAAATCCAGCTTGTCCTGTCTCCACTTTCCAAGTGCAGGGTTTACAAGAAGGTACTATCATACTTGGCTTTCTGTTTTAAGCCATGGTCCCTAAAAAGGTATGGTCCACATTGGCCTTAAACTTTTCATCCTCCTGTCTCAGCTTCTAGAGTGCTGAGATTAAAGACATGTACTACTATACCTGATTGCTTTAAAATATCTTAATCTGTGATCTCCCTATCTCCTGACTGTTTGATGGGATGGGTTAGTCTTCTACATAGACTTTTCTTTCTTCAAGACCCTTAAATGTTAGTGTTCTCAAATCTTGTGCTTGGGGTTCTGATTTCAGATAGATAATTCTTTCTGTATGATCAGCAGTATCCATGGCCTCTGTTAAAAGTTTGTGCTAGTCAGTCATGGTAGCTCATACCTGCAATCCCAGCACTTTGAACTGAAGTGAGGTTGTGGCCAGTCTGGGCTATAGGGCGAGAATCTGTACATATGAGTAAATAAATGAATCAGTACCATATCTGAATCATTGAATATATTTTTTTGTCTTACCTTTCTTCAGAGTCCAGACCTGTACATCCAGGATTTTTGTTATTTGTTGAGCATGTTGTTCTTGTACATTTATTTTTTTGTTTGTTTAATTTGAGACAGTCTTTGTGTGTAGCCCTGGCTGGCCTGGAGCTCAATTATGTACACCAGGTTGGCTTTAAACTCTATGACTAATTGGGGATAACCTTGAAACCCTAGTCCTCCTGACTCTGCCTTTACACTGGGCTTACTCCTGGAGGTCTGAGTGGCATCTGAAACCAAACATGTCCAAATGCAATTATTTTTTGTTTCCCTTTTTCTTCCCATGATCTTATGGTTCTATTTAATTCTTTTTACTAAGTAGAAACTTTGTATGGACACATCATGTTGGTACCATCATTTCCCTCCTCCCTGCCCCATTCCACTGAGGGCCTCTTCAGTGGGATTGCTGGTGTTCACCATGGGGTTGTGGGCTATGAGTTGTGAGAGCAGCAGTCAGTCATGGGTGGGGGGGAATCTTATGTTTCTTTTTCTATTTTCATAATTACTTTTTACTTGGTTATCAGAAACCCAGTTGTCTCCTTCTTAACATGTCCCATTCAAATTTTAACCCAATTCTGTCAATTCAACTTTGCGAGATGTCTCTCTGCCTTTGTGTTATTTTCTTTCTATAGTTCCAGCCTTACTTTGTAGCCTTCCTTGTATCTACTGTTGCTTTTCCCTCAGTCTCCAAATCCCTTACAGGATAGCTTCCAAATAAACACCAGTGATGTTTGCATTCCTGTGGTCTGCCTCCATCTGATTCTGTAGTGGCTTTTCTCTGCATAAACTGGGTACTAACAGTCACTTTCATTTCTAATGATGCTTCCTTCCCACTTTGTGCTATAGGAATGCTGAAAAATGTCAGGTTTCCTGGGGTAGTTTTGTTTACACTGTGATCTCACCTTGTTGCTGAACTCATCCTATTCTCCTGCATCCCTCTCATCTCCCTCCTACTTATCTCTCATGTCTCTTCAGTGCCATCTGGTGAGGTTGTCCTTTAGCCCCCAGTGGACCTGAGTTTCTTGTGGTAGTGTGCACCGTTGTGCCCCTCGTTGATCTTCATAGGGCTAGGACTTAAGATGCACTTGTCATGTTGATCTGTGATAGTCAAGTAAAGATAATGTTGGTGTCGTGGCTGACCATTCACCCTTTCACCTTCTTTTATTTTATGTTTTCATATAGGCCCTCGGTCATACTAGGAGTAACCAACCCTTTTTTTGCTAAAACTCTCCAGCACTGGCCTCACATTATTCGAATAGGAGACCTTAAACCTGCAGGTAAGGTATGCTCTCAGTGCTTGTGGTGTGACATGACTGAACAGAGTCCATTCTTTCCCTTGATTTTCATAACATCATGGTGTTGCTACAGCAACTCTCTTTGAGGAAACCTAAATCCAGGCACATGGAGAAGAATATAACTTTCCACAAAAATAAGTAGATTCCTTTTTTTTTTTTTTCTTTTTTGGTGGGGGTCTCATTCTAGTTCAGGCTGACGTGGCACTCACCGTGTTGGCCAGACTAGCCTCAAACTCATGGTGATCCTCCTACCTCAGCCTTCCTAGTGCTGGAATTAAAGGAGTATACCACCACACTCAGTCTAATTTAATATTTTTAAATATTTATTTATTTATTTGCAAGCAAAAACAGAGAGAGAATGGGCATGGCAGGGCCTTCTGCCACTGCAAACGAACTTCAGATGCATGCTCCATTTCGTGTATCTGGCTAAATGTGGGTCCTGGGGAATCAAACCCAGGTAACTTGGGTTTGCCAGGCAGGTGCTTTAATCGCAAAGCCATCTTTCAAGGCCCAACTGGGTCCTTTTTTTTTTTTTTCATTCAGAAGTTCATGTCTTTGTACAATTTTTAAAATATTTTTTATTATTTTTATTTATTTATTTGAGAGAGAGAAAGACACAGGGAGAGAGAGAATGGGCACACCAGGGCCTCTAGACACTGCTAACTAATTCCAGATCCATGTGCCACCTTGTGCATCTGGCTTATGCTTATGTAGGTTATGGGGGGTCAAACTGAGGTCCTTTGGCTTTGCAGGCAAGCGCCTTAACCATTAAGTCATTTCTCCAGCCCTCTTTGTACAATTTTTTTTTTTTTTTTATTTATTGAGGTATGTTGCAGTCAGGTTCACATTGCTGGTAGAAATCACCCAACCAAAAGCAGCTTGTGGGAAAAAGAGGTTTATTTTGGCTTACAGGCTCGAGGGGAAACTCCACATGGCAGGGGAAAACGATGGCATGAGCAGAGGGTGGATATCATCCCCTGGCCAACATAAGGTGAACAATAGCAACAGGAGAGTTGTCAAATACTGGCATGGGGAAACTGGCTATAACACCTATAATCCCGTCCCCAACAACACACTCCGTCCAGGAGTTATTAATCCCAAAATCTCCATCAGCTGGGAACCCAGCATTCAGAACACCCAAGACTAGGGGGGCACCTGACTAAAACCACCACATTCTGTCCCTGGACCCCATAAACTGGTAACCATACATGATGTAAAATGCAATGTACTCATCCAACTATAAAAGTCCCCATAGTTTTTATCAATTGCAATGATGGTCAAACATCTCTGTAGTCCAAGATCTTTTAACTGAGTCATAATAACTAAAAAGTTCCCCCAAAACCCCATAATGGCACAGAATAAACACACTGCAAAAGGTGGCATTGGGCATAGCAAAGAAATATTCAACTAATACAAGATTTAAAACAATCAGGGCAAACATCAAACTCTGTAACTTCAAGTCCAACAAGTCTAGCCAGTCACAAATCTCCAAGTCCAATAATTCTAACCAGCAATTCCAATTCCCTCCCTCCAGCTAGGCTACTCACAGTCCTGGAAAACTTCATCGGGGCCAGCAGCTTTCCCTAGCAGCCATCCCATGGTCCCAGCATCTCCACTGGGTCTCCACTGCAATCCATAGTTCATCTCACTGCAATCCATAGTTCATCTCACAGCTCCATGTGGTCTCTATGCAGGCAACCAGCAAACCTGCTTCACACTGCCCATGACCATTTCCAAAACACAAGACTGTGTTGCAAACTCAATGACCCTCTCTTTCCTGCATTTCTTATACTCCACAATATCAGGTAGGGTGCCAATTTGTTAATCCAGGGGAAATAAAGCGGACTTTGAAGAACAGGACACTTCTTGAGCACTCAGGTCCCTCCAAAAGAGTCTATATTCTTCCTGTTGCCCCAGTGCAGGTCAGCTAGCCCAGTCTCAAAGGTTGTAATCCCTCAACTGCAGTCGAATGGGCGACAGTTCACCCAAAGATTTTTCTTTCTGTGCCATATCCCTCTGCTCACTCCAGTTCATTTCTATGCAAAGCAACCCTGCACAGCTTCTCAGGACACGGGCATACAAGCAAGCTTCTCACACAAACTGTTAACCCAGTCCAAGCAAAGCTTTTTCTCACCCTCATAAGCCAAACCTTATAGTCCATAGTTCTTACTGCATAGTAATAGTATGACCAGAATAGTCCATCAAGCTGTACTTATAGCACTGCAAGGTATCTCTTAGGCCAAGGTTTCAAATCCTTCCACATTGCTCTTAAAAATCAGCTCCAGGGGCTGGAGAGATGGCTTAGCGGTTAAGTGTTTGCCTGTGAATCCTAAGGACCCCAGTTCAAGGTTTGATTCCCCAGGACCCACATAAGCCAAATACACAAGGTGGCGGATGCATCTGGAGTTTGTTTGCAGTGGTTGGAGGCCCCATGCACCCGTTCTGTCTCCCTCTGCCTCTTTCTCTCTCTGTCGTTCTCAAATGAATAAAAATAAACAACAACAATAAAAAAATTTTTAAAAAAGAAAAAGGAAAAGAAAATCAGCTCCAAAAGGCCAGAGGCACATGGTCAGGTGTCTAGCAGCAATCCCACTCCTTGGTACTACTTTACTGTTTTAGTCAGGTTCGCATTACTGATAGAAATCACCCAACCAAGAGCAGCTTGTGGGAAAAACAGGTTTATTTTGGCTTACAGGCTCAAGGGGAAGCTCCACGATGGCAGGGGAAAACAATGGCATGAGCAGAAAGAAGGTGGACATCACCCCCTGGCCAACATAAGGTGGACAATAGCAACAGGAGAGTGTGCCAGACACTGGCATGGGGAAACTGGTTATAACACCCATAAGCCCACCCCCAACAATACACTCCCTCCAGGAGGCATTAATTCTTAAATCTCCATCAGCTGGGAACCTAGCATTCAGAACACCCAAGTCTATGGGGGCACCTGCCTCAAGCCACCACAAGGTAGGATCTCACTCTAGCCTAGGCTGACCTGGAATTCACTATGTAGTCTCAGGGTGGCCTCAAACTCACAGTAATCTTACTACTTCTGCCTCTCAAGTGCTGGTATTAATGACGTGTGCCACCATGCCCGGCCTTAAGAAAAAAACTTTCTTGACAATTTTTAGAAATTTATTTATTTTATTTTATTCATTTATTAGAGACAGAGAGAGGGAGAGAGAGAGTGAGAATGGGAGTGCCAGGGCCTCTAGCCACTGCAAACGAACTCCAGATGCATGCGCCACCATGTGCATCTGGCTTACGTGGGATCTGGAGAATCAAACCAGGGTCCTTAGGCTTCGCAGGCATGTGCCTTAACTGCTAAGCCATCTCTCCAGCCCTTGACAATTTTTATACACCATGTATTTTGGTAATAATCCCCTCTCATTACCTTCCTTTGTACCCCACTCCCCTTCCACTAAACCCTTTTTTCTTTCTAACTAGTCCCTGTCCCACTTTGATATCTTTCCTGCCCCCACCTCCACCATCCATGATGGAATGTTAATATTGTGCAGTTGTAATGATAGCTGCTGTGAAGCCATGAATGCAGAGCACAGCATGCCAAGACACTCTTCAGTATCCTTGGGCTCTTCATTTTTTTTTTTCTGGCCCCTGTTCTGCAGTGCTCCCTGAACCTGGAGGGCATGCTAGATACATCTTATTTAGCATTGAGCACTCAATAGTCACTCACTCTTAACTCTTTGATAAGTTCTGGGTTTTCCCACTGGTCATTCCCAACTGCAAGAAGCTTCTCTGACAAAAGTTGAGAGCAGCACTAATCTATGGACATAAACAGGTATGTAGAGGGCAGTTTGATGGGCACAACATAGCCATTTAGCTAAATAACAGTAGTAGCTTCCCTCCTTGGGCCTCTGACCTTCCCCACCATAGGCTTTTGAATAGTTTTCAGTACCTACCAAGAATTCCCTCTCATGGAGTAGGCCTCAAATCCAGTCAAGAGAGCAGTGGTTACCCCTGTAACAGCCATGCCACTATTGCACCAGTGGGTACATCCTTTCTGGCTGGTTGGTTGTGTAGCTCACAGGATCTACTGCTAGGTAATACTGTTGATGACTTTTCTCCCCCAGTGGCCTGCGTAGCACTTTGCAGCTCTATGAGGCTTCTAGCTTGATTTCTCAGTGTCATGCTGTCAAAACATTTAGTGCCTTTAGCAACAGGGTCTTGCTATCTAGTTCTGGTGGGCAACCAAGATCATTGGCAATAGCCTGTATTGGTTTGGGGGCCTCAAAGGCCTCCCTGACCAATAATTTACAGGGAGGAATTCCACCCTGGGTAATGGGATTTTCCCATGATAACTTACGAATTCTGGGAGCAACATTATCCACCCACAGAGAGTACTTCTGTCCACACTCTTTAAAAAATATATATATATATATATATGTATATTTATTTATTTATTTATTTATTTGAGAGAGTAAAAGAGAATGTGTACACCAGGGCCTCCAGCTGCTGCAAACAAACTCCAGACCCATGCGCCACCTTGTGCATCTGGCTTATTAGGGTACTAGGGAATTGAACCAGGGTTCTTAGCTTTGCAGGTAGGCACCTTAACCACTGAGCCATCTCTGCAGCCCACAAACTCTTTCTTTTTTTAAGTTTTACTTATGAAAGAGAGAGGGAGAGAATGAATATGGGTGCGCCAGGGCCTCCAGCTACTACAAACTCCAGACACATGCACCACCTTGTGCATCTGGCTTACGTGGGTCCTGGGGAATTGAACATGGGTCCTTTGGCTTTGTAGGCAAATGCCTTAACTGCTAAGTCATACCTCTAGCTCCTCAAACTCTTCTTTTAAAATTATATTTATTTTGTTTTATTTTGAGGCAGGATCTCATACTAGCTCAGGCTGAACTGGAATTCACTATGTAGTCTCTGGGTGGCATCGAACTCATGGTGATCCTCTTACCTCTGCCTCCCAAGTGCTGAGATTAAAGGTGTGCGCCACTACGCCTGGGTTTTATAACTGTTTTCTTTTTTTTTTAGGTAGGATCTCATTCTAGCCTAATAATTGCTTTAAAAAAAAAAAACTTTATCTTTATTTATCTATTTGAGAGACAGAAAGAGGCCGGGGGGGGAGGGGAGAGAGTGGGTGTGCCAGGGCCTCCAGCCACTGCAAATGAACTCCAGACGTATGCGCCCCCTTGTGCATCTGGCTTATGTGGGTCCTGGGGAATTGAATGGAGGTCCTCTGGCTTCGCAGGCAAATGCCTTAACCACTAAGCTATCTCTCCATCCCCCTAATAACTGCTTTTAAATTATTAAAGATTTATAATTATAAAACTTTTTATTTATTTGAGAGAGAGAGTGTGTGTGCCAGAGAGAGAGAGAGAGAGAGAGAATGGGCATGCCAGGGCCTCCAGTCACTACAAACAAACTCCAGACACATGTGCCACCTTTTGCATCTGGCTTATGTGGGTCCTGGGGAATCGAACTGAGGTCGTTTGGCTTTGTAGGCAAGCACCTTAACACTAAGCCATCTCTCCAGCCCCTATTAAATTTTTTGTTTCCTGGTATTTTTTTGTTTTGTTCCAGAGCCATCTGGCATTCACCTTACTTTTCTTTGTAGTATTCAGATGTATCTTCATGATTAGTTTGTGTGTGTGTGTGTGTGTGTGTGTGTGTGTGTGTGTGCATTTGCATGTGCATAATACAATACATACGGTTGTGGTATGTGGTGTATGCATGTGTGTATGCTGATACTGCAGCCCTTGGGCTCGTCTGCAATGATGGGAGGAAAATATTGGCTGTCATACTCCTACTCACATGCCTGTTTCTCCTTGCAGTAGTTTCTTGCTGGCTCTGCTGCTTGTACTTCTGTATCCCCAGCAATTCTCTGCTTTCCTCTCCCTATAGGGTTGGGATTATAGATGTATGGCCACATCCAGCTATTTATGTGGGTTTTGGTCTCAGGCCTTCTCAGGCCCTCATGCTTCGAGATCATTAGTTTTTTCTTAGTTCAACTATACGCTTATACCTGATGAAGTCTTGTGAGTCAGAGATGAATTGTATGAGTGAAGATTGCTAAACGGATTTGTTCTTGCCCTTTCTAATCTTACAAAACACATATGGATCACTACATATTTTCATTATGACTAAGAACTTACTGACCATGAACAGTTTATAAAACTTACTGCTAAATTATTCTCCCTGGTATTTAGTTAATTTGTACACTGAGTTTCAGGAAATAATATGCTGTGGGTAGAGGAGTTCCTGTCTTGTGTTTTAGAGTAAAAGAAACAGAAAATAAATCAATTTTCATTGTAGGGTTTTGTTGTTTTATTTTTCGTTTTCTGAGACAATGTCTCATGGAATTCAGGCTGGCCTGTTACTCACTATGTAGCTAAGGCTAGCCTGGAACTCCTGTTTCTCCTGCCTTCATCTCCCAAGAGCTGAGATTACAGACATGTGCCACCACCCCTAGTGAAAATTATTGTGGTTTTACTACTTGATATTTGGATTCTTGGCACAAAGAGCCAGATACTGGGAATATGGCTCAGCATGTAAAGCATTTGCCACACAAGTGTGACTTCTTTAGTTTGGATCCCCAGAACTCAGTAAAGGTGGACCCCTTCGTGCAAGAGTCTAATCCCAGCACATCTAGAACTAGACAGGAGGAGGGGACATTTCTGGGCCAGCTAGCCTGGCTAATGCAGTGGTAAGTAATGCGAGACAGTGCCTCAAGGCAGAAGACAAGGACCAACACCCACAGTCATCCTCTTACCTTCACATGTGCTGTGGTGCAGGTTTGCCTGTACTCACACCTGAGCACATCATACACACACACCAAAAGTCAAATAACTGTCTTATTTTGCTCTCTATTAAATATGAATTCATTCTCTATTTCTTAAGGAAAGAATCCTCGTGATGACAAGCTATCCAGAACTCAGGAAGCAAAACTACAAGGTTTCTAAGAGGCATTCTAAGAATGAGTATATGGCCACAGGTAGCCTGAACTGATAAAGGAAGAGCTGTAGGCCAGGGAATCAACCAAAAACCTGCATTTTCTGATTTGTCTTGTTTCTCTCCATTTGTCCCACTTAGTTCTTTTTTTAAAAAAAATACATTTTATAAGCCAGGCATGGTGGCTCATGCCTTTAATCCTAGCACTCAGGAGGCAGAGGTAGGATCACCACGAGTTGGAGGCCACCCTGAGACTATATAGCAAATTCCAGGTCAACCTCGTCTAGAGTGACACCCTACCTCAAGAAACCATATATATGTAGATATATATGTAGATATATATGTAGATATATATATATATATTTCATTTATTTGAGAGAGAGAAGTTTTTAAAAAAACTTTATTCTTATTTTATTTATTTGAGAGTGAGCGAGAGAGGGAGAGAGAATGGGCATGCCAGGGCCTTCAGCCACTGCAAACGAACTCCAGACGCATGCTCTGGGATCCTTTGGCTTTGTTGGCAAATGCCTTAACCGCTAAGCAATCTCTCCAGCTCTGTCCTCAGTTCTATCTCCTATGTGGGGCTCGAGTTTTTCCTGGTCTCTGGTCTCTTCCTGTGCTGCTGTGCCTAGCTTTGTGTTGTTCCTGCCCAGGAGCAGAACTCTGCAGTGTGTACATGTGGCCTGTTCTCCCCTGCACTCAGTACTTTTCTGTCTGGCTGGCTCACACCTGTGATTGTAGTATATATGATCACTACATGAGACAGTGAGTGTGTTAAAATGCAGATCTGGGACTAGATAGATGGCTAGTGGTTTAAGGCACTTGACTGCAAAATCTGCCAGTCCAGGTTCAAATCCCTAGCCACCCAAGAAAAGCTGGATGGGTATTTTTTTTTTTTTTTTTCGAGGTAGGGTTTCACTCTAGTCCAGGCTGACCTGGAATGCACTATGGAGTCTCAGGGTGGCCTCGAACTCACGGCAGTCCTCCTACCTCTGCCTCCCAAGTGCTGGGACTAAAGGCGTGCACCACCATGCCCGGCTCGATGGGTATTCTTTTGAATCACCAAGAGACCCTAATGTGCTGTGCAACATGCACATGTGCGTGCATGCACACTCATGCAGGCATGTACAAATAAACAAAAACTTTAAAAAAAAAAACTTTATTCTTATTTTATTTATTTGAGAGTGAGCGAGAGAGGGAGAGAGAATGGGCATGCCAGGGCCTTCAGCCACTGCAAACGAACTCCAGACGCATGCTCTGGGATCCTTTGGCTTTGTTGGCAAATGCCTTAACCACTAAGCTATCTCTCCATCCCCCTAATAACTGCTTTTAAATTATTAAAGATTTATAATTATAAAACTTTTTATTTATTTGAGAGTGAGCGAGAGAGGGAGAGAGAATGGGCATGCCAGGGCCTTCAGCCACTGCAAACGAACTCCAGACACATGTGCCACCTTTTGCATCTGGCTTATGTGGGTCCTGGGGAATTGAATGGAGGTCCTCTGGCTTCGCAGGCAAATGCCTTAACCACTAAGCTATCTCTCCATCCCCCTAATAACTGCTTTTAAATTATTAAAGATTTATAATTATAAAACTTTTTATTTATTTGAGAGTGAGCGAGAGAGGGAGAGAGAATGGGCATGCCAGGGCCTTCAGCCACTGCAAACGAACTCCAGACACATGCACCACCTTGTGCATCTGGCTTATGTGGGTCCTGGGGAATTGAACATGGGTCCTTTGGCTTTGTAGGCAAATGCCTTAACCACTAAGCTATCTCTCCATCCCCCTAATAACTGCTTTTAAATTATTAAAGATTTATAATTATAAAACTTTTTATTTATTTGAGAGTGAGCGAGAGAGGGAGAGAGAATGGGCATGCCAGGGCCTTCAGCCACTGCAAACGAACTCCAGACACATGCACCACCTTGTGCATCTGGCTTATGTGGGTCCTGGGGAATTGAACATGGGTCCTTTGGCTTTGTAGGCAAATGCCTTAACTGCAAAGTCATACCTCTAGCTCCTCAAACTCTTCTTTTAAAATTATATTTATTTTGTTTTATTTTGAGGCAGGATCTCATACTGACCTGGAATGCACTATGGAGTCTCAGGGTGGCCTCGAACTCACGGCAGTCCTCCTACCTCTGCCTCCCAAGTGCTGGGACTAAAGGCGTGCACCACCATGCCCGGCTCGATGGGTATTCTTTTGAATCACCAAGAGACCCTAATGTGCAACATGCACATGTGCGTGCATGCACACTCATGCAGGCATGTACAAATAAACAAAAACTTTAAAAAAATAAAAGGCCCAGTTGCACATGCCTTCAATCCCAGCACTTGTGAGGCAGAAGTAAGGAGGATCGCTGTAAATTTTTGGTCAGCCTGAGACTACATAGTCAATTGCAGGTCAGCCTGGGCTAGAGGGAGACCCTACCTTGAAAAAAAGAAAAAAAAAGTTCATGACATTTGGTCTGGGAAAATGGCTCAACAGTGAGCATTTGCTGGTAGAGCATGACAGCCTCTCACCTGAAGATTGCTGAGTTCAACACCCAGGAACCAATGTAAAATCCTGGGTGTTGGTAATGCAGTCAGCAACCCTAGTGCACATGGCGAAGAGATGTGGACACTGGCGTATAGCACCTTTCCTGATTGACCACACCTCTGGGCTGACTCCATTCAGGGAAATATGTGAGTGTACAACAGAAAAGAGCACCTGAAGTTCTCCTCTGGCCTTTACATGCCTGTTCGTGGGTGTGTGCATCTGTATACACATGTACACACCACCCATCACACACACAACCCCATACCACATACATACTCCACACACATGCAAAAATATGTTCATGATATTTAAAGTGTGTAACTTGAACATTTATTCCTGCCTGAGATAAGGTGGTTTAGGTTGTAGCTTCCCTGGCAAGGCCAGTGCATGTAGGACACAAAGTGGTGGAAACCCGTCTTTAGAACTTTTGTCCATCTGTGGCTCAGCACTGTGGCTGTTCCACACACTTACCACTTGATTGCAGTTTAAGTTTCTGCAATGCAAGTGAAGAATTTGGGCTGGGGAGATGGCTCAGTGGCTAAAGGCATTTACTTGTAAAGCCTGCTGGCCTGGGTTCAGTTTTCCGGTACTCACACAAAGCCAAGTGTACAAAGTGGCACGTGTGTCTGGAGTTTGTTTGCAGTAGCAAGAGGCCTTACTGTACTCATTCTCTCAAATAAATAAATAAATAAATAACATTTTAAAAATATTTTGGGGGACTGAAGAGATGGCTTAGTGGTTAAGGCACTTGCCTGCAAAGCCAAAGGACCCAGGTTCAGTTCCCTAGTCCACATAAGCCAGATGCACAAGGTGGTCATGTGTCTGGAATTTGCTTGCATGGCTGGAGTCCCTGGCATGCCCATTCTCTCTCTCTCTCTACCTTTCTCTCTGTCTCTCAAATAAATATTTTAAAATATTTAAAAAAAGATTTTGGGGGATATTAGCAAAAAGAAACTTTCGAACATTACATCTGCACACTTAGAAATTTTTTTCTATCTAGTTTTTTTGTGTAGCTTGGGACTATAGAGTGGCTAGAATGAGAAAAAAAACAACAACAACAAAAAAAGTAGTCTAGCCGAACATGGTGGCGCACGCCTTTAAACCCAGCATTCGGGAGGCAGAGGTAGTAGGATCGCCGTGAGTTCAAGGCCACCCTGAGACTACATAGTAAATTCCAGGTCAGCCTGAGCTAGAATGAGACTCTATCTCGGAAAACCAAAAAAAGCCTTAGTTATAGCTTCCCTGACTAATAAGTAGTCAGTACATTATTAGTGTTATATGGTCAGTTTTATGACGTATATGATTATAATAATTCTAAAACTATACGTATCCTTTTTTACAATGATGCTGGTGCTTGAATTTTATGTGTGCTAGGGAAGCACATTCCCAGCCCAGTTTATAGGGATGCTGATTTTTTTTTCAGGTGAAATTCCCAAGCAAGTGAAAGTGAAAAAGCTGAAGAATCTGAAGACTCTGGATTCTAAACCTGGTACTGGACCCCTCATTACGAGTGCTCTTGTCTGGGGGGTGCTCTTCTCTGGGGGGTGCGCTTTGTGTTGACGTCCGCTTCACTTTGCAGGGGTTTACACTTCTTACAAGCCATATCTAAACAGAGACGATGACATCATCAGACAGCTACAGAAGGTAATCATGCTCATATTATTCGTTTAAATCTCTTTGTTTACATGGCAAATGTTTAGTTAGGCTTTTTGCATAATAATTTGAAATGGTTTCTCCTTTTTTTTTTTTTTTTTTTTTGAGATAGGGTCTCACTCTGGCCCAGGCTCATCTGGAATTCACTATGTAGTCTCAGGGTGGCCTCAAACTCACAGCAGTTGTCCTACCTCTGCCTTTCAAGTGCTGGGATTGAAGGTGTGCACCACCATACCTGGCTGGTTTCTTCTCCCTTTTTGTTGTTGTAGTACGTTGCAGTACTGGGGATTGAATCTAGACTCTTGAGCCTGCCAGGCAAGTGCTCCACTATTGAACTATGTCCTCAGCCTAAACTGTCACTATGTGTTGTTGTTGTTATTATTTTTTGAGGTAGGGTTTCACTCTAGCCCATGCAGATCTGGGACTCACTCTGTAGTCCCAGGCTGGACTGGAACTCACAGCAATCCTACCTTTGCCTCCTGAGTGAGTGCCGGGGTTAAAGGCATGTGCCACCATGCCTAGCTCTATTTGGTAGGATACTTACATTACTTCCCTGCTCGTTGGTATGACAGATTGCTTGATAAGAATCAGTTTAAGGGAAGAAGGGTTTATTTCAGCTGACAGTTTCAGATTGCAGTCCATCATAGTAGGAAAGTTCTAACAGCAGGAGCTTGAGCTATTGTGGTTATATTCAGTCCATGCTGAGGAAACAGAGAGCCATGAGTGTCATATTCAGCCCATAATATCCTTTTTTATTTTTATTTATTTATTTATTTTTAAAATTTTATTTGTTTATTTTTATTTATTTATTTGAGAGCAACAGACAGAGAAAGAGGCAGAGAGAGAGAATGGGTGCGCCAGGGCTTCCAGCCATTGCAAATGAACTCCAGATGTGTGCGCCCCCTTGTGCATCTGGCTAACATGGGTCCTGAGGAATCAAGCCTTGAACCAGGGTCCTTAGGCTTCACAAGGCAAGCGCTTAACCGCTAAGCTGTCTCTCCAGCCCTCCTTTTTAAAATTAATATATTTTAGAGAGAGAGGGAGAGACACAGAATTGGTGAACCAGGGCCTCAGCCACTGCAGTTGAACTCCAGACAAATATGCCACCTAGTGGGAATATGTGACCTTGCACTTGCCTCACCTTTGCATGTCTGGCTTACATGGGATCTGGAAAGTCAAACATGGGCCTTAGGCTTCGCAGGCAAGTGCCTTAACTGCAAAGCAATCTCTTCAGCCCCTCTTCTCCTTTTTATACAGTCCTGGACTGTGTGGAATGGTGAGGCCTACAGTTAAGGTTGGTCTTACCACCTTAAGTAACCTAATCAAGATTATCTATAGGACTGGAGAGGTAGCTCAATAGCTAATACACTTGCCTGCAAAGCCTGAGGATCCATGTTTGATTTCCCAGTACCCACATAAACCAGATGCAGTAAATATTGCATGTGCTGGAGTTTGTTTACAGTGGCTAGAGGCCCTGGTGCACCCATTTTTTCCTCTCTCTTTGTCTATTTCTCTCAAACAAAAAACTAAATAAATAAATAAATAAAGTTCTTTTTTCTTTTTGGTTTTTCAGGGTAGGGTCTCACTCGAGCCTAGGCTGATCTGGAATTCACTCTGTAGTCTCAGGGTGGCCTTGAACTCATGATGATCCTCCTACCTCTGCCTCCCAAGTGCTAGGATTAAAGGTGTTCACCACCACACCCAGCTAAATAAAACATTTTAAAATTTTCTTTTCTTTTTATTTATTTGACAGAGAAAGAGGGAGAGAGAGAGAGAAAGAGAGAGAGAGAGTGGGTGCACCAGGTAGACGAACTCCAGACGCGTGCACCCCCTTGTGCAGCTGGCTAACATGGGTCCTGGGGAATTGAATCTGGGTCCTTTGGCTTTGCAGGCAAACACATTAATTGCTAAGCCATCCCTCCAGCCCAAATAAAACATTTTTAAAAAAGATTACTCACAGACATGCCCAGAGGCTAACCTCATCTACATAATCCCTCCCAGATCTAGGTCCTACAGTAAATGTAAACCATCACAACATTTGTTCATCTATCCCTACTCTTTCATGGAATGATCTTGATATCAGTGCTAGTCATTCTTTAGAAACACCAAGTGTTTCCCCTCTTTTTAAAGTTACAGGTAATTTTTTAAAATTTAATTACTTTATTTTATATTTTTATTTATTAATTTTGGTTTTTCAAGGTAGGATCTCACTGTAGCCCAGGCTGGCCTAGAATTCACTCTGGAGTCTCAGGGTGGCCTCAAACTCATGGCAATCCTCCTACCTCTGCCTCCCAAATGCTGGGATTAAAGGTGTGTGCCACCAAGCCCAGCTTTATTTATTTATTTATTTTTAGAGAGAACAAGAGAGAGAGAGAGAATTAGTGTTCCAGGGCCTCAGCCACTGAAATCAAACTCTAGAGGCTTGTGCCACCTAGTGGGCATGTGCGACCTTGCACTTGCCTCACCTTTGTGTGTCTGGCTTATGTGGGATCTGGAGAGTCAAATATGGGTCCTTAGGCTTCTCAGGCAAGTGCCTTAACTGCTAAGCCATCTCTCCAGCCCTATATATACATTTTTAATAACAAGTTATACTCTGTCATCCCATTCCTCCACCAACCATTACCTTGGGGGCTCTCCTCAGTGGGGTTATGGGATTCATTGCGGGGTCAAGGCCTCAGTCAGTCCCAATGGGATAGTGGCAGGAACATACGGTATTCCTACTCACTCTGGGGCTCTTATAATCTTTCCACTTCCTCTTCCACAATGTTCCTTGTGCCATGGAAGGCCTGTGGGCAGTCTGATTTAGTGTTGACTTCTTTGTAGCCTCTGGATTTCTGCTTTGATTAGATATATATTTGATATGTATTTGAGAGAGACAAGAGAGAGAGATAGGCAAATAGAGAGAATGGGAGCATCAGGGTCTCTATCCACTGCAAACAAACTCCAGATGCATGTTCCATCTTGTGTATCTGGCTTACATGGGTACTGGGGAATTGAACCTGGCTCCTTTGGCTTTGTCAACAAGCATCTTAACTGCTAAGCTATCTCTCCAGCCCTTTTTTTTTTTGGTTTTTCGAGGTAGGGTCTCACTCTAGCCCAGGCTGACCTGGAATTCACTATGGAGTCTCAGGGTGGCCTTGAACTCATGGCGATCCTCCTACCTCTGCCTCCCGAGTGCTGGGATTAAAGGCGTGCGCCACCACGCCCGGCTACTCCAGCCCTTTGATAATGTTTGTTATTAAAATAATTTTTGTTTATTTATTTTATTTGAGAGAAAGAGGTAGAAGTAGAGGTAGAGAGAGAGAGATAGAGAGAAAGAATGGGCATGCCAGGGCCTTCAGCCACTGCAAACTCCAGATTCATACTCTACCTTAAGCACTTGGCTTACATGGGTCCTGGGGAATTGAACCGGGATCCTTTGACTTCGCAGGCAAATGCCCTAACCACTAAGCAATCTCTCTAGTCCCCTTTGATAGGTTTTGATTGATCACCATATCTGTTACCATCATCCTGGAGCTGGTTGTCAGGCTAGCAGTAAGAACAGTAATCATGTCACTACTTCTTCTGCAATTTCTCCTGGATCCTGGCAGATTTGGTAGAGGAGGCATGTGTCATGGTGGGAGGTCGGCTGTCTTTTTATCAATGGATCTTGGTTCTCCTCCTTTTTTTTTTTTTTTTTTTTTTTGCTATCTGTAAGATAAAGCAGATTCTCCAGAGAAGAGTGAAAGTAGCGTGGGTTAAAGAGGGTATGCAAAATTATTTAATTTTTGTTTTTGATGGTGTACAAAGCTATTCTTCTACAGAGAGCAGTGGGGGCTTCTTTCTAAAGTCTGCATCTCCAGACCATGAGATTTTGACTTGAGTACCAGATAAGAGTTCCATCCCACTGAGCGGGCCTCATGTTCAGAGAACAGTTGGTTACCCACAGAAGCTGTGTGCCAGCATTGCACAAGTATATGCTTGTTGAGCTGCTGGTTCATTTCATAGTCTGCAGGGTTCCCTGCTCATTCATGCTGCTGGTAACTGTTGTCCTGCAGTGCCTCTCTTAGGGCTCTACAGTACTATGAAGGCTAGCCAGGAGGAAGCTAGTTTCTCTTTTGGTTCCAGCATGGTATTCTGATGTACAATTAGTTTTTTATTTCACTAGTGTGCTGTACTCCTTACAGATGTGCACCATCATGCCCAGCTCAGTCTTACTTAAAAAATATTATTTATTTTCAAGCAGAGAGGGGGAGATGAGCATGCCAGGGCCTCTTACTATTGCAAACAAATTCCAGGTACATTTGGTTATGTGTGTACTTGGGAGTTGAACCCAGGCCATTGGGCATTGCAAACAAGTGCCTTTAGTCACTGGGTCATCTCTCCAGTCCCTCAGTCTTATTTTTAAAACTTAAAAACATTTTTAAATTTTTACTTATTTTTTTGAAAGTGACAGACAGAAAGAGAAAGAGGCAGATAGAGAGAGAGAAGGGGCGCGCCAGGGCCTCTAGCCACTGCAAATGAACTCTAGACGTGTGCGCCCCCTTGTACATCTAGCTAACCTGGGTCCTAGGGAATCGATCCTTGAACTGGGGTCCTTAGGCTTCACAGGCAAGTGCTTAACTGCTAAGCCATCTCTCCAGCCCAGTCTTATTTTTAAATCAGCTTTAGGGATAGGTGTAGTGGGTCTTGCCTGTATTTCCAGCCCTAGGGAGACGGGGATGTGAGATCCAGGCCAGCCTGGGCTAAATAATGAGCTCTTGTCTCAAAAAAGTCCATAAATAAATAAAATAGATAAATGAATAAACCTGCTTAAAAGTCAAGAGTTGCGGGTGTGGTGGTGCATGCCTTTACCAGCATTTGGGAGGCAGAGGTAGCAATATTGCTGTGAGTTTGAGGCCATCCTGAGACTACATAGTAAATTCCAGGTCAACCTGGGCTAGAGTGAGACCCTACCTCGAAAAACAAAACAAACAAAAAAGTCAAGAGTCTAAAGTAGTAATAATCAGAGTCTTGAATATTGGCTTGACAGTTGCAAACAAATACCATTCCTTCTGGAAATGGAGGATCTACCATGAGGTACTTTAGCATCTAGGAGAAAGCGTGTTTTAAGAAACATAAACAGAGGCCTGGAGAGATGGCTTAGCGGTTAAGCGCTTGCCTGTGAAGCCTAAGGACCCCGGTTCGAGGCTCGACTCCCCAGGACCCACGTTAGCCAGATGCACAAGGGGGCGCATGCATCTGGACTTCCTTTGCAGTGGCTGGAGGCCCTGGCGCGCCCATTCTCTCTCTCTCTCTCTCTATCTGCCTCTTTCTCTCTCCGTCACTCTCAAATAAATAAATAAAAATAAACAAAATTTAAAAAAAAAAAAAAAAGAAACATAAACAGTACCAGTATAGCAAATATGAAATAAATCTTGTCTCCATTGTGAATTGATTTTTTTTTTCGAGGTAGGGTCTTGTTCTAGCCCAAGCTGGAATTCACTGTGTAATCTCAGGGTAGCCTCAAATTCATGGAGATCCTCCTACCTCAGCCTCCCAAGTGCTGGGATGTAAATTGATTTTAAGTATGGGTTGAATAATGTTACCTAATCTACAGGCTCTTAGGCTTTGCTTTGAAGATTGTGGGTTTTTTTTTTTTTTGTTTGTTTGTTTGTTTGTTTTGGTATTTCAAGGTACGGTCTCACTTAGCTCAGGTGGACCTGGAATTCACTATGTAGTCTCAGGGGAGCCTCAAACTCACGGTGATCCTTCTACCTCTACCTCCCAAGTACTGGTTTTAAAGGTGTGCCCACCACACCTGGCTGAAATTTTTAAAAATATTTTATTTATTTGTTTATTGGAGAGAAGGTGAGAGAGAGAGTGTGTGTGAGTATGGGCATGCCAGGGTCCCTAGCCACTGCGAACAAACTCCAGATGCGTGTACCACCTTGTGCATCTGGCTTTGTGTGGGTACTGGGGAATTGAACCTGGGTCCTTTGGCTTTACCAGCAAGCACCTTAACTGCTAAGCCATCTCTCCAGCCCTGAAGATTGTTTTTTAAGATTACTTTTTAAACGGATAAGTAAAAACGTACAAGTGATATGTATCCACGGAGTACTATGATGTTTTGTTATAGGTGTACATTGTTTAATGTTTCATACAGGTTAAACATGCATAGCTCTTCAAGCATTTCTCATTTCTTTGTGGTGAAAGCGTTTAAAACTCTTCTGGGTTGTTGAGATATTTAGTATGAATTGTTCTCTGCAGTCCCCTATTGTATAATACTAGCACACTAGGACTTTTTGCTGCCATCTAAGGGTAATTTAGTATTCTTTGTTCAGTCTTTCCCCACACCCACCCCCCATTGCCTACAGTTTCTGTCCAAAGAACCTTTTACAGGTTATGACACAATTAACTTCAAATTACATTACTTAAATATGAAGGTAGAGTTTGGGGTTATTTTTGGTATTTGGGATTTTTTTGCATTAAGTTTAAATATATATTTACACAGTGTTTGGTCCCTATTGTTTTCTATTCCTGACACTAATGTGTGGGTTCCCACTGTTTCTTCTTTTAAGGGTGTCCAGCAGAAACGTCCTTCTGAGGCACAAAGTGTTATCCTCCGACGCTATTTTTTGGAGCTGACACAAAGCTTCATCATTCCATTAGTAAGTTAACAAATGCATCTTCACTTCATTATCTGTTGAAGGGCGTGTGATTGCTCTCTCTTTTCGAGGTGTATGTTTCCAGCTTCTTTGAGACGGGGTCTCTTGTACTGCAAACAAACTGCCAGACTGCAAACAAAGACGAGCTGGCCAGTGAGCTTTGGCTTTTTCTGGGTCTACCTCCCATTGTTGTAGGTGAGTTGGGATCACAGATTCATGTGTTGTTTTGCAACCAGCTTTATATGGATGCTTGGGAATTGAACCTGGGCCAACTGACTTTGCAAACAAGTGCTTTTAACTGCTCAGCCATCTTCTTGGCCCATGAATAATCATTTTATTTTCCAATATACTTTCTGGTTTTTTGAGGTAGGACCCCATTCAAGCCCAGGGTTGACCTGGAATTCACTATTTAGTCTCAGGCTGGCCTCGAACTCACAGTGATCCTCCTACTTGAGCCTTTGAACTGCTGTGATTAAACACATGTGCTGCCACACCTGGCATTCAGTATACTTTAATTTGTGTATTTTCCAGTTAGTACGGTTAGTGACTTAACACAGAGCCCTTTGTAGCAGAGCCGGATTCTTTTTTTTTTTTTGTTTTTGTTTTTGTTTTTCAAGGTAGGGTCTCACTATAGTCCAGGCTGACCTAGAATTCACTATGTAGTCTCTAAGGGTGGCCTCGAACTCATAGCGATCCACCTCCCTCTGCCTCCCTAGTGCTAGGATGAAAGGCCTGCACCACCACGCCTGGCTGGATTCTACTTCTAGAATTCACTACTGTCACTTTGGTGAGTCATTCGCTCCACTTGACCCTTGGTTGCTCAGGTGTAAGTATCTTTCATATATGTTGAGAATATTAAGTGAGATAATTAATAGAAATTAAAAATATTTATTTAGGAGGCAGAGAGAGAGAGGGAGAATGGGCGTGCTAGGGCCTCTAGCCACTGCAAATGAACTCCAGATGCATGTACCACCTTGTGCATCTGGCTTACATGGGTACTGGTGAATAGGACCTGGGTCCTTGGGCTTCGCAGGCAAACGCCTTAACTGCTAAGCCATCTCTCCAGCCCCAGAATTTTGTTTTTTGACTTGACCATTTTTTTTTTCCTGTTTGCAGTCTTTAAAGTAGACATAGAATGCTTAGAATTAAACTGAACTGAATGCAGTGGTAAACAATATGTCTTGCATCAAAACAAGATGGACTGACACCCAAAGTTGTCCTCTGACATTGACACATTTACTGTGACACACATGTGCCCATTCTCACACACATGAAAATACCCCCCACACCTAAAGAAGAATGAATTTGGCCAGCACCAGGAGGCAGAGGTAGGAGGATCACTGTGAGTTCAAGGCTAGCCTGAGACTACATAGTGAATTCCAGTTCAGCCTGGGTTAGAATGAGACCCTCAAAACAAAATAAAACAAAAAGATTAAAACAATTAAAACAAAAAAAGCTATATCATCCAACTAGTTGGAAAGAGGCAGGATTCAGTGGAAGAAATATGGAGAAAGGGGTTCAAAAGAAAGTATTAGGGAGCCAGGTGTGGCGCGTGTCTTTAATCCCAGCACTCGGGAAGCAGAAGTAGGAGGATTGCTGTGAGTTCAAGGTCACCCTGAGACTACATAGTGAATTCCAGGCATGGCTAGAGAGAGATCCTACCCTGAAAAAAACAAAAAAACAAAAAACGTACTAGGAGGAGATTATGATCAAATACATGTACATGTATGAAAATTGTCAATATACAACTTAAAAGATAAACCATCTAGAAGTTCTGTACTCCCAGTGACCTATTCCCTCTAGCCATGCCCTACCTCCTAATAGCCCATTCCATATGAACATATAAGTGGTTTAACCCATTGGTGAAGTTAGCATCCATTTCTTCCAATCACCTCAATTGCATCCCCATCTGGGGAAACGAGCCTTTCACTCATGGGTTATTATCCAGCCACATTAAGCCCAGTGCTTTTTTTTGGGGGGGGGGGGGCTGGTTTCTGAGGTAGGGTCTCATGTTAGCTCAGGCTGAGAAATTCACTATGTAGTCTCAGGGTAGCCTTGAACTCACGGCTATCCTCCTACCTCTGCTTCCTGAGTGCTGGGATTAAAGGTGTGCACCACCACGCCCGGCCAAGCCCAGTGCTTTTAATGTCAGTGTTCTTCATTAAAGTTATAGATAATTTTAAAATACTACTTGTACTGTGACCATTATATTATTTATACTTATGTTTACTGTTGCAGTCAGGCTCACATTGCTGGCAGAAATCACCCAACCAAGAGCAGCTTGTGGGAAAAAGGGGTTTATTTTGTTCTTATAGACTCGAGGGGAAGCTCCATGATGGCAGGGGAAAATGATGGCATGAGCAGAGAGAGGGTGGACATCACCTCCTCACCAATATTACGTGGACAACAGGAACAGGAGAGTGTGCCAAACACTGGCAAGGGGACACTGGCTATAATATTCATAGGCCCCGCTCCTAACCATACACTACCTCTAGGAGGTATTGATTCCCAAATCTCCATTAGCTGGGAGCCTAGCATTCAGAATACCTAAGTTTATGGGGGACACCTAAATCAAACTACCACATTTACAATCCAAATAAAATTTGGTACCAAATCACTGAAGTAAATATTAATCTGACATGCTTACCACATAAAATAATTTATCCAGCACTCGGGAGTCAGAGGTAGGAGGATCGCCGTGAGTTCGAGGCCACCCTGAGACTACATAGTGAATTCCAGGTCAGCCTGAGCTGGTGAGACCCTGCCTCGAAAAACCAAAAAAGAAAAAAATTTATCCAGGTGTGATTACACATACCTTTAATCCCAGCACTGAGGCTGAGGTAGGCTCACCATAAATTCAAAGCCAGCCTGGGGCTACAGAGTAAGTTCCAGCAGTTGGGAAGTAGAGGTAGGAGGGTCACAAACTCAAATATAGCTACAGCTACATAGCAAGACCCTGCCTCAACAAACTACATTAACTGTTGGCCATGGTGGTGCACGCCTTTAATCACAGCACTCGGTAGGCAGAGGTAAGAGTATTGCTGTGAGTTCGAGGCCACCCTGAGACTACATAGTGAATTCCAGGTCAGCCTGGGCTATAGTGAGATCCTACCTCAGGGGGTGGGGGGGAAGTGGTTAAGGCACTTGCCTGCAAAGCCAAAGAAGCCACATTTGATTCCCCAGATCCCATGAAAGCTAGATGCACAAGGTGATACATGCATCTGGAGTTCAATTACAGTGGCTAGAGGCCCTGGCATGCCCATTTCTCTCTCTCCCTCTGCCTCTTTCTCTCTGTCGAATAAATTAATTAAACTACAACAACAATGCTAGGAGATGGCTCAGCAGTTAAAGGCACTTGCTTGCAAAGCTTGCTGGCCCAAGTTTAGTTCCCTAGCACCCACATAAAGCCAAATGCAAAGTGTCACTTGCATCTGTGACCCCAACATACCTAAAACAATGGGAGTTAGAAACTGGAGACTCTGATGTTCTTTTGCAGTCTGTCAATTTATTTGCAGCTACAAAACTACCTGTCCCTTGGGCTGGAGAGATAGTTTAATGGTTAAAGCGTTTGCCTGCAAAGTCTAAGGACTGGGATTTTTTTTTTTTCTTTTTTTTGAGGTAGGGTCTCACTCTAACTCAGGCCGACGTGGAATTCACTCTGTAGTCTCAGGGTAGCCTCAAACTCAATCCTCCTCCTACCTCTGCCTCCTGAGTGCTGTGATTAAAGGCATGCACCACCACGCCCGGCTTAGGACTGGGATTTGATTCCCCAGTACTCACATAAAGCCAGCCAGATGCACAATGTGGCACATGCATCTGGAATTTGTTTGCAGTGGCTAGAGGCCCTGGTGTACCCATTCTCTCTCTCTCATAAATAAAATATATTTTTAAAATCCCTGTCTCTGAGTGGAGAGATGGCTTAGCAGTTAAGGTACTTGCCTGCAAAGCCAAAGGACCTTAGTTCAATTCCCCAGTACCTACGTAAGACAGATGCACAAGGTAGCACATACATCTAGAGTTTGTTTGCAGTGGCTGGAAGCCCTGGCATGCCCATTCTCTCTCTCCCTCTCTCCATCTTTCTCTCTCTCAAATAAATAAATAAATTAAAAATCCTTGTGTCAAAGAAGTGGAGCTCAGACACCTTGAAGGTGTCCTGTAACCTCCATTGCATACCATGGCATTTACACCCACATGATTACATAAATTAATTAAAAAACACAAAAATAGTTGCTGGGCACAGTGGCATGTACTCAGCTGCTTAACAAGTTGAAGTGGGAGGATCAGTTGAGCCTGTGAGTTCAAGAACAGCCTGGGCAATTTAGTGTGAGATACCTGTCTAAAAGAGAAACAAAGCTATACAACAACACAATGCAATTTTTGGCATATTGAGAACTGTTAAATTTTTGTGGAAGCATGGCTTCCCAAGTCAGTCTTAAAGTGGCTCTGTCTGTTGTGGAAATGCTGGAGTCATTGAGGCCCATTAAAGGAGTGTGAAGAAAAAGGACTTAAGCAACATTCAGATTTTCTTTTTCTGTTAATATATTCACAACACCTTGGATCACTTCTGTGAGTCCATGAGGTATGAAGGTTTTTTTGTTTGTTTGTTTGTTTGTTTTTTCCCACACCAGCAAGCAATCAATTTGTTTTATAGTAGATACATCAGATCCCACAGGCTGAGGGCTGATTCCGAGAGAATATCAGATCCCACAGACTGAGGACTGGTTCAGGAGATTGCCTACTTTAGATGCCAGTCAGAAGCCCCAGGTTGTTTTACCTGTGCATGTAACTGACCGACTATAAATCCCAGTCTTTCTTGGGTTCAGTTAATATAGTTTAAGGTGTGGGTAATTTAGTGACTCAGAGAAACATACAATGTTCATTTATTTATTATAAAGGATATTACAAAGGGTACAGACATGCATACAGTGGAGCCTGGAGGAAGAGGAGGAACTTCCATGACTTCTAGATGTGCCATCTTCTAGGAACCTCAGCTATATGGAAGCTTCCAAACCCTGTCTTTTGGGTGTCTATGGAGACTTCATTGCACAGGCATGATTGAAGCATGGGTAACTGTCAGCGTGTGATTGGATGCTCACAAACTGAGTAGGGAAAGCTAGCAAGGCCTGTCTGGTCAGATTATTGAGCATTCCTTCCTTAAAAGGATGAGGTAGGACCCATTCTGAAGTGGAGCTCTTACCTATTTTCAAAGTAGGTTAGAGAATGTCTTTATGGGCAGCAGCTCCCAGACAGAAAGGAAGGGGAAGATTAGGAGTTTCTATGACCTGCCTTGGGGAAGAGAGTTTATGGTTTGTGTGGTCTGCCTAGAGAAAGGAGTTATAACTAGGAACTGTAGATATATATTAAAAATATCAGTGTTGCTGGGTGTAGTGGTGCGCGCCTTTAATTCTAGCACTCAGGAGGCAGAGGTAGGAGGATTGCTGTGAGTTTGAGGCCACCCTGAGACCACATAGTGAATTCCAGGTCAGCCTGGGCTAGAATGAGACCCTACCTTGAAAAATAAAAAAACAAATAACCCTCCCCCCCCCAAAAAAAAAATCAGTGTTGCACAATTTTTAGTCCTCTGTTCTCCCTCCCCCTACCTTTTATAATAGGCTGGATTTTAAGTTATAAATTTCAACTGCCTCTGAGGGAAAGAGTTTTTAATAAATACCTTATTACCTCTAAAAAAAATAAATAAAAATAAATCACTTCAAGGGGCTGGAGAGATGGATTAGTGGTTAAGGTACTTGCCTGTGAAGCCTAAGGACCTAGGTTCAACTCCCTGAAACCCACATAAACCAGATGCTTATGGTGGTGCATGTATCTGGAGTTTATTTGCAGTGGCAGAAGGCCCTGGGGCACCTATTATCTACCTTACTCCCTCTCTCTCTCTAATAAATAAATAAATAAATAAATATTTTTTTTTTTTTAAAAAAAACACCACTTCAAAACCCATTTTATTGGATCTGGGGAGATGGCTCAGTGGCTAAAGGTGCTTGCTTGCAAAGCCAACTGGCCTGGGTTTGATTCCCCAGTACCCATGTAAAGCCAGACACAAAAGTGGTGCATGGGCCGGAGAGATGGCTTAGCAGTTAAGGCACTTGCCTGCAAAGCCAAAAGACCCAGTTTCGATTCCCCAGGATCCAAGTAAGCCAGGTGCACAAGGTGGCACATGCGGCTGGAGTTTGTGGTGGCTGGAAGCCCTGGCATGCCCATTCTCTCTCTATCTGCCTGTTTCTCTCTCTCTCTCAAATAAATAAATAAAAATAATAAAAATATATTTAAGGGGTGGGGAGACGGCTTAGTGATTAAGGTGATTGCCTGCAAAGCCGAAGGACCCAGGTTCTATCTCCCAGAACCTACATAAGCCAGATGCACTAGGTGGCACAAGTGTCTGGAGTTTGTTTGCAGTGGCTAAAGGCTCTTGCGCACCCATTCTCTCTCTCTCTCAATCTCTTCCCTCTCAAATACATAAATAAAAATAAAATTATGAAAAGTATATTTTTTAAAAAGTGCATGTGTCTGACATTTCTTTGATGTGGCAAGATACTGGTACATACACACACGCATGCATGCAAATAAATAAAATTTTTTTTTTCTTTTTGTTCGAGGTAGGGTCTCACTCTAGCTTAGGCTGACCTAGAATTCATTAAGTAGTCTCAGGGTACCCTTGAACTCATGGCAATCCTACTACTTCTGCCTTCCGAGTGCTGGGATTAAAGGCATGTGCTACCATGCCCGGCAAAAAAAAAAAAAAAAAAATTCTAAAAACCTATTTTATTAAAGTTTAAGACCCCTTACTGTCTGAGTAAGAATTCCTAACCTTTATTAACTTTTTTCCTGGTTTTAGGAAAGATATGTGGCAAGCTTGATGCCTTTGCAGAAAAGTATTTCTCCATGGAAGGTATGTGCATATTGAAGCAATTTCCTCTTTCAGTTCTAAACTATAATTCCCTTCTTTGAATATATCACTTTCTTATTTCTACATATATATGCCTTGTTTTCTAGAGTCCACCCCAATTAAGACAATTTCTTCCAGAAGAATTTATGAAGACACTTGAGAAAGCAGGACCTCAGCTTACCTCTAGAATAAAAGGCGATTGGATTGGACTTTACCGGTTAATCACTCCACCTCACCCCTCTTTATCCATATGCGTAGCTTTACTTAAAACTAAATGTATGCTGGATGTGGTGGCGCACACCTTTAGTCCCAGCTCTTGGGAGGCTGAGGTAGGAGTATCACCATGAGTTCAAGGCCAGACTGGGGCTACAGAATGAGCTCCAGATCAGCCTGGGCAACAGTGAGACCCTGCCTTGGTGGAAAAAAACTAAATGTAAACTGGATCCTTTATTTTATTTTATTTATTCTTATTTATTTATTTATTTATTTATTTATTTATTTGAGAGAGCGTGAGAAAGAGGCAGAGAGAGAGAGAAAAGGCACACCAGGGCCTCCAGCCACTGTATACAAACTCCAGATGTGTGCGCCACTCTGTACATCTGGCTTACGTGGGTCCTGGGAAATCAAACCAAGGTCCTTTGGCTTTGCAGGCAAATGCCTTAACCGGTAAGCAGTCTCTCCAGCCCTTATTTTATTTAATCTTAAAAATATTTTTATTTATTTGTAAGAGAGAAAATGTGAGGCAGACAGTGAGTATGGGAGCACCATGGCCTCCTGCCACTGCAGACGAATTCCAGACATGTGCGCCACTGTGTGCATCTAGCTTTATGTAGATACTGAGGAATCATACCTGGCCTGTCAGGGGAATTCTCACCCTGGCTATCAGGCTGTGCAAACAAGTGCTATTAACCTCTGAGACATCTCTCTAGCCCTTAGATTCTTTTTTAGAAAATTCAAATAAGATGGTAGTTTTCTGAGTTGTAAGGAAGGGATGAAAGTGGTGCACTTTTTGGTGGTGCACACCTCTAATCCAAACTCTTGGGAAGTGGAGGCAGGAGAATAAAGAGTTGGTCTTCTTTAGCTACATAGGAAGTTTTCAGGACAGCCTGGCTACTTGAGACTTTTTTTTTTTTTTTTCCCCAAGGTAGGGCCTCACTCTAGCTCAGGCTGACCTGGAATTTGCAATGTAGTTTCATAGTATTCCTACCGCTGCTTCCTGAGTGCTGAGATTAAAGGCATGTGCCCCCACGCCCGGCTGAGACCCTGTCTTAATAAGGGGAAGGGAATGTATAAAGAGAGAAAATAAATCTTAGTCACATTTTGCTCTTTTGTAGGCAGTTTCTAAAGTCTCCAAATTTTGATGGTTGGTTCAAGACTCGACGGAAAGAAATGACCCAGAAATTGGAGGCTCTTCATCTAGAAGCCCTTTGTGAAGAGGTTGGAAAGCAGTGTGTTTGTATATTGACCATCAAGTAGTGAAAGTAAAGATAAAAGTTATTCTTTGGGCTGGAGAAATGGTTAAGCAGTTAAGGCACTTACCTGCAAAGCCTAATAATCCTGGTTCAATTCCATAGTACCTATGTAAAGCCAGATGCACAAAGTGGTGCATGCACCTGGGGTTCATTTGCAGCAACTAGAGACTCTGGTGTGCCCATTCTCTCTTTTTCTGTTTGTCTCTGTTCTGTCTCTCTCTACTTGTAAATTAATTAATTTACAAAAAAAGGGGGAGACTGTATTGGTGGCTTAGTGGTTAAGGCACTTGCCTGCAAAGCCTAAGGATTCAGGTTTGATTCCCCAGTACCCACATATGCCAGATACACAAGGTGGCTCATGGTTCTGGAGTTCGTTTGCATTGGCTAGAGGCCCTGGCACACCCATTCTCTTTATCTGCCTCTTTCTCTCTTAAAAAAAAAAAAAGAGGTCTGGAGAGATGGCTTAGTGGTTAAGGCATTTGCCTGCAAAGCCAAAGGACCCAGGTTCAATTCCCCAGGACCCACGTGAGCCAGATGCACCAGGGGGTGCACACGTCTGGAGTTTGTTTGCAGTGGCTGGAGGCTCTAGCGCTCATTCTCTCTCTCTTTTTCCTTCTTTCTCTCTGTCAAATAAATGCATAAAAATAAAAATATTATATATATATATATATATATATATATATATAATATATATATTTAAAATAATGGGTTTCCATATACTTTTATTTGTTTATTTACTTGACAGAGAAAGAGGGGGAGAGAGAGAGAGAATGGGCGCACCAGGGCCTCCAGCCACTGCAAACAAACTCCAGACGTGTGCACCCCCTGGTGCATCTGGCTAAGGTGAGTCCTGGGGAGTCAAACCTGGGTCCTTTGGCTTTGCAGGCAAGTGCCTTAACAGCTAAGCCATCCCTCCAGCCCAATAATATATTTTTTAAGTTACTCGGGGCCTGGAGAGATGGCTTAGCAGTTAAAGGTGCTTGCCAGCAAAGTCTAAGGACCCAGGTTTGATTTCCCACAACCCATGTAAGCCAGATGCACACAGTGGCACCTGCATCTGGAATTCGTTTGCAGTGGCTAGATGCCCTGGTGCAGCCATTCTGTCTCTCTCTGTCTATTCTCTCTGTCCCTTTCTACTTGCAAATTAACTAGTTATTTTTTTAAAAAGTTACTCTTGTGCTGGGTGTGGTGGTACGTACCTTTAATCCTGGCACTCAGGAGACATGGCTCAGTGGTTAGGTGCTTGCTTGCAAAGTCTGGTGGTCCTGGGTTCAATTCCCCAATTCCTGAGTAAATACAGGCATAAAACCTGGCGCATGTATCTGGAGTTTCTGTGCACTTCTACATGTGCTTGCATGTGCACATGCCCCCCCACCACACGAATAAGTTAAAGGAAATTTTTAGAAAAGATAACAGTACTCATAATCCCCTTAGTAATAAATAGTAAGTATAGTTTCCTAGAGTCTGTGCTCTGTGTCAGGTAGCAACTATATCATTGCTTAGTATGGAGAGTCTGAATTGTTAGAGCAGCTCACTAAAGCAGGTTTGTTTTGATCTGCATCAGGCAGCACCCCTGCATCATAGAGCCCACAGTGTGCTGTGGTCTGCTTGCACTGGCCTCTGCAAACTTACCGTGCCTATCTCTTCCAGTGTTGTGCTCAGTGACCTTAGCCTGAACTTCCCTGCAGTGGGAGTAATACACCACAGAACCTGGCAAATTCTATATAAACCAGGGAGCATATCTGGGATCAGGACTCACATCCCCACAGTATAACTCCAGCTCATTTACAGTGGGACGTTGCCAGTTAGTGCTATCAACTTTTTCCATGTGGTTGGACTAGCTTTTACATCTGACTTAAAACCAAGCAATTTAAAATAACTTCTTGTGACAGATATAGGATTATTTTCTTTTTAAAAAATATTTTATTTATTTGAGAAAGAGAAAGAGGCAGATAGAGAAAGAGAGAGAGAATGGGCACACCAGGGCATTTAGCTATTACTAATGAACTCCAGACACATGCACCATCTTGTGCATCTGGCTTTACATGGGTAATGGGGAATCAGACCTGGGTCCCCTAAGCCATCTGTCCATCCCTGTAGGCTTGTTTTCATTTGTATTTAGCTTTAAAATGTTGAGAACTGGTCTTGGTGTCATCTTTCTGGTCATAAACTCCCACTATGACAGGAGAAAAAGAATGCGATGAAGGCAGCCAATAAGTAAACCAGGAGAGCTCACTTGAGGGTAGAGTATCTTCAGTTGTCATTCCTGTCAGTCACCTTATCTGCTGCCAGTGTCACTCCTCACCACTGTAGGGTGAAGGTTAGGGTTCCAGAGCTGCTGCTGTGCTTTTCCTACTTTACCTGGAAGGGCCTAAGGAAGGATTTTTTTCTTTCATTCTGTTTCATTTCCAAATATTAGACAGTTGTCTGGTTAATTGTGAAAGTTATCTAATTTAGACTATCATAATAATTGTTCTTGGGCTGGCATGTGGTGTCTCAACTGAGTAAAAGCCCTGCTCTCTTTTCTTTCTTGTTCTTCCTGCCCATCCGCCTCAGTGGCTGGAGTAGAGAGGTTTGGTTTGGGTGTTGTTTTGAACCCATACTGATTTGGAATCTTCTTTCTGTTTTAGGACCTTCTTCTCTGGATCCAGAAACATACAGAAGTAGAAACAGTAGACCTTGTATTGAAACTAAAAAATAAGTTGGTATGTAACTAAAGAGGTGACGAATGAACTATCCTTTCTGTGAAGCTATTTTTCTCTCATTTGAGTTGATAATCCAGGATGTATCACCGAAGTAACTTTAAATGAGAGGACATGAGACTGGCTAATTGACAGTAGATCTGATGGAAAATATTTCATCATTCAAGCAGGTCATAATGGTGCCATATTATTCTAAAGATACTTGCTTGGAATTTAATGAATTCTACAAAAATATTGCCACTTCCTGTCATGGGGGAGGGAAGGAAGAGCCCATACAGCCCCTCCTCTCCCTTAGGTCTTCTAGGCAGATTATGGTAGCTAGTGTGGAGGGGCACAAGGGCATACCTCTCCCAGAGTATCCCAAAATGTCAGGGTCTCACTTAGCCAAGGCTGCCTGGAACTCACTCTATAGTCCCTGACTGGCCTCGATCTCAGAGTGATCCTCCTACCTCTGCCTGCACCACCACACCCAGCTTCCCAGAGTATGTTTAAGCAGTTACTGGTTGCTGGGAGATGGCCTAGCCACTGGTAAAGAGTGCATACTCCTGTAAATAACCCTTCACCAAGGATTTTTGTGGGCAACCTGACAAAGCTCATTGGGTTACCAAAAATAAAAGGAAAAGAGAAAAAGAAATGACATGAAAGTGGAAAGAAGACTTGTTGGGAAGAGGGAGGGGAGCAGTTGGAAGGGTGGGGGAGTGAGAGGGTAATGGGGGAGTGAATTGATAAAAATAAATTGTGGAGCTGGAGAGGTGGCTTAGTGGTTAAGGCACTTGCTTGCAAAGGCAAAGGACCCAGATTCGATTCCCCAGGATCCATGTAAGCCAGCTGCACAAAGTGGCATGTGCATCTGGAGTTTGTTTACAGTGGCTGTATGCTCTGGTGCACCCATTCTCTCTCTCCCTCTCTGTCCCTCTCTTTCGCTCTCTCTTCTCTCTCTCAAATAAATTTAAAAATACACTGTGGACATGTAGAAAATGTCATCATGAAGCCTGTTGTTATTTATAATTAGCATATGCTAATGAAAGTGCCCCTAGATTAAAAAAAAAAGGTCACCTTCAATTTTATGCCATATAGTTTCTATCCCTAGGTATTATCCATGAATTCATAGGGAAGCCTATTACTGAGCTCCGCAATGTATTGTTTCAGTAGTATATCCTCTGCTGTGTCAGTTTCTATAGGTTCTACTCTAAGATTGCAAGTTTCCAAGTAGTTAGGGCATGAAAACTGCTTATGTAGAATATAGTGTATTACTTAGACTCATTGAAATGCTGTCATCTGTTCCTTCTGTAGTTGCAGGCAAACCGAGAGCATTTACCTGTGAAACCTGGCACTGTAGAAAAGTTACGGACACATATAGACACAATTATCTTAGCGTTGCCAGAGGACCTGCAAGGCATACTGCTCAAGATGGGCACGACGTGATACCTGCCTGGATTCTCCAGCCAAAGGGATTGTGCAACATGAAGCACACTGACATTTCAACCAGATGCACAAAGGACGTGTCTCGGCAGCAAAGTGAGAGAAGCCGTGAAGGCAGGATGCGGGGTGGACACAACACTGAGTTGTATCAACAGAGCCTTTTTAGTGCATTATTTTTAAAAATGGATATTGGTGGTGGTTCCTTTTATACTGAAATACCGAAAGGCATTTCCCTATTTTTAATCATGTTCTAAAGTGCTCTTATGAGAGACCTGTGGGGCCATCAGAATACGGATTCCCAGCTGCAGTGCTGGCATTGCAGGTATTTTTTTAAATTGGTGCTGCTTTGCCCAATCATGTTGAAACTCAGGGGGATATAACTAACATTCACACTGGCTGTCTCCTCAAGAAGGACAAGACTTTGCAGGAGTAGTGAGAAGTGATCGAGGCTCGTGTAGTGCCTTCTGTGGTCCTGTATGTTTCACAAAGCCCAGCTGCTGGTCCTGAAGCTTGTTCTTAGCTGGATATGATGCGTCATTTTGTAAGGTATTCTGATAAGCGATCCTGCCTGTCCATCATGTGTGTTAGTAACATGGTGAGTATTTTAAATTGTCATATTGGTTTTTATTTCACTATTTTGTTTACCACTCTCAAAATTTAGTCTCAGGAGTTTCTCCAAAGGCAAGAAGGCATCTAGTATTAGGAAAGAGCTTCTTTTCTCTCGCCTTTTACTGATTGATCTGCACAAATTAACTAGCTTGGATGTATTTTGAAAATGTTATAATTATCAACCTCATAATCAACTTTTATTTTGTTTATTTTTTTTTTTTTTGAGGTAGAGTTCAACTCTAGCCCAGGCTGGCCTGGAACTCACAGTGTAGTCCCAGGCTGGCCTCAAACTCACAGCGATCCTCCTACCTCTGCCTCCCAGGTGCTGGGATTAAAGGCATGCACCACCATGCCCATCTTAACTATTTTTTTAAACAACTATTCTTATATCAAAGGCATTCCTAAGCCATTTATGGAATAGTTATTTGAGGACTGAGTTTGATTTTTAAAGTTATTTTTTGGGTAGTGTTACTTCACCCAAATTAATGTTTCTCAGAACACTTTTCCTATTGTTGTTTGACATGGGAATGTTTATCTCTGAATCACTGTTAGAGGTTTTTGTTGTTTTTGTTAATTTCTATTTTGTTCATACTACCTTGCCAAAAGTGGAAGAATGTTATTTGGTAGAGTGAGATTGGTTTATGTTTGACTAGGAATGTCTGCAGAAGCCACTATTCAAGATAGGCACACATGATGTAGCACATATGTAAATATATTCAGTACCCTCTGGACAGCCAAGATTAGGTGTGTGCATTTGTTAAAAAAAAAGGCTTCAGAAGCTATCTCTTGTTCTCTGTTGGTGTTACTCTATAAAGGGCATTTCTTACCCAAGAAAGGTTCCCACTATTTGTGACTCTGATTTAACACCCAAGCGTGCCCCTTGCTCATGGACCTAGTCCCTTGAAGCATGTGTGTGTCATGGAAGGAATCATTTGCTGTGAATCATGTGGTTGTCTTGTGAAACAACACTGGACCTTTGAGAAGAGGGGCAACAACTTTTCTATGCTGACGTACTTCATAACTTTCTGGGAAACTTTATTTAGGTAATAAATGGTCATTGTATTTTTCAAAAAGTGTATTTTAATAATCTCACAATTTATATATAGTCTGTGACCTGGATTTGGAAGTTGTTAGTGTCATATCAAGGATCTTTTAAATTATACTTCCACAGGATGTATCATTTCAGGTTTATTTTGCACAGCTAAAGAATAACATGAAATGCCAGTTAGCATGATAATGGTATCATCATATTTACTGTTTTTAACTGAAACTTAACACATGTTGAAAAGCTAGTCATATTCACTTAAGTTATCTTCCATCCAAGTACTAACCAGGCCTGACCCTGTTTAGCTTCCGACATCAGATGAAATCAGACTTGTTTAGGGTAGTATGGCCATATACTCACCCCAATTATCTCTTAATTTCAAATTATGTATCTGTAAGAGTACCTTAAAGTTGCATTGGTAACCTGAGAAAGACTGACTGGTAACTTAAATTTTGTATGTGATTTTTCAGAGATGTCTGTGTTTTTATTTTTTTCAATTTTGTTAATATCCAAACTGTTTCATGTGTGTCTCTAACACTGTCAGAAGAAATCACTGCTTTGTGGATGTGCTGTAATGCCTAGTGCCTTCTATTATAGTGGGAAAGAAGTGGTATGGAGGCATTTATGGTCATTACCAAAAACTGAATTAAAGGCCTTGGATTTTAAAGCATTTGCATAGCTTGTGTTTCTTTTCTCCCACTCCTTCCTTCCCTTCCCTCTCTTCCTTTCTTCCTTTTTGTTTTTTGTTTTTGGGTGTATTTTTGGTTTTTCGAAGTAGGGTCTCACCATACCTCAGTCTGACCTGGATGGAATTCACTATGAGGTCTCAGGGTGGCCTCAAACTCACAGTGGTCTTACCTCTGTCTCCTAAATGCTGGGATTAGAGGTGTGTATCACCACGCCCAGCCTGAGTCTTTTTTAAACATTTTTTTTCTTTTCTTAATCTAATAAAGTCTCTCCAAACTTTAAAAAATATATTTTATGCACCAGAAAGAGAGATTGGATGCCCATTACCTCATCACTTTGTTGTTGTTGTTGTTGTTGTTTGTTTTCTTTTAAAATTATTTTTATTTATTTATTTATTTGACACAGACAGACACAGAGAGAAAGAGGCAGATAGATAGAGTGAGAATGGGCGAATCAGGGCCTCCAGCCACTGCAAATGAACTCCAGACACGTGTGCCCCCTTGTGCATCTGGCTTACATGGGTCCTGGGAAATCGAGCCTTGAACCGAGGTCCTTAGGCTTCATAGGCAAGCATTTAACTGCTAAGCCATCTCTCCAGCCCTGTTTTATTTTTTCAAGGTAGAGTCTCACTCTCTAGTCTAGGCTGACCTGGAATTTACTATGAGGGCTCAGGGTGGCCTCGAATTCATAGTGATCCTCCTACCTCTGCCTCCCAAGTGCTGGGACTAAAGCCGTGAATCACCATGCCTGGCTCTTTTTTTTTTTTTTTTTAAGATTTATTTATTTATTAGAGACAGAGAGGGGGAGAGAGAGAAGGGGTACACTAGGGCCTCCAGCCACTGCAAACTCCAGATGCATGAGCCACCATGTGCATCTGGCTTACATGGGATCTGGATAATTGAACTGGGGTCCTTAGGCTTCTCAGGCATGACATGCACCTTAACTACTAAGCCATCTTTTCAGCCTGTTTTTTTAAAATATTTTATTATTTATTTATTTATTTGACAGAAAGAGAGAGAGAGAGAAAATGGGCGCTCCAGGGCCTTCAGCCACTGCAAACAAACTCCAGATGCGTGTGCCCCTTGTTCATCTGGCTAATGTGGGTCCTGGGGAATTGAACCTGGATCCTTTGGCTTTGTAGGCAAACACCTTAGCTGCTAAGCCATCCCTCCAGCCTTTTTTGTTTTGTTTTGTTTTGTTTTGTTTTTTTGAGTAGGGTCTCACTCTAGCCCAGGCTGACATGGAATTCACTATGTAGTCTCAGCATGGCCTCGAACTGTTGGCTATCCTCCTACCTCTGCCTTCCAAGTCCTAGGATTAAAGGCATGTACACCACACCTGGCTTTTTACTTTTTTTTTTTTTTTGGTAATTTTTTAAATGAGAGATAATTGGCATGTCGGGGTCTCCAGCCACTGCAGTCAAACCCCAGATGCGTGTGCCACCTTGTGTTGCATGTGTGACCTTGTACACTTGTATCACCTTGTGCATCTGGCTTATGTGGGACCTGGAGAGCTGAACATGGGTCCTTAGGTTTTGCAGGCAAGTACGTTAACTGCTAAGCCATCTCTCTAGCCTTTTTTTTTTTTTTTTTTCTTTTTCATTTTAGTTTTTCAAGGTAGGGTTTCACACTAGCCCAGGCTGACCTGGAATACACTATGTAGTTTCAGGGTGGCCTCAAACTCTCGGCTACCCTCCTACCTCTGCTTCCCGAGTGCTGGGATTAAAGGCATGCACCACCATGCTCAGCCTCCTTTCTGCTATTTAAAAAAAATTATATATACATATATATATATATAATTTCAGTCCTGGGGAATGGAACCTGGGTCCTTTGGCTTTACAGGCAAATGCCTTAACTGCTAAGCCATCCCTCTAGCCCCTTTCTGCTTTTTATTTATTTATTTATTTTTTGCTTGTTTTTTCGAGGTAGGGTTTCACTCTAGTCCAGGCTGACCTGGAATTCACTGTGTAGTCTCAGGGTGGCCTTGAACTCACGGTTACCCACCTACCTCTGCCTCCCAAGTGCTGGGATTAAAGACATGTGCCACCACGCCTGGCTCCCCTTTCTGCTCTTTTAACTTGTTTTTATTTTTATTTTTACTTTTGGTTTTTGGAGATAGGGTTTCACAATAGCCCAGGCTGACCTGGAACTCACTGTGTAGTCTCAGGATGGCCTCGAACTCACGGCGATCCTCCTGAGTGCTGGGATTAAGGACATGCCCCACCACACCCGGCTTGAATCTGCTTTTTTAAATGTAGGTTTCTAGTGCTATCTATATATTCTTAAGCACTGTTTTAGTGGTATTCCACAAATTGTAATATGCTGTTTATTTTCATTCAATTCAAAATGCCTTACACTTGTTTTTCACTATTTTTATTTATTTATTTGCCAGCACAGAGAGATAAAGAAAAGGTAGATAGACAGAATGGGCACTCCAGGGCCCCCAGCAGTTGCAAATGAACTCCAAACACATATGCCACTTTGTGCATGTAGCTTTATGTGGGTACTGGGAATTTAAACTTAGGTTGTTGGGTGTTAATCTAGTTTTCACATATTTGTAGTTTCCAGAAATATTTTGTCTCCAATTCGTAACTTTAGTATGGCTTCAATGCATAGTTAGTATGATTTAATACATTTAAGATTTGTTTCAGAACTGGAGTATGATTTATGGTGGTAAATGTTCCAGCTGCCCTTGATAACAATGTGTACTTTGCTCTTAGTGGAGTGCTTTAGAAGTACCACCAAATAGGTCAAACTGGCTTATGATGTTCACATCCTTCCTGCTTTTTGTCCTACTTGTTCGGCTTTCTCGTGCAATTATTACAAGAGGCGTACTGAAGTCTTTTGTAGAATGGATTTTCCCTCCAAAATCTACTTACATGAAGAATATTAGCTGGGCGTGGTGGTGCATGCCTTTAATCCCAGCACTCCGGAGGCAGAGGTAAGAGGATGGTGTGATTTGAGGCCAGCCTGACACTACATAGTAAAATCATGGACAAGATTCTTCATAGAAGCACAGATGTTTTACTGCTACAGATAAATGATAATGTTCAGGAGATATGAACTTTGAAGAAGATCAGAACTGGGCATGGTGGCACATGCCTTTAATCCCAGCACTTGGGAGGCAGAGGTAGGAGGTTCGCTGTGAGTTTGTGGCCACCCTGAGACTACATAGTGAATTCCAGGTCAGCCTGGGCTAGAGGGAAACCCTACCTCCAAAAACAAAAACAAAAACAAAAACAAACAAACAAACAAAAAGATCAGTAATGGATTAAACCAGAGAATGAGATCAAAATGGAGTTTATAGGACTGGCTGGAGAGATGGATCTGCGGTTAAGGCACTTGTTTACAAAACCTGATGGCCTGGGTTTGATTCCCTAGTATCCACTTAAAGCCAGATGCCCAAAGTGGCACATGCATCCTGGAGTTCCTTTGCAGTGGCTGGAAGCTCTAGTGTGCCCAATCTGTCTCTTGCTGCTTGCAAATAAACTTAAATATTTTATTTTCACTTATTTATTTGAGAGAGGGAAAGATGCAGAGCAAGAGAGAGAATGAATGTGCTAGGGCTTCCAGCCACTGCCAGTGAACTCCAGACACATGTGCAACCTTGTGCATCTGGTTTATGTGGGTTCTGGGGAATCGAACCGAGGTCCGTTAGCTTTGCAGGCAAGCACCTTAACTGCTAAGCCATCTCTCCAGCCCAAATAAAATATTTTTAAAACGGAGTTTACAAACCAAAAAAAAAAAAAAAAGAAGAAGAAGAAGAAGAAGAAGAAGAAGAAGAAAAGCCGGGTGTGTTGGCACATGCCTTTAATCCCAGCACTCAGGAGGCAAAGGTAGGAGGATAACCGTGAGTTTGAGGCCATCCTAAGACCACATAGTTAATTCCAGGTCAGTCTGGATCAGAGTGAGACCCTACCTCGAAAAACCAAAAAAATAAAAAGAAAAAAAGAAAAAAAATAATAAGAAAAAAGTTTACAGAGCCCAGGGGAAAATGAAGGCAAAATTTTTACTGTTTGTGCAACTGATTAGTGAAATGAATGCATTGCGCTCACCAAACAGTGTGTGGCACAGATCAAGTTGATAAGATTAAGTTTGTTTCTCCCTCTCTCTTTTTGTACTCTCCAATACTAAATTTAAGGCCTCACACATGCTAGGCACTTACTCTCAAAGAGTAGGCTATTATCTCCAGCAAATTAAGACGATGACATGAAATAAAGTATGTGAAATACTATGCTTGGCAGATTTTAAGGCTCCGTAACCATTAATGCTATTAAATATTAATTATCACTATAGGGGCTGGGAGAGATGGGTCAGCAGTTAAGGGCACTTGCTTGCAAAGCTTGATGGCCTGGTTTGAATCACCAGTACCCAAGTAAAGCCAGATGCACAGAATAGTACATGCATCTTGAGTTCATTTGTAGCAGGAGGCCTTGGCACACCTCTACGTGTCCTCTCTCTCTCTCTCTTTGAAAATAAATAAATAAATAAACTGGGCGTGGTGGCGCACGCCTTTAATCCCAGCACTTGGGAGGCAGAGGTAGGATTGCCGTGAGTTTGAGGCCACCTTGACACTACATAGTGAATTCCAGGTCAGCCTGAGCTCGTGCAAGACCCTACTTTGGAAAACAAAACAAAAGAAATAAAAATATTTTTTAAATGTTGGCGCTATAGAATACATCCTCTCAAATATTTAAAAATATTAAAGAAAATGATAGAGCTTCTTTTTCTCTTCTGTTTTTGTTACATAGCCAAGACTGGCCTTAAATTTAGAATCACCCTGCCTCAGCCTCCAGAGTAGCCACAGTTATAGCATATGTACCACTGTACCCATTTGGTTTCTTTAATAAGCTTGCATTCTAGTGGGGCATAAACAGTAAAAGTGCATCATTAAACCGTAGGGACTATAACCTAAATATATTCTTACATTTATGACTGCAGAGATCTCATGAAAAATAATCCCACCCAGACATGGTCGTACATGCTGGGATAAAAGGATCCTGAGTTTGAGGCCAGTTGGCCTCAGTGCAGTGAGATGATCAGCCAGTGGAGAGAAAAGAAGGTGGGTAAGGATTAAAGCAACAATTTTATTTCCTCTTACATTTTCCTGATGTTCTTTAATATATTGTGAATGTAATTATATTTAATTTCACCTTCAGAATAGAAATAGTATTATTGAGCCGGGCATGGTAGTACACACCTTTAATCCTAGCACTCAGGAGGCAGAGGTAGGATCACTGTGAGTTCAAGGCCAGCCTGAGACTACATAGTGAATTCCAGGTCAGTCTGGGCTAGAGTGGGACCCTACCTAAAACCACCCCCCCCAAAAAAAAGAAAAGAAAAACAACAACAAAAAATAAAGAAATAGTATTACTGGACAGTTTGGGACTTGGAAAAGAAGCAGTAAACACATTTTTACTTCTGAAATGGCATTAACTTATAGGTCTATTTGAATAAAGAAGTTTTTGCTTTTGATTTCTCAGAGCCACTCTTGAGAAACCAGTCTCTGAAGGGTAGTTCTACTAAAGGGAGCCTTCAACAATACAAAATAGCTTGCTCTCCTGATAGTGCAGAAATGCACCAGCTGGCGTAAGCAACAGCAGAACAACCCAAGATTGTGCTTTTAGGAAAACATTAACTCTTTATCCTGACAATGGTTCTTAATTTATCAGGGTTCTGAATTTTAAAAGGTGTAGCAAAGTAAATGCACAATTGGAGTGTCTGAACTAGTGATCTGAGAAGGAAAGAAACAAGAGAGGATTTAAAGGGTTATTTTAAAATTGATGTTTCTATAACTGAGGAGAAGGCTCTGCCACTTAATAAAGCTGCTAACTCAAGAGACCATGTGATGGGAAAAAGAAAGAGATTTATTCAGTGGTCAAAGAATGGAGAAGTCGGAGCCTCTATTCCAGCATATTCAAGAGCTACAGACATAGGATGGGGTCATGAGGGGGAGGGACAGGCTAACAAAGGGGAGGACTACCCATATCTTTTCTGGGACTAGGAAACCATCTCTCGGGAACTCCAGTGACACCTCACTGCTCTATCTTGGTGGCTGGTTTGTGTCTTTAGGCCAGAGATGAGGCCTCAGTATGAAGACATAATATGAAGACAGATGTTGAACTTTAAGAAAAAAAAAATGCTTAGGACTGGAGAGATGGCTTGGCATTTAAGGGACTTGCCTGTGAAACCTAAGGACCCAGGTTTGATTCCCCAGTACCCACGTAAAGTCAGATGCATAAGGTGGCACATGCATCTAGAGTTCTTTTGCAGTGGCTTGAGGCCCTGGTGTGCCAATGTTCTCTCTCTCATAAATAAATAATTAAAAAAAAATTTGTGTGAGGAGAGAAAGAGAATGGGTGTGCCAGGTCTTCTTGCTGCTGCAAATACACCCCAGATACATGCACCACTTGGTGTATCTTGCTTTTATATAGGTACTGAGGATTTGAACCTGGGCCAAACCCAGGCTGGCAGGCTTTGCAAGCAAGTGCCTTGGACCACTGAGCCACCTCCACAGCCTAAATGTGAGACCTTTTCATCTTGTTCCAGTCACCCAATCAGATCTGTGGATCTAAAGGAGGAGGAGCCAGGGTTTTCAGCTTAAAACAGTCTTCAAGTCTCTGACAAGTCCCCTAGGCAGCTGGTGTCATCATACATGAGGCAGAGATGCTGTATTCAGCAAAGCTAGTAGGAGACTGGCCCTTCCCAGCTCTGTCACAAAATTAGTGTTTATCAAGTCAATTGCAAGCAATAGAACCTCTTTTTAGGTCTTTCCTCATTAACATTTCCAGTTTTCACTGTTAAAGTGCTTCAATGCTGTGAAACACATTTTCTTCCCAATAAATTTAGTGATCTGAGTATGCACATATTACAGTTTGATAGATTGGTTAGAATTCAGTTTTCTCCCCCATTACTGGGGATTGAGTTTAGGGCCTTGAGCATGCCAGGCAAGTGCTCAGACATGGAACGATATCTTCAAACCTCTTTTTATTTTTTTCCCTGAAGTAAGGTCTCTCTCTACCCTAGGCTGACCTGGAACTCACTCTGTAGTCCCAGGCTGGCCTCGAACTCACACTGATCCTCCTACCTCACTCTCCTGAGTGCTGGGATTAAAGGCATGTGCCACCACGCCTGGCTTTCCAATCTCTTATTTTAAAAAATTATTACTTTTAAAAAATTTATCTTATTTATTTGAGAGAGAGAGAGAGAGAGAGAGAGAGAGAGAGGCAGAGAGAGAGAGGCAGAGAGAGAGAATGGGCATGCCAGAGCCTTCAACCACTGCAAATGAACTCCAGATGAATGTGCACCTTGTGCATCTGGCTTATGTGGGTCCTGGGGAATCAAACCTTGGTCCTTTGGCTTTGCCAGCAAGTGCCTTAACCACTAAGACATTTCTTCAATCCCCAAACCTCTTTTTTATTTTGCGGCAGGTGTCACTAAATTTTCCAGACTGATCAGGAAAATGCAACTTAAAATTACTTTGAGATTCTATTTCACTCCTGTCCGAATGAATGGCTACCATCATGGAAACAGATAGCGAGAATGTGGAAAAAGAGGAACCCTTCTATACTGTTGGTGGGAATATAATCTGGTATAGCAATTGTGGAAATCGGTGTAGAGGTTCCTGAAACAGCTAAAAATAGATTCACCATATGACCCAGCTATACTACTCCTAGGCATATATCCTAAGGACTCCTTGTACTACCTTAGAGTAATCCATGTTTATTCCTGCTCTATTCACAATAGCTAGGAAATGGAACCAGCCTAGATGTCCCTCAATTGATGAGTGGATAATGAAGATGTGGTATATTTATACAATGGCGTTCTATTTAGCAGTAAAGAAAAATGAAATTATGGAATTTGCAGGAAAATGGATAGACCTGGAAAGGATTATATTTAGCGAGGTAACCCAGGGCCAGAAAGCCAAGCACCACATGTTCTTTCTCATATTTGGATCCTAGCTACAAATGTTTGGACTTGTACATAAGTTGGAATAAAACTTAGTAGCAGAGGCCAATAAGGTAGAAAGGGGCTATAAGGGATGGAGGAGGGGGCTACTTAAGTGGATGATACTGTATATATGTAAGTAGAAGAACAGATTAATGGGGGTGGAAAGGCCTAAGTGAGGTCAGGGGAAGAGATTGAGAAAAGGAAGGGTGGAGGAGGGTTAATCAAAAATCTAAGAGGGTATGAATAATTCATATGGAAACCTACTTCTTTGGACAATGATACATGCAGAAGCCATAGATTGTTACTAGAAAATTTTCAGTGTCAGGGATGGGATACCTTCCAGTGACTTGTTGGCCAGGGAGGTCCCTGATGCCCTCCAAACATTACAGACCATGGCTGAGGCTCTTGGTTTCCCACCAGGAATATATGGTAAGACCCTATTGCTGAAGACTCCACATGCTTGGGTTGCAAGGACAATGAGAAATCCTGCTGTAGCTGAGCTGAAAACCTCCTTCCTGTAGACCAGCTGACAAAGCTAGAAAAAGCTACACTGGCCGGGCATGGTGGCGCACAACTGTAATCCCAGCACTTGGGAGGCAGAGGTAGGAGGATCACCATGAGTTCGAGGCCACCCTGAGACTACATAGTGAAATTCAGGTCAGTCTGGGCTAGAGTGAAACCCTACCTAGAACCTCCCCCCACAAAAAAAGAAAGAAAAAAGAAAATGAAAAAGTTACACTGCATGCACCTCCATGGAAGAGAGAGAAGTCATCAGTGGAAGTAACAGTGGACACTGCAAGACTTAAGTTTGGCCAGCCAGGCCAAATGAAACAAGGGGTACAATAGTGGCATGTCTGTTATCAGAGAAACGAACTGTTCTCTAATTGGACTGGAGGCCCGCTCCATGGGAGGGAATACATGCCTGATACTGGAAAACCTATGGTTGGGGAAGTCATGAGCCCTAGGGGTATAACACTTGCTGGTGTCTGGCTTAATGCATATATTATACTCACTAAACTGCCCAATAAGCACTTCTCTTAATGTTAATACCCATATATTGTTACTCTCACTTTTGGTTAGAGAAACTTTTCTTTTAAGATGGTGGTGACCTCTGGGATGACTCAAAAGGCACCATAGTGCTAAGAAGTGACAGTGCTCAGCACTGAAGTATCTTTTACACCTTCCAAGGCTCAGGGTCCATTGCAGAAGAGGTGGTGGAAAGAATGTAAGAACCAAAGGAAGGGTAGGACTCCACTTTTCCAGACACAAAATGGCTTGGATATCTATGAACTCTCAGTGTCTGGCACTACCTGCACAAGACCACTACAATAGTAGGAAAAGACGATGATGTCAAAATAAAAGAGACTAGCTGGGCATGGTGATGCATGCCTTTAATCCTAGCACTTGGGAGGCAGAGGTAGGAGGATTGCCGTGAGTTCAATGCCACCCTGAGAATTCATATTGAATTCCAGATCAGCCTGGGCTAGAGTGAGACCCTATCTCGAAAAACCAAACAATAAAAATAAAAATAAATAAATAAAAGAAAGACTAATTGAGAGGGGAAGGGTATATGATGGGGGCAGGGAGGGGATTATTGTTTATTGTGTATAATTATGGAAGTTGTCAATAATAAATGTATTTACTTTTTCGAGGTAGGGTCTTGCTGTAGCCCAGGCTGACCTGGAATTCACTATGTAGTCTCAGGGTGGCCTCGAACTCACAGCGAACTCACTCCTCCTACCTCAGCCTCCTGAGTGCTGGGATTAAAGGCGTACGCCACCATACCCAGCCTCAAATAAATAAAATACTTTTTAAAACCACTAGATACCATATGGTTTCATTTATATGAAATTTTGGAAAACACAAAACTCTAGTGATTGTAGCCGGGCGTGGTGGTGCACTCCTTGAATATTGCTTTTGAGTTTGAGGTCAGCCTGGGACTACTCGAGTGAGTTCTAGGTTAACCTGGGCTACAGTGAGACCCAACCTTGCAACAACAACAACAAAACACTACAATGATAGTAGGTCAGTGGTTGGTTAGTAGTAGACTGGTTAAGTACGAAAGACCATGAGGACATGAGGAAGCTTTCTTTTTCTAAAACAAAAACATTTGAGAGGGAGAGAGCGAATGGAAGCTCCAGGGCCTCTTGCTGTTGTAAATGAACTCCTGATGAATGTGCCACTTTGTGCATCTGGCTTTACATGGTGTGGTGGTTTGAGTCAGGTGTCCCCCATAAACAGGTGTTCTGGATGCTAGGTTCCCCAGCTGATGGCAATTGGAAATTAATGTTTCCTGGAGGCAGTGTATTGTTGGGGGTGGGCTTATTGGTGTTAAAGCCAGTTTCCCCATGCTAATGTTTGGCACATACTCCTGTTGCTATTATCCACCTTATGTTGGCCTGGGATGATGTCCATCATCTGCTCATGTTGTTTTCCCTGCCATTGTGGAGCTTCCCCTCGAGTCTGTAAGCCAAAATAAACCTCTTTTTTCCCACAAGCTGCTCTTGGTTGGGTGATTTCTACCAGCAATGCAGACCTGACTGCAACACATGGGTATTGTGAAAACAAACCGGGACCGTCAGGCTTTGCAAGCAAGTGCCTTTAATGACTGAGCCATCTCTCCCACCCAAAGAACCTTTTTCTTTTGTGATAATAGAAATATCTGAACAATGGTGGCTTTGTTATGGAATATGTGTTATTAAAGTGTATATTTAATTACTAAAGCTTTTTTTTTTTTTTTTTTTTTTGGTTTTGTGAGGTAGGGTCTCACTCTAGCCCATGCTGACCTGGAATTCACTCTGTATTCTCAGGGTGGCCTGGAACTCAATGATCCTCCCATCTCTGCCTCCCGGAGTGCTGGGATTAAAGGTGTGCGCCACCATGCCCAGCTCCGCTAAAGCCATTTTTTTTTAAATTTTTTTATTTGAGAGTGACAGAGAGAGGAAGAGGCAGATAGAGACAGAGAGAGAATGGGTGCGCCAGAGCTTCCAGCCACTGCAAACGAACTCCAGACGCGTGCGCCCCCTTGTGCATCTGGCTAACGTGGGTCCTGGGGAATCGAGCCTCGAACCAGGGTCCTTAGGCTTCACAGGCAAGCGCTTAACTGCTAAGCCATCTCTCCAGCCCCGCTAAAGCCATTTTTATTTATTTATTTGAGAGAGAGAGATACAGAAATAGGCAGGGAGAGAGAGAGAGAGAGAGAGAGAGAGAGAATGGGCACGGCAGGGCCTTCCGACACTGCAAAGGAACTCCAGGTGCATGTGTCCCTTTGTGCATCTGGCTTACGTGGGTCCTTGGGAGTTGAACCTGGGTCCTTTGGCTTTGCAGGCAAATATCTTACCCGCTAAGCTATTTCTCCAGCCCTAAAGCCATTTTTAGAAGTATAGAAGGCCCCCTTCCAGTTTATTCCGGTAACACTGTTACTGGATTCAAGTTCTTGTTCTGAATACCTAGTTCTGAATAGCTATTGCTGTGTGGGCAGAAGGATGAGAAAGGGTCTCATGTAGTACAGGCTGGCTTCAAACTCACTATGTAGTCTGAGGATGACCTTTAACTCTTGATCCTCCTGCCTCTGCTTCCCAAGTGCTAGGATTACAGGTTTTCACCATCATACCAGGAGATACCTGTATTTTAATATCAGAGATAGGGTGGCATATATAGAATTTGATTATGTAGCTGAGAATGACTTTCTGATCCTCTGCCTCCACAATCATGATTTATTTTATATTTTATTTATTTATCTGAGAGAGAGAGAAAGAAATGGGCGTGCCAGGGCCTCCAGCCACTGTAAATGAACTCTAGCTGCATGCACTCCCTTGTGTATCTGGCTTACGTGGGTCCTGGAGAGTCGGATCTGGATCCTTTGGGTTTGCAGGAAAATGCCTTAACTGCTAAGCCGTCTCTCCAGCCCCACTATCATGATTTTTTTTTTTTTTTTTTTTTTTTGAGGTAGGGTCTCACTCTAGCCCAGGCTGACATGGAATTCACTTATGGAGTCTCACGGCGATCCTCCTACCTCTGCCTTCCGAGTGCGGGGATTAAAGGTGTGCACCACCACGCCTGGCTCACAGTCATGATTTTAAAAACATCTACTTACAGAGAGATTGATTAAGCATGGCTGAACTAGGGCCTTCTGCCACTGCAAATGAACTCTAGGCACATGCACCACTTTATGCATTTGGCTTTACATGTGTACTGAGGAAGCAAACTCTGGTCTCCATGCTTTGCAAGCAAGCATATTTGACCACTGAACTACCTCCCCAGTCCCCACCATTTTTTTTTTTTTCCTGTGGTGGGGATCCAACCTAGTCTCTCTACCTTGTAGGCAAGCACTGTACTTACTGAGCTATATCCCCAGCCTGGAAACCTGTATATTATGTTACAGTACTTGTTTCCCCACTCACCTTACCTTGGAGATTTTTTTCATTAGAATACTATGTATAGTTTTGTTTATTTCTTCTTCTTCTTTTTTTTTTTTTTTTTTTTTTTTTGAGGTAGGGTCTCGCTCTAGCCCAGGCTGACCTGGAATTCACTGTGGATTCTCAGGTTGTCCTCAAACTCCTACCTCAGCATCAGGAGTGTGGAGCTGGAGTTAAAGGCGTGTGCTACTATGCCCCGTTTGTTTTGTGTATTTCTATCTCCCAATAATATTTACAGTGTGGATAGATCATAAGTTTATTTGACCACCTCCATACCATCCATATTGTTTGTGGTTTGCCAACTTCTCTGCTTTTCCTAATGCTTTCAAACAAGTAGGAAAGGAGGCGGCTTAGCGATTAAGGTGTTTGCCCGTAAAGCCAAAGGACCTAGGTTTGATTCCCCAGGACCCATGTAAGCCAGATGCACCAGGCAGTGCATGCGTGTGGATCTGGACTCCGTTTGCAGTGTCTGGAGGCTCTGGTGTGCCCATTCACTATCTGCCTCTCTCTCTGCTTCTTTCTCTCACTCTCAAATAAATAAATATAAGAAAGGAGATAAGGGCTGAAGAGATGGCTTAGTGGTTAAGATGCTTGCCTGCAAAGCCTAAGGACCCATGTTAAACTCTCCAGATCCCATAAGTGCACAAGGTCACACATACCCAGAAGGTGGCAGAAGCGTCTGGAATTTGATTACAGTGGCCAGAGGCCCCAGTATGCCAATTCTCTCTCATGAAAAAAGCCAGGTTTGGTGGCCCATGTACTTGAGAGGTAGAGGTAAGAGAATTGCTGTGAGTTCATGGCCACCCTGAGACTACCAAGTGAATTCCAGGTTAGCCTGGGCTACAGTGAGACCCTACCTGGAAATACAAAAAAAAAAAAAAGAGGTAAGACTTTGAGCCTGATGAAGTCTCCTTAGCCACATACTCAAAAAGCACTGTCTTAAGAGTGTTGGTTCATGCCTTTAGTCCCAGAACTTGGGAGGCTGAGGCAGGATGATTTCCAGGTCAGTCTGGGCAAAGGTGAGAGCCTACCTCAAAAATACCAAAACAAGCCGGGCATGGTGGCACATGCCGTTAATCCCTGCACTTGGGAGACAGAGGTTGGAGGATCCTTGTGAGTCCAAGGTCACCCTGAGACTGCATAGTGAATTCCAGGTCAGCCTGGGCTAGAGCAAGACCTTTGAATGTGTGTGTGGGTGGGTGGGGGGAGTTCATACTAAAACCCAAAGAACTTTCCAAGGGAAAGAGTTGGGATGAGGCACAAGGAATGGTAAATTTCAGCAACTGTGCGGTTGGGGAAGCATATGAGAGGTGGCTGAAATTCTCCGGAAATGTTTTCACTTTTACAATTCATACATTATTTGGTTTTTTTGAGGTGGGGTCTCACTCTAGCTTAGGCTGACCTGGAATTCACTATGTACTCAGGGTGGCCTCAAACTCACAGTGAGCCTCCCACCTCTGCCTCCTGTGTGCTGGGATTAAAGGTATGCGCCACCACGCCCGGCTATACTTTATTTTGTAACCAGTGAAACGATAAAAAAGATTAGGAACTCTTTTAAAGCAAGGCGGCTTCCTCTTTCAATGTCAGGATGAAATACTTCATGCTTATAGGATAGGAAAAGGCGTGGTTGTACACGCTCATACACCTCGAAGGCCCAGGTAGGAGGATGTCAAGTTCGAAGGCAGCCTGGACAATCTTGGAGGCAGCAGGAAGGTGCAGCTCAGTGGTAAAACGCTGCCCAGCATGCTCGAGGTCCTGGGTTCCATACCCGAGAGAGAAACGTCTTAGGGTTCTGTAGCCTTGACATAGGACCAGCGGTCTTCAGTATCAGCTGCCTCTGAGGCCTTGCACTTGGCCGCCCAGGCTTCTCCTTAACCACTTATTTCCAGGGAAGGTAGGACCCACTTCTCTGCGTCTTCATGATGGCCGGCTTCCAGTCGCGTGCGAGAAGCGTGAACACTTGTGGGATATGGGGAGGGGAAACCCCCAAAAGCAGAAAGAAGTACGGTCCCTCTAACCTAACCTAAACCACGTCGTCCAGCTCGCCTTCCAGGAAGCAAGAGGCGCCAACACACAGGCGGAAGCTCCTCGCACAGAGCCTGATAGGCAGGGACAAAGCGGAGCATCATGGGAGCTCTCTCGCCTCCTACTACGCATGTGCCAACCGCCTTGGTCCCGCCCCACATCCGGTTGGTGACGTGCGGCATGTCCGGCCGTCTAGGTTAGCGGGCCAGAGCCCCGGCCTGCGCAGGCGCAGTAGGCACCAACCGGAGGAAACGCAAGAAGGAGAGGGGGGGTGGGGCGGCCGGTCTGCGCAGGCGCAATAGGCGCCGGCCCGACGGAAGCGCGAGAGGGAAAGGGGGTGGGGCGGCGGTGACGCGATTCTGTCCGCGTTGGAGCGGGCGGGTCGCCGCCAGTGTCCGCGGCCTTCGTGTGACGTGGCACACACACAGCGGAACACTTAGCTCCCGGGGAGCCCGAGTCGTCCGCCACAGTCGCCGGGCAGCTCGTTGTCCCGTGAAGTCGTGCCCCGGAGGGCTTCGCCGGCCTCGAGCGGTCCGTGCCGCCCCGCATTGCCCAAAGGGAGGGGAGGAAAAGAGGGGAAAAGCGTGAACGAACTGAGGAGGAGGCCCGACGACGCCCCGGACCCCCAGTCTCGTCGTCTTTCGCGACCGCCGCCGCCATGGGCCTCACCATCTCTTCGCTGTTCTCTCGCCTCTTCGGCAAGAAGCAGATGCGCATCCTGATGGGTGAGTCGGGGGCCTTGGCTCTCGTGCCGTGGTCGTGGGGGGCGGGGAAGGAAGAAGAAACCTTTGGGGGAACAATGGGAGCTGAGGACTGCCGATGAGCCTCCCGGAGCCGCGGGGAGGAGCACCGGGCAGGGCTGGGCTCCCCCTTGTTCTCGGTGCTGATGGTGGGGCGGCGGCGACACTGGCGCCCGGCTCTCGACGGGGATCGGCTCTTCCCGCCCCCCCCTTCCCCGGCTATGGGCAGCGATCGGGAGGTGCAGGAGGGAGAGGGGGAGAGCCATTCCTGCCTCCTTCCTCCCCCTTTTCCCTCCGCATCCGCCCTCTGCACACACCGCTGCTGTGTGAGCGCAGGAAGTGGCCAGCCTCGGGGCAGTGGCCAAGGGGAGCGCCCGAGCTTTCTGAAAAGTCCGGAGTCCTCCTGAGCTCGTTCCGGCTCAACTTTGCCTCCTCCACCCCACCCTTACCATTATTAATAAGCTTCTACCGTGAAAATTCAGTTTATTTCATGTCTTCCAGCTACTTCCAAGAACTGTTGAACACGTTTGGTTTGTTACCTTTGCTTTTTTTCCCCACACTAATTTTTGTCCAGCTGCCTTCCCCAACATTTTAGAAACATAGTTTTAAGAACTGCATAGGTCTGAAGCACTACAGTGCTTGATTTCTGGGTACTCTCAAAAACTGCCTCTCAGTTGCCTATTTGATTGCCCAGCTGAGACTATCGCTTGGGCCAGTCTAAGCGATCTCCGCCCTTTTGTTCTGTGTTCTATACCTCACAACTGAGTTCTATAGACCTGAATAATGCGGAAAAGGCGCCCGTTTAACATGCCACACTGACAGTTGGTGTGTGAGCTTGTTTTTAAAGAAGGGGGAGAGTTTATTTTGAGCTTCACTCAGAAGTTTCAAAAGCAAGCTTCTGAAGAGTATCTGTACTCCCTTTGGTTGTTTCACTTTCTTGTTAATTCAGCTTCTCTACAATTCATGAAATTTGTCATGATTCATATTCACAAAGATAAGCCAAAATGTTTTCTCCTTTAAAATCTCAGATCTCCTTTATGAAGAGGACAGAATGAGGAGGGCAGGCATGATATTTGAGCTTTAAGTGGTTGAAATGTGGCAGTATATGAAAAGATCTGAAGTCAAAAGGAGGACTTTGGACAGTGATGAGTGAATTCCAACCTTAGCGATTAACCAGTACACGAATGTGTTCCTGAAAAAACGTATTTTAGCCTTTTACTTAAATTTTCTTGTAAATTGACAGTTATCTTTCATCTCCTTAGTCTTTTTTTTTTTTTCTTCTTGAGGTAGCGTTTCACTCTAGCTCAGGCTGACCTGGAATTCACTATGTAGTCTCAGGGTGCCCTGGAACTCATGGTGATCCTCCTCCCGAGTGCTGGCATTAAAGGCGTGCACCACCACGCCCGGCTATCATCTCCCTAGTCTTGTGATGGCTAAAGTGATACGAGGGAGAAGGGTAGATGCTTTAAGTGCTTTCCCTGCGAAACTTTCCTGACATTCCCAAATATGATTGGGAGAAAACAGATGAGCATTTATCTTCATGTGTGTAAGGGATGAGGTCATGTTAAATGTTTTATCACTCAGGTTTGGTGTTTGTTTGAGAGAGAAAGAGGCAGATACAGAAAGAGAGATTGGGCAGGACAAGGCCTCCAGCCGCTGCAAATGAACTCCATCCAAATGCATGAGCCACCATTGCATCTGGTTTATGTGGGTCCTGGAGAATTGAACCTGGGTCCTTTGGCTTTGTAGGCAAGCGTCTTAACCGCTAAGCCATCTCTCTAGCTGTGCTGTTCTTTTTTTAAAAGTTTTATTTATTAAAAATATTTATTTACTTGAGAGAGAGAAAGAGAGGCAGATAGAGAGAATGGGTGCGCCAGGGCCTTTAGCCACTGCAAATGAACTCCAGACACATGCACACTCTTGTGCATCTGGCTTATGTGGGTCCTGGGGAATCGAACCAGGGTCCTTAGGCTTTGCAAGCAAACACCTTAACCACTAAGCCATTTCATTAGCCCTAAAAAATTCATTTATGGGGGATTTATTAAATTGCTTGTGTGTGTGGACACAGTAGGGTCTCTTGCTGCCGCCAACAAAATACTAGAAGCATGCAGCATTTTTGCATCTGGCTTTGTGTGGATACTGGGGAATTGAACTTTAGTCCACAGGTTTTCCAAGCAAGCACCTTTAACCACTGAGCCATCTCCCCAGCCCCAGGTTTGGTCTTATTTTGCTCTTTTAATTTTGGGAGAATCAGTTTTAGGTGGTTAAAAGCATTGTAGTCACAAAGTCAACCTTTATGGTAACTCATCAGAGGAAGTATAAACTTGAGGATATGTGCAGCAACAGAGAATGAAGTGATTTAGAAGTTTGGTAATTCTTGTTTTTCTTTGTGGCCTCATAAGTGATTGACAACATAAATGATAGGTCACTTTAAGGTTACTTAATTCCTGCACTTTGGGATTGGGATGAATATTGAAGGAGAGGATTGCTTTGTGGTGCTGGTGTTGGAACCCAGGATGTAGTGCATGCTAGCCAAGTAAGTGGTCTGTCATTGAGCTACATCCTTAGCCCTGAATGATTTTTTTTTTCTCTACATAGTTCATTAGTGGGCTGGGGGGCTTCTATTTCTTTTGTCAGGCTCAAATAAAATTTATGGTTTCCTAAAAAGATAATGCTTTCCTGATTTAATCACTCTTTATTGAGTTTTTGCTAGGGTTGAACCCAGGGTCTCCTAAGTGCTGAGCACGTGCGCTATCACTGAGCTGCATCACAAGCTTAAGGCTTTACTGTTTGTGTGCTTGTGTGTAGATAATATATGTGTGATGTAGTATTTGTACATATGTGTGCACATTCACATGCCCCATGCATGTGCATATAGAGGCCAGAGAAGGTTTGGTGTCTTCTTACTGCTCAGGCTTGTTCTCTATTGCATATTTGAGATGGGGGGGGGGTCTCTTCCTCAACCCAGCTGCTGTGCATTGGTGAGCCCCAGCTATTCTCTCCTTTCTGCACCTTTGGATTGGGGTTATAGATATATGTGACCATGCCCAATGTTTTACTTGGGTTCTGGGAAGTTGAATTTGGAGGTCTCGAGTTGGAGTAGTCCTTAAGCTTAAGTGCCAAGCACCTCTAACCACTGACCTATCTCACTAGCCCCTATTTTTATTACTGTTTTAAAGTGTGTTAAGAGAAATGTAAACTTAATTCTTGCATTAGCTATTCTTCCGAAAATAATTTGAAATGTGTTAGAAGATATAGCTGGTAGTTAACAGTAATTAAAAATAAAGCCAAGGACTGGAGAGATGGCTTGGTGGTTAAGTCACTCGCCTGCAAAGCCAAAGGACCTAGGTTCGATTCCCCAGGACCCACGTAAGCCAGCTGCACAAGGTGGCACATGCATCTGGAGTTCGTTTGCTGTGGCTGGAGGCCCTGGTGTGCCCATTCTTTCTCTCTCTTCCTCTGCCTCATTCTCTCTCTCAAATAAATAAAAATAAAAAATATTTTGAGAAGCCGGGCATGGTGGTGCATGCGTTTAATCCCAGCACTTGGGAGGCAGAGGTAGGAGGATCTCCATGTGTTTGAGGCTACCCTGAGACTCCACAGTGAATTCCAGGTCAGCCTGGGCTGGAGTGAGACCCTACCTTGAAAAACCAAAATAAATAAGTAAATAAATAAAATAAATAAAGCCAAGTCTGGTGTGTTGGTGCATGTCTGTAGTTCCAGCACTGAGGAGGCTGACCCAGGAGCATCTCAGGTCTGAGGCCAGCCTGGGATACATAGCAAGACTGTCTCAGAAAAACTGGTAAATAGGGTTGGAGAGATGGCTCAGCAGTTCAAGGTGGTTGCTTTTGCAAAGCCGGATTCCCCAGTACCAGTGTAAAGCCAGATGTACAAAATGTCCAGTTTGTTTGCAGCAAGAGGCCCTGGTGTGCCATTCTCTGCCAAGTAAATGAATAAAAATATTTTTTAAAAAACCCAGTAAATAAAAAATAGACATCTTCTGGACTACTGATCTATGGAAATGATGCAATAGTGACTTTATAAGGAGAAATTACCCATGTGAATGGTACTAAATTCAAAGATTGATTTACACCTTACTAAGGGTTTCATAGGTAGACAGAGTTAGAAAGCAGTAGCCCTGCATTTGGGAGGTCCATATTTTGGCCAGTGATAAGATGGACTTTTGGTTAATTAGCTAACAAAGGAAGGGTTTCCCTATTACATTTCCATGATGTCTTTAGCTTTGGTTAACACTTCTCTTACTCCTTCCTCCCCCCCCCCCATTGACCACATTTAAACCCTTTCACCTACAGTATTCCACTCCTCTACTTATATATTTACTGTCCTCTCTCCAAGAGGCCTATCTTTTTGTTTTTGTTTTGTGGAGGTAGGGTCTCACTCTAGCTCAGGTTGACCTGGAATTCACTATGGAGTGTCAGGGTAGCCTTGGATTCACTGCGATCCTCTGCCTCCTCAGTGCTGGGATTAAAGGCGTGGCACGCTCTGGGAGGCCTACCTTTTAATGTAGATTCCACCCTCCCCTAATGAGCATATTTCTATTTGTCAGCCTCAAATAATTTTTTTTTTGGTTTTTCATGGTAGGGTCTCACTCTAGCCCAGGCTGACCTGGAATTCACTCTGTAGTCTCAGGGTGACCTCGATCTCATGGCGGTTCTCATACTCTGCCTCCTAAGTGCTAGGGTTAAAGGTATGTGCCACCATGTCTGGCCTTATTTTATTTGTTTATTTATTTTGGCTTTTTGAGTTAGGGTCTCACTCTAGCCCAAGCTTACCTGGAATTCACTATGTAGTCTCAAGCTAGCCTTGAACTCGTGTGATCCTCATACCCCAGTCTTCTGAGTGCTGGGATTAAAGGCACGCCCCATCACACCTGGCTCTATTTTATTTTATTTATTTATTTTTTTCGAGGTAGGGTCTCACTCTAGCCCAAGCTGACCTGGAATTCACTATGGAGTCTCAGGGTGGCAATCCTCCTACCTCTGCCTCCCGAGTGCTGGGACTAAAGGCGTGCACCACCACACCCATCTTATTTTTTTTTTTTTATATTTATTCATTTGCAAGCAGAGAGAGAGAGAGACACACACAAAGAGACAAAGGGAGAGAATGGGCCCACAAGGACCCCTACCCACTGCAAACAAACTCCAGATACATATGTCACTTTGTGCATCTGGCTTTAAGTGGTTATTGGGGAATCTAACCCCAGGTCATTACCATTGAGCCATCTCTCCAGCCCCCATCCACCTTTTTAGAGGCAGGGTCTCTCATTGTTAACCTAGAGCTTTACCAATTAGGTTAGATTAGTTGGCCAGTGAGCCCCAGGGATCCTGTCTCTGTGCCTCACCACCTTGTCTGACATTTTTACATGGGTACTGGGGATTGAATTTAAATTATTTCAAGAATTAAGACATTTTTAGCCAGGTTTGTTGGTACAGGCCTGTTACCTCAGTTGAGAGAATGTGGAAATGGGAGGATCAGGAGTTGAAAGCTAGCTTGGGCTGCATGAGACTGTGTCTTAGGAACTCCCCCTCCCCTGCCACACACACACACAATTGACTTGAAGAATATGATGGACCACAAATCAGTAAAACTTTGGTTCTTAGTTCTGTTTGATGTTGAAATGGATTTAGGCAGGGCACAATTAATCTTACCATCACTTATTATCATAAAGGGAGTAAGACATAGTTTTGTGTTTCCCCTTAGTATTATAAGCTTTTGAGCTGGAGGCATGGCTCAGTGGTTGGGGGTGCTTTCTCGTGCCAAGCCTCCTACTCGGGTTTGATTCCGTAGTACCCATGTAAGGCCAGATGCACAATGTGTCTGAATTTCTTACGCAGTGGCAGGAGGCCCTGGTATGCCCGTTCTTTCAAATAATTTTTTTTTCTGAGGTAGGGTCACACACTAGCCCAGACTGACCTGGAATTCACTGTAGTCCCAAGTTGGCCTTACACATTGATCTTCCTACCTCTGCCTGCCTAGTGCTGAGATTAAAAGTGTGTGCCATCATGCCTGGCATTTTTTTTTTTTTTATATCTTAAAATTTGCAGTGGTCATATTAAAGGAGGATTTACTTTTGGAGCTGGGATGCTTCTATTCCCCAGCACACAAAGTCCTGGGCCATGGTAGTGCAGGTCTGTAACAAGGCTAGCTCTGAGGGAAGTAGAGGCTGGAGGCTCAGGAGTTCAAGGTCATTCTCAGCTACATAGCCAGTTGGAAGCCAAACTGGAAGGAAGAGAGGAAAGAAAAAGGATTCATTTGCTTTTAGGTATTCACTTACCTTATTTGTGTTTTTAATTTTTTTTGTTCATTTTTTATTTATTTATTTATTTCAGAGTGACAGAGAAAGAGGCAGATAGAGAATGGGCGCACCAGGGCCCCCAGCCACTGCAAATGAACTCCAGACGCGTGCACCCCCTTGTGCATCCTGCTAACATGGGTCCTGGGGAGTCGAGCCTCGAACTGGGGTCCTTAGGCTTCACAGGCAAGCGCTTAACCGCTAAGCCATCTCTCCAGCCCTTATTTGTGTTTTTAAAAATTGTGGTACTCTTAGGGTGGGTGTGGTGGTGCACACCTTTGATTCTAGTACTGGAGGATCGCCATGAGTTTGAGGACAGCTTGAGACTACGTAGTGAATTCCAGGACAGCCTAGGCTAGAGCAAGACCCTACCTCAAAAACCAAACAAAAAATTGTGGTTCTCAAGGCCTGGAGAGATGGCTCAGAGGTTAAAGGAGCTTGTTTGCAAACCCTGACAGCCATATAGCCAAAGTGGCATGTGCATCTGGAGTTCGTTTGTAGTGGCAAGAGGTCCTGCCCATTCTCTCTCTGCTTGCAAATAAATACAAAAAACAAACAAACAAAAAACAAATTAGGGCTGAAGAGATGGGTTAGTAGCTAAGGTGTTGGCCTTCAAAGCCAAAGACCCAGTTTCAATTCCCTAGGACCCACATAAGCCAGAAGTAGCACAAGGGGGCACACACGTCTGGAGTTCATTTACAGCAGCTTGAGGACCTGGCACACCCATTCTCTCTCTGTCTGCCTACCTTTCTCTCTCTCTCTCAAAATAAATAATTTTTTTTTCCCCCAGGTAGGGTTTCACTCTAGTTCAGACTGACCTGGAATTAACTATGTAGTCTCAGGCTGGCCTCAAACTCACATTGATCCTTCTACCTCTGTCTCCCGAGTGCTGGGATTAAAGGTTTGTGCCACCATGCCTGGCTCCATCAAAATAAATAAAAATATTTTTAAAAATTTTTATCAAAAAAAATTAAAACAGAACTTTAGTTGGTAGAGATTTTTTCATTAATTTATTTGTTTGTTTTTTTAAGGTTTTTTTTTTTTTTGAGGTATAGAGTCTCACTCTAGCCTAGGCTGTCATGGAATTCTTTCCATAGTCTCAGGCTGGCCTTGAACTCAAAATGATCCTCCTACTTCTGCCACCATGGCTTTGAGATTTTAGATTATCTGTCTGATCCAATCCTTTTTTTTTTTTTTCATTATGTAGTCTCAGGTGGCCTCGAACTCATGGTGATTCTCCTACCTCTGCCTCCTGAGTGCTGGGATTAAAAGTGTGCGCCACCACACCCGGCTCCTTATTTTAATTAATTAATTTATTTTTAGTTTTTCCAGATAGGGTCTCACTCTAGCCTAGGCTGCCCTGTAATTCACTATTTAGTCTCAGGTTGGCCTCAAACTCACAGTGATTCTCTTACCTCAGCCTCTTGACTGCTGGGATGAAAGGGGTGTGCCAGAATGCTCAGCTCCAATCCCTTTATCGTGTTTTTTTTTTACTTTAAAAAATTTTTTTTTTTTAACTTAAAAAATTTTTTTTTGTTTTGTTTTTCGAGGTAGGGTCTCACTCTGGTTCAGGCTGACCTGGAATTCACTCTGTAGTCTCAGGGTGGCCTCGAACTCACGGTGATCCTCCTACCTCTGCCTCCCGAGTGCTGGGATTGAAAAGGCATGCACCACCACGCCTGGCTAAATAAATTTTTTTTTTTTTTTTTTTTTTTTTTTTTGAGGTAGGGACTCTCTTTCTGTAGCCCAGGCTGACCTGGAATTCACTATGTAGCCTCAAGGTGGCCTCAGTGATCCTCCTACTTCTACCTCCCTAGTGCTGGCGTTAAAGACTTGTGCCACCATGCCCAGCTGTTATTTATTTATTTGTAAGCAGAGAGAGACAGAGAAAGAATGGGCACACCAGGGCCTCCAGCCACTGCAAATAAAACCCCAGATGCATGTGCGGGCCACCTTGTGCATCTGGCATTACATGGATACTGGGAAATCAAATCTGGGCATTAGGCCTTGCAGGCAAGCATCTTAACTGCTGAGCCATCTCTCTGTTTTTCTCATCTGTTTTTTAATTTTGTGTGTGTGTGTGTGTGTGTGTGTGTGTGTGTGTGTATGTGTGTGTGTGTGTATGTATGGTGGTCTTCAGCAAAAGCTTGGGGTTTGTCTTTTCTTTGCACCTTTCTTGAGACGGGGTCTTTGTTTTTTGGCTGCATGCGCACCAGACTAGCTGACCCTTGGGTACTCTGGCTCTGCCTCCTATTGCCATATATGTGTCGAGATTACAGATGCATGTGCTACTTTGTGTTCAGCATTATATGAGTGTTGGGGTATTGAACTTGAGCCAACAGGCTTGAAGGCATTGCCTTTAATCATTGAGCTGTCTTCCCAGCCTCCCAGCCCCTTTGTTTTATGGCTAATTTCTCATGGCTTTGTGTCCTATAGTGATCTCTTTGAAAGCACTCAGATATTGGGAATATAGTTCACTGGTAGTGTTTGTCTTATGTATCAATCCTCAGTACCCCCCCCAGAAAAAAAAAAAAAACACTCAGCTAGTTTGTGGCAAATTCGTGGCTTAGGGCTTAGTCAGTCTTTCAATATTTATGCTGTTTTTGTATCTAAAGGAAAAATGGAAAGGCTTTGTGTAGGAAGTATTGACTTTGGGAATCAGAAATGAGATAATTTCATTTTCAGTTCCTTTTGTGCCTCAAGCAGTCAATTTTTACTTTGAAGCTATAAATTGTTAAATTATCTATTTGTGTGCTTTTGATAGAGATTCTAAGTCTTTAATGTCTTTTTCCAGTTGGATTGGACGCTGCTGGCAAGACGACAATTCTGTATAAACTGAAGTTAGGGGAGATAGTCACCACCATTCCTACCATTGGTAAGAAAATTTATAGATGACTGCGTATCGTAAAGACTGAAAACAAACAGTTAGAATTTGCATGTTCATCTTGGAAGTGATATTATTAAGGCTTTGAAAAGTTATTCCAGGAGAAGTCACAATAAAGGAATTAAGTGGTTTTGATGCTTTATTGTACATACAGTGCTCATTGTTGTTTCTTCTTACAGGTTTTAATGTGGAAACGGTAGAATATAAGAACATTTGTTTCACAGTATGGGATGTTGGTGGTCAAGATAAAATTAGGCCTCTCTGGAGGCATTACTTCCAGAACACCCAGGTAAGGAATGCTATGTGTTTTTTTTTTTTTAAGTTTTTCAAGGAAGGGTCTCACTCTAGCCCAGGCTGACCTGGAATTCATTATGTATTCTCAGGGTGGCCTCGAACTCACTGTGATCCTCCTATCTCTGCCTCCTGAGTGTTGGTATTAAAGGCATGCGCCACCACACCTGGCCTATGTGGGTTTTGTAAAACAAAAAATATTTTATTTGTTTATTAATTTATTTGAGAGAGAGAGAATGGGCACGCCAGGACCTTCAACCACTGCAAACAAACTCCAGATGCATGCGCCCCCTTGTACATCTGGCTTATGTGGGTCCTGGAGAAATCAAACTTGGGTCCTTAGGCCTGATAGGCAAACACCATAATTGCTAAGCCATCTCTCCAGCCCCAAAACATAATCCCCCTCCCTCATAGTAGGGTCTTGCTGTAGCCCAGGCTGACTGGAATTCACTCTGTAGTCTCAGAGTAGCCTTGAACTCATCCTCCTTTTTTTTTTTTTTTAAATTTATTTGAGAGCGACAGAGAGAGAGAGAATGGGCGCGCCAGGGCCTCCAGCTACTGCAAATGAACTCCAGATGCGTGCGCCCCCTTGTGCATCTGGCTTAAGTGGGTTCTGAGGAATCGAGTCTCGAACCGGGGTCCTTAGGCTTCACAGGCAAGCGCTTAACCACTAAGCCATCTCTCCAGCCTACCCCCCCTTTTTTCTGTTTTTCGAGGTAGGGTCTCACACTAGCCCAGGCTGACCTGAAATTCACTATGTAGTCTCAGGGTGCCCCCCCCCTTTTTTTTTTTTTAAAAAAAATACAACTATGGTTTTCCTGGACTGTTGACTTGATAATGTTGGTGTTCACTGTGAGTTTGCATTCTACTCAAGTTCTGAGTGGACTCTTTATTTTGGGCTTTTGAAAGTTAGGTAGCCATCCCAGTAAGATTTTGGAAGATGATGTGGGGTGGGATGTGTAGCAAAAATAGGAAGGATCACCATGAGTTCAAGGCCTGAGACTACAGAGTGAATTCAAGGTCAGCCTGGGCTAGAGTGAGACCCTCTTTGCAAAACCAAACAAACAAAAAAGAATGAATTAGGTATGTCATTAGTAGGTCCTTTGGTTTTACTCTTTAGAGATTTAGGTATGTGTAACTTTCTGTTATAGTAACTTACAGTGTATCTAAAGCAATGATAGAACTTTATTTAGTCCAGTTAAGTGTTTATTGAAAACAGGGTTGAATCTGTTGTGTATACTTGTAAGGTATCTGTGTATTATTTGGGATACATTGGCATGAAAGAGACCTTACTGATCCTGTAGATTAGGAGTTGTCAAATTTGGCTGCACATTAGAATCACCTGAGGAGCTTTGAAAATCCCAAAGTTACAGTCATATAGAAAACCACTTGAAATAGACTCTGGGTGTGCAAGCCACGCCAGCCAGAGTGTTTCTGAAACTTTCATGTGTCTATGAATCCACCCAGGCATTTGTTAGAAATACAGATGGATTTAGTAGGGCATGGCTCCTGAGATACTGCATTTCTAGCAAGTTCTCCATGGTAATTTACCTAGGTGGGGATCTTGAAGCGGCTCTGTGGACATTTTCTTGGCTGGCTGTGGGGAAGTCCCTCCTGTAGGGTGTGTAACAGCACCCTGTCCTCTGCACTGGCTGCCAGTAGCAGGTCTTCCCAACCCTGTGTGACAACCATAGTGCTCGCCTACTTGCAAACAGTTTCCTAGGGGCAAAATTTCTTCCGGGGGGAGCAACTATTCTAAATCACTCTTCTTTGTAAGACTGGCTGTGCGTGGGGCGCATTACAAATGGCAGGCATTTATCATCTCCCCCTTTTCTCCCTCCATTGGCACTGCAGGATGGCCTCAGACATCTAGCACGTTTGCCTCAAATCTCCTGCATGCTGGAATCATGGACATGTTGGGCTTTCTAAATCTATTTTAAGTGAGGAAACTGAAATTTAGAATGATTTCAAGATGGGGGAGTTGCAGCTGTGTGCAGTGGCATGCACCTGTAATCTCAGTTATTGGGAGGCAGAGACAAGAGAATCTCTTAAGTTTAAGGCCAGCCTGGGTGACATAGGGAGACCCTGTTTAAAAATAAAAACAAACAAACAACGGGGTCCTTTTTATTTCCATGATGATATATATAAGAAATTATTGAAGTACATCCTATCTAGTCAATCCCTCCAGGTGATTCTAGGTCCTGTCAAGTTGACAATCAATAGAAATCATCATACTCTCCTCTCTCTGGGTTTTTATACTTACTCATGTCTGTTACTGAAAATATTCACACAGTTCATGGGTGTTTTTTTTTTTTTTTGTTATTGCTGTTTTGTTTTTGGTTTTATCTCTCCCTCTTTCTATTCTTCCTTCCCTCCTCCCTTCTTTTTCCTGAGATAGTCTCTCATGTTTGCTAGGCTGGCCTCCAGTTCCCTGTACAACCAAGGGTAAAAACTTTGAGCTTCTGGCTCCACCTTCAGCTGCTGGGATCACAGTGCTGCATTGCCATGCCTGGTTTATGCAGTACAGAAGATCAAACCCATTGCCTGCATGTTAGGAGTTAACTCTGCTAGCTGAATTACATCCCTAGTCCTGTGATTGTTGTGCTACTTTTATTTACCTGTATTTAAATATTTGAGAGAAAGGGATAACATTTTTTTTTTTAGCTTAGTTGAGAAAAATACTTAGTGGTTGGACTTGTTTATTTGGATTTGAAATAACAGTCATAAGTTAAAATTGAAATAGTGTTCAAACCAGTTTTCAGTATTCGAGGCCTGAGTTTTATTTTGTCTTTAAAAAGGAGACATTGTCTACTCATTGTATAATTCTCCACACTGATTTGTTAGTAGGTTTTGTATTTAATGTGGCTCTTTTAAGTTTAACTGTTATAATTGATTGAAAGAATTCTTCCCCAGGGCCTTATTTTTGTGGTGGATAGCAACGACCGGGAACGAATCCAGGAGGGAGCAGATGTACTGCAGAAAATGGTGAGTATATACTTGTTCATTGCCATGATGGACTTCTTGAGGCATAATGGTATTGTTAGTGTTTGTTACAGCGCCCCCCCCCCCCCCAGGTAGGGTCTCACTCTAGCTCAGGCTGACCTGGAATTCACTATGTAGTCTCAGGGTGGCCTTGAACTCAGTGATCCTCCTACCTCTGCCTCCAGAGTGCTGGGATTAAAGGCGAGTGCCACCACGTCCACCTTTGTTTTTGTTTTTTAAGGTAGGATTTTGCTTTAGCCCAGGCTGGTCTCAAACTCAATAGTGATCCTTCTACCTCAGCCTCCCAAATGCTGGGATTAAGGGCATGTGCCCCTACATCCAGCAATCCTCTTTTACAAATAGAAAACTTAGTTTTGCAGTTTTTTTTCCATCCTGGGAATCCTGTTCAAATGCCTTGTTCTCAATTTTTTCTGCTTGGTATTACTTAAAGTTTTGTAGTAGCAACCACAATAAAGATGGATCTGAAAGTAGTGGTCACTAGGTTAAAAGACAGCCAGGCATTGTGGCACACACATTTATTTAATCCCAGTACTTGGGAGGCAGAGGTAGGAAGATCATTGTGAGTTCGAGGCCACCCTGAGACTATATAGTGAATTCCAGGTCAGCCTGGGCTAGAGTGAGACCCTACCTCGAAAAACCAAAAAGGGGGGGGGCATTTTGGCTTTCCCATATATTGAATTAATATTTTCTTGTATGTATGTATATATATATATATATATATATATATATATATATATATATTAAAAAATACATTTTATTTAATTTGAGAGAGAAAGAGGTAGAGAGGGAGGGAGAGAATGGGCGCACCAGGGCCTCCAGCCACTGCAATTGAACTCCAGGTATATACGCCCCCTTGTGCATCTGGCTTATGTGGGTCCTGGAGAATTGAATCAGGATCCTTTGGCTTTGCAGGTAAACGCCTTAACCACTAAGCCATCTTGCCAGCCCTGTATTTATCTTTTTAAAACTCCTCTGTTAAGGAACCTTGTCATGGTTTCAAATAACATTCATATATATTTATAGAAATCAAATCATACTTCTTACTCATTGCTCCTATGACTAGAGTGCAATCTATAAAACCATTTTGAACTAGATGTGCTGTCTTATACCTACAATCCAAGTACTCAGTGAACAGGTCAGCATTTCCTTACATCCCCCTCCTCCAGAAAGGGAGGGGGGCTAGAGAGTTGGTTCAGCAGTTAAGAGCCATTCCTGCAAAGGATAGCCTTGACCACCCGATCCTCCTGCCACTGCCTCCTGAGTTCTTGGATTACAGGTGTGTGACATGATAGTCAGCTTTACAATTGTAAGTTATTTTGAGATAAAATTCACAAGCTGTAAATTTTATTAATGAAGATGTGCAAGTCTGGAGTTTTGTATACAAAGCTTTGTAATCATCACCACTATCTAGTATTAAAATTTTAAGTTCATGCCTCAAAAATATTTTTGGAAACTTCAAATCTGTGGAAACCTAACACCTTTGCAAACAATTCATACTTTTTTGCTTTATTTATTTATTTGAGAGAGAGAGAGGCACAGAGAGAGAGAGAGGGAGAGAATGGACATGCCAGGGCCTTCAGCCACTGCAAATGAACTCCAAAAGTATGAACCACCTTGTGTATCTGGCTTATGTGGGTCCCGGGGAATTGAACTTGGGTCCTTTGGATTTTCAGGCAAGCACCTTAACCTCTAAGCTATCCCTCCAGCCTGCATCAAATAATTTCTAAAGAAAGTATAGGGCGTTTTGAACTGAACGAAAATAAGTAAGAGCACGTAACAATTTGTGGAATACCACTAAAGTAGTGCTTAGGGAAATATTTATAGCATTTCAAGCCTATATTTAAAATAGCAGCCGTGCGTGGTGGTGGTGCATTCTTTAATCCCAGTAGCTGGGAGGCAGAGGTAAGAAGATTGCTGTGCATTCGAGGCCAGCCTGGAACTACAGAGTAAGTTCCAGGTCAACCTGGACTAGAGTGAGACCCTACTTCAAAACAAAACAAAACAAAACAAAAAGTCCTGGAACCATTACCAGTCACTTCGCAGTCCTTTACCATCCCACATTGCCAGCTCCTGATGAACCCAGTAATGAATGATTTTCTGTCTTTATGAGTCACTTACTCTAGATACTCTTTTGAATCACTGTGTCTTTTGTGAATAGTTTCTTTCACATAGCATAACTTTTCAAGACTCATCCATGTTGTGTAATGTATTTGTTACTTACTTCTGCTAGTCTTTATCTGTTCTTGGTTCACCTTGGAAATGATCAAAGTTCAAAAACAAATCCTTACTGGTTGTGGTGCATGACTTTAATCCTAGGACTTGGGAGGCAGAGGTAGGAGGATTGTCATGAGTTCAAGGCCACCCTGAGACTACCTCAACCCCCCCCCCAAAAAAAAATCCTTTAAATAGGTGAACCAACAATGCCACTCTGTGATATAGTTCCTGTACTTGTCAATCCTGAAATCCTGACCCTGGTTGGGTCATCATGAAGGCTAAACAAGGATTTACCTTAATAGAGTAGAGCATGGTTGGTTGAAAACTGCTGTGCTGGGGCTAGAGTGATGGCTCAGTGGTTAAAGGCTGTTCTTGTTTGCAAAACCTGATGACCCAGGTTTGATTCCCCAGTACCCAAGTAAAGCCAGATGCACAAAGTGGTGCATGCATCTGGAGGTCATGTGAAGAGGCACAAGGGACACCCATTCGCTCTCTCCCTCCCTCTTGCTCTGCTTGCAAATAAAACTACTGTGCTGCATGCATTGGTGGCACAGTTTTAGGATTATCAGCTGTAGGGAAGCACAGGAAGGAAGATCTCAAGTTGGAAAATAGCCTGGGCTATATAATGAGAATCTGTCTCAAGAAATCAAAAGTGATTTTGCTTTACCCTAAAGAAGTATCATTATTTGCTCTGGGTTTAAAAAGTTAAGGACATGAGGTTTCAGAAGTTTGTTTATTTATTATAAATAGAAGCACAGGGCTGAAGAAATGGCTTAGTGGTTAAGGCACTTGCCTGCAAAGCCTTTGGATTCATGTTCGACTCTCCAGGTCCCATGGAAACCAAGCACACAGTGATGCAAGTGCACAAGGTTCTCTCTCTGGCTGTCTTACATAAAAAAAGGGGGCCACTCTGTTGGGCTTGCCTCAAAAAAACAAAACAAAACAAAAAACAAGAGGGTGGTTGGAGCCATTAGGTAGAGTCACTGTATTCCCAGTTGGTGGTGCTCACGGCTCACCTTTTTCTGCAGCTTCTGGAAGATGAGCTGCAGGATGCAGTACTGCTGCTGTTTGCAAACAAGCAGGATCTGCCCAATGCCATGGCCATCAGCGAGATGACGGACAAGCTAGGTCTGCAGTCTCTTCGGAACAGAACAGTGAGTATCTGGGGTCCATGCTGCTCCTCTTTGTTAGAGTAAGCTAATATTCAAAGTATCTCCTTTAAACGGATACAATAGTAAGGACTTTTTCTTGTTAAAAGATGGTAAGATCGTTTTGCCTCTAAAAATTAGGCTGGAGGGAAGGCTCAGCAGTTAAGGTGTTTGTTTACAAAGCCTAATGGCATGGGTTCAGTTTCCCAGTACCCACGTAAAGCTAGATGCACAAAGTGGCACATGCATCTGGGGTTTGTCTGCAGTGGCTAGAGGCTCTGGTGTGCCCCATTCATATTTTCTCTTTCCCTCCTTGCAAAATTAAGCTTCATTTCAAAACTACAAATAGTGTATTAAATTTTGATTTAAAACGTTGATATCTTCATTTTCTATTACTGTATCATTTAAGAAGCCAAAGGGGGGTGGTGGGTGGGTGTATATATGTACGTATGTATGTATATATACATATATACAGTGGTGGTGGTGTTTTGTCTTTTTGAGGTAGGGTCTCACTCTAGCTCAGGCTGACCTGGAATTCATTATGTAGTCTCAGGGTGGCCTTGAACTCACAGCGAACCTCCTACCTCTGTCTCCCAAGTGCTACCATACCCAACTAAGCCAAAGATTTTTTTAAAATTTTATTTATTTATTTGAGAGAGTGAGAGAGGGAAAGAGGCAGACAGAGAGAGAGAAAAAAAAATGGCACACCAGGGCCTCCAGCCACTGCAAATGAACTTGACACATATGCTACCTTGTGTACCTGGCTTACGTGGGTCCTGGAGAATCAAACCGAGGTCCTTTGGCTTTGCAGGCAAGTGTCTTAACTGCTAAGCCATCACACCAGCCCTGTTTTTTTTTTAATGAAACTTTTAAATTTTTATTAATTTATTTGAGCGAGAAAGAGAAAGAGGTAAAGAGAGGGAGAGAAAGATGATGGGCACACCAGGGCATCCAGCCACTGCAAACAAACTCCACACAGGCACCACCTTGTACATCAGGCTTACGTGGGTCCTGGGGAATTGAACTTTGGTCCTTTGGCTTTGCAGGCAAGTGCCTTAACCACTAAACCATCTCTTCAGCCCTAAGCCAAAGGTTTTTGAATAGTCTTTATGTAATTTAACTTTTTAAAATATTTTATTTTTTTTGTTTATTTTTATTTATTTACTTGAGAGTGAGAGAGAGAGAGAGAGAGAGAATGGGCATGCCAGGGTCTCCAGCCACTGCAAATGACTGGCTTAAGTGTGTTCTGGGGAATTGAGTCTTGAACCGGGGTCCTTAGGCTTCACAGGCAAGCACTTAACCGCTATGCCATCTCTCCAGCCCATATTTTTATTTATTTTGTTAAAGAGAGAGAGGGAGAGAATATGGGCACCCCAAGACTTCCAGCCACTGCAAACGAACTCCAGACGCATGTGCCCCCTTGTGAATCTGGCTAACGTGGGTCCTGGGTAATTGAACCTGGGTCCTTTGGCTTTGCAGGCAAATGCCTTAACTGTGTAGCCATCCCTCCAGCCCTGTAATTTAATTTTTATTGACTTCATCTTTAATATTGATGTGGAAAACTACTGTTTTGAGAATTGAATATATAAATATTACTGAGTTTTCTTTTTTTTTTCAAGGTATAGGGTCTCACTATAGCTCAGGCTGACCTAAAATTCACTATGTAGTCTCAGGGTGGCCTTGAACTCATGGTGGTCCTCTTCTTTCTGCCTCCCAAGTGCTGGGTAGCACATGCTACCATGCCCAGCTGCCATTTAATTTTACGTCTTTTAAATAGCACTATAGCAAGTCCTCCCCCACCCTCCACTGAGGTATTGGGGTTTGAATTCAGTCTTGTATATGCTAGGGAATCACCCTGTCACTGAGTTAGAGCCCCAGCTTAGCAAGTATTTTATCCTTTGGCATCTTCCTTTCCCTTCCATTCTTTTTCTCCCCTTCTGTCCATCTGTCCGTCCGTCCATCCATCCATCCATTCATGCTACCACATCAACCATGTACTTTGGTGTTCTTACAAAGCATCCAGTATTTATCAACAATTTATTTGAGAGGGAGATAGGCAGATAGAGATGGAGAGAATGGGTGTGCCAGGGCTTGGGTCCATAGGCTTCACAGGCAAGGGCCTTAACTGCTAAGGCATCTCTCCAGCCCCATTTTTTTTTTTTTTTGCATTTTTGAGGTAGAGTCTCATTCTAGCCCAGGCTGACCTGGAATTCACTATGTAGTCTCAGGCTGTCCTTGAACTCACAGCAATGCCTCCTCAGTGTTGTGATTAAAGGAATGTTCCACCATGCCCCATTTTTTTATTATTATATAAATTTGGAAGGTAATTTGAATGTAAAATTATAAGAAATATTATTCCTACTATCAAATAGCTTATTTTACTATCAGTGCTTGTGGTATTGGCAAAACATAACACACACATAAAAATGGTATTGTAGTCATGAGACATTGTCATAGAATAAAAAAGGATAGTGGGCTGGAGAGACGGATTAGTGGTTAAGGTGCTTGCCTGTGAAGCCTAAGGACTCAGGTTTGATTCCCCAGGACACACATAAGCCAGATACACAAGGTAGAGCATGAGTCCAGAGTTTGTTTGCAGTGGCTAGAAGCCCTCGCATGCTCATTCTGTGTGTCCCCTCTCTCTAAAATAAAATACTTTCTTTAAAAAAAGGATGGATCACAAGCTCATAGTATCACATACTTTTACAACAGTTTTTCATTAACTTATTAACAAGGTAAATACTATTGTAAGGGCTGATTTAAAACAAGAAAAACTGTAAAGGATACAAATTTGCATGCTATGAAGATAAAAATCCATGCCTTTCTCCAGTTTTGTGGGTTATTGAGGTGTTTGGTATTTAATTAAAGTAAGGTGAAATAATACTGGTCAATTTAAAAAAGAATGAGGGCTAGAGAGATGACTTAGTGGCTAAGGCACTTGCCTGCAAAGTCTTAAGAATACATGTCCAAATCTCCAGGTCCCATGTAAGCCAGATGCATAGTGATGCAAGAATGTGCACAAGGGGGTGCATGAGTCTGGAGTTGGCATTTGCAGCTGCTGAAGACTCTGGCACGCCCATTCACTTTTTCTCTGCCTCTTTCTCTCTCTCTCAAAAATAAAAGAATGAGGGCTGTAGAGATGGCTTAGCTGTTAAGGCACTTGCCCGCAAAGCCAAAAGACCCAGGTTCAATTCCCCAGGACCCACATAAGCCAGATGCATAAGGTGGCACATGCATCTGGAGTTTGTTTGTAGTGGCTAGAGACCCTGGCATGCCCATTCCCCCCCCCCCACCTCCCAGCCCTGCCTCTTTCTCTGTCAAATAAATAAAAATACTTTTTAAAAATGAAGGGCTGGAGAGATGGCTCAGTGGTTAAGGTGCTTGTGTGCAAAGCTTGTGGACCCAAATTCCATCCCCCAATACCCCAGTAATGCCAGATGCACAAGGTGGCGAGTACTTTTGGAGTTTGTTTGCAGTGGCTGGAGGCCCTGGCATGCCCACTCCTTTCCCAGCACTAATCCCAGCACTTGGGAGGAAGAGGTAGGAGGATCGCTGTAAATTCGAGGCCACCCTGAGACTACATAGTGAATTCCAGGTCAGCCTGTGGTAAAACCTTACCTTGAAAAACCAAAAGAATAAAAATAAACTTCCCATAAAGATAAATTGCTGAGTGTGTTTGTATATATGTGTGTGTGCTTTGAACTTGAATTTCATACAAGTAATGAAGATAAGATTCTATACTGTTTAAAAGGTAGAAATTAGTTGGACATGGTGGTGCACACCTTTAATCCCAGCACTTGGGAGGCAGAGAGAGGTAGGAGGATCACTGAGTTTGAAGCTACCCTGAGACTACATAGTGAACTCCAGGTCAGCGTGAGCTAGAGACCCTACCTCGAAAACCCTAAAATAAATAAAACTAAAAGGTGGAAATTTTTGGAATGTGTGATACCACAGTTAGTGAAATTTATCTTAAAAGTTTGTTCCTAGAATATCAGAGAAACCTACTCTTCCAGAAATTTTCCCCCTCTCAATTCAGAGTGTAGCTTAGTGGCAAAGGTAGCATGTGTCAGCCCTTGGTTCAAACTCCAAGAACTGCAAAAAGTAAAATAAGTGACATATCTTTTTTTAGTTTTATGGGAACACAAAAACCATAAGGACCAAGGTGCATAGTTTGTAGTTTTTTCTTCAAATTAAATGGGAGAAAACTGACTAAATCTAATGTATAAATCGATGTAATTCTTAATATGGGGTATGGTAAGAAGGAGAAAATTCTAGAGGTAGGTAATTGAGTGATCTTTATAGCTATATCATGGTCATTAAATATGTTTGTGAGATATAAGATCATTTATTTCCTTGTATTTATTCCTGTTTTTTTTTTTGTTTGTTTGTTTTTTTCAAGGTAGGGTATCATTGTAGCTCAGGCTGACCTGGAATTCACTAGTAGTCTCAGGGTGGCCTTGAACTCTGCTTCCCCCCCCACCTCACCCCAGTGATGGGATTAAAAGGTGTGTGCCACCACATCCGGCACTTGTGACTTTTTTTTATAGTTTTCATTTTCATATACATTTTTGGTAACTGCTTACTCAGCAGTACCCTTGGGCATTTATGCAGAGATACTTAATTTATTAAGAATGTTTAAAGGCTTAGGTTATATTTTAATCTTGTTAACCAAGTATCTCTTGTCCTTTCTTCACAGTGGTATGTTCAAGCTACCTGTGCTACACAAGGAACCGGTCTGTACGAGGGACTTGATTGGCTGTCAAATGAGCTTTCAAAACGTTAAATGAAACTAGATCTCTAACCAAGGACATGTTTGATAGAATTGGTCTAGGCTTGTTACAACAAAATTAGTTTGCATCTTGGTTATTCAGCAGTATCTGAGACTGGTTCGGGCAGAATATCACAGCGTTTAAAACTCATTTTGTTGCCAATTATTGATTACCAAGCATATTTTTGTGATTTAGCAATATGTTTGGTTTTAAAGAAATTCTCCTTGGGGAAAAAAGTATCATTTTAAAATTTTACTTCCCTTAAGCCTAAATGCCTGGACATAGCTATTGTGACACCTTGAAATAAATCTTTTTTTTTTTTTTTTTTTTTTGAGCCCACACCAATAATGTTTTCAAGTTACCCCCTTGCTACTTTACCAATCAATACCTTTATCATTCCTGGGACAGTCTGCTCACTTAAAATGTAGCATTCCATTTGTATTTATTTCTTTCCCTCACTGAAAAGATTTTCTAATAATAGCTTGTACCAGCCAGGGGTATGCTCCAAAACACTAGTCAGTTTTCTTGCACTGAGGAACTCACTCTTTTCCTCTTGTTATTGACTCCTGGCTTCCATCAGCCAAACTTGCCATGGTGTGGTTTGGACTTGACAGAATTGTGTGCTGGCTGCAAAGAGTTCACATTGAGGTGGTTTTCACTGCCCAGCAGATTAGATTGTCTTCCTCTACGTTATCTTTCTTATGTTGCATGTTGCTTTTGGGATCAGCCTGACTCTTTGCCCAGTATATGATAGTTCTGCTCATGTTTTCTGTTTATTGGTGAACATATCTCCATTAAGAGTTTTGAAAAACTCATCAAACTCTACATTTTCTTCATAACCCATTTGGAAATCTTCCTAATAAAATTACTAAAAGAATATGCTTGGGTGTTTTCTTTGAGTCTTGACAGTATTTCAAGATTTGTGTACAGGGCTGGAGAGATGGCTTAGCAGTTAAGGCACTTGGCCTGCAAAGCCAAAGGACCCAGGTTTGGTTCCCCAGGACCCACATAAGCCAGATGCAAAAAGTGCACCATGCATCTGTAGTTCGTTTGCAGTGGCTGGATGCCCTGATGTGCCCATTCTGTCTTTCTTCCTTCCTCTCTCTGCCCCTTTCTCTCAATAAATGATAAACAATTAAAACAAAGATTTGTTTACATACCAAAGTTGATTGGCATATTTAATATATGATGTTCAGTAAACTCATCATGGTTTAATGCATGTAAGAGTAAGGTGAAGACACATAAAGTGCATATGTCTGGAGTTCATTTGCATATTAATCAGGAGGCCCTGGTACACCATACTGTCTCTTTTAAATAAGTAAAAATATCTTTATTTATTTGCAAGTAGAGAGAGAAAAGGCATGCCAAGGCCTCCTGCCACTATAAACGAACTCCAGATGCACGTACCACTTTGTGCATCTGGCTTTATGTGGGTACTGAGAATTGAACTTGGGTTGTTACGCTTTGTAGGGCAAGTGCCTTAACCACTGAGCAATCTCTCCAGCCCCAAGTAAAAATACTTTTAAAAAGAGTAAGGTGGCCGGGCAGCTCAGGATTGCCATGAGTTCAAGGCCACCCTGAGACTACATAGTGAATTTCAGGTCAGCCTGGGCTAGCGTGAAACCCTACATTGGAACCCCCCCAAAATATAGATAGATGATTATATATATATATGGTGAGGTGTGCTTGGCATGTTGGCACATGCCTTTAGTACCAACACTTGGGAGGCTGAAGTAGTATGATCACAGTGAGTCTGAGGTCAGCTAGGGCTCTAAGTTAGCTTGGACAACAGTGAAACCCTGCCTTGCCCAAAAAAAAAAAAAAAATGTGCTGGGTGGTATGGCGCTGGCCTGTAATCCCAACACTCAGCAGACAGAGAGGTAGGATCACTGTGAGTTCAAGGCCAGCCTGGGACTACAGAGTGAGTTCAAGGTCAGCCTGGGCTAGAGTAAAGACTCTACATTAAAAAAAAAAAAAGCAAGCTGCAACATTTTCTTTGGTCTAGGGAGATGGCTTGGTGGTTAAACGTGCGCTTTTGTAAAAAGGTAGGATTTCACTGTAGCCCAAGCTGACCTGGAATTCTCTATGTAGTTTCAGGGTGGCCTGTAAATCATGGCAATCCTCTTATATCTGCTCCTGAGTGGTGGGATTAAAGGTGTGTGCCACCACACCCAGCAACCAATACTCCAACCAATACTTGCAAATACATAAAATTACAAAAAAGAAAAGAATTTAGTTTTCTCTAGTAGAATCCCATTTTAGGCCATAAAGTCAGATCAAGAATAAAATGTGTGGCCTAGCAGTTAAAGGTGTTTGCCTGCAAATCCAAAGGACCCAGGATCGATTCCCTAGGACCCATGTTAGCCAGATGCACAAGGGTCGCACACATCTGGAGTTCGGTTGCAGTGGCTGGAGGCCCTGGTGCACCCATTCTCTGCCTCCCTCTCTCCCTCTTTCCCTGTCAAATAAATAATAATAATAATATATATCTATATTTAAAAGAATGAGTTGTAATAAGGGCTGGAGAAATGGTTTAGCGGTTAAGGCGCTTGCCTGCAAAGCCAAAGAATCCAGGTGCGATTCCCCAGGACTCATGTAAAGCCAGATGAATATGTGAAAGCATTTGGAGTTCGTTTGCAGTGGCTGGAGGCTCTGGCGTGCCCATTCTCTATCTGCCTCTTTCATATAAATATGTTTTTCGAGTTGTAATAAAAATTAAATGCTCCAAAAGCATGTATACAGGGACTGGTGATGTAGCTTGGTTGGTAGAAGGCCTAGCATGCAGGAAGTCCCAGCACGGATAAATTGTGCTTCCTGGTGTATGCCAGTAAGCCCAGCACAGAGGGGGTGGAGACAGGAAAACTAGAAATTTGAGGTCATTCTGGGATACATGGGACCTTGTCTCCCAAACGAAAATAGGTATGCCTATGTTTAGCATTAATTTAATTTTTCTCAAGTGCTGCTGACATGGTAGAATACACAGACTGCTACGGTGGTGCTCCTCTACTGTAAAGAAAAAAAGCTGACAAGTACTTTTTACTATATTTCAGAATGTCAACAGGACATTGTGATTCTTTGTTAGTAAGACAATATAGGTAATATATCCCACTAATTATATTATGCTATTAAGGATTCTACTTAATAACTTTTTGTTTTTTTCAAGGTAGGGTCTTAACTGTAGCTCAGGCTGACCTGAATTCACTATGTAGTCTCAGGGTAGCCTCAAACTCATAGTGATCCTCCCACCTGTGCCTCCCCAGTGCTGGGATTAAAGGCGTGTGCCACCACACCCAGCTTCTACTTAATAACTGAGTGACTTGGTTTTTGTCTATTTTAATGTTCCATGTATTATACAAGTAGCCCAGGCTAACCTGAACTCATTCTAGTCCCAGGCTGGCCTCGAACTCACCTCTGCCTAAAGGTACATGTCACCACACCCAGCCGAATTAGTGGCTCAAAAATTTATTTCTAAACGGGTATGGTGTTGCACGCCTTTAATACCAGCACTCAGGAGGCAATGGTAGGTGGAATGCCATGAGTTGGAGGCCACCCTGAGACTACATAGTGAATTCCAGGTCAGCCTGGGATAGAGTGAGACCCTACCTCAAAAAAAAAAAAAAAAATCAAAAAAATTATTTCTAAGCTGGGCGTGGTGGCACACAGCTTTAATCCCAGCACTCGGGAGGCAGAGGTAGGAGGATTGTCATAAGTTCGAGGCCACCCTGAGACTCCATAGTGAATTCCAGGTCAGCCTGGGCTAGAGTGAGACCCTACCTTGAAAAACAAAAACAAAAACAAAAATCTAAAACAGACTTACTTGTAAAAATGTGGTTTCAATTATGAAATAAAAATGACTGGAGAGATGGCTTAGTAGTTAAAGGCACTTATTTGAAAAATAAAAACCAATAGGTTTAGCAAAAGGAAAACAAAGTTTACCAGTTAATGTCAAAAATAGGAAACTGCGGGCTGGAGAGAAGGCTTAGCTGGTAAGCCGCTTGCCTATGAAGCCTAAGGACCCAGTTTCAATACCCTAGTAAGCCAGATGAACAAGGTGGCACACGTATCTTGAGTTCATTAGCAGTGGCTAGAGGCCCTGGTGCACCCATTCTCTCCATCTGCCTCTTTCTCTCAAATAAATAAATGTTTATTTAAAAAATGGGGAACTGGGCTGGAGAAATGGCTTAGCGGTTAAGCGCTTGCCTGTGAAGCCTAAGGACCCCAGTTCGAGGCTCAATTCCCCAGGACCCACGTTAGTCAGATGTACAAGGGGGCGCACACGTCTGGAGTTAGTTTGCAGTGGCTGGAGGCCCTGGCGCGCCCATTCTCTCTCTCTCTTATCTGTCGCTCTCAAGTAAATTAAAAAAATTAAAAATTTAAAAAAGGGGAACTGGGATAAAGTATGTTTAGCTCATTTGTTTCACTTGTGATCCCACCTTTGTAGCCCATTAGATGAATTCCTTCTTTCCAAGTAAGAGGTCTTATTTTTGTTGGAGAAAATTATAGAATATGGTATTGTGTGTGCTTGGTTTTTTCTTTTCTTTTCTTTTTTTTTTTTTTTTTGAGGTAGGGTCTCACTGTAGGCTCTAGCTCAGGCTGACGTGGAATTCAGTATGTAGTCTCAAGGTGGCCTTAAACTCTTGAAGATCCTCCTACCTCTGCCTCCTCAGTGCTGGGACTAAAGGTGTGTACCACCATGCCCCGTTCAATATTTATTTTTTAAAATGGGATATGGGGCTGGAGAGATAGTCATTAAGGAACTTGCCTGTAAAGCCTAATGATCCGAGTTCAATTCCCCAGTACCTGTGTAAACAGATGCACAAAGTAGCATATGCATCTGGAGTTTGTTTGTAGTGGCTAGAGGCCCTGGCATGCCCATATTCTCTCTATTCTCTGCTTGCAAGTAAGATATTTTTTAAATGGGGTATGAAGTAACCTTTAAGGCTATATGTAATAATTTTATATATGTAATGATTATATTCTAGTTTCCAACCTAAGTTACCACTGGAAAGTTACTGCTGCTTTTGTTACTGTTTCTTTCAGGCAAATATCCATGTATTTCATAGGTGTTTAGGTATTTCCACAATCCATATGTTTAAGAGGTTAAGTAATAACAGAAATGAAAAGCAATTATCTGGGATGAAAAAATAATTAAAACTACTGTTTTTTTTTTCTGTTTCTTTCTTTTTTTTTTTTTCGAGGTAGGGTCTCACTCTAGCTCAGGCTGACCTGGAATTCACTCTGTATTCACAGGGTGGCCTAGAACTCATGGCAATCCTCCTACCTTTGCCTCCCAAGTGCTAGGATTAAAGGCGTGAGCCACCAAGCCCAGCCCTTTTTTTTAAATTTATTATTTTTTTATTTGAGAGCGACAGAGAGAAGGCAGCAGCAGAGAGAGAGAGAGAGAGAGAGAGAATAGGTGTGCCAGGGCTTCCAGCCACTGCAAACAAACTCCAGACGTGTGTGCCCCCTTGTGCATCTGGCTAACGTGGGTCCTGGGGAATCGAGCCTCGAACGGGGGTCCTTAGGCTTCACAGGCAAGCGCTTAACTGCTAAGCCATCTCTCTAGCCCCCTCCCCCCCCCCCGTTTTTTTAAAGCTGACTTGGAATCTACTCTAACCCAGTATGGCTTTGAACTCAGTGTTCCTCCCATGTTAGCCCCAACACTTAGGTATGAGCTGTCACACCCAGCTAAAGCTGCACTAGTGAATGCTTTTGAGGTCATTTGTATGGTAAAGGGAACTCTATTTATTTATTTTTGAGGTAGGGTTTCACTGTAGTCCCAGGCTGGCCTCTACCTCATGGTGATCCTCCTACCTCTACCTCCCAAATGCTGGGATTAAAAGGCATGTGCCACCACACCTGGCCAGAAATGGAGCTCTTGTCAGTGATTCTCTCTTGTGTGTGCACATATGGATGTGGAGGGCAGCTGATATTTGGGGTGTCTTTTTTAACTTGTTCATCTTTAAATTTGTTTTTGTTTTTGTTTTTTTCAAGGTAAAGTCTCAGAAATTTCTAGCCCAGTCTGTAGTCTCAGTGTGGCCTTGAACTCACAGCAATCCACCTACCTCTGCCACCCAGGTGCTGGGATTAAAGGTGTGTGCTACCATGCCTGGCACCTGTTCATCTTTTAAAAAAAATATTTGCAAGAAAAGAGAGTGAGAGAAGATTGGCATGCTAGGGCCTCCAGCTGCTGCAAAGGAACTCCAGATGCATATGCCACTTTGTGCATCTGGGTTATATGGGTAATAGGGAATTGAACTTTGGTCCTTAGGCTTCACAGGCAAGTGCCTAAACCACTAAACCATCTCTCTAGCCCCCTCCACCTGTTTGAGGCAGGATCTCTCACTGAACCTGGAGCTAACAGATTCTGCTAGACTGGCTGGCCGACAAGTCCTGGGGGACTTCCTATATCTCTGCCTCTCTAATGCTGGGATTACAGATATGCACTGCCACACCTGGCTTTTATGTAGTTCTGGGATCCAAACTCAGGTCCTCACTCTGGATGTCAAGCATGATTTCTGTTCCATTAAAACTCTGGTAGGGTCCCTGCTGTTTGCTGCAGGTTCTTTTTTTTTTTTTTTTTTCTGCTGCTCCTGGTGTTTGCTGGCTGCTGGTGGTTTTCCTCTCTGCTTGGATCTGTGAAAGGAAGCCAGCTGCTTCTGGTATAGATGGAACTTCCCTGTATCTGTAAGCTTAAATTCTTTCCTTCTATAGTCTGTGTCTGATTTATATGTTCATCCCAGCAACATGGAACTGACTACTACAGGCATGTAAGGAATTTAGGAACTGACCCTGGCTGGCTTCTTTGGTTACAGTGATCCCTTTCCCTTTTTTCCTTTTTTTCCATTTTTCCCTTCCCTTCCCCTTTCCTTTCTCTCCTCTTTCTCTCTCTCCTTTCTTTTTATTTTAACCAGACTACCATTCAACTAATAGGGATGTACAGTAGTGTTTCCTACCCACATCTTCACTTTCCACAAGTTCAGTCCTTGTGATTAACCTTGCTCTAAAAAATATTAATTGGAAAATTTGAAAAAAAAATTCTGAACAATTCTTAAGCTTTAAGTTTCTTATAATTTTTATATTGTTAATCTTTTTAAAAAATATTTTTATTTATTTACTTGACAGAGAAAGAGGGAGAGAGAGAGACAGAATGGATGTGCCAGGGCCTCCAGCCACTGCAAATGAACTCCAGACATGTGCGCCTCCTTGTGCATCTGGCTAGTGGGTCCTGGGGAATTGAACCTGGGTCCTTTGGCTTTGCAGGCAAGTGCCTTAATTGCTAAGCCATCTCTCCAGCTCTGTTAATCTTTTTTTAAAAATTATTATTTGTTTGAGAGAGAGAAAGAGGCAGAGAGAGACAGAACGGGCACGCCAGGGCCTCCAGCCACTGCAAACAAACTCCAGATGCATATGCCTCTTTGTGCATCTGGCTTACATGTGTCTGAGGAATTGAACCTGAATCCTTTGGCTTTGTAGGAAAGTGCCTTAACCACTAAGCCTTCTCTCCAGCCCTATTAATCTTAATTTATAAGTTAAACTATTGTTGTTAAAGGAAATAATATCACAGTACTGGTGCAGGTATCTACTGTAGGGTCTTGGAATGTAACCCCATCAGGAAAATGTAAATTTAAAAATGATGGCTGCTGGGCTAGAGATGGCTTAGTGGTTAAGGTGCTTGCCTGCGAAGCCAAAGAACCCATGTTCGACTCTTCAGATCCCTCGTTAGCCAGATGCACAAATAGTGAGGCAAGCACAAGGTTGCACATGCCCACTAGGTGGTGCAAACATCTGGAGTTCGATTGCTGTGGCTGAGGCCCTGGTGCAACAATTTTCCCTGCCTCTCTGTCTTGTTCGCTCTTTCTCTAAAATAAAATATTTTTAAAATGATGGCTGTCATTTCATACAAGTTACCTGTAACCAAAGAAATGTTGAGGGGCTGGAGAGAGAGCTCAGAGGTTAAAGGTGCTTGCCTGAAATGTCTCATAATCTGGGTTCAATCCCCCAGTACCCACATAAAACCAGATGCACAAAGTAGTGCACGCATCTCGGGTTAGTTTGCAGCAGCTAGAGGCCCTGGGGCACCCATTCTGTCTCTGCTTGCAAATAAATAAAAAGTATTTTATCCGGGCATGGTGGTGTATGCCTTTAATCCCAGCACTCAGGAGGCAGAGGTAGGAAGATCGCCGTGAGTTCAAGGGCATCCTGAGACTGCATAGTGAACACCAGGTTAGCCTAGGCTAGAGTGAGACTCTACCTTGAAAAACAAAAAACAGTTTTTTTAAAAAATGTTGCAGGGCTGGAAACATGGCTTAGTGGTTAAGGTACTTTCCTGCAAAGCCAAAGGACCCAGGTTTGTTTTCCCAGGACCCCTGTAAGCCAGATGCACAAGGTGTGCCTCAAGTGTCTGGAGCTTGTTTATAGCAGCTAGAGGCCCTGGTACACCCATTCCCCCCCCCTTCTTTTGCTACCTCCCTCTTACTCTTTCAAATGGATAAATATTTAAAACACCGTTGATGTGGAGAAATTGGAACTCTCATATATTACTGGTGGGAATGTAAAATTGTGTGCCTGCTTTTGTTAATACTTCAGTAATTTCTTCAAAAGGTAAAGCAGTTTGTATGTGACTCATCAATTCCACTCCTCTACGTATGTGCTTCAAAGAAATGAAAACATCCACTCAAAACTTGTATCAAAATGTTTATAGCAACATTATTCATAGAAGCCAAAAAGTGAAAGCAGTACAAATATTAGTCAGTTGATCAGTAAATAAAATATGGTGTATCGAACGATGGGATATTCATTTAAAAAATGAATTAAGTACTAATACTACAATATTGGAAGTTACCTACACATCCTAAGTGAAAGAAGCTGGTCACAGGAGCTACATGTTTTATTTCATTTATAATATGAAAGTTCAAAATTGACATCCATAGAGACAATGTTAGGTAAGTGGTTGAAAGAAAAATGGGATGTGTGGGGGCTGGAGAGATGGCTTAGCGGTTAAGGCGCATACCTGCAAAGTCAAAGGTCCCAGGTGCGATTCCTCAGGACCCATGTAAGCCAGATGCACAAGGGGGTGCACGTGTCTGGAGTTTGTTTGCAGTGGCTGTATGCCCTGGCATGCCTGTTCTCTCTTTCCCCTTCTCTCTCAAATGGGGTGTGACTTCTCACAGGTATGGGGTTTCTTTTGGGACTCAGTCCTTGTTAATTAATTTGACATTCAATGACCAAAACCACTTAAAGCAATAAAAAAAAATTAGGAGAAAATTTAGGATGATGAAAAGTCATTAAAAGAATAAGGTAATTCCTGTCGGGCATGGTGGCGCACGCTTTTAATCCCAGCACTCGGGAGGCAGAGGTAGGAGGATCGCCATGAGTTCAAGGCCACCCTGTGACTACGTAGTGAATTCCAGGTCAGCCTGGGCCAGAATGGGACCCTACCTCAAAACAGACAAACAAACAAACAAGCAAACAAACAAAAGAATAAGGTAATTCCTTATTTAAATTTGTTTGTTTATTTTTGGTTTTTCGAAATATGGTTTTGCTCTAGGCCTGGTTGACCTGGAATTTACTATGTAGTCTCAGGGTGGCCTTGAACTCATGATAATCCTCCTACCTCTGCCTTCCGAGTGCTGGGATTAAAGGGATGAGCCACTATGCCTGTCTACTTCCTTATTTAGAATAGACTTTTAAAAAACTTAGTTTGGGGGCTGGAGGGATGGCTCAGTGGTTCCGGCGTTTGCCTGCAAAGCCAAAGGACCCAGGTTCAATTCCCCAGGACCCATGTTAGCCAGATATGCAAGGGGCACATGTGTCTGGAGTTCGTTTGCAGCAGCTGGAGGCTCTGGCGTGCCCTTTCTCTCTGTCAAATAAATAAATAAATAAATAAATAAAATATTTAAAAAAATTAGTTTGGGCTGGAGAAGTGGCTCAGCAGCCAAGGAGTTTGCCTGCAAAGCCTATTTTGATTCCCCAGTTCCACAGAAAGCCAGATGCACAGGGTGGCACACGTATCTGGAGTTTGTTTCCAGTGGCTGGAGGCCCTGACAAATCCATTCTCTCTCTCCTTGCAAATAATTTTTTTTTAAAAAATATTTTTATTTATTTGAGAGAGAAAGGAGAGAGAAAGAGGCAAATAGAGAATGGGTGCTCAGGGCCTCTAGCCACTGCAAATGAACTCCAGATGCATGTACCCCTTGTGCATCTGGCTTACGTGGGTCCTGGGGAGTTGAACCTGGGTCCTTTGGCTTTGCAGGCAAATGCCTTAACCGGTAAGCCATCTCTCCAGCCTGCAGATAGAATATTTTTTTAAAAATTTGCAGTTTGGTCAGAAATATTCTCTACACTGCACCAATTTTTTCCTTTTTCCTTCTTTTGTTAAATATAGCTGATGTAATCCAGGCTGGGAATCATATAGCTGAGGATGACCTTGAACTGATGCTACTGCCTTCACCTGTTTAAGTGTTGGGATTGCAGGTGCATGCTACCAAGCCTCCTTTTCTTTCTTATTTTTTTTTTTTTTTTTTGGTTTTTCGAGGTAGGGTCTCACTCTAGCCCAGGCTGACCTGGATTCACTATGTAGTCTCAGGGTGGCCTCGAACTCATGGTGATCCTCCTACCTCTGCCTCCCGAGTGCTGGGATTAAAGGCGTGCACCACCACCCCCGGCTTCTTTCTTAGTTTTTTGAGGTAGGGTCTTGCTCTAGCCCAGGCTGACCTGGAATTCACTATGTAGTCTCAGTGTGGCCTCAAACTCACAGCAATCCTCCTACCTCTCTATCACATCCTCCAAGGTACAGGGACCATTATAAGGAAGAGGTGGTGGAAAAATATAAGAGCCAAAGGATGTGGATTATTTTGGGATACTGTCTTCCAGACACAAAGTGGCTGTTGCACTCATGACCTTACAGTGGCTTTTGTTAACCTGCACAAGACCTATGTAATACTGGGCCCATCAACATGTCATGGATGATGGAAGAGGGCAAAAAATGATATCAACATAGGAATGGGCACAGTTGGAAAAAGGGGGGAGTGTGGGGGACAAAATGGTGGGAGGGGATTATGATCAGGTACATACATTGTGTATATTTATGGAAGCTGTCAATACATTTTTTTTTGTTTGTTTTTTTGAGGTGGAGTCTCACTCTAGCCCAGGTTGACCTGGAATTCACTATGTAGTCTCAGGGTGGCCTCGAACTTACAGCGATCCTCCTACTTCTGCCTCCCAAGTGCTGGGATTAAAGGCGTGCGCCACCACATCCAGCTCTCAATACATTTATTTAAAAAAATATTTTAGGGCTGAAGAGATGGCTTAGTGGTTGCAGTGCTTGCTTGCACAGCATAAGGACCCACATTCAACTCTCCAGATCCCACATAAATCAGACACACAAGGTGGCGCACCCATCTCGAGTTTGATTGCAGTGGCTGGAGACCCTGGTGTGCCTATTCTCTCTCATAAAAAAATAAAATTTATTTGAGAGAGAGAGAGAGAGAGAGAGAGAGAGAGGCAGATATATAGAGAGAATGAGCACATCAAGAGGCAGTGGCCTCTACCTACTGCACATAAACTCCAGACACATGTGCCACCTTGTGCACCTGGCTTATCTGGGTACTGGGGAATCAAACCTGGGTCCTTGGGTTTCACAGGCAAGCACCTTAACAGCTAACCCACCTCTCCAGCCCTAATTTTTTTTTAATGCATTGGTTGAGTATCACTTCATATCCATGAGGATGACTGTTTATAAAATACTAGAAAATGAGTTGGTGAGGATGTGGAGAAAATGGAATCCTTCCAGAACACTAAGGAAATGTAAACAGTGTATCCTTTTTTGTAAAGTTTAGCAGTTCTCCAAAATGCTAAAGAAAATTAGCATATATTCCAGCACTACTGGGTATATACCCAAAAGAGCAGAGAATAAGCTGGACATGGTGGCACATGCCTTTAATCCCAGCACTTGGGAGGCAGAGGTAGGAGGATCGCCATGCATCTGAGTCCAGCCTGAGACTATATAGTGAATTCCAGGTCAGTCTGGGCTAGTGCAAGATCCTAGTTTGAAAGACCAAAACCAAACAAACAAACAAACAAACAAACAAAAAAGTTTCTGAATTGTGTTCAGGAAATTTTAAGTGTTGCCATATTTCAGAAGACTTTCCCTACTGACTTATATATGTTTTATGATAAACTAACACTGTTAAATTTTTTCTTTCATTATATAAAGTTTGGATTTGTCTCAACTTATAGGGAACCTGTACTTATATTTCATAGCTAGAGAATATGAGATCTAAAGATAATGATTGTAAGGCTGGAGAGATGGCTTATCAGTTAAGGTACTTGCCTGCAAAACCTAAGGACCTGGGTTCGATTCCCTAGTACCCACATAAAGCTAGCTGCACAGGTGGTAAATGTGTCTGGAGTTCATTTGCAATGGCTAGAGACCCTAATGTGCCCATTCTCTCTCAAATAAATAAATAAATAAATAAATATTTTAAAAGATAGTGATTATTATCAGGGCAATAAAAAAAGGTCTTCCAACCTCTTTTCCCTGGTTTATGTTCCTCATAGATCTCTAGTACTCAACAAAGTCACCGCCCAGTGAAATTCTTGGAAATTTACAACTGATCTTAATATTCAGAATTTTAAAAACACTCATTGTAGCCAGAATGATCTTTTTGCTAGTGAATTACAAGCTATCAGGGTTTGCTGTGACAACTATGTAAGAGTTGGTTTTAACAGGATAACATTCTTATAATCAATATAAAATTTTGAAGTGTTAATTCTTTCAACAAGAACTCATAAGATATGGCTTACTAAAGTTGTCAGACTTCTCTTGTTTATTAAAATTAAAGATAGTAAAAACTCCAAATGTAATAGAAAAAGCCAACCATACAGACAGTTTTAAACATTTCTAAGTAACACTTTGTCCTAACTCTTGTGTACAGAATATTTTTGTATGCTATGTATATAATTTTCTTGGTGTCTTCTTCTTTGGATGCCAGTCATTCAAATATATCTGTACCTAGAGATTTGACTAGAGACAAATCTCTTCATTACCCAAATATCCTAAAAGACCTATAAATAATCTAATTATATTGTTTAATCCAGAAACATCAAGTATAAAGATATAGGACATGGGATGTTTGATAAGTGCCATAGAGTTTCTCTGACCATAATTCAATCAGGTCAACCTGATTTTATTGGAGTTATTATAAGAGCTCTGTGCTTTTTTCATGGGCATAAATATCACCCTACAAATATTTTTACTTCATTCAAAATGTTTCTCAATTTTATGATTATTGTTTTCTCTTGTAAAAGTCTATCACAAAAATAAACTTGCAAAAGAATCAGATGTTGAATTTATATATTTATACACTACTGTCAAAATGCTCTCGAAAATGGCATGTAAGGTTCTGGGAATGTAGCTCAATGGCCCTCAGTCTGATCCTAAGCATGAAAAGCCAACCCCCCCCTCCCCCAAAAAAAAGCTGATTTAGTAAGGCACAATCTGGTAGCACTAATTTTATCTGCAGTTTTTTAAAAAACAAGTTTCAAGAAATTGCCTCCTTACTCCTTCACATAAGTTACATACTTCAAGTTCAGTGTGAAGATGCTTAATGTCCTCAAACAGTGAATGAAGAGTTTGTGACAGCAGACCAAGAAAGCACAGACCACATCATCAAGAGGAGAGCTTTGATGATACTGGATTCAGAGATTAAAGATTCAAACAAGGGTTTTCATGACTGGACAATCGGACTTTACTATCTATGCTGGTAATTACAGAAATATGCGACATACTGCAGTCAGCTCAAGCATCACAGATGAAGCATGGTGATCACTGAGTTAGTAAAGCTTGCTTAGCCCTGTTCAGGGGACATGAATACAATAAATACAACTTGGAATTTATAATTTTTAAAAGTTTGACTTCATATTTAATTTTCTTTTACAACAATAAATTATGTAGCATTATTCTGTAACTCAAAAGTATATTCTTAAGTCTATAAAAATTTTATTTCAGGGCTGGAGAGATGGCGTAGCAGTTAAGTGCTTGCCTGTGAAGCCTAAGGACCCTGGTTCAAGGCTCGATTCCCCAGGGCCCATGTTAGCCAGATGCACAAGGGGGCGCACGTGTCTGCAGTTCGTTTGCAATGCCTGGAGGCCCTGGCACGCCCATTCTCTCTGTCTCTTTCTCTGCCTCTCTCTCTCTGTCGCTCTCAAATAAATAAACAAAAATGATTAAAAAAATTTTATTTCAGGGCTGGAGAGATGGCTTAGCGGTTAAGCGCTTGCCTGTGAAGCCTAAGGACCCCGGTTCGAGGCTCGATTCCCCAGGACCCACGTTAGCCAGATGCACAAGGGGGCCCACGCATCTGGAGTTCGTATGCAGTGGCTGGAAGCCCTGGCGTGCCCGTTCTCTCTCTCTCCCTCTTTCTCTGTCTGTCACTCTCAAATGAATAAATAATAAACAAAAAAATTAAAAAAAATTTTATTTCAGATATGGTCAAAGTCCCCACTATTCCTTTCCTGTTTGAGGGTCTTGTTAGGTAGCCCAAACTGGCCTGAACTCACTATGTAATCTAGGCTAGCATTGAGCTCATGGCAATCCTCCTGTCTTGGCCTCCCAAGTGCTGGATGAGGTACTATACCTGGCTTTCTTCTTCCTGTTTGTAAAACCTAACGATTTTTCTTTTTTCTTTTCTTTTCTTTCTTTCTTCCTTTTTTTTTTTTTTTTTTTTTGGTTTTTCAAGGTAGGGTCTTACTCTGGTCCAGGCTGACCTGGAATTCACTATGTAGTCTCAGGGTGGCCTCGAACTTGTGGTGATCCTCCTACCTCAACCCTAACGATTTTGAAAGCACTTCAAGCACAGAAATGCTCAGTAGTTCACCAAGTTTCAAGCCCCCTTCAGTACTTTCTCAGGAAGTAGTTATAATGTATGCTCTAATCTCAGGCAGTCAAAGACCAGGTTGAGTTATGAATATCTTTCATGAGCAAGAGTGATTAAAGACACGGGGATCAAGTTGTTTATGTTGCCACCCACCTTGAATATTAAATTGTGCACACATCCTATCAATGTGGGCTAAAGTATGAGTGAGAAGACAAAGTAGGGGTGTTTGTACCACCATTTGTACACTAGAAAATAAAATGCCCAAACGAAGCCAATGAAAATATTTACTAATAAGAAAAAGAGAAGCAGTAGTAAAAAGTAGTGATAGTGTATTTTAATCTTTTGTTCAAGCTTTGGGATTGTAGTCAATTCTAACCAAACTGAGGCAGAGGTAGACTCTAATACAATTCCTCTCAAGTATCAGAACTCAAGTCTCCCACCTTAACCTGTATGCGCTCCCCTCCATTAGAGGAACATAATTCAATGTGAAATGTGTGTTATGAAATAAAAATCTTAACGTCATTCAAATGGCACTTTAAAAATTCTTAATTACCAGCTTAAAAAAATATAAAAATGTACACAATAATTCAATTTTCTTCTTGCTAGTCATAAATATACTTGTTTTCCTCCAAGTGTAAGAAATAAAAATGGTTAGAGAAATTATATAACATAAACATTATGAATTTAGTTTTGTAACAAAGCCATCTGTAACATAACTAGTAGGGAATGACTGTAAAGTTAGCTTAGTGTCTAGATTTCCTCTTTGAAGGTTATTATGAAGTTTGATTCATATGATATTTTCTGAAAAGTAACTAATTTCCCTTTCAGACTTAAATCCATTAAGCAAACATCTATTTCCATTTTAAGTCACATACAAGTGCTATGTGATCAGAGGGATGGGAGACACTAGGCAAGGCCTGGTGGGTGGTGACTTCTTCGTGACTGGGTAATGGAATCACCTGTTCAACTTCCAAAGCATTGAAGTCAATGAAAATGTAATCTAGACATCCATGAAAGCCACCAACGTAATTTGTGTAAGCAGGTTCCCCAGAAGCACTTTTTAGTTTGAACAAATGTGTGAGAGACATGTTGCACCTTTCCTCTTCCCCGTTGGAGGCCCAGTCTTCGTGGTCCTCTGCAATGCTGCCATTGATGACAAAATGATACATTCCTGTCGATGGTGTACTATTAAAATCACCACAAAATATGACTGGTATGCCAGGATACAGAGCACATGAGACATGTCTAATGTGAGCCAGGGCTACTGCCATTTGAATGAGACGAATGTACCCACCTACAAATATATATAAAAACAAATTAATGTAAGTACTTTTGGAATTTTCTTTTGAAAGCAAGAAAATACCCTTAACAAACTACAGTAGCTGGGTGATATATAGGATATGTGTGTGTGTGTATGTGAAAATATTTTAATTTTTAAACATTTTTTTTGCAAGGAGACAGAGAAGAAGGGAGGGAGGGAGAATATGGGTGTGCCAGAGCATCTTGCAAATGAACCCTAGATGCATGCATCACACTGTGCATCTGGCTTTACATGGATACTGGGCAATCAAACCCAAAAACACGCTTTGCAAGCAGTGTTTAACCACTGAGCTACCTCCTCAGTCCCAGGGTATATATTTGTGTAAAACAGTGTTATCAACCTTAAACTATATTTAAGCCACTTAAAATAATTGGATGACATTTGAGATCAATATCTGCATGGGTCTTGGGTGTTGTCACACACTTCTAATCTAAGCACTCAGGAGGCTGAGGCAGTAGGCCTGTGAATTCCAGGCCAGTATATACATAGGGAGTGCTTTTATCAAAAAAAAAAAAAAAAAAAAAAAAAGGGCTGGGCATAGTGGCACACACCTTCAATCCCAGCACTTGGGAGGCAGAGGTGGGAGGATCGCTGTGAGTTCAAGGCCACCCTGAGACTACATAGTGAATTCCGGGTCAGCCTGAGCTAGAGTGAGACCCTACCTTGAAAAACAAGAGATGGGCTGTCCATCTCTCCTGAAGCCTGAACCTCCCTGGCTCTGATAGGCCTGCCCCTGTCCCAGCCTGCCTGGGCTGGGATTGGGGGTGGGGTAAGGACCCTTACTCCCACATGTGCTCACTACTCATTCCTGTCTTCCACATGGCAGAAGCTCTCTGCACTTTCTTCTTTTAATCTAGTAAAAGTCTCTCTAACCCTTAAAAAAAGATATATATATATATATATATATATATATATATATATATATATGTATGTATGCGTACACAGACACTCACACAAATTATGTATGTGTATAAAAAGAGTTTTAGCAACCTTAAGTCACAATGTTTAAGTCACTTGCAAAACTAAGTTAGACCTACCTTTTGGATGCCAGTAGAGATGGGTATTAGCAACACATATCTTTTTAGTAGAGTCCGTTACAGATTGAAGAACTGAAACCTAAAATCAACAGAAAGTGTCAAGGGTTCAGTTGGTGTCTGCCAATCTCCTGAATGGTTTTTTTTTTTTTTTTTTTTTTTCGAGGTAGGGTCTCACTTCAGCCCAGGCTGACCTGGAATTTTCTATGTAGTCTCAGGGTGACCTCAAACTCATGGTGATCCTCCTACCTCTGCCTCCTGAGTGCTGGGATTAAAGGTGTGTGCCACCATGGCTGGCCTGAATGTTTTTAGTATACAATGAATTAATATTTTATGACATATCCTCCTCCTTCTCTTGATGAACTACGATCAATGACTAAATCTGATGTTATGTAAGTTTTAGGGCACCTGTGAATGATTCTATGTGGTATTTTAATAATCTTCCAATGTATATGTCCCATGAAAAAATACATTTTGGATGACAGTTAAGATTGGAAACTTTTCAAGTGAGGAAGTACAAGCTTGGGTGTCAAGCCGGTCTGTTTGTGTAGCTGAGCATTTTGAGCAAGCCATTTTTCACAGGACCTCATGTATACTTAGTTAAATGATCTTACACAGAAGTGCATGGAACACATTGCTCAAAAAATGATAGATCTTCATTTTACTTGGAAAAACCCCAATTACTTGAAAACTGTGAGGGTAACACACTGAAAATGTTCTTGAAAAACAAGATAGCTTTAAGCTAAGTAGCAATTCACACCCTGCCCTGTGATGAAGACTTAGGTAATTAGCTAAGAATCTTGGCTCCATACTGTGTGAACCTCAGTGAGGCAGTTCAACCATTTCCTCAGTTTTAAAATGGGAAGACGAGGGCTGCAGGGATAGGATCCCAGTTCTATTCTCCAGGACTCAAGTAAACCAGATGCACAAGGGGGCACATGCGTCTGGAATTCCTTTGCAGTGGCTGGAGGCCCTGGAGTGCCCATTGTCTCTTTCTATCTGCCTCTCTTTCTCAAATATATAAATAAAGTATTTTTAAAATTTAAAAAATAAAATGGGAAGAAAACCTATAAAATGGGAGCACACACAACTGTGAAGATTCAAAGAGCTAATGATATGCAACAATAGCATCTGACAGTTACGAAGTATGTTTTGCATCCAAGTGCCTTAACCTCTGAGCCATCTCTCCAGCCCTGAACTATGTCTTGTACAGACCAGTGCTTGACAAATACTAAACTGCTATGTGTCCCTCTCTGTGGACAGTAAGCACTACAGATGTCCCTATTTGTCTCGTTCAAGGCAACCTACAGGCACAATCCATGCTGAAGTAATCATGATGGCTAAATTTTGCAGACGCTGCAGTAGCAGACATACCTTCCAATAAACTCTGGGCAGTTTCAATTATACCCTCCATCACCATCCCTCCATTCACCTTCCAATCCCCTAAAAACGAGCAAGTATTGGTCAGGGGAGATGGCACAGCAACTGAAGGAGCCTGCTTGCAAAGCCTGCCAGCCTGTGTTCAAGTCCCTTCATTTACAGCGGTTGGAGGTCCTGGCGTGCCCATACACTCACTGTCTCCCTTGCAAATATTTTTTTAAAAATATTTTTTTATTTGCACACAGAGACACATACAGAGAAAAGATATAGAGAATGGGTACACCAGGGCCTCCAGCCAGTGCAAACGATCTTCAGACGCATGCGCCACTGTGAGCATCTGGCTTTACATGGGTGCTGGAGAACTGAATCCGGGTTGTCAGGCTTTGCAGGCAAGTGCCTTAATCACTGAGCCATCTCTCCAGCCCCCCCCCCCTTTTTTTCCATAAGAAAATAAGCTAGTATAAAGAAGTCAGAAGAGTGTTGGAGAGATGGCTTAGCGATTAAGGCACTTGCCTGCAAAGCCTAACAACCCGGATTCAATTCTCCAGTACCCACATAAGCCAGATGTACAAGGTGGTGTCTGGAGTTCGTTTGCAGTGGCTGGTGGCCCTGGCGCGCCCTCTCTGCCTCTCTCAAATAAATAAAAATAAATTTAAAATAAAGTTTTAAAAAGAAGTCGGAGGAAGCTAGCTACTTCACCTGAAGGACAGAAGATCTCTGGAGTACTTTCTCCTGCGCCAATGGGTACCGAACTAGTTTCCCCAGTAAGTCTTTGTGAAGTGGGTCAGACTCCAGGGCTTCTTGGAAAGAAATGTCATGCTGGCTAAGAAGATGAAACTTCGACTTCCGGTAGAAAGTGGCCAGGCCTTCGTGCTGCTTTATGCGAAACACGCCCTCCAGCCCGAAGGCCTCCAGGGCGGGGACCAAGCTGTCGGCGAACACGGCGCGGTCCACCTCCTGCAAACAGATGAGGTCGGCGTTGTAGCCGGTGAGTTCCTTCTGGATGAGGTTCTGGCGGTAGTCGACCTCCAGGGCATAGGGGGCACAGTATGGGTACAGGACCGTCCTCGAGAACTCAGTCTGGGCGTACGTGTCGGCCAGGATGTTGTAGGAGACTGTGCGGATGAGAGCGTCCTCGGTCACCTTCTTGGTGTACAGATGCCGGTGATCGAAAGTGCAGGTTCCGGGCCCCGCCTCCACCGGGCACACACTTTCCAACTCCCGGCTGGGACCAAGGCGCTGCCCATTGCCCGGCGTGCACCGAAGCTTGAGCCGTAGGCCGATGTCAGCATTGCTGGGAGTATAGACGCGCTCGTCCACCCCGGTCTCGGTCCAAGCAGATGATGGCGAGGAGGAGGGCGACCATGACGAGGGTCCACCGTCATCGGATGGCTCTTCCGCCGCTCTGGGCTTGGCTTCCTTGTACCAATGGAAGAGAGAGCTGGCGGGATCTCCGAATTCCAGGGCCAGCTTCGGGCACACCGGGAAGCCGGCCATAATATAGCGCGGCAGCTGCAGCTCGGTGAAGGCCGGCGGGTTGCGCTCCACCTTGTACTTGACGTCTCCGATCTGCAGCACGGCGCCGTCCTGCCAGGCGTCTACGTTGAGCACGTCCTCGGCCACGGCTTCCTCTCGGTAGTACAGCTTCACCACGGGTTCGCAGGCCGCAGCCGATTCGGGCCCGGTGCCCGTTGCGCCGCTCGATTGGGGTCGGTTCTTGCGGCCCTTCTTGGCCGCCGCCTTCGCGTGACCCTTGAGCGCGTTGGTGGCGATCCTGCTGAGAGCCCGCCCCACCGGCTCGCTCTGATCCCGCTGCATGTTCTTGTGACTGCCGTCGGCCAGCGCGAAAGACAGGCTCAGCTTGGGCTCCGAGGGCACACAGCGCACCACCGCGCGCTCCATCGCGCCCGCCGCCGCGGGCTCGGTCACCGCCTCGGCCCGGCTGCGCTGCTCCACCCCCGCCGACCGGACCCCACGAAGGACGGCGCGGACCCCCGGGAGCCTCCACATGAACCTGGACGCTGACAAAGATCAGTCCCAACAGTTGCCCAGCGCCAACCCTAGACCCAGGAACCACAGCCACTCATTCAGACCGGAGCACTTCCGGTCGGTGAGGATTTCCGGTGGGCCCGCAGAGGGCGCGCGTTGCCTGATACGCATTTTCGCCGGCCCGCTCACCTTCTCCTTCTTTATACAGTCATCCTTGGCTCTAAATTATACTGCCTTAATTTTTACATTACACAACGGTCAAAAACGAAGGAGTAGAGTAAAATATTCAGATGACAGAGGGAAATACCACACACAACGGTTTTGTCGAAAGTGCCAGCCATCGGGAGGGAAGGTATACCAAACAGGAAGTGGTTTTGGGCTTCCCGTCATTCTTTTTTTTTTTTTTTTTGGTTTTCCGAGGTAGGGTCTTACTCTAGCCCAGGCTGACCTGGAATTCACTATGGAGCCTCAGGGTGGCCTCGAACTCATAGAGATCCTACCTCTGCCTCCCCAGTGCTGGGATTAAAGGCGTGCGCCACCACGCCCGGCTCCCGTCATTCTTAACACCAACGTTCTCGGCTGGGGCTGGCCTAGGTGAGGGCGTGCGAGAGCTACCTGGCTTGATCGCTATATATGTATGTGTGTGTATATATGTGTGTATATACACACACACACACACATACATATAAATACATATAAATACTTTTTATAGACTGGAGAGAGCTTAGCAATTCAGGCACTTGCTTACGAAGCCTAAGGACCCAATTTCAAATCCCCAGCACTCATTCATGTAAGCCAGATGAACAAGGTGGCACATGCATCTGGAGTTCCTTTACAAGGGCGGACGTCCTGGAGTCCCGTTCTCTCTCTCTCTCTCTCTCTCTCTCTCTCTCTCATAAATAAAAAAAAAATAAAAATTAATTACTTGGGCTGGAGAGATTGCTCAGTGTTTAAGGTGCACGCCTGCAAAACCTGATGGCCTGTCAGGCAAGCCAGATGCACAAGGTGGCACATGCATCTGAAATTCATTTGCAGTGACTAGAGGACCTGGCACACCCATTCTCTTTCTCTTTTTCTCTCTCTCTCCTTCCCTCTCAAATAAATAAAAGTAAAGTATTTAAGAAAACTTAAGATTGGGCTAGAGAGATGGCTTAGCAGTTAAGGTGCTTGCCTGTGAAGCCTAAGGACCCATGCTCGATTCTCCAAGCCCCACTTAAGCCAGACACATAAAGGAAGTGCAGGCACCTGGAGTTTGATTACAGTGGCTGGAGGCCCTGCCCTGGCGTGCCAATTCTCTCTCTTTCTTTCATAAAACAACAACAAACAAACAAACCCACCTTACAAATAAATGATTAAGGCAAGAGCTAGAGAGATGGTTCAACAGTTAAGGTGCTTGCCTGCGAAGCTTGATGATGTTTTGAAAGATTACCAATAAATACAACTAACTTGCTTCTTTGGCTTCTGTACAATTGCTTGCTTTACCTAGACATAAGGACAACCATTTTATGAAGGAAAAGCATGTTATACGTGACTTTCTGCAGTACGTGACTTTCTGCAGTACGTGACTTTCTACAGTACGTGACTTTCTGCAACTGGCCGCCTGGGCCCAGATAAGGAACTAGTTAACTGAAATGCTGACCTTTGCCCTAGAAATCTGTGCTTGTTTGCCCACCTGTGCTTGTTTGCCCAACCCCTGTTTGTTCAACCGTAACCCCCTTACCCAATTTCTGGAAAACCTCCGCTCAGAGACAATTGAACAATGCCTAACCGCAAGGGCCCTAGCTCCCTGCCTGAGGTCACGATTTCTGAGCCGAGGCGACACCCTGACGACATCTGAAGAATCCCTGAGCTGAAACATGTTTGAGATATTTCCGCATGCTTTATGATCTTTGCCTTTAAAACCCCTACCTCCCGGCTGCTCGAGGCTCTTCACCCCTCCTGCGTGAGGACTTCGTGTCGAGCCCCGGTGCACCGGCTTCACAATAAACCTCTTGCGGCTTGCATTGAGAGCTCTCCGTGTGAGTGTCTTTGGGTCTGGTAGACAATCCCGCTTGGGGACCCTCCGGGGGCTCCCCACATTTGGAGGTTCCACCGAGATTTTCGGGGATCTCTACAAGACCCCAGACCTCATTCCGGATCCCTCAGAGGTAAGAGGCGCCTCCTGTTACGTCTGTCTGTCTGTATGTTCATTGTGTTTGTCTACCCTCGTCCAGTTTTGAGAATTCTCAATTCTGGGTGTCTTGCTCTGGGGTGTGGCAGGTCGGGGCTGACGGGCCTGAGGACCACCACCCAAGCAATCTGGAGGACGCTCTTGATTGCCCGGAGGAGACAGACCTGTTTTCTGTCTCCTATCTGAAGAACTCTGACCGAGTTCTTATCTGTCGCAAGGCACCATCCGGGCCTAGCCCCCCGCCCTCTGAATCGCTTTTGTTTTTGTTTAGGCGGCGGGCAGGCCAACTCAGTTTTTTTTCTTTGTTTTCTGTGTTTTTCTGTTCATTTTGTTCTACTTTCTCTATCCTCCTCCCAAAATGGGACAGACTGTTTCTACCCCTCTGGACTTGACTCTAACACATTGGACTGACGTTAAGACGAGAGCTCATAACTTATCAGTAGAAGTTAAGAAGGGAAAATGGCAAACTTTATGCCAAGGAGAATGGAATTTGCTGAATGTGGGATGGCCTCAGGAGGGAACTTTTGACCTAGAGGTTATCCAAGCTGTCAAGAAAGTTATTTTACAGGAGCCCGGAGGCCACCCTGACCAGCTACCCTACATTTTTACCTGGCAGGATTTAGTGCAGGACCCTCCCTCTTGGCTAAAACCCTGGATTTCCCCCAAATCTGCTAACAAGGACTCCTTGCAGTCCGCCACAGTTCTTGTTGCAGGTTCAGGACAAAGGAAGAAGATCTATCCGGACACACAGACAGACTTACTCCTGTTAGACACCCCACCGCCATACCCGCCATCTCATGCTCCCACTGCTCCGCCTAACCCCTCAGCCGAAGGAGCACGTGGGGGGCCGGCAGCGGGGACCAGAAGCAGACGGGCCCAGACTCCAGATGCCGCTATCACCCTGCCCCTTAGGGCTATAGGTCCTCCTCCTCCCCTAGGACCAGGAGATGACCCAGATCAAAGACCCCTGCCACCACTTCAATACTGGCCTTTCTCTTCTGCGGACTTATATAATTGGAAGGCTAATCACCCCCCTTTCTCAGAGGATCCCTCTAAACTAACTGCTCTCATGGAATCTCTAGTTTTCTCCCACCAACCACCCATAATTATTAATCTGAAGGCTTCTGCGGTGCCCATATCAGTGAGACAGTATCCTATGAGCCAGGAGGCCAAGGAAGGGATAAGACCCCACATATTGAGACTTTTGAAACTAGGAGTGTTGAGAAGATGCCAGTCACCTTGGAACACCCCCCTACTGCCAGTGCGTAAGCCCAACTCTAATGATTTCCGCCCAGTGCAGGACCTAAGAGAAGTTAACAGAAGGGTGGAGGACCTACACCCAACAGTCCCCAACCCTTACAACCTATTGAGCTCACTCCCACCTGAAAGGGATTGGTACACCGTCCTGGATTTAAAAGATGCTTTCTTCTGCCTACCTCTACATGAAAAAAGCCAGCTCGTCTTTGCCTTCGAATGGAAAGATCCGGACATGGGACTCTCTGGACAATTGACTTGGACGAGATTGCCGCAGGGCTTCAAGAATTCACCCACCATCTTCGACGAAGCCCTCCACCGAGACCTAGCGCCCTTCCGAGCCTCCAACCCTCAGGTAACACTCCTCCAGTATGTTGACGATCTTCTCCTTGCAGCTAACAGTCAGGCTGAATGCGAAAAGGGAACAACTGCGCTGTTGGAGGAGCTGGCCCGTTTGGGGTACCGAGCCTCAGCCAAGAAAGCTCAGATCTGCAAAAGGCAAGTCACATATCTGGGATACTCTTTGAAAGGAGGACGGAGGTGGCTGACGGAGGCCCGTAAACAGGCCGTGGAGCAGATTCCAGTCCCAACAAATGCCAGACAAGTACGGGAATTTCTAGGGTCCGCTGGGTTTTGCAGACTTTGGATACCCGGATTTGCCTCCCTGGCTGCTCCGCTTTATCCTCTGACTAAGACAAATACAGCTTTTAAATGGGAAAAAGAACACCAGCAGGCTTTTGACAGCATTAAGCTTGCCCTGCTAACAGCACCTGCGCTCTCACTCCCGGATATCACCAAGCCCTTTTACCTGTACGTGCATGAACAGAAGGGCATTGCTAAGGGAGTGCTTACCCAAAGAACGGGACCTTGGAGGAAACCAGTAGCCTACTTGTCTAAGAAATTAGACCCTGTAGCCGCGGGATGGCCCCCTTGCCTAAAGATCATTGCAGCTGTAGCGCTACTTCTAAAGGATGCAGACAAATTGACTTTGGGACAGACTGTTACTATCATTGCTTCACATGCTCTGGAGAGCGTTATCCGCCAACCTCCAGACCGCTGGCTCTCCAATGCCAGGGTCACTCACTACCAGAGTCTCCTCCTTAATTCAGACCGGGTCAGATTTGCTCCCCCCACCCAGTTGAACCCCGCTACCCTCTGGCCGGACACGGATCCCACCGTACTACATAACTGTGGGGAAGTACTGGCCGAGGCCACCGGAGTCAGACCCGACCTCATGGACCAGCCCCTACCAGATGCTCAGGTGACCTGGTTTACGGACGGCAGCAGCTACCTCCTTGAAGGTAAGAGGATGGCGGGAGCAGCTATTGTAGATGGGAGCAGAGTGATCTGGACTAACAAATTGCCAGAGGGAACATCTGCCCAAAAAGCTGAACTTATTGCCTTAACCCAAGCTTTAAATATGGCAGAAGAAAAAAAAGCTACAATATATACCGATAGCCGGTATGCCTTTGCCACCGCGCACATACATGGCGCCATCTACCGGCAGAGAGGATTACTGACCTCTGCAGGCAAAGAAATCAAAAATAAACAAGAGATTTTAGATTTGCTTGATGCTCTGCACCGACCGGCCAAGCTGGCTATAGTCCACTGCCCAGGGCACCAGAAGGGGGATTCCTTTGTAGCCCGGGGAAACAGGATGGCAGATGAGGAAGCCAAAAAGGCAGCTCAGGGAGCTTCCCTGTTCCCTTTGATTGAAAAGGAAACTGTCCTCGCTGAGCCACTGCCCTCAGAATATACAGAACAGGACCTTAAAGATATGGCGAGAATACAGAAGCTTTTTAACACCAAATCACAGAAATGGGAAACTGAAACCGGGAAACAGATCCTACCCAGACAGCAAGCAAAGAACCTCCTGTTACACATACATAAGTTGACTCATTTTGGACCTAAAAAAATGATAGAGACTCTTAAAAAGACTGATTACCACATAATTGGACTTAAGGATATGGCTGAAGAACTCGTAAAACAGTGTGTACCCTGCCAAAAGGTAAATGCACAAACAGTCCCAACAGACTTAGGAAAGCGATTTAGAGGGGACCGTCCTGGCTTGTTCTGGGAAACAGATTTCACTGAACTAAAACCAGCCAGATATGGAAATAAATATCTTTTAGTTTTTATAGATACTTTTTCAGGATGGGTAGAGGCCTATCCCACTAAGAAAGAGACTGCGGCTATGGTGACCAAGAAACTCCTAGAAGAAATTGTTCCCAGGTATGGAATGCCACAGGTAATAGGCTCTGACAACGGTCCAGCCTTTGTTGCCCAGGCTGCAAGCGCTACACCTCCTTCAGAGTGACTTGTGGCCTAAATTGAAGGAAGCCTATTTGCCTGCTAAGGACCCAGTTCCACACCCGTATCAGCCTGGAGACTCGGTCTACGTGAGACGGCATCGACCCACAAACCTCGAACCTCGCTGGAAGGGACCCTTCACTGTACTCCTGACAACACCAACGGCCGTGAAGGTGGACGGAATCGCCGCCTGGATCCACGCCTCTCACGTTAAACCGGCTCCCTCACCTGACTCTCACTGGCAGCTGACAAAGACTGACAACCCCCTCAAGTTGCGTCTCCGCCGTGTTCCCACTACTGTCCCGAGCATAATGATTCATCTTAAGGTTTGGTTACAGTTACTACTAATGTTCTTGTTGCTACCATTCCCGCTAGCCGCTGCTCCCTACCAACTCTATAACTATACATGGCAGATCATTAATCAAGCGGGTGACGTTGCTAATACCACCTCTCAGTTATCTATAACCATTCCATGGCCCACCCTTGAAGTAGACCTTTGTAGGCTAGCATTAGGAGCCGATTCGGCTTGGGGGACCCCTGATCATTTCCTCCCCCAGGCAACTCCTGTTAACACCCTGAAGGACAACCTTGAGGGAATATTTGCCCCAGGATGGGAAGAAAAACCAATGGGCATCCCAGGCTGTGCTAGTCCGGCTCGACGCAGCCATTTAAGAAAGACACCTATATATGTCTGCCCGGGAACTCATAGAGACCGTTCTCTGGGCTCAAAATGTGGACATGCTACAGATTATTTCTGTGCTTCTTGGGGATGTGAGACTACGGGTGACACTTATTGGAACCCCTCTTCCACATGGGACTATATTAAAGTAAGCAGGAAAAATCCTCTACCCCCCTCAGATGACCTCTCACTAAAACAGCTCTCCGAATGTAAAAACTGGTGCAACCCCTTGTCTATCTCTTTCACTGACTACGCTAAGACTCAAAATTGGGAATTCCGGGGATTCGAATGGGGCCTTCGCTTGTATGCCTCTGGAAAGGACCCAGGACTAACTTTCAGAATTAAGCTTAGTAAGGCATTTCCGGACTTTCAGAAAATTAGTGTGGGACCTAACCCCTTACTTCATAATCAACCTCCTCCTCTTCCCCCATCACCCAAGCCTGCCTCCCCCACTTTGATCCCCCCGGCTCCAACCCTTTTTCAACCCACTCTGCCTCCTAACCCCCCTTCTTCAGCGGATCTAATTTTGACTGTGGTAAATTCCTCTGTCCAGTTCTTTAATATGATTAACCACACTTTAGAGGATTGCTGGATATGCTATTCCTCCAGCCCTCCTTTCTATGAGGGACTGGCCACTACAGGAAATTTAAATTTTGCCAACAGTACTGCCAATTTGCGTTGGAGACCCCCTCCAGGCTCTCAAGGGTTGACTATGAGCTTTGTTTCTGGTACCGGACTATGCCTACTAGGACCTAACATGCTCCCCCCCCCCGCTCCCTCTCTGAGATCTGTAATCAAACTATCACTGTTAACTCCCGCCTCTCCTCCCAATATATCTCTGCACCACTAGATACCTATCTCGCTTGCTCTACGGGACTCACGACTTATGTAGAAAAAGAGACCTTCCTAGCAGAAAAAGACTACTGTATACTAATAAGCCTATTGCCCAGACTTACTATCAGAGACGCAGATGATTTCCAGAAGATATGGAATACTGATTCTACTTCACCTCGATTCAAGAGAGAGCCTATCACTACTTTAACCTTAGCATTGGTAATAGGTCTGGGGGCAGCGGGGGCAGGAACAGGAATAGCTTCTTTAGTCACCTCTAACCAGCATTATGCTACCCTCAGTGCCGCAATAGATAAAGACTTGCAAGAATTACAATCAGGCATGCAGAATCTAAAAGACTCAGTCTCCTCTTTGTCAGAAGTTGTTTTACAAAATAGAAGGGGGCTAGACTTATTGTTTCTACAGCAAGGGGGGTTATGTGCAGCCTTAAAGGAAGAATGCTGCTTTTATGCAGATAAAACGGGCTTAGTTGAGGATAGTCTGAAGCGGGTGCGAGAAAGCTTAGAACAACGTAAGAGAGAGAGACAGCAACAACAGTCATGGTATGAGTCTTGGTTTTCCAGTTCTCCTTGGGTGACCACCCTGATCTCTACCCTACTCGGACCTCTCTTAATATTACTTTTGCTTCTCACTTTCGGCCCTTGTATTTTAAACAGACTACTCACTTTTATTAGAGAAAGAATTAGTGCTGTGCAGATAATGGTGCTTAGACAACAATACCAGCAGTTGGCCCAGGCAGATAATGAATCCACAATTCCATGATTGGAATTATGACAAAGAAAAGGGGGAAATGAAAGATTACCAATAAATACAACTAACCTGCTTCTTTGGCTTCTGTACAATTGCTTGCTTTACCTAGACATAAGGACAACCATTTTATGAAGGAAAAGCATGTTATACGTGACTTTCTGCAGTACGTGACTTTCTGCAGTACGTGACTTTCTACAGTACGTGACTTTCTGCAACTGGCCGCCTGGGCCCAGATAAGGAACTAGTTAACTGAAATGCTGACCTTTGCCCTAGAAATCTGTGCTTGTTTGCCCACCTGTGCTTGTTTGCCCAACCCCTGTTTGTTCAACCGTAACCCCCTTACCCAATTTCTGGAAAACCTCCGCTCAGAGACAATTGAACAATGCCTAACCGCAAGGGCCCTAGCTCCCTGCCTGAGGTCACGATTTCTGAGCCGAGGCGACACCCTGACGACATCTGAAGAATCCCTGAGCTGAAACATGTTTGAGATATTTCCGCATGCTTTATGATCTTTGCCTTTAAAACCCCTACCTCCCGGCTGCTCGAGGCTCTTCACCCCTCCTGCGTGAGGACTTCGTGTCGAGCCCCGGTGCACCGGCTTCACAATAAACCTCTTGCGGCTTGCATTGAGAGCTCTCCGTGTGAGTGTCTTTGGGTCTGGTAGACAATCCCGCTTGGGGACCCTCCGGGGGCTCCCCACAGTTTGACTGTCCAGTATGCAAGGAATGTCAGATGCACAAAGTGGCACATGCATCTGGAGTTCGATTGCAGTGCCTAGAGGCCCTGGCATGCTCATATTCATATTTATATTCTCTCTGCCTGTCTTCTCTCTGCCTCTGCTTGCAAATAATTAAATTTCTAAAAAAACTATTTTTATTTAGGGCTGGGGAAATGGCTTAGTGGTTAAGGCATTTGCCTGCAAAGCCTAAGGACCCTGGTTCGATTCCTCAGGACCCACGTAAGCCGGATACACAAGGGGTCGCATGTGTCTGGAGTTCGTTTGCAGGGGCTGGAGGCTCTGGCACACCCATTCTCTCTGCCTCTTCCTCTTTCTCTCTTTCTCAAATAAAGAAATAAAATATATAAAAACATATCTATTTATTTATTTGAGAGAGAGAGAATGGATGCACCAGGGCCTCCAGCCACTGAACAAATGCCAGACGCATGTGCCACCTTGTGCATCCGACTTACGTGGGTTCTGGGGAATCGAACCTGAGTCCTTGGGCTTTCCAGGCAAATGCCTTAACTGCTAAGCCATCTTTCCAGCCCATAAAATTAAAAAAAAAAAAAGGTGAAGGCAATAATATGCTTTCCCTGATATCAGGAGAAGAAAAGGCAAAGGAATAATTTTATCCACTCATTCTCAGTCCAAGTCAAGAAACATAAGGTAAGGACTGAGGGTATAACTTGGTGGTGGAGTGATGAACTGGTATGTGTGAGGCCTTAGGTTCCACCCTCAGCCCCAGGACTAAGATGGTCTGGATGACATCCACCTGTGATCCCAGAACTGAGGCTGAGGGTCTCGAACTTTCAGTTCCCCTGCTTCAGCCTCACAAGGGCTGGAATTAGAGGCATATGCTACAAGGCCCAGCCAGAGAATCACATTTTGACATCACATCCATAAATTCTTTTCAAATAATCAAGGATTTTTGCAAAATAAGCAGTAACCTGATTCCATAAATAGCATTTTTAAATTTATTTGAGAGTGACAGAGAGAGAGAGAGAGAGAGAGAGAGAATGGGCTCGCCAGGGCCTCCAGCCACTGCAAACGAATTCCAGATGCACGCGCCCCCTTGTGCATCTGGCTAACATGGGTCCTGGAGAATCGAGCCTCGAACTGGGGACCTTAGGCTTCACAGGCAAGCGCTTAACTGGAGTTCATTTGTAGTGGCTAGAAGCGCTGCAACTGTTCTTAGTAAGTCTGCAATAGTTGAGACAGTCTGGGTCAGTGGTACATATAGATAGGTATACAGATTCGTGGAACAGAATCGAGAGTCTAGAAATAAACCCTTACAGTTACATTGTATTCAAGTGGTGATTTTTTTTTTTTCAAGGTAGGATCTTGCTCTATCCCAGGCTGACCCAGAAATCACTGTGTAGCCTCAGGCTGGCCTTGAACTCACGGTGATCCTTTTACCTCTGCATCCCAAGTCTTGGGACTAAAGGTATATGCCACCATACCTAGCTTGAGCTTTTGTTTTTGAGGTAGGGTCTCACTCTAGCCCAGGCTGACCTAGAATTCATTATGTAGTCTCAGGGTGGCCTCAAATTCATGGCGATCTTCCTACCTCTGCCTCAGGAGGTTCCCCTTTTCCTAGAATTAAGATTCCTAGAAGGAGTAAACCTGAACCTTGCATTGTAGCTGGTTAAACTTAACCCCCCAAACTTGGCATCATGGCTGGTTAGCTCAGCCCCCATCCAGTTACCTGTAAATAACCCCAACTTGGCTCTCTAGATGGGCTTTACACCCTCCTGCCTTCTCATGGGCAGGAGCTTTTTATAGTCTCCCCCTTTTCCTTCTCTTAAATATTTTAAAGTCTCTGTAAACATACAAATAAACCCATCCATACATAAGAAGTTTTTGTTGTCTACAGGTAGATACTTGCTTTAACAAACTACTGGGAAGTTGTATTTATTCATCCACTCCAATGCCTTTTTTTAAAAAAAAATTTTTTGTTTATTTTTATTATTTATTTATTTGAGATGGACAGAAAGAGAGAAAGAGGCAGATAGAGACAGAATGGGCGCGCCAGGGCTTCCAGCCACTGCATATGAACTCCAGACACATGTGCCCCCTTGTGCATCTGGCTAACGTGGGTCCTGGGGAATCAAGCCTTGAACCAGGGTCCTTAGGCTTCACAGGCAAGCGCTTAACTACTAAGCCATCTCTCCAGCCCCCCCCCTTTTTTTTTAAGGGAGGATTTCATTCGAGCCCATACTGCCCTGGAATTCACTCTGTAGTTCCAGACTTGTCTCAGAACTCACAAGGGGTCCTCCAACCTCAGCCACCACACCTTTCTCCCAAGTGACATTTTTGGAGTAACTACTATATGGAAAACATAGTAGTGTAGGATGCATCCTCACTAAAAAAAAACCCAAAAAACAAAAAACAAAAAACAAAAAAAACTCCTGCTCTTTCTCTGTAACGAGGTGGTCGAGCAGCCACCAAAATGCAAATCTTTGTGAAGACCCTGACAGGCAAGACCATCACCCTAGAGGTTGACCCCAGTGAAACCATCAAGAATGTCAAGGCCGAGATCCAAGACAAGGAAGGCATCCCACCAGACCAGCAGCAGCTGATATTCCCTGGCAAACAGCTGGAGGATGGCCACACTCTCTCTGATTACAACATCCAGAAAGAGTTTCCCTTGCACCTAGTGTTGTGCCTGTGTGGTGGCATCATCAAACCCTCCCTCCGCCAGCGTGCCCAGAAGTACAACTGTGTCAAGATGATCTGCCACAAGCGCTATGCTCGTCTGCATCCCCATGCTGTGAATTGCTGTAAGAAGTGTGGCCACACCAATATCCTTTGCCCCAAGAATAAGGTCAAGTAAAGCCATGGCCTTGGGGCCCTAATAAAGTCCCCATACATTGACTGTGTCAGGAAAAAAAAAATCCTGACATATGTCTGGAGAGATGGCTCAGCAGTTAAGGTACTTGCTTGTAAAGCCTAAGGACACAAGTTTGATTCATCAGCATTCATGTAAAGCCAGATGCATAAGGTGGCACCTGCATCTGGTGTTTGTTTGCAGTGGCTAGAGGCCCTGGTGCACCCATTTTCCTGTTCTCTCTCAAATAAATAAATAAATAAATAAATAAATAAATAAATAAATAAATAAAAATCCTGACATGGAGACTAGCAAGCAGAAAGTACTCCAGTGTTTCTAGAATGGACATACTATTAACACACCATCAGCAAACTACCAGAATAAAGCTTTAGATGAAATGCCTGCTTGGGGTGGTGAGGCACTCTGGGAAGGGACTTTGTGGTATGCTGTGCCTCCTGTTTGCCCAGGCTGCCATGAAGAACAGTGTTCCAGAAGGAGAACCTGTCGCCAAACTGCTAGGCCAGGGAACACAGGAGGTACAGCAAGACAGCGTCTGCAAGACCACACAGACCCTGAACCCTACAGCCACTGAACCTGGCATGGGGTGTCGCTTATCTGAATACACTCAGGCAAGAACTGGGCATCCTCAGAGGAAAAGCAGGATGTCGCTGGGAGGAAAGCACCCAGTGGCAGAGGTAAACATAAAGCACGGTCCCCACCCCACTCCCAGCCCAGCCCATGGAAAATGCACTCGCCCACCACCCCGAAGAGAAGGCTGTAGCTGGTGGATAGACTAGGTACAATGAAATTGAAGGAGGATAGGAGAAAGCTAGCTTCTTTTAGGCAGTTTCAGTTAGAGGTTGAGGCCCAGAGAGAACCAGGAGATGCCACCCCACTTGCCACCTCACCCTGGCACAAGAACAGACCTCTTGGCAGAAGTGGAACTCGTGTCTCATGGAGACTGATCTATAGCACCCCTTGCTGCCCACAGTCTAGCGTGCTACCTAGACAAGCGGCCCAGGTGGGCAGGCTCTGGGATCCACCCTCCAAATCTACAAACCAACTGGGTCTTTGCCTTGCTTATAAACGCTGCTTTGCTCTGCTTGCCCAGCTCTGCTTTCACTCTGCTCTGCTCATGTCATTGCAGGAGAATGAATGAAGAAACATCATCATGTGTAGAGAAATAAGCCAAACTCAGAAAATATTGCAAGTTTTCTGATATACAGAATCTAGATTTAACTACACACACACACACACACACACACACACACACACACACACACTCACACACACATTCATACACACCTAGGACAAGAAAGGAGGACCGTTATTGGAAGGGGTAGAAGGACATTTAAGGGAGGGGAAGAAGAGGGGAAGGTAAGGTGGGGGACAAAACAATATATCCTGTTTTCTCTCATATGCAGAATCCATCTATCTATCTATAATTAACTTAGATCCATACCCAAAACCACCTACAAAAATTAACTGTGGGGCTGGAGAGATGGCTTAGCAGTTAAGGTGCTTGCCTGTGAAACCTAAAGATCCAGGTTCAAATCCCCAGTACCCACACAAGCCAAATGCACAAGGTGGCACATGTGTCTGGAGTTCATTTGCAGTGGCTAGAGGCTCTAGTGTGTCTGTTCTGTCTCTCAAATAAATAAATCAAATTTAAGAAATTAACTATAAGTCATAGATTCAACATGTAAAGCAAAGCCACATGCACAAAGTGGTGCATGTGTCTGGAGTTCATTTGCAGTGGCTGGGGGCTCTGGGTGCCCATTTCTCTCTCTCTCTCTCTCCCTCTCTCTCTTTCTCTCTCTTTCTTTCTCTCTCTCTCTCTCTCTCTGCTTGCAAATAAATAAATAAAAAAAGAAAACAGATTTTTTTTTCAGTTTTTCAAGGTAGGGTCTCATTGTAGCCCAGGCTGACCTAAAATTCACTATGTAGTCTCAGGGTGGCCTTGAACTCATAGCAATCCTCCCACCTCTACCTTCTGAGTTCTGGAATTAAAAGCATGTACCACCATGCCTGGAAAAACCACAAAAATTTAATGTTTTTACCTGTCTTTCATAGACAACCTCATACACACACACACACACACACACACACACACACACACACGTTCATATATATATATGAAAAAGCAAAAGAAAGGGACTAAAATAATGGGATGATGAATGCATGGATGAGGTAGGGCAGTGGGAGGTGCAAATAATATACAATGATATATAGCTATTAAACTCTTATCATGGGGCTAGAGAGATGGCTTAGCAGTTAAGGTACTTGCCTGCAAAGTCAAAGAACTCAGGTTCAAATCCCCAGGACCCAATAAAACTAGATGCACAAGGTGGCACATGTGCTCAGTACTGAAATATCTCGTTTGCAGTGGCTAAAGGCCCTGGCATGCTCATTCTCTCTGTGTATATCTCTCTATAATAAAATTTAAAAAAAAATCTCAGCCGGGCATGGTGGTGCATGCCTTTAATCCCAGCACTTGGGAGGCAGATGTAGGAGGATCCCTGTGAGTTTGAGGACACCCTGAGACTACATAGTAGGTTCCAGGTCAGCCTGAGCTACAGTGAGACCCTACCTTGAAAGGTAGCCCAGGCCCAGAAAGCCAAACGACACATGTTCTCTCTCATATGGGGATCCTACCTACAAATGATTGGACTTCTGTGTGAGTAGGAAGAAAACTCAGTAGCAGAAGCCAGTAAACTAGAAAGGAGATATAAAGGTGGGAGGGGGGACTTAATAGGATGGTATTAAATATATGTAAGTAGAAGAACAGATTAATGGGGGTGAAAAGGCCTAAGTAAGTTCAGGGGAAGAGATTGAGTAAAGGAAAGGTAGAGGGAGGGCTAATCAAAATCTCAGAGGATATAAATAAGTCATATTGAAAATTACTTTTTTTTTTTTTTGGACAACGGAACACTCAGAAGCCATAGATTGTTACTAGAAAAATTTCAGTGCCAGGGATGGGATACCTTCCAGTGAGTTGTTGGCCAGGGAAGTCCCTGATGCCCCCAAAACATTACAGGCCATTGCCAAAGCCCTTGATTTCCCACCAGGAATAGATGGTAAGACCCTATTGCTGAAGACTGCACATACTTGGGCTGCAAGGTCACTGAGAAATCCTGCTGGAGCTGAGCTGAAAACCTCCTCCATGTAGACCAGCTGACAGAAAGCTGGAAAAAGTCACACTGAATACAGTCCAATGGGAGAGAGAGAAATCACCAGTGAAGATACTCAACAGTGGACACTGCAAGCCTTAGATTTGGCCAGCCAGGCCAAATGAGCCAACGGGTATAATAGTGGCATATCTGTTATGGGGGAAACAGATGCCCTCTAATTGGACTGGAGGCCCACTCCATGGGAGGGAATATATCCCTGATACTGAAAACCTACAACAGGGGTAGTCATGAGCCCTAGGGGTATAATGTCTGCTGCTGCCTGGCTAAATGTATATACTATGCTCACCAAACTGCTCAGTAAGCACTTCTCTTAATGTTCATACCCATATATTAATGGTGCTTTCACTTTTGGTTAGAGACACTTTTCTTCTCAAATGGTGGTGACCTCTGGGATGACTCAGAAGGCACCATGGTGCTGAGAAGTGACAGAGGAGTGCTCAGTACTGAAATATCTCTATCACATCTTCTAAGGCTCAGGGTCCATTGTGGAAGAGGTGGTGGAAGGAATGTAAGAGCCAAAGGAAGGGCAGGACTCCTTACAACGTGCTCCTCCAGACACAAAATGGCTTGGATATCCATGACCATGCAGTGCCTGACACTACCTACACAAGACCATCATAATCGGAGGAAAAGATCATGACATCAAAATAAAAGAGACACTAGCCGGGCGTGGTGGCACACACCTTTAATCCTAGCACTCGGGAGGCAGAGGTAGGAGGATCGTCGTGAGTTCGAGGCCACCCTGAGACTCCATAGTGAATTCCAGGTCAGCCTGGGCTAGAGTGAGACCTTGCCTCGAAAAACCAAAAAAAAAAAATAAATAAATAAAAGAGACACTGATTGAGAGGGGTTGATATGATGGAGAGTGGAGTTTCAAAGGGGAAAGTGGGGGAGGGAGGGAATTACCATGGGATATTGTTTACAATTATGTAAGTAAATTAAAAAAAGATTAAAAACAAAAAATTTCTCTGGGCATGGTGGTGCACACCCACCTTTAATCCCAGCACTTGGGAGGCAGAGGTATGAATTTGAGGCCACCCCAAGTCCATATAATGAGTTCCAGATCAGCCTGGGCTAGAATGAGACCCTACTTTAAAAAAACAACAACAAAATCTCATAATGAGCCAGGCATCATGACCCAAGATTTTCATCCCAGCACTCAGGAGGCAGAAGTAGGAGGATTTTTATGAGTACGAGGCCAGCTTGGGACTACAGAGTGAGTTCCAGGTCAGTCTGGGCTGGAGTTAGAACCTACCTGGAAAATAAATAACTAAATCTCAGAGCTGGCCATGATGATGCATGTCTTTAATCCCAGCACATGGGAGGCAGAGGTAGGAGGATCGCTATGAGTTCAAGAAAAACCTGAGTCTACATAGAGAATTCTAGGTCAGCCTGTGCTAGAGAGTGAGACCCTACATTGAACCCCCCCCCCAAAAAAAAATCTCATAATGAAAACCATTGTTTGATATACTAGCCAAAGGAATAATTTAAAAAATAGAGTTCCAGTATTTATTCACCCCCAGTATTTCCTACAAGCTATTGTTGAAAACAGATGGGGGTGTATACATACACTGGGTTTTCAATTTGCAGCATTTTATATTTCTTTCCCCAAGTACAGTCAGGAAGTTTACACACTGTAACCTGCTTGATTTTGGCAAGGATTTCCTGAAGTGCTGTATACACAAATAGCAAACATAGAAACAAGATAAATTTTATTGTTGCTTAGCTACAATATTTACAAGAATTTACAATAGGGACACTTGAAGTCTTGATTCTCCTCTGAGAATATATATTTGTTGTTGTTGTTGCTTGTTTTCTTCTTTATTTTTTTTTCAAGGTAGGGTTTCACTCTAGCCCAAGCTGATCTGGAATTCACTATGTAGCCCCAGGCTGGCCTCGAACTCACATTGATCCTCCTGCCTCTGCCTCCAAAGTTCTGGGACTAAAGGCAAGTGGCCACCACTTCAGGCAAGAACCTATATATTTTCCAATAAATCCAAATTCCACTCTTGAAGTTTTCCACAGTTTGAAACTCCTGATTTCCTGGACCCTTTTCCAAGGTAAGGCTGTTAGTTTTGAAATCAAACCCAAACCAAAACAAAAAAGCCCTCACTCCTCATTCACTTGAGTCAAGACCTGATGTGTCTTGGTAATCCTAAATCTGTCCAAGATCAGCAACTGTCCTTTCCAGCAACTTTCACCAGGTCCCTGGGCGGGCCAGACCGGTTTCCATGGTGACAACGTTGTTTGCACTCGGTAGTTAGCGACCTTCTTTCACTTGCTTCTGAGCTGGGAGCTGGTGGGTGCAGGTCTGGACGATTCACCACTTCCCAAGGCTTCCCTTCACCACGGAAAGCGCTGCAGGTCTGTCTCTGTCTGCGTGGCGAGTGAGAAAGTCAGGTAGATCCTGGTTCTCCGCCTTTCCCTCCCAGGGCAGGTCATTAGGATTTGGCAGGAATCTCCAAATCCTGTGGACATTGGGGCACGATGTAGGTAATACGACCATCAAATTGCTGAGCATTTACATGTTATTGTACACTTGCTTCCCAGGAAATACGGTGTTCTTTTTTTTTTTTTTTTTTTCCTATTTCTAGGTAGTGTCTCACTCTAGCCCTTGACCTGTGACTCCCTCTGTAGTAACAGGCTGGCCTAGAATTCACAGCGATCTTTCTATCTGTGCCTCCCAAATGCTGGGACTAAGGTGGCCTGGTTTAAATATGGTTATTTTGTCTTCATAATATTACTTCCTAGGATATTAGCAAGACAATACAATATTGCTTTTAAAATGCCAATCATGGGGGCTGGAGAGATGGCTTAGCGGTTAAGGCATTTGCCTGCAAAGCCAAAGGACCCAGGTTCAATCCTCAGGACCCATGTAAGCCAGATGCACAAGGGGCCACACACATCTGGAGCTCCTTTGAAATGGCTGAAAGCCCTGGCATGCCCATTCTCTCCCTCCCCTTTCTCTCTCTCTGTCTGCCTCTCTCTCTCTCTCTCTCAAATAAATAAAACAAGCTTTAAAAAGTTCTGAAAAAAATAAAATGCTAATCACTCAACAATATTTCTAGGGAAAGAACTGAACCCAGGATTTTAGAGCGAAAAGAACATCCTCTTGCACCTAATTCAGTTTTTTATTTTTAAATTTCAGTCCTGGCCTGGAGAGATGGCTTAGAGGTTAAGGTGCTTGCCTGCAAAGCCAAAGGACCTCAGTTCGATTCCCCAGGACCCACATAAGACAGATGCACAAGGTGGCACATGCATCTGGAGTTCATTTGCAATGGCTGGAAGCTCTGGCACACCCATTTTCTCTCTCTCTCTGCCTCTTTCCCTCTTATTTTTATTTATAAATAAAAATAAAAATATTAAAAACAAAAAGACCTTTAAAAAATTTCAGTCCCTAAAGGGAAATTGTCTGCCTTCATCTCTTCATATTAAGGGAGGATTGGGGAGGTAGGGGGACAGCTCTAACAAGAATCCTTGCTAAAAAAAAAAAAAAAAAAAAAAAAAAAGAATCCCTGCTCACTTATATCAACTACCATGTTTTGTTTTGTTTTTCAAGGTAGGGTCTCACTCTAGTCCAGGCTGACCTGGAATTCACTATGTAGTCTCAGGTTGGCCTCAAACTCACATTAATTCTCCTACCTCGGTCTCCTGAGCACCACCACACCTGGCTCAACTGCTAGTCTTTAGCTACTGCCATACCTGGGGAGAAAATCTCAAAGGGTGTAGAATTCTGGGTATTGATATATAGGATATGTGGATATATTGAGGCCTGCTTTTATAATAATAATGGATTGTGTGGACTTTTTTCTCCTCAGAGTGTAGAGTATTTGAAACCTTAAGGAACCAAGATGTCAGCTCCTAACAAAGCTATCATTAAAGCAGAGAAGGATGCTCTTAACCTGAAGTTACCCCCTATTGTCCATCCTTCAGAAGACATGGGTGTTGACACACCACAGCAGAGTAAACTGCTAACTTACAGAAGGTGCAAGGAGCAGCAGAAGAAAATTAATCAGCTAGTGTAAGTAGCATGGTGCTAAATCACTCTTGCTTGGGATTCAGTTGAAATGAGTAGTATTCTAGTCTCATTTAAAGTTTTTTTAAAAAAATAATTAATTAATTAATTAATTAATTTGAGAGAAGAAAAAGAAAAAGAGGTGGGGGGGGGGAAGAGAATGGGTGCACCAGGGCATCCAGCCACTGCAAACGAACTCCAGATGCATGTGCCCCCTTGTGCATCTGGCTTACGTGGGTCTTGGAGAATTGAACCAGGATCCTTTGGCTTTGCAGGTAAACACCTTAACCACTAAGCCATCTCTCCAGCCCTCATTTAAAGTTGAAACTGGGGACTGGAGAGATAGCTTGGCAGTTAAGGTGCTTGCCTGCGAAGCCTAAGGACCCATGTTCAATTCTCCAGATCCCACATAAGCCAGACACCCAAGGTGATGTAAGCACACAAGGTTACATATTTATACAAGGTGACACATGTGTTTGGAGTTTGATTGCAGTGGTTGGGGGGCCTGGCACACCAATTTTCTCTCTCTCTCATTCTGTATCTCTCTCATTAAAATTTTCTTTTTAAAAAAAGTAGGAGCTGGGCGTGGTGGCGCACGCCTTTAATCCCAGCACTTGGGAGGCAAAGGTAGGAGGATCGCCGTGAGTTCAAGGCCAGCCTGAGACTCCATAGTGAATTCCAGGTCAGCCTGGGGCTAGAGTGAGACCCTACCTCGAAAAAAAACCAAAAAAAAAAAAAAAAAAAAAAAACCCAAAAAAACAACAAAAAAATCTAATCAAATAAAATAAAAATAAAGCCAGATGCATAAAGTGGTGCAGGTGTCTGGGGTTTGCTTGCAGTGGCTTGAGGACCTGGCACAACCATACTCATTCTTTTTCTGTCTGCCTCTTTCTCTTTGTCTCTCTTTCTCTCTCTCAAATAAATAAAAATTTAAAAAATATAAAAAATTTAGTGGGGCATGGTGGTGCATTTCTTTAATCCCAGGTCTTTGGAGGCACAGGTAGGAGGATTCCCATGAGTTTGAGGTCACCCTGAGGCTTCATAGTGAATTCCAGGTCAGCCTGGACTAGAGTGAAACCCTACCTCAAAAAAATTTAAACTGTATGTATTTTCATGGACAAAATACTATCGAATTAATTAGAAAAGCAGTTGAAGCCAGGTGTGGTGGTGTGCACCTTTAATCCCAGCACTTGGGAGGCAGAGGTAGGAGGATCACTGTGAGTTCAAGGCCACCCTAAGACTACATAGTGAATTCTAGGTCAGCCTGGGCTATAGCAAGACCCTACCTCAAAAAACCAAAACAAAACAAAACAAAGAACAACAACAACAAAAAAAAAAAAAAGAAAAACAACAAAGAAAAGCAATTGAAAATTAATCATAGGCTCACAAGTCTTGTATATTGTTATTATTGTTACTTTACTTATGCTTCTCACAACAACCCTGTAAGATAGATAGTATGTTAAGCTCTGTTTTTATTATGTTTTTAGTAAATTGATTTTTAGTGATTTATTTTTTATTTTTAGATTTTTAAAGTTATTTTTAATTTATTTATTATTTGACAGAGAAAGAGGGAGAGAGAGAGAGTGGGTACGCCAGGGCCTCCAGCTACTGCATACAGACTCCAGACACGTGTGCCCCCTTGTGCATCTGGCTAATGTGGGTCCTGGGGAATCAAACCTGGGTCCTTTGCCTTTGTAGGCAAATGCCTTAACCGCTAAGCCATCCCTCCAGCCTTAATTTTATTTATTTATTGAGAGAGAGATAGAGAGGCTGATAGAATGGGCACTCCAGGGCCTCTAGCCACTGCAGAAAAATCTCCAGATGCATGTGCCACCATCTACATCTGGCTTTAAGTGGGTACTGGGGAATTGAATCTGGGTCCCTAGGCTTCCCAGGCAAGCAAGTCCCTTAATTGATAAGCTGTTATGCTCAGATCACGGAGTCCCTAAAGACCACCAAGAGAGTTGGACACGTATGCAACAGCAAAAAGCTTTATTTTGGGCTTAAACTCAGGCTCCAGACTTTACCAACGCAGTGGGTAGGTCCAAGATCCCCAATGGCTTCTGGAAGCAGCTTTCATTAGGTTCAAACAAAGAAAAGGGGAATTCCAACATAGCAGTTACATGATTGGTTGACATTTAGCAAGAGCATATATGTTGCAAGCTGACTGGTTACATAGTAGCTGAGAACGTTAAGCAAATTTATCTACAGTCACAAGAGCCTCAGGAATGTATAACATTTACTTGATCCTTTTTGATTGGTCTGTTACGGGCATTATTTTGGGTACTGAGCAGTTTGTGGATGTTTTTCCCAGTAACTGCAAAGTGCTGTGTCAGTAATTTGGGCCCTGCAGGGAAACAAAAATTTAGGCCTATTAATATCTTTAAAGTCTTTCATGGCGTTACTTTGGTTTGGGCTCTTCAAAGCCATCTCTCCAGCCCAAGCTGTTTTTTTTTTTTTTTCCTTTCAAAAAAAATTTTTTTTTTCGTGATAGGGTCTCGCTCTAGCCCAGGCTGACCTGGAATTCACTACATAGTCTCAGGGTGGCCTTGAATTCACGGCGATCCTCCTACCTCTGTCTCCCGAGTACTGGGATTAAAGGCATGTGGCACCACACCCAGCTCAACTTTTTTTTATTAACAACTTCCATGATGATAAAAAATATCCCATGGTAATACTCTCCCTCCCCCCACTTTCCCCTTTGAAACTCCATTCTCCATCATATCCCCTCCCCATCTCAATCAGTCTTTTATTTTGATGTCATGATCTTTTCTTCCTGTTATGATGGTCTTGTGTAGGTTGTGTCAGGTACTGTGAGGTCACGGATATCCAGGCCCATTTTGTGTCTGGAGGAACACGTTGTAAGGAGTCCTACCCTTCCTTTGGCTCTTACATTCTTTCTGTCACCTCTTCCACAATAGACCCTGAGCCTTGGAAGGTGTGATAGAGATATTTCAGTGCTGAGCACTCCTCTGTCACTTCTTCTCAGCACCATGGTGCCTTCTGAGTAATCCCAAGGTCACTGCTTATCTGAAAAGAGAAGCTTCTTTAACCAAAAATAAGAGTAGCATTAATATATGGGTATAAACATTAAGAGAAGTGCTTACTGGGCAGGTTGGTGAGTATAGTATATACATTTAGCCAGACAACAGCAGACATTACACCCCCAGGGCTCATGACTACCCCTGTTGTAGGTTTTCAGTATCAGGGATGTATTCCCTTCCATGGAGTGGGCCTCCAGTCCAATTAGAGGGCAGTTGGTTTCCCCCATAACAGATGTGCCACTATTGCACCCATTGGCTCATTTGGCCTGGCTGGCCAAATCTAAGGCTTGCAGTGTCCACTGTCGAGTATCTTCACTGGTGATTTCTTTCTCTCCCATTGAACTGCATGCAGCATGGTTTTTCCCCAGCTTTCTGTCAGCTGGTCTACATGGAGGAGGTTTTCAGCTCAGCTCCAGCAGGATTTCTCAGTGACCTTGTAGCCCAAGTATGTGAAGTCTTCAGCAATAGGGTCTTACCATCTATTCCTGGTGGGAAACCAAGGGCCTTGGCAATGTCCTGTAATGTTTTGGGGGCATCAGGAATCTTCCTGGCTAACAACTCATTGGAAGGTATCCCATCCCTGGCACTGAAAATTTTCTAGCAACAATCCATGGCTCCTGAGTGTTCCATTGTCCAAGAAAGTAGGTTTCCATGTGACTTATTCATATCCTCTTAGATTTTGATTAGCCCTCCGTCCACCTTTCCTTTACTCAATCTCTTCTCCTGACCTCACTTAGGCCTTTCCACCCACATTAATCTGTTCTTCTACTTACATATATACAATACCATCCTATTAAGTTTCCTCCTCCCACCCTTTCTATTCCCTTAATATCCCCTTTCTAACTTACTGGCCTCTGCTGCTGAGTTTCTTCCTACTCACATAGAAGTCCAATCATGTGTAGCTAGGATCCCCATATAAGAGAGAACATGTGACATTTGGCTTTCTGGGCCTGGGTTACCTCAGTAAGTATAATACTTTTCAGATTTTTTTTTTTTTTTTTGAGGTAGGGTCTCATTCAGGCTTACCTGGTATTCCATATGTAGTCTCAGGGTGGCCTTGAACTCACAGCAATCCTCCTACCTCTGCTTCCCAAGTACTGAGATTAAAGGTGTGTGCCATCACATGAAGCTCCCTCCTTTTTTTTTTTTTAATTTTGGAGAGAGAGAGAGGTGAGATAGAAAATTGGTGCAACAGGGCCTCAGCCATTGCAATGGAACTCCAGATGCTTTTGCCACCTAGTGGGCATGTGCAATGTTGCGCTTGTCTCACCTTTGTGTGTCTGGCTAACATGGGATCTGGAGAGTAGAACATGGGTCTTTAGGCTTTGCAAGCAAGCACCTTAACTGCCAAGTCATCTCTCCAGCTTCTCCCTTTTTTTAATGAGAGAGAGAGTGAGTGTGTGTGTGTGTGTGTGTGTGTGAGTGAGAAAGAGAGAGTGGGAGAGAGAATTGGTGCACCAGGGCCTCCTGCCACTGAAATCAAACTCCAGAAACGTGTGCCCCCTTGTGCACATGTGAAACTTTGCCAGCTTGTGTCATTGTGTGTGTCTGGCTTACATGGAACCTGGAGAGTCAAACATGGGTCCTTAGGCTCCGCAGTCAAGCGCCTTTTCAGCTAAGCCATCTCTCCAGCCCTCAAGCTCTGTTTTTAAAATTTTTTTGTTTATTTTTATTTATTTGAGAGCAAGAGATAGATAGATAGATAGATAGATAGATAGATAGATAGATGGAGAGAGAGAGAGAGAGAATGGGCGTGCCAGGGCCTCTAGCCACTGCAAACAAACTCCAGACACATGCGCCCCCTTGTGCTAACGTGGGTCCTGGGGAATTGAGCCTTGAACCAGGGTCCTTAGGCTTCACAGGCAAGCACTTAACTGCTAAGCCATCTCTCCAGCCCTATTCTTTGTTTTTTTCCAGGTAGGGTCTCACTCTGGTCCAGGCTCGAGGTTGGCCTCGAACTCAAGGTGATCCTTCTACCTCTGCCTCCTGAGTGCTGGGATTAAAGGCATGCACCACCATGCCCGACCTTTTAAAATTTTATTTTATTTTATTTGCAAGGAGACAGAGACAGAGAGAGAGAGAGAGAGAGAGAGAGAGAGAGAGAGAGAGGAGGAGACAGACAGAGAGAGAATGGGTGCACCAGGGCCTCTAGCCACTGCAAACGAACTCCAGACACATGCGCCCCCTTGTGCATCTGGTTTATGTGGGTACTGGAAAATTGAACCTGGGTCCTTTGGCTTTGCAGGCAAGCGCCTTAACCACTAAGCCATCTCTCCAGCCCCAAGTTTTGTTTTGAAAATGAATGATGGGCTGGGGAGATGACTTAGTGGTTAAGGCACTTGCCCACGAAGCTAAGGACCCATATTTGATTCCCCAGTACCCTTGTAAGCCAGATGCACAAGGTGGTGCACGTGTCTGGGGTTTGTTTGCTGTGGTTAGAGGGCCTGGTGTGCCTATTCTCTTTCTCTCTGTCTGCCTCTTTCTCTCTCTCTCTCTCAAATAAGTAAGAAAAAATTTAAATGAGTGAACTAAGGTACAGAGAAGTAATTTGCCCCAGCTCATGCATCTGGGGTTGGGGTTCAGGGTCAGGTTCTGCAGTAAGCATACTTTAAGCATCTCCCTGTTTGCCTTTTATTATGTGATCACTATATTGGCAATAAAACCATGTAACTGGAACTCTACAAAGGATTTGGAAACAACATTTAATAAATTAAAATATTCTTAAACTGCTTATAGTTAACTTTTTATAAAAATGGAAATTTAGCTGGGCTTGGTGGTGCATGCCTTTAATCCCAGCACTTGGGAGGCAGAGGTAGGTTTGTCATGAGTTTGAGGCCAGCCTGGGACTACAGAGTGAGTGCCAGGTCAGCCTGGGCTAAAGCAAGACCCTTCCTTGAAAAATAAACTAAAGCCCCATGGTGCTGAGAAGAAGTGACAGAGGAGTGCTCAGCACTGAAATATCTCAATCACACCTTCCAAGGCTCAGGGTCCATTGCGGAAGAGGTGGTGGAAAGAATGTAAGAGCCAAAGGAAGGGTAGGACTCCTTACAGCGTGCTCCTCCAGACACAGAATGGCCTGGACATTCATGACCACACAGTGCTTGACACTACCTACACAAGACCATCAATAGGAGGAAAAGGTGATGACATCAAAATAAAAGAGAGACTGATTGAGATGGGGAGGGGATATGATAGAGAGTGGAGTTTCAAAGGGGAAAGTGGGGGGAGGAAGGGTATTACCATGGGATATTGTTTACAATTATGGAAGTTGTCAATAAAAATATATAAAAAAGAAAAAATCAAATAAATATGGGCTGGTGAGGTGGCTTGGTGGTTAAGGCTCATGCCTGCAAAGCCAAAGGATCCAGGTTCAATTATCTAGTACCCATGTAAAGCCAGATGCACGGGGTGGCTCATGTGTTGAATTTGTTTGCAGTAGCTGGAGGCCCTGGCACACCCATTCTCTCCTCCTCAAAATAAGTAAGTAAATAAGCAAATAAATTTTAAAAACCAAAGAAATAGCTGGGTGTTTTGGTGTACACCTTTAATCACAGCACTTGGGAGGCAGAGGTAGGAGGATTGCTGTGAGTTGGAGCCCACCCCAAGACTACTTACTAAATTCCAGGTCGGCCTGAGCTAGAGCAAGAACCTACTTTGAAAAGCCAAAAATATAAAAAATAAAGAATTATAAATAAGTAAAATAAAAATAAGTAAAAAAGGAGACTCGAATTTCTCACTGTGAATATCTTGTATTTAACTGAAGAACAAATAAATACCAGATCAGCTCTTCATGAAGGTTATCGGTTCTAAGGAATAAAACTTGGGCACTGTCTCTTTGTGGCTTCAAGTCACCAGGACACAGGTGTCCACACACTCAATTTTACTCAACTCTTGTGCTGAAGACTTTTTATAGTGACAGGCTCTGTAGGGAACTTTCCCTTCCCCTGGAACTTTATACCAGCCTGATCACACCACATTAGTGATGGGGCGACTTCAGAAGCAGGAGGAGTCCTCAGACGGCTTTCAAATGAATGGGAGCCATCCATGAACCATGAGAGATTCTGCCTCCGAAGTAAGTGGAAGTCCAGGACTGACCCTAGAGCTGTCCTCTGACCCTCATATGTGCTGTGATGCATGCACCAAGAACACACATGCACACATAGACACTAAATACTAAAAACAAAAACAAAAACAAAAAACCCCTTTTTTTTGTTGTTTGGTTTTTTCGAGGTAGGGTCTTGCTGTAGCTCAGACTGACCTGGAATTCACTCTGTAGTCTCAGGGTGGCCTCGAACTCATAGGTGATACTCCTATCTCTGTCTCCCAAGTGCTGGGATTAAAGGGTGTGTGCCACCATGCCCTGCTGTAAAGACTTTTTAAAAATATTTGTTTACTTGTGAGGGAGGTAGGGAGAGAGAGAGAGAGAATGAATGGGTATGGGTCTCTTGTAGCTGGCTTTATATGGGTACTGGGGAATTAAACTCAGACTGTCAGGCTTTGCAAACAAGTGCCTTTAACTGCTGAGCCATCTTTCCAACTCTAAAAAAATAATTTTTTTAAAAGAAAAATATGTTTCTGGGCTTGGAGGCTCACACCTTTAATCCAAGCACTCAGGCAAGTGCCTTAACCACTGAACCATCTCTTCAGCCCTAATCCAAGGACTCAGGAGGCTGAGGTAAGAGAATTTGACCTACAGAAGGAGTTCTAAATCATCCTGGGCTAGAGTGACACCCTGCCTAAAAAAAAGGAAATGCTTAACTTACATTGTTCTCAATAATTAGCTATAACATTACCATCAAGAGTCATATAGTTTTCTTTCTTTTTTTTTAAATTAAATTTGTTTATTAGAGACAGAGAGAGGGAGGGAGGGACAGAGAGACAGAGAGAGAGAGAGAGAGAGAGAAAGAGAGAGACAGAGAGAGAGAATGGGCGAGGCAGGGCCTCCAGCCACTGCAAATGAATTCCAGACACATGCGCCACCTTGTGCATCTGGCTTACGTGGGACCTGGAGAATCAAACCTGAGTCCTTAGGCTTTGTAGGCAAGTGCCTTAACTGCTAAGCCATTTCTCCAGCCCAAGAGTCATATATTTTTCTAACTATAAATTTCAGAATTTCTGGAGCTAAAATAAATCTAGAGAAAACACTGGAAAAAAGGGTACCACCATCACCAGAGCCTGATTATCCTCCAACTGTAAGTTATGTCGATCCCTTTGAATTTTTTTCCACACTGTTCATAACTATATTTCGAGTTTGGAAATGCATATTTGCAAGCAGCAATACAAAAGTATTCATGGAGAATGCATAATCTCTGAAAATTATGAAAACATCCCTGCTACCAATACAGTTCTAAATACAAAACTAACCTATTTGTTACTTCTGTGTAGCGAGAGAAGTTCATTTTCAAAAGAGATAAAATTCACTCTTTAGGTCTTCAGGTGTGAATGATATGAATGACAGTCTTTTTTTTTTTTTTTTTAATTTCTTCGTTGTTTGGGATCCTTGAGCATGCAAAAGCTTTGAACAGGAGAGTCCACAAAGGGACCAGGGTTGTATTGTGGCATCCAGTTAGGCTAGAGCTGGGAATGCCTCGGGGTCATCCACACCAGGAGCCCAAGAATTCGACTTATCAACCTGCTGCCACCATCCACCTCGTCCTCCCCTGTTGCCCCGTCCAGGGCGCCCTAGGGCTCCAAAGTTGACCTCCAGCTGAGACGTTATATCATTTGCTGGCTTCGGGAAATGATGGTCCACAACTGAATCTTCAGCACGAGCCTCTTCGCTTGTTGATTCATGAAGAATAAATCCCTTCTCCCATTGCTTATCACCACCTTCATTTGGTTTCCAGATATTAAACTCTTCTTTTTTGCTCGGTCTTTATTTTGAGTAGTCTTCCACTCTTCCAAACTCATCTCTTGGCCCTTCTTCCTTAACCACTTCAGCTCCGTTCTCCCTGTTTTCAGTGTCTGCTGCTGGGTGTTCCTCCCCCTCAGTGTTTCCTCAGTCACATTTACTCGATCCAGACCAGTTAATTCAGGTTTGACGGTTCCCCAGTTGTGAGATCACTACCTCCGCGCTTGTCCTGAGCTTCACCCACTGTAACTTCAAGAAGACACTTATTTATTACAGACACACAGAGAGGCATGGGGTGGGGGAGAATGGGCACACCAGGGCCTCTAGCCACTGGGAACGCACTCCAGGTGCATGTGCCACCACGTGCATAAAGTTTTTAACTTTAGGTCATTTTAATTTGAAAGTCAATAACCCACTTTTAAAAGAACATATATTTTTGATTTAAAAAGACTTGAAGTGTCCTTGATTTAATTCTCTCTCTCTTTTTGTTTTTGACAGATGACCAGTGAAATAAAAAAAAAAGGAGTGAGTTCAATTTTCTTGTTTTGAAAATGCTTAAAGAAATTATTGCAAACTGTTTTCTTCTAGGATTATCTACTAAGTCCCACCCCAAGAGAGGGGAAAAAAAATCCAATTAGGAACAAATTTTTTGGCTGGGCGTGGTGGCGGATGCCTTTAATCCCAGCACTTGGGAGGCATAAGTAGGAGGATCAGCATGAGATTGAGGCCACCCTGAGACTACATAGTGAATTCCAGGTCAGCCTGGACTAGAGTGAGACCCTACCTTGAAAAACAAAAACAAAAACAAAAACAAACAAACAAACAAACAAAAAAACCGAAAAAGACTTTTGTTTTCTCTAGCCTAGGGGATAGCAGCATGTCATGGACAACAAATGTAACAAATGTGGGTTGTGATATACATATTTAAGAGAGAGAGAGAGAGAGAGAGAGCGAGCACACCAGAGCCTCCAACCACTGCAAAGGAATTCCAGATGCATGTGCCACCACGTGCATCTGGTTTACATGGCTACTGGGGAATTGAACCTGAGTCCTAAGGCTTCGCAGGCAAGTGCCTTAACCAAAAGCTGTCTCTCCCGACCAAGAGTTATATTTTTTGTGGCCTCCATTATTTGAGAACTAGCAGTGTAAATATTTTAGTTCTTATTTGAAAGAATTGAAAGAAGGTTCAGTGTCAGTTAAAGAAAATGCATCTGTTTTAAAATCAGGACAATAATTATCTTCATGTTTTTATAATGACATTTATTTACTTAGCAAATACTAATTGAGAGTTATTTTATGCCAGCTACATGCTAAGTACTAGAGATGTTTTTAAAAATGACACTGCATGGGCTGGAGAGATGGCTCAATGGTTAAAAGTGCTTGCTTGCAAAGCCTGAAGGCCTGGGGTTGATTCCCCAGTACCCTCATAAAGCCAGATGCAGAAGTGTAGCACATGCATCTGGAGTTCGCTTGCAGTAGCAGGAGGTCCTGGAGTGCCCATACATTCGCACTCTTCTATCTCTCTCTCTCTCAAGTAAATAAACATTTTAAAAGGGAGGGAATATCCAGAGGCATTCCCTGTCCACAATGACTGACTGTTGCTCTCCCAACTCATAACCCACAACCCCATGGTGAATACCAAAAATCCCACTGAGGAGGGCCTTAAGTGGAATGGGGTTAGGGGAGAATGGTACCAACATATGATGTATCCATACAAAGTTTCTACTTCAAAAAAAAAAAAAATACACTGCATGGGTGACAGTATGGTACGGTGATGTGATTGGCAGGAAGATGACAATATGTAAAATTCATTCAATAGTAAAGAATATAGAGACGAGCATGGTGATGCATGCATTTAATCCCAGCACGTGAGAGGCAGAGGTAGGAGGATCGCTGTGAGTTCAAGTAAGGTCAGTCTGAGACTACATAGTGAAGTCCAGGTCAGCCCGGGTTAGGAAAAAAAAAAAAAAAAAAAAAAAGAAAGTCACAGGATCACTGATAATGATTTTACCCTGAGAAAATGAAGACTTTACTAAGAACATTAATTTCATAAGAACTCATCACAAAGAAACTGATTTGTAGGGCATATTCTGAGATAAAATAGCTTTATTTTGAAAGTTACTTTTAAGATTTAAAAAATATTTATTTATTTATGAGAGAGAGAGGAGAATGAGAGAGAAAGAGGCAGATAGAGAGAATGGGTGTGCCAGAGTCTCTAGCCGCTGCAAACGAACTCCAGACGCAGGCTTTACGTGGATCCCGGGGAATCAAACCTGGGTCCTTAGGCTTTGCAAGCAAGCCTCTTATAACCACTGAGCCATCTTTCTAGCCCAAGATTTTTTTTTTTTATTCTGAAAAAACTATTATCAGAGAAAACAGAGCTTAGGAAACAACGCTGAAACATTATGTCATGCAGAACATTTGCTGTGTTCCTCTCGCGTCACCAGCTCAACTATGTCTACATGAAGCAGTGTGTGGAAAGTAGCCCAATCGTGCCCATTCAGCAGGAGTGGCTGGACCACATGCTAATGCTTGTCCCTGAGCACTTGAAGGAAGGGAAACAAAGGCAAGAACTGCTTCAGAGCCTCATAAGTGAGGTGGCGACTGACTTTAATAAAAGCATGAAGAGGTATTTGGGTAAGTAGCTTTTTTTTTTTTTTTTTTTTTTTTTTTTTTTTGGTTTTCAAGATAGGGTCTCACTCTAGCCCAGGCTGACCTGGAACTCACTATGTAGTGTCAGGGTGGCCTTGAATTTGTGGCGATCCTCCTACCTCTGCCTCCCGAGTGCTGGGATTAAAGGTGTGCGCCACCACGCCCGGTGGTTAAGTAGCATTTAACACACACTAAGTTTCTTTCCTCTTTATGTGTGCCACTGAATCAAAAGTAGAAGCGCGCCAGATGTGGTGGCACATGCCGTTGGTCCCAGCACTGGGAGGCTGAGGTAGGAGGGACACTGTGAAGTTGAGGCCCGCCTGGGACTACAGAGTGAGTGCCAGGCGAGACCCTGCCTCAAAAAGAACAGACAAACAAAAAACGTAGAAGCAAGCAAGGGAAGATGGCACATGACTGTCATCACAGCGCTTGGGACATGGAGACAGGAGGATCAGGAGTCTAGGCCAGCCTCAGTTCATAGGGAGTTTGATACCAGCTTGGACTACATGAGATCCTGTGCCTCAAAAAAAAAAAAAAAAAAAAAAAAAAAAAAAAAAAAAAGTGGGGAGAAAGTACAAGTAAAATGAATGTTTTGTTACTATTTTTACTTACTTGCAAGGAGAGAGAGAGTAAAAATGAATTTATTTGCAAGCAGAGAAAGAGAAGAGAGACAGACAGAATGGGTACACCAGGGCCTCCATCTGCCAGATGCATGAGCCACTTTAAGCATCTGGCTTTATGTGGGTACTGGAGAATAGAACCCAGGTCATTAGGCTTTTCAGGCAAGTGCCCTAACTGCTGAAGCATCTCTCCAGCCCCCAAATGAATTTTGAATATTATATAAACTTTATATATTTCTTTTGAAAAAAATTATTATTTGCATGTGCGTTTATGGGCATGCCAGGGTCTCTTGCCACTGCAACTGAATGTCTTATATATGGCTGGTTGGGGAATTGAACCCTGGGTTGTCAGGCTTGCAAGCAAGTGCCTTTAACAACTGAGCCATCTCCCCAGCCCCTAAATTATATATATGTTTCTTAGATATGATTTCTACATAAAGTTTTATTCTGAGCTTATAATGTAGTCAAAGTCATTATAATTTAAGGGAACAGGGCTGCAGAGATGGCTTAGTGGTTAATGTGTCTGCCTGTGAAGCCTAAGGACCCAGGTTTGATTCCCCAGGATCCATGTAAGTCAGATGCACAAGGTGGTGCATGCATGTGGAGTTAGTTTGAAGTGGCTAGAGGCCCTGGCTCTCCCATTCATATTCTCTCTCTGCCCCCCTCTCTCTCAAATAAATACATAAATAAATAAATAAATAAAATAATTTAAGGAAACATTTTGTAAATTTGTGTATATTAGCTGATCTGACTTTTCACTTTAGCTCCATTATTTTAGCTATCATTTTTATAGGATTGTCAAAAAATATTAATATGTTTTTATAAATTTACTAGGAATTAAGTTTGTAATTTTTCTAATTTTAAAAAAGTATTTATTTATTTATTTGAGAAAGAGAGAGAGAGAGAACGGCCAATATAGAAAGAGAGAGAGAGAATGGGTGCATCAGGGCCTTGAGCTACTGGAAAAGAACTCCAGATACATGTGCCACCTTGTGCATCTGCTTTCTGTGGGTCATGGGGATTAAACCTGGGTTCTTTGGCTTTTCAGGCAAGCACTTTAACCACTAATCCACCCCTCCAGCCCAAGCTTGAAATTTTTATTGAAATACTATTTTTTGGGTTTTAAAAAATTAATCTCTGTAGCCCAGGCTGGCCTAGAACTCATTATATGACCAAGGCTTGCCTCAAGCTCATAGCAATCCTCCTGTCTCAGTCTCCTGAATGCCGGAGATGACAACTGTTAGCCACTATACTGGCTCTAGTTATTCTTTTTTTAATTTTTATTTTAGATTTATATATATATATATATATATAGAGAGAGGGACAGAGCTTATGTGAGATCTGGAGATTTGAACATGAATTCTTAGACTTTGCAGGCAAGCACCTAATCTGCTAAGCCATCTCTTCAGCCCGAATTTTTTTAAAATTTATTTATTTGGGGACTGAAGAGATGGCTTAGAGGTTAAGGCATTTGCCTGCAAAGCCAAAGGACTCAGGTTCAATTCTCCAGGACCCACATAAGCCAGATGCACAAGGTGGCACATGCATCTGGCATTCATTTACAGAGGCTGAAGGCCCTGGTGTGCCCATTCTCTCTCTCTGAAATAAAGTTAATAAAAAATTATTTATTTGCAAGGTAAGAGAGAGAGAGGGAGGAAGGGAAGGAGAGAGAGAGAGAGAATGGGTGCACCAAGGCCTTTGGCCACTGCAAAAGAGCTTGAGATGCAGGCACCACTTTGTGCATTTGGCTTTACATGGATATTGGGGAATCAAACCTGGGCCATTAGGCTTTGTGAACAAGTGCCTCAGTTGCTGAGCCATCTCTCCATTCCCCAAGGATGGATTTTCTTAAGTGATCATGACAGTGATCTTTGAATAGATGATATGCACAGAATGGAGAATTGAGAATGCTCTCATATCTGAGTTTGACTTCCCAGAATTCATGTAAAAAGTTGAGCATGGTCACACAGTCCTGAGGGGGATGGAGTCCAGAGAATCCCTGGTGCTCACTGACCAGTGTTCCTATACTCACCTCCAAAATCAAGCCCAAATAGTACTAAAAGCTTGTTTTTGTTTCAAGTAAAGGAATTTTTTCTAGGTTTATTTTAATGCACAGTAAATGGTACCATACAATATCTGGTTAGAGATTTAGCTATGAATAGGTCTTGCAAGGGTATTTAAGAAATATTAACACATATGTGTATTCTAGTACACAGTGTTCTTGTGAAACCTCCAGTTAAATGGCTCGAAGATGAAGGAGGCCCTTTACCTGAACCTCCCGTGTGAGTAAATTATTTTGAGAACAGTATTTCATGTAGCTTTGTTACAACTAAAAAATGAACTGATCAGCCAAGCAGGGTGGCTCATACCTATATTCCCAGCACTCAGGAGGCAGAGGTGGGAGGATCTCTGTGAGTTGGAGGCCTGCCTGGGACTACAGAGTGAGTTCTAGGTCAGCCTGGGCTAGAATGAGAGCCTGTTTCAAAAAGTTATATTGTGGAGGGAGAGATGGCTTAGAGGTTAAGGCACTTGCCTGCAAAGCCAAAGGACCTTGGTTCACTTCCCCAGGACCCATGTAAGCCAGTTGCACAAGGGGGCACATGCATCTGGAGTTCATTTGCAGTGGCTGGAGGCCCTGGTGCACCCATTCTCTCCCCCTTTCTCTGCCTCTTTCTCAAATAAATAAATAAAAATAAAGTTAAAAATTATATCGTGGGCTAGAGAGATGGCTTAGTGGTTAAGGTGTTTGCCTACAAAGCCAAAGGATCCAGGTTTGATTCCCCAGGACCCATGTAAGCCAGATGCACAAGGTGGTACATGTGTCTGGAGTCATTTGCAGTGGCTGGATGTTCTGGCGCGCCCATTCTCTTTCTCCCTTTCTCTGTCTCTCTCTCAAATAAATAAATAAAGATAAAATATTAAAAAATTACATTGTGAAGCTCACAGATATTTGAATCTATCTAAAATACTCCAAGCCAGGTGTGGTAATGCACACCTTTAATTCTAGCACTTGGGAGGCAGAGGTGGGAGCATTGCTATGAGTTCAAAGCCACCCTGGGACTACAGAGTGAATTCCTGGCCAGTCAAGGCAAGAGTGAGACTTTGCCTTGAAGAAGAAAAGTAAAAAACTAAATTAAATAAACCACTGCAAAGGCACTCTCTACACTGTGGTCATCTAGTTCTGCTCCCAGAAGTAGGAGGACCTTAGGAATCAATTCCTCAACCTGAGACAAGTGTGGCAGTACACACCTTTAATTCTGGCACCCAGGAGGTGGAAGAAGGAGGGTTGGGAGTTCAAGGCCAGCCTCAGGTACACAGAGTTTGAGGTCAGTCTATGCAAAATGAGACAGATTTGTCCATTCTTTCCCTTAATTCTAATGACTGTGTTCTTACATAGCTCTCTCTGTTTGCTAATTGAACCAGAACACAATAAAAGTTAACAGGACAGAGAGAGGGGAGAGAGAGAGAGAGAGAGAATGGGTGCACCAAGGCTTTTAGCTACTGTAAATGAATTCCAGACACATGTGCCACCTTGTGCATCTGGCTTATGTGGGTCCTGAGGAATCAACTGGGTCTTTAGGCTTCAAAGGCAAGTGCTTTAACTGCTAAGCCATCTCTCCAGCCTAGTGTGTTTTTATTAAATGTATATGTTATAAGGTTTCCATTGCTTAACCTAGTTCTCTCTTCTTAATCTCCAGGTTATTCACTTCAACTCTACCTTCCTAAAGTATAGAGTGTATTTTTTTTTATTGTTGTTGTTTTTGAGGTAGGGTCTCAGTCTAGCTCAGGCTGACCTAGAATTCACTATGGAGTTTCAGGGTGGCCTCGAACTCATGGCAATCCTCCTACCTCTGCATCCCAAGTGCTGGGATTAAAGGCATGCACTGCCATGCCCGGCTCAGGGTGTATTTTGTTTTTTTAGGTAGGGTCTCACTCTAGCCCAGGTTAACCTGGAATTTACTCTGTAGTGTCAGGCTGGCCTTGAACCCACAGCAATCCTCCTACTTCAGTCTTCTGAATGCTGGGATTAAAGGCGTGCACGCATCACCATGCCCGGGTGCAGGGTTGGGGTGGGGGAGAATGGCATAGCAAAGCCTCTAGTTGCTGCAAACGATCTCCAGATGCATGCGCCACTTTGTGCATCTGGCTTTATATGGGTACTGGGGAATTGAACTCGGGTCATTAGGCTTTGCAGGCTTTACTTTAACAGCTGAGCCATCTGTCCAGCACGGGTGTATTGTTTTAATCTTGTTTGATGTGATGTTTTGCTTTTCCAGAGGACTAGATTATTCCAAACCTTGGCATTCTAGCTATGTGCAAGCAAGAAATCAAATAGCAGCTAATTTACACATTGTTCACCCAACTATGAAAATATTACTGGAGCTTGGTTATACAACATTTGCTGATACCACTTTGCTGGATTTAACAGGAGTCAGGTAAGACTCTGTACTTATTAATTAATCAAAACTTAGAAGTGAGGGCTGGAGGGATGGATTAGTGGTTAAGGCACTTGCCTGCAATGCCAAAGGACCCAGGTTTGATTCCCCAGGACCCACATTAGCCAGATGCACAAGGGGCACATGTATTTGGAGTTCATTTGCAGTGGCTGGAGGCCCTGGTGTACCCATTCTCTCTCTCTCTCCCTGTTTCTCTGTCAAATAAATAAATAAATAATTAAAAAGAATCCCTTAAAAAACTTAAAAGTTAAATATCTCCTTATTTGACATTTAAAAAATTTATTTACAAGGGGAGGGAGGAAAAGAAGGAGAGAGAGAGAGTAAAGAAGAGAGAGAGAGAAAGAGAGAGAGAGGGGGAGGGAGAAAAAGAGAATGAATGAATATGAATGAATCCTCCAGGGTCTCTTGCCACTGCAAATGAACTCCAGGTGCAGGCACTATTTTGTGCATTTGGCTTTATGTGGGTACTGGGGAATTGAACCTATGCCATTATGCTTCGTGAGCAAACTCTTGCCACTGAACCATCTCTTTAGCCCCTTGACATTTTTTTTTTTTTTTTGAGGTAAGGTCTCACTCTGGCTAAGGCTGATGTGGAATTCAGGGTGGCCTTGAACTCACAGTGATCCTCCTACCTCTGCCTCCCTAGTGCTGGGATTAAAGGCGTGTGCCACCACACCCAGCTTGACATGTTTTTTGACTGCATAATTTTAAAACAGATTTACAAATCTTTAAAACATTTTTTTTACATTTTGGAATTAAAAAAAAAATCAGTTTTCTTAGAGCCAGGCATGGCAGTGCATGTCTTTAAGCCCAGCACTTGGGAGGCAAAGGTATGAGGACCACCATGAGTTCAAGGCCACCCTGAGACTACTTAGTGAATTCCAGGTCAGCCTGAGATAGAGTGAGACTCTACCTCGAAAAAAAAAAAGATCTATTTTCTTTGTTTCAACAATTGTCTATCAAGACCAGTCTATCATTTGTTTAAATCATTTTCTTTTCTTCACAAATAGAGCTAGAGGCCCGATTGATTGTGAATCACTGAGGAATGATCTATCAATTCAAGCTAAAAAGGCAGAGGAGAAGATCATGAACACATGGTACCCCAAGGTTATCAATCTGTTTACTAAGAAGGAAGCACTGGAAGACATTAAGCCTGAGAAAATGGACTCCTTTTTCAGCTGCGTTTCCACACTCATGTCGAACCAGGTATAAGTGTCATAAATTTTTTTTTCAAGGTAGGGTCTCACTCTAGCCCAGGCTGACCTAAAACTCACTCTGTAGTCCCAGGCCGGCCTTGAATTTATGGCCATCTTCCTACCTCTGCCTCCTGAGTGCTGGGCTTAAAGACATGCATCATCATGCCTGGCTCTACAACTTAAAAAATATATATTTTAATTATTTATTTGGGGAGAGAGAGAGAGAGAGAGAGAGAGAGAATGGGCACAGTAGGGCCTGTAGCTGCTACAAATGTACTTTCAGATGTATGTGCCACTTTGTGCATATGGCTTTATGTGGGTACTGGGGAATCAAACCTGGGTTGTTAGGCTTTGCAGTCAAGTGCTGAGCCATCTCTCCATCCCCAAGAGATCATTTTTTTTTCCTTTTCTTTTCTTTTCTTTTCTTTTCTTTTCTTTTCTTTTCTTTTCTTTTCCTTTCCTTTCCTTTCCTTTCCTTTCCTTTCCTTTCCTTTCCTTTCCTTTCCTTTCCTTTCCTTTCTTTCTTTCTTTCTTTCTTTCTTTCTTTCTTTCTTTCTTTCTTTCTTTCTTTCTTTTTTTTTTGAGGTAGGGTCTCACTCTAGCTCAGGTTGACCTGGAATTCACTATGTAGTCTCAGGGTGGCCTCGAACTCACCGCAGTCCTCCTACCTCTGCCTCCTGAGTGCTGGGATTAAAGGTATGCACCACCATGCCTGACAAAAATGCATTTTTTAATGCTTAGAAGCATGGTGCATATTTCTAAGTTTCTCTAACTTCACCTGCCCTTAGTGGTATTTTGGAAATCTGACTTTTCTGAGGAGAAAACACCCTGAGTTGCAGTGTTTGATTTCTGTGATATAAATATTTTCACTATGGTTGATTTCAGGTTGCTAAGGGTTTACCCACTCACCAGATCTTGACTAAGGTACTAATTTTAGTATACCATACCTCATACACGTCAGGCGTTTTATGCTCAGACCCCTAAGTGTCAGCTATGCCTGATCCCAGTCTTCACCATGTCATTTGGTCTTCTGAAGTGTTTTGTGGCCCAGGGATGGACTTTCTGAAACATGTAGAAAATTATGTACTGCTGTTTTTATTTTATTTATTTGCAGGCAGAGAGAGAGAAAATGGGCATGCCAGAGCCTCCAGCCACTGCAAATGAACTACAGATGCATATGCCACTTTGTGCATCTGGATTTACATGGGTACTGGGGAATTCAACCTGGGTTGTCAGGTTTTGTAGGCAAGCGCTTTAACTGCTGAGCCATCTCTCCAGCCTTGCATTGCTATTTTTAGATTGCTGATATTACATTACAAATTGTGGTTTACATATATTGTTCTACTGATTGCTTTAGACCTTTATTAAGAATATATTGAGGGGTGGAGAGATGGCTTAACTGTTAAGGTGCCTGCCTGCGAAGCCTAAGGGCCCATGTTTGATTCTCCAGATCCCACATTAGCCAGATGCACAAAGGTGAGGCAAGTGCAAAGTCGCACATGCCCACGAGGTAGCACAAGCGTGTGGTGTTCGGTTGCAATGGCTGAGGCCCTGGTGTACCAATTCTCTTTCTCAGTCTCTCTCTGTCTCTCTAAAAATAAATAAATAAAGAAAGAATGTATGGATCTGGGCATGGTGGTGCATGCCTTTAATCCCAGCACTTGGGAGGCAGAAGTAGGAGGATAGCTTTGAGTTCAAGCCCAGCCTGAGAGTACATAGTGAGTTCCCAGTCAGTCTGAGCTATAGCGAGACTCTACCACACACACACACACACACACACACACAAATATTGTTCTGGAGCTGGTTCAGTTGATAAAAGTGCTTTCTTGCAAAGCCTGCTGGCTTGGGTTTGATTCCCCAATACCTATGTAAAGCCAGATGTACAAAGTGGCACATGCAGCTGGAGTTCATTTGCAGTGTCTAGAGACCCTGACCCATTCTCTTTCTCTCTTCTCATGAATAAGAAAGAGACAAAGACTATACTGTGCTGAATAATTAAAGGTTGAATTTATACTCTCTAAAATAATAGTGACTTATGATGTGATTTAGCTAAAGGATCTCTTACGGAGAACTGTCGAAGGATTTGTAAACCTCTTTGACCCAAGACATCAAGAAAGGCTGCCGATATTTAAGATGGAGTTGACATTTGATGAAGATAGGATGGAATTTTACCCTACCTTTCAAGATATGGAAGATGTAGTTTTGAGTTTGGTAGAGCGAGTATCTGAAGCTCTGCAGGTATGACGTCCACACTAGCCACTGCTTTTCTTCTTCTTCTTTTTTGAGGTAGGGTCTCTCTGTAGCCCAGGCTGACCTGGACTTCACTCTGTAGTCTCAGGGTGGCCCTGAACTCACAGCAGTCCCTCCTACCTCAGCCTCCTGAGTGCTAGGATTAAAGGTATGTGCCACTATACTTGGTTTGCCACTGCTTTTCTTTACATTGTTCTAGTTCAGTATTTTATTTTAGTATTTTTTTGTTTATTTTTATTTATTTGAGAGTGACAGACAGACAGACAGACAGAGAAAGAGGCATATATATATATATATAGAGAGAATGGGTGTGCCAGGGCCTCCAGCCCCTGCAAATGAACTCCAGATGTATGCATAACCTGTGCATCTGGCTTACGTGGGTCCTGGGGGATGGAGCCTTGAACTTGGGTCCTTAGGCTTCACAGGCAAGTACCTAACTGCTAAGCCATCTCTCCAACCCCTAGCATGTGTTTTTAAATTTTTATTTATTTATTTATTTGAGAGAGTCAGAGAGAAAGAGGGAGAGAGAGAAAGAGAAAGAGAGAGAGAGAATGGGCAAGTCATGGCTTCTAGCCACTGCAAACGAACTCCAGACGCATGCACCACATTGTACATCTGGCTTTCGTGGGTCCTGGGGAATCAAACCGAAGTTCTTTGGCTTTGCAGGTATATGCCTTAACCACTAAGCCAACTCTCAGCCCCTATTTGTTTTTAAATATTATTATTTATTTATTTGCCTGAATGTGTGTATGTGTGCATGTAGGAGGGTGGGGGTGAGTGCATGGATGCACCAGGGCCTCTTGTAGCTACAAAATAATGTCTGCTTGTCTCTTTGTGGGTGCTGCAGACTTGAACTTGGGACAACAGGCTTTGCAAGTGTCTTTAACACTGACCCATCTCTCCCCATCCCTATTTTAGTATTTAAATTAAATCTCTCTGTAGTGTTTATATGCATAAAATGTGATTCTTTCTTTTCATTTTATTTTTAATGTTTTTCAAGGTAGGGTTTCTCTCTAGTGTAGGCTGAGCTGGAACTCACTCTGTAGTCCCAGATTGGTCTTGAAATCACAGAAGTTCTTCTTCCTTTGCCCCCCCGAGTGCTGGGATTAAAGGCATGTGCCACCATGCCAAGCTATTTCTTTATTTTTCAAAAAATATTTTATTTTATTTACTTATTTATTTGACAAAGAAAGAGGGAGAGAGAAAGAGAGAGAGAGAGAGAATGGGCATGTCAGGGCCTCCAGCCACGGCAACTGAATTCCAGACATGTATACCCCCTTGTGCATCTGGCTAATGTGGGTCCTGGGGAATCAAACCTGGGTCCTTGGCTTTGCAGGCAAACTCCCTAACCACTAAGCCATCCCTCCAGCCCAATTCTTTATTTTTTTCACCCCCAAGTTATTTTAAATTGGAAAGTGCTTTCTCGTTGAAAACGTTGTTTGGGGATGACATCCTTCTTGGACTTTTTCTTATTGTTATAAATTGATGTTTTTGTGCCTGTCTCCTTTCCCTTGCTGTCTTATGAGCATCTTAAGAACAAGATCTAAGGGGCTGAAGAGATGCCTTAGTGGTTAAGACGCTTGCTGGCAAAGCCAAATGACCCAGGCTCAGTTCCCCAGTACCCATGTAAAAACAGTTGCACAAGGTGGTACGTATGTCTGTAGTTAAAATGGCTAGAGGCCCTGGTGCGCCCATTCTCCATCTACTTCTTTCTTTCCCTCAAATAAATAAAATAGAAAAAAGGAACAAGATCTAATTCATATTATTCTTTCTAGAGTTTTATACTATAGTCACTTTGCAAGTATAGTTAGTAAATGTTTGTTGAATGGTAGAAAGTTGGCCACATTTAAGGTATTTGGCTGTTTTTATGTGGCTGTTTTAATTTTATGCTTTTATTTATATTTCAGTATTTTTATTTATTTGTAAGAAAAGGGAGAACTCCAGATGCATGAGCCACTTTGTGTATCTGGCTTTATGTGGGTACTGGGGAATTGAACTCAGGCCAACAGGCTTTTCAGGCAAGTGCCTTAACCACTGAGCAATTTCTGTAGCTCCTATAGTTTTATTTTTTGAGCTATGGCTGGTCTGGAACTCACAATCCTCCTACCTCAGCATTTGAAGGAGTGCAGGGATTACAATAAGTATGCACTATGCCCAGATCTGAACTAACTGTTTACATTGGACTATAAATTATTTTTCAATTATTATTTTGCATTGAGTTACCATTTCTTGGACGTGGAAATCTGAAGGGAGTGTTGAAATATAGTATAAGATCTTCAGCATAGATCAGTTGTGCAGTTAGAAATTTATAACATTTGTTTTTACTTTTATTTGCGTTAGAATGTCCAAACAATACCCTCTTGGCTATCAGGAACTTCTTCACCTGCCAATCTCGACACAGAACTTCCTGAGCACGTGTTACAGTGGGCTGTTCATACGCTGAAGTTGGCAGTACAACAGAACTTAGAAGGTGCAAGAATGCATTATGAGGAATATGGTATGTCTGAAATATTTAAGGTTACATGTATCATTATCAATCTGTTTTTTTTCACTTTTTTATTTTTATTTTTTTATTTTCTCAATTTTTATTAATATTTTCCATGATTATAAAAAATATTACCCTCCCCCCTTTCCCCTTTGAAATTCCATTCTCCATCATATCCCCTCCCCATCTCACTCTTTCTACTTACATATATACAATACATCAATCTGTTTTTAATAAGGGTTTGATTAGATGCTTGATTTCCTAGAGCTACTGTAAAAGAGCCGGAAGAGCTGGAAGTAATCATAAACATGTATTTAAAAAACATTTTTAGGGCTTGAGAGATGGTTTAGAGGTTAAGGTGCTTACCTGTGAACTCTAAGGACCCGGGTTCAATTCCCCAGTACCCATGTGAGCCAGATGCACAGGTGGCACATGTGTCTGGAGGTCGTTTGCAGTGGCTAGAGGTCCTTATGAGTCCATTCTCTCTCTCTATCTGCCTTTCTCTACTTCTCGCTTAAAAAATAAATAGATAAATAAAATATTTTAAAATATACATTTTTATTTATTTACTTGTGAGAAAAGAGTGTGTGTACGTGTGTATTTATGGGCACACCAGGGCCTCTTGCCTATGCAAATGAACTCCAGATGCATGTGCCACTTTGTTCATCTGGTTTTACATGGATCCTGGGGAACTGAACCCAGACTGAGAGGCTTTGCAAGCAAGTGCCTTCAACCTCTGAGCCATCTTTCCAACCAATAAGCATGGAGTTTTAAAAACTTAAAAAATTTTCACTTATTTATTTGTGTGTGAGAGAGAGGCAGATAGAGAGAAAATGGGCACACCAGGGCCTCCAGCCAATGCAAACAAACTCCAGACATATGTGCCACCTTTTGCATCTGGCTTTATGTGTGTACTGGGGAATTGAACTTGGGCCCTTGGGCTTGCAGGCAAGCACCTTAATCACTGAGCCATCTCTCCAGCCTCTTGAAAACTTTTGTTTTTTTTTTTTACAGTCAGTTTGGTACCATTATTAGGCTCATCCATGACCTACCCCCTCCCCTTGGCCCCTCCTTGTTGAGGTATACGGGTCATGCATTGTGGAGTTAGCCCACAGTTATGGGTAAGCTAAATGTCTCTGCATATCATGACCCCTCTTGAAAACTTTTTAATGATAATTTTTATACATGAGCATAATGTAACTTGATCATAATACCCTCCCAATAATTTCTTTAACTTCTTTCTCTTTCTTTCTTTCTTTCTTTCTTTCTTTCTTTCTTCCTTCCTTCCTTCCTTTCTTTCTTTTGAGGCAGATATATCTAGGAAGAGAATGGGTACCCCAGGGCCTTCAGCCACTGCAAATGAATTTCAGATGCATGCACCTTAACTGCTGAGCCATCTCTATAGCCCCCCTCCCAATACTTTCTTTACTCCCTCTCCTACTCCCCTTTCCATGAAACTCCATTTTATCTAGTTCCTCTTGTATTATTTTTAAGACTTAGAGAGACTATATTAGATTAAGAGAAGGAAAGAGGGCTGGAGAGATGGGCTAGTGGTTAAGGCACTTGCCTGCAAAGCCAAAGGACTCAGGTTTGATTCCCCAAAACCCATGTAAACCAGATGTACAAGGTAGTGCATGTATCTGGAGTTCATTTGTAGCAGTTGGAGGCCCTGGTGCACCTATTCTCTCTCTTTATATTTGCCTCTTTCTTTTAAATACATAAATAAATAAAATCCTCAAAAATATTTTTAAAAAAAGAGAGAAGGAAAGAGGGGTTAGAGAGATGGCTCAGTGATTAATGTGCTTGTTTAGCATGCCTGACAACCTGGGTTTGATTCTCCAGTACCCATGTAAGGCCAGATGCACAAAGTGGTGCATGCTTCTGGAGTATTGTATATAGTGGCAGGAGGCCCTGGCATGTCCATACTGTCTCTCTCTTTGCAAATAAATTAAAAAAATTTTTTGCTTATTTTTATGTATTTATTTGAGAGTGACAGAGAGAGAAAGGGAGAGAGAGAGAGAGAAAGAGAGAGAGAAAGAGAGAGAGAGAGAGAATGGGTGCGCCAGGGCCTCCAGCCATTGCAAACGAACTCCAGATGTGTGCGCCCCCTTGTGCATCTGGCTAACGTGGGTCCTGGGGAATCAAGCCTCGAACTGGGGTCCTTAGGCTTCACAGGTAAGTGCTTAACTGCTAAGTCATCTCTCCAGCCCTGAAAATAAATTTTAAAAAATATTTTTAAGGGGCTGGAGAGATGGCTTAGTCATCAAGGCACTTGCCTGCAAAGCCAAAGGACCCAGGTTCAATTCCCCAGTACCAACGTAAAGCCAGATGCATAAGGTGCATGAATCTAGAGTCCTTTGCAGTGGCTAGAGGCCCCGGTCAACCTATTATCTCACTCTCTTTATCTGCCTTTTCTCTCTCTCTCTCTTTGACATAAATAAATATTTAAAAATTCTATGGGGCATGGTGGTGCACGACTTTAATCATAGCACTTGGGATGCAGAGGTAGAAGGATCACTGTGAGTGTTCAAGGCCAACCTGAGACTACATAGTGAATTCCAGGTCAGCCTGGGCTAGAGCAAGACCCTATCTTGAAAAACAAAACAAAAATCTTAAAAAAATATCTTTAAGAAAACTGAGAAGGAAAGAGGAGAAAATACAGAGGTCTCCTACTATGTAGAAGGCAGGAGATAGTAGGGAGCTCATGTGGGAGTAGGAGTTGGGGCTCCCCCCCCCCATGTCAGCCCAGCTATCTGAGAGGAAGTTTCGTTTTGGTTATTGTTTTTGCAGGTAGGGTCTCATTCTAGTCCAGGCTGACCTGGAATTCACTATGTAATCTCAGGGTGGCCTCAAACTCACCACTATCTTCCTACCTTTGCCTCCAGGGTGTTGGGATTAAAGACATGTGCTACCACGCCTGGCTAGGGGAGGATTCTTATTAGAGCAGGGAGCTGGAAGTTCAGGGGAGGTGTAAAGCCAATGACAGCCTCACTTCTATTTCAATGACTTTTTAAAAAATATTTTTTATTGACAACTTTAATAATTGTAAACAGTATCCCATGGTAATTCCCTCCCTCCCCCACTTTCCCCTTTGAAACTCCACTGTCCATCATATCCCTTCCCCCTTTCAATTAGTCTCTCTTTTATTTTGATGTCATCATCTTTTCCTCCTATTATGATGGTCTTGAGTAGATAGCGTCGGGCACTGTGAGGCCATGGATATCCAGGCCCATTTTGTGTCTGGAGGAACACGTTGTAAGGAGTCCTACCCTTACTTTGGCTCTTACATTCTCTCTGTCACATTTTCTGCAATGGACTCTGAGCCTTGGAAGGTGTGATAGAGATATTTCAGTGCTGAGCACTCCTCTGTCACTTCTTCTCAGCACCATGGTGCCTTCTGAGTCATTCTAAGGTCACTACCATCTGAAAAGAGAAGGTTCTCTAACCAAAAGTGAGAGTAGATTTAATATATGTGTATGAACATTAAGAGAAGTGCTTACTGGGCAGTTTGGTGAGTATAGTATATACATTTAGCCAGACAGCAGTAGACATTATACCCCTAGGGCTCATGACTACCCCTGTTGTAGGTTTTCAGTATCAGGGATGTATTCCCTCCCATGGAGTGGGCCTCCAGTCAAATTAGAGGGCTGTTGGTTTCCCCATAACAGACGTGCCACTATTGCACCCGTTGGCTCATTTGGCCTGGCTGGCCAAATCTAAGGCTTGCAGTGTCCACTGCTGGGTATGTTCACTGGTGATTTCTCTCTTTCCCATTGAACTGCATGCAGCGTGGCTGTTTTTAAGCTTTCTGTCAGCTGGTCTACATGGAGGAGGTTTTCAGCTCAGTCCCAGCAGGATTTCTCAGTGACCTTGCAGCCCAAGTATGTGAAGTCTTCAGCAATAGGGTCTTGCCATCTATTCCTGGTGGGAAACCAAGGGCCTTGGCAATGGCCTATAATGTTTTGGGGGCATCAGGGACCTCCATGGCTAACAACTCACTGGAAGGTATCCCTTCCCTGGCACTGAAAATTTTCTCGTAACAATCTATGGTTCCTGAGGGCTCCATTGTCCAAAAAAGTTGTTTTCCATATGACTTATTTATATCCTCTTAGATTTTGATTAGCCCTCCTTCCACCTTTCCTTTACTCAATCTCTTCCCCTGACCTCACTTAGGCCTTTTCACCCCCATTAATCTGTTTTTATACATATATATATATAAAATACCATCCTATTAAGTTCCCCGCCTCCCTCCCTTTCTATTCCCTTTATATCTTCTTTCTATCTTACTGGCCTCTGTTACTGAGTTTTCTTCCTATTCACACAGAAGTCCAATCATTTGTAGTTAGGATCCCCATGTGAGAGAGAACATGTGATGTTTGGCTTTCTGGGACTGGGTTATCTTTCGAGGTGAGGTCTCACTGTAGCTCAGGCTGACCTGGAATTTGCTATGTAGTCTCAGGGCGGCCTCAAACTCACAGCAATCCTCTTATCTCTGCCTCCCAAGTGCTGGGATTAAAGGCATGTGCCACCACACCCAGCTGAGATTTTTAAAAATTTTATTTATTATAGAGACAGCCTGGGTTACCTCACTTAATATAATCCTTTCCAGATCCTTCTGATGGAATCTTTTCTTCCAAGTTAGTTTCAAAGCCTCAAATACTCGTATTTCCTTTATTTAAAGATATATTTAATATTTAATTTATTTATTTGGAGAGAGAGAGAGAGAGAGAGAGAGAGAAAATGAGCATGCTGGGGCTTCCAGCTGCTACAAACAAACTCCAGATGCATGTGCCACTTTGTGCATCTGGTTTTACATGGGTACTAAGGAATTGAACCCAGGTTGCTAGGCTTTGCAGGCAAGCACCTTAACCACGGAGCCATCTCTCCAGCTCTAAAAATATATTTGCAGACATGGAGGAGTACTTGGACAGAGGAGGGTCGTCAGGGGAATGAGTGGGGAAGGAGGAAAAAAGAGGGTAATGGGATGGGAATGCAAATCATAGTGTGTTCATGTGTTAAAGTTCTCAATGAAAATGTTAAAAATAGCTGGGCGTGGTGGCACACGCCTTTAATCCCAGCACTTGGGAGGCAGAGGTAGGAGGATCGCTGTGAGTTCGAGGCCACCCTGAGACTACATAGCAAATTCCAGACCAGACTGAGCTAGTGAGACCCTACCTTGAAAAACCAAAAAACAAAAAAAAGTTAAAAATATATTTAGGCAAGTGGTTCTTATAGTACTACCATGCCAGCTGCTTTTTTTTTTTTTTTTTTTTTTTTGTGGTACACTAAATAAATTTATCTTTTTAAAAATTTTTTAAATTTTTTGTTGTTGTTCATTTTTTATTTGTTTATTTCAGAGTGACAGAGAGAGAAAGAGGCAGATAGAGAGAAAGAGAGAGAGAGAGAGAGAGAATGGGCGCCCCAGGGCCTCCAGCTACTGCAAACGAACTCCAGACACATGTGCCCCCTTGTGCATCTGGCTAACGTGGGTCCTGGAGAATTGAACCTCGAACCGGGATCCTTAGGCTTCACAGGCAAGCGCTTAACCGCTAAGCCATCTCTCCAGCCCTAAATTTATCTTTTAAAAATATTTTATTTATTTACTTATTTGACAGAGAAAGAGAGGGAGAGAGAGAGAGAGAGAATGGGCCCTCCAGGGCCTCCAACCACTGCAAACGAAGTCCAGATGCATGTGTCCCCTTGTGCATCTGGCTAATGTGGGTCCTAGGGAATCAAACCTGGGTCCTTTGGCTTTGCAGGCAAATGCCTTAACTGCTAAGCCATCCCTTCAGGCCATTTAAAAAATATTTTATTTATTTATTTGACAGAGAAAGAGGGAGAGAGAGACAGGGAGAAAATTTTTGCTTAAAATGTATTTACCTTGACTTGCTTGTTAAATATTTTAAAAAATGTTTAACTTAATTTTCAGAGAGATTTTACTTATCAAAAAGCTTTTTTTGGTTAATTATGAGAAAAGGGGAAGGTGGGAGGAGATGAGAGAAAGAGAGAGAGAGGAAAGCGAGCATATAGAGATACCAGGGCCTCCTGCCTCTGCAAATGAACTCTGGATGCAGTTTCGTATGGGTACTGGGGAATTGAACCCAGGGTCCACAGGTTTTGCAAGCAAGTGTATTTAACTGCTAAGTCATGTTTCTAGCCACAGGATTTTACTTTATTATTATTTATTATTTATGTATTTATTTATTTATGCATTTATTTATTATTTATTAGTATTTATTATTACTTTATTATAGGGAAAGCTTAGAGGTTTGGAAAAGGAGAACTTGCTGCTCAGTGCTTAGGTGAGAAAAAGAAAGAAAGAAGGGGTTTCTGGAAATAGAAAAGCCCCTACATTACCATTGAGGTTAGCATATAAAGCAATGACTGTTAAATCTTTTCTTTTACTCTTCCTGTTCCTTTGGATGTCACAATCCCTGTGTGTTCACTGTTCATAATAATATTTGACTATGGGATCCTATTCTATAGGATATGCTATTTTGCTATATGAAAAGCATTGTTCCGATTCAAGTAGAGTATTGATTTTCAGTCACAAAATACAACTGGCTGCTTGATGGGACCGCTGTGGCGATGGTAAAGGCTTTCCAGGCTGAAGAACATACTTTTGATGAGTACACACAGGTAAGTGGTCAATCTGTTTTTGTTTTATTTATTTGAGAGAGGGGGAGTGGGAGAGAGCAAGAGGCAGATAGAGAGAATGGGCATACTAGGGCCTCCAGCCATTACAGATAAACTCCAGACCCATGTGCCACCTTATGCTTCCGGCAAACCCAACAGACTGGCCTATTCTGTTTTTAAATTTTTTATTTTTAAATTTTATTTATTTATTTGTAAGGCGGGGGGTGGAGAGAGAGAGAGAGAAAAACAAAAGATACAGACAGAGAGAGAATGGGCATTCCAGGGCCTCCAGCCACTGCAAACGAACTCCAGATGCATGTACCCTTGTACATCTGGCTTACGTGGGTCATGGGGAATTGAACCTGGGTCCTTTGGCTTCGCAAGCAAATGCCTTAACCACTAAGCCATTCCTCCAGCCCCTTATGTGAGAGAGTGAGAGCAAGACAGAGAGAGAGAATTGGCAAGTCAGGGCCTCCAGTCACTGTAATCAAACTCCAGGCGTATGCGCCATTTTGTGTGCATGTGTGACCTTGAACACTTGTGTCACCTTGTGCATCTGGCTTATGTGGGGCCTGGAGAGTCGAACATAGGTCCTTAGTTAAGCCATCTCTTCAGCCCATTTCTTCCTGTTTTTATAAATCATTATTTATTTGAGAAAGAGAGAAAGAGGCAAGGAGAGAGAGAGAAAGCGACAGAGAGAGAATGGGCATGCCAGGGCCTCCAGCCCACTTCAAATGAACTTCTGACACATGTACCACTTTGTGCATCTGGCTTATGTGGGTTCTGGGGAATTGAACCTGGGTCCGTAGGCTTGGAAGGCAAGCACCTTAATTGCTAAGCCATCTCTCAAGCCCCCCGCCCCACCTTTTTTTCCCCCAAGGTAGTGTCTTGCTCTAGTCCAGGCTGACCTGGAATTTACTATGTAGTCTCAGAGTGGCCTTGAACTCACAGTAATCCTTGGCCTTCCAAGTGCTGGGATTAAAGTCATGTGCCACTACACCTGGTTCCCCCCCCTTTTTTAAATATATTTACTTATTTATTTGGGGCGGGGAGAAAGAGAGAGGGGAGAGAGAGAATGGGCACACCAGGGCCTCCAACCACTGTAAATAAACTCCAGATGCATGTGCCCCCTTGTGCATCTGGCTTATTTGGGTTCTTGAACTGGGATCCTTTGGCTTTGAAGGCAAATACCTTAACCACCAAGCCATCTCTTCAGCCCTTGTTTGTTTTTTTGAGGTAGGGTCTCACTCTAGCCTAGGCTGCCCTGAACTCACTCTGTATCCCAGTCTGGCTTTGACCACACAGAGATCCTCCTACCTCAGCCTCCTGAGTGCTGGAACTAAAGGTATGCCTGTTTTTTTTTTTTTTAATTTGTTTTCTTGAGGTAGGTTCTCACTCTAGCTCAGGCTGACCTGGAATTTACTATGTAGTCTCAGGGTGGCCTTGAACTCATGGTGATCCTCCTACCTCTGTCTCCCAAGTGATAGGATTAAAGGCATGCACCACCATGCCTGGTTATGCCTGTTTTTTATTAATATTTTTATTAATTTATTTGCAAGGAGAGAGATATTGAATGAGAATGGATGCACAAGGGCAGAGTGTCACTGCAAATGAACTTCAGACATATGTGCCACTTCGTGCAACTGTCTTTACATGGGTACTGTGGGAATTGAACCCAGGCTGTCAGGCTTTGCAAGCAAGTGCCTTTTAGCCATTGAGCCATAGCTCTAGCCCTATTAATATTTTTTCAATTTTTTTCCAGGTAGGGTCTCACTCTAGTTCAGAGAAAGAGAGGGAAAGAGAGAGAGAAAGAGAGAGAGGGAGAGAGAGAAGGGGGGGGGGAGAAAATGGGCGTACCAGGGCCTCCAGCCACTGCAAACAAACTCCAGATGTATGTGTCACCTTGTACATCTGGCTTATGTGGGTCCTGGGGAATTGAGCCTCGAACCTGGGTCCTTAGGCTTCACAGCCAAGTGTTTAACTGCTAAGCCATCTCTCCAGCCCAAGAAGCTCTTTCTTGATCCAAGATGGTATATATAGTTAAATATATCTTGCAAGATTTTTTAAAATTTAAGTGAGAAAACTGTGAAACTTATTTCTGTATGTGACAAAAGATATGAATGTTATATTCTTAAGAACGTCAAGACTGTCACATGTGCCAGCACCATTTATTAAAAATCCTATTTGCATTAAATTTTCATATTTCTCTTACTACATTATATTATTGAAATTAAAAGAGTTGTCATGTGATAGAGGTTTGCTCCTATACAGAAATAAGTTGACTCTGGGGATAATTTAAAAAATAACTATTGCTGTGCGCACGCCTTTAATCCCAGCACTCGGGAGGCAGAGGTAGGAGGATCACCGTGAGTTCAAGGCCTGAGACTCCATAGTGAATTCCAGGTCACCCTGTGGTAGAGTGAGACCCTACCTCGAAAAACCAAACTAAAAAGAAAAAAATAAACTATTGAGGGAAATTATTGAGGATCCTTTGTGAAATGTCTTGATTTTGGTGTTATACATGATGGCATCACACATGATTACCAAATTCCTTAGTGAAATAATAGGAACAAAAAGATGTGTGGGGGCTGAAGATGTAGCTCAGTGGTGAAGTATATGGTTAGTGTCCTGAGGCAATGGGTTCATTCCCTAACATGGGGGGGGGAGGATTTGTGTGACAAAGAGGTAAATTAGTGAAAATAAATGTGTTGACATTTATATTCTAAAACTAAGAATTTCACCACAATACACTATTAGAAAGTCACTTATAAATTAGAAAATTCTAACCTTGTTTTGTTTGTTTAAAACTCTCTTTTTTAAAGTTTATAGAAAAATTTTTCAGTCTTGCCTCAGAAATCATGCTCTTGCCTCAGTGGGTTCATTTCCCCATGGTACGTCTGGATTGTGAAGACTTGAAGACAGGCCTGACAAACAAGGCAAAAGACTTTGCAAACATACTGTTAAACAACATTGCTTCAAAACACAAGAAAGAAAATGAAGCGTAAGTAGAATTATCGTACTCAGAAGAATAGGGCCAAAAGAAACATTTCATGAAAATTATTCTTATTTAAAAACAAAAGAGCAGGAACTGGAGTGGTGGCTCAGTGGTTAAAGGTATTTGCTTGTAAAGCCTGAAGACCTGAATTTGATTCCCCAGTACCCACCTAAAACCAGATGTACCAAGTGGCACATGAGTCTAAAGTTGATTGGCAGTGGCAAGAGGCCCTGTTATATCCATACTCACTCACACTCTGTCTCTCAAATAAATATATATATATTTTTGAGGGAGAGGAGTATTGGTGTGCCAGGGCCTCCAGCCACTGTGATTAAACTCTAGATGCTTGTGTCACCATGTGTGTCTGGCTTACATGGGATCTGGGGAGTCGAACATAGGTCCTTAGGCATTGCAAGCAAGCACTTTAACCACTAAGCAGTCTCTCTAGCTCCCTGATATTTAGTTCTTTTCCCTTTTGCCATGTTTTATTCTGCTTCATAGTACATTTTGTTTATTTTAATTTTTTTTTTTGTTGTTTGTTTTTCGAGGTAGGGTCTCACTCTAGCTCAGGCTGACCTGGAGTTCACTATGGAGTCTCAGGGTGGCCTCGAACTCACGGCGATCCTCCTACCTCTGCCTCCCGAGTGCTGGGATTAAAGGAGTGCGCCACCACGCCCGGCTTGTTTATTTTAATTTTAAAATCATTTATTGTGTATGTGAAAGAGAGAGACAGACAGAATGGGCATGTCAGGACCTTCTGCCACTGCAAATGAACACCAGGTACATGCGCCACTTAGTGCATCTGGCTTTACATGGGTATTTGGGAATCAAACCTGGGCCTCTAGGCTATGCAAGCAAGCACCTTTAACCACTGATCAATCTCTTGAGCCCCTATATTTTAGTTTTTAAATTATTTATTTATTTGTGTGCCTGTGTATGGTAGCTGGGAGGGGCAGGAGGGAGTGCCAGGGCCTCTGGCTGCTGCAAAGGAACACCAGACACTTAGGCCACTTTTTGCATCTGGGTGGCTTGGGAATTAAGCCTGGAATGACAGGCTTTATAGACAAGCACCTTTAACAGCTGAGCCATCTTTCCAGTCCCCAATACATTTTATTATTTTATTTATTTATTTATTGAGGTACAGTCTCTCTTTAGCCCAGGCTGACCTGGAATTCACTCTGTAGTCTCAAGTTGGCCTTGAACTCACAGCATCCTTTTACCTCTGCCTCCTGAGTGCTCGGATTTAAAGGTGTGCAACCACCATGCCTAGCGATTTTATTTCATTTTTTAAAAATATTTATGAATTGGTCTAGAGAGATGGCTTAGCAGTTAAGGTGCTTGACTGCAAAGCCCAAAGACCCAGGTTCAATTCTCTAGGACACATAAACCATATGTACAAGGTGGTGCATGTGTCTGGAGTTCATTTGCAGTGACTAGAGGCCCTGGAGTGCCCATTCTCCCTCTGTCCCTTTCTCTCTCTCAAATAAATAAATACAAAAAGAATTATTTACAAATATGTATTGAGGGCTGGAGAGATGGGTTAGCAATTAAGGTGCTTGCCTACAGCGCCAAAGGATCCAGGTTTGGTTCCCCAGTACTCATGTAAGCCAGATACACAAGGTGGTACATGCATTTGGAGTTTATTTGCACTGGCTAGAGGTCCTGGTGTTTTTTTTTCCTCTCTCTCTCTCAAATAAATTAAATGTTAAAATATTTATGTATTGAATCATCTATTTGAGACACACTCACACAAGCATACACACACACAGAGACAGGGAGGCGGGCAGAATGGGTACACCAGGGCCTCTTTCCCCTGTAAAGGAACTCCAGATGCATGCACCACTTTGTGTATATGGCTTTATGTGGGTACTGGGAAATTGCACCCAAGGCAGCAAACAAGCACCTTTAACTGCTGAGCTATCTCTCCAGCCTGCATTTCATTTTTAAAATAAGAGTCTTGTGATATAGACCAGGCTGGCCTGTAACTTACTACCCTCCTGCCCCACTGTGCTGAGATTATAGGCGTGACTATCATGTTCAGTCCTATAGCACTTTACTACTTAAGATTTTTTTTAAAAAATATTTTATTATTTATCTATTTGACAGAGAAAGAGAGAGAGAGAGAGAGAGAGAATGGGTGCGCATCAGGGCCTCCAACCACTGCAAACGAACTCCAGATGCATGTGCCCTTTGTGCATCTGGATAACATGGGTCCTGGGGAATCGAACTTTGGTCCTTTGGCATTGCAGGCAAACACCATAACCACTAAGGCATCCCTCCAGTCCACTACTTAAGATTTTTATATGCCTATGTGCTTTGTCTCTTTTTCCTTGAATGTAAGCTTCACCAGGGCAAGACTTAGGCTTCTTTGGTGCTAATGTTTAGAACTTTCCTTGGCACATTTTTAGAACAACTAATATAACTACTCCTGTACAATCTAAATGAAATATCTGCATTTAATTAAATTAAATTAATTTATATTATATTTTATTTATTTGTGTATGAGAGAGAGAGAGAGAGAGGTAGATAGATAGGTAGATACAGAGAATGGACATGTCAGGGGCTTCAGGGACTGCGAACGAATTCCAGACACATGGGCCACCTTGTGCATCTGGCTTATATGGGTCCTGGGAATCAAACCTGTGTCCTTAGGCTTCACAGGCAAGTGCCCTAACCACTAAGCAATCTCTCCAGCTCTTTTAATTTTTTTGGGGGGGGGAGGGGTTCGAGTTAGGGTTTCAGTGTAGCCCAGGCTGACCTGGAATTTACTATGTAGTCTCAGGGTGGTCTCAAACTCATGGCGATACTCCTGCCTCTCCCTCCAACGTACTGGGATTAAAGGTGTGCACCACCATGCCCAGCCCCTTCTTAAATTTTTTTCCCCCATGGTAGGGTCTCACTGTAGCTCATGCTGACCTGGAATTCACTATGTATTCACTATGTAGTCTCAGGGTGGCCTCAAACTCTCAGAGATCCTCCTACCTCTGCCTCCCAAGTGCTGGGATTAAAGGCATGCACCACCACATCTGGCTCCCTTTAAAAATTTTTAAAAATACTTTTATTATTTACTTGACAGGGAAGAGAGAGAGAAAGAGAGAGAGAGAGAGAGAGAGAAGGAATGGGTGCGCCAGAGCGTTCAGCCACTGCAAGTGAATTCCAGACACATGTGCCACCTTGTGCATCTGGTTTTATATACTGGGGAATTGGACCTAGGACTTTTGGCTTTGCCAGCAAGCGCCTTTAACTGCTAAGTCATCTCTCTACCCCCCATGCCTGGCTCTTTACATGGGTGCTGGGGATTCAACTCAGGTCCTCATGCTTGCATAGCAAGCTCAAGCTCTTACTCGCTGAGCCATGTCCCCAGCCCTAACTCTTGAGATCACCAGACTAGATCATGGTGCGTACCAGTAGGCCAATGATGAAGATGAGGCAGGAGGATCACAAGTTTGAGGCCTACCTGAGCTATACCTTGAGGGCTGGGGAGATGGCTCAATGGGTAAAAGTGCTTGTTCTGCAAGCCTGATGACCAAAGTTCAGATCCCCAGAACCCATGTCAAGCTGGACGCAAAATGGTACACATGTCTGTAATCCCAGTGCACCTAGTGGCAATGGGAGAAGGAGCCAGCAGGATCCTGAAACTCATAGGCCAGCTAGACTGGCATTCACAGTAGCAAAAACAACAAGAGAGGCCTGGAGAGTTGGCTTAGTGGTTAAGGTACTTGCCTGCAAAGCCAAAGGACCCAGGTTCAATTTCTCAGGACCCATGTTAGCCAGATGCATAAGGTGGCACATGTGTCTGGAGTTCCTTTGCAGTGGCTGAAGGCCCTGACATGCCCATTCTCATTTTTTTTTCTCTCTCTTTCAAATATATAAAATTAAAGTTAAAACAACAACAACAAGAAGAGAGGCCGTCTCCAACAGGGTGGAAGGAGAACACATACACCTTGAGTTATCCTCTGGTCTCTGCTCATGTGCTGTCACACACACACACACACACACACACACACACACACACGTCACCAAAACCAAGTTTTAGATAAGCTATAATTTCATATGAACGTACGACTTTGGTATAGATTTTTTTTTTTTTTTTGGTTTGTTTTTCGAGGTAGGTTCTCACTCTAGCCCAGGGTGACCTGGAATTAGTCTCAGGCTAGCTTCAAATTCCTCAGCCTCCTGAGTGCTGGGATTAGAGGTGTATACCACATGCCTGTCAGAAAGATAGAGAGAGGGAGGGAGAGGGAGAGATAGAGAGAGAGAGAGAAAGAGAGAATGGGCAAACCAGGGCCACCAGCCACTGTAAATGAACTCCAGACGCATGGGCCACTGTGCATCTGGCTTTACGTGGGTACTGGGGAATTGAACTCAGGTCATTAGGCTTTATGGGTAAGCACCTTAACTGCCGAGCAATTGCTCCAGCCCATAGTTTGTATAAATTTTTCTTGACCTATGATATATGAGACACCAGCCAGGTTCACCAGTTCTTTTGAGGATAAGCAGTTCCTGCTTCATAACAGTCACTGCATATATGTATTGACATGATCGGGCACTAGCTATCATCAGCATAGTAACCCAGAGAACTGTGTCAGCATTTGCAGCGAATTTGAAGCGATTAAGGAGCATGCATTAAGAGTTCCTGAGACGACAGAAGAAATGATGGAGCTGATAGCTTACATAGAGAAAGCTCGGGTTTCCGGAATCCACGACTTAGCGCTGAGGATCCAGGTAAGAAACTACATGTACATCTTTAAGTAGTTTTTCTCTACTGGGAAATATTGTGGAAATGTTCAGAATGTAGAAAACACTGAGTTGGAGACAAATCATTCTGTTCTATGCCACCACCACCCAGTTCAAAAACCAGGATAGGGGCTGGAGAGATGGCTCAGCAGTTAAGGTACTTGCCTGCAAAACCTAATAACCCCAGGTTTGATTCCCAAGTAACCACGGAAAGCCAGATGCACAAAGTGGCGCCTGTATCTGGAGTTTGTTTGCAGTGGCTAGAGGCCCCGGTGTGCCCATTCTCTCCCTCTCTTTCTCTGTGTAAATAAATAAATAAATAAAAATATAAAAAGAAAACAACAGGATAACCCCTGTGTGTGAGTTCCTAACCAGCCCCACTTCTTTTCTCTTCCTCCTTCCCCTAGGAGCTTCCACTTGACATTCACAGTAGTCATATTTTGATTTTCTTCAGTTTTGCTGATAAGTATTCTTAAACAATATGGAGTTCAAAAAGTATTTTTATTTATTTGTGAAAAGAGAACGAGAGAGAGAAAGAGAGGGAGAGAGAGATAGAGAGAGAATGGGCATGTCAGGGCCTCCAGCTGATGCAAACAAACTCTAGATGCATGTACCACTTTGTGCATCTGGCTTTTACACAGATACTGGGAATTGAACACAGGTTGTTAGGCTTTGTAGGCAAGCACCTTAACCACTGAGAAATCTCTCCAGCCCCTGTTGTTTTTTAGACAGAATCTCATTATATAGGCCAAGTTGGCCTCATGAGCCATGTGATCACTGAGATCACATTCATGAGCTGTCTGTATCAGCCTCTTGAGAGCTGGGATTATAGGTGTGCCACCATGTCGGCCACTGTGACCATATTTAAGTGCACAGTTCAGTATAGTACTTCTTTAATTATTTTAAAAATGTTTTATTTATTTATTTATTTGAGAGAAAGGCACACACACACACATATATATGTATGTGTATATATATATATATATATATATATATATATATATATATATATATAGAGAGAGAGAGAGAGAGAGAGAGAGAGAGAGGGAATGGGCACACCAGGGCCTGTAGCCACTGCAAATGTACTCCAGACACAAGTGCCACTTTGTGCATCTGTCTTACATGGGTACTGGGGAGTCGAATCTGAGTCTGTAGGCTTTGCAGGCAAGTGCCTTAACCTCTGATCCATCTCTCCAGGGCAAGAATGTAAAAATTTTTACAAAGCAAGCTTTAAGTATTGGATCACCTTTTCAAGTCATACTCAAGGAAGCCCAAGAGCATCTTCATATTAAGTCAACTCTAAGCAGAAAACCTTTAAAGAGCTTTAAAGCCCATATAAAAATACAATTTTCTGTTCCAAAGCCAAAATAAATATACTATGGCGATTGAAATATCTATGTGATTTGGGCAGTGCATAAAATATTAGTCAATAGAGTCACACTGAAATGTGAAAGACTATTAGAGATTGTTGGCTGTATTCTTTCTTTTTCATAATGTCTTGGATTTTCCATGTGATATGTTAAATCTAGGGTTTCTTTTATAGGAATCCAAACGCCAAATGAGTTACTTTTTAGATGTTTTCCTGTTTTCTCAAGAAGACTTAAACTTAAATGCAACTGTCCTCATGTGGCCTAGGAAAATTAACCCAATTTTTGATGAAAATGATGAGGTAAATATATTTTAAGTATATATTTAGTATTCTGACATTTTAGGTACAGAGTGCAGGCTTACTTTTCATACCTACTTGCCAAATGACTGTAAAATTTCATGTGTCGGTCGAAGTTTGAGTCTGTCACCATTTACGGCAGTTCCAGCTCAGGACCGGCTTTTCAGGTTCACTAACAGGATTTGGTAAGTGCGAGCTGACAATGAAGGAGTCAGAACCAGAATGTTCTGACAGCCAAGCATGAATTCTTTCCATTGTTATTAAGGAGCAGTACAGCCCCACATGCCCCGGTTAGCCCACTTTACATGTGATGAAGATGAAACTAGGCGAGCTTGAGTGGTTTCCTCACTGAGATCACAGGACCAGATTTAGGACTTTATTTTATTTTATTTATTATTATTATTTTGAGGTAGGGTCTCACTCTAGCCCAGGCTGACCTAGAATTCAGTATGTAGTCTCAGGGTGGCCTCGAACTCATGGTGATCCTCCTACCTCTGCCTCCCGAGTGCTGGGATTAAAGGCATGCACCACCACTCCCGGCCAGATTTAGGACTTTATATCAGATTCAGTGTCCTTCTGGATTTGAAGAAGCAATAAACCCATTGATCCTCAATTTGGAGGTAGAATGGAGTAACAATGAAAAGCATGAGCTTCAATAAAATAAACCAAGATTGGGCTGGAGAGATGGCTTAGCGGTTAAGGCACTTGCCTGCAAAGCCAAAGGACCCAGGTTCAATTCCCCAGGACCCACGTTAGCCAGATGCACAAGGGGGCACACACATCTGGAGTTCATTTGCAGTGGCTGGAGGCCCTGGTGCACCCGTTCTCACTCTCTGTCTCTCTGCCTATTTCTCTCAAATAAATAAATAAAAATAAAATAAAATAAATAAACCAAGGTTGTAATCTAGATCTTGGCATTTATGATTCTGTGACCTTGGACATGGCCTCTTGACTTCCATATGCCCCAACTTCTACATCTTCGAAGAGAAAACAGTAATGTAGAGAAAATGTTTAATAGCTCATGACATATGGCATGCACATTCAATAAATGGTAGCTTTTTAAAAAAACATTATTTACTTATTTGTAAGGAGAGAGAGGCGAGAGAGACAGACAGAGAGAGAATGGGCACTCCAGGGTTTCTAGCCACTGCAAACGAACTCCAGACGCATGTGCCCCTTGTGCATCTGGCTTACGTGGGTCCTGGGGAATCGAACCTAGGTCCTTTGGCTTTGTAGGCAAATGCCTTAACCACTAAGTCATCTCTCCAGCCCAAATGGTAACTTTTTTTTTTTTTTACTTTTATTTTATTTATTTATTTAAGAGAGGGAGAGAGAAAGAGAAAGAGAGTGAGAGAGAGGCCAGGGCCTCCAGCTGCTTCAAATGAACTCCAGATGTATGTGCTACCATGTGCATCTGTCTTACGTGGGTCCTGAGGAACTGAACCATGGTCCTTTGGCTTGGCAGGCAAGCACCTTAACCACTTAGTCATTTCTCCAGCCTCCAATAAATGATAGCTTTTATTATTATCTTAGAATATGTAAAAGAGTTAAAGTATAATTAATAAATAAGAGCTGGTGAAAGTCAATTTAATGATCTCAATGATGTGATTTTTTTTTTTTTTTTTTTTTTTTTTTTTGGTTTTTCGAGGTAGGGTCTCACTCTGGTCCAGGCTGACCTGGAATTAACTATGTATTCTCAGGGTGGCCTCGAACTCACGGCGATCCTCCTACCTCTGCCTCCCAAGTGCTGGGATTAAAGGCGTGTGCCACCACGCCCGGCTGAAGATGATGTTTATGTATTCACTTTTCTTGAATTACTATCAGTAACTCTTTCCTTTGTACTACAATAATTAACATCAATTATTATTTATTTTAAAAAGCTCATTGAAAATGCTAAACATAGGAGAGAAAATGAACTAATTGCCAAGAGAGAGAAGCTGATTTTGGAATTAGAGAAAGAGTCCCGCCGCATGGAGGAGTTTATGGAGTTCGCGGAGCTGGAGCGCATGCAGCAGGTCTGGGAGCTCTTAGCACTGTCACTGAGGCCAGCCCAAAGGTGAAACGGCATGTTTACATGCGCCATAACATTTCCTGTGCCATATAGATTCACTTGATTCTTAAGCCTGGTACCAAGTGATGTTTTCTATTTGTAGAGCAGACATAGGCATATCTTCTGTTCATTATCATACTAGTGTTGTGAAGTTAATATTCAAAGGTGTTGTGGAACTACAAGAATATATCCTATGCAAGGTCATGCAATCTCGTTTGTATATCGCTTGGCTATTTGTCAAGTTGAAAACGTGTCTGTTTTCAGTACGTGACAGATGTCAGACAGCTACAGAAGCGCATCCAGGAGTCGGAGGAAGCTGTGCAGTTCATTAATAAGAAGAAGAGCTGTTCAAGTGGGAGTTGACCAAGTACCCCGAGCTGGATAAGTTGAAAGTTAACATCGAGCCCTATCAGAAGTTTTTTAATTTTGTCTTGAGGTGGCAACGAACAGAAAAACGGTAATTTCTGATAATGTAATTTTCAAAAGCTAAGCAGAGCCGGAGAGATGGCTCAGCAGTTAAGGCGCTTGCCTGCAAAGCCTAATGACCTGTGTTCAATTCCCCAGTACCCACATAAAGCCAGATGGACAAAGTGGCACATGCATCTGGAGTTCATTTGCAGGGGCTGGAAGCCCTAGCTTGCCCATTCTATCTCTCTCTTGCAAATAAATAAATAAATAAAAATATATGTTAAAAAAGTTAAGCAAACTGGGCGTGGTGCTGCATTCTAATCCCAGCACTGGGAAGGCAGAGATAGGACTGCCATGAGTTCGAGGCCACCCTGAGACTCCATAGTGAATTCCAGGTCAGCCTGGGCTAGAGTGAGACCCTACCTCGAAAAACAAATAAACAAAAACAAAAGCAAAACAAGTCAAGCAAATACTGTAAAAGAATGTGTGAAATTCAAGATATATTTTTTTAAAGGTTTAAAAGTATGACTTGCTGGGCGTGGTGGCGCATGTCTTTAATCCCAGCCCTCAGGAGGCTGAGGTAGGAGGACTGCTGTGAGTTCCAGGTCACCCTGAGACTACATAGTGAATTCCAGGTCAGCTTGGGCTAGAGTGAGACCCTACCTCAAAAAACAAACAAATAAATAAATTAAAAAGTGTGACTTATCCATTTACTTGCATTAGAACCAAGTATCATTATAGGAGAAGCTTGCAATAATGCTAATGTCCCACTGAATCTTATTAATGTAATTTCTGAAGTCTTATTTGGATTTTCTAGTCAATTCACTTTCAGTGTAATGAAGTTACTAATATTTATATTAAAAATTAGGAGTATGGCTTTGAGTCTCTTTCATTTGGATAGTGTCAATTGTTCACCTCCTACAGCCTATTTAATACTTGTTTTAGCAATGCACTGTGGTTACAGAGGTGATTTTTTTGTTTTTTGTTTTTTTTTTCTCTTTTTTTCTTTTTCAAGGTAGGGTCTCGCTCTAGCCCAGGCTGACCTGGAATTCACTCTGTAGTCTCAGGGTGGCCTCGAACTCATGGTGATCCTCCTACCTCTGCCTCCCAAGTGCTGGGATTTAAGGTATGTACCACCATGTCTGGCTGCAGAGGTAATTTTAGTTATCTCCCTTCTATCATTCCTACCTGGGTGCCCCAGTCGCCCCTTTTACAAAAACAAAGAGTTTAATCTAAAGTCCATAAGACCCCTTCCCAGTCCAAAAACCCAAGTTAAATACTGCTTTTCTTGAAACCCAGGTGGATGGATGGAGGGTTTTTGGACCTCAACGGTGAAAGCATGGAAGCTGATGTAGATGAATTTTCCCGAGAAGTGTTTAAGACCCTGAAGTTTTTCCAGACAAAGCAAAAGAAAGAATTACAAGAAAAAAGAAAGGCAAGGAGACAGTCTACGGTAGAAGAGAGACCCGAGGAAGAAGCAAGGGAGAACCCTACCATTACCATGTGCACCACGGTCATGGAGCAGATCAAGGTTTTTAAGGTATATTGTTGCAGAGCTTTTCTGAAAAGATCCCTCCAACACCAGCATGAGTGAAAGTAGAGGAGTTTATTTGGGGATGGCTCCCCAAAGAAACTTCGGTGTTAAGCTGACATTTTACTTTCCTTTTATAGTGTTCCTAGCTGGGAGTGGGAGGGGTGAGCGAGCAAGCGGGCTGCTGGTTTACAGAAGCAGGACGCGACAGTTGACTTGTGCAGTCTGTATGCTTCAGAACAATTTTTCAAAACATGCATATGAATCAACATGTATATGAATCATGTAGTCGGGTCACCCTAACCATGAGCTCTATTTTAGTCTAAACTGTCCTTCCCTCTTATCATTCCTCTGGGTCCCTCCCCGTCCCCAGATAGTTCAGTCTTTGCGATTCCTTCAGCTACTGACAGATATGTTCAGCTCCTCAGCAGTTAACTCTTACAGTGACCTAGCGCATCAGTCCAGCTTTCAGCTTCTTTTCCACTACACTATCCCTTCAACCTCATGTTGTGTGCAAAACCCACCCTCTAGCCTTGTATGCTTCATGCACACGCCTGTGCACAACCATCCTCAGTGAGCATCTGACAGAAGATGGTAGAAATGAGTCAGACCTCAACCAAAAGTTGAGGCAGAAGAGAAAAATCATAAAAACCACAGATCTCATTGTATTTCCTTTATTTGTTTTTATTGTCTTGTTTCTTTGTGGGACAAGGTCTCATTGGGTAGCCCAGAATGGCCTGGAACTTGTAATCCATCTGCCTCAGCCTTTGGATGTTGGGACCAAAGGCGTGTGCAGTCATATGTCAGTATGTGAAGACTTCATATTAACTTAAAACAGCCACCCCAGAGCTACAGGTCCCAACACATCTGGCTCTAGTAACTGGCTCAAGGATAAACCTGTAACCCAAACTAGGCCGATGGTAGTTTTTCTGTGGCACTTAAAAAATGTTTATTTATTTTATTTATTTATTTGCAAGGAAAGAGAGAGACAGAGAATATGGGCATGTCAGGGCCAGTAGCCACTGCAAATGAACTCCAGATCTATGTGTCACCTTGAGCATCTCGCTTACTTGGGTACTAGGGAATCGAACCCAGGTCATTAGGCTTTGCAGGTAGGAGCCTTAACCACTAAGTCATCTCTCCAGCCCTTTTGTGGTACTTTTAAGCCAACGGTGGAAAAGGACTCTTCTCTCCTCATAAGAGGTTAAGCATATGAGTGACTTGTGACCTGTAGCTCTGGAATGGCTGTTTTGAGACAATATGGAGTCTTTACATATTGACATGCGTCTGTGATCCCAGCATCCAAAGGCTGAGACAGATGGATTACAAGTACCAGGCCATTCTGGGCTACCCAATAAGACCTTGTCTCACAAAAACAAAGGAAATGCGTGGAGATCTGCATAGTCAGTGTGGTTTTACAATTTTCTGTCTTGCCTCAACCTTTGGTTGAGTTCTGACTCAACTCCCACCTTCTATTCTAGGCATGGGTATTTTGAGGAGAAGCAAGGGATGGACGTTTCAGGGTTGGAAGGAAGGGACAAGGACAAACAGAAGAGACTTTCCCCTTTCCTTCTTTCCTTCCTTCCTTCTTCCTTCCTTCCCTCCCTCCCTCCCTCCCTCCCTCCCTCTCTCCCTCCCTCCCTCTCTCCCTTCCTTCCTTCCTTCCTTTTGTTCTCCCTTCCTTCCTTCCTTTTGTTCTCCCTTTCTTCCTTCATTTTTTTTTGATGTGTGTGTGTGTGTGTGTGTGAGGTCCGAGGACATCCTTGGATGTTGATCCTCACCTTTCACCTTGTTTGAGGCCGGGTCTCTTTGTTGTTCTTTGTAGGCACTCTGGGATTACAGATGCTCACACTATGTCACTCAGCATCTAGCTTTTTATCCTTTTTATTTTTTATTTTTTGTATTTTGGTTTTTCGAGGTAGGGTCTCACTCTAGCCCAGGCTGACCTGGAATTCACTATGGAGTCTCAGGGTGGCCTCGAACTCACAGTGATCCTCTTACCTCTGCCTCCCGAGTGCTGGGATTAAAGCTGTGCGCCACTACGCCGGCTATCTTTTTTTTTTTTTTTTTTTTTTTTTAAGAGGTAATAAGGTATTTATAAAAAAGTATTTCGGGCTGGAGAGGTGGCTTAGCAGTTAAGCGCTTGCCTGTGAAGCCTAAGGACCCCGGTTCGAGGCTCGATTCCCCAGGACCCACGTTAGTCAGATGCATAAGGGGATGCACGCGTCTGCAGTTAGTTTGCAGTGGCTGGAGGCCCCGGCGCACCCATTCTCTCTCTCTCTCTCTCTCTCTCTCTCTCTTTCTCTCTGTCTGTCGCTCTCAAGTAAATAAATAAAAATAAACAAAAAAATTAAAAAAAAAAGTATTTCACTCAGAGGCAGTTGAAATTTATAATTTGAAACCCAGCCCACTACAAAAGGCGGGGGAGGGGGACAGAGGAATAAAAACTGTTCAACACTGACAACAGGACCAAGACAGACAAGGCCCCAGGAGGGGCAGCCCAGGGCTAGGGCCTTCCTCTCTTGAAGCCGGCAGCAACAGGATGGCTCCCGGGATGCTGGCAGCCCCTGGCCTGGCCATGCTTGGACCTCCCTGGCTGGGGCAGGCCCTGCAGAAAGGCCCTCAGCAGCATATGCTCATCTCAGAGCCTGGACGCCGGCGGCCTCGATCACTCTGCTTCCCCGTGACTGAGGCTGTGACCCTGGCCACTCGCTGAGAACGCGAATTGCCAGAGCTCCCTTGGTCCCCCTCCAGCGTGCTCTGGATTTCCTGCAAGACTCGGTCATCATTGGGCGGTACGTGCTCCACCACTGGGCCGGGCTTCTTAAAAATACGGAACATGGGGCTGGAGAGATGGCTTAGCGGTTAAGCGCTTGCCTGAGAAGCCTAAGGACCCCGGTTCAAGGCTCGATTCCCCAGGACCCACGTTAGCCAGATGCACAATGGGCCGCACACGTCTGGAGTTCGTTTGCAGTGTCTGGAGGCCCTGGTGCGCCCATTCTCTCTCTTGCTCTCAAATAAATAAAAATAACAACAAAAAAAATATGGAACACTTCACGAATTTGCATGTCATGCTTGCACAGGGGCCATGCTAATCTCTGTATCGTTCCAATTTTAGTATATGTGCTGCCGAAGTGAGCGCTTTTTTGGTTTTTTTTGAAGTAGGGTCTCACTCCAGCCCAGGCAGACCTGGAATCCACTAGGTAGTCTCAGGGTGGCCTCAAATACACGCCGATCCTCCTACCTCTACCTCCCAAATGCTGGGATTAAAGTCGTGCGCCACCACGCCTGGCTCTTTTTATCTCTTCAGTGTGGGTTTGGCGATCCAAACACAGGTACCCATGCTTGCACAGCAAGCGCTTTATCCACTGCGTCATTTCCCCATCCTTTCAATCACATCTTTTATTTATTTATGCATTTATTTATTTATTGTGGGAAAAGGAGGTTTATTTTGGCTTACAGGCTCGAGGGGGAAAGCCACGATGGCAGGGGAAAACCGATCGTATGAGCAGAGGGTGGACATCACCCCCTGGCCCACATAAGGTGGACAACAGGAGCAGGAGAGTGTGCCCCAATAACATCTTTAAAAAATATTTTATTTACTTATTTATTTGCAAGCAGAGATACAGATAGATAGATAGATAGATAGATGATAGATAGATAGATAGATAAATAGCCAGACAGCTAGATAAAGAAAATGGGCCCACCAGGGCCTCTATCCATTGCAAACAAACTCCAGATGCATGTGCCACTTGTGCATCTGGCTTTACATGGATACTGGGGAATCAACCTGGGTCATTAGGCATTGCAGGCAAGCCTTAACCACTAAACCATCTCTCTAGCCCCTCTTTTTTTCTTTTTCTTTCTTTCTTTCCTTTTTTTTTTTTAATTTTTTTGTTTGTTTATTTATTTGAGAGCGACAGAGAGAAGGAGGGAGAGAGAGAGAGAGAGAATGGGCGTGCCAGAGCTTCCAGCCTCTGTAAACGAACTCCAGACACGTGTGCCCCCTTGTGCATCTGGCTAAAGTGGGTCCTGGGGAATTGAGCCTCGAACCGGTGTCCTTAGGCTTCATAGGCAAGCGCTTAACCACTAAGCCATCTCTCCAGCCCAAGCCATCTCTCCAGCCCTTTTTTTTGTTTTTTGTGAGATAGGATCTCACTCTAGCCCAGACTGACCTGGAATTCACTATGTAGTCTCAGGGTGGCCTCGAACTCACAGTGATTTTCCTACCTTGACCTGCCAAGTGCTAGGATGAAAGGCGTGTGCCACCACACCCGGGAAAGAGAGATAGAGAGGGAGAGAGAAAGGGCACGCCAGGGCTTCCAGATGTGCAAATGAACTCCAGATGCATGCTCCACTTCGTGCATATGGCTTTACGTGGGTACTGGGGAAATAAACTCTGGTCACTAGGCTTTATGGGCAAGTGCCTTAACCACTGAGCAATCTCTCTAACTGCTCTTTTAAAAAATATTTTATTTATATATATGAGTGAGGGAAGCAGGGGGTGGGGAGTGAGAGAGAGAATATGGTCATGCCAGGGCCTTTAGCCACTGTAAATGAACTCCAGATACATGTGCCACCTTGTGCATCTGGCTTATGTGGGTACTGGGGAATTGAACCTGGGTCCTTTGGCTTCACAGGCAAGTGCCTTAACCACTAAGCCATCTCTCTAGCTCCTCTTCTTATCTTTTCAGTGTGGGTTCTGGGGATCCAGACTCAGGTACTCATGTACCGCAAGCACTTTCTCCACTGAGTCATCTCCCAGCCCTCCTACCCTTTCAATCTCATCTTATTGCATGTCTGACCTTTTGCAGACAATGCCATCTTCTTGTTATCAAGTCTTGCTCCACAGACTCGGTGTGCACGAACATGACATGCCATTGTTGTTTGTGTCTCCCCTTAGGACTATATTCCTACTGTTTCCATTCTATGCAATCCAGGAATGCGAGCTCGTCACTGGCAACAGATGTCAGAAATCGTAGGCTACGACTTGACGCCAGACTCTGGAACTACCTTGAGAAAAGTTCTGAAACTGAACCTTGCACCATATTTAGAAAAATTTGAAATGATAAGTGCGGGTGCCAGCAAGGTAAACATAAAGATGAGCTAAAACACTTCACTTGATGAGTTTGTTATTGTAATGACCATAGCTTTGTTGTGGTCTAATGCATATAGTATGCAGGATAGCATTAGGGGGAGATGAGGGGAATTGATAGAAGACCACTATGGTTTTTATAACATTGAACATGTGCCTGCTTTTCCAATGTCCAAAGTAGAAATTGTACCTTTAACATCTTCTTATTTGTTTTGTTTTGTTTATTTATTTATTTATTTGAGAGGGTTAGAGAGAGAGAGAAAGAGGCAGATATGGAGAAAGAGAATGGGCATGCCAGGGCCTCCAGCCCCTGCAGATGAAATCCAGACGCATGTGCCACCTTGTGCATCTGACTTACGGGGGTCCTGGAGAATAGAGCCTTGAACCGGGTTCCTTAGGCTTCACAGGCAAGTGCTTAACCACTAAGCCATCTCTCCAGCCCTTCTTATTTTTTAATTTTTTTTTTTTTGAGGTAGGGTCTTACTCTAGCTCAGGCTGACCTGGAATTCACTATGTCACCTCAGGCTGTCCTCCAACTCATGGTGATCCTCCTACTTCTGCCTCCCAAGTGTGTGCCACCACTTCTGGCATTTTATTTGGTTTTTGAGGTAGGGTCTTGCTCTAGCCCAGGCTGATCTGGAATGTACTATGTAGTCTTAGGGTGGCTTCAAACTCACAGCAATCCTCCTACCTGTGCCTCCTGAGTGCTGGGATTAAAGGCATGCCCAATATATATTAAAACATATTAAAGGTGTGGGCCACCATGGTTGGCTTCCTTTAACTTCTCTTTTATTTTTTAAACATTTATTCATTTATTTGAGAGAGACTAGACTCAAACAGAGAGAAAGAAAATGGACACACCAGTGTCTACCACTGTAAACAAACTCTAGATGTGTGCGCCACTTTGTGCATCTGGCTTTAGGTGAGTACTGAGGACTTGAACCCAGGCCATCAGGCTTTATAAGCAAGTGCCTTTAACCACTGAGAAATCTCTCTAGCCCTACTTTGACCTAAAAAACATTTTTATTTATTTATTTATTTATTTATTTATTTATTTATTTAAGAGCAGGTGGGGGGAGAGAATGGGCACGCCTCCGGTCACTGCAAATGAACTCCAGACACGTGCGCCCCCTTGTGCATCTGGCTAACCTGGGTCCTGGGGAATCGAGCCTCAAACCAGGGTCCTTACGCTTCACAGGCAAGCGCTTAACCGCTAAGCCATCTCTCTAGCCCTTAAAAAATATTTTATTCATTAATTTGAGAGGCGGGGGGGGGGCAGGGAAAAGGCAGATAGACAGACAGAGAGAGACTTGGTGCACTAGCCACTACAAATGAACTCCAGAAATATGTTCCACTTATGCATCTTGCTTATGTGGGTAGTGGAGAATCAAACCTGGGTTCTTAGGCTTCACAGGCAAGTGCCTTAACCACTAAGCAATCTGTTCAGCTCCCCCTTCTTTGACTTCTTAATTCTGCCACAATCTGATATCATTGGGCAATGTGCTAGTGTTGACATGTAGTCATTCCATGAAGAATCCTGGGGGGACACATGTGGCATGTGATGTGTGTATATATGTTCCCAAACAACAAATTATGGCCTTAGAGAAATGGTTCTTTTTTTTTTTTTTTTTTTTTTTTTTTTTTTTTTGGTTTTTCGAGGTAGGGTCTCACTCTAGCCCCAGGCTGACCTGGAATTCACTATGGAGTCTCAGGGTGGCCTCGAACTCAGGGCGATCCTCCTACCTCTGCCTCCCAAGTGCTGGGATTAAAGGCGTGCGCCACCACACCCGGCTTGAGAAATGGTTCTTGAAATACATGGAAAGCACCAGGCCACAGACTGTCTGCAGAAAGGCCACTTCAGAGGAAGCCCAGCAGTATTTTATTCTGTTGTTAATTTTAACACTGACAGCAGGAGGTTTTATAGCAAGCGAATTTTTAAAATTTTCATTTTTCTTAGGTATTTTAAAATTGTTAAGGAAAACCTTTATAGTATACATATTCAAATCTTTCTCTCTCTCCATATATAATTATATATAATAAAATATATATATTTCTGAAATACTGCCTTACCTATGGACCATCAATAGAATAAATAAGATCTTTTTTCACCATCCCACTTTTTCTCTATTTTTCCATTTTAGGAGTTTTCCTTAGAGAAAGCCTTGCATGTAATGATAGGAACTTGGGACGATATTTCTTTTCATATAAGTCTATATCGTGACACTGGAGTCTGTATTCTTTCTTCAGTGGATGAGATTCAGGCAATCCTTGATGATCAAATTATAAAAACTCAGACAATGAGAGGCTCACCTTTTATCAAGCCATTTGAAAAGGAGATCAAGGTATGTTAAATATCATATACAGTAGCTCATGGTCATTTGTAAAACTTGTAATCAGGCCGGGCCTGGTGGCACATGCCTTTAATCCCAGTACTCAGGAGGCAGAGGTAGGAGGATCGCCATGAGTTCGATGCCACCCTGAGACAACATAGTGAATTCCAGGTCAGCTTGAGCTAGAGTGAGACCCTACCTCGAAAAACAACAACAACAAAACCCCAAAACTTATAATCATATATATATATATGTATGATTATTATATATATGTAATAATACATATATATATGATTACAAGTTTTTTATATACTGACATAGGTCTATTTGTTGGATGGCTTTAAATTTTTTTTTTTTCAATGTAGGGTTTCATGCGCCACCACACTCAGCTTTAAATTTTTTAAAATTTCTTTGCAAGTGCGGGGGTGGGGGATGAGAATGGATATGCCAGGGTTCATTGCCACAGTAAATGAACTCCAGATCCATTGTGCATCACTTTGTGCATCTGGCTTTACGTGGGCACTAGGGAATTGGTCCGGTCTAGTAGACTTTGCAAGCAAGTGCTGTTAGCCACTGAACTATCTCTCCAGCCCTGAGAAGCTATTTAAAGTCTCCTCCAAAAGTTTTTTTTTTTTTTTTTTTCAAGGTAGGGTTTCACTCTAGCTCAGGCTGACCTGGATGGCCTCAAACTCGTGGCAATCCTTCTACCTCTGCCTCCCAAGTGCTGGGATTAAAGGCATGCACCACCACACCCTGTTCAAAAGTTTGTTTTTTTTTTAAAAATAAGTAAATAAATACATAAAATATGTTTAAAACCCTGGAACTTAATACAGCGTACTTTTTTCTGAAGGCCTGGGAAGACCGTCTGATTCGAATCCAGGAAACGATCGATGAGTGGTTGAAAGTGCAAGCTCAGTGGCTGTACTTAGAGCCCATCTTCTGCTCTGAGGACATCATGCAGCAGATGCCTGAAGAAGGGCGTCAGTTTCAGACTGTGGACAGACACTGGAGGGACATCATGAAGTTCTGTGCTAAGGATCCAAAGGTGAAGGCTTTCTTTTTTTTTTTGTTGTTTGTTTGTTTGTTTTTTGTATTTGCCACATGTGAGCTTTTGTTTTGAATATTTTTGAAAAGGCTCTTGGTCTCTTTGTCTCTAAAAAAAAGGGGGGGGGTTGGAGAGATGGCTTAGTGGTTAAGGCACTTGCTGGCAAAGCCAAAGGACCCAGTTTCATTTCCCCAGTACCCACGTAAAGCCAGATGTACTAGGTGGCGCATCTGGAGTTTGTTTGCAGTGGCTGGAGGCCCTGGTGCACCCATTCTTTCTCTCTATCTGCTTCTTTCTCTCTCTCAAATGATTAAAATGAATAAATAAAATATTTTTAAAAGCTCTTGACTTTATTTCTGGTAACAAAAATACAACTTGCTCATTGTGAACAAACTGAAAAGTTTAAAAGTAGTAAAATAATTTTACCTTTCAATTCATAAAATGCTACTTCTAACTTTTTATTCATACATACATACATAGTGAAGCTACTTCAAATGTACACTTGATTTCACTTGATTTCCACTATATGCAACAGCCACTATTCCCCTACTTTGATGTTTAATCTCTGGCTGTCAACTTGACAGGTTTTAGACTCACCATGGAAACAGATCTCTAGGAATATCCTTGAAGGATTTTTTTCTATATAAGGTTAATTGAGGTGGGAAGACCCACCCTAGCTGGGCTGCACCTTTCCGGGGCCCTGGACTAAATCCAAGAAGACAGCGGACTGAGCACCAGCACTCGTTGCTCTTTTCTTCCTGGCCATGGTGCAATGAGACCAGTTGCTTCATGGTCCTGTTGCCATCTGTCCCCCTCCATGATGGACTGTAACCTTGAACTATAAGCTGAGATAAGCCCTTCTTCCCTTCAACTGATTTTTGTCAGGTATTTTGCTCTAGCAACAAGAAAGGTAACTAACACACCTCCTCAGAAAATAGGTAATAGGGGCTGGAGAGATGGCTCAGTGGTTAAGGTGCTTGCCTGCAAAACCTAAAACCCAAAGTTCATTTCCCCAGTACCCAAGTAAAGCCAGATGCACAAAGTGGTGCATGCATCTGGAGTTTGCTTGCAGTGGCTAGAGGCCTCGGTGCTCTCTCTCTCTCTTTTTCTCTCTCTCTCTCAATGTCTCTGCTTGCAGATAAATAAATAAAAAATGAAAAAATAAAATAGACAACAAAAAGATGGAGAGTGAGTAGTTCAAGTGATTTTTATATTTCCTTCCAAGTTAACAGGGAAAAGAATGCGCTCAGTTGGTCTCAATTCCTACCTGTCTCCTAGTAAGTGCCTTGTCCTGCAAGGTTCTAATGTTGAAAGACAGCCTATGTGCTTTTCATACACATCATAGTCATAAACCAAAACTATGCATCTATTTTTTAAATGTATCCAACTTAATAATTTTTTTCAATACTGGATAAAAAACTAATATAATAAATACTAGATTTATTGAAAGTCATAAGTATACAGAAAGTTATGAGTTTCAAGGATTTAAAATTTTATTTTATTTATTTATTAGAGAGAGAGAGAAAGAGAGAGAGAGAGAATGGGCATACCCGGGCCTCTAGCCACTGCAATCAAACTCTAGATGTGTGCGCCATCTTGTGCACATGCATCACCTTGTGCATCGGGCTTGTATGGGTTCTGGGGAGCTGAACCTAGGTCCTTAGGCTTTGCAGGCAAGTGTCTTAACTGCTAAGCCATCTCTCCAGCCCATGAATTTTTATCTAAACTGTCAACTTGAGGATCTTTGTGGTATGTGATTTCTTACAACTCAGAGGTCAGAAAATTTTTCTATGAATAGTCAGTTAATAAATATGTTAGATTTTATGAGATGTGCAATCTTTTTCTTTTGCAATGCTCAATTTTACTGTCATTGTTAATGAAAAAGCAGAGATAATATAAAAATGAGTGGCTATATCTCTGGCCCAGTAAAAATTGCTTATAGACACTTAATTTTTTGTTTTGTTTTGTTTCATCTGTTTTGTTTTTCAAAGTAGGGTGGTTCTGTAGTCCAGGCTGACCTGAAATTCACTATGTAGTCTCAGGCTGGCTTCGAACTCACAGTGATCCTCCTACCTCTGCCTCCCGAGTGCTGGGATTAAAGGCATGCGCCACCATGCCTAGCAAAAATTTAATTTTTTTGAGGTAGGGTCTCATTTTAGCCCAGGCTGATTTGGAACTCACTAAGTAACCTCAGGCTGGCCTTGAACTCCAACTTGTATACCACACCCAGCCTGAAAATTTAATATTTTTGAAATGTAATTTAGATTCATGTTTATGCCTTATATCTAGTATATAACTGCCTCATATATGAACCTGTTTCTTTTAGGTTCTTGCTGCTACATCTTTAACAGGCTTACTGGAAAAACTTCAGAACTGCAATGATCTTTTGGAGAAAATCATGAAAGGGCTGAATGCATATCTTGAAAAGAAGCGGCTTTTCTTCCCTCGGTATAGTGCATAAATCCATCGTGCCCTAACCTAGAGCCTTTTCTGCTGTGTGAAGAGTTGTCACTAAGGTTTCTGTATTTGTGTATTTTATGTTTTCCTCTAGTTTTTTCTTCTTATCTAATGATGAAATGCTAGAGATTTTGTCAGAGACTAAAGATCCACTTAGAGTTCAGCCACACTTAAAAAAATGCTTCGAGGGCATCGCTAAGTTGGAATTCCTGCGCAACCTGGACATTAAGGCCATGTTCAGCTCTGAGGGTGAGCGGGTGGAGCTGATTTCCCTCATCTCCACGTCTGCGGCGCGGGGGGCTGTGGAGAAGTGGCTCATTCAAGTAGAAGATCTAATGCTGCGGAGTATTCACGACGTGATCGCTGCATCCCGCCTGGTACGTTTCCTAGGCTTTAATGTACACCCTGATTCTACAAAGGCTAGGCTTTAAGAGATTTTGAGTGGGTACCAGTAAGTTCAAACTTAAAAAACTCTTACTGGGCTGGAGAGATGGCTCAGTTGTTAAGGCACTTGCCTGCGAAGCCTAAGGACCTAGGTTCGATTCCCCAGTACCCACGTAAGCCAGATGCACAAGGTGGCGCATGTGTCTGGAGTTCGTTTGCAGTGGTTAAAGACCCTGGCATACCCATTCTACATACTTCTGTCTCTCAAATAAATAAATAAAAATATAAAAAAGTGTCAGGAATGGTGTTGCACGCTTTTAATCCTAAACACTGGGGAGGCAGATGTAGGAGGATCACTGTAAGTTCAAGGCCATCCTGAATCTATAGAGTGAATTCCAGGTAAGCCTGGCCAAAAGTGAGCCCCTACCTCGAAAAAACCAAAATAAATAAATAAATAAAAAGTTCTTACTATTTTAAGCCAATTATTATTTCCTTTTCTTCTTTGTTTCTAACATTATCAAAAAGAATTGATAATATCATTGTTATAAGAGAAAATAGTATTATCAGAGAAAATAATGAAATCTAGAGTAACTTAGAATGGTGGAGGGTCCTTCCAGGAAAGTGATACTGAAATTGTGACCTAATAAGGATAAGTAGGAAGTTCCAGGTGAAGAGTGTATTAAAGAACACACATTAGAGACTCCATAGTGAATTCCAGGTCAGCCTGGGCTAGAGTGAGACCCTACCTAGAAAAAACCAAAGGAAAAGGAACACACATTAGGGCTGGAGAGATGGTTTAGAGGTTAACGCACTTGCTTGCAAAGCCTAAGGACCCATGTTCAACTCTCCAGATCCCACATAAGCCAGATGCACAAGGTGAGGTGAGGCAAGTGTAAGGTTGCACATGCCCACTAGGTAGTGAAAAAAAAAAAAAAAAAAAAAGAACACACATTAAAGTTTTTAACCACTGGCTGGAGAGACGGTTTAGTGGTTAAGGCACTAGCCTGCAAAAGCCAAAGGACCAAGATTCAATTCCCTAGGACCCATGTAAGCTAGATGCACAAGGTGATGTGTGCATCTAGAGTTTGTTTGCAGTGGCTGGAGGCCCTGGAAATCCATTCTCTCACTCTCACTCTCTCTTTATCACTCTCTGCCTCTTTCTCTATCAAATAAATGATTAAAAAAAGTTAACTACATCCTGGTATTCTAATAGATTGTATAATTTCATTTTCAATTAATTCTTGGCATCAATGTGCATAATATATTTGACTTTATATATATATGTATATATATATATATATATATACGTATATATATAAATATACATATATATATATATATTTTTTTTCCTTTTTCTGGTAGAGTCTCACTTTAGCCCAGGCTGACCTGGAATTCATTGTATATTCTCAGGGTGGCCTAGAACTCATGGATGGCAATCCTCCTACTTCTGCCTCCTAAGTGCTGGGATTAAAGGCATGTGCCACCACGCCTGGCTAAAAATATTTTATTTATTTATTTGCAAACAGAGAGAGATAGAGGAAAGATAGAAAGAGAGAATGGGCACACCAAGGCCTCCAGCCACTGCAAATAGACTCCAGATGCATGTGCCACTTTGTACATCTGGCTTTATCTGGGTCCTGGGGAATTAAACCTGGGTCCTTTGGCTTTGCTGGCAAGTGCCTTAACCACTAAGCCATCTCTCCAGCCCCATATTTGACTTTTTAAACAGCTTAAAACATTTTTATTATGATAGAAGTAGTATGTATTTTTCAGTAAAACTTGGCAGCAGGTACTTTAAGTACCTGAGTTCAGATCCCCAGATCCCACACAAAAGCCAGAAGCTGTGGCACTCATGATCTTGCACTTATAAGCATGTCTGCATACACACACACACACACACACACACACACACACACACACACACACACTAAATGAATAAATAAATGATTAAAAAACTTGGCAGCTTACCTAGCATAGAAATATAACAATTCTTGGCAGATGTTCAGCTTGCTTTTCTCTTGTCATCTTTTCAAGTTAGAATTCCCTTGAATCCTCCAGGCTTATCCAGAATCTGCAAGAAAAGACTGGGTCCGGGAGTGGCCTGGCCAGGTGGTGCTTTGTGTTTCTCAAATGTTCTGGACTTCGGAGACACAGGAGGTGATAAGTGGAGGGACAGAGGTAAAAACCATTGATGTCAACCACAGCATTTTCCTTCATTCCCAATTTCTTTGCTAGCTTATCTCTTCTCTCTCTTATTTATTTATTAGTTTTTTGTTTTTTGAGGTAGGGTCTTGCTCTGGCCTGGGCTGACCTGGAATTCATTATGTAGTCCCAGGCTGATGTTGAACTCACAGCAATCCTCCTAAATCTGCCACCCCCCTCCCCCAGTGCTGGCTAGCTTGTGTATTCTTTGCAAAGCTAATACCTCCTTAAATTTCTCTATCTAGCATTGAGATTACATTAATCTTTGGAAACTTGGACTGGAGAGATGGCTTAGTGGTTAATACACTTGCCTGCAAAGCCAAAGAACCCAGGTTCGATTCTCCAGTACCCACATAACACCAATGCATGAGGTGGGACATGCGTCTGGAGTTCATTTGCAGTAGCTGTATGTCCTGTGTGCCCATTCTCTCTGTCTGTCTCTCTGTCTCTCTCTGCTTGCAAATAAGTAAAAGTATTTGGAAATATCATTTTTACTAGGCTTGCACAAATTCACTGTAATTTGCTTATGTTTTGAGATAAGACTACAGAATTTCCATTTAAATATGTAAAATACATGTTTGGGATAAAATATATTACACTGATTAAATTGTCTTATTATTTTGCAGGGGCTAAAGAAGTATTATAAGGAACTCCAGCATCAACTGAATGATATTGTAGAGCTAGTAAGAGGCAAATTGTCAAAGCAGACCAGGACCACCCTGGGGGCCTTGGTTACCATTGATGTCCATGCCAGAGATGTGGTAATGGACATGATTGAGATGGGTAGGTGACCTGTTCTTTCATATAAAAGGTAACATGGTGATAGTTTCTAAGAGACAATGTCATAATGCAGGTCTTTTTTGTTTGTTTTTTTAAATTTTTTTTATTTTTATTTATTTATTTGAGAGCGACAGACAGAGAGAAAGAGGCAGATAAAGAGAAAGAGAGAATTTGGGCGTGCCAGGGCCTCCAGCCACTGCAAACAAACTCCAGACGTGTGCGCCCCCTTGTGCATCTGGCTAACGTGTGTCCTGGGGAATTGAGCCTCTAACTGGTGTCCTTAGGCTTCACAGGCAAGCGTTTAGCCACTAAACCATCTCTCCAGCCCTGCTTTTTTGGTTTTATTGAGGTAGTGTCTCATTCTAGCCCAGGCTGATCTGAAATTCATTGTGTAGTGTCAGGGTGGCCTCGAACTCACGGCGATCTTCCTACCTCTGCCTCCTGAGTGCTGGGATTAAAGGCATGTGCCACCACGCCCAGCTCGTTTGTTTTTTGGAGGCAAGGTCTCACTTTAGCCCATACTGACCTGGAACTCACTCTGTAGCTCCAGGTTGGCCTCAGACTCACAGCAATCCTCCTACCTCTGCCTCCTAATTGCTGGGATTAAAGATTTACGCCACCACGCCCACTGGTCTTTTTATTTCTCAACAGATTGTTTTTGCATATTTTTTCTGTAATCTGGAAAACATGAATTATTTTAATATTTGTTGTTATGGAAGATTATGTTTCAAATTCCGCTTTCTAGGTGTCTCACATGATACAGATTTCCAGTGGCTTGCTCAGCTCCGTTATTACTGGGAATACGAGAACGCTCGCGTTCGTATCATCAACTGCAATGTAAAATATGCTTATGAATATCTTGGCAACTCACCTCGACTCGTCATAACTCCTTTAACTGACAGATGTTACAGAACATTGGTATGCATTTAAATTATTTTATTTACACACCAAAGATTACCTTTTGGTGCAGTGTCATATTTTCTTGTTCAAATTTATTATTGGTTATCCTAATTTATTATCTTGTCCCTGATAGTTGAATACATGTATCCTTTCCTAATCCTAAATTATCTTTATGTGCAATATTGCCGAGTATTCACTTATCAATGGTTAAAAAAGAATAAATTACTTATTTATTTGTAAGTAGAGAAAGACAGAGAGAATGGGTGTGGCTAGGGCTCTAGCTGCTGTAAATGAACTCCAGATTCATGCGCCCCTTTTGTGCATCTGGCTTTACGTGGGTACTAAGGAATTGAACATGCGTTGTTAGGTTTTGCAGGCAAGTGCCTTAACTGCTGAGTCATCTCTTCAGCCCCTATCAGTGCTTTTTATCTAGTTTCAAAAAGTGAAATCTAGGGCTGGAGAGATGGCCTAGTGGTTAAGGCATGCTTGCCTGCAAAGCCAAAGGACCTCAGTTTTATTCCCCAGGACCCATGTAAGCCAGATGCACAAGCTAGGACATGCATCTGGAGTTTGTTTGCAGTGGCTGGAGTCCCTGGCATGCCCATTCTTTCTCTCTCTCTCTGTGTCTTCCTCTGCCTCATTCTCTCTCTCAAATAAATAAATTTAAAAGTGAAATCTAGGGACTGGAGAGATTGCTTAGTGGTTAAGGTACTTGCCTGCAAAGCCTAAGGACCTAGGTTCAATCCCAAGTACCCACATAAAGTCAGATGCACGAGGTAGCATATGTGTCTGGAGTTTGTTTTTAGTGGCTAGAGGCCCTGGTGAGCCCATCCTGTCTCTCTCTCTCTCAATTATTTTAATAAAATAAAATAAAATAAAATAAAATAAAATAAAATAAAATAAAATAAATGAAATCTGCCAGGTATAGTGACACAAACCTTTAATCCCAACATTTAGGAGGCAGAGATAGGAGGATCACTATGAATTTGAGGCCAGCCTGAGACTATATAGTGAATTCCAGATCAGCTTTGGCTAGAGTGAGACCCTACCTTGAAATACAAAAAAAAAAAAAAAAAAGTGAAATCTATTAAATAAAAGTCATGAGTCAATTTTATTGGGAATAATTAGAAAAGTGAAGGGACTAGAGATGTAAAGACAAAAGCGGAGCTTCAGAAGATGGCATTCACTTTTGCAGTGGACTACTGGAGAGGTGACAGGAAGGTGAGGAAAGTGCATTTGGATCCTAAGACTCCAAATTACTGCTGCTAAATAGTAAGGAGAAAGCTAAAGGGAGGGCATATTGTTGAGGTCTGTGCTTGATTGGGCAGCTAGAACCTTAGGAATATGGTTGCCAGATAAAATACAGGACTCCCAGGTAAACCTGAATTTCAAACAAATAACAAATCAGTCATGTGTTACTTACTGATAGAGATGCATTCCAGGAAATGCACTATAGGGTGATTGTGTTTTACACAAACATCACAGAGCATGTATTCACAAAGGTAGGTGGTATGGTCTGCTACATAGTGTATAGAATCATATGTGTAGTCCATTGTTGACTGAAGCTTCATTAGCTGGTTGTGGTAGTTTGAATATGATAGTGGAAATGTGTGATCCCATAGACTGAGGTGTTTTATTACAACTGAGTTTGCAACTTCAGCCCCTAGCAGGCAGCATGTTCTTGCTATAGGGGGAGTGTCGCTGGGGGCTGATCTGATTCCAGCCCAAAAGTGGGGAGAAAGCAGTTTGAATTCTAGTGGGCTCATGCTTGCTTGTGGTGCTGGCTGTTTGGTGGTTTCTCTCTGCTTGGATCTGTGAAAGGGAACCAGCTTCTTCCACCATTGATGGAAGCTTGAAATAAATCCCTTCCATAAACTATGTCTGGTCAGATATTCGTCCCAGCAGTGTAGAGCTGACTACAACACTGGTGTATGATGTAATTTTTTTTTGTGTGTGTGCCCTAAGTATTGCAATGGTAGTACTGATAAATTATTCATTGTTTATAGGAGGCTTAAGTTTCACTAGGCACCCTGTATTTTTATTTGCTAAGCCCAGCAGCTTAACCTGGGAATTAAGGGCCTCATCCAGAAACAGCCACCCACTTAATGCTGAGTAGGTTAAATTAAAATGTCAGTTCAGGCTGGGCATGCTGGCACACGCCTTTAATCTCAGCACTCAGGAGACTGAGATAGGAGGACCTCTATGAGTTCGAGGCCAGTCTGAGACTTTACAGTGAATTCCAGGTCAGCTCTGGGGTAGAGCAAGACCTTATCTTGAAAAGCAAAACAAAACAAACAAACAAACAAAAAACCTGAAGGAAATGAAGACAGCAGGATGGGACAGGCAAATCAGTGGTTTCAAATGATGGATATAATGTACTCATGGCCGAGTGATGAGAATAATGGCATAGAAAAGATGGACAGCCATACCTGGATGTCAAGGAGGCTGTGGAGCATGAGTGGCATCAGAATTGCCCCACATTAAGACAATGGGATCTTGCTTTTATATCTCTTTCTGGTCATTGAGGAGGCATCTCTGAGGCAGGTGCATAAGTAGGCTTTGAGGCTAACATAGCTTTTATTAGGTAAAGACAGTTCTTAGGCAAAAAGTACAACTAGAAGCTATTGGCAACCAAGACTTACAGCAGTTGGAGCTGAACGGAATGGCTTGGTAAAGGGAATCTGGGTAGAGTGCCAATGAGTCTATGATAAAGTATTTGACTAGACCCTCTCTTTCCAGGGGTCTGTGCAGGCAGGGGCCATGTCTGTGTTGTTTTATACGCTATACCATTTGTTGAGCACATGAATCTCAAGCACCTATGTCACATGTCGCATCTCAGTGAAATGAGATGTGTTATTCTTTTTCAAAAAATATTTGAATTTTTAAAATTTATTTGCAAGGGGAGAGAGAGAGAGAGAGAGAGACAGATATTGGGCTTGGGTGTGCCAGGGCCTCCAGCCACTGCAAGCAAACTCCAAATGCATGTGCCACTTTGTGCACCTGGCTTTATTTGGGTACTGGGTAATGGAACCCTGGGTTGTTAGGCTTTGCAGGCAAGCCTTAACCACTGAGCAATCTCTCCAGCCCTTAAAAATATTTTTATTTATTTGTAAGCAGAGAGAGAGAGAGAGAGAGAGAGAGAGAGAGAGAGATAGGCATGGCAGGGCCCCTAGCTACTACAATTGAATGCCAGATGCATGTGCCACTTTGTGCATCTAGCTTTACGTGGGTAATGGAGAATCAAACCTGGGTATTAGGACTTTCAGGCAAATGCCTTAACCACTGAGCCATCTCTCCAGCCCAAGATGCCATATTCTTGTAGATGGGAGTTAACAAAATTAGAATTAAATTAGAATACCATTAAATACTTAAATATAACACTGGTCTCTTAGGATATTTATTATTTGTAATAACGGGATTGCATTTGTAAGCATTTTCTTAAAGTTTGGGGAGAGCCTGAGGTTGCCAGAAATCAAGTTATTAATAATATGCCATCCATTATAAAGTTGAGGTGAGTGAAATACCGTTGATATTGATTTCATTTACTTAGTTGTCTCCACTGCATTTTTGAAGTGAATGTAAAAATATTTATCATTTGTGTAAGAGAAGAGAAACTGTTTCTCTTCTCTTCTCTTCTCTTCTCTTCTCTTCTCTTCTCTCTCTCTCTCTCTCTCTCTCTCTCTCTCTCTCTCTCTCTTTCTCTCTCTCTCTCTCTGCTTGCAAATAAATAAATAAAAAGACCTGGAATTAGTCTCAGGCTGGCCTTGAATTCACAGAGATCTTCCTACCTCAGCCTCCTGAATACTGAGATTAAAGGCATGCACCAGCACACCTGGCAAAAATATTTTAAAAAATATTTTTATATTTTTATTTGCAAGAAGACAGAGAGAGAGAGAGAGAGAGAGAGAGAGAGAGAGAGAGAGAGATTGGGCTTGGGTGCGCCAGGGCCTCCAGCCACTGCAAGTGAACTCCAGATGCATGTGCCACTTTGTGCATCTGGCTTTATTTGGGTACTGGGGAATTGAGCCCAGGCCATCAGGCTTTGCAAGCAGCAAATGACTCTAAAGGCTGAGCCATCTCTCCATCCCCAGATTCGCTGTTTTTGAGGGAGTTTTTTTATTTAAAACTTATATATATATATTTGTGTGTGTGTGTGTTGTGTGTGTGTGTGTGTGTGTGTGTGTGTGTGTGTAACAGAGAGAGAGAGAGAGAGAGAGAATGGGAGTGCTAGGGCCTTCAGCTGCTGCAAATGAACTCCAGACACATGCTCCACTTTGTGCATCTGGCTTACATGGGTCCTGGGGAATCAAACTTGGGTCCTTTGGCTTTGCAGGCAAGCACTGTAACTACTAAGCCATCTCTCCAGCCCTTTTGTTGTTATTATTTTTATTTTTATTTTTATTTTTTATTTTTTATTTTTTTTTATTAGTCAGTTCTGTATTCAGCAAATACAGTCAGTTTGGTACCATTATTAGGCTCATCCGTGACCTACCCCCTCCCCTTGGCCCCTCCTTGTTGAGGTATACGGGTCATGTGTTGTGGAGTTAGCCCACAGTTATGGGTAAGCTAAATGTCTCTGCATATCATGACCCAACATGTGACTCTGACATTCTTTCCGCCCCCTCTTCCGCAAAATTTCCCTGAGCCATGTTGGGTTCATTTTTGGTCTGCTTCAGTGATGAGGTGTTGGGGGCCTCTGAGGCTCTGGCTCTCTGATTTGGTAGGAGTTGATTTTTCTCTGTGCTGATCTCCTTCCCCCTTGTGCTGGTATCCGGTTCATCAGGAAAACAGCCCCCTTGCTTGTTTCGCCAATTTTTCTTAGTTTCAGCCTGGGCCCTTTTGAGGTATGATGGGGTGGCTCTCTCCTTAGGATCTACATCTATCTGGAAAAGAGAAGCAGATTCTCCAACGGAGAGTAAGTTAGCACAAGGACAAATGAGATAACCCTTACTTTTTTTTTTTTTAATAGAGAATTTAATAGGTGTAGGCCCTCTTGTAGCCCACAATTGATGGTAGCTTGATATTGGAGAGTGGGCTTATGTTTGGATCTGGTTCTGACTTGTTTCCCAGCTCCAGCTCTGGGTCCCATACCAGTGAGGGGATCAGTTAGCCGAATTGAGAGCAGTTGGTTCCCCACCATGGCTGTGTGCCACCACTGCACTTGTGTGGGCATCACAACAAGTTATTTGCTGCTAAGTAGGTTAGACCATGCGTTGCTTCGATAGATATTGGTCAATTTCCCCCAGTCGCCCATGTAGCACCTTCTGGCACTAGACGCGCTGACTGTCTGGGGACTGACTCTCTTCCAACTTCCAGCCATGCCATTCTTTTAAAAAATATTTTATTTATTTGAGAGAGGGAGAGAGAGAGATTAAGAGGCAGATAGAGAATGGGAGTGCCAGGGCCTTCAGCCACTGCAAACGAACTCCAGACACACATGTGCCACTTTGTACATATGTCTTATGTGGGTCCTGGGGAATTGAACTTGGGTCCTTTGGCTTTGCAGGCAAGCGCCTTAACCATTAAGCAATGCCTCCAGACCTTTGTTTTTTTCTTTTTTTTTTTGTTGTTGTTTTTTGTTTTTCTAGGTAGGGTTTCACTCTAGCTCAGGCTGACCTAGAATTCAGTATGTAGTCTCAGGGTGGCCTCGAACTCATGGTGATCCTCCCACCTCTGCCTCCTGAGTGCTGGGATTAAAGGCGTGCTCCACCACGCCCAGACCTTTTTGTTATTTTTGAGGTAGAGTCTCACTCTAGCCCAGGCTGACCTAGAATTCACTAAGTAGTCACAGGCTGGTTTCAAACTCATCACAGTGATCCTCCTCCTCTGCTTCCATAGTGCTGGGATTAAAGGTTTATGCCACCACACCTGGCCTGATACTTTAAAGGCAAACAGGATACTTGTGAAATACAGCAGACAAGGAGTTTGTTACACTTTACTTGTTTCCTAGGCGTTTTACATTTCGTCTTTGTAAAGCTAGAAAATTTTGTGCTAAAGCATAACTGAACGGTATAATATATAACTGGTGTCTCTGAAGCTACAAATAATAAGTCCATTTGGTAAACCAACTGTTTTGTTTCCCAAGTAAACATAGATTTCTTTTTCCTTTTCAGATAGGTGCCTTCTATTTAAACCTTGGAGGTGCTCCGGAGGGGCCAGCAGGCACAGGGAAAACAGAGACTACCAAGGACTTGGCTAAGGCTCTTGCTGTGCAGTGCGTGGTATTCAACTGCTCGGATGGGCTAGATTACCTAGCCATGGGAAAGGTAGCTCAATCATGCAGTTGATAATATGAAATGTTACAGACTTAGAGCTAGGTCGAACTGGGTAAACCAAGGCAAAAATTCATGTCTAAATATCACGTGAGTGTAGTTTAAGCATTACTTGAACTTCAGATTTGGAAATAAAGACATGGCGCCAGAGAGATGGCTCATCAGTTAAGAGGCTTGTCTGCAAAGCCTGAGGACCCTGGTTTGATTTCCCCACTACTCACAGAAAGCCAGATGCACAAGGTGGTGCATGTGTTTGGAGTTTGTTTGCAGTGGCTAGAGGCCCTGGCCTATCCATTCTCTCTCCCTCACTCTCTCTCTCTGCCTCTCTCTCTCACTCTCTCAAATAAATAATAAATAAATTTAAAAAAGAGGTAAAGACCTTATCTATATGCTTGGGGTCATTATCAAGCTTTTTGGCTTAAAATGTTAAGTATTTATTTATTTTTTATGAGAAAGAGAGAGAGAGAGAATTGGTGCACTAGAGCCTTAGTCACCACAAATGAACTGCAGACATGTGTGCCACCTAGTGCACATGTGTGACCTTGTGCATCTAGTTTATATGGGATCTGGAGAGTGGAACATAGGTTCTCAGGCTTTGCAGGCAAGTGCCTTTACTGCTAAGCCATCTTTGCAGCCCTTAAGTATTTGTTTTAAGAAATGATGTCCTATCTTAAGCAAAATCTCCTCTTGTTTTCTTTTGACCTCAGTTTTTTAAGGGCTTGGCTTCCTCTGGCGCCTGGGCCTGCTTTGACGAGTTTAACCGCATTGAGCTGGAAGTGCTGTCCGTGGTGGCTCAGCAGATACTTTGCATCCAGAGAGCCATTCAGCAGAAGCTGGAAGTGTTCGTGTTTGAAGGCACGGAGCTCAAGCTTAATCCTAACTGTTTTGTTGCTATTACCATGAATCCTGGTTATGCAGGACGTTCTGAACTACCAGATAACCTTAAGGTAATAGTTTTTAAGAGTAAAGGTTTGTTAACCAAAAATAAAAGCAGAGCTGGAGAGATGGTTTAGTGGTTAAGGCACTTGCCTACAAAGCCAAGGGACCCAGGTTCGATTCCCCAGGACCCACCCATGTAAGCCAGATGCACAAGGTAGCACATGTGTCTGGAGTTTGCAGCAGCTGGAGGCCCTGGAATGCCCATTCTCACTCTCTGCCTCTTTCTCTCAAATAAACAAATAAAAATAAGTAAATAAATGAGAGGAGTGAGGCATGGTGGTGCATGTCTTTAATCCCAGCACTCTGGAGCAGAGGTAGGAGGATCACTGTAAGTTCGAGGCCAGCCTGAGACTACGTAGTGAATTCCAGGCTTGCTTGGGCTACAGTGAGACCCTTGCAGAAAACAGCAAAAAATAAAAATAATGTAAATAATATATTTCATTTATGTATCTCAGGTTCTTTTTAGAACAGTGGCTATGATGGTTCCAAACTACGCCCTGATCGCGGAAATCTCCCTCTACTCCTATGGGTTTTTGAACGCAAAGCCTCTGTCTGTGAAGATAGTGATGACCTATCGGCTGTGCTCAGAGCAGCTCTCGTCACAGTTTCATTATGACTATGGAATGCGAGCAGTGAAAGCAGTTTTGGTGGCTGCTGGGAACCTAAAATTAAAGTATCCAGATGAAAATGAAGATATACTAGTGAGTATCAATTAAATGTGTGCACTGTGAACACATCAGTAGAAAGATAGTTTCTTGCATGAGTGTGTGCATTGTTTGTGTGTAGTATGCATGAGTATGGAGGTCAGAGGTCAATCTTGGATGTCCTCAATAATTCTCCACTTTATTTTTTTTGTTTATTTTTATGTATTTATTTGAGAGTGACAGGCAGAGAGAGAGAAAGAGGCAGATAGAGAGAGAGAGAGAATGGGCATGACAGGGCCTCCAGCCCCTGCAAACGAACTCCAGACGCGTGTGCCCCCTTGTGCATCTGGCTAACATGGGTCCTGGAGAATCGAGCCTCGAACCAGGGTCCTCAGGCTTCACAGGCAAGCCCTTAACCGCTAAGCCATCTCTCCAGCCCTCTCCACTTTATTTTTAAAAATATTTTGTTTATTTATTTTCAAGCTGGTAGTGGGGGGAAGGGTTTGGAATGGACACTCCAGGGCCTCCAGCCACTGCAAACAAATTCCAGATGTATGTGCCACTTTGTGCATCTGGATTTACATGGACACTAGGGAGTTGAACCCAGGCTGCCAGACTTTGCAAGCAAGTGTCTTTAACCACTGAATCAGCTCTCCAGGCCCCAAGTTTTTTTTAATTTTAATTAATTAATTTACTTGTTTAGGAGAGAGAGAGAGGCAGATAGAGAGAGGGAGAGAGAATGGGCATGCCAGGGCCTTTAGCTGCTGCAAATGAACTCCAGATGCATGTGCCATCTTGTGCAGCAAGCTTATAAGGGTCCTGGGGAATCGAACCTAGGTTCTTTGGCTTTGCAGGCAAGTGCCCTAACTGCTAAGTCATCTCTCTAGCCCCAGCTCCCAAGTTTTTCTTTAATTTTAATTATTATTTTTTATTTGAGAGACAGAGAGAGAGAGAAGCTGATGCGCTAGGGCCTTAGCCACTGCATCGAATTCCAGACACTTGCGCCACATAGTGGGTATGCACGACTTTTTGCCTCACCTTTGTGCATCTGGCTAACGTGGGATCTGGAGAGTCGAACAGGGGTCCTTAGGCTTAGCAGGCAAGCGTCTTAACTGCTAAGCCATCTCTCTAGCCCCCAAGTTTTTTTTTTTAAATCAGAAATTGAAGTATTAATTTGAGTGTGCGTGTGTCCTCTATTACTCTTCTGCCTTGTTTCCCTGAGACAGAGTCTCTCACTGAACCTGGAGCTCCCTGATGTTTAGTTAGCCTGGCTGACCAGAATACCCCAGTGATCTCCTGTTGCCTCCCCCCACTCAGCAGTGCTGGGGTTTCACATGTGCATGGACATTTCCAGCTTAAAAAATATTATTTATTTATTTGACAGAGGAAGAGGGAGAGAGAGAGAGAGAGAGGGAGAATGGGCGCACCAGGGCCTCCAGCCACTGCAAATGGACTCCAGATGTGTGTGCCCCCTTGTGCATCTGGCTAATGTGGGTCTTGGGGCATAGAACCTGGGTCTTTTGGCTTTGCAGGCAGACGCCTTAACCACTGAGCCATCCCTTCAGCCCTATTTCCAGCTTTTTATGTGGGTGCTGGGGATTGAAATCAGGTCCTCAAGCACACAAAACAAGAGATCTTACCTGATGAGCCAACTCCCCAGACACTGGGTTATTTATTATGCCTTATGTTAAAACAGGACCTTTAGGTTTGATAAGCATAGTATTAGGAGCAAGGTCAAATAAACTTTAACTTTTGGCTAATGGGGTTATAGTGAACATATAAATGCAGACAATTAACTTGTGTTGTCTTTTGTGTGATTTTAGCTTCTTCGATCAATTAAAGATGTAAATGAACCAAAGTTTCTGTCACATGACATACCCTTATTTAATGGGATAACTAGTGACTTATTTCCTGGTATCAAACTTCCTGAAGCTGACTATAATGTAAGTGAATCTGTGAGAATACCTTATTCTGCTCTGCACAATAAATCCAGCTGATGACTCAAGTGCTTATAAAGTTTTGTTAAATCAGTGAAACTACTCTGTGTGTATGTGTGTGTGTGTGGGGGGGCAGTTAACCTTGTAAAATGAGTTTGGAAGCATTTCTAACTCTTCAAAATATTTTGGAAGAGTTTGAGCATGATTGGTAGTAGTTCTTGAAATGTTCAGTAGAATGATTCTGGACTTTTCATCAATGAAAGACTCTTAATTGTCAATTAAATTAGCTTACTAATTATTGGTCTGTTCAGACTTATTTCTTTGTAGCTCAACCTTGGTTAGTTATATATTTCTTAGACATTTTTCCTTTTTTTTTTTTAGATGTTCCAATTTGTTGGCATGTAATTACACTCTTAGAGTCCTTTATACATCTGTTATTTGTGTTAACATCTCTATTTACTTATTTATTTATTTATTTATTATTATTTTTTTTTTTTGGTTTTTCGAGGTAGGGTCTCACTCTAGCCCAGGCTGACCTGGAATTCACTATGTAGTCTCAGGGTGGCCTTGAACTCACGGTGATCCTCCTACCTCTGCCTCCCGAGTGCTGGGATTAAAGGCGTGAGCCACCACGCCCGGCTATTTATTTATTTTTGAGAGAGGGAGTGAGGGAGGGAGAGAATGGGCATGCCAGGTCTTCAACCACTGCAAGTAAACTCCAGACACATGTGCCACCTTGTGCATCTGGCTTACATGGGTTCTGGGGAATTGAACCTCGATCCTTAGACTTTGCTGGCAAGCACCTTAACTGCTAAGCCATCTCTCCAGCCGTCTTTCTTTTTTAGTTTGGTTTTTTTGAGGTAGAATTTCTCTCTAGACCAGGCTGATCTGGAATTCACTATGTAGTCTCAGGCTAGCCGCGAACTCACAGCGATCCTCCTACCTCTGCCTCCCGAGAGCTGGGCTAATGGCTTGTGCCACCACGCCCCATCTCATCTTTCTTAGCTGATTTTGATTCTTTTTTTTTTTTTTTTGTAGTGAATCTAGCTAAGAATTTCTCTAATATCCCTTTTGTCTTCTTCATCCTCTTTCTCTTCTTTCTTCTTCCCATGCTGGGGACTGAATCCAGGAAGTTGCACATGCCAAAGCAAGTGTCCAGTGTCAGTGCATGTGTGTTTACAGTAGTGTCCCCTTGAACATTGGACCCCTTTGTCAATGCTTAATGACTTCCTTTGCTTCTTTTTACAGTTTTGACCCTTGCTGTCTTTATTTCTAAGTTTGCGCAGAGTATCTTTTCTGTCCACTCAGTTCCAGTCTGCATGTCCCATGAGATGAAATGAGCAGCACATAGCTTGGTCTGGTGTTTGTTTAATCTGCTTGGTCACTTTATGCCTTTAAATTTTTTTTGAAATATATTTTATTCATTTATTTATTTAAGAAAGAGAGAGAGAGATTGAGAGAGAGGGCATGCCAGGGCTTCTAGCCAGTGCAAAGGAACTCCAGATTCATGTGCCACCATGTGCATCTGGCTTACATAGGTCCTGAGGAATTGAACCTGGGTCCTTAGGCTTCACAGGCAAGCGCCTTAATTGCTAAGCCATCTCTCCAGCCATACTTTTTGCCTTTTGATAGGAGAAGTTAGGTAATTTACATTCAGAGTAATTGTTGTTATGTAAGGGGTTGTGCCATTTTATTAATTATTTTCTGGCTACTTTGTATATCTGTTTCTTAATTTTTTTAAAAAATATTTTATTTACTTATTTTTAATTTTTTAAAATTTATTTATTTATTTTTTTGGTTTTTCGAGGTAGGGTCTCACTCTAGCCCAGGATGACCTGGAATTTACTATGTAGTCTCAGGGTGGCCTTGAACTCTTGGCAATCCTCCTACCTCTGCCTCCTGAGTGCTGGGATTAAATATTTTGTTTTTTTTTTGAGGTAGGGTTTTGCTCTAGTCCAGACTAACCTGGAATTTGTAATGTAGTCTCAGGGTAGCCTTGAACTCATGGCTATCCTCCTACCCCTGCCTCCCAAGTGCTAGGATTAAAGGCATGTGCCACCATGCCCACCTATTTTTAATTTAAAAATTTTTTCTCTTTCTTTTTTCTTTTTTCTTTCTTTCTTTCTTTCTTTGTTCGTTTCTTTCTTTCTTTCTTTCTTTCTTTCTTCCTTTTTTTTTACATGTGCAACCTTGTGGATCTGGTTTACGTGAATACTGGGGAATCAAACCTGAGTCCTTAGGCTTTTCAGGCAAGCATCTTCTCCTCTAAACCATCTGCCCAGACCCCCTTTTTAATTTACTTATTTGAGAGAGAGAATGGGTGCATCAGGGCCTCCAGCCACTGCAAATGAACTCCAGACTCATGTGCCACCTTGTGCATTTGGCTTTGTGCAGGTACTGGGAATTGAACCTGGGTCTTTCGGCTTTGCAGGCAAGGACCTTAACCACTAAGCCATCTCTCCATCCTACATCTGTTTCTTTTCCTTCTTTCCTTTGTTGTCTAATGACTTTCTGTGGTAATATGCTTTGGATCTTTGCTTTAAAATTTTTTTAAAAAATATATTTTATTATTTATTTATTTGAGAGAGAAAGAATGAGAATGGGTGCGCCAGGGCCTTCAGCCACTGCAAACAAACTCCAGATGCATGCGCCACCTTGTGTATCTGGCTAACGTGGGTCCTGGGGATCGAACTGAAGTCCTTAGGCTTCACAGGCAAGCGCCTTTAACCACTAAGCCATCTCCCCAGCCCAACAATTTTTTTAAATTTATTTATTTATTTATTTATTTATTTTGAGGCAAGCCCAACAGACTGGCCTTTATTTTATTTTATTTATTTTTATTTGACAGCGACAGAGAAAAAGAGGAAGGGAGAGAGAAAGAGACAGAGAGAGAAAGAGAGAGAATGGGTGCACCAGGGCCTTCAGCCACTGCAAACAAACTCCAGACGCGTGCGCCCCCTTGTGCATCTGGCTAACGTGGGTCCTGGAGAATTGGGCCTTGAACCGGGATCTTTAGGGTTCACAAGCAAGCGCTTAACCGCTAAGCCATCTCTCCAGCCCTAAAATTATTTATTTATTTATTTGAGCACGACAGACAGAGAGAGAAAGAGGCAGATAGAGATAGAGAATGGGTGCACCAGGGCCTCCAGCCACTGCAAACAAACTCCAGATGCGTGTGCCCCCTTGTGCATCTGGCTAACATGGGTCCTGGGGAATCAAGCCTTGAACTGGGATCCTTAGGGTTCACAGGCAAGTGCTTAACTGATAAGCCATCTCTCCAGCCCTGGATCTTTTCTTTATCTTTTGTGTATCATTACAGGCTTTTCCTTTTGTTTTGAAGTTTACATAAGCAGATATTTACACTGACTCTTTTCTGAAGTACTTCCTCCTCCTCTGGGAATAGTTTATCCTGTCTTACATGGACTCCTCTCCTGACTAGGATAGGAAGAGTCATCTCCCAGTCTGCCATGTTACCCAGGAGACCAGGGCCAATGAATTCTTTAAATATATATAATTCTTTAAATAGATATAATTTATTGGAGAGAAAGAGGTGGGGGAGAGAGAGAGGAGAGAGAGAATGGGCATAGTAGGGCCTCTAGACACTGCAAACGAACTTCAGATGCATGTGCCACTTTTTGCATCTGGTTTACGTGGGTCCTGGGGAATTGAACCTGGGTCCTTAGGCTTCGCAGGCAAGTACCTTAACCACTAAGCCATCTCTTTAGCCTGCCAGTGAAGTCTTACTTTCAAACATTTTGTTTTTGTGTTGCAGTATGTCTGATTGGGTCTTTTCAGAGATTCCTTTTATCTATCAATCCTCTATCTTTTTGTCTATATTTTCATTCTTTCTCTGTTGCTTACTTTGTACTTTTTGGATTGAACCCACAGCTTCAGACGTACTAGGTGAGCATTCTACCACTGAGTGCAATAAAAAGTCCATCAGCTACAAATAAAACAGTCTATCAAGGGCTGGGGAAGTGGCTCAGCGAATAAAGGCACTTGATTATAAAGCCTATCTGTCTGGGCTCAATTTCCCTGTACCCACGTAAAGCCAGATGCACAAAGTGATGCATGTGTCTGGAGTTTGTAGTGGAAGGAGAACCTGGTGCACCCATACTTTCTCTCTCTCTCTATCTCAAGTATTACATAATTACATATCTTTTTCCAAGGTTGAGTCTCACTTTAGCCCCGGCTGACCTGGGATTCACTATGTAGTCTCAGGGTGGCTTTGAACTCATGGCAATCCTCCTATCCCTGCCTCCCTAGTGCTGGGACCAAAGGCATGCACCACCATGCCCAGCGAATAATAATCTTTGAAGAATTAAAAATCTATCATCTACAAGCTAGTTTGAAGTTCTTACCTGTTAATTATGATGTCTGAGTCAGCTATGAGTTTGTTTACTATTTTTCTTGGTCATTAGCTACTGCTCATGATTTGCAAATTTTAATTTTATGTTAAACATTATATTAAATAAAATAATTATAGAGGCTAGTCTGGTATTCTGCTACAGAAAAACCATATGTTTTTCTCTTCTAGTTAGCTAGATTGAATTGCTGATCAGTCCAATCAGGAGTTGATCTAAACTGGAGTTTTGCTTTTTGTTGTGGTGAGGAGATGTTTTTGTCGAGGTAGGGTGACCTGGCACTCACTCTGTAGTCCCAGACTGGCCTCAAACTCACAGTGATCCTCCTACCTCTTACTTCAGAGTGCTGAGACTAAAAATGTGCACCACCTCACCTGGTAAGCTGGAGTTTTATTGTAACATTATTGTCACAGTTTACTCCAGGTCTCAGTGACAATTATCCAGTGATAGCCTCCCCGCTCCCCGACACACATAGGATTTTGGGATCCAAGCATCCACAGACTAAAGACATCCTCTCTGTGCTTTTCTAGCTGTGCCCTTGACCACTACATGCTCAGTCAGCACAAAACACAGGCAGTGGGCAGAACCAGCTTTGCTGCTGGAGTTCTTCCAGATTCAAATCTCTGTTGTCGATCAGCTTATAGAATTATCATGAACTCTACTAGTGTTTTCTTACTTTTGCATCTTCTGTCAATAGCAGGCCCAGGGCTGGAGGGGTTGCTTAGTGGTTAAGGTGCTTGCCTGTGAAGCATAAGGGCCCATGTTTGACTCTTCAGATCCCATGGTAGCCAGATGCACAAGGTGATGTAAGCACAAGGTCGCACATGTGCACTAGGTGGTGCATACTTCTGGAGTTTGATTGCAGTGGCTGGAGGCCCTGGCACGTCGATTTTCTCTCTCTCATTAAAAAGACAAAAAAAAAAAAAAAATAGCAGGCCAATCAAATGCCACCAAGCCCAGAGGTGTAAAGGCAATAGTTGTATTTCCCTAGGACAGACTCAGCCCTTTCTGAAATTAAGTTCCTGTACACGTATTTACATCTGAAATGCCCTATGCCTTTAATTTTTATGAATTTTTTAGCTTCTCTGTTTATTCCTGGTTATGAAAGATTAGCTAGCATATTCTTGTATTCCCTAACCAAAAAGAGAATTCTGGAAAACATTAATGAAAACAGCTGTTTCTGTGCAGCCTGTCACCAATGCTGTGATCACTAACAACATGCTGACATAGTAAAGGTATTCTAGGTCCATTTGTTCCTCTTCATAATTTGAAAAACATAAAGCTTTCATCTGACGTAGTTTATAACATTTCATAGGAGTGCATTCCATTTTTCTTCTATTTCAGGAATTCCTAGAATGTGCGCGTGAAACCTGCAAAGCACACAATCTTCAGCCGGTTAAGTTTTTTCTTGACAAAATAATTCAGACATATGAAATGATGATCGTTAGACATGGGTAAGATTACAAATCATCTGTCATAGTTTGCTGTTATTTTTCTTTTTATATACATATATTTTGCATTTATTTATTTATTTGAGAGAGAGAGAGAATGAGAGTGAGAGTGAGGATGGGTGGGCCAGGACCTCCTGCCACTGTAAATGAACTACAAATGCATGCGCCACTTTGTGCATCTGGCTTTATGTGGGTACCGAGGAATTGAACCCCGGGTCATTAGGCCTTGCAGGCAAGCTCCTTAACTGCTGAGCCACCTCTCCAGCCCTGGATCTACTTCTTGATTTTGCTCCCTGGGCGGGGCTTTCCAGCTTACTGTTCTCTGTGGGTCTCCGTCTTTCCATTTTCACTTTCTTCCCTTGCCATACATGAAGACAGAAAGAAAAATATTACTGCTAATAAACGAGGAATAATTTCAGCCTGCTTTCTGCTTATAGAAAGCTGAGACCTAAATAGTCATGATGGTTTTTTAAGGCAGGGTTCAAAAGAACCACTTTGTATTATTCAGATTTTCAAAACATGTATGCAAATGAGGGAAGAATACAGTCATCCCACATGCAACCCATACTCAGGAGTCCTTGGAAGCTTGAACACCCAGATACGCCTTAGGCCAGACTTGGGGTGTGGGGCTTTTCAGTAGATGCCCTCAAAAGTTTTATTAGGGTGGGGGCTGGAGAGATGGCTTTGTGGTTAAGGCACTTGCCTGTGAAGCCTAAGGACCCACGTTTGACTCTGCAGGTCCCACGTAGCCAGATGCATATGGTGATGCAAGTGTACAAGGTTACACGTGTGCACACAGCAGCACACGTGTATAGAGTTTGATTACAGTGGCTACAGGCCCTGGTGTTCCAATCTTTTTTTCTCTCTCTCTGTCATAAAAAAGGCCAGTCTGTTGGGCTTGCCTCAAAAAAAAAAAAAAAAAAAGTTTTATCAGGGGCTGGAGAGATGTCTTAGTGGTTAGGACACTTGCCTGAGAAGCCTAAGGAACCAGGTTCAGTTCCCCAGTACCCACATACACCAGATACACATGGTGGTGCATGTGTCTTGAGTGTGTTTGCAATGGATAGAGGCCCTAGCATGCCCATTCTCTCCCTCTCTTTCCCTCCCTCCTTTCCTGTCTCCTTCCCTCAAATAAATAAAAATAAAATATTTTTAAAAATTTAAATAAGTTTCATCAGTGTTTCATCTGTTTTGTTCTAGGTGGTTCCATGTGCTCATATTCCTAACCACCATCCTCATATCTTTCTGAATGATCTTGTAGCCATCTTTCCAGCCCTATAAACTTTTTAAAAAATTTTTTTGGTTTTTTGAAGTAGGGTCTCACTCTAGTCCAGGCTGACCTGGAATTCTCTATGTAGTCTCAGGGTGGCCTCAAACTCACAGTGATCCTCCTACCTCTGCTTCCCAAGTGCTGGTATTAAAGGCGTACGCCACCACGCCTGGGTCTAAATTTTATTCTAGTTATGAATGTATAGCAGGCATGGACCCTTTCATATTTGCTTAGACATTTTTCCTTACCTCCTAGGATCATCTTAGAATTCTTTGTTAAATCCAGCCATTGCCCCCATTATATGCTGATATCACTGTTTATTATACTTTCCTCACATTTCATTAGGTATATTCTCTGCCTCAAGATATCTAAAGGGATACATTTGCCAGATGTTTCCTCATTGAATGGCAAAAACTATCAATCTTTTAACTGTTAATTTGCTACCTATTACCTGGTTTCTAAGGAAACATCATTTGTTTTTAGTGTGTTTTAAAATTATGGTTATTGCGGCTGTCATTAAGGATGGGCCTGGCTATTCTGTAAGAACACTCCATACCCAAATCTGAGTGGCTTTAAAGTCAGGGTTTATTTCTCACTCATGCTGCCTGTCCATCTTAGTAGCAGGATTTTCTGCTTATCATAGTCATTCAGGCCTCAGTTACAGCCACCACTCCCACCAACAATGTGGGTCACACCCTTGCTGTGGGAGTGGGGGAGTAGGGATAGAGCTCTGTCGGTTCTTCTGGAAACTACCTTAAATGCCCATGCAGTCCACCCTGCCCCCCCTCTCTATATATATAGATATAAAAATTTTAAATTATTTTTTAGAGAGAGAGACAGGGGGAGAGAGAATTGGCATGCGAGGGCCTCAGGCACTTCAATCCAACTGCAGATACTTGCGCCACCTAGTGGGCACGTGCGACCCTGCACTTGCCTCACCTTTGTGTGTCTGGCTTACATGGGATCTGGAGAGTTGAACATGGGTCCTTAGGTGTTGCAAACAAGCACCTTAACTGCTAATCCATCTCTCCAGCCCCATTTCCTTTTATTGATCCCTGGTTGTAACTGGTCACCAAGTGTTTGCACAGAAGTGAGTAGAAGTCCTGTGTATGCCAGGAGGGAGGAGATCCAGTTTGGCAAGAAGCACTAGTAATCACTATAGAAGATACAAACTTCAGACACAGACATTCTTTTATTTTCTTTATTATTATTATTATTATTATTATTATTAACAACATATTTCTTATGGATGCATCATGTGTTGGTAACCTCTTTCCCCTTGTCCCTGCCCCCATTCTGTTGGGGACCCTCCTCAGTGGGGTTGCAGGTATTCCTATGGGGTTGTGGGTTATGTGTTGTGGGAGCAGCAGTCAGTTATTTTATTTCATTTTATTTATTTATTTTTTTTTTGAGGTAGGGTCTCACTCTGGCTCAGGCTGACCTGGAATTCACTCTGTAGTCTCAGGGTGGCCTTGAACTCATGGTGATCCTCCTACCTCTGCCTTCCGAGTGCTGGGATTAAATGTGTGTGCCACCTTCCCTGGCAGCAGTCAGTTATTTTTGTGGGGAGGGGATGCCTCTGGGCATGACGTATCAACCTGTGGCTCTTACAATCCACCCCCTCTTCGACAAAATTCCTTGAGCCATGGTGGGTGAGTTTAAGTGTACTTCAGTGATGAGCTCTTAGGATCTCTGCTTTGGTAGGTGTTGGGTATCCTCAGGGATTCCTCTGTGGTTTCAGCTGTGGCTTGGCTGAAGTGCAAGGGATAGTTTATCTCCTTGGGTCTCACTACCCTCTGAAAAAGATTCTCCAATGGAGAGTGAAGTCAGCATAGTTTAAATGGGATAAGAATTTGATATATGTAACCCCTCTTTTAGCCAAAGACAACTGAAAGCTTGGAACCGGGGAGCAAAATCTTTGTCTCCATAGGATTCTGATGTGGTTCCCAATTCCAGATATGGGTTCCTTTATACTGAGTGGATCTCTTAGCCAATCAAACAACTATTGGTTACTCACCAAGGTTGTGTGCCCCTATTGCACTGTTGTGTACACCCTGTCAGGGTAGACAAAGACATTCTTACCACTCTTTTTAAGGAAGCCCCAAGCCTTAGCTTTTTCAAAAAAATAATATAGAGAGCTGGAGAGATTGCTCAGTGGTTAAGGCACTTGCTTGCAAAGCCTAATGACCTGGATTCAATTTTCCAGTACCCACATAAAGCCAGATGCACAAGGTGACACATGCATCTGGAGTTCATTTACAATGGCTAGAGACCCTCATGCCCCCATTCTCTCTATCTGCCTCTCCTCTCTCTCCCTCAAATAAATAAATAAAAGATATTTTTAAAAAGATATAGAGATATTAAGTTTTCATAGCAATGGAGGTTTTTTTATTATATACTAAGTTGTTGATAATGATGTTAATGTGGAAAATTTGCATCTGGCTTTACATGGGTACTGGGGAGTTGAACCCAGGGCAGCAGGCTTTGCAAGCAAGCACCTTTAACCACTCAGCAATCTCCCCAGCCCTTAATATGGAAAATATGGTCCAGAATCAGTCAGTTTAGAAGTTTGTATGTTGTCATAATTTCTGGAAAAATTTCTTAGTCATTCAAAAATTTATATATACATACATATATCTCACTGGGTACTGTTTTACATGCTGGTATAAGTCATTTAACTTGGCATTCTTAGAGTCTTACTGTATAATGTTGTCCTTCCTAGATTTATGTTAGTAGGAGAGCCTTTTGCTGCTAAGACCAAAGTTCTGCACGTGCTGGCTGACACTTTGACCCTGATGCACGAGCGTGGCTATGGAGAGGAGGAAAGGGTTACTTACAGAACTGTAAACCCCAAATCAATTACTATGGGCCAACTTTTTGGACAGTTTGACCCAGTATCTCATGAGGTAATCTGCAAGATAATATTCTCAGCTCTCCTATGGACAGTGAATATTAAAGCAAGAGATTGGAAAGTTTCTGGTTTTATGACTATGTCCAGTTCCATGAAGGGAGCTTTTCAACTTCTCTTTTTTCCCCCCTAGTGGACTGATGGTATTGTGGCAAACACTTTTAGAGAATTTGCCTTATCAGAAGCACCTGACCGGAAATGGGTTGTGTTTGATGGTCCGATCGACACTTTGTGGATAGAGAGTATGAACACTGTATTGGATGATAACAAAAAGGTAAATCATTATCATCAAAAGAAAACATTCAGACATAATTAATATAAATAATTCTAGGACGATTTATGTTAAAGGATGCAAAAAAAATTTAACAGGCTTGCAAATAATCTTTTCAATGAGAACTATCCTGTTGTAAGTCCTTTTACTCTTCTAAAAATTTTTATTTATTTATTTATTTGAGAACAAGGGCTGGAGAGATGGCTCAGCAGTTAAGGCACTTGCCTGCAAAACCTAAAGCCTGGGTTTGATTCCCTAGCACCCATGTAAAGTCAGATGCACAAGGTGGCGCATGCATCTGAAGTTTGTTTGCAGTAGCTGGAGGCCCTGGTGTGCCCATTCTCTCCTATCTGTCTTTCTCATTCAAATAAATAAATAAATAAATAAATAAATAAATAAATAAATAAATAAAATATTTAAAAAGTATTTATTTGAGAAATAGAGAGAGACAGAGAACATGGGTGTGCCACTGTGCAGTCCAGACACATGCACAACTTTGTGCATCTGGCTTTACATGGGTACTGGGGAATTGAACCCAGGCCATCAGGCTTGGCAAGGAAGTGCCTTTAACCATTGAACCATCTTGCCAGCCCTATTTTTTTTTTTTTTTAGCAGGGTCTTTCTAGCCCAGGCTGACCTGGAAATCACTTTATAGTCCAGGCTGGCCTCAAACTCACAGTGATCCTCCTACCTCAGCCTCCTGACTATTGAGATTAAAGGAATATGCCACCATGCCTAGCTTTCTTTTTAAAAAATAGTTTTATTTATTTCATAGAGAGAAAGAGGGAGAGAGAGAGAATGGGTATACCAGGGCCTCCAGCTGCTGCAAATGAACTCAAGATGCATGTGCCATCTTGTGCATCTGGCTTATATGGGTCCTGGGTCCTTTGGCTTTGCAGATAAGTGCCTTAACCACTACACCATCCCTCTAGCCCCTTAATTTCTTTCTTTTTTTTTTTTTTTGAGGTAGGTTCTTGCTCTAGCCTAGGCTAACTTGGAGTTTAAACTATGTAGTCTCAGGGTGGCCTCAAACTCACAGCAATCCTCCTACCTCTGTCTCAAGTGCTAGAATTAATAGCATGTGCAATCATGTCAGGAGAGATAGAGAATGGGTATACCAGAGCCTGTAACTACTGCAAACAAACTCCAGACACATGTGCCACCTTGTGCATCTGGCTTTATGTGGGTACTAGGGAATTGAACCTGAGTGTTTAGGCATTGTAGGCAAGTACCTTAACCACTGAGCAATCTCACCAGCCCTGTTTTCCTTTTTTTCAAGATATTCCCATTGTGATTCATTTTTTAAAATTTATTCTTTTTATGTCTACGTTGGTATTCTACTGTGTGACTATAACACAATTTGTTTCTATACTTTTTAAAAGATATTTTTATTTATTTGAGACAGAGAGAGGGAGAGAGAGATAGTGAGTGAGGATGGGCATACCAGGGCCTCTAGCCACTGCAAATGGACTCCAGATGCATGCGCCACCACGTGCATCTGGCTTACGTGGGACCTGGAGAATTGTACCTGGGTCCTTAGGCTTCGTAGGCAAATGCCTTAATCGCTAAGCCATCTCTCCAGCCCTGTTTCTATACTTTTTATGGTAGTGAGAATTGAACTCAGGGCCCTGAACATGTTAGGCAAGTGCTCTACTCAGCCATTTCCCCAGTCCAATTTATCACTATACTAGCATGAAATAACTATACTACTAAATAGCAAATTGTTTAAATAGCACTCAGATTTAGACTCAAGTACTTTAACATAGGTAGTTGGTCATTCATATTATTTCTTTCTTTTTTTTTAAACATATTTTATTTATTTGAGTGACAGAGAAAGAGAGGGAGAAAGAATGGGCACACCAGGGCCTACAGTATTGCAAATGAACTCCAGACACATGTGCCACCTTATGCATCTGCCTTATGTGGGACCTGGGGTATTGAACTTGGATTCTTTTGTTTTTGGTTTTTCGAGGTAGGGTCTCACTCTAGTCCAGGCTGACCTGGAATTCACTATGGAGTCTCAGGGTGGCCTCGAACTCACGGTGATCCTCCTACCACTGCCTCCTGAGTGCTGGGATTAAAGGCGTGCTCGGCTGAACTTGGATTCTTAGGTTTCCCAGGCAAGCATCTTAACTGATAATCTCTCCAGCCCCAAATCCTTCTTCTTATTTTTTTTTAAAGAAACTATTTATTTGAGAGAGAAAGAGAGAGAGAGAGAGAGAGAGAGATAATAGGTAGATGGTAGATAGATGATAGATAGATAGATTGATTGATTTATAGATAGATAGATAGATAGAGAGAGATAGATAGATATGGGCATGTCAAGGCTTCCAGCCATGTAAACAAACTCCAGATGCATGCGCCACTTTGTGCATCTGGCTTTACTAGGCACTGGAAAATTGAACCCTGGGCCACTAGGCTTTGCAAGAAAGCAGCTTTAACCACTGAGCCATTTCTCTAGCCCAAAGGCAAATCCATCTGATGACTTCCCTTCACGACATGGTGTGGCCTGATTCTTTGCACAGTTGAGAAGAAAGGAACTAGTTCAAGTTAGTCATTATGGAAGATGGGAAAGAAATCTGCTCGATAAACATAGAAGGGGATCTTGGTAGTGCTGTGGGCCAGACTAAATGAAACACCTTGAATCATTATTCATACAGCCAAGGGCTCGCTTGTGAAATATTTTCCAGTAGTCTTAGTAGTGTGGCCATAGATGGAGGTAATGTTACAATCCTGGAAATACAGAGTTTCAAGATAATGGCACAAGAATAGCATTGGACATAAAACAGAAGTTGCCCACTGAAGGAAAGGAACCCTATGGTGATGTGATGGTCCTTATGGAAATGAAGAGTAATTGTATCAGGTGTCAGCGGCTGGAAGAGCTGGGTGGATTAGAGGCTGTGGGTCGAGGTGCTTTACTTCAGAATGCTATACTGTTTTAGGAGAAGTTTCCAAACAGCTGAAACAAAGAAAGGGAAAAGTGAAGGCAAGTTGGTCAAGGCCCCAAGGGGTTATCCTGTTGAGATGTTTGTCCTTCCAAACACTGGGTCAGGCCCTAGCTAGAAAGCAACTGGGCCAGGCATGCTGGTGCACACCTTTAATCCCAGCACTCCAGAGCCAGAGGTAGGAGGATCGCTGTGAGTTCAAGGCCAGCCTGAGACTACAGTGAAACCCTACCTTGAAAAACAAACAAAAAAGAAAGCAATTGGGCATTCCATGCTAATATTTATTTCATCGTATCACAGGAGATGGTTTATCTTATAGAGAATAAATTTTATCTAAATTAAAAATATTTCATAATACATATTTGAAAATGTTTGCCTCTAGCTTTGTCTCATGAGTGGAGAAATCATTCAAATGTCACCTCAAATGAGCCTCATCTTTGAAGCAATGGACCTTTCACAGGCCTCAGTAAGTGCCTTATTCAATATATTTAATATTTATTCATTTATTAGTTCAATCAAAAATATTCTTTTTAAAAAATATTTTCGTTTTTTACTTGCAAGGAGAGACAGGTGGGGAATGGCATGCCTGAGCCGCTATCCTCTACCAGCAAACTCCAGGTGCTTGTGCCACTTTGTACATCTGGCTTTATGTGGGTACTGGGCAATCAAATCCAGGTTGTTAGGTTTTTCAGGCAAGCGCCTTAACTACTGTGCCGTCTTCCAGCCCAGCCCCCCAGATATTCATATTGTCATAAAACTTTATATTGTCATAAAAGGGGCTTAACACTGGTAAAACAAAGATAAACATGACACCATGTATGTTTAAAAAGGTGGTGGCGCACGCTTTTAATCCCGCACTCAGGAGGCAGAGTTAGGAGGATCGCTGTGAGTTCAAGGCCACCCTGAGACTCCATAGTGAATTCCAGGTCAGCCTGGGCTAGAGTGAGACCCTACCTCGGAACACCAAAAAAAAAAAAAAAAAAAAAAAAAAAAAAAAAAAAAAAGATGAGTGACTGGGAAGACAGATGAGGACCTGAGTTCAATCCCCAGAACCCACATAAAATGCCAGGTGCAGTGGTACATGCCTATAACCCCATTGTTGGGGAGACAGAGACAGGTGGGTCCTTGGGACTTGCTTTACCCAACCCTAATTAGTGAGCTCCAGGCCAGTGAAAAACCCTGTTGAAAAGTGGTGAATGGCCTATGTGAGGAATGACAGGCAAGGCTGTCCTCTGGCTTGCGCGCATGCAAACATTCACACACGTACACAGAAGGAAGGTCGAGAAGCAGGCTCGTGCGTAATCCCGGTCCACAGTTACATGGGAGTAAGTGTTCTAAGAGTATGAAGAGGACTTTGCACGCAAAAGGGCAGTGGGTAGAGATGGGTCTTGGAAGGTTTTTGATCTAATTTTGAGGAAGAAGCAAGACTTCTTTGGGGAAATTGGTTGGGCCTGGGCATTTCAAATCATGACTGGATGATGTGTAAACACATGAAAGTGTCGCATGTGGGGCCTGAACAGAAAATGGTGTTTTTTTTTTTTTGTTGTTTTGTTTTTTCTGTATAGGGAGCATCTAGGGTGTGTGGCTTCTAAGTCATGCTGAGGCATAGTTGGTTATGGCTAGGTGCTACTGGCGAAAAAGCAATTGTGGGGGCTGGAGGATGGCTTAGTGGTTAAGCACTTGCCTGTGAAGCCTAAGGACCCCAGTTCGAGGCTCAACTCCCCAGGACCCACGTTAGCCAGATGCACAAGGGGGCGCACGCGTCTGGAGTTCATTTGCAGTGGCTGGAGGTCCTGGCGCGCCCATTCTTTCTGTGTCTCTCTCTGCCTCTTTCTCGCTTTGTCTGTCGCTCTCAAATAAATAAGTTAATTAATAACAAAAAATATTTTAAAAAAGTAAAAGCAATTGTGGGGAAAGAAAACGTATGTGTGTGTGTGTTTTGCTCTCTACAGCCCGCCACCGTCAGTCGCTGTGGCATGATTTATTTGGAGCCCTCACAGCTAGGGTGGAAACCACTTGTGTCTTCGTGGTTAGATTCGCTGAACGCGCCTCTGAATGAATCAGAACATCAAGCTCTGCTGAGAGGACTGTTTGACTGGCTAGTTTCACCCAGCTTAGCATTTCGTAAGAAAAACTGCAAGGTAAGGCTCCGATTCTCTGCCCCAGCTTTCTTTAGCTTCCACTTGACTTAACTAAGCTTAAAGCAGCAATGACAGAATAGGGGACTAAAACTAGTTTTTGGTTTACACTATCCACCTTTGGTTTTGTTGGTGTTGTTTGTCTTTTTTTTTTTTTAATGTTTTATTTAGCTGGGCATGGTGGCACATGTTTTTAATGCCAGCACTTGGGAGGCAGAGGTAGGAGGCTCACCATGAGTTCAAGGCCATCCTGAGACTACATGGTGAATTCCAGGTCAGCCTGGACTAGAGTGAGACTGTACCTTGAAAAACCAGAAAAAAAATTATTTATTTATGAAAGAAAGAGGCAGATAGAGAGAGAGAGAGAGAGGCAAAAGAGAGAATGGACACACCAAGGCCTCTAGCCACTGCATGTATGTGCCACCTTGTACATATAATGTTATGTGGGTACTCAAGTCCTTAGGCTTTGTAGGCAAGTGCATTAACCACTGAGCAATCTCTCTAGCCCCCTTTTTGGGTTTATTTATTTATTAGAGAAAGAGAGAGAGAGAGAGAGAGAATGGGTGTGCCAGGGCCTCCAACCACTGCAAATGAACCCCAGATGCATGCACCACCATGTACATCTGGCTTATGTGGGTTCTGGGGAATTGAACCTTGGTTCTTGGGCTTCATTGGAAAATGCCTTAACCACTAAGCCATCTCCCCAGCCTATTCAGCCCCCTTTTTGAGTCAAGATCTTATATAACCCAGGCTAGTCTTGAACTCACTATATAACTGAGGATGGGCTTGAACTCCTCATCAGCCTGCTTCTACCTTCCAATGCTGCTATTGTGGGCATGGATCACTACCCCCAGCCACCTTTGGTGTCATATTGCTGAAGTTACAGTTGAATAACCTGAAGGTTAAATTTACTTTGGCTAAACTATTTGTATCAACCCACAGTATCTAGACCATTGAAAATCCCAAGTACTTTCTATATTTTAAAAATATCTTAGAAGCCAGTCATGGTGGCACATGCCTTTAATCCCAGCACTTGGGAGGCAGAGGTAGGTGGGTCGCAGTGATTTCAAAGCCAGCATGGGACTACATAGTGAATTCCAGGTCAGCCTGGGCTAGAGCAAGACCCTACCTTGAAAAACACACATATATGTTTGTGTGAGAGAGATAGGAGGCAGAGATAGGAGGATCACTGTGAGATTAAGGCCAGCCTGGGAATACCCAGGTCATCCTGGGCTAGAGTGAGACCCTACCTCAAAAAAAAAATCTTAAAATAGGGGGTGGAGAAATGGCTCAGTAATTAAGTGCACTTCCTGTGCGAGTATGAGGGTTCGAGAGCATCAGAATACAAATCTACAGAACCCACATAAACATCTGGGTGTGGCCATGGGCACCTCCAACCCCAGTCCTGCAGGGGAGCAGAGAAGGGGGTCTTCAGTCAAGACCAGCAGGAGAGCAATGGACCTAGCAACCAGCATTCTGCTCTGCCACCATAGACTGTGGACAGCAGGGGGCGCTGCAGATCAATCATGATCAGATCACAGTTCCACACCCCCCCTCCCCCCAGGGTCTTGCTCTAGCCCAGGCTGACTTGGAATTCACTGTGTAATCTCAGGGTGGCCTCGAACTCACAGCAGTTCTCCTACCTCTGTCTCCCAAGTGCTGGTATTAAAGGCGTGCACTACTATGGTCATCCTAGGCTAGATGGCAGAGTCTTATCATTTTGCAGGATTAAATACTATAAAGACCATAGGAGCACTGTGTATGTCCTTATCAGTTTTAAGTTCCTAAAATAAGTGGACCTTTAGGAAGCCCCTCCTTTCCTCTTCGCTTGCAGGAGCTGATTCCCACGAGCAACAGCAACGCAGTCGTGTCTCTCACACGCCTCATCGAGGTGCTGCTCTGTGATGTGGTAGAATGTGATCCCACCAGCAAGCACATTCGTGTTTGGATTATGGTTTGTTCTACACTTCGAGTGGTTTTATTGCTATGTTTTTAAAGATATTTTTATTTATTATTTGCAAGGAGAGAGAGAAAGAGAGAGAGAGAGAGAGAGAATAAATGAGAATGGGCACATCAGGGCCTCTAGCCCCAGCAAATGAAATCCAGACATATGTGTCACTTTGTGCATCTGGCTTTATGTAGGTATTGGGGAATCAAGCCTGGGCCATCAGGCTTTGCAAGCAAGCCCCTTAACCACTGAGCCATCTCTCCAGCCCCTGAGCAGTGTTTTTTTGTTTTTTTGTTTTTTTTTCCTCACTGCAGCCCAGGCTGTCCTGGAATTCACTGTGTAGTTTCAAGCTGGCCTCAAACTCATGGTGATCCTCCTACCTCTGCCTCCCGAGTGCTGGGATTAAAGGCGTGCACCACCACGCCCGGCCACCTGAGCAGTGTTTTGATGATCACTGAAAGAGTAGCTGAGGACGCTCAAGTTGTTCTTACCTTGTATTGCGAAGCTAAAAAGCTCTGCAAAGAAAGTAACACATCACAACGAACCCAAACTGTGCTTATTCTTTATGAAAGAGCATAATTAGACAATCACTTTACACAGTATTTTCACGTTAAGCCCATTTGCTCTTGGTGAATTGCTTTCTGTCTTAGTGTTGAGCCAAATTCCAGCAGCACAGACTAGCTAGGCAAGACCGGGGTGAGGCTTCGCAGGTAGAATCCACGAGAACTTAGGGAGACGTTGGTAGTCCTGATTAGCTAATCAGCACGTCAGAGACGATGGCCAGAGTGCGCTGGAATGATCAAAGAGAGCCACAGGAAAGCGATATGGGGGTGTTCTTTTCCTGTCTACAGCTCTCTCTCATCTGCCACCTTATTCTTGAACACTTGAGGTTCTCTAGCCTCCCATTTTCTCTTCTCCTTGTTGCTACAGAAAGTCTTCTACCGGCAATATGTCACATTCCAGTTTTCTTTGCCAACTATAGCCTCTTCCTTTCTTTTATCCTTGTTTCCTTTACACCCCTCTACTTTATGTTTTGTGCGTGCGTGTGTGAGTGGGTGTGGGGGGGGGCATGCGAGGGCCTCATGCTGTTGCAAATGAACACCAGACACTTGTGCCACTTTTTGCATCTGGCTTGTGTGGGTGACTAGAGAATTGAGACTGGGGCTGGCAGACTTTCCAAGCAAGCACCTTTACCCACTGAACCATCTTCCCAGACCTGTTCCATGTTAGAGTAAACTGAAAACAAAGCTCTTAAAGTATAATTTTTTATCTCTTTTTCTCCTTCTCCATATCATTTATTTATTCATTTATTTACTTATATTTTGAGGTAGGGTCTTGCTCTACTCCAGGCTGACCTGGAATTCACCATATAGTCTCAGGCCTGGCCTCGAACTCATGGCAAGCCTCCTACCTCTGCCTCCCATGTGCTAGGATTAAAAGCGTGCACCACCATGCCCGGCTTCTCCCTAGCTTTGAAACTGCTTTTCATAGGACTCATTCTTAGTATTCCTTCACACCTATCAGTGTTAGCTTTAAAAAATACTTTTTATTTATTTTCTTGAGTTAGAGAGAGAGAGAAGAGAGCGTGCAAGTGTGTGTGGGTGTGTGTGTGTGTGTGTGTGTGTGTGTGTGTGTGTGTACCAGGGCCTCTTGCCATTGCAAACAGTCTCTCTATATATGTGCTACTTTGGTCATCTGGCTTTCTGTGGGTGCTGGGGAATTGAGCCCCAGGCCAGCATGACTTTGCAAATAAGTGCCTTTAACTACTGAGCTACTTCCCCAACCCCAGCATCGTCTCTGATAGATACTTCCAGAAAAAAAAAATGATTCTTTATAAGGCTTAGCTGTGCTCTACTTAAATTGATAGATAGATTTATATATGTATGCTATGTGTGAGAGATCTTTCCAAGTAGTTTGAGTAGGCCCTAATATACTAAATTTTATTTCAGTTTTTCTTTAAGTTTCTTTTAAGCATAATTACTATAATTTTGTGTTCACCACAGGCTTGCTTTATATTCTCGTTAGTTTGGTCCATTGGAGGGAGCTGTGATACAGATGGCCGTGTCGCTTTTGATCACTTCATACGGTCCATCCTAGTGGGGAAGAGTGAAGAAAGCTCAATTCCACCTTCTGTGTCTAAATGGGAATGCCCATTTGAAGAAAAAGGCCTGGTCTATGACTACACATATGAGGTATGTCGTCCAATGCTCGCTCTGACACAATGTGAAACACAAAGTGCGAAGCTCTCGGGTTTCCAACCTGAGGTGAACTAGTTAGCTTTCCTCAGTAACTCACAGACAAGTAGAGATCAACTTTTAGCAATAGCTTGCAATATCATTTAACCATCCTGTAAAGGAATACTCAAGAGTCTTCTTTTATTATTTATTTATTTATTTATTTATTTATTTATTTATTCGAGGTAGGGTCTCACTGTGGCTCAGGCTGACCTGGAATTCACTATGTAGTCTCAGGGTGGCCTTGAATTGTTGGCGATCTCCTACCTCTGCACCCCGAGTGTTGGGATTAAAGGTGTGCACCACCACACTCGGCTATTATTTTTTATTTTATTTTATTTTTACAAGGTAGGGTCTTACTCTAGCCCAGGCTGACCTGGAATTCATTCTGTATTCTCAGGGTGGCCTCGAACTCACAGCAATCCTCCTACCTCTGCCTCCCAAGTGTTGGGATTAAAGTCATATGCTACCATGCCTGACAAAAGTCTTCTTTTAAATAGCAAGCATTTAAATAATTATTTTATTCATACAAACTTTTTTAAAATTTATTTTTTATTTTTATTTGAGAGATAGAGAGAGGGAGAGATATAGAGAGAGAAAGAGAGGGACAGAATGGGCACACCTAGGGTCTTTATCTGCTGCAAATGAACTCCAGACTCATGCACCACCTTGTGCATCTGGCTTATGTGGGTCCTGGGGAATCAAACCTAGGTCCTTTGGCTTCACAGACAAATGCCTTAGCTGCTAAGCCATCTCTCCAGCCCTCATATAAACTTTTAATTTGTAATCCATAAGATTCAGATAAAGGCTTAATTATAATTTTACCACAGTTATAGAAACCTAGAAAGGGGAGTAGTCAGCAGAAACAGGGCCCAAACCCTGTTTGAGATGGTAACACAACAAGATCTTTAAAAACTGAAAATAAGGCTGAAGAGATGGCTCAGCAGCTAAAGTGCTTGCCTACAAAGCCTAAGGACCCAGGTTTGATTCCCTAGTACCCACATGAAGCCAGATGCACAAGTCGTGCATGTGTCTGGAGTTTGTTTGCAGTGGCAAGAGGCCCTGGCGTGCCCATTCTCTCTCTTCTCTCTGCTTGCAAATAAATAAATAAAAATATGAAAAAATTGTTAAAAAAAAAACACTGAAAGTAGGTCTGGAGAGATGGTTTAGCAGTTAAGGTGTTTGCCTACGAAGTCTAATGACCCAGGTTTGATTCCCCAGGACCCATATAGAGCCAGATGCACGAGGTAGCACATGTGTCTGGAGTTCATTTGCAGTGGCTGGAGGCCCTGACATGCCCATTCTCTCTCTTTCTCTATGCCTCTCTCTTTCTCTCTCTCAAATAAATAAATAATATTTAAAATCTGAAAGTAAATATCAAAATATGTGGCTTATTGGAGGGGATTATGATCATGGTATATTGCCTGTATGTATGGAGGTTTCAAACAATTTTTAAAAAGAGTTTAAATGTATGGCTTAAAGAGGTAAAGGTGAGGCTTGAGGGATGATAGCAGTTAAGGCGCTTGCCTGCAAAGTCAAAGGACCCAGGTTCGATTCCCCAGGACATAAGCTAGATGCACAAGATGGTGATTATGTCTAGAGTTCGTTTACAGTGGCTTGAGGCCCTGGCATACCCATTTTCTCTCTTTCTCTCTGCTTTCAAATAAATAAATAAAAGTATAAAAAAAAACTGAAAGTAGGGCTGGAGAGAAAATATTTTGTTTTGTTTTTGTTTTACAAGGTAGGGTCTCAGTCTAGCCCAGGCTGACCGGGAATTCACTATGTAGTCTCAGGTTGGCCTCGAACTCATGGTGATCCTCCTACCTCTGCCTCCTGAGTGCTGGAATTAAAGATGTGTGCCACCATACCCGGATTTTTTTTTGTTGTTGTATTTGTTTTTGTTTGTTTGTTTGTTTTTGTTTTGTGTTTTTAATTCGTTTTTTTAATTTTTATTTATTTATTTGAAAGTGACAGACAGAGGAAGAGGCAGAGAGAGAGAGAGAGAGAGAGAGAGACAGAGAGACAGAGAGAATGGGCGCGCCAGGACCTCCAGCCACTGCAAATGAACTCCAGACCCGTGTGCCCCCTTGTGCATCTGGCTAACGTGGGTCCTGGGGAATCGAGCCTTGAACCAGGGGTCCTTAGGCTTCACAGGCAAGCGCTTAACCACTAAGCCATCTCTCCAGCCCTTGTTTTGTTTTCTTGAGGTAGGGTTTCACTCTAGCCCAGGCTGACCTGGAATTCACTATGGAGTCTCAGGGTGGCCTCGAACTCACGACGATCCTCCTACCTCTGCCTCCCGAGTGCTGGGATTAAAGGCATGTGCCACCACACCTGGCTAAAAATATTTTTTAAAAAAGAGGTAAAGGTGGTTGCTTCTGAGAAGGAGAAAATGAGATCAGAGAAATATGCTTTTTTGTAATCTGATAAAACTTTCAAGTCTGCGTGTGTATATAACTTTATTTTATTATTTATTTATTTTTATTAGACAGAGATAGAGAGGGAGAGAATAGGGTGCACCAGGGCCTTTAGTCACTGCAAATGAACTTCAGATGCATGTGTCACCATGTGCATTTGGCTTTATGTGGGTACTGGGGAATTGTACCTGGGTTCTTGGGCTTGGAAGGCAAGCACTTTAACCACTGAATCATCTCTCCATGTTAACTTTTATTACTGTCAGTGAGAGGCCTGAGGTCTATAGGGAGAAAGGAAGGGTATTCAATGAAGAGAGGAAAATAATAGGATTGGTCTTGACTGCGAATCTCCAGGAATGTCAGGGCAGCAGCTCATTCAGCCAGTGGTTCAAATGAATGTGGATATTGCAGAGATTAGAACAGCTATTGTGGTACATCCTGGTTGAATACTGGCCTGCATAACAGTGCCAAGAAGGTACAAAAACAGATATTGAGATCTTATAATATTTTAAAACATTTTCTTATAGTTGAGAAACCGAGGTCGCTGGCTCCATTGGCATGAACTAATTAAAAGTACTGCTTTAGAAGACAAATGTACCAAGATTCAAGACATAATAGTCCCTACAATGGACACAATTAGATATACATTCCTCATGGATTTGAGCATTACCTATGCAAAGTAAGGAGCTCTACTATAAACGAGTTTGAAACATAGCAATCCCATCTGAATAGAATGATATCTAGTTTTGAAGTAAACTTTGAGATCATCCAGTTTCAAACAACAAAGAACTTGGTATGGGGGAGGGTGGGAAGACTAGTAACCATGTCTAAAACAATTTATGTTGCTATTATCAAATCTAGAATCCAGGTTTTCTACTGCCCACTCTAAAGTTTACTAATAAAGTCATATTTTGTTGTTTCATAATTTATCAAAAGTCATTTACAGGGTTACTCTTTTTTAAAAGATATTTATTTATTTGAGACAGAGATGGGGGAGAGAGAGAAATAGAGAGAATGGGCATGCCAGGGCCTCTAGCCACTGCAAATGAACTCCAGATGCATGTGCCACCATGTGCATCTGGCTTATGTGGGACCTGGGGAATTGAACCTGGGTCCTTAGGCTTCGCAGGCATGTGCCTTAACCGCTAAGCCATCTCTCTAGCCGCAAGGTTACTCTTTATGTATATATAAAATTATATATATATATATGTATATATATTATATATACATATTTAATTTTTTTATTTTTCGAGGTAGGCTCTCACTCTGGCCCAGGCTGACCTGGAATTCATTATGTAGTCTCAGGGTGGCCTCGAACTCATGGTGGTCCTCCTACCTCTGCCTCCTGAGTGCTGGGATTAAAGGCAAGTGCCACCATGCCCGGCTCTTTTTATATTTTATTAATTTATTATTTGAGAGGGAGAGAGAAAGAGACAGGTAGAGAGGGGGAGAATGGGCATGCCAGGGCCTCTAGCTACTGCAAGTGAACTCCAGCTGCATGCACCACCTTGTGTATCCATCTGGCTTTATGTAGGTACTGGGGACTCAAACCTGAGTCCTTTGGCTTTTGCTGGCAAGTATCTTAACCACTAAGTCACCTCTTCAGCCCCTACAATGTTACTCTTAAAATCTATGTATTCTTTGAGCTTGGGAGGTGGCTTAGCTTTATGTGGGTATTTGGGAATTGAACCTGGGCCCACAGTCATTGCAACCTAGTGCCTCTAATTGCTGAGCAACCTCCCAGCCTTATTTCATTTAAAAAATATTTTATTTATTTACTAGAGAGTGTGTGTATGGGTGACTCAGGCCTTCTGCCACTGCACACAAACTTCAGATACATGAGCCACTTTGTGCATCTGGCTTTATATGGGATCTGGGGAATCGAATCCAGACCATGAAGTTTTACAATAAAGTGACTTTAACTGCTGAGCCATCTCCTGAAGCCCCCATATTTTATTTTATTTAAAAATATTCCTATTTATTTGCAAGCAGAGGGAGACAGAGGGAAGAGAGAAAGAGAGAGAAAGAATGAGGGCGCCAGGGCCTCTAGACACTGCAAATAAACTCCAGATGCATGTGCCACTTTGTGCATCTGGCCTTACAGAGGGTTAGGCTTTGCAGGCAAGCACTTTAAACACTGAGCCATCTCTTAAGCTCCCACATTTTATTTTTACTGCTGCATTTGTCAAACACAGAGTCCTCAGAACTTAGTGAACATAAGCTCACATTTCCTCCCTTAATGTTAGTAAATGTACTTACTCAACTGAAGGATGGGAAACCCTGCTTGAGGCCCACCTGAATGAGAAATTTCTGAATGTGCTCTTAGGCATTTTCAATTTAATTTATTTTTAAAATGCTATTGGCAGGTGGCATAATTATTAACTGTCATTCAATAAATATAAATGTTAACTGTCATTCGATTCTCCTAAGATTTTATGCTACTGGCATCCTAAGACTATTTTACTAATGTCGACTTACTATTCTATTCCTGCACTGCCAAGTCCATCTGTACTCCTACTTAAAAAAATACAAATGCAGGGCTGGAGAGATGGTTTAGCAGTTAAGGAGCTTGCCTGTGAAGCCTAAGGACCCAGGTTCCATTCCTTAGTACCCATGGAAGCCAGATACACAAGGTGGCGCACGCATCTGGAGTTTGGTTATAGTGGCTGGAGGCCCCGGCACATCCATTCTCTCTCTCTTGCTTTTTCTTTCTCAAATAAAATATTTAAAAAGTAATTCTTTTTTCTAAGAAAACCAATTTTGACGTTGTTTTGAAAAGATGTGTTTCTTGTCTTTTGTGTCTTTTGGCTGTCAAATGCTGTACCACTGAGCTACACCCCCTTTTGTGTCCTTTTGTATATAGCAAAATTACTGTGTGCAAACAATAACTTATTACTGTTGAAGTCTCTCCTACTACATTGGACAAAAATGGAAGTCAGTCATTATTTTGATTGGTCTTTCCTAAAGTAACAATTATAAGTAAAAATATGACAATTTAGCTGGGTGTGGTAGCGCACGCCTTTAATCCCAGCACTCGTGAGGCAGAGGTAGGAGGATCGCCATGAGTTCGAGGCCAGCCTGAGACTACATAGTGAATTCCAGGTCAGCCTGGGCTAGAGTGAGACCCTACATCGAAAAACCAATCAACCAACCAACCAACCAAGGGCTGGGGATGTGGCCTAGCAGTTAAGGCGTTTGTCTGTGAAGCCTAAGGACCCAGGTTCGATTCCCCAGAACCCACATAAGCCAGATGCACATGGTGATGCATGCATTTGGAGTTTGTTTGAAGTGGTTAGAGGCCTTGCCGTGCACATTCTCTCTCTCATAAATAAATAAATATTAAAAAGCACAAAAGTATGACACTTTTGTTTTGTTTTGTTTTTCGAGGTAGAGTCTCACTCTAGCCCAGGCTGACCTGGAATTCACTATGGAGTCTCAGGGTGGCCTCGAACTCACGGCGATCCTCCTACCTCTGCCTCCTGAGTGCTGGGATTAAAGGCGTGCGCCACCACGCCCGGCTAAAAGTATGACACTTTAAATGAAAATGATTTTATTATTATTTAAATTTTTATTAACTGAAGCTTGCTTTGGTAAACACGCATTCTGACTTCTTTCCCTCTTAAGTGATGTGTTCATTGTTTTCATAAAGGCCATTGCTTTTTGTGGGTCCAACGGGCACAGGAAAATCAGTGTATGTGAAGGATAAGCTCATGAATCACTTGGAAAAGGACAAGTACTTCCCTTTCTACATGAATTTCTCTGCACGGACCAGTGCCAATCAGATTCAGGTACAGCCAGAAACTTAAGTCTATAACTATTACTATGTATAAGTGGGTGAATTAAAAGAACAGCTTTGCCTGGCATGGTAGTTCATGGCTTTAATCCCAGCTCTTGGTGACTGAGGTCAGACGATCACTGTGTCTTCAAGGCCAGCCTGGGCTACAAAGTGAGTTCCAGGTCAACATGGACTACAGTGAGACCCTTCTGCAAACAAACAAACAGCTGGTTGGAACAATTCATACTTTTTTTGTTGTTTGTTTTTCATACTTTTAAACATTAAGTAAATTAAAGTAAAAGTAAAGTAAAAAAATTAATGTTGGGGTATGCAGTATGGGAAATATTGAATAAATTATATATGAGGTGTACAATATAAATGTAATATATAAATATTTGTGCTATAATTCTCAGTAAACAGAAAGATATCAATAAGTGTTCTTTGAAATGATGGTGAATTTGAAGCTTAGTATCACCCTAAATATGGCTAAATCAGAATAAATACACCCAAATAAACTGCTTGACATTATTTCCTTATGAAGGTTATTAAACTTTGTTTTGTTTGTTTTTTTTTGAGGTAGGGTTTCACTCTAGCCTAGGCTGACCTGGAATTCACTATGTAGTCTCAGGGTGGCCTTTAACTCACGGAGATGCTCCTACCTCTGCCTTCTGAGTGCTAGGATTAAAGGCGGGCACCACCATGCCCAGCTTGAACTTTTTTTCTGATGTTAAAATTTTGTGTTGTTATGTGCTGGAGAGACGGCTCAGTAGTTAAAGTGCTGCCTGCAAAGCCTAAGGATCCAGGTTCGATTCTCCACATAAGCCAGATGCACAAGGTGGCACATGCATTTGGAGTACATTTGCAGTGGCTAGAGGCCCTGGTGTGCTCATTCTCTCTCTCTCTCTCTACCTGTAATAAATAAATAAAATAAAAATAAATCTTAAAAAAATTTATGTTGTTAATCATTGACAAATTAAACAAATTGTAGTTGCTACTGCTATCCATGGATACTGATAACATAGATTTTTGTTTTGTTTTGTTTTGTTTTAGGTAGGGTCTCACTCTAGTCCAGACTGACCTGGAATTCACTATGTAGTCTCAGGCTGGCCTCAAATTCATGGCGATCCTCCTACCTCTGCCTCCCAAGTGCTGAGGTTAAAGGCGTGCACCACCCCTCCCAGCCTGACAGCATGAATGGATTTAACATAAGCAATTGTAATAATGATGTTGTAATACTATTACAGGTAAACATGTCACTCTTTCTTTTTAAATTTTTAGAACATTATTATGGCTAGATTGGATAAAAGGCGCAAAGGAGTTTTCGGACCACCTATGGGAAAGAAGTGTGTAATTTTTATAGATGATATGAATATGCCTGCATTGGAGAAGTATGGAGCTCAGCCTCCTATTGAATTATTAAGGCAATTTTTTGACTGTGGACATTGGTAAATATTTCATTAGAATCTTCAAATATCTTCATAAGCCATACTGACATCATATCTCATTTCATTTATTTATTTATGAAAGAGAGAGAGGATGGGCACTCCAGGGCCTCCAGCTACTGCAAATGAACTCCAGACACATGCATCACCTTGTGCATCTGGCTTTACATGGGTACTGGGGAATTGAACCTGGGTCCATAGGTTTCATAGGCACGTGTTGTAACTGCTAAGCCATCTCTCCAGCCCAGGAAGCTTAATCTTAATCAAAAATACCTGAGGCTGTGGGGAACATTTATAATAAAACGAGTGAGTGTTGCTTCCCATCCCCTCTAGCACTGGGCAGTGTAGGTGTTGCATGTTTTGGTTGTCCTTAGAGGTGCGTGGTTTTATCTCCCTGCTGATGTATGATATGGGACATATATTTTGCTCACTTTAAAAAAAAAAAAAACAACTTTGGGCTGGAGAGATGGCTTAGCGGTTAAGCGCTTGCCTGCGAAGCCTAAGGACCCCGGTTCGAGGCTCGATTCCCCAGGACCCACATTAGCCAGATGCACAAGGGGGCGCATGCGTCTGGAGTTCGTTTGCAGTGGCTGGAAGCCCTGGTGCGCCCATTCTCTCTCTCTCCCTCTCTCTCTTTCTCTCTCTCTCTGTCACTCTCAAATAAATAAAAACGAACAAAGAAAAACAACTTTATTTTTATTTACTTATTTGAGAGAAAGAGAGAGAGAGAGAGAGAGAGAAAGAAAAAGAGGCAGAGAGAATGGGCACGCCAGGATCTCCAGCCACTGCAAACAAACTCCAGACATATGTGCCCCCTTGTGCATCTGGCTTACCTGGGTCCTGGGGAATCGAACCGAGGTCCTTTGGCTTTGCAGGCAAAAGCCATAACCACTAAGCAATCTCTCCAGTCCACTCACTTGTTTTTGTTTTTGAGACAGGGTCTCATGTAACCTAGGCTGACCTGGAACTCATTATGTAGGTAAGGCTGGCCTTGAACTTCTGATCCTTCTTCTACCTTCCAAGCGCTGGGATAATAGTATGTGTGCATTTGTCATCTGTACAACCAAGCTGCAAGTAGGTGGTACAGCACTCACCCGTTATGGGTTTAGAGAAGAGAAAAACAGCCAAGGTGGAAGGAAGAAAAAAAGGGAAAGGCAAGGAAAGGGACATCCCAGGCACAGGATCAGTGTCACTGAGAGAGTAGAAAATGTTCATTACATAAAATATTCTCAAAGTGAGTGTGGTGGCACACATCTGTAATTCCACCACTTGGGAAGTGGAAGCAGGAGAATCAGAAATTCAAGGTCACAGACCTGGCCTAGTGGTGCACGCCTTTAAACCCAGCACTCTGGAGGCTGAGGTAGGAGGATTACTGTGAATTTGAGGTCAGTCTGGAGCTACAAAGTGAGTTCCAGGTCAACCTGGACTAGAGTGAAATGCTGCCTCAATAAAAAATAAAAAAATAAAAAATAAACAGGGTTGGAGAGATGGCTCAGTGGTTAAAGCACTTGCCTGCAAAGCCTAATGACCTGGGTTTGATTTCCCAGTACCCATGTAAAGCCAGATACACAAAGTGGTGCATGCATCAGGAGTTCATGTGCAGCAGCTGGAGGCCCTGACACACTCATTCTCTCTCTCTCTCTCATAAGTAAATAAATATAAAATTATTTCTTTTATAGAAGCTTAAATCAGATTAAATTTCTTTTCTTTCTTTTTTCTGTTTTTTTTTTGTTTTTTCAAGGTCGGGTTTCACTCTAGTCCAGGCTGACCTGGAATTCACTATGTAATTTCAGGGTGGCCTTGAACTCACGGCAATCCTCTTACCTCTGCCTCCCCAGTGCTGGGATTAAAGGTGTGTGCCACCGCACCCGGCTCAGATTAAATTTCTAAGGCTGCCTGTGTATATTTCACTTGATGTTTTTTTTTTCTTCCATGTGTTCTTCAGGTATGACCTTAAGGACACAAGTAAAATCACACTCGTTGACATAGAGCTGATTGCTGCCATGGGCCCCCCAGGTGGTGGAAGAAATCCGGTCACTCCTCGCTTTATTCGCCATTTCAACATCTGCACTATTAATTCATTTAGTGATGAGACTATGGTCCGGATCTTCTCCTCAATCATGTCGGTTTACCTTAGAACTCGTGGATTTTCTCCAGAGTACTTTTCAATAGGGAACCAAATAGTCAGCGGGACCATGGAGGTGAGAAAATAATGCCATGTTTTAGGATTTGACCTCTTAAAAACATTGTCTCCTTAGACATCTATTTTGGTCTTCATTATCAGACACCCTGTTCAGAAGACTTAGGAGCAGGAAGATCAGAGTTGGAAAGTAGAGAATCAAATTGGGGTGGAGGCTTGACTGATATTGCTAGCAATTCGATGCGGAGCAAGTCACTTCACCTATCAGAGCCTTCATTGTGCTTTTTATTTGTTTACTTGCAGTCTGAGGGACATGCAGAGGTGTGTGTGTGTGTGTGTGTGTGTGTGTGTGTGAGAGAGAGAGAGAGAGAGAGAGAGAGAGAGGGAGGGAGAATGGGTACATCTGGGCCTGTAGTCACTGCAAATGGACTCCAGATGCATGCACCACTTCGTATCCTGCTTTATGTGGGTACTGGGGAATTGAACCCGGGTCGTTGGACTTTGCACCAAGCGCCTTAGCCGCTGAGCCATCTCTCTAGCTCCACCTCTGTTTTTTTTTTTTTTTTTTTCCCCTCTAGTCCAGACTGACCTGGAATTCACTATGTAGTCTCAGGGTGGCCTTGAACTCATAGTGATCCTCCTACCTCTGCCTTCCAAGGGCTGCCACGTCTGGCAAGATTATATTTTTCTAAAGTTCTCTCCCCTTGTTCCAGTGGAAAACTTACACTGTTTTTGCGACATGGTCTCATGTCGTCCATGTTGGCCTCCAATATCTACAGAGAATCTTACACTTCTGATCCTTCTGCGTCCACCTTCCAAATGCTGGGATTTCAGGCATGGGCCACTACACACCCTGTATGTGGTGTGTGCATGCTGGGCAAGCGCTATACCCACGGAGGTGTACCCCTAGCCTAGAAAGTTGTGCTAGTAAAATAAAGAAAGGTTGATGCTGGGCTGGTTGCCTTCATTGCAGGGAACCGGAGTCAAGGCTGAGGTGAGACACCACAGCAGAAGGCTGAGGTGAGACACCACAGCAGAAGGCTGAGGTGAGACACCACAGCAGAAGGCTGAGGTGAGACACCACAGCAGAAGGCTGTGGTAGAGCAGAGCTCCTCACTTCCTGGCAGATGGAAAGGAGAGACAGGAAGGGGGCTGGGGACATGTATGTCTTTCCAGGGCATGTCTCCGTGACGTCCTCCAATTAGACCCCACTTTCTAGTTTCTACCACCTCCCAATAATGCCTGCATGTTATCAACCCATCAATTGTTTAATCCATTGACCAAATCAGAGCCGTCAGGATAGAATCACTTCCTCAAAGCCTATCTCCATTAACAGATGAGCCATTGGAGGACATTTCATATTCAAACATTAACAGGGCAGTAGACTTATTCTGATACAAAAGTGTTTCTATTTTTAAAATATTGTATTTATATTTCAGGAGTCTCTTGGAAAGTGGGACCTTTACCAGACAGAATAGGATTTTTTTTTTCATTAGAGAACTACCATGTGTGAAGGTTAGGATGGGAGGATGAATCACAGTGTACATCCAAAGTAAAAGATAATTTTGCTTGCCTTTCTGTTTGTCAGGATATATTACAAAAATTTAATTCACCAAAAAGATTTAATGCACCTTTCTTTCCATATATATATATATATATATATATATATTAGTATATTGTATATTATATTATATATTATTTATATATACATAAATATATGTAATATATATATAATATATATATTTGAGTGAGAGAGAGAAAGAAGCAGATGGGGGGAGAGAGAGAAAATTTTTGTTTATTTATTTAATTTATTTATTTGAGAGACAGATAAAGAGGGAGAGAGAGAGAAAGAGGGAGAGAATGGGTGTGCTAGGGCCTTTAGCTGCTGCAAACAAACTCCAGACACGTGCACCTCCTTGTGCATCTTTCTTACGTGGGTTCTGGGGAATTGAACCTGGGTCCTTTGGCTTTGCAGGCAAGTACTTTAACACTAAGCCATCTCTCCAGCCCTCCTGTTGCAATTTTAAACTGTTTAATAATTCCAGGTCATCTTTAAATGGAAGAGTTAAAATAGATGGGAACTAGAGTAAGCTTGGATCAAGTCTGAGTTGAAAGACTCCTAAGTTCCCTCAACTTCCTAATGCCAGTTGAGCACCACTGATCAAAATAAACATAGGAGGCTGGAGAGATGGCTTAGTGGTTAAGCGCTTGCCTGTGAAGCCTAAGGAGCCCAGTTCGAGGCTCAATTCCCCAGGACCCACGTTAGCCAGATGCACAAGGAAGAGGCACATGCATCTGGAATTCGTTTGCAGTGTCTGGAGGCCCTGGCGTGCCCATTATCTCTCTTTCTCTCCCTCTACCTCTTTCTCTCTCTGTCACTCTCAATAAATAAATAAATAAATAAATAAATAAATAAATAAATATAATAAACATAGGACATACTTGGCTTAGTACTGAGCCCCTTTTTCCTAAACTTATTTAATATGATAGGTTCAGTAAAATATTTTTATGTTATTATTACTGCTAATTATAAGCATTTCACTTTTACTTCATTATATTTTTCATATGCAGATATATAAGCTATCCATGGAGAATCTTTTGCCCACTCCTGCAAAATCTCATTATACTTTCAACTTGCGTGATTTTGCTCGCGTCATCCGGGGTTGCTTACTCATCGAAAGAGATGCCGTGGAGTCCAAGCACACCATGATCCGCCTGTTTGTGCACGAGGTTCTCCGAGTGTTTTATGATCGCCTCGTCAATGACATTGATCGATTCTGGCTCTTCAGATTAATTAAAAATGTCATAAAGGATCATTTTAAAGAATCATTTGATGGTGTCTTCGTACACTTGAGGAAAGAGAATGCGCCCGTGAGTAACTTAGTAATTAAGAATATGTCAGATTGAAATAGTGCAAGCACATACATTTTTATACTCAATTGACTTGTCTTTTAAAAATATACTTGCTTTTGGGCTGAAGAGATGGCTTAGCGGTTGAGCGCTGGCCTGTGAAGCCTAAGGACCCCGGTTCGAGGCTCGATTCCCCAGGACCCACGTTAGCCAGATGCACAAGGGGGCGCACGCGTCTGGAGTTCCTTTGCAGTGGCTGGAGGCCCTGGCGCGCCCATTCTGTCTCCCTCTCTCTATCTGCCTCTTTCTCTCTGTCTGTCGCTCTCAAATAAATTAATAAAAATAACAAAAATATATATATACTTGCTTTTAAATCGACATATTATTTTAATTTTTTATGGGTAGGTGTTTGACATTAATCTTCAGGGAAATGTATGTAGCATAGAAGTGATTTAAAGAATAAACTGTAAACCAGGCATGGTGGTGCATGCCATTAATCCCAGCACTCTGGAGACAGGTAGGAAGGTTGCTGTGAGTTCAAGGCCAGCCTAGGACTCCAGAGTTCCAGGTCAGCCTGAGCTAAAGTGAGACCCTACCTTGAAAAAACAAAACAAAAAGAATAAGCTGAATAGCCGCATAGCTGTATATGATACTGATGAAATTATATAGATCATATAATATGAGAGGAATTCCTAATATCTTCTCGATAGTCACGAAAAAAAAATGTTTTTCTAGTCTCTATAAAAACTAACAAAACTAGCCAGGCTTAGTGGCACATGCCTTTAATCCCAGCACTCAGGAAGCAGAGGTAGGAGGATCGTCATGAGTTCGAGGCCACCCTGAGACTACATAGTGAATTCCAGGTCAGCCTGGGCTAGAGTGAGACTCTATCTCAAAAAACCAAAAAAAAAAAAAAAGTAACAAAACTTTTAATTGTACACATTTATTTTACAAATATACTATTTTTCTTTTAAAACAATTATCTAATTAATAATCATCCGACAATATAGATAAAATAAAAATTTGTACATTTTCTTAAATTTTTAAAAAATTCTTATGTAATTTGTTTATTTCTATCACACAGGTAACTGAAGAGGATTTAAGAAGTCTCATGTTTGGTGATTACATGAATCCTGACCTTGAAGGAGATGAGAGAGTTTATATTGAAATTCCAAACATTCAGCATTTTCATGATATTGTTGACCAGTGCTTGGATGAGTATAACCAAACTCACAAAACGAGAATGAACCTTGTTGTGTTTAGGTAATTACATCTGATGTTGATGCTTGAAAATTTTGACTTGTAAATTTTTATCATGAAATATTTTTATCTTTATTTATTTATTTGAGATCGAGAGAGAGAGAGAAAGAGGTAGATAAAGAATGGGTGCACCAGGGCCTCTAAACACTTCAAATGAACTCTAGATGAATGTGCCACCTTGTTCATCTGGCTTTTTCTCTGCAGGAAAGCTACTTAACTGCTGAACCATCTCTCCAGCTCTATTATGAAATATTTCAAACAAAATGATGAACATGTATTATCATATTACAATGTAAAATACTAGAAATTTATTTGAGGTTCTCTGTTTTAGCCAACTCTCCCTTTACTGTGTCCTTACCATGACTTGTGGTAATCAAAGTAATCATGTACATTTTTAATATTTTATTTATTTATTTATTTATTTATTTATTTATTTATTTATTGGAGAGAGAGAGAGAGAGAGGGAGGGAGGAGGGAGCAAAAGAGGCAGAGAGAGAGAGAATGGGCACATGCCAGGGCCTCCAGCCACTTCAAATGAGCTCCAGATGCATACACCACTTTGTGCATCCAGCTTATATGGGTCCAGGGGAATGGAACCTGGGGACTTAGGCTTTGCAGGCAAGCGCCTTGACTGCTCAGGCATCTGTCCAGCCCAATCATGTGCATTTTTGGCTTGCACTACATATGTTCCACTCAAGCACAGTCTTATTTTGCACATTTCAGTGTCTAAGTAAATTCTGCACACATTTACAGTGTAATGTGATGCTAGAAAACAATAAAGTGGCAATGCATTTACGTGTACATTTACATGTCATGCATAGTAAAGAGCATTATCTCGGCAGGTACGTGTTGGAGCACTTATCGAGAATATGTCGAATTCTAAAGCAGTCTGGTGGAAATGCTTTGCTTATTGGACTGGGAGGGAGCGGCCGACAATCTCTGACTCATTTGGCTACATCGATGGCAAAAATGCTTATTTTCCAACCAGAGATTTCTAAGAGCTATGGTATGAATGAGTGGAGAGAAGATCTAAAGGTAAAACTGTGACTATATCTAATGTTGCATGCCTCCCCCGCCCCCCAGGTGGAGTCTCACTGTAGCCCAGGCTGACCTGGAATTCACTAGGTAGTCTCAGGGCGGCCTTGAACTCTCAGCAGTCCTCCTACCTCTGCCTCCCTAGTGCTGGGATTAAAGGCATGTGCCACCATGCCTGGCAAAATCTCACTCTTTAAAAAAAAATTATTTATTTATTTGAGAGAGAAAGAGGCATAGAGAGATGGAATGTGCATGCCAGGGCCTCTAGCAACTGTAAATGAACTCCAGATGCATTTGCTACCTGGCGCATCCAGCTTTACGTGGGTACTGGGAATCAAACCTGGGTCCTTTGCCTTTGCTGGCAAGCACCTTGACTGCTAAGCCATCTCTCCAGCCCCAAATCTCATTCTATAGACACAGAAGTGCAAGGCGGCAGGTCTGGTTGTCTGTGTCTCACTGAGCAGGATGCTGACGCTGTGGGGAATGATGCATGGTAGAGCAAAGCTTTCTAGTTCAACTCATCCGCTGCGTTCTCACAGCCACTGCCACTCATTATACCTTTATCCTCGTCCTGGGAGGGCTATTTCAGATGCGTTCATGATTTCCATCTGACTGCTAAACAGAAACCTCAAGGGCTGGACATGTGGCTTAGAGAGGTCTCGGGCAGCATTCACTGGCATGTAGAGTGCGAAGTGCTCCAAGGTGTGCTCAGAACCAAGTCTGTCAGAAACACCTTGGATCCATTTCATGTTTGATTTTGAAGTAAACCTTTTACTCTTTCCAATTTTTCATGACCCCCACATTCATTTTCGCGTCCCCATATGAGGTAGCAACACAGTTTAAGAAGCTGTGTGTCTAACCCGCCAGGGCGCTCACCTCTTGTTTGCAGTGGCGTGATGAGTCTGGGAGGCTCCCACACAAGTCCTGCCCAGCTGCCCAAGGACACAAGGAATAGAGTTGAGCTCCCAGTCCAGCATTCTGGCTTGTCAGGGGCCTGTCTCCTCTGCCTCGGGGTTCTGCTATGAGGCTCCTGAGATGGCCTGGAGCTGCTTCCTGGGCTGTTATAAAACTGGGTAGTTCTAGTCATTTCATATATTTCTATGGTTAAATTACATAGTATATGTGCAGCTCTTTGTAATGTGCTTGGTGTATAATTAGTAGTTTGAGAACATTAACTCTCTTTTCCTATTCAGAAACAGTTTCATACATTGTATACTTGAATATGGCTTTTTAAAATTTGTTTTTCGAGGTAGGGTCTTGCTCTAGCCCTGGCTGACCTGGAATTCTCTATGTAGTCTCAGGCTGGCCTCAAACTCACAATGGTCCTCCTGCCTCTGTCTTCCAAGTGTTGGGATTAAAGACATGCACCACCACAAATGCCAGTGTGAGAGAGAGAGAGAGAGAGGGAGAGAATGGGCACATCAGGGCCTCCAGCCCCTGCAAATGTACTCCAGATGCATGCACTACTTTGTGCATCTGGCTCTATGTGGATACTGGGGAATTGAACCTGGGTCACTAGGCTTTGCAGGCAAGTGCCTTAACCACTAAGCCATGTCTTCAGCCCTGAATGTGGCTTTTCGAGGTAGTGATGCTCATGGGAGTAATTTAAATGTATTTATATTATACTTTCCCTTGGTTTTGATATAGTATATAATATTAGTAACTATAAAGCTAACACAACTACCTATAGTTCTTCTTGTTTAAAGAACTAATTATGCAGAACATGCTGGCTCATGTTTGTAATCCTAGCACTTGGGAGGATGAAACAGGTGGATTGCCATGAGTTCAAGGCCAGCCTAGTCTGCATAGTGAGTTCAGGAAAGTCTGGGCTTCATGAGACCCTGTCAGAAAAAGATGGCAAAGAGTCAGGCTTGGGAGATGGAGGTAGGAGAATCACTGTGAGTTTAAGCCAACCTGGGACTACAGAGTGAGTTCCAGGTCAGCCTGGACTAGAGGGAGACCCTACCTAAAAACAAACAAACAAACAAACAAACAAACAAACAAACAAAAAAGATGGCAAGATTTCAAGGCTTGACACAATAAAGCATGCTTGAAATCCTAGCGCTCAGAATGCCAAGGCAGGAAAATCTGGAGTTCAAGGCCAGTCTGGGCAACTTAGTGAGTTAAAAGCCATTTTAGTCTACATAGTCAGACCCTGTGTCAAAAACACCTTCCATTGTTTTTATGGTAGAAAATTACTTCTAGGAATAGACAGCCTACATATTGGAAGATAGCGTTAATCTAAAAATGCAAAGTTTTATACAATATAAAAATTGTTATTTGTTTTATAGAGTAGAAATATTAATTCTAGTTAATAATTTAAGTATACTGAATTACGTGTATATAATTGAGACAGAGGGGCTGGAGAGATGGCTTAGGGGTTAAGTGCTTGCCTGTGAAGCCTAAGGACCCTGGTTCGAGGCTCGACTCCCCAGGACCCACGTTAGCCAGATGCACAAGGGGGTGCACGCGTCTGGAGTTTGTTTGCAGTGGCTGGAGGCCCTGGCATGCCCATTCTCTCTCTATCTGCCTCTTTCTCTCTGTCTGTCACTCTCAAATAAATAAATAAAAATGAACCAAAAAAAATAATTGAGACATAGTCTCATGTAGCTCAGGCTGGCCTATGTAGCTGAGTGTGATTTTGAACCTCTGATTCTCCTGCCTACAACTCCCACATGTTGGGATTACAGACATGAGCCACTTTGCACCAACTTATTTTTTTCAAAATCACTTATGTTGATTTTTCACTATGAACTATGAGTTTGTACCAGTTGTGTGCTGATAAATATTTAACAATCAGCTTAGGATGAGATGAAATTTTAATTTAATTTAATTTTTTTTTTCAAGGTAGGATCTCTCTCTAGCCCAGGCTGACCTGGAATTCACTATAAAGTCTCAGGGTGGCCTCAAACTCACGGCTGTCTTCCTACCTCTGCCTCCCAAATGCTGGGATTAAAGATGTGTGCCACCACACCTGGCAAAAATTTAATGTATTTTTTAAATATTTTATTTGCAAGCAGAGAGAGAGACAGAGAGAAGAGACACAGGCAGACAGAGAGAATGGACATGCCAGGGCCTCTAGCCACTGCAAACGAACTCCAGATGCATGAGTCACTTTGTGCATCTGGCTTTACTTGAGTACTGGGAAATCAAACTTGGGTCACCAGACTTTGTAGGTTGCAAGCAGAGAGAGACAGAGAGGAGGAAGGGAAGAGGGAGCGAAAAAGAGAGAGACAGACAGAGAGAGAGAATGAGCTGGGTGGGGAGGTGGCTTAGTGGGTAAGGCACTTGCCTGCAAAGATTAAGGAACCAGGTTCAATTCCCCAGTACCCACGTATGCCAGATGCATAAGATGGCACATGTGTCTGGAGTTCGTTTGCAGTGGCTAAAGTCCCTAGTGTGCCCATTATCATTTTCTCTCTCTCCTGCCTCTTTCTCTCTCCTTCTCTCGAATAAATGAATAAATAAATAAAATATTTTTTTAAAAAATAGAGAATAAGCAGAAAGGGCCTCCACCCACTGTAGATGCACTCTAGACACATGTGTCATTTTCTGCATCTGGCTTTACGTGGGTACTGGGGAATTGAACCTGGGTCACTAGGCTTTGCAGACAAGCATCTTAACCACTGGGCCATCTCTCCAGGCCCGGATAAGTCTTTGGATGGGATTGAAAACAGGGGCTGCAATCATGTCCTCAGTAATTATACTTCATGGCACTCTTCTCCATTTGTCTTCCTTTTCCAGCGGGCTCATTCCATGAGGCCACACAGGCCCCCAATAGTTTAGATTACTGGCCTGTATAATGACTGGCCTTTGTAAACTTCCTTCTTGGCACTAGCAATCTTTTCCATTTCAAGTCCATCTTGGTCTCAGAACAAATAGCAATTTGGCTCTGCTTACTTGCATGAGTTCTGAATCATTAACTGTATCTGGAAGCTTGGGTAGCCAAGCAGTTAGGGTCTCTCACCTTTAGGATGGGGAAATGGAGTCAGTGATTGACATCCCTACCAGAAGCAAGGTGCCCTCGACTACACGTCTATGCGTTTTGCCTTTAAGGGTCTGTTGAGAAATGTGGGTATGAAAGGCCAGAAGACAGTCTTTCTCATCACAGACACTCAGATCAAAGAGGAAGCTTTCCTGGAAGACATTGACAGTGTGCTCAATACCGGAGAAGTGCCCAACATCTTCGCAGCGGACGAGAAGCAGGAAGTGATGGAGGTAAACATCCTGGGGAATGCTGCTGTCACATGGGGCTTTCCTTATCTTCAGAACTTTGCTCTGCTCTTCAGGGTAAATATAGCTGGTGCAATCATCTTGTGAATTTTAAATTACTGCTACCGTAATTGTGAGGCAGAGGTTTTGTTTTGTCACTGCTGTCTCCCTAATAATAGCAGTTTGCTTTACCTGTTTAGTGATGCCATGTTTTAAGTGTGTGTACATGTTCATGTGCACACATGTGTATGCAGGTGTGTGTGTGTACGTGCATGTGGAGGTCAGAGGTTGATGCTGACCGTCTTCCTTAGTCTATCTATTTTTTTAAATTTTTATTTATTTGAGAGAGAGAGAGAGAGAGAGAGAGAGAGAGAGGTAGATATACATAGAGAAAGAATGGGTGTGTCAGGGCCTCCAGTCACTGCAAACATCTCCAGACACATGCTCCACCTTGTGCATCTGGCTTATGTGGGTACTGGGGAATTGAATCTGGGTCCTTTGGCTTTGCAGGCAAGTGCCTTAACCACTAAGCAATCTCTCCATTCCTCTGTCTTTTTTAAAAAAACGAAATTTTTTTTAATTGGGCTGGAGAGATGGCTTAGCAGTTAAAACATTTGCATGTGAAACTTAAGGACCCAGGTTCGATTCCCCAGTATCCACATAAGCCAGATGTACAAGGTGGTACATGTTACTGGAGTTCACTTGCAGTGGCAGGAGGCCCTGGCATGCCCAATCTCTCTTTCTCTCTCTCTGCCTCTCTCTTTCTCTCAAATAAATAAATAATAAAATATTTTTAAAAAAATTATTTGTGTGAGGAGGGGACACACCAAGGCTTCTTGCCACTGCAAATGAACACCTGGAGCTATATCTTTTTTTTTTTTTTTTTTCATCCAGCTTACATGGATGGCTTGGCAATTGGACCTGGGCCATCAGGCTTTGCAAACAAGTGCCTTTAACAACTGAGCCATCTTTCAAGTCGCGACACCTTATTTTTTATTTTTTTATTTTTGGTTTTTCGAGGTAGGGTCTCACTCTAGCCCAGGCTGGCCTGGAACTCACTATGTAGTCTCAGGGTGGCCCTCGAACTCACGGCGATCCTCCTACCTCTGCCTCCCGAGTGCTGGGATTAAAGGCGTGTGCCACCACGCCCGACATCCTTATTTTTTTTTGAGACAGGGTTTCTCGCTGACCTTGGAGCTTACCATGTGGTTAGACTAGCTGGCCAGAAAGCCTCTGGGATCCTCCCGTCTCCACCTCCCCAGCACTGGGATCGCAGGCACTGTGTCCAGCTTTCTGTAATGGTGCTGGAGATCCAAACGCAGAACCTTATGCTTGTACGCTAAGCACTTTACCCACTGAGCCATATCACGGCCTGTGTGCAGCATGTTTGCGGATGGTTAGAGAGTTTAAAATCATCTCTCTCTCTCTCTCTTTTTTTTTTTTTGGTTGTTTGAGGTAGGGTTTCACTGTAGTCCATGCTGACCTGGAATTCACTCTGTATTCTTAGGGTGGCCTAGAACTCTCGGCAATCCTCCTGCCTCTGCCTCCCAAGTGCTGGGATTAAAGGTGTATGCCGCCATACCCGGCTAAAATCATCTCTTAAATCACAGAGAAAAACTTGATTTAGCTAGTCAAGGTGGCACACACCTATCATCTCAATACTTGGGAGGCTGAGCCAAGAAATCAAGAGTTTGAGGCCAGCTTGAGCTACCTAGCAAGTTCGAGGCCAGCCTAGGACTGAATAGTAAGACTGTCTCAAGAAAAAGAAATAAATACGACAGACAAAAGCTTGGCATGGGATGGGTAGAAACATAATTAGCCATATGGCTTAACTCTATTCAGTAAATCTTTCAAGTCAGAGGATAGAAACCTTGTACATAAAAACAGATGCACAATAGCTGGGCATGGTGGCACATACCTTTAATCCCAGCCCCCGGGGAGGCAGAGGTAGGAGGATTACTGAGAGTTCGAGGCCACCCGGTGGCCACATAATGAATTCCAGGTCAGCCTGGGCTAGAGTGAGACCCTAGCTTGAAAAACAAAAACAAAAACAAAAACAGATACACAACAATGAAATCGCTAGTTATTAGATTATGGCTTTATTACTCCCCATAAATGCCTTTAGATTTTTGCTTTTATATCAATAGATTGCCTTTGATACAATTTGTACTAAAAAAATCTTTTGGCAGGCGTGGTAGCTCACACTTTATAATCCCAGCACATGAAAGACTGAGGTGGGAAGATCACTACTTTTCTTACAGTTCTGTTATGTGTAAACTCAGGCTTTGTGATATAACTGACCAAAAAACATACAATTATGTAATACCTACTACTGTCAGATGTTATATATGTTGATCTTCATTTCTAAAATGTTCCCACACTAGTAATTGCCCCTTGCTCAGCTAGCAATAGCCCCCTTTTACTACAACTACTTCTCCTTTTCCTTTTTTTTTCTAGCTAGGGTTTCACTCTAGCCCAGGCTGACCTGGAATTCACTACATAGTCTCAGGATGGCCTCGAACTCACGGTGATCCTCATACCTCTGCCTCCTGAGTGCTGGGATTAAAGGCTTGTGCCACCATGCTTGGCTTGCAACTACATTTTCAAAAAAATATTTTTATTTATGGGCTGGAGAGATGGCTTAGTAGTTAAGCACTTGCCTGTGAGGCCTAAGGACCCCATCTTGAGGCTCATTTCCCCAGGACCCATGTAAGCCAGACACACAAGGTGGCACGTGTATCTGGAGTTCATTTGCAGCGGCTGGAGGCCCTGGTGCGCCCAGGTTCTCTTTCTCTCTCTCTCTCTCTGTCTGTCGCTCTCAAATAAATAAAAATAAACAAAATTAAAAAATATTTTTATTTATTTGCAAGAAGAGAGAGAAAAAAATGGGTGTGCCAGGAACTGTGCAAAGGAACTCCAGAGACATGCGCCACCTTGTGCCCAGGCTGGTCTCATGGTGATCTTCCTGCCTCTCAGTCTTTCATGTGCTGGGATTGTAATTGTGAGTTACCATGCCTGTAGGAAGATTATTTATTTATTTATTTTTATTTTTTATTGACAACTTCCATAATTATAAACAATATCCCATGGTAATTCCCTCTCTCCCCCCACTTTCCCCTTTGAAACTCCACTCTCCATCATATCCCATCCCCCTCTCAATCAGTCTCTCGTTTATTTTGATGTCATGGTCTTTTCTTCCTATTATTATGGTCTTGTGTAGGTAGTGACAGGCACTGTGAGGTCATGGATATCCAGGCCATTTTGTGTCTGGAGGAGCACGTTGTAAGGAGTCCTACCCTTCCTTTGGCTCTTACGTTCTTTCTGCCACCTCTTCTGCAATGGACCCTGAGCCTTGGAAGGTGTGACTGAGATATTTCAGTGCTGAGCACTCCTCTGTCACTTCTTCTCAGCACCATGGTGCCTTCTGAGTCATCCCAAGGTCACTGCCATCTGAAAAGAGAAGGTTCTGTAACCAAAAGTGAGAGTAGCATTAATATATGGGTATGAACATTAAGAGAAGTGCTTATTAGGATATTTTTTTAAGTACAAATTGTATCAAAGCCAATCTATTGCTATAAAAACAAAAATGTACAGGCATTGACAGGGAGTAATAAAACCATGATCTAATAGCTGGCAATCTCCTTGTTGTACATCTTACTTACAAGGTTTCTATTCTCTGGTTCTCTCCAGGGAGTTCGCCCGGTAGCTCAGGCTGGCAATAAGCATGATGAACTCAGCCCCTTGGCCCTGTTTGCTTTCTTCGTGAACCGCTTGCAAAGATAATCTTCATGTTGTGGTGGCCTTTAGCCCCATTGGGGATGCCTTTCGCAATCGTTTGAGGCAGTTCCCATCCCTCATCAACTGCTGTACTATCGACTGGTTTCAGGTTTGTAGTGTGTGTGTGTGTGTGTGTGTGTGTGTGTGTGTTGGGGGGTGCTAATACTTAGAATTTTACCAAAATATTGGCTAAGCCTTGATTAATGGACATCTGTTCAACAATAGCTTGATCGGTTACTGTAATGACAGGGACTTAAGACTACATGTTACCCACAGGGAATCCACATTCTGAAAGACAACTGTGCCCACCACTATACCACCAGTGCCACACTAAGGAGTGCATGCTCTGGCCTTTGAGACATAAGAGGCAATAATCTGACAAAATTATACAAAAGAGCCATAATGTTGATGCTGATTTATCCACTTTTGCCTATTTATTAACTTTATGTTTAAAAACACATTCTGCCCTTTTGAGGGTGATGTTAAAGACATATTTAAAATAATAGATGTTTTAATATTCATACATCAGGAAAAACTATGTAAAAGCTGGGAGTGGTGGTGCACGCCTTTAATCCCAGCACTTGAGAGGCAGAGGTAGGAGGATCACTGTGAGTTCAAGGCCACCCTGAGACTACATAGTGAATTCCAGGTCAGCCTGGGCCAGAGTGAGACCCTATCTTGAAAAAAAAAAAGCAAAACAAACTGTAAAGAAAACCTTTCATTTGTGCAAGCCTTATCTTAATACTGTTTCTATTTAAGTAAGCAGCCAAAAACAAAAAAACAAAAATCAAACTCAACTTATGCTCAAGCATAAATTCTCTTTTGTGAAGTCTTATAAATATAATGCTACAGTTCTAGGTGTCTTTTTCAAAACCTTGATTTTTTTTTTAGTTCTATTAAAAGTGGGCAACCAAAAAAAAAAAAAAAAAAAAAGAAGAAAAATAAAGAAAGGAAGAAAGAAAGAAAAAATAAAATAAAATAAAGAAAGAACCTGGTGTGGTATGGTGGCATATGTCTTTAATCCCAGTATTTGGGAGGCAGAGGTAGGAGAATCACTGTGAGCTTGAGTCCAGGTTGGAACTAAAGAGTGAGTTCCAGGTCAGCATGGGCTAGAGTGAAACTTTACCTGAAAAGAAAGAAAGAAAGAAAGGAAGGAGGGAAGGAAGGAAGAAGAAAGAAAGAAAGAAAGAAAGAAAGATAGAAACCTGGGCACAGTGGCTCAAGCCTCTAGCCCTAGGAGGCTGAGGTGGGAGGGTCACTGTGAGTCTGAGGCCAGCCTGTTACAGAGTGAGTTCCAAGTCAACTTGGACTAGAGGGAGATCTTGCTATAAAGTATTTTTCTAGCATGCAGAAGACTCCAAATTCAGCCCATAGTACTGCCAAGAAAATATGCCCAAGAAATAAGCAGAGTGGATTTCTTTGGATTATTAATGTCATTAGGACCCCAAGTTCCTTTTGCTTTTTATATCCTTAGTGTATGAGTCCCATCCTCAGAGGAAGCTTATAGTCTCTAAGATGACAGCAGGATCTCTATATTCTGGGTTAGAAGTGGAAAAAAGAAAGTCGGGTGAAAAATATGTATGGGACCTCTGTGTATCCCTCTAAAGAGCCTTCTCCAAAGATACAACTGCTTAGATGTCATTGGCTCTTCTGCAGTACAAAGGAACCTGGGAAATGTAGTCTTTTAATTTGACATTTGGCCACCCAGGATAAATTTGAAGTCCTAAGGAAAAAGGGGCTAATGGATACTGTGCAGACAACTATCATTGTTTGCAACTGATATGCCACTAGATATATATCCAAGTGGGAGAGTTGGGAAAGCAGTGTAATATACTTTAAAAAAATTTTTTTAGAAAGAGCGAGGGAGAGGGATAAAGAGAAAAAGAGAGAATTGGAACTGCAATCAAATTACAGATACTTGAAACACGTAGTGTGCATATGCAACCTTGCACTGTATCACCTTTGTGTGTCTGGCTTACATAGGGTCTGGACAGAGATTGAACATGGGCCCTTAGGCTTTGTAGGCAAGTGCTTTAACCACTAAGCCATCTCTCCAGCCCTAATATACTTTTGATATGTAAAATATCATTAGCTCTTCCTTCATAGTATATTATTCTTACTACACACACACACACACACACACACACACACACACACATGTTTTTTTTTTTGTTTCCCCTAAGGTAGGGTTTCACTTTATCCCAGACTGACCTGGAACTCACTATGTAGTCTTGGGTGGCCTTGAACTCAAGGTGATCCTCCTACCTCTTCCTCCCAAGTGCTGGGATTAAAGGTGTGAGCCACCACACCTGGCATGTTTGTTTTAAAATAAATTTTTATTTATTTGTTTTAGTTATTTGAGAGAGAGAAAGAGGCAGATAGAGAAAAAAACTAGGCATGCCAGGGCCTTCAGCCGCCAGACGAACACCAGAAGCATGTGCCACCTTGTACATCTGGTTTATGTGGGTCCTGAGGAATCGAACCTGGGTCCTTTGGCTTTGCATGCAAGTGCCCTAATGGCTAAATCATCCCTCCAGCCCCACATAGTTTTTACTTATTTGCAAAGAGAGAGAGAGAGGAGGAGAGAGGGAGAGAAATAGAGAATGGGTGCCCCAGTGCTTTTTGCTGCTGCAAGCAAATTCTAGATGAATGTGCCACTTTGTGCATCTGGCTTTACATGGATACTAAGGAATCGAACCCAGGCCATCAGGCTCTGCAGACAAGTGCCTTAACTGCTGAGCCATCTCTCCAGCCCCTTAGTTTTCATTTTAATATATAAAATATTTATGTAGATCTAAAAATATTCTGACCTCAGTCCCTAATTCTGTTTTCCTCGTTAAGACTTGCATTGCCCAACCCCCAAATTGTTCTCCCACAGGAAGTCACTTAGTGTACATAGTTGAATCCTCAGCTTTTGTTTTTGTTATTTTTGGCAGGGTCTCATTCTAGCCCAGGCTGAACTGGAACTTATTCTGTAGCCTAGGCTAACCTCAAACTCACAATAATCCTCCTACCTCAGCCTCCTGAGTACTGGGATTAAAAGCATGAACTGCCATACCTGGCTAGGAGTACTCATCATTAATTAATTTTCCTTTTTTTTTTTTTTCTTTTTTTGCCTTTTTCGAGGTAGGGTTTCACTCTGTTCAGGTTGTCCTGGAATTTACTATGTAGTCTCAGGGTGGCCTTGAACTCATGGCAATCCTCCTACCTCTGCCTCCCGAGTGCTGCGATTAAAGGCATGTGCCACCACGCCTGGCTTAATTTTCCTTTTTCTTATTTTAGCCATGGCCTGAAGATGCTCTTGAACGTGTAGCTGTGAATTTCTTAGAAACACTGGAGCTTACTAATAACGAACGACAAGAGGTTGTTTCAATATGCAAATACTTTCACACCTCCATTTTGGATCTTTCAGAAAGGTCAGTAATAATGACTTTTTAAAAATACTTATTTATTTATTTAACAGAGAGGCAGACAGAGAAAGAGGGAGAATGGGTGCATCAGGGCCTCCTGCCACTGCAAATGAACTCCAGATGCATGAGCCACATTATGTATCTGGCTTTACATGGGTACTGGGGAACTCAACCTGGGCCACTAGGCTTGGCAAGCAAGCTCCTTTAAGCACTGAGCCATCTCTCCTGCCCAGTAATAATGATTTTAAATGATGTGGATGCCTTATTTTTTAAAGCATCTTTTTTTCTATGAAAATCCAAAACTGTGATACTATTTTTTTTTTAATTTTTTTTGTTCATTTTTATTTATTTATTTGAGAGTAACAGAGAGAGGAAGAGGCAGATAGAGAGAGAGAGAGAGAATGGGCACGCCAGGGCTTCCAGCCACTGCAAACGAACTCCAGACGCATGCGCCCCCTTGTGCATCTGGCTAACGTGGGTCCTGGAGAATTGAGCCTCGAACCCGGGTCCTTAGGCTTCACAGGCAAGCTGCTTAACCGCTAAGCCATCTCTCCAGCCCCCTATTTTTGTTTTCTAAACCTTCCTGATCATTTAATTAGTTAAGACCTTATACCTACAAGTAACAGAAAGTGACTTTATGTAGCTTTATCAAGATAGGAAATTTATGGGCTGGGGAGATGGCTCAGTTAAAGGCTCTTTCTTACAAATCTTGACAGCCTGGGTTCGATTCCCCAGCACCCACCCACATAAACCGAGGTGCAGAAAGTGACATGTGTTTGAAGCTTGTGCAGCAAGAGGCCCTGGTGTGCCCATCTCTCTCTCTTTCTCAAATAAATAAATGGACATATTTTTGTTAAAAAGGAGAAATTTATTGTAAGATTCAGGGGTGTCACACAAAGATCTGAAGTGACTGGAAACCAGAGCAACTTTTTTCTCAGAAATATTTTTTGTGGGCTAGAGAGATGGCTTAGCGGTTAAGGCGCTTGCCTGTGAAGCCTAAGGACCCAGTTTTGATTCCCCAGAACCCACGTAAGCCAGATGCACATGGTGACTCATGCATCTGAAGGTTGTTTACAGTGGCTAGAGGCTCTGGTGTGTCCATTCTCTAGCTCTTTTATAAGTAAATAAATAAAAACAAATTATTTTTATAACACAGGAAATGTTTTTTTGTTTAATATCACTGATTCTCTCTGGACATTTTTTTCTTCTTTCTTTTTGCAGACTTACCTCTTCTTTCTTTCTTCCTATTTTTTACTTCAAAGGGTGTCTAGAGGAAGCTGGCTACTTCTCAGCTATCAAAGTTACTGCTCGCAGTTTTGGGTGCAGGCAGACTAAAAGGCTATCTCTTCTTCCCTGCTCCCAACTGATGCCAAAATGTAACAAAATGTGATTTTGAAATACATACTACTTGATATTTTGCAGATAAGATATGGTTATGTGTGCATTGGGATATGGTTTTGTGTGCATTTCTAGAGCCTTCAAGTGTTCAGTATCTTCTACATAAAACTTAACCTTTATTCTCAAGTGCCTGTGGTTAAGGCTGTGTTGAATTTACATCTTTGTGAAGTCCATCACTCATACTATAGTACCTTGTCCACCTCTCTTTTAGGTTCTTACATGAGTTAGGACGACATAACTATGTGACAGCCACTTCTTACCTTGAACTTATTGGCTCATTTCGGCAGCTCTTGACTAAGAGACGGCAGACTGTCATGGAAGCGAAACAGCGCTACGTAAACGGGCTTGACCAGTTAGCATTTGCCGAGTCTCAGGTACATTTAATGAGCTGCTCAAAATGGGAGTCTAGACTGATTAACGTAGGACATAAGAACAACAGCAAGCTCTGCAATTTATTGAGAGTGTGTGAAGTGCTACATAAGTCATACACAGTGCTTCAGATCGCCACAACTCCACCAGGATCCTCCTTAAGTTTTAGAGAAGTTCCCCAAGTTGCCTAGACCCCAGAGACTCAAATGCATTGTTTTATTTGATTTTATTTTTCAGGCTTTTTTTTTTTTTTTTGAGGTAAGGTCTCATGCCAGTCCAGGCTGATGTGACACCCATTCTGTGGTCCTAGGCTGGCCTTGCACTCATGGTGATCCTCCTACCTCTGCCTCCTGAGTGCTGGGATTAAAGGCGTGCGCCACCACGACTGGCCTCATTGTTTTATTTTAAACTAACTTTTGTCATCGAGAGAATATTTTAACATACGTTACACATATAGGATGGGCTTTTTCAATGGGTCATGTTTTGGTAATACCCATTAATGTTAGCTCAATGCAAGCAATAGCAGTTGTCCTTGCCTTGCATAGAATGTACACACTAGCATAGGATACCTGAGCTGCCTCCTTCCGTTCTGGTTGCATTTCTTCCCAACAGCTGCCTTTTCCCACAGACCCATAGTCTTTTGTGAAAAGAACTGGAAGGGCTCTCATGGTTTGCTTATCATGCAAAAAGCTGGAGAAGGGCTAGAGAGATTGTTCAGCAGTTAAGGCACTTGCCTGCAAAGCCTGAGGACCCAGGTTCTATTCCCCAGGACCCACGTAAAGCTAGATGCACAAGGTGGTGCATGTGTCTGAAGTTTGTTTGCAGTGGCTAGAGGGCCTAGTGCACCCATTCTCCCTCCCTCTTTCTCTCTCTCTCTTTTGAAGCAAACCCAACAGTCTGGCCTTTTGTATGAGAGAGAAAAAGAGAGAGAGAGAGGGAGAATTGGCACTTCTTGGCCTCCAACTGGTGCAATTGAACTCCAGATGCATGTGCCCCCTTGTGCGCAGATGCAACATTGTGCGCTTATGTCACTGTGTGTCTCGCTTACATGGGACCTGGAAAGTTCAATGCGGGTCCTCAGGCTTCACGGGCAAGCGCCTTAACTGCTAAGCCATCTTTCCTTCCAGCTCTCTCTTTCTCTCATATTAAAAAAAAACAAACAAAGAAAAAACAAGACAAAACAAAACAAAACAGCTGGGCATGGTGGTGCATGTCTTTGATCCCAGCACTTGGGAGGCAGAAGTAGGAGGATCGCAATGAGTTTGAGGCCACCCTGAGAATACAGAGTGTATTCCAGGTCAGTCTGGGCTAGAGTAAGATCCTACCTTGAAAAACAAAAACAAAAACAACAAAGAAAAAAAAAAAACAGCTGGTGCTGGAGAGATTGCATAGTGATTAAGGCACTTGCCTGCAAAGCCTGAAGACCCATGTTTGACTCTCCAGGCCCTGCATAAGCCAGACACACAAGGTGATGGAAGCTGGTTGCACATGTGCACAAGGTGGCACATGCATCTGGAGTTCACTTACAGGGGCTGGAGGCCCTAGCACCAATTCTCTCCCTCCCCCTTTCTCTCTCTCTCTTGCTCTCCCTCTTTCTCATAAAAAGAAGAAGCAGTGTGTTGGGCTTGCCTCAAAAAAAAAAAAAAAAAAAAAAAAAAGCTGGAGAAATACTAAGATTTTTTTCTGCTCCTTTATGACGTATGTGAGTTTCTTTGATTCTGATAGCTGTTGTGGTGACGGAAAGCTAATACCAAGCTTTGTGTTTAGGTTGGCGAGATGAAGCTGGAGCTAGTTGAGCTGCAACCCAAGCTGGAGGATGCTAAGATTGAAAATGCCCGGATGATGCAGGTGCAGCAGCCTGGATATTTTTGTACTGATGTTAAAGGACAAGTGATATTTGTAAAATTAGCCTGGAAAATAAGCCTTAATTTTTGTTGTTGTCACTAAGCCTGTGGACTTTTACCCTTGTCTACTGACTAGCTGTCTCTTAGGTTTTACACAGGCTTTGTCATTTTAAAATTCTTTTTATTAGTTATTTATTTGAGAGAGAAAGGGGCAATATATATAGAGGGAATGGGCCAGGGGCCTCCAGCCACTGCAAGTGAACTCCAGACGCATGCGCCACCTTGTGCATCTGGCTTACGTGAGTCTTGGGGAATCAAACCTGGGTCCTTTGGTTTTGCAAGCAAGTGCCTTAACTGCTAAGCCATCTCTCCAGCCTGTTTTAAAATATTTTCATTTATTTATTTTCTAGGGGAGAAAGAGAGAGAGCAGAGAGAACATGCCAGGACCTCTTGCCCCTGCAAATGAACTCCAGATGCATGTGCCTCTGTGCATCTGGCTTTATGTGGGGAATTGAACCCAGGCCATCAGATTTTGAAAGCAAGGGCTTTAACAGCTGAGTCATCTCTCCAGCCTGGCTTTGTCTTTTTTTTTTTTTTTTTTTTTTTTTTTTTTTTTTTTTGGTATTTTGAGGTAGGGTCTCACTCTAGCTTAGGCTGACCTGGAATCCTACCTCCGCCTCCCAAGTGCTGGGATTAAAGGCGTGCGCCACCATGCCCGGGTTGGCTTTGTCATTTTTGAAGAGAAAGATGAAGGCCATTTCCAAATAAAATCACATCTATTTTTATTTTTCCTCATTTGCAGTCTTCAAAATGATGTGTTGAATTCCCTAATTTTCAAAATTTTTTGTCTTTAGAATTAAGGAAGCAGGGATGGGGAGATGGCTCAGCAGTTAAAGGCACTTGCTTGCCAACCCATGTTTGATTCCCCAGTATGCACATAAAACCAAATGCACAAAGTGATGTATGTGTCTGGAGTTTGTTTGCAGTGGCTAGAAGCCCTGGTGTGCCCATGTGTTCCTCCCCCCCATAAATAAATAAATAACAAACAAATATATTTAGACTGGAGGAAGCACTTAGTTACTTGAAGACTTGTCTTCTTTTTTTCTCAATTCTTTTCTTTAGGTTATTGAGATAGAATCTGCACAGGTGGAAGCAAAGAGAAAGTTCGTGAAATTAGATGAAGAGATAGCCAGTGGGAAGGCCGAGGAAGCTCAAGCGCTGAAAAACGAGTGTGAGAATGACCTGGCCGAGGCCATCCCAAGTTTGGAAGCAGCTCTGTCGGCACTGGACACACTCAAGGGAAGTGTCTAAACCAGCCACCTTGGCTTTCAGCAACACAATGAGACTGCGTAGAGGCTCGGTTAACTTGGTGGGGTTCCATTGTAGTAAGAAGTGTTCTATTTATTTTAAGATATTTTTGTTTTATTTATTTGAGAGCAATAGACAGAGAGAGAAAGAGGCAGATAGAGAATGGGTGCGCCAGGGTCTCCAGCCACTACAGACAAACTCCAGATGCATGCACGCCCCCTTGTGCATCTGCCTTACGTGGGTCCTGGGGAATCGAGCCTTTAACCAGGGTCCTTAGGCTTTGTAGGCAAGCACTTAACCGCTAAGCAATCTCTCCAGCCCCCTCTATTGTTTTTTAAAAATATGTGTAGTTATTTGCAAGGAGAGAGAGAGATTGGGCATGCCAGGGTCTCCAACTGCCGCAAAGGAACTCCAGATGCATGTGTCACTATGCATCTGGCTTTCTGGGGTGCTGGGAAATGGAACTCAGGTTGTTAGGCTTTGTAGGCGATCACCTTAACTGCTGAGCTATTTCTTCAGCCCTTATTTTTTTTGTCAAGTCAAATGAAACATCTTAACAGTTCTTTGATAGACTGTTATATTTATATTTTTGCTTTTTCTGTATTATGTAAATTTTCAATCCGTGAAAATGGGATAAGTCATCTCTGAGTAGCCAGTGATTTTTTAAAAAAATATATTTTATTTATTTGAGAGAGAGAAAGGGGAGGAGAGAGAGAGAGAGAATGGGTGCGCCAGGGCCTCGAGCCACTGCAAATGAACTCCAGACGTATGCGCCTCCTTGTGCATCTGGCTTACATGGGTCCTAGAGAATTGAACTGGGATCCTTTGGCTTTGCAGGCAAATGCCTTAACCGTTAAGCCATCTCTCCAGCCCAAAGTGATTCCTTTTTACATGGCCAGAAGGAAAGAAAAGGGAAGGGAGATGAAAAAAGATGGAGCTACTCCTTTTTTTTAAAATTTTTTTCTGTTATATTTATTTATTTATTTGAGAGTGACAGACAGGGAGAGAAAGAGGCAGATAGAGAGAGGGAGAGAGAATGGGCGCACCAGGGCCTCCAGCCACTGCAAACGAACTCCAGGTGCATGCGCCCCCTTGTGCATCTGGCTAACGTGGGTCCTGGGGAGTCGAGCCTCGAACCGGAGTCCTTAGGCTTCACAGGCAAGCGCTTAACCGCTAAGCCATCTCTCCAGCCCCAAGATGGAGCTACTTCTGTAGCTTCTTAGGCACAGTAAAACTTAAAATTCATGTCAACGTAGCTGAGCATGGCACCTGCCTGTATATATTGTGTTGTCTATGAGTGCTTACAGAGTCTTTAGGCAAGTTTAGAATAGCCTCATCCAACAGAACAGGAGAGGCATCACTCATTGATAGCGGGGCTCGGCACTTTCAAGCCCCTTTATTTGCCTACTCACCTAACCAATGCACTAACTTTCCATGTAAGAGACCAGGCATGACTAAAATTAACCTGTGAGTAACAACATTTCATCAGATCAAACTCTGACTTCAGTTATATCAGCCCAGTAGAAGTTATAAGGCAAGAGATTATTGGGGCATTTATAGACAGTTCCCAGTGTTTTCACTGTGCTGTTAAAGAAAAAAGAAAAGGAATCTAGAACCCCAGGCTTGGAGAAGCTCAGGTGATGCCTCTGAGCCCGAAGGATGATGGAAGGAGGTTGTCTCCAGCTTCTCCCTGTCCTTCTCTGCTCCCAGCCAACATGTCTGACATGGGGGATGGGTACAATGAGGAGGGCTACAACCTGGAATGCTGTGAAGATCATAGATCGAGGCAAAATGAAATCCCATGCTTGATTAGAATTTTAAGCTGAGAAAGGTGAGCAGAGATTTCAATCACTGAAGCACATGGTTAACTTCTGGTTGACAAGTTGTTCCAGAAATGAAGAATAGATATAAACAGCCATTGACTTGTATTCAGAGTGAAACAAGAAATTATTCTGAAAACTCTGTTAATTATATGCTTGGTTATATTTCCACTTCTAAATAGGATTCTAATTTCTGTATGTCAGGTGGATTTATTGCAGGAATCTTATGAAATAGCACTGGAAGCTTAGAAAGATATAAGAATCCTCTTATCCTGAGATTAAATTTAGTCATGTCAAGTCTTGTGCCTACATTTAAAATGAGAAGAATATGGAAATCTTAAAGCCTTCTATACTGGTTACGTCAGTCCTGCCAAACTGATGATGGAGAAGATGATCTGCAGAAAGGCACACAGTTATTAGAAAAATATTGCCTTGGAAGTTTTATGTACATAGCACAGAAAAATACCAAAAAAGTAAAGCATTTGATTGACAATCACCTCACATCATCTGCCATCCCTCACCATGAACATCATGAGAGAATATGGTGGCAAAATGCACTCAAAAGAAGGTGTATTTGAAAAGCACACACCAATTTTTTGGGAGCCTTCAAAATTATGTTGTACCAGGAGATCCATGCCAACCACTTGCTTATAATATTTGGTCTTGAAAGCAGGGATAAATCCACTTGATTCACAGAAGACCAAGCTGTAAAAAAATTATCCAGATTCTAGCAATGACAAATTTAGTAAGGGCCTGTGAGGATAATGGATCACTAGACCCGAAGATTCTTTTGTTTTTATTTTTTTGTTTTATTTTTATTTATTTATTTGAGAGTGACAGACAGAGAGAAATAGGCAGATAGAGAGAGAGAATGGGCACGCTAGGGCCTCCAGCCACTGCGAACTGAACTCCAGACACATGCACCCCCTTGTGCATCTGGCTAACGTGGGTCCTGGGGAATCGAGCCTCAAACCTGGGGTCCTTAGGCTTTACAGGCAAGTGCTTAACCGCTAAGCCTATCTCTCCAGCCCGGACCTGAAGATTCTTGACTCAAACCACAGTATGAAGAATGAGCCTTTCGTAGGAGCACCCACTGAAGAGCTTTTACAAAACTCTCGTGAACTACAGCACATCGCCATCTTGCCTTAAACATGCCACAGCATATAATACATCATGCGCAACTTGACAACAGAAATTTTTGTCATGATTTTAAGTACACTGGCATGCTACTTACAGCTGGTTAAATCTAAGCAGTTTTATCTATCGAAATTCTCTCTCACACAGGAGCCTGAAATAATTTGAAATGCATACCCTTTTAAACACCTCCTTTTCTCCCACATAAATGAAAATGCTGTGTTTTGCAAAATGTCAGTTCTCAAAAATGTTTTTGCATATTTCTTTATCTGCAGTGTAGTACAGGTTGAGATGAAATCCTATAAGTGCAGTGGTATACTGTCACTTAGAGCAGAAGAATAAATAGTGCAGCTCAGAAACTGTTATAAACCAAAACAAAACAAAAGACTTGGCCTGCTATTCTCTTTCTTTATTCTGTCCCCTGCATTTAAAAGCCACAGGCTACTCTTAGTGTTTATTCTCTCCTTAGAGGTTTGTCACAGCAAGACCATGAGTTTCAGAAGACCTTGCTTTCAACAGACGCTTCGTTCTAGCAGCCAAGACCATCAGGTTAAGGAACTGTCTATTGCTGCATTCCAAGGGCTCTCAGCACTCTTCTTTGATAGAAGATTCTTAATGCCTTCAAACCCATGAGTTCAAGTCAGTAGTCTTAGGTTCCCCTTTCATTTGGAATCCGTTACTTATACTCTTCCTGATAGACAACCCTCTGTTATATAAGTTAGGAGTCAGTTGTAGAAAACAAAATGGATTCTACTGAGTATGAGAAGACAAGGATTTTTTTTTTTTTTTTCGAGGTAGGGGCTCACTCTAGCCCAGGCTGACCTGGAATTCACTATGTCATCTCAGGATGGCCTTGAACTCACAGTGATCCTCCTACCTCTGCCTCCCGAGTGCTGGGATTTAAAGGTGTGCGCCACCACACCCAGCTTGAAAGACAAGGATTTTAAAGGAATTTACAAATGGATACTAGAATTGTTAGAAGAACTATAGGAACAGATCTTAGAGTGAGCCACCAAGCCAAACTGCAGAAGTAGACTACCAGAGGAGCTACTCCTCAGAGGAGGCAGCCCCCAGAGCCTGCCAGAGTTACCTGCCCTGGTTCATTATAATTTCTTTTTTGTTTACGTATTTATTTATTTGAGAGCAGTGACAGACAGAGAGAGAAAGAGGCAGAGAGAGAGAGAGAGAATGGGCGCGCCAGGGCCTCCAGCCACTGCAAACGAACTCCAGACTCGTGCACCCCCTTGTGCATCTGACTAACGTGGGTCCTGGGGAATCGAGCCTCGAACTGGGGTTCTTAGGCTTCACAGGCAAGCACTTAACCACTAAGCCATCTCTCCAGCCCTAATTTCTTGTTTTAAAAACTTTTTAATTGACAGCTTCCATAATTATAGACAATAAATGATAATAATTCCCTCCCCTTCCCCACTTTCTCCCTCACAAATCCACCCTCCATTATATCCCCTCCCTCTCTCAATTAGTCTCTCTTTAGTTTTGATGTCATCATCTTTTCCTGCTATTATGAGGGTCTTGTATAGGTAGTGCCAGGCACAGTGAGGTCATGATATCTAGGCCATTGTGTTATGATTTGTTCAAAAGGACTTATGATCCCCAAACATTTGAGAGTCATTAGTTTACACCTGTGCTAAAGTTTCTGTGTTGCTAATTCTTTTCATGATCATGCAAGACAAATAATAATTAAAGGGCAATGTTTTTATTATTCCCAACCCAAGCATTACTTTTTGCAATACCACACCTAGCTCCAGCATTATTTTATTCATTTATTTATTTATTTATTTTGAGGTAGGGTCTCACTCTAGCTCAGCCTGACCTGGAATTCACTATGTTGTCATAGGCTGGCCTCAAACTCATGGCGATCCTCCTACCTTTGTCTCCCAAGTGCTGGCATAAAAGGCATGCACCACCATGCCCGGCTCCCTCCAATGTTATTACTATTTTTAGAAGTTTTATTTTAAAACATTTATTTATTTATGAGGGGCGCTCCAGGACCTTTAGCCACTGCAAATGAACTCCAGTTGTATGCGTCACCATGTGCATCTGGCTTACGTGGGTTCTGGGAAATCAAACCTGGGTCCTTGGGCTTCGCAGGCAAGTGCTTAACCACTGGGCCATCTCTCCAGTTTACAAAGCTCTCATTATTAAGCATCTAGCCATAATGAAGAAGTCTTGCTTTCTTTGGGTTTAGCCAGCTGATATCACGATTGTGAAATCAATGAAGAATCCTCCAGCTGGTGTTAAACTCGTGATGGCTGCTGTGTGTGTCATGAAAGATATAAAACCAGAAAAAATTTCAGATCCTTCAGGAACTGGAGGCAAGGTAATAACAGCACAGATTTCAATCATTTTCATGAGTGTACAGAACTTGTTTGTACAAACTATTTATTTATTTATTATTTGAAAGTGACAGACAGAGAAACAGGCAGACAGAGAGAGAGAGAATGGGCGCGCCAGGGCCTCCAGCCACTGCAAACGAACTCCAGACGCGTGCGCCCCCTTGTGCATCTGGCTAACGTGGGTCCTGGGGAATCGAGCCTCAAACCAGGGTCCTTAGGCTCCACAGGCAAGCGCTTAACCGCTAAGCCATCTCTCCAGCTCAGTACAAGCTATTATGAAATTAAATATCAACAACACTCAATCCAGGGAAGAAACAGTGTTTCTCAGAGTGAGTGGACTCAGAATTACCTATAGAAAACAATATTTTATCTAGTCTGGTAAGCAGAGTGTCAGAAAAAGCATGCTTCTAGCTACTGCCCCATTTTGTCTATGCAGGACTCCTTGCTCTCATGTGCTAAGAATTAAATGAGATGCCTGTATTTTGTAGCTAAGATCTGTGAGAATGCAATATAGCATATAGGGACTGCTTCTGAGAATTCAAACATTTAACTGAGTCAGGGAGACTGTCTAGCGAAGTTGTTATAAGCACAGCTGTAATGCTAGCACTCCAGGGGAGAGGTAGGACGGGTCTCTTCAAGATCAGCCTGAGCTACACAGTGAGTTTGGCATAGCCTATGCTATTTGAGACACTGTCTGAAAAGAAAGAAAAAAGAAAAAAAGCTAGGCTCACACCTATAGCCTTAGCACAAGGGCCACTCTCACCAGGCAGGAAGATTGTTCCAAATTCTCTGCCTCCTGAGTGCTGGGACTAAAGGCGTGCGCCACCACGCCTGGCTAGAAGTTGGTATTTTGAAAGCATATAAACACCTTTTCTGGATAATAAGCATTTTAATTGTTTACTATTTCATAAGTTTCCATCAACTTTATTTCTAGATATTTGATTACTGGGGACCTAGCAAAAAACTTCTGGGAGATATGAATTTTTTAAGAGATCTGAGAGACTACGACAAGGACAACATTCCAGTGAGTCACAATGAGATTTTTTTTTTTCTCTAAATATGACTTTGTCATGATGTAATAAGATCTTTAAAAGTATGCAATGTCTTATGCAACTTAATAAGATAGTCTTTTGGAGAGATTAAGGTAAGTGATAAAGGGATATTTAAAAATTTTTATTATTTATTTGCGAGGAGAGAGAAGGAGAGAATGAGAATGAGAATGAGAGAGAGGAAATGGGTGCATCAGGGTCTTCAGTCATTGCAACTCCAGATGCATGCTCCTACTTTGTGCATCTGACTTTATGTGGGTACTGGGGAATCGAACCCAGGCTGTTAGGCTTTGCTAGCAAGTGCCTTTAACCACTGAGCCAGTCCCTCCAGCCCTGATAAAGCGATATTACATTTATCAATAACCATATCATGAGTTTTTATGTTACAAAACTCTGATAATTAGAAACTTAATTAGCAAGTTACTATTTTAGTGTACAATTGATTTGAAAGAATTCTCTTAATGTCCTCTTGTAATAAATAGTTCATTTATTAGGAAATCTTAGACACATTTACATACATGATAAGGACTGGGAAGGTAGCCCTGTTGGGTAATGTGCTTACTGTGCAAGCATGAAGACCTGAGTTTTGGACCCCCAGCACCTATGTACAAATGCTGGGCATGGGGGCACGTGCTCGAGAGTCCAGTGCTTGGGAGGTGGAGACAGCCAAATACCTAGGGCTCACTGGCTAGCTAATCTAGCACAGTCAGTGCACTTTAGGTGAGCTCCAGGTGGGAGACCTTATGTCAGAAAACCTAGCTGAGAGCAACTGAGGACACCTGACCTCAACCTCTAGTCTCCACACACACGTGCACACACACATGCACCTGCACACAGGCATGCATATGCACACATGCCAAAAGGGTACATTTAATTAAAAAATATTTTACCTATTTATTTGAGAGGAAGAAAGTGGCAGAAAGGGAGAGAGAGAGAAAGAGAGAGAGAGAGGGAGGGAGGGAGAGAATGGGCACACTAGGGCCTCTAGCCACTGCAAATGAACTCCAAATGCATGTGCCACCTTGTGCATTTGGCTTACATGGGTACTGGGGATTTAAACCTGGATCCTTACGCTTCACAGGTAAGTGCCTTAACCTCTAAGCCATCTCTCCAGCCCTGAAGATATGTTTTTTTTTTTTTAAATTCAAAGTGCCATGCATTGATTAGTTAGTATTTCCTTATTTTCACTTGCTCTCTCAGTCCACAAGTATCTTCTAGTATTCTTGGAGGAAACATCTTGTCTTAATGTCTATGTGAAATTTGCATATTTTCTCATAGATATTACTTGTGTTTTTGCTACTAATGTACTTAATTTAAAATTATCCCAAAATGTTGATTTTAGTACTTAAAAATAACAACTTTTTAAATCCAAATGCTTTTGTGACATATGCTTTTTCAGCTTATGACTATGTGATCCATGTTGTGATTTTAGAATCTAAATCTGTGTTTCATAGGTGACTGTAATGCAGAAGATTCGAAGTGAATATTTGACAAACCCTGAATTTGACCCCCCTAAGGTTGCTAAGGCTTCTTCTGCGGCTGAGGGCCTGTGTAAGTGGATCATGGCCATGGAGGTGTATGACAGAGTGGCCAAGGTATGTGGAGGATTCACGTATCCACGCCTACTAAACTGGGGTCAGAAATTAAAACTCATGCACTTACTTGTTAAGATGTCTCCAAAGCGATTCCAGACAGAACTGGAGCTGCCACAGCATGGTCATCAGATGCCCAGTGGATGGAGAGGCTATAAGGTTGAGGCTGCTGTGGGTAGTAAGGCCAGAGAGAGGGGATTGTCCAGACAGACCTGTCACCTGTCACCTGTCATCACAGGCCCTGAAACAAAGGGAAGTAGGGCTTGACCAGAGAGAAGTAAAGAAAAATTCAAGACATCAGAGGCAGAGAAGCCAGTGTAGCCTAACTGGTGAGCTCCAGTGAGAGACTGTCTCAGAAGAGGTGGGTGGTGTTCTTGAGGATGACAGCTGAGGTTGTTCTTTGACCACAACGTGCACTGGGACCCCCACACAAACATGCATGTGCACACAGGTACCCCCACACAAACATGCATGTACACACAGGTACCCCACACAAACATGCATGTACACACAGGTACCCCCACACAAACATGCATGTACACACAGGTACCCCACACAAACATACATGTACACACAGGTACCCCCATACAAACATACATGTACACACAGGTACCCCCATACAAACATACATGTACACACAGGTACCCCCCCACAAACTTGCATGTACATGCAGGTACCCCCACAAACATGCATGTACATGCAGGTACCCCCACACAAACATGCATGTACACAAGGTACCCCTCACAAATATGCTTGTACACACAGGTACCCCTCACAAATATGCATGTACACACAGGTACCCCTCACAAATATGCATGTACACACAGGTACCCCCACAAACATGCATGTACACGCAGGTACCCCCCCACAAACATGCATGTAAACACAGGTGCCCCCCACAAACATACATATACACACAAGTACCTACCGGGGTCCAGCCCTGGCTTGAAGGAGGGTCCCCGAAGAGAGGTGTGAAAGGGAGTGGCGAATAACGACTCGAACTCAAGTTCTGGTGCAAGCTGACAGGCTAATGCTGAAGGCAGCTGAGTTTCTCCATCTCTCTCTTTTTCTCTCTCTGCTGCCACAGCTCTTAACCTCAGTCTTTTATTTTCTGATCATGTCATGCAAGAGCAAACTTCAAGAAAGGTACAGTTCCACAGAATTCATAGAAACTTTTTGCTATTTTTTTTTACATCAAACAATCCCATAATTATTTACCTCAAGTACAGTCGTCAGGCCCCTATAATGATTAACTATTTTCACACTTTCCCATGTATGTGCGGTCAAGCACTTGCGGTATCATGCGCTCCTACTTTCAATTGCTATATTTAAAGGTGAGAGACAGAACAACCACAAAACGGGGGTTCCCACCATTGATCCAATAAACCCATTTATCCCCCAACCATTTCTTTTCAATTTCCCTTTCCATGTCCCTCCAATACTTAGACTTTGGTGCCCCTGATTGAACTCTTTCTGACCTCGGTTGTTTTTCCTGTAAGGATTCTTGGTAGAGTCATAGTTTGCTGCAATTGCCACCATTCAGAAAAATTAGTCATAGAACAATTCTTACACTGTCCCAGAAGGTTCATTGTTTCCTCCTCAGTGTACTGTATTCCATGCCTGACTTCCTTTAAGGCCTTTAAGGAAAACAATTATTTCTGACCTATTTTCTTGTTTTTCCAATTGTATGCCAGAGCTTCTTTCAGATACATTGACCAACATTTCACTAACATCCATTTTTGCTGGAAAAGTAAACTTAGAGATTGGTGCACCAAGTGAAAGACAGAAAAAGACAAACATTATACAGAAAACCATAGATATCTTTAGCGCAGAGAGCCAAAGATGTTTCTGTAGAGGGGCCACATTGGACTCCAAGGAAGAGACAGCCGGGCTGGAACTGTGTCATGCAGCTCTTCAGCGCTCCATTCCTCGTGATCCTGAAATGGCATGCTTGCCATCTCCAGAAGGTTCCCCCACACAAACATACATGTACACACAGATACCCCCACACAAGCATGCATGTACACAAAGGTACCCCCCCACACACAAACATGCATGTACACACAGGTACCCCTGACACAAACATCCATGTACACATAGGCACCCCACACAAACATGCATGTACACACAGGTACCCCACACACAAACATGCATGTACACACAGGTACCCCCACAAATATACAGGTACACACAGGTACCCCCACACAAACATCCATGTACACACAGGTACCCCACACACAAACATGCATGTACACCAACCACCCCCACAAATATATATGTATACATAGTTACCCCCCACAAATATACATGTATACACAGGTACCACACACACAAACATGCATGTACACACAGGTACCCCCCCACACACATGCATATACACACAGGCACACACACATGCAAAAAGAAACACACACAGAAAAACACCAAAATCAACAGCATATCCAAGTATTTTAAACACTTACAGGAGTGGAGAGATGTCTTAGCAGTTAAAGGTACTTGTTTTCATTGGGTGAGGTGGTGCACACCTTTGATCCTAGCATTCAGGAGGTGGGGTAGGAGGATCACTGTGACTTTGAGGCCAGCCTGACACCACATAGTGAGTTCCAGGTCAGCCTGGGCTAGAGCAAAACCCTACCTTGAGAACAACAAAAAAACTGCAACAAAAATGGTGCTTATTTGCAAAGTCTGCCAGCCAGCCAGCCTGGGTTCAATTCCCCAGCCACCATATAAAAGCCAGATGCAAAAAGTGGCTCATACATCTGGCATTCCATTTACAGCAGCAAGTGACCCTAGCTTGCCCAAATAAACAAACACAAACAAATAAATAAATACATATTATTTCTAAAACCACTTACTATAAAAATAGAATGATAAGCTGGGCATGGTAGCTCATGCCTGTAATCCCAGCATTTGTGAGACCGAGACAGAAGGATTACCATAAATTTGAAAGGAATCTGGGCTACAAAGTGAGTTCAAGACAGCCGGGGCTACAGAGTGAGAACATGCCTCAAAAAAAAAAAAAAAAAAAAAAAAAAAAAAAAAAATCCAAAAAACAAAAACAAACAAAAAGCTCCACCAACAAAAAAAGAAGAAATAGAACAATATGCTTTTTTAATGTTTTTCAGTTGAGTGGAAACTTCTCATTGTTTTGAGACGTTATATTATATAATGTGATATTTTCACCATACCTTGTGATATTTTATTAGTCTAGAATAATTTATAGGTGACAGTTTATAATACAGATGATTTATATAGTTTGTGAAGTTATATAGATATTTTCCTATAAATGCAAGAACATAAGATTCAAGAAAAAATGTTTCTTATGTGTAATTTACCATTATAATAGATTTCTAGTCTATCGTATCTTTGAAGACATTAACAATGTCAGCTTTCTGTCGTGCACATAGCATCTGTATGTGTTGCTCCCAAACAGGCTGTGGCTCCGAAGAAAGCACGCTTGGCAGAAGCTCAGAAGTCCTTAGGTGAGACAATGGAGCTATTGAATCAGAAGAGAAGTGAACTGGCAGAAGTAGAGCATCATCTGGAAAATTTACAAAAGACATTTATTGAGAAAACAGTGGAAAAGGCTGCCTTAGAAGATCAGGTGGAACTCTGCGCTAAGAAACTTGAAAGAGCCTCAAAACTAATTGGAGGACTGGGTGGAGAAAAATCAAGGTCAGAATTCTACTAGTTTGAACAAGATTTAAGAATGACAGATTTGAGCTGGAGAGATGGTTCGAGTGTTGCTTAAAGATACTTGCTGGTAAAGCATGGTGACCTGGGTTAGATTCCCCAGTGCCCATGTAAAGCCAGATGTGCAAAGTGGCACATGCGTGTGGAGTTCCTTTGTAGTGGCAAGAGGCCCTCGAACACCTATACTTTCAGCTAGGCATGTGGCCCATGCCTTTATTCCCACACTTGGGAGGCTGAGGTAGGAGGATGGCTGTGAGTTTGAGGCTACTCGGAAACTACATAGTGATTTCCAGGTCAGCCTGGGTTAGAGTAAGACCCTACCTCAAAAAAAAAATAAATAAATAATTTTTTTAAAGAAACTTAAGAAAAAATACAGGCTTGAAAACATGACCTTCCTTGGTTATTTAGCATGATTACTCCTGATTTTACAATGGCTAGTTGAGATATTGACATTCTACAAGGCACCTGGCCAGGCTTCTCCAAAGTGGAATATCACTATTGAGGACAGGGCTTGTAACTTGCTTTCAAGTTGTTTTGAAGTTAAAAAAAAAATGGAAGAGAAGGAGAAGGAAGAAGAAAAGGAGGCAGTGTTAACTTTTTTAACTAAGTGGTGCATGGTTGTTGGTTTATGGAATCTTTTCCAGTAATTTGTATGTTCAAGTTTTTATAATTGGGAAGAGTACTGTATTTGTGGTTTACTTCATTAAAATTCATTTCTAAGAAGATATAACTTGCTTGCTTTAACAAGACTTGTGGAGGAAAAACAAAGGCCCATTGGCCATATTTTAATCTACTAAATTGGACTGGCAGTCAGCTGCTTCATTTATTAGTTGCATGTATTTATTGAATAACATGGTAAGGTAATACGTCTTTGATGATGCTTTCCAGTGCAGCTTAGATGGTTTGGAAACAACTTTAAAAATTTTACTTATTTATTTATTCATTTATTTATACACAGAGAAAGCCAAAGAAAGAGAAAGAGAGAGAGAGAGAGAGAGAGAGAGAGAGAGAGAGAGAGAATGGGTGCTCCAGGGCCTCCAGCCACTGCAAATGAACTCCAGATGCATGTGCCGCTTCGTGCATCTGGCTTTATGTGGGTCCTGGGGAATTGAACTCAGGTCGTTTAGCACTGCAGGCAAGCGCCTGAACTGCTGAGCCATTTTTTTCTAGCCTGGGAACAACTTTTATTGTGAAGGTTTCATTGAAGGGAAAAAGCACCAACCCTAGCTATAGAGTCTTTGAAGTTCTTGGTTCTTTGTTTAGTAGTAGATCAACTTCTATATTGCTTAAACATAGAAATTTCTGTAATGAATTGCAAATGTTTATGTGTCTCAAAGTCTAGTAGTAAGTACTGAAACAAATAGCAGGGCCTCTAGGCTAAATTACCCTAGAGAAAATTATTTGGCGAAAAACATTGTCATGGGGCCTGGGAAGATGCTCAGTGGTTAAAAGTGCTTACTTGCAAAGCCTGCCAACCCAGGGTTCTATTCCCCAGTGCCCACCTAAAGCCAGATGTATTAAAGTGGTGCATGTGTCTAGAGTTCATTTGTGGTGACAAGAGGCCCTAGTGTGCCCATACTCTCTCTCTCTTTTCTCCTTGTCTCTTCATCCCTCTCTGTAAATATATGTATATATTTGTAAGCAGAGAGATAGAGGGAAAAGAGAGAGAGAGTATGGGCACACTAGGGCCTCCTGTCACTGCAAACAAACTCAAGATGCATACACCACTTTGTGCATCTGGCTTTATGTGGATATTGGGGGATTGTCATTAGGCTTTGCAGGCAAGCGCCTTAATCACTGTGCCATCTCTCCAGTCATCTATTATATATATATAAAATGCTATTGTGCTGTTGTTAGTTATTCTAAAGGACTAAGTCCTAAAAGAAATGAATACCAATACTCTATTAATGAAGTACACTTTATCATTCATATAATGTGGTCTACCCGAGCCAGAAGCAGATAAACAAGTGCCCAACAGTTCCTAGCCTTTTATGACAGGGTTTGGTCTAGCAGGCCCTGGCCCTTTCAGTTGCTGTGTTTGTTCATTAATGGTTGTTAATCTGTTCTGCCTTTGGTGTGTGGCGCAGGTGGGCTCAAGCCGCAGATGACCTTCAAATAACCTATGAAAACTTAACCGGTGATGTCTTGGTGTCGGCAGGAGTCATAGCCTACCTCGGTGCTTTCACTTCTGGCTTTCGACAAACTTGTACAAATGACTGGAGCATGTTATGCAAGGTACTAGTTTTCTACTTAGTGAGTTTTGTTACAGAGCGTTCAAAGTACATTATGGAAGAAAAGATAATACGACAGTGAAATTTAAAAAGAAATGCAAATATGGGAGTCTTCCCTGTTTGGGATTTAAATTAACTTATTTATTTCATTTCTTTTTAAAAATTTATTTTTTAAATTTATTTATCTGAGAGAGAAAGAGGGAGGAAGAGAGAGAATGGACAAACCAGGGCCTCCAGCCATTGCAAACGAACTCCAGACACATGTGCCACCTTGTGCACCTGGCGTTAGGTAGGTATAGCCCTTTTTTTCTTCTTTGATGAGTAAAATACTTCTATAGGGGCTGGAGAGATGGCTCAGCAGTTAAGGCACTTGCCTGCAAAGCCTAACAACCCCAGTTCGATTCCCCAGTACCCATGTAAAGCCAGATGCACAAGTTGGCCATGTGTCTAGAGTTTGTTTGCAATGGCTAGAGGCCCTGCCATGCTCATTGTCTCTCTCTCTCTCTCTCTCTGCCCTCTCTCTCAAAACAACAACAACAACAAAAAACTTCTACAGTCCAACTTCCAATGCAGTTTTTCTGATCCTCAGTTATTACATAATACCTAATAACAAATATGCATATGGTTTTTCAGTATTTCAACTAGGGACTTGGAAGGCATTTGTTAAAGCAGTTAAAGGTATTTGCTTGCAAAACCTACTGGCCCGGGTTCAATTTGCATGCCATCCATGTAAGCCAAATGCAAAAAGTGTCATGAGCATCTAGTGTTCATTTGCAAGTGGCAAGAAGCCCTGGCATGCCCAGACAACACACATGGGCAAATAAATAAAAATTAAAAAAAATATATTTCAATGCTGTGCATGGTGGCACACACCTTAATTCCAACAGTTGGGAGGCAGAGGTAGGAGGATCACTGTGAGTTCAAGGCCACCCTGAGACTACATAGTGAATTTCAGGTCAGCCTACGCTAGAGTGAAACCCTATCTCAAAAAGAGAGAGACAGAGAAAGAGAGAGAGGGAGAGCCGGGCATGGTGGTGCACACCCTTAATCCCAGCACTAGAGAGGCAGAGGTAGGAGGATTACCATGAGTTCGAGGCACCCTGAGACTACATAGTGAATTCCAGGTCAGCTTGGACCAGAGTGAGGGCCTACCTCAAAAAACCAAAAGGAAAAAAAACAAAAAAACACAGGGGCTGGAGAGATGGCTTAGCAGTTAAGGCATTTGCCTGTGAGGCTTAAGGACCAGGTTCGATTCTCCAGGACCCATGTAAGTCAGATGCACAAGGGGGCACATGCATCTGGAGTTTGTGTGTAGTGGCTAAAGGCCCTGGCAGCCCATTCTCTCTCTCTCAAATAAATAAATAAAATATATTTTTTAAAACAACATATTAAAACTAGTAAGATGAAAGTCAGCATCCAATATTTGTTCATCTCTTCCAGGATAAAAAAATCCCGTGTTCAGAGGAGTTCTCATTGAGTAAAACCCTGGGCGACCCGGTAAAAATTAGAGCTTGGAACATTGCTGGATTACCAACAGATACATTCTCCATAGATAATGGTGTGATTGTTAACAACTCTAGACGATGGTAAGGAACATAAATGTTCTCTCCATTATTTATCTGAAAGTTTTCAAAAATATAAAAGTTGAAAGTATTTCACAATAAGCACCATATAACTGCCACCTCTTAGAATCTGCAATTAGCATTGTAGTATATTTGCTGCTCAAACTTGTATCTATCCCTCCATCAACCTATCTTTTAAATATTTTTTGGGACTGAAGAGGCAATTCACTGGTTAAGGTACTTGCCTGCAAAGCCTAAGGACCTAGGTTTGATTCCCCAGAACTCACATAAGCCAGATGACAAGGTGGCATATGTGTCTGGAGCTTGTTGGCAGTGGCTGCAGGCCCTGGCATGCTCATTCTCTCTCTATATGCCTCTCTCTCTCTGTCTTAAATAAATAAAATAAAAATTAAGATGCATTTTAGTGTGAGTTGCAGACACCTATTTCCTCCTAAACACTTCACCATTGACTAAAGATCAATATATTTTTTCTTTTTGAAGGAAAATTTACATATAATGAAATACATAAAACTCATATCATATGTTGAGTTCTAGAAACAGTATACAGCTGTGTACCTCAAACCTCGACCAAGGTACTTAACATGAGCTACTACCTAGAAAGTTCCTTTACAGTAGAGCCCTGCCCTCATTCACCCCAGGAACTCAAGAGTATTTATCACAGTACTCTTGAGAAATGGTGCATTTCTCTTTTAAAATTGCATGACAGGGCTGAAGAGATGTCTCAGTGGTTAAAGGTAGGTACTTGCTTGTAGAGCCTGACCATGTGAGTTTGATTCCCCAGTACCCATGTAAAACCAGATGCACAAAGTGGCACATGTGTCTGGAGTCTGCTTGCAGTGGCTGGAGGCCCTGGTGTGCCCATACTTTCTCTCTCTTCCTCCCTCACTCTTCCCCCATCTCTCTATTTATAAGTCAATAAATAAATAATAAAACTTTTAAAAATTATTTATTTATTTGAAAGAGAAAGAGGCAGAGAGCGAGAGCAAGAGAGAGAGAGAGAGAGAGGGCTGGAGAGATGGCTTAGCGGTTAATCGCTTGCCTGTGAAGCCTAAGGACCCCGATTCTAGGCTCGATTCCCCAGGACCCACATTAGCCAGATGCACAAGGGGGCGCACGCGTCTGGAGTTCGGTTGCAGTGGCTGGAGGCCCTGGCGCGCCCATTCTCTCTCTCTGCCTCTCTCTCTCTCTGTCACTCTCAAATAAATAAATAAAAATGAACAAAAAAAATTTTTTTTTTAAAAGAGAGAGAGAATGGGCAAACCAGGACCTCTAGCCATTGCAAACAAACTCCAGACACATATGCCACTTTGTATATCTGGCTTACTTGGGTATTGGGTAATTAAACCTGAGTCCTTAGGTTTTGCAGCCAAGAGCCTCAACTGCTAAGCCATATCTCCAGTACAATAATAAAACTCTTAAAAAGTAAAATAAAATTGGATGACAACATGACTAAGTAACCATTGTAGGAACTATTTTACAGAAAAAAAACTATTTTCCAAGCTTTTTAAAGTGACCTGATAAACAGATGACAATAAAGGCCAGTTGAACATTTACTGTAGTTATGAGACCCTTGGCGATGGCAATTGGAAAGAAGCTCGAACTGAGACACCTGTGTTCAACTGAAACCCAGAGACCTTGGAGAACAATGGCTAGAAAAACACCAGTTGTGCGCATCACAAGATTGGCCCACTCCTTTAATCCCAGCACTTGGGAGGCAGATGTAGGAGGATTGTCATGAGTTTGAGGCTACCCTGAAACTACATAGTGAATTCCAGGTCAGCCTGCGCTACAGCAAGACCCTACCTCTAAAAAAAAAAAACAAAAACAAGGGGCTGGAGCTTAGCGGTTAAGACACTTGCCTGCAAAGCTAAAGGACCCAGGTTCAATTCCCCAGGGCCCATGTAAGCAAGATGCACAAGGTGGCACATGTGTCTGCAGTTCATTTGCAGCGCATGGAGGCCCTGGTGCGCCTATTATAGCTCTCTCTATCTGCCTGCCTCTCACTATTTATCTCGCAAATAATAAATAAAAAGAAAACAAAAAGAAAACAAACAAATTTTAAAAAAACCTCCAGAAGATGGGAATGAAATACTTTGACTCCTGTCCTCCTCCTGGCTGGTAAAAAGTGTCCCTTTGAGAATTGATAGCAGTGTCAAATAGGTGTTTTTTGTTGTTTGTTTGTTTCTTGAGGTAGGGTCTCACTCTAGTCCAGGCTGACCTGGAATTTACTTTGTAATATCAAGGTGGCCTTGAACATATTGTGATCCTCCTACCTCTGCCTCCCAAGTGCTGGGATTTAAGACGTGTGTCACCATGCCAAATTTATTTTTATTAAATTTTTAAATTAATTTTTTGAGGTTAGAGAGCAGTGGGTTTCGCCATGGCATCTTCATACATACGTGTCATTCGACTTTGTTCCCTTCCTCCAGTGTCCTCCTGTGCCCCCACCTCCAAACTACTTTCCATTCTTGCCCCAGTTAGTCCTCTCTCTCTCTGCCTTTCTGCTTTCTTATTAAGTGTGTTGTATTTCCCTGTTTCCCACCTCCCTTATGATCTCTTCAACCTCTCATGGTTTCCTCTCTAGTTTTTTTTTTTTTTTTTTTTTTTTTTTTTTTGAGGTAGGGTCTCACTCTAGCTCAAGCTGACTTGCAATTCACTATGTAATTTCAGAGTGCTGGGATTAAAGGTGTGCACCACCAGGCCCGGATTAGTTTTTTTTTTTTTTAAAAATATTTACTTATTTGACATCAAGGGGAGCAAGAGGGAGAATGAGAATGGACACAATAGGACCTAGGGCCACTGCAAATGAACTCCACAGACATATGCTCCACTTTGTGCATCTGGCTTTACATAGGTACTGGGGAATTGAACCCAGGTCATCAGGTTTTATAAGCAAGCACCTTTAACCTCTGAGCCATCTCCCCAACCCCTCCCTCTCTAGTTTTGTGACCACCAAACCCACATATATAACTACACGTGCACATATACACATGCATATATATACACACATATATACAATATATAATTTTAAATACAGGTTCTGCATATAACAGAAAACATGCAAAATTTGTCCTTTTTTCTTTTTTTTTGTTTGAGTTAGCCCAGGCTGACTTGGAATTCACTCTGTAATCTCAGGCTGATCTCAAACTCACAGCAATCCTCCTACCTCTGCCTCCTGAGTGCTGGGATTAAAGGCATGCATCACCATGCCTAGCACTAGGATTCGTCTTTTTTTAAAATATTTGTTTATTTGACATAGAAAGAGAGAGGGAGAGAATGGGTGCTTCAGGGCCTCCAGCCACTGCAAATGAACTCCAGACACATGCACCCCCTGTGCATCTGGCTAACGTGGGTCCTGGGGAATCGAACCTGGGTCCTTTGACCTAACAGGCAAATGCCTTAAACGCTCCAGCCCTAGAATTTGTCTTTTTGAGTTTGATTTATTTCATATAATAATGATTTCCAGTAGCAAGCATTTCCCTGAAAATACCAAGATTTGATTTTTCTTTACCATTGCATAAAATTATACTGTGTATAAGTGCCACATTTTCCTTTTTTATTCCTCTTGAACAGATGTTTGTGCAGGGTGAGATATATGGATCTTGTTTCTTCTACATGTGACAACCCAATTACCTGAGCCATTTGTTAAAGAGGTTATATTTTCTCTAATGTATGTTTTGACACCTTTTTCATAAATTAGATGGTTATAGTTATATAAGTTTAGTTATGGGTCCTGTACTCTAATTTTAGTATATGCAGTGCCAAAATAAGCACCTGTATTTTATCTCATTGGTCTACATGTCTGTTTTTGTTACTATGGCTCTATAATGTAATTTGAAAAATGGAGATTGTGATACCGCCAGCATTGCTATTTTTGCAAAGGATTTTAGCTATTTAGGATTTTGTGTGTGTGTGTGTGAGAGAGAGAGAAAGAGAGAGAGAGAGAGAGAGAGAGAGCGCTTCTGTGTGAATTTTGGGACTGTTTTCTCTGGTTCTGTGAAGACTGCTTTTGGGGTTTTCATGGAGATTGTACAGAATCTATACATCATTTTTTTCCTAACATACCCTTTTTCACAGCATGAATCCTGCCTGTCCATGAGGATGGAGGATCTTTCTATCTTCTACTGTCTTTCATTTCTTTCTTGAATCACTGTAGAGGTCTTTGGCCTCCTTGGCTGGCTTTATTCCAATTTTTTGAAGCTATTATGAATGGAACTTTTCCTGATTATTCTTGGACAGTTCATTGTCTGTATATAGAAACTGTAGATTTTTGTGTGTTGATTTTATATGTGCTACTTTACTAGAAGTGTTTTTCAGGTCTAAGTTTTCTGATGAACCCTAAAGACAGGGCTTTTAATTATCAGGTTATGTCGTCTGCAAATAAGGATCATTTGGCCTCTTCCTTTCCTGTTTGTATCTCTTTTGTTTCCTTCTCTCATCCTCATGTTGTCTCATCACGACTTTGAGCGCTGTACTGAGTAGGACTGGAGGAAGTGGACACTCTCAGCCCAGCCCAGGTTTTAGAGGAGATGCTGTCAGCTTTTCCACATTTAGTGTAATGTTTCCTGTGCGGTTATTGTATGAAGACTTTATTATGTTGAAGTATGTTCTTTAAGTTCCTAGTTTCTTCAGGGCTTTTATTTTTGAGAGGTTGTGCACAATATGTGGTATGTGTGTATGTGTGCATGTGTGGTGGAGGGGGTGTGTACACTTGTGTGTGCAGATGAATACACCTGTGCAGAGGCCAGAGAAGGACATCGTGCTCTCTGCCACTCATCTGCCTTGTTTCCTGGAGACAGACTCATCACTGAACCTGGAGCTCACACTGATTTTTTAAATATAGTTTATTTATTTATTTGAGAGAGACAGAATGGGTGTGCTAGGGTCTCCAGCCACTGTAAATGAACTCCAGATGCATGCGCCCCCTTGTGCATCTGGCTTACATGGGTCCTGGAGAATCAAACTGGGATCCTTTGGCTTTGCAGGCAAACGCCTTAACCGCTAAGCCATCTCTCCAGCCCCTCACTAGCTTTTGGTTAGACTGGCTGATCAGCAAGCTCACACAGTCCTCCTGTTTCTTCCACCCTCAGAATGGGGGTTTGCAGGCATGCACAATCACATTCAGGTTTTCACCTGACTTGTGGAGATCAAACTCAGGCCCTCATTACTTCTTGCCACCTACTACTTTTGGGATTGGCTTGTTCTTATTTTTTCTGACATAAGGTGCATCATTATTTATCTATTTATTGGAGATATTTCTGATTTTTAAGTGTAAGTACTCAAAGCTGTAAGCTTTAGTCAGAACTGCCTTAGCTATATCCCAAAGGTTCTAATAAGTTGGGTTTATATTTTCATTTGAGCCTAGGAACATTTTACACTGTGAGCTCCTCCATGACCCACTGTTCCTTCAAAGGTACCTTTGGTTCAGTCTCCTTGTATTTATATAATTCTATATTTTGTTCTTGTTATTGATTTCTAATTTTATACACTATTACCTGGTAAAATACAATTGATTATTTCACTTATCTTGTATTTGAAAGAGTTGGTCTGTGGCCTAGAATGTGGTCTACTTTAGTGAAGGTTCCATGGGCCGCTGCGAAGAATGTATGTTCTGCTTCAGGTCAAAGCAATGTTCTGCAGATATGTTAACTCCATCTGATTCATGGTATCTTAACTCTGAGATTTCTGTGTTGATTTTCAGTTTGGGTGACCAACATAGAGATGACAGCAGGGTATTGAAATTACTATGAGGCTGGAGAAAGCTCAGCAGGTCAGAGCGCTTGCTGTGCAAGCATGGGGACCTGAGTTCCAGTCACAGCACCCACATAAAAGCCAGGCATGGCTACATATGCCCTTAGTCACAGAGTTGTATGTGAGATGTGGAGATGGGAGGATTACCGGGGCTCCCTGTTCATCCAGTCTAACCAAAAAATGGGGAACTCCAGTTCTGTGAGAGAGTCTGTCTCAGAGAAATAAAGCAAAGGGTGATAGAAGAGGACACCCAGTGTTTCCTTCTGGCCTCTGCATGCATGCATATGGGGTGCACACATGTGCACACACACACAAACACGCCGCATATGACATATACACACATCAAAAGAAAAGAAAGAGGCATTTGAGGTTGTGGCTCAGTTCTTGGATTCTATCTCTGGCCCCTGTCCCCTCCGTGTACACACAAATTTTAGAGGCTAGAGATGACCCATTATTATTATTGAATCAGTGTCCGTCTGGCCTTTTATGTCCATTAGTATTTGTTTTATGAAATTGGGGGCCCCGGCGTTTGGTGCACATATATTTACAATTGTTGTATCTTCTTGGTGAAGTTTACCCACAAATTTTGGCTTAAATCTGTTTGGTCGGATATCAGAATAACCACATCAGCTTCCTTTCAGTTTCCATACACTTGATGAAATTGCTTTCCACCCCCTTCAACTGTGGATGTCTTTAACAGAGAAGTGTGAAGCTTGGGGGCTACAGAAAGGTGGGTCTGCCTTCTTTATGCATTCAACCAGTCTGTGTCTCTTTATTGGTGAGTTGAGGCCTTTTATATTAAAAGTTATCCTTGAGAGATGTTTACTAATTCCTGTATTTTTGTTGAGTGTTTTTCTGGTTGGTTGGATCATCGTTTCTTCCTTACTTTTCCCCCGTTAGTATCAGGGGTTGCCGGGTTTACCATGCTGAATGTGAAGGATTCCTTCCTAGCTCTCCTTTGTTCAGCTGCTCCTCTCAGGAAATGCATTCTCTGCTCTGCTCTCATAAGGGAGCCTGTCTTCCTTCCTCTCTGTGTGTAGCCTTACACTGTGTGTCCTCCACAGTGCTGGCTTGGTGATTGTGGCCCACCTCAGTTTTGTGTTGTCTTGAAATTCCTTCTCTATCAATTTTTTTAAAAAAATATTTCTATTTATTTATTTGTCTATGTGTGTGTATGCAAGAGAGAGTATAGGTCCATCAGGATATATTGCTGCTGCAAACAATCTCCAAATGCATGTGCCATTTTGCGTATCTGGCTTTATATAGGTACCAGGGAAGTGAACCCTGGCCAGTAGGCTTTGGAAGCAAGCTCCTTTAACCACTGAGCAATGTCCCCAGCCCTTCTCTGTCAATTTTAAAAGGTAGTTTTGCTGTATGAAGCAGTCTTGGTTGGCAGTAGTTTCTTTTCAGTACTTAAAATATACCAATCCTGGGCTGGAGAGATGGCTTAGCCATTAAGGACTTGCCTATGAAACCTAAGGACCCAGGTTCAATTCTCCAGTACCCATGTAAGCCAGATGTACAAGGTGGCACATGCATCTGGAGTTCATTTGCAGTGGCTAGAGGCCCCTCTCTCTTTTACTTTTTAAAGCAAACAAACAAACAAATAAGTGGCTAGAGGTCTCTCTCATAAATAAATAAACAAAATAAATAAATCATATACATATGATTTATTTATTTGTCATATATATGATTTATTTATTTTATATATATATACCAGTTCAGCCTTCATGGATTTGAGGGTTGCTTATGAGAAATCTGAATGTATCCTGATGTTTCTGTTTCTGTAAGTCAGTTGGCATTTTTCTCTCATGTTTTTGAACTTTTCCCTCTCCATCCCTCAACCTCCCCTTCCAGGCTCTCTCCTTCTTAATGAATCATAATTATCTCCTTTGTGTGTGTGTGTGTGTGTGTGTGCATGGTGTGTGTGTGGGGCTCTGTATGAGTGTTATACTATGGAAAAGCACAGCTCCTGCCTCTTCTAGGACCACTGATTGGTGTTAGGATCTTGTTATGTTGAGTATTACACTCTCTGATACTGAATTTCCCCACGTGAAAAACAAATGAGAACAACATCTTTCACCTCTTTAGCTCAGGATTTTTATGAAGATTAACCCTGATAATATATGTGCAATACTTTGTACTTGTGGATGTTTATGATGATATTGTTATAAATTACCTTGTTTCAAAGAAATCTCAACATTTATGTGTTCCTCTTAGAATTAAAAAAAATTTTTTTGTTTATTTTTATTTATTTATTTGAGAGCAACAGACAGACAGAGAGAAAGAGGCAGATAGAGATAGAGAGAGAGAGAATGGGCACGCCAAGGCCTCCAGCCACTGCAAACGAACTCCAGATGCGTGCGCCTCCTTGTGCATCTGGCTAAGGTGGGTCCTGGGAAATCGAGCCTCGAACCGGGGTCCTTAGGCTTCACAGGCAAGCGTTTAACTGCTAAGCCATCTCTTCATCCTTCCTCTTAGAATTTTTATTATTACATTTCTAGGCCTTTAATGATTGACCCCCAGGGTCAAGCCAATAAATGGATCAAAAACTCTGAGAAAGAAAATCAGCTTAATGTCATTAAACTATCAGACTCCGACTACATGAGAACATTGGAAAACTGCATCCAGTTTGGAACCCCACTTCTACTAGAAAACGTTGGTGAAGAACTGGACCCGTCTTTGGAGCCTTTGCTACTTAGACAAACTTTTAAACAAGGTAGGAGACCCTTAGTATTAGTTGGAAGAGCTGAAGGGTGATCAGATCTTTTGAGATACGAAAGTAAAACTCTACATTAATATAATAATGGTGGGCTGGAGGGGTGGCTTAGTGGTTAAGGCGTTTGCCTGCAAAGCCAAAGGACCCAGGGTCAGTTCCCTAGGACCCACATTAGCCAGATGCACAAGGGGGCGCAAGTGTCTGGAGCTTGTTTGCAGTGGCTGGAGGCCCTGGTGTGCCCATTCTCTCTCCCTCTTTTTCTGTCAAATAAATTATATATATATATATATATATTTAAAGCTGGGTGTGGTGGTGCATGCCTTTAATTCCAGCACCTAGGAGGCAGAGGCAGGAGGATCACTGTGAGTTTGAGTGCACCCTGAGACTACATAGTGAATTCCAGGTCAGCCTGGGCTAGAATGAGACCCTATCTCAAAAAAAAAAAAAAAAAGTGTGCTAGCTCACACCTTTAATCCCAGCACTCGGGAGGCAGAGGTAGGAGGATTGTCATGGGTTCGAGGCCACCCTGAGACTACATAGTGAATTCCAGGTCAGCCTGGGATAAAGTGAGACCCTACCTCGAGAAAAAAAAAAGAAAAGGAAAAAAAAAAAAGAATAATGGTATTAATAACTCAAACAGTCTGTGTCATGGTTGTGCATAAAAAGAAATTTGTAAAAAGCTGCCAGGCATCCTGAAATAAATGCCCTCCCTCTCTTCTCTTCTGTTCTCTGGATTCCTGGTCTATTGAGAACTGAAGAAGTTGAAGCCGGCCAGAGGTGCCTTTGTCTTGTAAGCAGGAATCACACAGAATCCACTGTTACAAAGAGCCTCACCATCACGCCAGCCTCACCTGCTTCATGAACATTACCCAAATGTCTTTCTGCTGATGCACATTTTATCTCTGCCAAGTCCTAGTACCCCGAGGAGCTTTAATCATGTAAATATTTTGTAATCATGATTAAATGGTGATGGAGGAAGGAAACCCAAAAGCTATCTTGACTCCCGCAGTTCTCTGACAGCCAGAACAAATGTCTGCTATTCCTCCAGAATGAGCCTTCCTGCACAACTACCTGCTTGTCTCTGGGTCTGTGGCATTTGTCACACTCGTGTTCTGTTCCAAATTACTTTAGGACTTTATTTGTAAGCTAGGTAAAGCTTCGAAGCACGTAGGAGAGGTGATGCAACTTTGGCTTGCTTAGTATCCTTTTTTTCCCCCTGATGTGTAGGTGGCATAGATTGTATCCGACTTGGTGAAGTCATCATTGAATATTCCTTTGATTTCAAGTTCTATATCACCACAAAATTAAGAAATCCACACTACATGCCAGAACTGGCAACAAAAGTGTCTTTGCTCAATTTCATGATAACCCCAGAAGGGCTTGAAGATCAGCTACTGGGAATCGTTGTTGCAAAAGAGAGGTATGTGTGTTCTTTGATGCCCGCAGCTAGCCGAGAGGGGAGCACTCATGAACTCGCAGCGGCTGTCCTTTTCCTCTAAGACCGAGTCAGTCAACACTCCACTGTGGACGAGGAAGGGGCTGTCAAGACGCCACTCCTCCCAGAGAAGCTGTTGACAGTTCACCGTGGCTGGGGGAGGGGTGTCATGATCTTCAGTGATGTGGCCGCTGTTAAGTTGTCCATACGCCAGTAAATATCCCCCACTTATGCTCATGCACGGGAACCCTAACTTAACTCAGCAGGTCGCAAGAAAAAGATGTAAAAAGAGGAAGGAGGTTATCTGAGAAGAACACGTTTAGTGGAAGTGGAAAGGGATAATAGAGGGTAAGTGAGGTGAATATAATTGAATATATGTATGAAACTATCACCATTTAAATTAGAAATTATTTTTTGTAACTATTTTAAATGACTAAGTTATGTGTTTTGTTATTATAAGTTCAATATATAATCCTTTAAAATAGTCATAATAACAAGTAATTTTCAAGCCAACTCATGTTATAATGGGCTTTTTGTATTACAGGCAGTAGTATTCAGTATACATGTTATGAAGTCTGCCATACTGAGCCAAGAATTTCGCCCATAGTAATCTAGACCATGGATATCATCATAAATGAATCCAAAGACTTCTGTATACAATGTTAATAAATTTAGAAAAGGTTTGTGATAAGGAAAAAAGGCAGGATATAAAGCTATATATATATATATGTATATATATATATGTATGTATATATATATATATATATAAATATATATATACATGTATAGTATAATTCATATAGTCTTGAAAAGTTGATGGATGGATAGTTATATGTAAAAAAAAAATGAATAAAGAAAGGAAGAAGGGCTGGTTGTGGTGGCACACGCCTTTAATCCCAGCACTCGGGAGGCAGAGGTAGGATGATCATCGTGAGTTTGAGTGCACCCTGAGACTACATAGTAAATTCCAGGTCAGCCTGGGCTAGAGGAAGACCCTACCTCAAAAAACTAAAATAAATAATTAAATAACAAAGCCTTGCACAAATAAAATCTTATTTTGAACTATAAAAAAAAAGGTGTGTATCATATTGCTTCTTGACCTTTGGCTAAGATCAAGTGTAAAGGTGTGTGCCACTATACCCAGCCTATTATTTCATTTTTAATGAGAAAAAAGCATAATACCTAGACAGGCTACAGAAAAGACTTGCTTCTTGAAGGAAATCCTTGATTCTACTTGAAGTTTAATGTAACATTATCAAGTGATCTGTTGCTCAACTTTAGGCTGAAGAGATAGCTGAGTGGTTAAGGCACTTGTCTGCAAAGCCTAAGGACCCATGTTTGACTCTCCAGATCCCATATAAGCCAGACACACAAGGTGAAGCATGCGCAAGGTTGCACAAGTGCACAAGGTGGTGTGTGTGTCTGGAGTTCAATTACAGTGGCTAGAGGCCCTGGTGCACCATTTCTCTCTCCCTCATGAAAAAAGAGGCCAGTTTGTTGGGCTTGTCTCAAAAAAAAAAAACAAAAAAAACTATGCCATTACATATTCTATACATGGTAGATTGTGTTATGATGAAGTTTCATCTCTCATCTTGGTTTATCACTATATGCAAGTTTTGCATAAGAAGCCTGTATGACCAAATATCCTTCCTGTGTTTACTATTTTAGTAATGTTAATGACAGTTGTTGGTGACAAAGCCAAAGAATTGATGAGAAACCTCCTCTCTTTTGATCTTTTTCTCAAGTAGTCAGCTATGCCTTAAGGATAAATCTAAAGTTTTCTTAGATTTTCTGTGGCACATCTTATTATCACATTTTGTGTGTATAAATAATGTTTTTTTTGCTTATGTTTCTCCATTGCTATCTGCATGCAAGTTTTACCCTAAAGTCATGACAAAGAGATTAAGTTTTTCATATCTATAAAATTATTTAAATGCCCACAAACTCTTACACATAACATTTAGGTATAGATTTTTTTAAGAGGCTACAAAATTTAGATTACCCATTTCTGTCTTTTTAGACCAGAATTAGAAGAGGAACGGAATGCTCTCATTCTTCAGTCGGCAGCTAATAAGAAGCAGCTGAAAGATATTGAGACAAAGATCTTGGAAACGTTATCATCATCAGAAGGGAACATTTTAGAAGATGAAAGTGCTATCAAAGTCTTAGACTCTGCCAAACTCATGTCCAATGAGATAACAAAGAAACAGCAGGTGAAAAGACACTCCTAGAAATGTTTATTTTATTTCTAGTTATTTATTTGAGAGAGAGAATGAGTGCGCCAGGGCCCCTAGCCACTGCAAATGAACTCCAGACACATGTGCCATTTTGCGCATCTGGTTTACGTGGGTCCTGGGGAATGGAATCTGAGTCCTTTGGTTTTGCAGGCAAGTGCTTTAACGGCTAAGCCATCTCTTCAACCCCTAACAATGTTTTGATTCTAGGATTCTAATTTGCTTTCAGTTCCTCCAGGAAAAGAAAAAGTTGATAAAATATTAAAACACAGAAGCTATCTTTAATATTTTATTTATTTATTTGAGAGGGGGGGCAGAGAATGGGCCCACCAAGGCTTCCAGCCAACAAACTCCAGACACATGTGCCACCTTGTGCATCTGGCTTTATGTGGATACTAGGGAATCGAGCCTGGGTCCTTAGGCTTCACAGGCAAGCACTTAACCACTAAGCCATCTCTCCAGCCCTCCATTTGTTAAATCCTGATTTTATTTATTTATTTTTGTTTCTTCTAGGTTGCAGAAAAAACAGAGGTCAAAATAGCGGAGTCCCGAGAGGGCTACAGATCCATTGCTAAGCACTCATCAGTATTATTTTTTAGCATTGCAGACCTCGCGAACATCGACCCCATGTATCAGTACTCTCTCACCTGGTTCGTGAACCTTTACATCAACTCCATTCATGACAGGTAAACGTTCTGCAGCCATCTTCCCTGGGCTGGATCTTCGCCATCCTTGCCATTAAAAAAAAAAAAAAAATTCCAACCGGGCGTGGTGGCGCATGCCTTTAATCCCAGCAATCAGGAGGCAGAGGTAGGAGGATCACTGTGAGTTCAAGGCCACCCTGAGACTACATAGTTAATTCCAGGTCAGCCTGGGCCTGAGTGAAACCCTACCTTAAAAAAAAAAAAAAAAAAAAAAAAAAGGAAAAAAACTATCCACTGGTTTCTAGTTACTTTCGTAGTATATATTCATTTAGAACATTAAAAATGTGGAAAAGTGGGCTGGAGAGATGGCTCAGAGTTAAGAACCCTGAGTTTGGGTCCTCATTACCCACATAAATCCAGATGCACAAGGTGGCACATGTGTCTGGATTTTGTTTGTGGTGTCTGGACACCCTGGTATATCCATTTTCTTTCTGTCCATCTGTCTCTTCTTTCTATCTCCTTCTGCTTGCAAATGAATAAATAAAAAATGTATTTTTACAAATGTAGAAAAGAGAGCTGGGCGTGGTGGTGCACGCCTTTAATCCTAGCACTCGGGAGGCAGACGTAGGAGGATCACCGAGTTCGAGGCCCTCCCCTGAGACTACATAGTTAATTCCAGGTCAGTCTGGACCAGAGTGAGTACCTCGAAAAACCAAAAAAAAAAAAAAAAAAAGTAGAGAAAAGAATAAGAGAAAGATAACTAAACCTTTCTTTTTCAAGTCGTTTCACTCTACCTAAGGTTTAGGCACAGGGGGATTCGTTTTAGGTTTTTCTTCTGTTTTGCTTTGTTTAAGATTGTGTCTCTCTATGTGGCCCTGGCTAGCCTGGTCCTTGCTGTGAGCACTGGTTGGCAGTCTTCCTGCCTCAGCCTCGTGAGTGCTGGGATTACAGGAGTGTACCATCACATGCACCTCTTCTTTCTGTCTTCACATATTTCAGTAATGCACACAGTTTCTTCTTGCTGACAGTTCCAGACTTGAGGAGTGTAAAAGGTTGCTGTTACACACTTCTCTTAGTTTGGTAGCTGCTTCCACGTTAATTAGTTGTTGAATATACACAGATTTGGGAGTTAGGGATTCAGTCTAGCTGCAGTTACTTGTTTAATAGTTGCCTCAGTGTTCCATCCTTATACAACAGGAATAAGGGCTCGAGAGATGGCTTAGCAGTTAAGGCACTTGCCTACAAAGCCAAGGACTCAGGTTCAATTCCCCAGGTCCCATGTAAGCCAGATGCACAAGGTGGCACATACCTTCAGAGTTTGTTTACAGTGGCTGGACGCCATGGTGCACCCATTCTCTCTCAAATAAATACAATATTTTAAAACAGGAATAATAATAGTACGTGCCTGCTATAGTTGTTTTGAGAATCAAATGAGATGCTGTCATAGTGTTTATAACAATGCCTACAGTATTTAGTAACTGCTGTACTTGTGCTATAAGAAACTACTTTTTAAAAAAAATATTTTTCTTTATTTATTTGAGAGAAAGAGAGAGAGAGAGAGAAAGTGAGAGAATGGGCATGCCAGGACCTCCAGCCACTGCAAAGCGTGTGCCCCCTTGTGCATCTGGCTTACGTGGGGTCCTGGGGAATTGAACCTGGGTCCTTTGGCTTTGCAGGCAAGTACCTTAACCATTAAGCCATTTCTCCATCCCGAAAACTTCTTTCTACATGAGCTCTTGGTAGAACATTCTCTCCTGAGTAATTAAAATCCTAGACTTTCCATTTGCAGCTTGCAACTTGAATTGACACAGTACACCTGAATACCATCAGCAAGTTCTGGTGAAGACGGAGAGAATTAAACCTCCATAGAAATTATTTACATCTCATGAGTTTCACATTTGTGTGTGTGATTTCAAATGTTTCGTAGTGAATATTTTGATAAAATAAAACATAGGTTAATTCAGGTTACTTATTTTTTCTTAATTGTGTTTGAAAGTACATTTTTCTTTTTAACCTTTCAGCAATAAATCTAAAATTTTGGAAAAGCGCCTACGCTATTTAAATGACCACTTTACATACAACTTGTATTGTAACATATGCCGGTCGTTATTTGAGAAGGACAAGTTGCTGTTTTCCTTCTTATTATGTGCAAACCTTCTTCTGTAAGTTACTTGTTTTTTCCCCTTAATTTACCTAGTTTTTAAGGCATAAGTTGGAAATCTAATCTGTAAAATGGTTTCTTGCAGAATGATGTATTATTTGACTTGGTTTTGGTTATGATTTCCCTTGTACATTTCACTGATAACAATGGCTTCCACAATAGCAGTGATGTTCTGACATGTAATTTGTATGATTTACATACTATACAAAGTTCACAAAGTATAATAATTCCTACAAAGGGAGCTCTAGGGCTGGAGAGATGGCTCAGAGGTTAAAGGCACTTGCTTGCAAAGCCTGAAGGCCAGGGTTTGATTCCCCGGTATCCACGTAAAACCAGATGCACAAAACGGTCTATGTGTCTGGAGTTTGCTTGCAGTGGCTGCGCCCATTCTCATTCTCTGTCTCTCTACTTGCAAATAAATAAATAAATAAACAAACAAACAAACATATATTTTAAAAAAAAAAACAAAAGGAACTCTAGAAAGAGCATCTGTCCTTTCAATCAGTCCTGGTGCCCCTTCCCCCCGCCCCGCCCTCTCTCCAAAGGTCACTGCTCTTCCAATGCTGCACCTTACTTTTATTCATAGCATATCAAATACAATAACTTCCTACAAAGGGAGCTTTGGAAAGAGCATCCATCCTCTCTCAGTCAGTCCTGGTGTCCTTCCCCACCCCCTCCCAAGGTCACTGTTCTCTTTCCCGTGCTGCACCTTGCTTCTTCTGGCTTTTATACAATGGATACCAAACGACACCTGTTCTTCCGTCTGGCTTCTCTCCTGTCATATCATTTTATTTTATTTTATTTTGTTTTGTTTTTCTTGAGGTAGGGTCTCACTCTGGCCCAGGCTGACCTGGAATTAACTATATAGTCTCAGGGTGGCCTTGAACTCACGGCGATCCTCCTACCTCTGCCTCCCGAGTGCTGGGATTAAAGGCGTGCACCACCACGCCTGTCTTGTCACATCCTTTTGAAGAGATTCATCCATGCTGTTCCACAAGGATGTCGATCACTCATGCATATTGACTGCTGTTTGGTCTTTCGTTGAGAGAACACATAAGTTTACCCGTCCCACACTTGATGGGCATTTGAGTTGTTGTCAGTTTGGCATTGCTATAAACAATAGTACTGTGAACATTTTTGTATATAGATCTTGGTGCTCATATGCACATATTTCTTTTTGGAAAATACCTAGAAAGAATTTGCAAACTATTTTCTCAATAGATTATGGCATTTATATCTTATTAACTGTCTAAGCATCATTGCTGTAGATCTACACTAACATTCTGCTATTCCCCCCGCTTTTTTTTTTTCCTGAAGTAGGGTCTCACTCTAGTTCAGGCTGACCTGAAATTCACTCTCTAGTTCCAGGCTGGACTCATCAAGTTCGCAGTAATCCTCCTACCTTTGCCTCCCAAGTGCTGGAATTAAAGATGTGTGTCACAATGCTTGGCTTACACTAACATTTTGTATTGCCAAAAAAAAAAAAAAAAATTTTTTTTAAGCCAGATTCTTGTAATATAGCCCAGTCTGGCTTTGAACTCATGCTCTCCCTACTTCAGCCTCCCGAGTTCTGCTTTAAAGGTGTGTGTCATCTACTGTCATTTTCAAAATACATTTTGATCAGGCATGGTGGCGCATGCTTTTAATCCTAGAACTCGGGAGGCAGAAGTAGGAGGATCGCCATGAGTTCAAAGGCCACCCTGAGACTACCAAGGGAATTCCAGGTCAGCCTGAGCTACAGAGAGACTCTACCTTGGAAAATGAAAACCAAACCAAACCAAGACAAAACAAAAACATTTTAGGGACTGGAGAGATAGTTCAGTGTTTAAAGGCATTCAATTGCAAAATGCAATTTTGTACATGATAAGTATTATATTTCTCTAATGATTAACGAAGTTCAGGTTTTTGTGTATTCATCAGTGATTTGCAAATCTATGGAGGCATGACTGTATCAATTTACATAATTTTGCTGTTGGCTTTTTGTATTTTTTTCTCAAGATTTATATGAGTTCTTCATATATTCTAGATATGAATCCCCTGAAAAATATGTCTGGCAGATTGTCACTCACTAACTAGGTTGTTTTTTCATTCTTTTACACAAATTCTTGATTTTAATATTGTCTAACTTATGGTCTATGCTTAGTAAACACACTTTGCTCAGCCAGATATTATGAAGATATTAAAAATAATCTTGAGGGCTAAAGAGATTGCTCAGTGGTTAGAGGCACCTTTGCTTGTAAAGCCTGACAGCCTGGATTCAAGTTCCTAGTACCCATGTAGAGCCAGATGCACAAAGTGGCACACACATCTGGAGTTCATCTGAAGTAGTAAAAGGTGGTGGTGTGCCCATTTTTTCTCCTTGCAAATAAATAAAAAATTTAAAAATAAATAACTAATAAAAATCATCTTGAGACTGGAGAGAAATACCAGTGATTAAGGTGCTTGCCTGATAAGCCTAACGACCCTGGTTCAATTCCCCAGGACCCATGTAAAGCCAGATGTACAAAGTGGCACATGTGTCTGGAGTTCATTTGCAGCAGCTAGAGGCCCTGATGTTCTCGCTCTCTCCTTGCAAAGAACTAAAATAAAAAATATTAAAATGAGTAAATTTTAAAAATCATCTTGAAACTTTGTTTGCCTTTCAGATTTAGATCTTGCTGCCCTGTGTAACCTGATTCATGTGCTGCCTAAAGCAGATGTCGACTTCCACATTTTTTCCACTTGTTGAAAGCACTCTTGTGTTTCTGTACATTTTAACAAGTGAATAGCACGTGCCCATCCTCATAGGACCATATGGAATAGTGCCGCTTCTGTAAAAGTGCCCTGCGCCCCACGTCAGCCTTTCTGCTGTCCTGACTGCTCACCCTCACTTTTCCTTTCACCACCTCCATGGTTTCCCTTTCCTAGAGTTATGTAATTGGAACAATACAGTACACAGCCTTTTTATGTTGGCTTTTTTTTCATTTGTTTGTTTGTTTGGTCATATGCATTTTCTCTGTGTCTTTTTTTTTTTTTTTTTTTTTTGAGGCAAGCTCAACAGACTGGCATTTTTTTTATTTTTAATGCAAGAAAACAAGAGTGTTGGGGGGGGGAGGGGAAGAGGGGGAGAGAATTGGCACGCCAGGGCCTCCAGCCATTGCAATTGAACTCCAGTCGCATGTGCTCCCTTGCATGCATACGCAACCTTGCGTATTTGCCTCACTGTGCATCTGGCTTATGTGAGACCTGGAAAGTCTAAGATGAGTCCATAGGCTTTGCAAGCAAATGCTTTAACTGCTAAGCCATGTCTCCAGCCCTTTTTTGGTTGGTTGGGTTTGGTTTGGTTTTTCAAGGTAGGGTCTCACTGTAGCCCAGGGTGAACTGGAATTCACTATATAGTCTCAGGCTGGCCTCAAATTCAAGTGATCCTCCTACCTCTGCCTCCCTGGTGCTCCTCCACACTGGCTCCTGTGTCTTTTATTCATAGCTTGATAACCATTTTGTAGGAAAGCACCTTAACTGCTGAGCCATCTTTCAGCCCTTGATAGCCTTTTTTTTTAGTGTTTCACCATCCATATATGCATATATATGCATTGCTTATTGATTTCTTCATCTACTAACGTGAGATGTAGAATGGTTCCTGATATGCATTGAATGGGATCACAGCTTATAAAGTAAAACCCGAGGTCACAAGAGTTTCATGGGAAGTTAAGGTGTTCGGGAGATTCCCAGACAATATCTGAGAAGGAATAAGACCATAGTTGAAGTTCATAGGAGCTTAGGTCTTGCGCCTGGTTCATTGCTATTTCAACATTCTTCACTATGTAAAAGGAACAGTGGCTCTATGTGGGCAGCCTTCACAGCAAATGTTAATTGTGCTGAGATTTCTTTTTATATATACATATATATATGTTATATGTTATAAATATATATATATTCTCAACTGGCAAGAGGCTACAACCAGATTTCTTCCCCTTTCCCATGTCCTCTTAATTTTCCCTGTTCTTCTATCCTTTCTCATCTCTACTTAATAAGGTTGCTAATTTTACTTCACTTAACTTGTCCTGAAGTTTTCATGGCATAGGCAAAGATCTGATTTTAGTCAGGCGTGGCGGTGCACGCCTTTAATCCCAGCACTCGGGAGGCAGAGGTAGGAGGATTGCTGTGAGTTCGAGGCCACCCTAAGACTCCATAGTGAATTCCAGGTCAGTCTGGTCTAAAGTGAGACCCTACCTCGAAAAGCAAACAAACAAACAAAAAAGATCTGATTTTCCCTGAGCAGGGAGGCCCCTAGGTGGGGGAACTCCTCTGGCTGCTGGCTGTAGTGCTAGGCTGGGTCCGTACTGCCACCCACAAGGTCTTCACTCTGCCTCCCCCATTCAACAACACTGCCAGCCTTTGATTGCCACCACCTCTGTCCTGTGGTCTGAAGAGAGCCACTAGGCAGACATCTGAGGCAATCACTGAAGTCACTTAGTCTGTCTCTTCTCTCAGTGGGCACAGTTCTGGAGTGGCCATTGTACAGTTTCCAGAAGCAGCGTTTTCTCGTCGTCTATAGCAGGAAGTTAAGTATAGGCCCAGGTTACCCTGTGCAGGTTATACTGCAGATGTTCATGTCATTCAATTTTAAAATCAACAAATTATACCAGCTATTGTTTCGGGGATACAGGGCGAAGAAAGAGATTGAATACCAAGAACTGATGTTTCTTCTAACTGGAGGAGTGAGTCTCAAGAGTGCTGACCCAAACCCGGATCCAAGCTGGCTACAGGATAAAAGCTGGGAGGAAATCTGTCGAGCCAGTGAAGTTCCTGTCTTCCAAGACCTCAAGTAATCCTTGCACATTTGATGATTTAACAATGAATAGAATTTGTAATGTACTGGTTTTCTTGTGGCTCCTTCTAGTCTACTGGTTAGTAGAAAGAAGGACCCTTCAACACTTAGCATAAATGTAACTGGAGTGTTTAGAGCAAACGCCTGGTCCGGTCTCTTTCCTCCCTGACAGGCTAAGCTTGGCCATCAGTCCCAATATGCCAATAAAAGAGGCAAGTGGGCTGAGGAGATGGCTTAGCAGTTAAGGTGCTTGCCTGTAAAGCCAAAAGACCTCGGTTCAATTCCCCGGGACCCCCATAAGCCAGATGCACAAGGTGGCACATGTATCTGGAATTCTTTTGCAGTGGCTGGAGGCCCTGGCATGCCCGTTCTCTCTCTCTCTCACAAATAAATAAATAAAAATAAAATGTATTTAAAAGAGACAAGTGGGCTGGAGAGATGGCTTAGCGGTTAAGCGCTTGCCTGTGAAACCTAAGGACCCCAGTTCGAGGCTCAATTCCCCAGGACCCATGTTAGCCAGATGCACAAGGGGGCGCATGCGTCTGGAGTTTGTTTGCAGTGGCTGGAGGCCCTGGCGTGCCCATTCTCTCTCTCTCTGTCTGTCTCTCTGAAATAAATAAATAAACAAAAAAAAATTTTTTTAAATAAAAAAATAAAAGAGACAAGTGACAACACTGAAAAGAGGGTCAGACAAGGGGGTTGAGTGACCCCCAAGTTCATCTTTGAGGCTTAAATAGAGGAAGTCTTGGGACAAGGGACCAGAGGTGTGAGTAACTAAGCCGTTCTGGTCTCGGTGCGGTCTCCTTGGTAACTGACTCAGCTCTGTTCCTGCAAGGTTCGAAGAACTGCTCGCTGCTTAAATGGGCAGGGGCCCTCATGGACCACAGCTCTCACTGGGCCGGGGTGGGGGCGGGGTAGCTTGTCCTCAGAGGTTTTACTCTTCCTGAAATCCAAGGTAACTGGAGGTTTGTAACAATGGCTCACACAGCCTTGAAGGGGAAAGAGGTAGGTTGGACATTCTCTGAGTGATGAGCATGGTGACCTGAAGAGGGAAGCAGGTGAACCAAAATAGATGAAAGCAGAGATGTCAGGCTCTGTTTCAATCCTGCATTTAGTTATCTTGTGGGCTCAAGGGAGGAGTTGGTACTGTTTTGCAAAAGCAGTTTCTAAGTGCCTGTTTCTTAAACATCTCATTACAAAAAGGCAAAGTCAACTGTATTGACACCGGGGCCCTTGAAGCTAACATTCAAGTCACCCTAATAGAAACAGGAGCTGCTATACCTATATTCTGGAAGGTGTTCCCCCCCCAAAAAAAAAACACCCTAGGAACTGCTTAACACTCCTTGCATTTAAAAAGAGACATCATCTTCCTGTCCAATGACTGTGACTGTGGATGAAAATAGAGAATCCCCCCGATCTACAGGTGTCTAAACTGGGTGTTTACAGATTCTCAGCATCTTGTTCAAATACTTGAAAAAGTGCACACAAATAGAGCAGCAAGAAGCTGTAATAGAGAGCAAAGCAAAAGCACAGGCCGGGTATGCTTCAAGGGAGTAGCAGACTCAGTGAGAGCGCGCCTAGGCCGCGGTTATTGTGTGGGGCTTCCTCTCACGTCCAGGGGAAGGAAGTGGCTAGGGGTGTAGTATGGGTGCCTTTCTGTCTTGATTGACGGGCTGGGGTTATATAGGCCTTTGTTCAGGGCACATGTCCTTTCCCATGATGCATCTGATTTTAATCATATGTGCATCCAATCATGCATAGGCATAAGATGATAAATGGGGTATTTCCCCTAAAAGTGCATTCAGAGGACACAGTCTTAGTGCGCATGCACCCAAAACCAGTCCAGGTTAGATCAGACCCTTAGGTTCTAGGATATGCCCCAGGATGTGTTTCAATAGGAAACCAACCACAAAAGGGAGGTTTCACGGGCTGCAGAGATGGCTTAGTGGTTAAGATGCTTGCATGCGAAGCCTAAGGACCCAGGTTTGATTCCCCAGAACCCACATAAGCCATGTGCACAAGGCGGTGCATGCATCTAGAATTTGTTTGCAATGGCTAGAGGCCCTGGCATGCTCATTCTTTCTCTATCTGCCTCTCTCTCAAATAAACAAATAAAATATTTTTTAAAAAGGGGAGGTTGCTGAGCAACCAGAGGTTTTTAGGGCAGGGTTACTGGTTGCTTTGTTTGGAGAGGGGTGCACATGCAGGCAGAGGGCTCAGGTTGCTAAGTCCTTTGGTAGGCAAGGGCTGTGCTTGTAGCTCAAGCCAAGTGGAGTCCAGGTTGCTGAGCTGTCCTTGTGCTTACCTGCCTCGTGTCAGAAGGCTGAGCTTAATGATTCCTCCCTGCCCCTCCCCCTCCCACCTGGCTTTCCTGGGACGGGGCAGCCGTCGTGTCCAGGAAGTGAGCCAAAGTAGCTTTTCCGTTCAGGGTTGAACCGTGGCAGGGACAGGCTTCCAGCCAGACTGAGATTGTCCGCACTGCGGCCAGCGCCCCGCAGGCTCTGCAGTACTTGTGTTCTGACTCTCACTAGAACTGTCTTGTCTGAACCAAGATTGCTGTTGGTGGCTTCTCCGTAGTTGTCATCATCTCCTCCTCCTTCTCCTCCTCCTCTTCCTCTTCTTCCTCTTCCTCATCATCCTCTTCCTCTTCTTTTTTAAGATTTTTAAATATTTTTAAACCTGGGTCTTTAGGCTTTGCAGGCAAGCGCCTTAACCGCTAAGCCATCTCTCCAGCCTTTTCTCCCCAGCAGCTGCTGCTACTCACTTCTGTCCCTGTTTAGAGCACACGTTTCACCCGTGCCACCTCCCAGCTCCTATGTTCTAGTGGGTTTGTATTTTCATATTTAGTTTTGTGTGCCTGTGTGTGTGCACATGTGTTATGATTTCATGTGCATATGAGTGTGGGCACATGTGTGTGACAACTCTCAGATCTGTCTTCATCAAGGCACTTCATTTTGAAGCAGGGTTTTCCCATCTTGTTCTGCTGTTGTTCTTTGTGCCATTTTTGTTGTTGTTGTCTTGAGGTAGGGTCTCACTCTAGCTCAGGTTGACGTGGAATTCACTATATAGTCTCAGGGTGGCCTCGAACTCATGGCGATCTTCCTACCTCTGCTTCCCGAGTCCTAGGATTAAAGGTGTGCGCCACCACACCCAGCTGCCATTTTGTTGTTGTTGTTGTTTTTCTAGAGGCAGACTCTTGCTGTAACCCAGGCTGACCTGGAATTCACTCTATAGTCCATAGTTTCAGGCTGGCCCCAAACTCACAGCAATCCTCCTACCTCTGCTTCCTGAGTTCTGGGACTAAAGGAGTGTGCCACCACACCTGGCAAATGTGCTATACATTTTTAAAAATAAATATATATTATTTATTTATTTGCAAGAGGAGAGAAAGAAAGAGAGAGAATTGGCATACCAGAGCCTATTGCTACTGCAAATGAACTCCAGATGCATGTGCTACTTTGTGCATCTGGCTTTATGTGGGCACTGGGGAATTGATTCCAGGTCACTGGGCTTTGCAGGCAAGCAAGCTAACCACTGACCCATCTGTCCATCTCCCTAGAGAGCAACAGGGAAATTCTCTTGTCTCCACCTCCCATCCTGCCATCAGAGTGCGGGGATTGCAGACATCTGCATGGCTTCTGGCTTTTTATGTGGTGTCAGAAGATTGACTTTGGATACTCACATATGAGTGATGAGCGACTGAGCCAGCTCGCCAGCCCTAATCCAGTGATTTTTAAATGCCCTGTAACTGTTGTTTCTTCCCCTTGCTCAACAATCTGATAAAATATTTCTCAATGAAAACAGTAGTTTTTCCCCATTAGGAAGCATTTTTGTGAAAACATCGAAGAGTGGCGGAAAATCTATGACAACAAAGAGCCGCATAATGCAAAATTTCCAGAACCCATGGATAAGCAGCTAAACGAACTACAGAAAATAATAATTCTTCGGTGCTTAAGACCTGATAAGGTAATAGATGAACACATTCTATTAAGAATACAGATGATGTGTCATTTATGAGGTTCCAGCCATAAAGACGCAGTCATGAGCTGTGTTGCATTTCAGTCAACAACGGGCATCACCAACAACGGGTTGCGCTGTACCGGGACTCTGAGATGCTCTAGTGAAAACCCCGCAGGCAGGAGCTGGCCAAAGGAAATGGTTCATTTAAAGCTGTGGCCAGAACGGGGGAGACAAAAAGATTTCCGTTTTTCTGCTCTTCGTGTAGAAAACATGAGCCAAAGCCAAGAAATATGCAGGTTTACTTGAGATAAGTTACCAGAATTCTGTCCCAGGAGACGGCCCCTTGGCTATCCTTCCGGACAGAAGCTGCTCTTCACCTTCTCACTCTTCACATGAGAGACTGTCATTCTTTTTTGTCTTTCTTTCTTTTTTCTTTTGTTTGTTTTTTGTTTTGCAATTTTGCTGAAGCAGGGTCTCTAAACTCTGGGCCGTTTACCCCATGTAATTTCTCCAAACTCGGGGTAAACATAAGTGTAACTCTCTTTACTACTCATTTTTTTTTTTTTTATTGCCCATAGACCTTGCAGGGGTGATCCAAGCTGAAGCCAGGTTCCAAGGGCTCGTCTGAAAGGGTTACAGGCCCTTGCATCCCCAAACATAACTGAGCAAGATGTGCAGTGGCCGCAGAAGAGCTACACTACTTAGAGGGGAAGCAGAGAGAAAGTTCCGCAGCCCTGCTGGACAGAGTTGGGGCTCTTGGTTACTCTAGCAAGGGCTTTTTGATTCATGTGCATAGCACAGGCTTTTCTGCAATATTCAATTACATGTAAATTCTACATACAACTCCATTCAGCGTAAGCTTCATCATCCCATTAAATCTTCACCCAGAGGTGTGCATTTGAGCCTGTAATGAGCCCTCAGCAGTGCCCTGTGCCTACATCATTGGTACCAGCCAGGGTCAGTTGGGCTCTGCCTCAGTGGGACAAGATGTGCAGGTAGAAGACAGTGATTTTATCACAGAAACAAGAAAGGTAACTAATACAGCCTCTATTCACTGTGAGCGGTATCAGCAGACATCAGAAGATCTAAGGAAAATCCAGTTGCCAATCTTTCAGGGGAACGTGCCTTTCTTTGATCCTGGGCTAAGGAAAAGCAGTGGCTTACCTGTCACCTCCTGACTTATTACAGACAGAACAGACATGTGACTTCTTGGGCTGTAGACTTTGTCATCCCTTACCACCAAAGGCACGAGTGACTCAAACGGTTACTGTTTCTCACTCCATGTGATATGAATCTTAAGGCCTTCAATAATTTTTAAAATTTATTTTATTGGAGGAGGGGACAGGCAGATAGAGAGAGAATAGGCATACCAGGGCCTCCAGCCACTGAAAATGAATGCCAGACACATGTTCCACATTGTGCATCTGGCTTATGTGAGTACTGGAGAATCGAACCTGGGTCCTTAGGCTTCACAGGCAAGTGCTTTGACTGCTAAGCCATCTCTCTAGCCCTTCAATATGTTTTTTTCTTTGTTATTGAGACAAGCCCCACAGACTGGCCTCTTTTTTTTTTTTTTTTTTTTGTTCGTTTTGTTTTTTGAGGTAGGGTCTCACTCTAGCCCAGGCTGACCTGGAATTCACTATGGAGTCTCAGGGTGGCCTCGAACTCATGGCAATCCTCCTACCTCTGCCTCCCGAGTGCTAGGATTAAAGGTGTGTGCCACCACGCCCAGCTTTGGCCTTTTTTTATGCGAGAGAGATGGGGGGCAGAGAATTGGTGCACCAGGGCTTCCAGCTACTGCAATTAAACTCCAGATGCATGTGCCCCTTGCACACATGTGTGATCTTGTGTCACTTTATGCATCTGGCTTACGTGGGACCTAGAGAGTCAAACATTAGTCTTTAGGCATTGTAGGCAAACTCCTTAACCACTAAGCCATCTCTCTAGCCCCCTTCAATAATTTTTTTATTAATCTATTTATGGAAACTTAATCTTCTTTTTAAATTTTTTTCCATTTTTATTTATTTATTTGAGAGAGAGAGAATGGGTGTACCAGGGCCTCTAACTGCTGCAAATGAATGCCAGATACATGTGCCACCTTGTACATCTGGTATACATGGGTCCTGGAGAATCGAACCTGGGTTCTTTGGCTTTGAAGGCAAGTGCCTTAACCATTAAGCCATCTGTCCAGCCCTGGAAACTTAACCTTCTGCTGCCCTTGGATCCATCAGCATTGGTGCTTATTATCACTTGTGACTATTTTGGCCATCCACATGCTATAAAAAAAGTCTTTTAGGGCCGGGTGTGGTGATGCATGCCTTTAATCCCAGCACTTGGGAGGCAGAGGTAGGAGGTAGGAGGTAGGAGGATCACAGTGAGTTCGAGGCCACCTGGAGACTACTGAGTGAATTCTAGATCAACCTGGGCTAAAGCAAGACCCTAGCTCGAAAAATCAAAAAAAGAAAAAAGTCTTTTACATGCTGGAGATCTGAACTCAGGACCTCAGGCTTTTGGAGCAAGCACTTTACCAACTTTACCATTTCCTCAGCCTGGGCAAAAGGTTATTTTTAAGTTAGGAATTCCCAAGACTGCCACTGATAACAATAACCCCTTTAACTCTTAAAAAGATTTTTAAGTATTTTTATTTATTTATTTGAGAGAGAGAGAGAGAATGGGCGTGCCAGGGCCTCCAGCCGCTGCAAATGAACTCCAGATGCGTGCCCCCCTTGTGCATCTGGCTTATGTGGGTCCTGGGGAGTGGAACCTGGGTCCTTTGGCTTTGCAGGCAAGTCCTTAACCACTAAGCCATCTCTTCAGCACCCCCCCCATTTTTTTTTTTCTTTTGAGATAGGGTCTCTTTCTAGCCCAGGTTGTCCTGGAATTCACTATGTAGTCTCAGGTTGGCCTGGAACTCAAGGCGATCCTCCTACTTCTTCCTCCCAAGCACTGGGATTAATGGCATGCACCATCACTCCAGGCTCCAGATCCCTCCTTTTTATACAGGAGCAAGTTTATTTGCCTGGGGAAGTGTCTTATTCTCCAGGACTAAGGCTGTCAATTGGGTTTGTTCTTGTGACTGTAGTCACTTTCCCTGGGCCTTTTGGACTGTCTCTATTTTACCTCTGTTGTTGAAAAGCCAAAACTAAAAGTTGATTTAGGGTTTTCTGGGGATCCAACTGTCTGCTTGTGGGGTTTCTAATGTCTGGAGCAGATTGACAAAATAAGTACCTAGCAAAATTCAATCTTAGTATTTCTTTATATAACCTTTACTTATCATACAAATAGCATCTTTCTGCATGTGTGTGTGGTGCATATGTGTTTAGATGTGTGTGGGCACATGCATGTGCAGGTGCACAGGCATGTGTGTACATATGTATGCATGTGTGTGTGTGTGTGTGTGCGTGCATGTGTGTGTAGGTCAGAAGTTGATATCAAACATCTCCCTCTGCCACTCTCTACATTATTTTTATACAGGGTCACTCACTGAACCCAAAGCTCACAGACTCAGTCTAACATGGTAGTTTGAATCAGATGTCCTCCATAAACCTCATGTGTTTTGAATGTTTGGTCCCCAGCTGGTGGGAATTTGGGAGGTGGAGCCTTGCTGAAGGATGTGTGTTACTGGGGGAGGGCTTTGGAGTGTTAGAGCCAGCTCCCCCTTTGCCAGAGCTCGGCTCACTCTCTTGCTGCTGTTTTCTACCTGCTCTGACAGAGGTGATGTCCAGCCTCTGCTCATGCCATGCCTTCCCCTGTCATCATGAAGCTTCCCCTCAAGCCAAAATAAACCCTTTCCTCCCATCAGCTGCATTTGGTTGGGTGCGTTGTCCCAGCAATACAAGGGTAACTACAACATCTAATTGACAAGCAAGCCCTGGGACTCCCGGTCTCCACCTCCTGAGTGGTAGGACTGCAGGCATGCACCACTACACACTATGCCTGATATTTACATGGGTGCTTGAGATCCAAATGCAGACCCTCGTGCTTGCTTGGAAGACACTTAATGACTGAGCCATCTCCCCAGCCTACAGATACTATCCTTAAATTTTATCTCTTACAAACCCTGTGTGGCCAGGCTCTGTGGCACAGGTCAATAATCTCAGCTACTTGGTGGGCAGAGTCAGAACGATCCTAAGTTCAGTGCCTGCCTGGGCTACAGAGGAAATTTTAGGCTAGCATGGGCAGCTTATTGTCTCAAAATCAGAATTCAAAGAGGACTAGAGATGTTGCTCAGTGGCAGAGTACTTGTCTAGAGTCCCAGTGCCACTAAAGCAAGCAAAACAATAGCAATAAAAACAGAAGATGATGAATTATGACTTTTTGTGACTTACTTGGACTTTGTGTGGTGTGTTTAAACTTGCTGGCTTTGTCTTCATCTCTTTCTTTTTCTTTTTCTTTTTCTTTTTCTTTTTCCCAAGGTAGAGTCTCCCTCTAGCTCAGGCTGACCTAGAATTCACTATGTAGTCTCAGGCTAGCCTCAAACTCACAGTGATCCTTCTACCTCTGCTTCCTGAGTACTGGGATTAAAGGTATGCACCACCACACCTGGCCTCTCTTTCTTTTTTAATATTTTATTTACTAATTTATTTGAGAGAGAGAGAGGCAGTAGAAAGTAGGCATGCCAGGGCCTCCAGCCACTGCAAACGAACTCCAGGTGCATGTGCCACTTTGTGTGTGTGGCTTACATGGGTCCTGGGGAATCAAACCTGGGTTCATAGGCTTTGCAGGCAATCACCTTAACCACTAAGCCATCTCTCCAGCCCCACCTATTTCTAGTTCCCTTTTGGAATAATCCTTTATTTTTAGGACAAAACTATTTTATCATACAAAAATCCTTTCTCATCTAAAAGCATGTATTTTTTTCTCTTTAACTTTCTTTACCAAAAAAATACTCCATACCTATAACTTTTATGTCTTTCTCATACTTGATGCGTGGGTGTGGTATATGTATGAATGTAAGAATACATGTGTGTACATGTTGATTGGCTCTCTTCCTCTATTTCTCCCTACTTTATTTTTTTATTATTTTTTAGAGATAGGATCTCTTATGAAGACTAGAGCTCACCATTTGGCCTAAGCAAGCCAGCCAGTAAGCTCTAAGACTGTGCTTGCCTCTGCCACTCCAGCACTGGATTTATAGATGTGTCCCATCAAGGCTAGTGTTTTACATGTGCACGGTGTTAGAAAAGGGGGAAATTATAAGTAGAAATAATTCATACGTGTAGCTTGAACTTTGCATAATGTTCAGAACATCTTCATGATAAATGTGACACAAGAAGACTTTGCTGAACATTATTGAAATAAATGGATGTAAGACTGTCTGTGTGGGGGAGAGAGCAGGCTCAGCTCCAGTACAGCAGAGGTAGTGGGGGACTTGGAGCCAAAGAGCTGGATTTGGGGGGATTACTAAGCAGAGGCATCAAGTTCGGGAGAATTCTGACTCAAGAGATCTGATGGGATTCTTGCTGATGGCCATCCAGGATGGACAGCTGTCACCTGGGCAGGAGGGGAGTTGAGGAATTTAATCAAGAGTAGAAGATGGACTTCATGAGGTTCTTGCTTTACCTGAGCTCCTGAGAATGCGGCCTAGGAGAAAACAAGACTCAGAGGATCCTGTCTAAGGACTGGTTATGGAGACAATCTCTGTCAGTCACTTTGCCTTCCTGAGCTCATTACATATGCACCTTGGGCTGGAGAGATGGCTTAATGGTTAAGGTACTTGCCTGCAAAGCCTAAGGAGCCAGGTTCGATTTCCCAGTACCCATGTAAGCCAGAGCACAAGGTGGCACATTGAGTTCTTTTGCAGTGGCTGGAGGCCCTGACTCACTCATTCTTTCTCTCTCTCTCTCTCTTTCTCCCTTTTCCTCTCCCTCTCTCAAATAAATAAAATATTTTTTCAAAAAATGTATATTTCAAGAGCTGGCCTTTAATCCCAGCACTTGGGAGGCTGAGGTAGGAGGATCACTGTGAGTTCGAGGCCACCCTGAGACTACATAGTGAATTCCAGGTCAGCCTGGGCTAGAGTGAGACCCTACCTCAAAAAAACAAACTCTGTATATATATTTCAAATTGAGTTGAACTAAAACCTGCAATTATTTAGGGCTCACCAGAGAAATTGAGTTCATAGGGTGGAGGGAGACTGGCTGCGTTGAAGGAATAGTCTCACTGCTGACGGAAGCTGACCAGTCTGCAGGATAGGCTGGCAGACCTGGGGCCACAGGAAAGCTAGGCGTCTGCTCAGGACCAAAGGCAGTAGGCTAGCAGAAGTCCCTCTTGCTAGGCCTCAGGGGGCAGCTCCAGAGCAGCACTGCTTACGTGCGTGAGTCTGTAGGTACCATCACCACTCAAACAAACAAACAACAGCTCTTTGTCTCTGGGGAAACCAATCCTTTTGCAGAGGGACAGCAGATTCAAAGCCTACTGGTTTAAATATTAGTCTCATCTAAAAGGTATTTTCACTGCAGCGGGTAGACTGCTATTGGCCACGTAGTTGAGCATCTTTGGCTTATTTGTATAATAATGTAATTGGTGCAAATGGTATTTGTGTGGTTATGATTTGTATTTTTCTTATTATCAATGATTATAGAACAAGCCATTGTAACAGAAACACCTAAAATCCAGTCCTTTTAATACAACAGAAGTTAATTTCTCTCTCACCTAGCAGCCCAGAGGCTAATGATGAATAGCTGGTGGGTAGCTTACTCTGTCTCTTGTGTGTTTGTTTGCTTTTTTTATTTGTTTTGTTTTTGTTTTTGAGGTAGGGTCTTGCTCTAGCCCAGGTTGACCTGTAATTCACTATGTAGTCTCAGGGTGGCCTCGAACTCATAGTGATCCTCCTACCTCTACCTCCCAAATCCTGGGATTAAAGGTGTGCGCCACCACACCTGGCTGTTTTACTTTTTCTTTTTTTTTTTCTTTTGTTTTGGTTTTCTGAGATAGGGTCTCACTCTAGCTCAGGCTGACCTGGAATTCACTATGTACTCTCAGGGTGGCCTCGAACTCACAGCGATCCTCCTACTTCTGCCTCCTGAGTGCTGGGATTAAAGGTGTGTGCTACCACACCCAGCTTCTTTTTCTTTTTCTGCCCCTGAGGTAGGGTCTCTCTCTAGCCCAGGCTGACCTGGAACTCACTCTGTAGTTGCAGGCTGGCCTCAAACTCACAATGATCCTCCTACCTCTGCCTCCTGAGTGCTAGGATTAAAGGTGTATGCCACCATACCCAGTCTGTTTTCATTTTTTTAAATATATTTTATTTATTTCCAAGGAGAGGTGGGGGGGGCACACACCAGGGCCTCTTGCTTCTGCATGCATGCGCCAGATGCATGCACCATTTTGTGCATCTGGCTTTACCTAGGTAATAGGGATTTGATCCTGGGCCAGACTTGGGCTAGCAGGCTTTTGTAATCAAGTGCCTTTAATCGCTGAGCCATTTTGCTATGGAGTCCCAGCTGGTCTCCATTTCTCAATTCTCCTGCCTCAACCACATTGCTGGGCTAGCTTAGTTTTTTGTTTTGTTTTTTGAGGTAGGGTCTCACTGTAGCTCAGGTTGACCCGGAACTCACTCTGTACTATAGTCCTAGGCTGGCCTTGAACTCATGGCAGCCCTCCTACCTCTGCCTCCCAAAAGCTGGGACTCAAGGCGTGTTCCACCATGCTGGGCTCACCTTTGTTCTTGAGATCACCCAGTGTCACAGTCAGCTGCATGCTGCTAGGATGAACCTCCAAACCACCACAGTTATGGAGGAAGGGATGTATTGAAGCTTACAGATAGAGGGAAAGTTCCAAATGGCAGAAGAAGCTGGTCCACATTCACAGGTCCAGGCAGAGAGAAAAGCAACCACCATCATAAACGAGCACACTCAGGAGCTCCAGGCAGAGCTCAAGCACTTTGCATATGTTCAGACTGGAATTTAGATCCGCCCCCAGTAACGCCTCCTCCAGCCAGGCAGCTGGAGTTCTAAATTACAGCTTGAATAAAACTTCTGAATGTATTGGGGGACATCTATTCAAACTGCCACACCTAGGAACCCACGTTGTTTCTTATGCTAGAAAAATTTCTTAGTGGGCAAGAGGGGAGCTACCTCGTGAGTACTACATCTGTTAAAGAGGCAAAGAAACTGTTGACTGCAGCTTTCGTACACAGCTATGATCTGGACATCCCATGTATAATTTCTACTTGTGTCCCTGCCCAAAGCAATCAAGCACAAGGTGGCATTAAGTACAAGAAATTTTGGGAAACACATGGGGTTCTGTTACTTATAGGAGGTGGAAATGGCAGATAGTTTGCAGCTTCTGCTCTATTAAATGAGTTTGAATATCTTTTTGTATGTTTAAGATTCATTAATGGGCTGGAGAGATGGCTTAGTGGTTAAGGCATTTGCCTACAAAGCCTAAGGACCCAGGTTCAATTCCCAGTATCCACATAAGCCAGATGCACAAGGTGGCACATGCATTTGGAGTTCATTTGCATTGGCTAGAGGCCCTGCTGTGCCCATTCTCTGCCCCTCTCTTTCTCTCTCTCATATAAACAAACAAATAAATAGAAAAATAAAGATTCACTCATGTTTCTTATTCTCTAAATACTTTATCTCATCTTCCCATTTTTCCTTTCAATTGTTTTTCTTATCCTGTGAATTCATAGACTACTTTTTACATATTAGGGAACTTAGTGCTTTGCCTTTGTTATCCTACGTGCTTTCTTGGTAATTATGCATCAGATTCTATTTTTTGTTGGTTTACAATAATAAACTTGTTAAAAATAAAATTGTTGCCAGGCGTGGTGTTGTATACCTTTAATCCCAGCACTCGGGAGGCAGCGGTAGGAGGATCACCGTGAGTTCGAGGCCACCCTGAGACTACATAGTGACTTCCAGGTCAGCCTGGGCTAGAGTGAAACCCTACCTTGGAAAACCAAAAGAACAAAACAAAATAAAATTAAAAAATAAAATTGTCAGGCATGGTGGTGCACGCCTTCAAGCCCAGCACTAGGGAGGCAGGGGTAGGAGACTCACTGTGAGCCTGAGGCCAGCCTAGGCTACAGAGTGAGTTCCAGGTCAGCCTGGGCTAGAGTGAGACCCTACCTTTAGAAAGAAACAAAATATAATTAGTAATAAAATTAAAGCCGGGCGTGGTGGCGCACGCCTTTAATCCCAGCACTCGGGAGGCAGAGGTAGGAGGATTGCCGTGAGTTCGAGGCTACCCTGAGACTCCACAGTGAATTCCAGGTCAGCCTGGGCTAGAGTGAAACCCTACCTCGAAAAAAAAAAAAAAAAAAAAAGTAATAAAATTAATAAAAATAAGTTGTATGCCATGAAAATTACTCAAAAGACTGTATCCTCTCTTTTCACAGATAACCCCAGCTATAACAAATTATGTAACTGACAAACTAGGCAAAAAGTTTGTAGAACCGCCACCATTTGACTTGACGAGAAGTTATTTGGATTCAAACTGCACCATTCCCTTAGTTTTTGTGTTGTCTCCAGGAGCAGATCCTATGGCTAGTAAGTGCACATGTTGTTAGCTTTTAAGAAATTACAACTGAAACATTCTGTTTAATACACATCTGTGATATAAATCAGTTAGTACACCTAGCATTTAGGGAAAGGTAACTAGAACTTTCCCATGATCAAACACACATATAGAGAGAAATCACAAAGCATAGCTTATGATGATAAAGTGAGAAGTGGAATGAATTTTTTGTGCCCCCTTGCAGGCCTGCTCAAATTTGCAAATGATAAATCTATGTCTGGAAATAAGTTTCAAGCCATTTCACTGGGACAGGGCCAAGGGCCAATTGCAGCCAAAATGATTAAAGCAGCAGTAGAAGAAGGTACGTGGGTGTGCCTGCAGAACTGCCACCTGGCTGTCTCCTGGATGCCCATGTTAGAAAAAATATGTGAAGACTTTTCGCCTGAAGTCTGCAACTCAACCTTTCGGCCTTTGGCTCACAAGCTATCCATCTCCAAAAGTATGTTGATTTCTCATAAGGGACTTTAGTACGTTTACTTAACTGTCTATTACACTGAATATATTCATTGCATTTTCAACTCTTAAATTTTTGTTGTTGTTGTTGTTGTTGTTATTGTTTTGAGGTAGGGTCTCACTCTAGCTCAGGCTGATCTGGAATTTACTATGTAGCCTCAGGGTGGCCTCGAACTTATGGTGATCCTCCTACCTCCACCTCCTGAGTGCTGGGATTAGAGGCGTGCGCCACCACGCCCGGCAACTTTCAACTCTTTAAATTTTTGCGTATGCATGTGCATGTGGTGTGATGTATGCATGTGTCTGTGCCCTTGCAGCACCTCATACACTCACCTGCACACTTGCTTGCTTGTGTTGTCCTGAATATTGCCGGGAGAGAGAGGTTGTCCCGCTCCACCACTTTTCCTCCTGGTCTTGTTTTGAGCTGGCCTTGGCCAGCTGCTTTTACATGGGATATGGAGACTAGAACTTAGACAGTTTCAGGCCCTCATGCTTGAGCTGGAAGCACACTTAACTCCTGAGCCATTGCTCCAGCCTTACTTTTAGACTCTTCTTCTTTTTTTTTCCTTTTGTTTTTTTGAAGTATGGACTCGCTCTAGCCCAGGCTGACCTGGAATTCAGGGTGGCCACAAACTCACAGTGATCCTCCTACCTCTGCCTCCCGAGTGCTGGGATTAAAGAAAGGTCTGCGCCCCTCATGCCTGGTTTTAGACTCTTAACCTTAGAGCTTTTGAAGCATTTCTGGTGTGTTCTATTGTACCTCTCTACTGTATATATTTCTAAGGCCCAAGACTGCCATCTTGCATAATGCTTTCCATTTATTTTGTCTTAGTTCCCAGTAACAATTCTACAGAATGGAGTAAAGATGACGAATGAACCACCCACAGGTCTCCGGCTAAATCTCCTTCAGTCATACCTCACTGATCCAGTTTCTGACCCTCAGTTTTTCAAGGGATGTCCTGGCAAAGAGCTGGTAAGGTTCAGCTTCTGAGATTCTTAAGTGGTGTTTTTGCAGTAGTTAAATTGTGCAAGTCTTTGTAGAACATGTTCTTAAACTTTATGTATTTCCTAATATGTCAGGAATTGTTTCTGTCTTGTCCACCATTATATTCCCAATAGTTTGTGTTTTGATTTTGACATAGTAGCTATTGAAATAAGTATTTTTGTTTTCATATATTTTTAAAAAAATATTTTATTGATTTGTTGGGTGTGGTGGTGCATGCCTTTAATCCCAGCATTTGAGAGGCAGAGGTCGGAGGATCGCCATGAGTTTGAAGCCACCCTGAGACTACATAGTGAATTCCAGGCCAGCCTGGGCTAGAGTGAGACCCTACCTTGAAAAACAAAACCAAAATAAAATTATTTATTTATTTGCAAACAGAGATATATATATATACATAGAGAGAGGCACGGAGAGAGAATATGGGCATACCAGGGCCTCTTGTTACTGCAAATGAACTCCAGATGTATGTGTAACTGTGCATCTGGCTTATGTGGGAACTGGGGAAATGAATTCAGATCATTAGGCTTTGTAGGCAAGTCTTAACAGCTGAGCCATCTTTCCAGCCCATCTCTCTCTCTCTCTCTCTCTCTCTATCTATCTATCTATCTATCTATATTGTTTGTTTTGTTTTTGAGATAGGGTCTTGCTCTAGTACAGATTGACCTGAAATTCACTACATAGTCAGAGGGTGGCCTCAAACTCACAGCGATCTACCTACCTCTGCCTCTCAGATTCTGGGATTAAAGGCCTGCACCACTACACCTGACTTTTAAGTGTTAGTTGTTTTATATTTTATTATTTATTTATTTATTTATTTAGAAAGAGAGAGAGAGAATGGGCCTACTAGGGTTTCCAGCCACTGCAAACAAACTCCAGACTCATGTGCTACCTTGTGCATCTGGCTTACATCTGGCCCTGGGGAATTGAACCTGGGTCCTTTGGCTTTGCAGGCAAATGCCTTAAGCACTAAGCAATCTCTCAGCCCTTAAATGTTAAATTTATTGTCAACAAAGACAGTGGTTAAAATAAATGCACTTGGGCTGAATAGCTTAGTAGTTAAGGTGCTTGCCTGAGAACCCTAAGGACCCAGGTTTGATTCCCCAATTTTCACATATGAAGCCAGATGCACAAGGTGGCACTTGCATCTGGAGTTTGTTTGCAATGGCTAGAGGCTCTGGTACACCATTCTCTCTCTCCCTATCTGCTTGTCTCTCTCCCTCTCAAATAAATAAATAAATAAATAATTTTTTAAACTACACTTGCTCTGCAAGCCTGCTGATCAAAGATTGTATCCCCAGCACAAAGTAAAGCCAGACACAAAAGTGGCGCACACATCTGTCAGCCAAACTCACGCATAGCAATTGGAAGTGGAGTCAAGAGAATCCCAAAGCTCACAAGCCACCTGTTGTCTGGCCTTCCCAGCATCAAAACAACACGAGAGACCCTGTCTCAGAGCAGGTGGAAGGAGAGGACCAACACCTCAGGGTTGTCCTCTGACCTCCACATGCATGCCATAGCATACGTGTGTGCGTGTGTGTGTGTGCGCACCCATACACACACACATCCATACATGCATGTGCACACACATTCAGACATACACATACATATGCATACACATATGTACACACATACACATATATGTACACACATATGCATAGATAAACACATATATGCACACACATACACATGTGTGTGTGCGCACACACACACATAGCAAACCAGAAGTGCTGGTGAGGATATGGACAAGAGGGAACCCTTTACACTGCTGATGGGAATGCAAACTAGTCCACCCCATATGAAAATCAGTATGGAGTTTTCTCAAAAAAAAAGATTAAAAATAGATCTACCACATAACCCAGTTATACCATTCCTGGGTATTTACCCAAAGGACTTCATGTCAATATAATCACAAATATACTTACACACCAATGCTTATTGAAGCACTATTAACAATAGCTAGGTGATGGAACCAACACAGGTGTCCAACAACAGAGGATGAATAAAGAAAATGTGGTACCTGTACAATGGGTTTTTCTTCAGTCATAAAGAATAATGCTATGTCATTTTCAAGAAAATAGATACAACTGGAGATAATCATAGTAAGTGAATTAAGCCAGTCATAGTAAAAAAATCATGCTTCCTCTCATTTGTGGTTCCTAGATTTTATATAGTTACATATAAAATCATATATAAATTATATATATATATATACTTAAAATGCTATACCTGGAATTTACTGTGATCATAAAGAGATGGTTGTCCTCCTCCAGAGCATGGATATAGGCATTGGGAGACCATGTGATGCCCATAGTAGACATATGAAGAGTCATGGACAGATAGATTTATTAAATGCTTTCTAAATGAAAAATAACAAACTCAGGAATTATGTACTAAGATTTATTCACACCCTAATGATTAACACTCTTACACTTAAATGCTCAAGTGCATGACCAGAAGTTAACATGAGTATTGAATTTTAACTACCTATGAATAATAACAAGGTACTATTAGCCATTACTTTCATAAACTAGTGACATTTTTTATATTTATTTATTTGAGAGAGAGAGAAAAAAAAAGAGGCAGAGAAAGAGAGAGGGAGAGAGAGAGAGACTAGGGACTCTGAGGCCTCTAGCTGCTACAAACAAACTCTAGACACATGTGCCACCTTGTGCATCTGGCTTTACATGGATACTGGACAATAGAACCTGGATCCTTTGGCTTTGCAGGCAAGTGCCTTAACCACTAAGCCATCTTTCCAGCCCCATTTTTATGTTTTAATAAAGTTTAATACTATCATGTTTATCTAGCTTTGAAGGTTTAAATTAGGTCATAAGAGGCATGCTGTTTATAAGTACTATTTTTGGTAGTATGCGTTTTTTAAACCAATGTAAAATGATCATTTTGATCAACATGATCATAGAATCCTGTAATGGAAAGACCTCATTTTACTAATGAAAATCTAATAAGAATTGTTTTTCTGTGTAATTTTTACATTAAAGGCATGGGAGAAGTTGCTGTATGGTGTTTGTTTTTTTCATGCCCTTGTACAAGAAAGAAAGAAATTTGGTCCTCTTGGTTGGAATATTCCATATGGATTTAATGAATCAGATCTGCGCATCAGTATCCGGCAACTACAGGTACCATGGGAAAGGAAGTAACATTTATAAAGGGTCACTATCTACCAGCCCCCTGGGCTGTCAGTATTTAATGGTAGTTTTTATTTGTTTGTTTTGAGGTAGGGTCTCACTGTAGTCCAGGCTGACCTGGAGCTCACTCTGTAGTCTGAGGCTGGCCTCGAACTCATCATGATTCTCCTATCTCACCCTCCCGAGTGCTGGGATTAAAGGTGTGCACTACCATGCCCACCTATTTAATGGTATTTATACAAACCTTTATAATAAAGATGAGAAAAGATTATTTTAATATTTTATTTATTTATTTGACAGAGGGGAGAGAGAGAAAAAGAGAGAATGGGCATGCCAGGGCCTCCTAGCCATTGCAAACAAACTCCAGACACATGTACCACCTTGTGCACTGGCTTTAAGTGGGTAGTGAGGAATCGAACCTGGGTCCTTTGGCTTTGCCAGCAACCACCTTAACTGCTAAGCCATCTCTCCAGCCCAGGATTATTTTATAGAAATGAACACTGTTGGGCTATAGACATAGCACTGTAATAAAGTATTTACCCAGCAAACATGAGGCACTGGGTTTGATCCCCAAGCACTGCAGGAGAGAGGAAGAAGGGTAGGGGCTGGGGACATGGCTCAACTGTTAAAAGCTCATGCATGCAAAGCTTATGGCCTGGCTTCAGTTCCCCAGTCACTCACACAAAGTCGGACAGGCATGCATTTGCAGCAGCAAGAGACCCTGACGCGCATGTGCACAAACACACACACACACACACAGAGAGAGAGAGAGAGAGATTAACGTTTAAAAAGAAAGAGAGGATTATATATATTACTGCTATTTTATCAACACAACATAAAAAAGCAGAAATCTTAATTGAAGTAAGTCTGTCAATTTGATAACCTTATAACAATTGTTGAAATGTTGAAATCAGTGCTTAAAATCTGTAATTAGGGCTGAGGAGATTAGTAGTTAAGGCACTGCTGGCAAAGCCAATGGACCCAGGTTTGATTCCCCACTACCCACGCAAGCCAGATGCACAAGGTGGCACAGGCATCTAGAGTTTAGTTGCAGTGGCTGGAGGACCTGGAATGCACATTCTCTCTATCTGCCCCTCTCTCTCTTTCTCTCTCTCTCTCAGATAAATAAATAAAAAATGTACTTTTTAAGGGTGGAGAAATGGCTTAGCGGTTAAGGTGCTTGCCTGAGCATCCTAAGGACCCATGTTTGACGCTCCAGGTCCCACATGAACCAGGCGCAAGGTGACACAAGTGCACAAGGTTGCACACTAGATGGTACATGGGTCTGGAATTTGATTACAGTGGCTAGAGGCCCTGGCACTCCAAGTCTCTCTCTCTCTCTCTCTTTCTTTCTTTCTTCCACTATCACATAAAAAAGGCCAGTCACTGGGCGTGGTGGCACACTCCTTTAATCCCAGCACTTGGAAGGCAGAGGTAGGAGAATCACCATGAGTTCGAGGCCACCCTGAGACTACATAGTGAATTCCAGGTCAGCCTGAGCTGGAGTGAGACCCTACCTTGAAAAAAACAAAAAGAAACAAAACAAAAGGCCAGTCTATTGGGTTTGCCTCAGAAAAGTATATATATATAGGTTTTTTGTGGTAGAGTCTCACTCTAGCCCAGACTGACCTGGAATTCACTATGTAGTCTCAGGCTGGCCTTGAACTCATGGCGATCCTCTTAACCTCTGCCTCCCAAGTCCTGGAATTAAAGACGTGCACCACCATGTCCAGCCTTTATATATATATAATATATATATGTACATATATGTATATATTATAACTAATTACATAAGTGACTTTGATTTTAAACATTGAATTTTTATTTAAAATATTTTATTTTTATTTATTTATGAGAGAGAGAGAGTGAATGAGCATGCCAGGGCCTCTAGCCACTACAAATGAACTCCAGATGCATGTACCCCTTGGGCATCTGGCTTATGTGGGTACTGGGGAATGGAACCTGTGTTCTTAGGCTTCACAGGCAAGTGCCTTAACCATTAAGTCATCTCTCCAGCCCTAAGCATTGATTAAAAAAATTTATTGATTAATTTGTAAGCAGAGAGAGAAAAAGAGAAAAAAAAAGGGAATGAGAACGGATGTGCCAGGGCCTTTAGCCGCTGCAAATAAACCCCAGATACATGCACCACTTTGTGCACCTGGCTTTACGTGGGGACTGGGAAATCGAACCCAAGTCATTAGGCTTTTCAGGCAAGTGCCTTAACTGCTGAGCCATCTCTCCAGCCCCTGAACATTGATCTTTGAGACCAGTATTGTTGATAAAGGTTTGAAGAACGTTTGCTAAAACGGCCATAGGAACTCTAATTAGTCCACTGAGAACTCATCATCTGCTAGGTCCCAGCCTGCAGCCTGGTGTCAGCCTGTAGGTCTTTTGCTTGAACCTAGAGCTCGCTGACTTGGCTAGTCCATCCAGCCAGCTTGTCCCAGGGGTCTGCCTGTCTCCTGCCTGTCTCCGCCCCCTGAGTGTGCTAGGATTACAGGGGGGACCAGCACACTGGTGGGTATTTACACAGGTGCTGGGATCCAAACTCAAGTTTTCCACTGGTACATCAAGCTTTATCTACTGAGCCATCTCCACAGCCCAAGGGGTTAATCATTAAGCCATGTTCACCTGGTCAAACTAGCAGGCTGCCTCTCTACAAAGGGGCTGAAGAGATGGCTCAGCAGTTAAGGCACATGCCTGCAAAGCCTAACAACCTGGTTTCAATTCCCCAGTACCCACATAAGCCAGATGCACAAAGTGATGCATACATCTGGAATTTATTTGCAGTGGTTAGAGGCCTGACATGCCCATTCTCTCTTCTTCTTTCTCCCTCTATCTATATCTGCCTCTCTCTCTCAAATAAATGAATAATTTAAAAAATTATTTTTTATTTGCAAGCAAAGAGAGATAGAAGAGAAACAGAGAGCATGTTTGCACCAGGGCTTCCAGCCACTGCAAACCAACTCCAGATGCATATGCCCCTTTGTGCATTGGCTTTATGTGGATACTGGGGAATTGAATCTGGGTCATTAGGCTTTACAGGCAAGTGCCTTAACTGCTGAGCCATCTCTCCAGCCCCATAAATAATTTTTTTAAAGCAGTATAGACCTGCCTGGTGGCTCATGTCTATAATCCCAGTGCTTGGGAAGCTGGGGCAGGAGTATTGTGGTGAGTCTATGGTTAGCCTGGGTGACAAAATGGAACCTTGTTGCGGGAGGGGATAAATATGCCATTTTATTTATTTATTTACTTTTGGTTTTTTGAAGTAGAGTCTCACTGTAGCTCAGGCTGACCTGGAATTCACCATGTAATCTCAGGGTGGCCTCAAACTCATGGCAATCCTCCTACCTCTGCCTCCCGAGTTCTGGGATTATAGGCGTGCACCACCACACTGGGAAAATATGTCATTTTAAAAGGGAAATGAGGGCTGGAGGGCTGGCTGAGTGGCTAAGGCATTTGCCTGCAAAGCCAAAGGACCCAGGTTCGATTCCCCAGGACCCACGTTAGCCAGCTGCACTAGGGGGCACACGTGTCTGGAGTTTGTTTGCAGTGGCTAGAGGCCATGGTGTGCCCATTCTCTCTCTCTCTCAGTGAAATAAATAAATAAATAATAAAATATTTAAAAGGGAAATGTAAGTTGGGCTGGGGAGATGACTCAGCTGTTAAAGATGCTTGCTTGCAAAGCGTGCTGGGCCGGGTTCACTTTCCCAGTGCCCACATAAAGCTGGATGCAAAGTGGTACATATATCTGATGTCATTCATTCTCTCTTCCTCCTTCTCTCTCTCTCTCTCAAGTAAATACATAGGTTTGTTTTTTTTTTTTTAAAAGGAATTTAAAGTTTTTCCATATTCATGTTTATCTTTGTTTTAGTTGTTTATAAATGAGTACGACACAATTCCACTTGAGGCCATCTCTTACCTGACCGGAGAGTGTAACTACGGGGGACGAGTGACAGATGACTGGGACAGGCGCCTCCTGCTCACCATGCTGGCTGACTTCTATAACCCTCTCATTGTTGAAAGCCAGCATTATAAGTTTTCTCCCAGTGGAAACTATGTTGCACCTCCCAAAGGCACTTATGAGGACTATATTGAATTCATTAAGGTAATTGATATCTCTGAGACTAGGGTTGGACTTATGTATGATTTTTCTAAAAAGTAAATAGGGTTGGAGAGACTGCTCAGTAGTCAAAGTACTTGCCTGCAAACCCTAATGACACAGGTTCAATTCCCCAGTACTTTACATAAAGCCAGATGCATAAAGCAGTGTATGCATTGGGAGGTCGTGGTTAGAGTCCCTGGCATGCCCATTCTCTCCCTCCCTCTCTCTCTCACCCTCCCTTTCTCTCTCTCCTTTAAAATAAACATTAAAAATATTTTTAAAAAATAAAAAGTAAATAAATTATATTTAATGTATACATTTAATATATTTATTTATTTATTTATTTGAGAGTGGCAGAGAGAAAGAGGGAGAGAGAGAGAGAATGGGCATGCGAGGGCCTCCAGCCACTGCAAACAAACTCCAGATGCATGCACCCCCTTGTGCATCTGGCTAACGTGGGTCCTAGAGAATCGAGCCTCGAACCGGGGTCCTTAGGCTTCACAGGCAAGTGCTTAACCGCAAGCCATCTCTCCAGTCCATAATGTATACATTTAGACAAGCATGATTACAACTAACATTCACGATTTTGTTTTCCTAGTAATTACTTGAAATTAAAAATGTTTGAAGCTTTTGTTATTCGATGTTTAGTTTTTTAAACTGTTTTTTGTCTGCATTTCTGATTTATGAATTAATGCTTTGTAATAAAAAATGAAATGTTTACTCTGTCCTCTTATATTGTTAATGTTTTTATTTATTTGCAAGCAGAGAGACAGAGTATGGGAATGCCAGGGCCTTCTGTCACTGCAAACGAATTCCAGAAGCATGTGCTGCTTTGTGCATCTGGCTCCTCATAGGCACTAGGGAATCATGTCCAACTGCTGAGCCATCTTCCCAGCCAGCACATGTTGTTAATATTTTTTAAAGTACTTTTTTAAAAAAATTGTTAAAGGTAGAGTCTCACTCTAGCCCAGGCTGGCCTTGAACTCATAGCAATCTCCTACCTCAGCCTCCTGAGTGCTGGGATTAAGGCATGTGCCACTATTTTTTTGTTTGTTTTCATTTTTGTTTTTCAAGGAAGGGTCTCTCTCTATCCCAGGCTGACCTGGAATTCACTATGTAGTCTCAGGGTGGCCTCGAACTCATGCGGATTCTCCTACCTCTGCCTCCCAACTGCTGGGATTAAAGGCATGTGCCACCATGCTCAGTTAAAGTACCCTTACAAATATTTTTATTGGGCTGGAGAGATGGCTTAGTGGTTAAGTGCTTGCCTGTGAAGCCTAAGGACCCCAGTTCGAGGCTTGATTCCCCAGGACCCACGTTAGCCAGATGCACAAGGTGGCACATGTGTCTGGAGTTCATTTGCTATGGCTGGAAGCCTTGGTGCACCCATTCTCTCTCTCTCTGCCTCTTTCTCTCTCTCTCTGTCACTCTCAAATAAATAAATAAATATGAACAAGACAACTCATTGTCAAGGAAAAAAATTATTTATTTCTGAGAGAGAGAATAGGTGTGCTAAGTCCTGTTGTCACTGTAAATGAACCCCAGACACATCTGCCATGTTGTGCACCTGGATTTATGTGGGCGCTTGGGCCAGCAGGTCTTGCAAACAAACGCCTTTAATCACCGAGCAATCTCCCAATGCCCTGTATTATTAATATTTCTATGTATGTGGGAGTTTCACTGAGAAGAAGCTGAAAACCAAGAAAAGTAGATGTACTTTAGCCATTTAAATAAAGAGTGATGGATTGGTAGTAGAACATTGATTAAAAGGAGGAAAGGTGGTTTGAGCTTTAAGGGGAAACAAATTTTGAGTAAGTGTCATAGTCAGCTTCACATGGCTGGGATGAACCTCCCAACAGGACACAGCTTATGGGAGGAAGGGGATTTATTGAAGCTTATAGGTACAGGGGAAGTTCCATAATGGCAGAAGAAAATGGTCCCCTTTCACAGGTCCATGAAGAGAGAAAAACCACCATCAGCACCACAAGCAAGTGCAGTCAGGGAACCCCAGGCAGAGCTCAAACACTCTGCAGACCTTAGGCTGGAATTCCAGGTCCACTCCCACACCTTAGGGCTAGACCCTAGGATCAACCCACAGTGACAACCAAGTTACAAGCTTGAATAAAACTCCTGAGTCTATTGGGGGACATCCATTCACACTATCACAGTAAGCAGCTGGGAAATACATGAGAGAGACCATGGAAGACAAGGTTACCTTAGGAAGATCCTGGTCAACTCTCTCCCTGTGGCTTTCTGCCGCCTCCTCCTCCTCACTGAGGACAAGGGGAAAGTGCCCTACTGTTGGGCAGATATAAAGGAGAGATCAGAGAACTCTTTCTAAATCTGTTGATTTTAAATTGCCTTTAGTTAGGGCTGGAGAGATGGCTTAGCCGTTAAGCGCTTGCCTGTGAAGCCTAAGGAACCCGGTTTGAGGCTTGATTCCCCAGGACCCATGTAAGCCAGATGCACAAGGGGTGCATGTGTCTGGAGTTTGTTTGCAGTGACTGGAGGCCCTGATGCACCCATTCTCTCTCTCTCACTCTCTCTCTCTCCCTATCTGTCACTCTCAAATAAATAAATAAAAATAAACAAAAAAAATTTTATTTGCCTTTAGCTCAAAATATCCCTTGTGCTAAAGGGGCATATACTGGGATAAGTACCCCACTCCCTCTAGGAACCTGTGAAAATATGATGTGTGCTCACTCAGTCTGTCTTCCAACAGAAACTTCCCATGACTCAGGAACCAGAGATATTTGGATTACATGAAAATGTTGACATCTCCAAAGATCTCCAGCAAACGAAGGTTCTGTTTGAGTCCTTGCTCCTCACCCAAGGAGGCTCCAAGCAGACAGGATCCTCAGGAAGTACGGATCAGATTCTGTTGGAAATTGCGGAAGACATACTCAACAAGGTAAGATTTAGATTAAAATATATCACTTACAAGAGAAATAAAAGTGCCAGTTGATATAGCAACCTGAAAACTACATATACCAGCATTATGACTTTGAGCAAGATATTTTGCCTCTTGAAAAGTTAGTTTCCAAATTTGTTAAGTGATGAGAAGTAGTTTGAAAGTAAAACGTCCCCCATAGACTCATGTGTTTGTGACTAAGCCTCATATGCAATCCGCAGCTGGTGGAGCCTTTGGGTGGGGACCCTGCTGGAGGAAGCGTGTCACTGGGGGTGGGCCTTGGGGTTTATTAGCCCAGCTCCAAGCCCAGTTCTTAGATACTTCCACCCAGATGTGTGAGTAGATGTGAGTTCACCTCTGCTCTGGCACTCCATGATGAAATTTCTCCTCTAGACTGTGAGCTGAAATAAACCCTTTCCTCTCATAAGCTGCTTTGGGTTGGACCATAAGAAGGTAACTGCAATGTATGGAGTATAAAGTATGAGGACAAGCCGGGCGTGGTGGCTCATGCTTTTAATCCCAGCACTCGGGAGGCAGAGGAGGATCGCCATGAGTTCGAGGCCACCCTGAGACTACATAGTGAATTCCAGGTCAGCCTGGGCCAGAGTGAGACCCTACCTCGAAAAACCAAAAAAAAAAAAAAAAAAAAAAGGTTTAATTTTTAAAAAAAAGTTTGAGGACAATAAAGAGAACACTACTTTAAAGTGGTTTTCAAAATGATTGCCACATAGCTAAATTCTTAGAAATTATAGTTGTGGATGAGCTAATGTACATTTGATTTATTTTTAGTCCTAAATAAAAGACTTTTTAATTTTATTTGAGACAAAAAGAGGTAAAGATAAAGAGATAGAGAGAGAGAGAGAGAGAGAGAGAGAGAGAATGGGTGTGCTAGGGCTTCTAACCACTGGTAATGAACTCCAGATGAATGTGCTACTTTGTGCATCTGGCTTATGTGGGACCTGGAGAGTTGAACATGGATCCTTAGGCTTTGCAGGCAAGTGCTTTAACTGCTAAGCTATCTCTCCAGCCCAACTAAAAGGCTTTTTAAAATGGAAGGACTGCTCTGAACTTGCTGATTCAAGGATAAAATGATTTTTTACATATTTATTTGAGAGAGAGAGAGAGAACCAGAGAGAGCACCTAGGCACACCAGGACCTCTTAGCACTGTAAACAAACTCCAGACACATGCACTACTTTGTACATCTGGCTTTACATGGGTCCTGGGGAACCGAACCCTGGTCATCAGGCTTTGCAAGCAAGTGCCTTAACTACTGAGCCATCTGTACCTTAGGTGGTAAGGGAAGGCTCAGGGAGGTGTCAGTGTTGGGTTGGTTTGCTATGGTGTCCTCTTTCCATAACAGCACCCAGTAAGTATACTTAACCCTGCTAAAGAAAGGCCAGTGATACCCTCTAGTGTCAACTTCTTCTCTAAGTCATAAATTCAATAAAGAGCTTCTAAAGGAATTAGGAAAGACTAAGGTCCTAAACACAGATCTTCACAGATTGCCATCAAGGAACCTACTGTAAACATGCCCATATTTTAGTGCCAGGCCCCTGAGAGAGCCGGACCTGGTTCCTAGTGTACCCACCTCCAGAGCCCATGAGCCGCACATTCCTAGACTCCTACACTCTCCTCTTGAGGGGGCCCTGCTCACCACTGTCTTGGCATGACCATTGCCAAAGCAAAGGGAGCTGCACTGCCTGCGTGAGGTGGAGGCCAGCAGCCTGCCCTGGCTCCCACCTCCTGGCTGCCACTTCGCCTGTGCCTCTCCTTATCCCAGCCCACTGCTTCTGTGGTTCACCTCTGTGGGGAAGGCTCATCCTCAGGGGATGCTGGCTTACAGAGCTGTGGCGGAGACGTTCAGGACTCATGTAGGCTGAAGGGGTCTGCTGAGCGGAAAGGCTCTGGAGTGACACGACCTAGTGTGGCTTAAAATTCTTTGGTACAGGGCTGAAGAGGTAGATCAGCAATTTAAAGGCACTTGCTTGCAAAGCCGGTTGGCCTAGGTTTGATTCCCCAGCACCCATTTAAAGGCAGATGCATAAAGTGGCACATGTATCTGGAGTTTGCAATTTGTCCTGGCACACCCATTCTCACTTGCTGTTTCTCTCTATCTCTCTCCTTGAAAATAAATTTTAAAATATTTTTGTTGTTTTTTGAGGTAGGGTCTCACTCTAGCCCAGGCTAACCTGGAATTCACTATGGAGTCTCAGGGGGGCCTCGAACTCACGGTGATCCTCCTACCTCTGCTTCCCAAGTGCTGGGATCAAAGGTGTGCACCACCACGCCCGGCACTAAAAATATCTTTAAAAAAAAAAAGAGTTCTTTGGTACTACCACCCAGGGGCTATTACCTATGGACAGGCAGAGCACCTCAACTCTGAGTTTAGGACTTCCCTCATTAAGAAACCCCTCACCTCTTTAGGAGTATGAATTTATCAGTGTCTTAGGATTTATCTGCAGTCCTCCTTATCATTTCTCCTCAAGTGTCTCTGAGGTTCCTCATGGAAATCACAGGCTCAGTGGTCTTCTCTCTACCCATTCCCTGGAACACCGCTGCATTTACAATTCTGTTCAACAGTGCAGTAATCTAAGCTACTTAGAACTAGTGATAGCTGATTAGAAATGAACTTAAAACAGTCATGAAATGGTAAATGCATTTGATCCATGGAAAACAAGACTCAGCAAACAAAAAGAATATAATGTCCTCATCTAAAAAACAAATAATTGTCAAGGTTTGGAGGGATGGCTTAGCAGTCAACGCATTTGCCTGCAAAGCCAAAGGACCCAGGTTCAATTCCCCAGGACCCACGTAAACCAGATGCACAAGGTGGTGGCGCATGCATCTGCAGTTCCTTTGCAGCAGCTGGACACCTGGCACACCCATTGTCTTTCTATCTGCTTCTTTCTTTCTCCCTCTCTCAAATAAGTAAATAGAATATTAAAAAATATAATAATTGTCGAGCTGGACAGATTGCTTACTGATTAGGGCGCTTGCCTGCAAAGGCTAACGACCCGAGTTTGATTCCCTACTTAGATTCCCCAGTACTCACATAAAGCTAGCTGCACAAAGTGGTGCAAACATCTGGAGTTTTTTTTTTTTACAGTGGCTGGAGGCCCTTTTATACCCATTTTTCTCTGATCTATCTCTGCTTGCAAATAAATTTTTTTAAAAATTTGTTTTTTGGTTTTTCTCAAGGTAGGGTCTCACTCTAGCTCAGGCTGACCTGGAATTCACTATGTAGTCTCAGGGTGGCCTTGAACTCATGGTGATCCTCCTACCTCTGCCTCCCAAGTGCTGGAATTAAAGGCATATGCCACCACGCCTGGCTAAAAAAAATTTTTTAATCAAAAAAATTATGCTGGACTGGAGAGATGGCTTCGTGCTTAAGGCGTTTGCCTGCAAAGCCAAACGATTCCGGTTCAATTCTCCAGGACCCACGTAAGCCAGATGCACAAGGGGCGCCTGCATCTGGAGTTCATTTGCAGTGGCTGAAGGGTCTAGTGCATCCATTTTCTCTCTCTCTCTCTCTCTCTCTGCTTCTGTCTCTCTCTCAAATAAATTAATTAATTAAATTAAAAAAATTATGTGCAGCAGCTAGCATATTAGCTGCCACACAGCATAAACCCTGAGTTAGCTTTTGCTGGCCTCATAGTTGAATGAAGTGCATTATCCATGCTGAGAGTAACTTATGATCTTCAAAATGTATGCTTTCAGCTTCCGCTTGACTATGACATTGAAACAGCGCTGCTGAAATATCCAGTGAGGTATGAAGAGAGCATGAACACTGTGTTAGTACAGGAAATGGAGCGATTTAACAAGTAAGTGTGCACTCCCATAATTCAGAAAGTAACCGAACAAAGTGGAAAAAACCTGGTATTGAATTGAATTTATTTTATTTTATTTGCTTGTTTATTTGAAAGAGGGAGAAAGAGGCAGAGAGAGAGAATGGACACGCCAGGGCGTCTAGCCACTGAACTGCAGATGCGTGCACCACCTTGTACATCTGGCTTTACATGGGTACTGGGGAATCAATTCTGGGTCCTCAGACTTTGCAGGCAAGCATCTTAACTGCTCTGCCATCCCTCCAGCCCTGAGTTGAAAATTTTTAAGAAAAAGTCATCAAAACCTCCCACTTAGGTGGGCATAGTGGTGCACACCTTTAATCCAAGCACTTGGGAGGCTTAGGTAGGAGGATCAGTGTGAATTTGAGGCTACCCTGAGACTACATAGTGAATTCCAGGTCAGCCTGGGCTAGAGCGAGACCCTACCTTGAAAAACAAAACAAAACAAAAATACACATACACACACACACACACACACACACATTGTACACATCAAAGGAAACAAAGTGATGAGATAATATTTGCAGAAAGTTGGGAGAAAATATTTGCAAGTCATACATCTGGTAAATTTATTACTGTTCCAAAGACTCAAGGAATACAAATAACAAATAACTCTATATAAAGAACTCAAATAATGTGACTAAGAAATGAGCAAGATAGCTGGGGAGATGATTGGTGGTAAAGCTTGCCTCACAAATGTGAGAGCCGGAGTTCAATACCCAGGACCCATGTAAAACGCTGGGTGTAGCAGCAAGTACCTGTAACCCGGGGGACATGCTCCTACATGGCTAGGAAGTGATTCTTGCTGTTTCTTCTTTTAGAAAGACATATCGATATTTATTAGCATATATATGTGGGTGACATAACTTCTGTCTTTGCAGTCTAATCAGAACTATACGGAATACTCTCCAGGACCTTGAAAAGGCCATTAAAGGTTTGGTTGTAATGGATTCTGCATTAGAAGCACTTTCAAGTAGTTTACTTGTTGGGAAGGTTCCAGAAATGTGGGCCAACCGATCATACCCAAGCCTCAAGCCCCTAGGAAGTTACATCACAGATTTTCTATATCGGTTGAGCTTTTTACAGGTAAAATACTATGTAGGTGATTGATAGATAATTGTTATTTTAGTCTGTATTTTAAAATGTGTGCATATTTATATAAATATAATATATAATATATAATAAATATAAAAATAATTATCACATAAATAAAAAATCTCATTCAAATATCACCTAAAACTGCCACATACACCAATATATTCTTGTTGTTAACTGGGGAGATGCTATTAATTGACTGGGGTCACTAATGTTTCTAGGTTGAATGGAACATGAGTAGTGTGTTCATGGTTATCTAATTAAAAGTTTAGAATTTTGAAAAGCACATACATTTTGAAGCACTGAGTAGAAAATTAAATTTTTACTTTAGTCAAGCTCATGTAGCAAGTAATATTTGTAGTTTTGAAAGTTCTAAGTTAGTAATTCATGGACACCGCTATTTAATGATGTTATCTTGTGTTTTTAATGCTTACGTAAGTCACAAAAAAAAAAACATGCCTTTAATCCCAGCACTCACGAGGCAGAGGTAGGTGGATCACTGTGAGTTTGAGGCCACTCTGAGGCTACATAGTGAATTCCAGGTTAGCCTGAGCTAGAGTGAGACCCAACCTCAAAAAACTTTTAAGAAGCCCAAGGCTTAGATTTATTTGTTTATTTATTTTTATTTATTTCTGAGAAGAGAGAGAGAATATGGGCATCTCAAGTTCTCTCACTGCTACAAAAAAAGAAAAAAATCTCCAGACAAATGCACCACTTAGTGCATTTGGCTTTATGTGGGCACTGGGGAATCAAACCCAGACCAGCATGGGGTTTTATCCTGCAGAGTATGAAAAGGGTAATTGTTGTAGTTACCTTCTTGTTGCTGGGATAAAGCACCATACCAAAAGCAGCTGATGGGGGAAAAGAGTTTATTTTGACTTCCAGTCTCCAGGGGAAGCTCCATGATGGCAGGGGAAAGCATAGCATGAGCAGAGGCTGGACATCACCTCTGCCACAGCAGGTGGACAACAGCAGCAAGAGAATGAGCTAAGCTCTGACAAGGGGGAGCTGGCTATAACACTCCTAAGCCAACCCCCAACAACACATCTCCTCCAGCAATGCTGCACATCACAACTTGCTATCAGCTGGGGACCAAGCATTCAGGACACAGGAGTCAATGGGGCAGCAATACCTTAGGCAGAGAAAATAAGATGCTCACTGGTGCAGCTCAGAAAAGATCACCAAGCATCCTAAGTAGGGAAGTAAACACGGCTTTGACTTGGTGGGTCACCAAAGCAGGGTTATGGGAAGTCTGGTCCAAGTACACATGGTCAGGTGTATTCCGGCAATGCTATGCTGAATGCATTGAGCAGAGAGAGAGGAAACAAAAGGACAGAAAGAAGATGGTGACTTTCTGAACTGGAGTGGGACGTGGGCATGGAGACAAGGGGATGAAGAGAGTTAAGAAACAGGTATTGGGGCTGGAGAGGTGGCTTAGCAGTTAAGGTGCTTACCTGCAAAGCCTAATGACCCATGTTCGATTCCCCAGTACCCACATAATCCAGATGCACAAGGTGGTGCATGCATCTGGAGTTTGTAATGGCAGGAGGCCCTTGTGTGCCCATTCTCTCTCTCTCTCCTCTCTTTCTCTTCCTCTTTCTCTCTGCCTCTATCTCTCAACTAAATAAATAAAAATTTGAAAAAAGAAAAGAAAAGAAGTTGGGGCTGGAGAGATGGCTTAGCAGTTAAGAAGTTTGCCTGCAAAGCCAAAGGATCCCAATTCGACTCTCCAGGACCCACATAAGCCAGATGCACAAGGGGGCACATGCATCTGGAGTTCGTTTGCAGTGGCTGAAGGCCCTGGTGTGCTCATTCTCACTTCCTCTCTCTGCCTCCCCTCACTCTCAAATAAATAAAGTGAAAAAAGAAAGAAAGAAAGAAAGAAAGAAATTGGAACAAACCTGTGAAGGCTTGTCTTTATAAAGACAACATGTAAGGTTTCTAAAGGCTCTTAAGTGTGGTAAGTAACATGATGAATCCCCACATCATTTACATCTGGCCTTTTGCACAAGCTATGATTCTTTCAAGCTATGTTTCATTCATATTAATGCTAAAATTATTCTGAACTTCCAAGAAGAGAAAGTAGAAAGGAAAAGAGGGAGGGTGGTGTGTTTGAAGTCAGGGAAGAGTCCTATGATGGGAAGTGGGGGTACCGTAGACAAAAGGCAGAATCAGGAGTCGAGGAATCGTACATAAGGTGCCCTCCATATGGACACAAGATGGATATAATGCATTTTGCCTTGTCTTTACAGGACTGGTATAACTTAGGAAAACCCTGCGTGTTTTGGCTCTCAGGTTTCTTTTTCACCCAAGCCTTTTTAACTGGAGCTATGCAGAATTATGCCAGAAAGTACACCATACCTATTGATTTACTAGGATATGAATTTGAGGTACAGTAACTCCCCAAATGCAACAATATGTCATTCCATCAGTCATGTATTTAAGCAAGAAGGCTATATAAATTTTATGTTATGACCTGTGATAAACAATATTACTTGGTTTCCCTTTATGTTCCATGAAGAATATGCTATTTGGGACTGGAGAGATGGCTCAGTGGTTAAGGTGCTTGCTTGCAATGCCTGATGATTTAAGTTCAGTTCCTCAGTACCCACATAAAGCCAGATGCACAAAGTGGCACATGCATCTGGAGTTCATTTGTAGTGGCTACAGGTCCTGGCCCATCTCTCTGCCCCCCCTCCTCTCTTCTTGCAAAAAAAAAAAAAAAAATATATATATATATATATATATATATTTGTCTTGCTATCTCTAGGACAGAATTTTCATAATTATAATCTTTTTCAAATAATCCAAAATTCTTTTTTTAGTAAAAATTGTGAGACACAGTAAAACCTGATACAATGTTTCAAAAACGTATTATGGCAGAAAAAGCATAGTTTAACAAGCTTTTGCTTCTTAACATATTGTGAAGATTTAGCTAGTGTTTGTTTAGGAGGCCAGGTGTGTGGAGGGCAGCAGTGACAGTGTGCATGTCTCTTCAGGTTATTCCTTCTGACGACTCTGATGAATCACCAGAAGATGGTGTTTATATCCACGGACTATACCTTGATGGAGCACGCTGGGACAGGGTCAGGTCAGTACCTGAATGCAAAACTCTCTTCAAATGTAGCTTAATCAAAAATAGAATAAATGGGCTGGAGAGATGGCTTAGCAGCTAAGTGTTTTCCTGTGAAGCCTAAGGACCCCAGTTTGAGGCTCAATTCCCCAGGACCCACGTTAGCCAGATGCACAAGGGGGCGCACACATCTGGAGTTCGTTTGCAGTGGCTGGAGGTCCTGACGTGCCCATTATCTCTCTCTCTATATATATATATATATCTGCCTCTTTTTCTCTCTGTCTGTCACTTTCAAATAAATAACTAAAAATTAAAAATTTTTTTAAATTTTAAAAAAAGTAGAATAAATGGCCTGCTGCCTTTAAAAAAAAAAATCTCTTCTAGGGAGTAAGGGAAGTAAGTTATTACCAGAATGCTTACATAAATCATTACTCAGACTGGGCAATTGATGATTGTTTTTAAGTCCTGAACAATTTTTAACTTTTTAAAAATTTATTTGCAAGCAGAAAGAGATAGAAGAGAGACAGGCAGAGTGGGCATGCCAGGGCCTCTAGCCACTACAAATGAACTCCAGATGCATGGGCCACTTTGTACATCTGGCTTTATGTGGGTCCTGGAGAATCAATCCTGGGTTGTTAGACTTTACAGGCATGCGCCTTAACCACTGAGCCATCTCTGCAGCCCCTAAACAATTTTAGTTAATATTTCAGTGGTCTTATGGGTAGAAATCTGAACTAAAATTATTTTCCCACTATTGTTTGATAACAATTACCTTCCTATTAGAGAATAAATGTGGTTACTTACAAAAGTTTTGTTTATTTTTATTTTTTTTATTTGAGAGCTACAGGCATAGAGAGAAAGAGGCAGATAGAGAGAGAGAGAATGGGCGCACCAGGGCCTCCAGCCACCGCAAACGAACTCCAGACACGTGCACCACCTTGTGCATCTGGCTAATGTGGGTCCTGGGGAATTGAGCCTCGAACTGGGGTCCTTAGGCTTCACAGGCAAGTGCTTAACTGCTAAGCCATCTCTCTAGCCCAAATGTGGTTACTGTAAGAGTACCCAAGATCAAGTCCAGGTAGGAAAGCCAAAACCAGCCTTCTGTTGCCAGGGACACCCAAAGCCACCAGGGTTATGTTTTAGGCTTGAGTCCTGTTTAAGAGTAGGGCAGTGCAGAACAGCCTCTCCTTCTAGAGACCTTGCAGGACTAGAGACTTTCTATATCTCCCCTTCCCCATTACCTCCAAGACTATTCATATAGTCTGCGACCAGACACACCCCTGTTAACCAGAAACTTGTAAAAGGGACCAACTCTTTTTGTTCCTTAGAGTTTCAGAGCCTGCCTCACTCTCCTTCCCTCTCCTTCTCTATGACTTCAGGCCCTACCACTGCACCCTGCCATAGTGCTTCTAACCCTCCTAACAAAGAGTTTGTTGATAGAGTCCAAACCAAAGCTTTCCCTTCAAAAGAACAATGTAGGCGCTATAGAGATGGCTTAGTGGTTAAGGCACTTGCCTGCAAAGCCTAATGACCTGGGTTCAATTCCCCAGTACTCACATAAAGCCAGATGCACAAGGTAGCACATGCATTTAGAGTTTGCAGTGGCTGGAGGCTCTGGAGCACCCATTCTCTCTTTCTACCTTTCTGTCTCTCTATCCTCTCTGCTGGAAAATAAATTAATTAAAAAACGACAATGTCTTAGGTGCCTATCATCAAAGCAGCCTGTTGCTTCCCCTCCTGTCCTGCTTTTTAAAATCGCTTCCATCTCTTAATGTGTAGGACTGAATCAGTTTTAAAGAGCTCATAGTTATAATAAAGTTCCCATTTAGTAAATGGGAATTTTTGCTTGTTTATTTATTTATTTTTTTTAATCAAGGTAGGGTCTCACTCTAGCCTAGGCTGATCTGGAACTCACTCAGTAGTTCCCACTGGTCTCGAACTCACAATGATCCTCCTACCTCTGCCTCTGAGTGCTGGGATTAAAGGTGTACACTACCGTGCCTGCGTAAGTGGAAATATTTTGCGTGCGTTTGCTGAGTTAATAAGTAATATTGGATTTCTAGCTGAATTCTTAGAAAACTAAGAGGATGCTATTAAGAAACTATTCCTGGCGTAAAATAAATAGCAGGGGGGCGGGGAAGGGCAGAAAATACTACCCCTGGCGACTTGGTCTTTAACAATCCAGTTATAGGCACAGTCCCTGTATGCCCAGAGGCCAGGTTGGACTTGACTTTTAGGGGAGGTTAAAGACTGATGGAGGAAAAGTCACCTAAGAGGGTTGTACAAGATCACCCAGGGTGGTTCTACAGAGAGAATTCTGAGACAGGGTTATGAGGAGGCTTATCTACATGCAGTTCATTTGATTCATATTCTCATTTATATTTCTCTCTCTCTCTGTCTCTCTCTCTCTCCCTCCATCCCTCCTTCACTCCCTCATGTTGCAGTGCTAGGAATTAAACCCAGAGCCTTATGCACGCTACTTAAACACTCTACTATTGATTTATAATCCCATCAAAGGTTTATCCCAGGCTGACCTCAAACTCATCATCCTCCTGCCTCATCTTCTTCAGTGGTTGTCTGCTAGTGTGTGCCCCCACAGCTGGCATCTACTTTCTTTCCATTGCTTTAATGCCCATCCCTCACATTCTGAATGTATTCATTTTTCCATCTGTCCTTGCAAAAAAAAAAAAAAACAAGATGTCATAGTGAAAAGCAACAAGAGTTTCTAGATATGTTTTCACTTATTTATTTTTAAAGTATTTTTACTTATTTATTTGTGTGTGTGAGAGAGAGACAGAGAGAGAAAGAGGGAGAGAGAGAAAACATACAATCATGGGCACACCAGGGCGTCCTACCACTGCCAACAAACTCTAGATGTTGTGCATGTGGCTTTATGTGGGCACTGGGGAATCAACCCCAGGCCAGCAGGCTTTGCAAGCAAGTCCCTTTAAGTGATGAGCCATCTCCCCTCCCAGTTCTCTAGATATGTATTTTAATCCAACTTTTTGTTGTTTTAGTTTAGTTTTTTTTTTGTTTGTTTGTTTTTGTTTTTTTTTTTTTTTTGGTGTGGAGGGAAGTTCCAGGTAGGGTCTCACTCTAGTCCAGACTGACCTGGATTCACTCTGTAGTCCCAGGCTGGTCTCGAATGCGCGCTAATCCTCCTACCTCTGCCTCCCGCGTGCTAGGACTAAAGATGTGCACCACCATGCCTGGCTGGTTCTTCAGACAGAGTCTGGATGTGTAGCCCAGGCTGGCCTGAAACTCACAGCAGTCTTCCTGGCTCAGCGTCGCAAGCACAGGGGATAATGAGGATGGGCCGTCAGTACAGCTTCCATTTCAGTCTGATGCTGTCGGTAAAAAGCCATGAAGGCCGGGCGTGGTGGTGCACGCCTTTAATCCCAGCACTTGGGAGGCAGAGGTAGGAGGATTGCCGTGAGTTCGAGGCCACCCTGAGACTCCATAGTGAATTCCAGGTCAGCCTGGGCTAGAGTGAGACCCTACCTCGAAAAAAAAAAAAAAAAAGCCATGTAGGCTAGGTATGGTAGTGCACACCTTTAATCCCAGCACTCTGGAGGCAGAGGTAGGAGGATCACTATAAGTTCAAGACCACCCTTTTCCAGGTCATCCTGGGCTAGAGCGAAACCCTACCTCCAACCAGCGCCGCCCCACCCCCCCAAAAAATGAAAGCTGTGTGACTGTGAGGAATTACTCAGTGAATCTGAGTCACTCTATCTGTGACATAGGGATAGAAAATGGGCCAGAATCATGGTAAAGGTGAAATGTGATGGCATAATGTCTGCTTCTGGGTGGTGCCTAAAAACTGCCAGGCATTGATCTTTGTCTACTCTTGTACACTTTGCCTTTCTGTAATTTTCCTTGTTTCTTTCTTTAAACTAACTTTTATTATTTTATTTAGTTATTTAAGAGAGAGAGAGACAGAGAGAGAGAGAGGCAGACAGAGATAATGGGAACACCAGAACCTTCAGCTGCTGCCGATGAACTCCAAATGCATGCACCACCTTGTGCATCTGGATGGGTCTTTGGCTTCACAGGCAAACAGCTTAACTGCTAAGCCATTCCTCCAACCCCAAATTTTCCTTGTTTTTCGCATCTCTTCTTGGCCTCCTCTCCCATTTCCTCCTCCTACCTTCCCTTCACCATCTTCCTTTTCCTTTTTCTTCTTTTTCAAAAAGCAATATTGTATTTTTATTTATTTGAGAGAGAGAGAAATAGGCAGAGAGAGAGAGAGAGCATGGCTACTCCAGGGCCTCCAGCCACTGCAAACAAACTCCAGATGTGTGTACCCCCTTGTGCATTTGGTTTACGTGGGTCCTGGGGAACTGCTTTGCAGGCAAGTGCCTTAACCACTAAGCCATCTCTCCAGCCCCTTTTTCTTCTTCTTTTTTTTTAAGTATTTATTTATTTATTTTGTTTTTTGAGGTAGGTTCTTGCTGTAGCCCAGGCTGACCTAAAACTCACTCTGTAGTCTCAGGCTGGCCTCGAACTCACAGTAAGCCTCCTACCTCTCTCTGCCTCCCAAGTGCTGGGATTAAAGATGTGCACCACCACGTCTGTCCAAGCTTCTCTTTTAAATCATGTATCTTTTCCTCGATAACTCTGTTCCTCACATATTGAAAGCCAATATCTAACAATCTAAAGAACAAATTCCAGAAATAACTAATGACTCCCATCCATTTCTCTCTACAGTGGATTGCTTGCTGAACAATATCCCAAGCTTCTGTTTGATCTGATGCCCATCATATGGATAAAACCAAGTAAATATAGTAACAATATTTATATTCATTTTAAGGAGACTATAACAGACATAATTGTTTCCCTAAATAAGATATTGCTCAAATCTCTTAAGATTTAACTTCATATATATGTGTATAAGTGCTGGGATTAAAGGCATGTGCCACCATGCCTGGCCCAATTATAATTTGTAAAAGATGGAATATCCACTTTGTAAATGTATGTGTTATATATGTTGGAGTGAATGCAGGTACATGTGTGTGGGGGTGTGAATGCATTTGTGTGCACATACATGTGGAGGTCAAAGGACAGCCTCGGCGTCATTCCTTAGGAGGCCATCCACCTTTTATTTATTTATTTTTGAGGTAGGATCTCTCTCTGGCCCAGGCCCACCAGGAATTCACTGTGTAGTCTCAGGCTGGTCTCAGATTCAAATCGATCCTCCTACTTCTGCCTCCCAAGTCTGGGATTAAAGGCGTGTGCCACCATGCCCTGCCCACCCTTTTTTGACACAGGATCTCTCACAGGCCTGGAATTTACCAAGTAGGCTAGGATAGCTAGCCAGAGAGCCCCAGGGGTCTCTGTCTCAAGCTCTGAGGTCACAAGCACACACCACAACATCTAGCTTTTTCACGTGGGTTCTGGGAGCCAAACTTAGAGCCACATGCTTGCAAGGCAAACACTTTACCAACTGAGCCATGTGTACATTGGAAAGATATTGTGACATTCATATTATTTGGGGAATATTTCTCTGCCACCTTATGTACTTAACCCACATAAAATTATTACTCTTCGCGTATATTTCTGAGGGGGATTTCAGAGCTGCTACACTGCCCTTCCCTCACGTTGGTTCTTAGCTCCCTCTGCAGTCTGTGTGGAGGCACAGAAACCCTCAATGCAGACTGGAGCTAGTGACTAGAAGCCACAGGCCTTGGAGCCTGCCAGGAGTTCCAAGTCATAGACAACAGTCACATGGGATGAAGGTCAACTGACCCTCTTGAAGGGTTGCGTCCTTACTCTTTCTACTGTCAGGTTTTCTAATAGTCTAGGAAAAATGAGGCTCATTCATTTTCTCTAGTTTTTTGTTTTTTAAATTATTTTTTAAATGTTTTATTTATTTATTTGAGAGAGAGAAAGAGGCAGACAGAGAGAATGGGCAGGCCAGGGCCTCTAGCCACAGCAAACAAATTCCACACACATGTGCCATCTTGTGCATCTGGCTTATGTGGATACTGGAGAATCGAACTTCTGTCCTTAGACTTGGCAGGCAAACACCTTAACCACTAAGCCATCTCTCCACCCCAATTTTTAGTTTTTCATTATGGTTTCTTTTTTGTGGTACTTGGGAACAAACCCAGGGTCTTACACAGCCTGGCAAGTATTCTATCACCAGTTATATTCCAGCTCCAGTATTCTTACTCTTGAATGAAAGACTAATGAAAATATTCACAAATTACCCACAACCACCCCCCAACCTATGAAATATTTTCACTATTAATGTGGTCGCAACAGTGACAAAGATGACCTTATATCTGGCTTTCCAGGAACGTTGCATAGATTCTTCTTATGAGTTAGTATATTTTCTTTTCTTTTTCTTTTAACTTTTGTTGTTGTTGTTGTTGTTATTGTTGTTTTTCGAGGTAGGGTTTCACACTAGCCCAGGATGACCAGGGTGGCCTCAAACTCACAGCAATCCTTCCTCTGCCTCCCAAGTGCTGGGATTAAAGGCATATGCCACCATGCCTGGATTTTATTTTTTCTTCATTAAAAAAAAATATTTAATTTTTATTTATGTATTTGACAGAGAAAGAGGGGGGAGAGAGAGAGAACAGGCCTGCCAGGGCCTCCAGCCACTGCAAACAAACTCCAGTTGTGTGTACCACTTTGTGCACCTGGCTTCCATGGGTAGTGGGGAGTTGAACCTGGGTCCTTAGGCTTTGTAGGCACAAGCACATTAACCACTAAACCATCTCTCCAGCACCCCCATCTTGAGTTTAAGATCAACTCTTGACTTGTAGACCTAGAATCATGAGCCATATGAGATCACAGCAGAAGTAGGAAGATCGCCATGAGTTTGAGGCCACCTTGAGACTGTATAATGAATTCCATGTCAGCTTGGGCTAGAGTGAGTCCCTACCTCAAAAAGCCAAAATAAATAAATAACATCAAATGCACTGATCAAGATCTTGGCCATTTTATTATAAGCTACACAGTTCCTTCTTTAGTGCTAGTAGCTGTTTTCCTTTTACTAAATGAAGTTTCCTCTATTCAATGAATTTCCCTTTATTAAATAAATGTTTTTCTTTTTTTTCCAAGCTCCAAAGTCTGAGATTGTGAAATCCAGTGCCTATGTCTGTCCCCTCTACAAGACAAGTGAACGGAAAGGAACTCTTTCCACCACGGGACACTCTACTAATTTTGTCATGGCAATGTTGTTAAAAACGGATCTGCCATTCCAACACTGGGTCAAGCGTGGTGTGGCGTTGCTATGCCAACTGGATAACTAAATTGGACAAATGTAGAAAATGTGTTTTACAAATGTTTTCAAACACTTAAACAATTTTACGAAACCAGGCCTCTCAGTGTCATTCTTTTTTTAGTTGTTATTTTTGTTTTAGAGAGAGAGAGAATTGTCGCGCCAGGGCCTCAGCCACTACAATCGAATACCAGACGCTTGCATCCCCTAGTGGGCATGTGCAACCTTGCACTTTGCCTCACCTTTGTGCATCTGGAGAGTCAAACATGGGTCCTTAGGTTTCTCAGGCAAGTGCCTTAACCACTAAGCTATCTCTCCAGCCCCAGGGTCATTCTCTGAAATAGACTTCACAGATACTAGGCAAATCTCTACCACTGATCTACACCCCGAATGTTTTGTTTATTTTGATACAAAGTCTCCCAATATTGCCTCAAACGCCTCGATCTTCATGCCTCAGCTGCCCAGCAGTTGGGCTTACAGATGTGTGCCACCCTGCCCAGCCTGTTTAAAGCTCATTTGATCCCTTCCAACATCCCAGTGAGGTTCGGAATATTCCCATCCACTTTGGAGGTGAAGGAGAGGAGATCCTGAGATATTGTTACTTAAGTGTCCAAGGCCAAGGCTGAGCAAGACCACGGCCAGACCTGTTCTAGACAACTGGACCCATGTGGGCCACGCCTGTCTTCCAGCCCATGGGCACAGTGCCTTGGTGGCTAATTTCTTGTTCAGCTTCTCCACAACGGAGTCGTTAGGTTTCCTCTCAAACTGCCACAGGGTTATCCGCATGGTGTCCACCATCTCCACCAGGACAAATATCCTGGCGCCGGCCGGCAGCTCACACACTACACAGCCAGCAGCCCAGGGAAGGTCCCAGTGCTCGAGATTCCGAATCCTCCCTTACTTTTTATTCTGGCACAGGGCCTCACTACATTTTCCAGGCTGACCTTGAACTTACTCTGTAGCTCAGGAAGTCCTTGAGCTTGTCATCCTCCTGCCTCAACCTTCTGAGCAGCTGGCATTGCAGGCCTGTGCCACCAAGCCCAACAGGTCAGTGGTTTAATAATTCAGTCAGAACAGCTCATCAGCCAGGCAAGATAGACCCAACTGGCACAACAGTGGCATGACTGTTATGATTGGATTTGAGACCCGATCCACATGTCTGGTACAATTAAAAAAAAAAAAAAAAAGAAAAAGAAAAAACAGTCAAGAGCCTAAGGTAGGGACTGGAGAAATGGCTCAGGGGTTAAGGTGCTTGCCTGTAAAGACTAATGACCCAAGTTCAATTCCCCAGTACCCATGTGAGGCCAATGCATGTGTCTCGAGTTCGTTTGCAGTGGTTGGAGGCCCTGATGCGCCCATTTTGTCTTTCTTCTATCTCCCTCTGTGCTTGCAAACAAATATTTTTTTAAAGCCTTTGGCTAGAGAAGTCATATAGGCCCTAGGAGGGAAGCTACTACCATCTGGATAAATGAATATGTTATGCCCATTAACTAGCCCTATAAATATTTATGTTTGGTCCCATAGATTGGTACTGCTCTCATCTTTAGTTAGCCAAGCTTCTTTTTGCAGATGGTGGTGGCTACCGAGGACAGTCCAAAATCATCATAGTGGGGCTGGAGAGATGGCTTAGTGCTTAAGATGCTTGCCTATGAAACCCAAGGACTCAGGTTCAATTCCCCAGTACCCATGTAAGCCAGATACACAAGGTGGCACATGCATCTGGAGTTCATTTGCAGTGGCTGGAGGTCCTGGCGGGCCCATGCACACCACACACACACACACACACACAAAAAAAAAAAAAAAAAAAAAAAAAAAAAAAAAAAAAAAAAATCTGCGCCTTTCTCTCAATTAATTTTTTTTAATTTTTTTATTTTTTGGTTTTTTGAGGTAGGGTCTCACTCTAGCCCAGACTGACCTGGAATTCACTATGTAGTCTCAGGGTGGCCTCGAACTCATGGCAATTCTCCTACCTCTGCCTCCCGAGTGCTGGGATAAAGGCATGCGCTAACACGCCCAGCTTCAATTAAATTTTTAAAACTCATCAAAGTGGGCTGAAGATATGGCTTAGCTGTTAAGACGCTTGCCTACAAAACCCAAGGACCCAGGTTTGACTCCCCAGAACCCACATAAGCCAGAGGCACAAGGTGGCACATGCGCCTGGACTTTGCAGAGGCTAGAGGCCCTGGTGCGTCCATTCTCTCTCTCTCTCATAAATAAATAAATGAAAAAAAAATTAAAATTATCAAAATGCTGAGAAGTGAATGTGGAGTGTCATGCACTAAATGGGACATCTACAATACCCCCTCCAATGCTCAGGGCACACTGGGAAAGAGAGGGCAGACAGCATGTGAGAGCTCTCAGAGGAAGGGCAGGGGGCTGTGCAACAATTTTCCACACACACATGCCATTCACTCATGACCTCACAGCGACTGTCATTACCTCCACAAGACCTGAACAATGCTGGGGCCATCAAACTTTTGTCACAGATTATGGAAGATGGCATGAGATTCCCACCCCTTCCCGAGGAGTTATTGGCAGTTGATTGTTGCTGGGAGAACGGGAGACATTTTCTACAGTGATGGAGCCATGAGTAAGTTGCGTGTGCTCTGATCAACTATTCCCCTTCCACGCTGATGCAGGCAACCCTAATTAAACTCAGTGGGTGTGGGGGTCTGATTCAGGTGTCCCCCACAAGCTTATGTGTTCTGAATGCTAGGTCCTCAGCTGGTGGTAATTTGGGAACTGGAGACTTCTGGAGGTGTTGTATTGTTGGGAGCAGGCTTATGGGGCTTATCGCCAGCTTCCCCTTCCCGTGTTTGGCACGCTCTCCTGGTTCTATTGTCCACCGGATGTTAGCCCAGGAGGTGGTGTCCACCCTCTGCACATGCCATCTTTTCCCCTGCAATCATGGAGCTTCCTCTTGAGTCTATAAGCCAAACGAAACCCTTTTATTCCCACAAGCTGCTCTTGGTCAAGTGTTTTCTGCCAGCAATGCAAACCGGACTGCGACGACAATGTTGGACGCAATTTGGTCAACTAATTTATCTTAACATTTAAAACTGCACTTATAGGTTTTAGATTGTAAGTCAAACCAAACCCTTTCCTCCTACAAGCTGTTCTTGGTTGGGTGTTTTCTGCTAGCAATGTGAAAAAGCTGACTGCAACAGTGGGTGACACAAATACACAAGATAAAAAGACAGCGCTGTAGTTGAGGGACTGACTGGGAAGAAGGGGGGTTTCATAGAAAAGGGACAGGGAGGGGCGATAATAGAAGGTAATAGGACAGGTATATGATCAAATACATTGCATACATCTATAAAATTGTCAATAGACATAATTCAGTCAGGGTGGGAGAGATGGATCAGTGGTTAAGGCGTTTGCCTGCAAAGTCTAACCATTGGGTTTGATTCCCTAGGACCCACATAAAGCCAGATGCACAAGGTAGCACATGCATCTGCAGTTCGTTTGCAGTAGCTGAAGCCCTGGCAAGCCTATTCTCTCTCTCTCTCTCTCTCTCTCTCTCTTTCTCCTTGTAAATAAATAAAATATTTTTAAAAGAATTCAATTTTTGAAATATTTTTTAAAGTAATTAAATGTTTAGCCTCTCTTAAATAGGAAATTCTGGTTTGCAGAGACTGTGTACATGAAACTTAAGAGAATGACTTCTCTTTATAGCCAACAAACACCCTTGCATGCACTTGTCTTCCAAGAATAAGATAAAAGCTTTTATGTTTGATAAACCTAGCAGTTAAGAAGAAAGATTGTGTTCCCAGAAAGAACTGTGCCACATGTGAAAAACAAGGAGAATATGCCAGACTGTCTTATGATCAAGTATTTATAGTCAAGCTATTTATAATGGCCACTACAAGGGAGTGGAGAGCCTAAATATAAATGAAAATTCTGAAGCGTGCGTGTGTTTATCCTTAACGTGAGCACTTCAGAGCTGTCCTAGAGGATAGAACAAAAGGTAAATCGTCTGTGTGTGTGATCAAACCTGGTCTAAACAGGAGTTTCTTTCTTTAAACCTATTCTAAACTAAAACAGAATGTTCTTTTGAAACCATGTAGGTATTGCCTAATACACTGGTTTTTACTACTACTGTTCCTATTATATGTGGTGTTAAGTGAGTATATTTATTCTTATAGCAGGCTTATGTTTTAGTTTTTACTCAATTAAATATTTTCAGTATAACACCGTGTCATAGGAAGATTTCTTTTGCTACCTCTAAAATTTTATTTACTTATTTATTTTGTTTGTAAGACGTTTTTAATTTTTTTAAAAATGTTTTTATTTATTTGTGAGCAGAGACAGAGGAAGACAGAGAGAGGGAACAGGTGTGTCAACGCCTCCTGCCACTGTAAACAAACTCCAGATGCATGCACCAGTTTGTGCATCTGGCTTTATGTGGGTACTGGGGAATTGAACTGAGGCCAGCAGGCTTTGCAAGTGAGATTCTACATGTGGTAGAAAGCATGCGGTATTCTAAGTCTGGCTTATTTCACTTCACATCACGATCGCCAGTTCCACCCATTTTCCTGCAAATGCCATGATCTCGTTTTTTCTTTACAGCTGAGAAAGAAATCCATTGTGTATGTGTATCATGTTTTCTTTATCCATTCTTCTGTTGATGAACATCTTAGCTAATATGAATAGTGCAGCAATAAACATAGAAATCTCCGTGACATGCTGGCTTGGAGCCCTTTGGGGGTACACCCAGGAGTCAGCTGGCAGGTTCTATTTTTAGTTCTTTTGAAGAGTCTTCACATTGACTTCCGTAGTGGCTGGACCAGATTACATTCCCAGCAATGAATAAAGATTCCTCTTTCCACATGTCCGTGCCAGCATTTTTTTTTTTTTTTTTTTGTCCTTTTTTGTCATGACGAAAGCCATTCTGAATGGGGTGAGTGAAATGGAATCTCAAAGTAGTTTTGGCTTACATTTCTGTAATATCTGAGGATGTTGAACACTTTTCGGATATTTATTGGACATTTATAGTTCTTTTGAAAACTGTCCATTCAGTTTATTAGCTTATTTACTGACTGGATAATTAGGGGGGCTTAACTTTTGCAATTCTTTTTTTTTTTTTTTTTCTTTTTCTGAGGTAGGATCTCACTGTAGCTCAGGCTGACCTTGAATTCACTATGTAGTCTCAGGATGGCCTTGAACTCATAGCAATCCTCCTACTTCTGCCTCCCTAGTGCTGGAATTAAAGGTGTGCGCCACCACACCCAGTTTGTAATTCTTTAGTCTAGATCTTAATCCCTTGTCTGATGTGTGTGTGTGTGTGTGTGTGTGTGTGTGTGTGTAAGAAAGATTATTTTTCTTGAATAAGTTTTAAATAAATGTCTACTTCTAGAAAATTCTAATTTACATTGAATTTTAGGCAGTCTAGAAAATTGTTTTGAATTTATGGAGTAAAATGTAAATGGATACTTTGTTTTCAAAGTTTTTCATTTATCCTGTCAACTTGCTACTTTTCTTAATTTTACCTAAGCTTTTTAAAAGATATTTTTATTTGCAAGCAAAGAGAAGGGGAGAGAAAGAAGAGAAACAGAGAGAATGGGTATGCCAGGGCCTCCAGTCACTGCAAAGGAACTCCAGATGCATATGCCACTTTGTGCATCTGGCTTTACGTGGGTACTGGGGAATCAAACCTGGATCCTTAGGCTTTGCTGGCAAGTGCCTTAACCACTGAGCAATCCCTCCAGCCCTCATCTACACATTTTAAAAAATAGGTCTGGAGAGGTGGCTTAGCAGTTAAGGTGTTTGCCTGCAAAGCTGAAGGACCCAGGTTTGATTCCCCAGTACCCACTTAAATCCAAATGCACAAGGTGGAACATGCATTTGGAATTTGTTTTCAGTGGCTGGAGGCCCTGGCACACCTATTCATTCATTCATTCATTCATTCATTCATTTTCTCTCTCTGTCTCCAATAAAAAAAAAAATATTTGAGAGAGAGAATAAGTGCCAGCGCCTCCTGCCCCTGCTGCACTTTGTGCATCTGGCTTGACATGGGCACTGGAGAATTGAACCTGAGTGGTCAGTCTTTGCAAGCAAGTGCCTCTAACCACTGAGCCGTCTCTTCAGTCCCTTCTTCCATACTTCTAGGCCATTGATAATCTTGTCACAACTGGAAACATACTATAATTGATTCTGACTTTCAAGTTTCCCATGGATCATCACAGTAGTGATGAAGACACAGATTCTGACTTCCAACTCATCATCCAACGGAGCCTGCAGGATGCTTACAAGCCCAGGACAGCTCAACATGCACTTGAAGACAAGGGGTAACAGCTTTCTCACTGACGATATTGTGTTACATAGTCAATAGCTAAAATTAGTCATTAGCATAACAAAACCACAAGAAAATCAGAATGTAGGGAAAGTCCTTTCCTTTTTGTTTCTTTTTTTTAAGAATATGTATTTATTTATTTTAAATATTTTAATTCACATATTTGAGAGTGAGTATGGGTACACTAGGGTTTCCTGCCCTGCAGACAAACTCCAGACATATGCACACTAATGTTGAAGGAAAGATGGCAAACAGAGACAGAAGAATCTGACCTCAAAAGAGGTGGAAAGGCAAGGACTTACCCAAAGGTGTTCCTCTGCTCTCCACGTGTGTGTTGTGGCATGCATGCACCACACTCATGTGCATGCACATACATACAGTTTTAAAAATATATTTATTTATTTGCAAGCAGAGAGAGAGAGAGAGAAGAGAGGCAGACAGAATGGGTGCATCAGGGCCTCCAGCCACTGCAAACAAACTCCAGATGCATGTGCTACCTTGTGTATCTGGATTTACGTGGGTACTGGAAAATCAAACCTGGGTCCTTTGGCTTTGCAGGCCAACACCTTAACTGCTGAGCCATCTCCCCAGCTCCCCACACACAATTTTAAAAAGGTGAAAGATTGAGGCAGGAAAGAGAAAGCACCTTGGAGGTGGCAGGGAGAGGGTTGACCCCAGGCTTGCTGGCCTGGAGGAAGTGGGGCGGGGGGTCCTTGTGCCAACAAATGGGGGAAACGCTGAGAAGGTGGAAAAGGCCAAGAAGCAGATTGTTTCCTAATGCTCAAAGAGAGCCAGGTTGAACTTCAGAACCACATAACTGGAAGATAAATTTGTGTTGTTTTCGGCTACTAAGTATGTAGTAATGTCTTACAGAAGGTAGAGAAACAGAATGCAATCTGTGATCTATAAGTGCAGTTTTAAATGTTTAAGAGAAATTAGTTGACCGAGTTGTGAGCAACACTATTGTTGTTGTAGTCAGGCTCACATTGCTGGTAGAAAACACCTGACCAAGAGCATCTAGAGGGATAAAAGGGTTTAGTTTGGCTTATAGACTCTAGAGGAAGCCCCATGATGGTAAGGGAAAATGATGGCATGATCAGAGGGTGGACATCACCTCCTGGCCAACATAAAGTGGACAACAGCAACAGAAGAGTGTGCCAAGCACTGGAAAGAAGCTGGCTATAACACCCATAAGCCTGCCCCCAACAATACATCACCTCCAGGAAGCTCCAATTCCCAAATTGCCACCAGATGGGGACCTAGTATTCAGAACACCTAAGTTTATGGGGACACCTAAATCAAACCACTACATTCTGCCCCTGACCCCCATAAACTGATAACCATACATGATGCAAAATGCAGTGCATTCATCCAACTTTAGAAGTCCCCATAGTTTTTATCCATCCCAATGATGTTCAACTATCCCCATAGTCCAAGGTCTTTTAACTGAGCCATAATACCACCCCCCCAAAAAAAACCATAATGGCATAGAATAAACATTCACACTGCAAAAGATGGCATTGGGCATAGCAAAGAAATATTCAACCAATACAAGATTTAAACAGGACAAACATCAAACTCTGTAGCTCCAAATCCAACAACTCTAGTCAGTGACAAGTCTCCAAGTCCATTAATTCTAACCAGTGACAAGTCTGTGGAGTTCCAATTTTGCCCCTCCAGCTAGGCTACTTACAGTCCCAGAAAACTTCATCTGGTACCAGCAGCTTTTCTTGGCAGCCATTCCATAGTCCTGGCATCTCCACTGGGTCTCCAACTGCCACCCACAGCTCATCCTCATGGCTCCATCAGGTCTCCTCGCAAGTAATCTAACAAGCCTGCTTCACACTGCCCATGGCCATTTCCAAAACACAAAATTGTGTTGCAACTTCAATGGTCCTCCCTTTCCTGCATTTCTTATACTCCATAATACCAGGTGGGCTGCCAATTTGTTAATCCGGGGGGGGGGCATAACGCAGTCTTTGAAGAACGGGACACTCCTTCAGCATTCAGGTCCCTTCAAAAGAATCTGATTCTTCCTGTTGTCCCAATGAAGGTCTGCAGGTCCAATCTCAAAGGTGTAATCTCTCAAACAATTGTAGCTCAATAGGCAGCAGTTTCAGCCCAAAGATTTCATTTTTTTCTGTACCATATCCCGCTGCTCATACCAGTCCAGTTCTATGCAATTCAACCCTGCACAAGTCCTCAGGATACAGGCATAACAGCAAGCCTCTCACAAAAACTGCTTCTAGCCCAGTCCAGGAAAAGCTATTTTTCACCCTCACAAGCCAAACCTCACAGTCCATAGTTCTTACTTCTTACTGCATTCAGGTCTTTCAATTTTGACCAGAATAGTGCATCAAGCTATACTTACGGTACTACAAGGCGTCTCTTAAGCCAAGATTTAAAATTCATCTACATTCCTACTGCAAAGCAGTTACAAAAGGCCAAAGCCACAGAATCAGGTTTCTAACAGCAATAACACCACTTCTTGGTACCAATTTTACAGTTGCAGTCAGGTTCACATTGCTGGCAGAAAACACCTGACCAAGAGCAGCTTTTGGGAAAAAAGGGTTTAGTTTGGCTTAAGACTTGAAGGGAAACTCCATGATGGCAGCGGAAAATGATGGCATGAGCAGAGGGTGGACATCACTGCCTGGCCAACATCAGGTGAACAACAGCAACAGGAGAGTATGCCAAACACTGGGAAGAGAAAGCTGGCTATAACACCCATAAACCCACCTCCAACAATAGACTTCCTCTAGGAGGCTTCAGTTCCCAAATTGCCACCAGCTGGGGACCTAGCATTGAGAACACCTGAGTTTATGGGGAATAACTGAATTAAACCACCACAATTGTCTAAGAAAATTTATTGTCTTCAACTTGGGTTCATTGACTAATTAGAGAAAATTGAAGGATGAAAATCCTTATTTGTGACACTTAAAAATAAGATCCAGGGGTACACTTTCCTGTTGCTCTTGTCCATCTGATGTTGGCCAGAGGTGATGTCCACCTTCTGCTCATGCCAACATTTTTCCCTGCCATCATGGAGCTTCCCCTAGAGTCTGTAAGCCAAGATAAACACTTTCTCCCACAAAACAACATCAACGACAAAAAATCAGGGCTGGTTAGATGGCTAAATGGTTAAGGTGCTTGCCTGTAAAGCCTAACAACCCAAGTTCAATTCCCCAGTACCCACATAAAGCCAGATGCACAAAGTGGCACATGCATCTGGAGTTCATTTGCAGCTGCTAGAGGTCTTGGTGTGTCCACACTCTCTCTCCCTCCCTCCCTCTCTCTCCCCAACCCCCCTCCTATCTCTCTGTCTTTGCCTGGCATGGTAAAACATGCCTTTAATCTCAGCACTCAGGAGACAGAGGTAAGAGGATCACTGTGAGTTTGAAACCAGGCTAAGACTACATAGTTAATTCCAGGTAAGCCTGGGCTAGAATGAGACCCTACCTCATAAAACCCAATAATAATAATAAAATTCAAAGCTGGGTATGTTGGTATATATCTTGGACCCCAGCACGCGGGAAGCTGATGCAGGAAGATGGCTGTGAGTTTGAGGCCAGCCTGGGTCTACAGAGTGAGTAAATTCCAGGTCAGCCTGGACTAGAGTGAGACTCTGTCTTGAAAAAAACCCAAACAAAAACAAAATAAGATCCATATATTGAAGCCAGGCACAGTGGCACAGGAGTTTGAGCCCATCCTGGGATACATAATGAAATCTGTCTCACAAAAAAAAAAAAAGGTTGGAGAGATGGCTTAGCGATTAAGGCACTTGGAGACAAAGACAGAGGACCCAGGTTCAATTCCCCAGGACCCACACAAGCAAGATGCATAAGGTAGCACATATGTCTAGAGTTTGTTTGCAGTGGCTGGAGTCCCTGGTGCACCCATTCTCTCTCTCTCTCTCTCTCTCTCTCTCTCTCTCTCTTTCTGTCTCTCTTGAATAAATAAATAAAAGTAAAATATTTTTTAATTAAAAAATAGAACTTACTAAGAATGTTTCTTGGGGCTGGAGGAAAGCTTCGTAGTTAAGGCGCTTGTCTTCAAAGCCTAATGATCTGGGATCAAGTCCCTCAAAAAAATTATAGAGAGATGATGAAATTTTCCCATGTGACACTGTAATACTTGTCTTCAGAAATGGGAATTGGGTCAGCTGCGCTCATGAGGGTGTGCTGCTGGCTGGGCTCTCACACAGTACTTGTCCCTAAGAAGCTGACAGTCTCATGAGGGATAACAGGCCTGAAAGAGCAGGTTCCCTACAGTGTGTTAAGGGAACACACACTACATTTTACAAGTAGAATTATTATTATTATTTCTTCTTTTTTATTTTTTTTTTTTTTCTTTTTTTTATGTGTGTATTTTTGTTTATTTTTTTATTTGAGAGCTACAGACAGAGATAGAAAGAGGCAGAGAGAGAGAGGGAGGGAGAGAATGGGCATGCCAGGGCTTCCAGCCACTGCAAACGAACTCCAGATGCATGCGCCCCCTTGTGCATCTGGCTAACATGGGTCCTGGAGAATCGAGCCTTGAACTGGGGTCCTTAGGTTTCACAGGCAAGCGCTTAACCGCTAAGCCATCTCTCCAGCCCAATTTCTTCTTTCTTTAATAAAATACTGTTCATTTATTTTCTTGAAACACACAAGCTACCTTAAAATATTTTATTAATTAATATATTTATTTATTGAGAGAGAGGCAGATAGAGAAAGAATAGGCTGCCAGGGCTTCTAGCCACTATAAATGAACTCCAGATGAATATACCACCTTGTGCATCTTGCTTTCATGGGTAATGGGGAGTTGAACATGGGTCATTAGGCTTTGCAGGCAAGTGTCTTAACCACTCAGCCATCTCTCCAGTCCCATTCTTTTTCTTCTTCTTTGTTCTTCTCTTTCCCTCTCTTTTGAAAAATATTTTAGGGGTGGAGGGATGGCTTAGTAGTTAAGGTGCTTGCCTGCAAAGCCAAAGGACCCAGGTTCGATTCCTCAGGACCTACATAAAGCCAGATGCACAATGTGGCACATGTGTCTGGAGTTCATTTGCAGTGGCTGGAGGCCATGGCAAACCCATTATCTCTTTCTCTGTCATAAATAAATAAATAAAAAATATAAAATATTTAAAAAATATTTTTATCTATTTATTTGACACAGAAAGAGAGAGAGAATGGGCATGCCAGAGCCTCCAGCCACTGCAAACAAACTCCAGACACATGCACCGCCATGTGCATCTGGCTTATGTGGGTACTGGGGAATTGAACCTTGGTCCTTAGGCAAGTGCCTTAATCAATAAGCCATCTCTCCAGCCCCTCTCTCTTCTTCTCTGTCAGTGCTGAGGATCAAATCCAGGGAACCCAGAGTCTTGTGCATGCTAGGCAAATACCCTAACACTGAGCTACACACTTAACCCCCATTAGAAGTATTTTATTTTATTTTATTTGTGTGTGTGTGTGATCACACATTCATGTGCACTCTCATGTATGTGCCACGGTGTGCATGTGGAGGTCAGGGTCATATTGGTGCAAATGCCTCTCATTGTCACAGACACATTGGGATCATAGATGCAGGTGTCACTTTGTGTCTAGCTTTTTGTGGTAGCTGGGAGTTGAGCCAGCAGGCTTTGCAAGCAACGGCTTTTCACTGCATCTCCCCAGCCGAGAAGTATGTCTATTAAACCTGTCGTTGCTTCAATGGGAGCTCACCCCTGAGTAATAACTGCTGTGTCAACTGTTTCCTTTGGGTTTGTATCAGAAACATTAGTTTGGGATCACATTTTCTTTCTCTACAGCTGCTGTTTCTCTTCCTTCTTGAGCACTGCTTATAAGAAGATTATTGAGACAATAGAGACAGTTAAGTACTCCTCCCATGTTCCCCTCGGCCTGTGGTAAGGTGTGATGGCAGAGTCATCCCCTGTGAGAAGATCATGAGAAAATAGAGACAGTTAAGTACTCTTCCCATGTTCCCCTTGGCCCATGGTAAGGTGTGATGGCAGAGTCATCTCCTATGAGAAGATCATGAGACAATAGAGACAGTTAAGTACTCTTCCCATGTTCCCCTCGGCCCGTGGTAAGGTGTGATGGCAGAGTCATCCCCTGTGAGAAGATCATGAGACAATAGAGACAGTTAAGTACTTCTCCCACGTTCCCTTCGGCCCATGGTAAGGTGTCTTGGCAGAGCCATCCCTAGCTCAGAAGACCTGGAAATGGGTTCTTCCTCATTCTGACATTTTGTGGTCCACAGCTGATGTCAGGAGTCTGCAATGGCCTCTTCTGGGAGAACAGTTAAGCACGACTTAGCAAACTCTCCCCACTTCCTCTGTAGACAGGCATTTTCCTGTACATGAAGACACTGAGGTGTTCCCAGGTCTAGCCGGCATACCACGCTAGATGACAGGCCTGTCCTCTGCAATTGAAGTCCGTCTTTCATCCAAGACGGTGTCTCATTCTGTTGTTTTTCACCTGAACATTGGGGGTGGAATTGGGCATCAGAATGGGCAGCCTTGTGTGTGTGCCCGATATGAGTCTGTTCGCATTTTTGTCCACAGGTAAGGAAGATGCACTGTCCCACCTCAGCCAGTGCCATTCTGCTTTTGCTGAGGCCGATGGGCTGGGCTGGATTCCTCTGCATAAGGCTGCCGTGCAATTAAATAAAAACATTTTAGAAATAACCTTGAAAGGTAAGCTCCTTTTCACTCTTTTTTTATTTTTATTTTTTATTTTTTCTCAATTTTTGTTAATATTTTCCATGATTATAAAAAATATCCCATGGTAGTACCCTCCCCCCCCACACGCTTTCCCCTTTGAAATTCCATTCTCCATCATATCCCCCTTTTTACTCTTTTATTTCGAGATAGGGTCTTACTCTAGCCCAGGCTGACCCAGAATTCACTCTGCAGTCTCAGGCTGACTCTGAGCTCAAAGCAATCCTTCTATCTCTGCCTCTCCAGTGCTGTGATTAAAGGCGTGTGCCACATGCCCAGTAAGATTTTACTCTTCTTGATGCTTCTGAGAGATAAGTTTAAAAGTTGCTTCTCCAGGCTGGAGAGATGGCTCAGTGGTTAAGGCCCTTGCCCGCAAAGCCTAAAGAACTGGTTTAGATTCCTCAGTACCCACATAAAGCCAGATGCACAAGGTGGCACATGGGTCTGGAGTTCATTTTCAGTAGCTAGAGGACCGGGATAACTCCAGTGGCTAGAGGACCTGGTGCACCCATTCTCTCTGTCTTTTTTCTCTCTGTCTCTGCTTGCAAATAAAGTATTTAAAAGATTAAAAAGAAAAGAATGAAGTCCCCAGCTTAGAAAAAAGAAGTTACTTCTCCATCTTACCCTGCATGGTATGATGAATGTATTTCAGCTTCCAAACCCAGTTTGTGGGAGCAAGCTACCTGCCAAGGTGAAACGCCACTGTTTCTGGCTGTCCGCAGTAGCCTCTTGGAAAATGCCAGTTTTCTTCTCCTCAATGGCTGCAATCCAAACGCTAAGAATTCTGAAGGCAGTTCTCCTCTTCTTACAGGTAAATCAACAGCTCATTTCTGGGGGAGTCTAGCTCTCAGTCTCCTCACGTCCACAGGTTCTCACAGCTTTTTTTGCATAGTTGTTACGTGGTATATTTGATTTCCAGCTGACCAGACATAGGAACCTGCTTTCTAGAAGCTTCCTATAAAGCTGGATGTGGAGGCAAATGCTGGTAAGTAATCAAGCACTCAGGGCAGAGGTGGGAGGACCTTTAGTTTGAGCTCAGTGTGGGTCACATAGTGAGTTCAAAGCCAGCCTGGGTTATGAAATCCTGTCTCAGTAGACAAAATGAAATAAACAAAATACCTCCTAAGGAAGAAGAAAGAAGGTTAGGAAAGGATGGAGAACTCTAATCATTGGCTATTTAAACCCAGCAGGTATATAATTATCAAAAATAAGAATGAGAAGCCGGGCGTAGTGGCGCATGCCTTTAATCCCAGCACTCGGGAGGCAGAGGTAGGAGGATCGCCGAGAGTTCGAGGCCACCCTGAGACTACAGAGTGAATTCCAGGTCAGCCTGAGCTAGAGTGAGACCCTACCTCAAAAAAACAAAAAATAAAAATAAAAATAAGAATGAGGGCTGGAGAGATGGCTTAGCAGTTAAGGTGCTTGCTGGCAAAGCCAAAGGACCCAGGTTCGATTCCCCAGTACCCATGTAAGCCAGATGCACATGGTGGTGCATGCCTCTGGAGTTCGTTTGCAATGACTAGGAGGCTCTCTCTCTCTTTCTCTCTCTCAAATAAATAAAAAATTTAAAAAATATATAAGAATGAGCCAGGTGTGGTGGCACATGCCTTTAACCCCAGCACTCAGGAGGAGGCAGAGGTAGAAGGATCACTGACTTCGAGGCCAGCCTGAGACTAAAAAGTAAGACCCTACCTTGAAAAAACTTTTTAAAAAATGCATGAAACTATGAAAACTGTACAACAATGGTGGTGGAAAGAGCTAGTTTTTCCCTCTTCTTCTTATCCATTATTCCTTTCTGTGGTACCTAAACATTTCCCCACCTGTAGATCATAGAATGGGCATGCCAGAGCTTCTAGCCACTGTAAATAAACTCCAGATATATGTGCCACTTTGTGTATCTGGCTTTACTTAAGTACTGGGGAATTAAACATGGGTCCTTAGGTTTTTTTCTTTTCTTTTTAAATATTTTATTTTTGTTTGTTTATTTATTTATTTATTTGACAGAGAAAGAGGGACAGAGTGAGAGAACGGGCATGCCAGGGCCTCTAGCCACTGCAAACGAACTCTAGACGCGTGCGCCCCCTTGTGCATCTGGCTAACGTGGATCCTAGGGAATCAAACCTGGGTCCTTTGGCTTTGCATGCAAACACCTTAACCGCTAAGCCATCCCTCCAGCCCAGTCCTTAGGTTTATTAGGCAACTGCCTCAGCCACTGAGCCATCTCTCCAGCCCACAAAGTGAATCTTGAAGAGAGTGATGGAATGCCCAGCATGCCCAAACATCTATGGTGTGTGTGTGTGTGTATGGATATGGAACCCAGTGTCAGTGAATGCTAAGTGAGCACTCTTGTTGATGGTTGGTTATGGTTGTTGCCAACAACTACACAGTCATTTTCATCACAAAGAACCTCAAGGGGTGTTCTATATGACAAACACACTTTGGAAACACAGATCCAAATGATATTTCCTATTGGCTTGGCCATTCACCCAAATGTGCATATTTAACCTAATTTTAGTCATTCACTTGTCGAGGTAGGATCCATGGCTGTTGGGGGTTTTCTTCTGTTGAAGCAGTTGTAGCATTTTCAGAACTATACTGAATACTTAAGGTCCTAGTTTTTTTTTCCAGAAAATAAATAAATAAAACTTTGTTCTAACCATGTAAATAGCCAATTGAAAACAACTCATGATGCCTTGTGGATAAACTATTACATTTTTATTACTAAAACACTATTACATTTTTTTAAGTAGAAACTTTGTATGGACACATCATGTGTTGGTAGCATCATTTCCCTCCTCCCTGCCCCCACTCCACTGAGGGCCCTCCTCAGTGGGATTGCTGGTGTTCACCATGGGGTTGTGGGTTACGAGTTGTGAGAGGAGCCGCCAGTCATTGTAGGGAGTGGGCAATGCCTCTAGATATTCCCTCCCACCCTGTGGCTCTTACAAACTTTCCGCCCCCCCCCCCCACAAAATTCCCTGAGCCATGGTGGGTGTGTTTTAAGTGTACTGTAGTGTTGAGCTCTCAGCAGCTTCTGTATTTCTGCTTTGGCGTGTTTTGAATCTCCTCAGTGTTTGTCTCCATCACCCTGGCGCAGGTTGTCAGGCTCGCTGTGGAAGCAGCACTCTTGCTCATCTCGCCAGTTCCTCTGTGGTTTCACCTGGGCCCTGGCTGAGCTGTGAGGGGTGGTTCATCTCCTGCCAGGGAATCAGCTATCTTTTCTGGTCTTGTTGATAGATTTTTGGTTGTCCTCAGTTATCACAGGCTTCTGAAAAAGAAAAACAGATTCTCCAATGGAGAATGAGATCAGCATTGCTAATTTAGAGAGGTTTTGATGGATGTAGCCTCTCTTTTGACCAAAAACTAGTGGGAGCTTGTTGTTGGAGTCCATGATCTTGGTCTGCATAGGATTCTGACTTAGTTCCCACTTCAAACAATGGGTTCCTTTCAGAGCCATTGGTTACCCACTAAGACTGGGTGCCACCATTGCACAGGTGTGTACATATTGTCTAGCTGGTTACTTTTAAATAGCTGTGACCCCTGCTGGCTCACACCATTGTTGGCCACTTCCCCCAGCAGCTCATGTAGTGCTTTCCAGCACTAGATGGGCTAACCATCTGGGAACTGGCTTTCTTCTGGATTCCAGCCAGAACTATTACATTCTTAAAAATATTTAATTTATTTATTTGAGAGAGAGAAAGAAAAAGGGAGGGAGGGAGGGAGGTGGGAGGGGGAGAGAGAGGAAGAGAGAGAGAGAATGGACGTGCTAGAGACTCTAGCCACTGCAAATGAACTCCAGATGCATGTGCCACCTTGTGCATCTGGCTTACGCGGGTCCTGGGGAATGAAACCTGGGTCCTTTGGCTTTGCAGGTGAGCACATTTACTCCTATGGCATCTCTCCAGCCCAACTATTACATTTTTTGTTGTTGCTTTTTCGAAGTAGGGTCTTACTCTAGCCCAAGCTAACCTGGAATTCACTATGTAGTCTCAGGGTAGCCTTGAACTCATGACAATCCTCCTACCTCTGCCTCCCAAGTGCTGAGATTAAAGGCGTGTGTCACCACGCCTGGCAACATTATGTGATACATGTCTTAATTTTATAATGTGTTTCCTAAACACTGAATGCTGAAGTGTGGAGGTACATGAGCAGAACCCCCATCTAGCTCATATGAGACTCCCCTTAACCCTGTTGAACATAATGTTCCCTCATAATGAATCTCCCAGCTGTTCTGCGAGACTCGCAAGACTCCTACGACATGGCTGCCTTGCTGATCAGCCACGGAGCAGATGTCAACCTGCGATGTGCCAACGACAGAACAGCACTCCACGAGGCGGCCAAGCTAGGCAGACAGGACCTGGTGAAGTTGATGCTGGTTTCTGGGGCGTCCACTGACCCACGGAGCGCCTACGGCTTTACACCTCTTGCCCTTGCTGCCCAAGGTGGACACACGGAAATCATGGAGCTATTACTACAGAAAGGCAAGATTGTCTATGCTGTGTATGCGGTCACGGGATTCAAATGTCCTCTGCTTGATGGGGATACTTAATGGAAATCAATATTAGTTTATTTAAATTACATTATTATAGTTATTCAATTGTTATTAATAAAATTATTGTTTATAATTTTATAAATTTATTTAAGACCAATATAATTTTTTTTATTTGTGAGGAGAGAGAGAATGGGCACACCAGGGCCTCTAGCTACTGCAAACAAGCTCCAGACACATGTACCACCTTGTGCATCTGGCTGACCACCTTGTGCATCTGGCTGTACATGGGTACTGGGGAATTGAACCCCAGGCTGGCAGGCTTTGCAAGCATATGCCTTTAGCTGGCAAGCCCCAAATCTAAACGTTTAATAAAACTGTGTTAATGTTGGCTAACAAAAAGCCTAAAATAAGCTGGGTGCAGTGGTGACACATGCCTTTAACCTCAGCACTTGGGATCAAAAGTAGGAGAATCACTGTGATCTCAAGACCACCCTGAGACTACATAATAAATTCCAGGTCAGCCTGGGCTAGAGTGAGACCCTACCTCAGAAAACCAAAAAGATATATATTTATTGAGGGTTTTCTATGCCACAGGTATTAAGCTACCTGTGATGTCTCATATAATCCTATTAAAAATTCTGTGACGGGGCTAGAGAGATGGCTCAGCAGTTGAGGCACTTGCCTCCAAAGCCCGAGGGCCCGGGGTTCAAGTCTCCAGTATCCACATAAAGCCAGAGGCACAAAGTGGTGAATGCATCTGGAGTTCATTTGCAGTGGTTGGAGGCCCTGGCACACTCATTCTACTATATGTTAAAAAAAAAGAGTTCCTTTTCATTAAAACATTGTCATTGGATTAGGGCATGGTGATGGAGTTCAGCTTGCTAGCACCATTCTATACACACACACCGAGTCAAGTTGGCTTTGTCAGCTGGTCTAGAAAGAAAGCCACCTTTGTGTGTGTGTGTGTGTGTGTGTGTGTGTGTGTGTGTTTTTCAAGGTAGGGTCTCGCTCTAGCCAAGGCTGACTGGGAATTATTTACTATGTAGTCTCAGAGTGGCCTCGAACTCACAGTGATTCTCCTACTTATGTCTCCCGCGTGCTGGGATTAAAGGTGTACACCACCACGCACAGCAAAAGCCACCTTTTATATAAGTATTTCTAGCTCAGGCTGACCTGGAACTCACTATGTAGTCTCAGGATGACCTCGAACTCACAACAATCCTCCTATCACTGCCTCCCGAGTGCTGAAATTAAAGGTGTGCACCACCCCACCCAGCTTCAGTTCTCTTTTTTTTGTAATTATTATATTTATTGAGGGAAGTAGAGCCAAGGAAAGGCACCCATGTGGTTAGAGTTCCCACGTGGAGGGCCTGGGGAAAAAGCATAGAAAGTAAAGAGTAAAGAAAGTTCAAGGAAGCCGGGCGTGGTGGCGCATGCCTTTAATCCCAGCACTCGGAAGGCAGAGGTAGGAGGAAAGTTCAAGGAGCGCCTGTCATGTGGGGAGCTGGAGGGGATAAAGCACCCATGAGCAGTGTAAGGGCTAGGGCCCCCTCCGGGCTGGGCCTGGGCTAAGGCCTAAGCCAAGCTAGCCTAGGCCCAGCTGAGGGAAAATCTCACCTATTGCTGGAAGTTCCAGAGTGATCAGAGTGATAAGGTATCTGTAACCTTAGGGTGGTGGACTGTCTTCTGGCCCAGGTGAACCAAAGGGTCAGCTGGTTGGTTAGGACTAGGGGCTGTCTCAGGAAGAGGTTAGCTCTGGCACCAAGTTCTAGGGGCTGAACTTGACCAACCACAATGTTTAAATCCTATGAAAGACCTCCCTCCTAGGAGGGGTCTTGATTGTTTGTAGAAAAACAGGTCTCTGGGGAAGTAGGCAAACGATAAGAAGTCAGCCTGCGCTTTTCACCTTCAGGGGTACAGTCCCCCTGTCTCTACCCCCACTCCCATTTGCCCCTCTCATGAGAAGACACTCTAACTGCTGTTAGAGGACAAGGGGGGATGATGTCAGATCATTAACTAGTTCCTGCTGAATTGGGCATGAAGTTGTGGCAGTTAGAGAGTCATTCCAAGAGAGGGGAACTACTCTAAAGGACCCCAAAAGTGTATTGATGGAGTGCAGGAAGATAGTCTTGGGAGAGAATGTTGTGGAGAAAGAATAAAAGTAAGGAGTTAATGAGAAGTAAGGAGTTAATGAGAAGTGAGCACACAGCAAACTGGTTGCCTTCAGGGTTGTCTTTCTTGTGGACCTGTAGGCCTTGGGGAGCATTTGAGGGAAACAAGGTAGATGGAGTTGGATTGTCTCGAGACCGTCTGAGCATGAGCTGGCTGAGATTTTCTTCCAGAACTGTTATTAAATGGCACAGTAGTGTCTGACATGGCCCGAATCTGTTTTTGTATGGCTTGTAAAACAGATGAAATATTAGCAGCGTTATCAGAAACATAACTTTGACACTATATCTTGTATAATAGCCTTCCAGAGTGGACCTTTTTAAATTTTTCCTAGGGGTAACCAAGACCAAAGGTTGGTTCCATAGAGCCATTGGGTGCCATTAAAGGCTGTACACATATATTCTTGGTCTCAGGACTTATTTAATGATGTCCTGGCACAGGTTAGAAGAGAATTTTCCACTTCTAAACAACATGAACTTACTCTTAAATTCAACCTAATTACAAACTTCCTGCATTGTTTTTCTTCCCCAACTAGTTGATGGTTGCTTAAGAGCATATGTCCCTGGCGCTCAGGTCCTTGCTACAGTAGGTGCTTTATAGCGTTTTGGTGGTGGCGGTATAGTAAGGCTGCAGAGACAAAACGGTGGAAAAGTTTTGCATATTGAGACTCTTCCTCTTCACAGGTGCTAATGTTCACAGTCAGGCCTCAGACTCTTCTTCCGTTTTACTGGAAGCAGCCAGAGGAGGAAACCCAGATTCCGTGACTCTCTTGCTAGAGTATGGAGCGGATGCCAACGTCCCCAAGAATTCAGGCCACCTGCCCATTCACGTGGCGGCTGACAGAGGCCACTTACTGTAAGTTCCTGTAAATCCTATAAGGAATAGGGGCTGGGCTGGAGATATGGCTTAGTGATAAAGGCACTTGCCTGCAAAGTCAAAGGACCTAGGTTCGATTCCCCAGGACCCACATAAGCCAGATGCACAAGGGGGCGCATGTATTTGTAGTTCATTTGCACTGGCTAGAGGCCCTGAGTGCCCATTCTCTATCTGCCTCTTTCTCCTTCTCCCTCTAGAGTTCGTTTGCAGTGGCTATCTGCTGCTTTAGAAAAAAAAAAAAAAAATAGGGGAGATAGTACTAGCTAACTTTTAAAAAATATATTTTATTGAGAGAAAGTGTCAGAGAGAAAATGGGCAGGCCAGGGCCTCTACCACTGCAAATGAACTCCAGACCCATATGACACCTCATGACTTGGCTTACTTATGTGGGTCCTGGGGAATTGAACCTGGGTCCCTAGGCTTCACAGGCAAGCAACTTAACCGCTAAGCCATCTCTCCAGCCCAGTATTAACAAACTTTCATGTGTGTATGTGTGTGTGTGTGCAGGTGCCCAGAGGCCAGAGGACAATCTCTGGTAGTGTTTTTCAGGAACATTGTCCACCCTTTTTTTTCTTTTTCTTTTTAAATTTTTTAAAATTTATTTCCAAGCAGAGAGAGAGAGAGAGAGAGAGAGAATGGGCGCGCCGGGGCTTCTAGCTACTGCAAACAAACTCCAGATACATGTGTCACCTTGTGCATCTGGCTCACGTGGGTCCTGGGGAATCAAACCTGGGTCATTAGGCTTCCCCAGTAAGCACTTTAACCACTGAGCCATCTCTCCAGCCCTCATTTTGTTTTTGAGATAAAGTCTCCACTGACCTGGAGCTGGCCAAGTAGGCTATACTGGTTGGCTAATGAGCCTCAGGGATCCACCTGTCTCAACCTCCCCAGCAATGGGATTTACAGGTGCATGCCACTACATGAAGCAGTTTTTTGGGGGGTTTTGGTTTTGTTGGGGAGGGGTTTGAGGTAGGGTCTCACTCTAGCCCAGGCTGACCTGGAATTCACTACGTAGTCTCAGGGTGGCCTTGAACTCTCGGCGATCCTCCTACTTCTGCCACCTGAGTGCTGGGATTAAAGGCATGCGCCACCACACCCGGCTAAATATAAATTTTCTTTTGCAGCCACTGAAGACACTAAAAAAAAAAAAAGTCCTTGGGTAATATGGGAAGCCTTGGGTCTCAACTGAGGCAATTCAGAGTTTGTTTTTAAATTTTTCTTTCTTTCTTTTTATTTATTTATTTGCAAGCATAGAGATAAGAGAGACAGAGAGAATGGGAGCACCAGGGCCTCCAGTCACTGCAAACAAACTCCAGATGCATGTGCCACTTTGTGTGTGAATTGAACCTGGGTTCTTAGGCTTTGCAATCAATTGCCTTAACCACTATCTCTCCAGCCCCAAATTCAGAGTTTTTAACCCAGAAAGCAATTCTATTCAATTTTACTTCATATCTGGGCTTCTGAGTGAAGAGACTAGTATTGTGTTGGGTTCTAAATATGTGACAGTAATGTCATCAAGACTGACATAAGGAATTCATGAACAGACTAACTGCATCTTAACAAAAGCTTTTGCAGGGCTGGAGAGATCACTCAGCACTTAAGGTGCTTGCCTTAAGTGTCTGGAGTTCATTTGCAGTGGAAGGAGGCTCTGGCACACCCATTCTCATTCTCTCTCTCTCTCTCTCTCTCCTTGCAAATAAATAAATAAAACCCTGCAATTCTCTGTCAGGGCACTCAAGATGTTAGTTCCAGTTACGGACCTCGCCGCCATCAAGAGGAGTGGCATCAGCCCGCTTCACTGCGCAGCGGCAGGGGCTCACCCTCAGTGCCTGGGACTCCTCATTGAGGCTGGCTTCGATGTGAACTTCATGCTAGATCAGAGAGTTCGGAAGCACTATGACGACCACAGGAAGTCAGCTCTGTATTTTGCTGTATCAAATGGTGACCTCTCCTCAGTTAAGCTGCTTCTGAGCGCAGGGGCTCTCCCCAACCAGGACCCGGTTAACTGCCTGCAGGTAGCCCTCCGGTTGGGCAACTATGAGCTGGTCAGTCTGCTGCTGAGACACGGGGCCAACGTCAATTACTTCTGCAGAGTCAACCCTCTGCACTTCCCGTCGGCACTGCAGTACACCCTGAAAGACGAAGTCATGCTCAGGATGCTGCTGAATTACGGCTATGACACCGAGCGCTGTTTTGATTGTCCTCATGGGGCCAAAGTTCACACCACCCATGCTTTTGAAGGCTGGACGCCTACAGTCATAAAAGATACTATGGTAAGTCCATAGGCAGTAGACAGCTCCATGTTGCTTGGATGAACATCCAAACTAGGCAGAGTTTATGGGAGGAAGAGGCTTATTTCAAGCTTACAGATCCAGGGGGAAGTTTCATCCGTGGCTCCCATTCATAAATCCAAGCAGAGAGAATCCATCACCAGCAAGCAAACACCAAAAGCAACAAGCACCAACGGGCAGCAAGCAGCAGAGACCCCCGGAGCTTAAAAACCATCTCTGCATACCTTTGGGCTGGAATTGAGATCTGCCCCTAAACACACCTTTGGGCTGGACTTCAGGTCCACCTCCTCCAGCTAGGTGGCTAGAGAACCAAGTTACAAGTTTTTATTTTTATTTTTTTTTAATTATTTATTTATTTATTTGAGAGCGACAGACAGAGAGAAGGAGGCAGAGAGAGAGAGAGAGAGAATGGGCGCGCCAGGGCTTCCAGCTACTGCAAATGAACTCCGGACGCGTGCACCCCCTTGTGCATCTGGCTAACGTGGGTCCTGGGGAATCGAGCCTTGAACCGGGGTCCTTAGGCTTCACAGGCAAGTGCTTAACCGTTAAGCCACCTCTCCAGCCCTATTTTTATATCTTTTTTTTAATTTTAGAGAGACACACAGAGAGAGACAGAGAGAGAAATGGGGCACCAGGGCCTCAGCCATTGCACTCGAACGCCAGATGCTTGTGCCACCTAGTGGGCATGTGTGACCTTGCGCTTGCCTCACCTTTGTGCATCTGGCTTAGATAGGATCTAGAGAGTCAAACATGGGCCCTTAGGCTTTGCAGGCAAGGGCCTTAACTGCTAAGCCATCTCTCCAGCCCCCAAGTTACAAGCTTTAATAAAACACCTGAAGCCAGGCATGGTGGCACGTGCTTTTAATCCTAGAACTCGGGAGGCAGAGGTAGGAAGATCACTGTGAGTTCAAAGCTAGCCTGATACTACATAGTGAATTCCAGGTCAGCCTGGGCTACAGCAAGACCCTACCTCAAAACAAAACAAAACGCACAACTAAGTCTATGGGGTGGGGGTCATACATTCAAACTACCACACCATAGGACTTGGGCATTACCTAAACATGATTGTTATCCAGAGCCTCAATGCACCCTCCAAAAAGCTCGTGTTGGGAGAGTCCAATATGACACACACACAGCACACAGGCACACTATACATATACATATATATATATATACACACACATACACACACACATATAGCTAAACACAACAGCAGGAAAATGGGAAAGCTACAGAAATAATTCAGAGTGCCTCTGGCTGGAACTGTCAAGAAGTTTCACAAACAACACAAGAGCAAGGTGTTAAAGAACGAATGTAGTCTTCTTTTGCCATGTGTTTGGGGGTGTATGTACATGAAGATGAGGGTGCATGTGCACATGTGTGCATGTTGGCCACAGTGCAACCTTGGATGTGAGTCTCAGGCAAGCCATCACATCTTTTTGATACAGGGTCTCTCACTGGCCTGGAACTCACAGCTAGGTCAAGACTGGCTATCAAAGAGCTCCAGGAATCCAACTGTCTTTAACTCGCAGCACTGGCATTACAAGCATGTGCCACCATGCGCAGGTGTTTTCACATGGTTACTGGGTATGAAATCAGGTTCGCAAGGCTGCAAAGTAAAGCATTGTATTGACTGAGCCATCTCCTGGGCCTGCAGGCAGTCTTACAGTCTATACTGACTGAGCCATCTTCCTGGCCCTGCAGGCAGTCTTACAGTCTAGCCTTTTCTTTGATATCTAGCTATAATGTTTCTAGGTCCCCCATACCATTACCATCAGGTTTTAGGGCTATCTTTCAGGCCTAACATGTGACTCGATAATTTCCTTTGGTCACCTATCTGATAAAAAAAAAATCACAATAAATAGTTTCTTGCCCCCACCTTTGAAAAAAAAAATTTTTTTTTCAAGCCAGTCTCCTAGTTTTCCTTACCCTCTCTGGTATTCTATTTTCCTCAAATGGTAGCCACTTTTCAGGTCTTTATTTGATAACCTCCCCAGAGACCCTTCCCTATCCACCTTAGTAGTTCCCATCCATAATCATCTGTATTGTGTAGATCATTTCTTTTATAGCATTTATTATATTTTTATTTTAGAGAGAGTGAGAGAGACAGAGAGAGAGAGAGAATTGGCATGCCAGGGCTTCAGCCACTGAAATTGAACTCCAGATGCTTGTGCCACCTAGTGAGCATGTATGACCTTGTGCTTGCCTCACTTGGCTTACCTGGGATCTGGAGAGTTGAACATGGATCCCTTGGCTTCGCAGGCAAGTGCCTTAACCACTAAGCAATCTCTTCAGGCCCATATTCAGGAGTTTAATAATTTAGTCTCCTCACAAACACGAGCACCAGCTCTTGTTCATCCCTCTCTTCAGCCTTTGGGTCTGTGCTTGGTGAGTATTTTATAAACGTGTACATTCTTACTAACAAAATTTGAGCAGGGCATGGTAGGAGAATCATTGTGATTTCGAGGCCACCCTGACACTACATAGTGAATTCCAGGTCAGCCTGGGATAGAGTGAGATCCTACCTTGAAACCCTCTCCCACCAAAAAAGAAAAAGAAAAAGAAAGAAAGAAAGAAAGAAAGAAAGAAAGAAAGAAAGAAAGAAAGAAAGAAAGAAAGAGAGAGAGAAGAAAGAAAGAAGGAAAGAAAGAAGAAAGAAAGGAAGGAAGGAAGGAAGGAAGGAAGGAAGAAAGAAGAAAGAAGAAAAATTGAAAACAGAAATAAAACGAATTGGGGAAGGCACTTTGAATCAGTTCTACAAAGTGAGACTTTATAACATTTACCATTCATTATTTTTAGGTGATTAATGTAGGACTTTCTACATTAATTTGGCTCATGGGTATCAGGCAGTATTATTTCCTGACTTCATACAGTATTACTCAAATTCTCATCTGGGTATCTTGTCTAAGTGCACATAAGTTATTTAAAGGGACAAACTGTCCTATCACCCATATATCAGGATCAGATCACGTATAAATGATAGAAAATACAAAAAAAAAAAAAAACCTTTATTTAATAGTCAGCTGCTCAGAAGGCTTAGCTGGGAAGGACCACTAAAGCCAGCAGTTTGAGGCCAACCAGGGACACCTCATCTCAAAAAGTGAGAAGAAGGCTGGAGAGATGGCTTAGCGGTTGAAGCACTTGCCTGTGAAGTCTAAGAACCCGGGTTTGATTCCCCAGTATTCACATAAGCCAGATGCACAAGGCACACATATCTGGAGTTTAGTTTGCGGTGGCTGGAGGCCCTGGTGAGCCCATTCTTTCTCTCTCTGCCTCTCTCTCTGTCAAATTAAAAAAAAAAAAAATTAAGTGAGAACAGAGCAAAGTGGCTCATTTCCCCTCACACAGAACAGAGCCAGAAATGTGTAACTTTCCAACTGGCCAGCATCAGGACCGGCCAGAGAGCCTCACACCACAGTCCAGCAGGAGGAAGCTGCACACATCCAGCTCTTCTTTACACAGAGCTGCACACTCACTTGTCATGGCTGGAACGTAGCCTCGCTCAGGCACAGGTGAAACTGGGAAGGGTTCATAGATGCTATGTAACAGTCTCTGTCACACCTTCACTCCACCTGTGTGGCTCTGAGGTTCCACATGTCGGGGCTCAGACAGATGAGGATCCTGAGAGCTGGGCTCAGGACTCGCACTGGTGTTCTTTAGATGCCTATGTCAAACTGTAGATACTTAGTCCTCTGAATTTACTTTCTCATCCCCATCCCCCCCAGTTCTGTGAAGTAATAACACTGTCATGGCTCCAGCATCTCTCTGGAAAGGTTGTTCGTGTGATGCTTGACTATGTTGACCAAGTTCAAATCTGTTCCAAGTTGAAAGCTGTGCTCCAAAAACAGAGGCTGTGGTCAGAAATACATCTTATCCTGAGTGAGTACCTTTCTTGTAGAGAATTCTTATCAAAATACTATTTTAACAGCTGGGCATGGTGGCATACGCCTTTAATCCCAGCATTTGAGAAGCAGAGGTAGGAGGATCACTATGAGTTTGAGGCTAGCCTGAGACTACATAGTGAATTACAGGTCAGCCTAGGCTAGAGTGAGACCCTACCTCAAAGGAAAAAAAATAAAAATACTATATTATGTTTTATTTAAAATACTCTTCTGGTTAAAAGCTTGACATAGAATACTAGAAGAGTGCCATCTCTTTCTTTCTTCCTTCCTTCCTTTCTTCTTTCTTTCTTCCTTTCCTTCTTTTTTTTTTTTTAGGTAGGGTCTCACACTAGCCCAGGCTGACCTGGAATTCACTATGTAGTCTCAGTGTGGCCTTGAACTCACGGTGATCCTCCTACCTCTGCCTCCCGAGTGCTGGGATTAAAGGCGTGCGCCACCACCCAGCTCCATCCCTTTCTAAAAATGGTGCTGCTCCTAATTCCACTACTTTGTGACAATCACTATTTCAGCAGATTTTATCTTCTAGGTGATTACTTATGATTTAGCTAGGTAATTCTGTTTTCCCAACCCACTTCTACCACAGCTAGAAAGGAACACTATACACACAGAAATAATAAAAGCTATGAAATGGAGGGGATGAACAGATGGCTTAGCCACTAAGGCGCTTGCCCTGTGAAGCCTAAGGGCCCAAATTTGATTTCCCCAGACCCACGTAAGCCATATGCCCAAGGTGGTGTATACATCTGGAGTTCATTTGCAGTGGCTGAGGCCCCAACATCCCCATTCTATCTGCCTCCCTCCCTCTCTCTCTCAAAATAAGGAAATAAATAAAACAAAATGAAAATTTAAAACTATGAAATGGAAAGAGAAGGAATAATGAGAAGCTAAAATCTAAACTTGTAGAGTTTTTATTAAATGACCCTTCTCCAAACCAAATTTCTTTCACCTAAGTCAAACTAAGAATTTCTTGCAAACCAGACATGGTGGCACACGTCTTTGGTTCCAGCACTCAGGAGGCAGAGGTAGGAGGGTTGCTGTGAGTTTGAGGGCAGCCTGAGACTACATAGTGAATTCCAGGTCAGCCTGACACTACCTCAGAGGAGAAAAAAAAAAAAAATTCTTTCCTCTCATTTCTCCCCGGACAATCTTTTGGCTTGTAGTCAGCCCACAAGGGACAGGATGTGGGACTACCAGAGATTTAAGAACTCTAGGTCTCAGGAGGAGACCCACGATGGACGTGGCCCTCAAACTACCTACATGAGCAGCTGCACAGTAAAGCTGCATCTCTAGTGACATTCCCATTTAGTGGCAGCAGAGATAATTCCTGGTGGCCTAGGTATCCCACACATTTGCTAATCAAACCCTCAGGTCACCATAAAGCAGAAATGATTCTTTTTTCTTGGGATAATGTGCCTATTCCTTGTGTTTTAGCAAACCCTCGCTCACTACAACATCTGTGCCGCCTAAAGATCCGGAAATGCATGGGACGCCTACACTTGCGCTGCCCGGTCTTCATGTCATTTCTCCCACTACCCAATTGCCTCAAAGCATATGTCCTTTACAAAGAATATGACCTTTATGGACAAGGAAACTTCACAGGAACTTGGTGACCCAGCTACTCTAAGGGAAAAGGTATAAACTCTGCAGTATGGAACTTTAGCAACTAAAACCTCCAGTATACTGGAGCTGAGAAGATGGTTCAGTTGTCAAAGGTGCTTGCTCACAAAGCCTGTTGCCAAGGGTGTGATTACCCAGCACCCATGTAAAGCTGTAACAAAATTGGTGCATGTGATTTGCAGCAGCAAGAGACCCTGGCATGCCCATACATACACATGGGGAGAGA